>JAPVLO010000074.1:0-1245000 GCA_027257055.1 Cephalopachus bancanus
GTTGCCCAGGCGGGTCTCGAACCCATGGGCTCAGGCAATCCACTCACCTCAGCCTCCCAAAGCGCGGGATTACAGGCTGAGCCACCGAGCCCTGCTTATAATTATTTTTCTTTACATTTTATTTGGTGCAACTCTGCTAGATCTAAAAACACCAGCGACTTTGCTTGTGATGCAAACAATCTCCAGTATCTTGTCCTTGACTTCACGATTCACATCTTAAATGCTGTTTCATTTCACCATAACTTATACTTGTATATTATGTTAATTAGATTTTAGAAAAGACCTAATGACAGCAAGAAACAGACAAATACAAACACTTGATTTGGTAGTACAGTTAAGTGGGAAGGAAGTGGAGAGAAGTTTGGGAATTTATTCTACATCTGTATTATTTATTAATGACTATGTTTATTACTTAGACAACTTCATAAATGGGACACATATATTCATATAACATTCCATGATAAAGTTAAAAATATTTTGCAACTCCTCGAATATATGCTTAAAGTATTTAATATAATTTAATGTAACTTCCAATCTGGAAAAGATTAGTCTCTTTACTAAATGCAACTATAAACCTGGAAAAAACAAGAGAAAATCAAGTAACTCAGTAAGGTAAAAAGTGAACGGTAAACCCTTTAGGAGACTCAGGATTGGAGGATCAACATAATGGCAGGGCATCTTACAATCCACTCCACCACAGCCTACAAAAGAAGGGAATCCAGGTTGTTACAAATAGAAAGGAAGACATATAAAGAACAGAAAGAAATATGATAGAAATAGAAAGTTTCAAAAGAAATAAAAGAAAGATTATTAGAACATCAGGAAAGAAGAAAGTACATGAAAAAATTTTAAGAAATGGGTAGACAAAAACACTACTCTTCACCTCATGTATTTTCTAAATCATGTGTGATGACTAAAATAAAAATTATAAAACTATCTAAACTCAAGACAATTATAATTTAGAAGTGAGGATGTAAAGAGACCCACATGAAAGTAAGTTTTCCACATTTCAATGAAAGTTAAAAAATGTTGATAAAGGTGAGCTATCATGAGTCATATGAGCATTTTAGTTAGTAATGCTCAGACCAGGGACTAGGATAACTCTGCAAAGTGGTACAATAAAAAACAAAACAAAAAACCAAGCAAACAATCAAAACATGGTAAGCTAGGCATAGTGACGTGCCTGTAGTCCCAGCAGTTCTAAGGAGGCAGAGGTGGAAGGATTGTTTCGAGTGTAGGAATTTAAATTTAGCCTTGGCGACATAGTGAGACCTCTGTCTCTAAAAAGTAACATAATAATAATAGTAACAATATAAATAAATCAAGATAACATTCTAAAAACTGTGCAAATGACTCACAAAAAGACAAGAAGATTTTTTTAAAATGACAAGCAGAGAAAGCAAATGCAATGCAAGTAAGTTGTCAGACATGAGCCCAAACATATAAAAAATTACTTTAAATGTAAATTGTCTGTATATTTCAACTACAAGCTAGTGATTTGAATGATAGATTTAAAATCTCACAACCCCCTTTGCGTTGTTTACAAGAAATTCTCTTCGATTTTAATACATAGATAGGTTGAAAGTAAAACTATGGAAAAAATATACCATACAAACATTATATTTTTTAAAAAAAGTAGAAATGGCTATGTTTACACCAGAGAAAATAGACTTCAGAGCATAGAAATCTATTAGAGACAGACATTCAGTACTGATAAAATATCAAGACTCCAGGAAGACACAATTATAGTAAATGTGTATGCATGAAATGTAGAATTTCAACATCTGGAAGCAAAAACTGGTAGAATTTAAAGGAAAAATGGACAAATTCAGAAACATACATGTGGTATTTAGCATGCCTCTCTTAGCAACTGTTGCAAATACTAGACAAGATTTTATATGTGAAAAACACAATTAACCTACAGAATCTAATTACTATCCTTAGACCATCTGAAGTCAAACTTAAAGTGAAGTATAGTAAATTATGCTATTATATGATTTCTCGGAAAATGTAGGTTAATGCTTATAGATCTACTTATAAAAATTTTAATAATTAGCATAGAGTCTCTAATTTATTCTAATCTTTAAGAACAATAAAAAATAAGTATACTGCATTTGTTTGACAGCTAGATTATGCTGATATAAAAAGTAAATCTGGAAATCTCAGTGGATTACCACCGTAAACACGTACTATTCATTCAATGGGAATTAGGAACAGAAACTTCTCTTCATTTTGCAGTTTGATCACCACAAGCACGTGGCTTCACTGGTTGCTGTATTAGAGAAAGAGTGGGAAAAGTAATTTTACTTTTTTTTTTCTTTTTAATAAGTCAGGCATGGTAGATGGCTTACACCCCTTTGGTTTGCATGACATTTATGTATTCCAGTCACATGACCATAAACCATGTGCCAAAGGCAGGAAAAAAAGGTGTAGTTTTGACTTTATATGTGTCAACACTTGGCATTATTACCTGCCACCATAATTTTATTTTATAAATGACAATAAACAGCAACCTTTTCACTATTACTCTGGTCTTTTGGATACAGTTTTCATCACATATTTAAGAGGGTTTCATAGGCAAACTTTCTTGAGATAATTAACAAAGGACTCCTGAACACATAAATCACTTTGCTTTAATAAAAAAAAACCAAACTTTTCTTAAATTGTGATTTTCTGCAAGATTTCATAAACAATGTCTTAGTAGAGTATTAATTTAAAATGCTGATGAAATTTGACCAATTTATTTAACATTGCATTAAACCATTAAAAAATGATCATAGACATATGCTATCCTTAAGTCAATGTGAGGTTTTCTTTTAGAGACAATAGTATCAGGATTCTTCACAAAAATGTGAAAGCTGACTCAGCAGAAAAATCGCTATCAATTGCATTGCTGGTTACACAGGCAACTTTTTTTGGTCAGTCCCAAGAAATTAATGAACAGTTTTGATTCTGCTTAGCTTGGAGAACTGATAAGAATCTCACTCCAAGGTAATGTGAAAGAAGCTATAACCTTTCATTTCTATTTTTAAGAATAATTAAAAGACTTAATAAAAAAAATCCCTACACCATTCAAAGTTCTTTTTGACTCCTAACTATAATAATGCTATTTATCTGATAAGCCTAACTATCTATACCCTAGGCTGTAATAATCTTTTCTTTGTATTCTGACTTTGTGAAAGGTTGAATTTTTTTTAATGGTAAAGTGATTATTCTTACTTCTCTTTTAACTTGCACAGGCTTATCTAATTTATTAAAGCAAAAAAACATTTCTTTCTTTTCTCTATAGATGAGATGAGTTATATAGAACACCTAGACACTATGCATGCAAAGTAAAACATAAAAAATTTAAATTTTTTTAGAACTAAAATATATATTTAATGATGATGTTTTAAAATTACTCATAGTCCTCAAAGCATACTGATGAGGATCAATTAATTTGACCTGAAAGGAAAGTGTCAAAGAAAGATATGAAAAAATTGTAAAAATTTTACTGATCTTTGAAACAAAATATGAGAAGTGCTCAGTGATTAAGAGAAAAAAATGATATTCCAGGATAAAAGCATCAAAGCATAAACTGTGTATAATTGGTGTCGCTAGAATATGCAGCATTGAAAGGTGTACATGGAAATAAAGAAAGGGAAAAACCCCCTCCAGAAAGTTTTCAACAAAATTTTTTAAAAAAAATTCTCTGCTAAGGAACAACTATATGTATGCAATCTAAGATATTCAATTAAAAACCAGATTTACAGAAATGTATTATAACATACCAGACATTTTATTCTGTGTTTTGATACAACTTTTGGATTTAGTTACTAAGAAAATATTTGAGATCTGCTTTTAAGGCAATTTTCCAATTGAATGTCAAAGTTCTTTATTGATTTATATCAATGGTTAGAATGTTACAAAAAGGTACCACAATGGAAAAGGTATGTTGAGTCAACTGAGTAAGAGCGGGTTTTCATAAGTAAATCACATGTAATCCATCGACATCAGTACCCGTGAGAAGCATCCCACATCCTATATTCAACATTCTGGAATTGCTTAGATTATTGTTGAGAAGTTTGGTACCAAAATGGCAGAGATTAGGTCTAGGTTCTGTTATTCACTGTACAGAAAGTTCATCACTGAGACAATATTGCCAGGGAAGAAGGTTTTTTTTTTTTTTTTAATCAGCCTGAAAGGTGGGAGCCAAACCTCAAATCCATCTCGTTCAACCTACGAAAATAGAATATACTGCATATTTTTGGGGAAGGAATGTAGCTACATGCAGGAAAACAAGAATTAGAGAAGAGTATTTAAGAGAAGTTGGTCAGTTGGTGGTGGATTAAACAATCACGACGGTTAAGGAGTCTGGTGTCTCATGGTTCAAATACAATGATCTAAGTTTTAGTTCCTTGCTATTGACTGGGAAAACTGATGGACAGTTTCCTGAGAAAGGAACTCAGACAGAAACTCAGACAAATGTAAGTTTCAAACTTTGAGATGGGATGGATCAATTTCAAATTTTTTTTTTTTTTTTTTGAGTTGGAGTCTCACTCTGTCATCCAGACTGGAGTGCAGTGACGCTCCGGCCACCGCAGCCTCGACCTGCTGGGCTCCGGCTATCCTTCCACCTCAGCCTTCCAAGTAGTTGGAACTATAGGCGTGCGCTACCACGCCCGGCTCATTTTTGATTTATTGTAGAGATGAAGTCTCGACAAGTTGCCCAGGCGGGTCTCGAACCCGCGGGCTCAGGCAATCCACTCACCTCACCCTCCAAAGGCGCAGGATTACAGGCTGAGCCACCGACCCCGGGCTTCTAATTTTTTTTTAAGTAACAATAAATTCTATGAGGAATTTGGGTCAGTTTCAAGTTGAAAAATATTTTGCCATTCAAGTGATTTACCATTTAAGAGGATGTTAAACGTTAAAATAACTCAAATTACTTGTTATAAATGTAAGTGTCAAATGGTAAACACTTTTCGAAAGTCAGTGTAATAGGCTTGTGTTTATTATTCATTTTTCATTTATTCCCTAATTCATTCATTTATTTATTCATTCATTCGCGCACCCATACACACACACAAAACAGACACACACACACACACACACAAAAAGTCAAGTACATTCAACGTATTTACTAGGCACAAAGATCATTATGACAAAAATTGAGATGAAGGAATTTATACTCTATTACTGAAAGTGAAACATAACCAGACAGACACACAATAGTCTAATGAATATATATATATCTGGGAGAAAATAGAGAAGGATTTATCTAAATTAGGATTTAAACAATCAAGAAGATCATAACAGAGATGTTTAACCAAGTTGTGGTTACAAAGAAGTAATTGGAAAATTTCTAATTATCATCAAAATCACAGACATTAGAAAAATATATGTTCTGTGGCTAAAACTTTCTACCTCTAAGTAATTGTAAACTTGGAAAGAATAAAATAGATTTTCAAGTTCAAAAAATATTTTGTTTCATTGTTAATATGATTAAATTTGCACATATATTATACATTGAGATAATACATTCATTATCACTTTTAATATTTTACAACTTTTATCATGTTATCTAATTTTTGCCCAGAAACGATTTCTTTTTCACATGCTCAGATTCACCTTCTGTTTTAAAACTTACTTTAACTTCAGTGAGCATGACTTTACCACCATGATCTCCATTAGGTATATGTAGGCTATTTGTACCTTAAAAGCCTTTCAACTTTTCAAAGTTTTTTTCAAAAGCTTTGAATAAATTTGATTCTGGCTATCCTAATAATCGCAATCCATTGACAATCAAGTCAGACACATTATCAGAATCATCATGTGACTGGGGTTTCTTTAATAGTCTTTGAAACTATTTTGAGGCCATTTTGCTCAAGAAAACTTAGGAGTATGAATGATCTGTTATGTGCTCTACTTTATGGTTTGAACTTAAGTGAAAATTCAGTGTCTGAAATCTATCTAAAAGCTTATCTTGAGAAGCTAACATAATCTATCAATAGAGCATTCACAGCATTCATGTTTGTGTTTTTCTATGACCTTTTTATCCAGCATTTTCAATTGTTGAATGTAGTTTAGGTGGGTTTTTAAAAATATTTTGATAATGATCTACACCAAGCAACACATGTTCCTGCATGATCCAGTAAACACACATACACACACACACAAATCTGGGAAAAAAAAATATTATAAAACAGCATTATGATGCTAATATTTTTTATTTTTATTTTGCTGCATTTTGTCTTATTCTGGGAAAAAATGTTCTAGTTGAGATCCATTAAATTTATTTTATCCTCTACTAGTATGTATAAACTCAAAGTTCAAAAATTTTAAACAATGTGATCTGTTTATTTCTTTGCTTTAAAAAAAAATAAAATTAAGATTTTGTTCTTTAGTTGGTTGTTTTACTTTTTTAAAATAGTCTCTTTTCTTCAATATAGTCACTCTATTTTTTGGCATTTTGATAAAGTAAAAGCAATTTTACCTTGACTAGAGGCTAAGCATATTTTCAAAATACAAACTATAAAAAATGTATTTTAAAAAAAACAAATTGTAATGTTTTCTTCTTGTCAGTGAAACAATGAATCTTTTTTAATTATTTTGATAATAAAAATTACATTATAGATTTGAGGGCTATGACACTGAAATTTCACATGGTTGGTTAACTTCTGTGAAAAACTGATTTGCTAAGCTAAACCAAAATGCCAGAGAGCTCGAGGTAATCACATATTTGGGGCTGTGTGTTTTAATATTAATAAAAATGACTGTGTGGAACAAAAACAAGTTACATATTGTGCCTATGAGAAACATTATATTCTAAAAACTTTAAGTCTTACTTTTTGATTCTCATCATTTTATGATTCATAACATCTATTGGATTTAATATTGATTTGCCTTCTTAAAACTTTAGGAACCTAAAAATGATAATAAAAATAGACCTACAGTTGAAGAATATAAATGAAGAATATTTCTGTGCTATAAATGAAAAATTTTGGGCTGGGTATGATGGCTTATATCTGTAATCACAGCACTCTTGGAGGCCAAGGTAGGAAGATTGCTTTAGACCAGGAGTTCAAGGTCAGCCTGGGCGACATAGTGAGAACTTATCTCCCTAAAAAATAAAAATTAACTGGGTTTGGTGTGTGTTTCTGTAGTCCAGTCCCATGTACTCAGGAGACTGAGGCAGGAAGATTACTTGAGACCAGGAGTTTGAGACTACAGTGAATTATGATTGCACCACTGCATTCTAGCCTGAGTGACAAAGGAAAACCTTATCTACATACATACATACATATCTTTATTTTAATTCCAAATGCACCTATATTTCTTAAATTCAAATAAAAAAAACTTTTAGAAGATTTTTAAAATGTAAGCTGTGTGTCAGACAATATGGTTAGCATGCACATAAAATATCTTTTGGTGTGTGTGTTTTTGTGAGTAAGCAGGATTTATTGAGAGGTCAGAAAATCTCCCAGGCAGGAGGGGCCCCCAGGATGTTGTCCAAAGTATCTTTTTAATACTCAAACAGTCTTTAAGGAAGTTTTTTTTTTTCATTTTTTAAAAGGCAACATGATTTTAAAGGAAATAATATTGACACGCTTTGAGCTTAGTCATATCTGAGCCATTAACCATTATGCTGTACTGGTACCTCTATCATCACATGTATTTAAATTATTAACATGCATTAATGCAATTACGGTACTAGCAATTTATCACCGTTCAGAATGGAAAATA
The DNA here is from genome assembly GCA_027257055.1 of Cephalopachus bancanus. Classification (NCBI taxonomy): domain Eukaryota; kingdom Metazoa; phylum Chordata; class Mammalia; order Primates; family Tarsiidae; genus Cephalopachus; species Cephalopachus bancanus. The sequence goes on from JAPVLO010000074.1 coordinate 7,726, forward strand.
TGTCCTCACAAAATCATAACATATTTGCTTCTGTGTGTTATTCACTCCTTAAAAACATACACAAAACTGTACTCCCTTACTTTAATTGAGAGCGAACAGAATGACCTCAGGGAAGTAACATAAAGTGGTTGAATCAAAAGAATAACAGGGGAAAAGAAAAAAGTTATATGGGCATCTTAATATGGCTCATGCACAAGGGACATTGAGGAATTAATAATCGTCTGCCATGCAAACGTATGCAAATGTGTTCACCTTCGGGGAACTAAAGGGGGAACATATAACAGATACCTTCTTGGAGTAAATACATAATTCAACGGCATTTTTCTAATGTCATTCATTTGATTCATAGTTGTTATCTCTGATTTTCAGTATTTCATTAATACGGATTCACAGTAATGTGTTGCTACAAGGAGTGACTAGCAGAAGGAAGCAGAGGGTGTGGGAGGGTGATCAAATATTGTCACGAATGAGAAAAGCATGATTTAATGTACTAGCCTATTCACATCACCTATTTTTATCTGTTTTTTTTCCCCTTGAAGAATCACCGATCTTAATAAATATGTATACCCTGAAGCTGTAATGAATGTAAGTAGATTTATTAACTTTTTTGAAGTACTTATTGATAAAAAACATTCACTGAGACTTTTTCTTCCTTAGGACAATTAAATGTTTTTATCAATGAACAAAATGTCATTCGGAATTAATTTAAGAATAAATACTTATTACATATTTTTTACCTCAGGACATTCTATCTTATCATTTTTCATAAGGATGGTGAAGATACATAAATTCATTCTAAAATGAATTATCAGAAAAGTATACTTAAATTAATTTTTTATCATATAATGATAGATAAAAATTTAAGGCTTTGGGGATACAAAGCACATATTATGCATACATTGGTATAATACACATCTAACTAAAACTTTTATTTCTAGTCAATTATTCTCCCAACATCACATAGTTAATATAAGATAACTTGGAATTAATCAGGAGAGCAAATGAGATAATAACATTATCTACATTTCAACAGTAAATCTAATTGGGTGTTGGTTGTCTGTTTTTTTTATGAACACTAGAATTATTTAATCTTTAAGATTTTTAAGTGTTTTTAGAAAAGAGAAGACACTGTGTTAATTAGAGCCACATTTGACCCTTTGGTGTACTTCAAAGAACTTTGATTAATATTCATATAATTCACCAGCATTTAAACTGACATTTACAAAATGGTTAATTCAAATTTAATAAGTTTAGTGTTCTCCTTTGTCAAGATAATTTTCCTATTGATGCAGGCCAAATGGTGGTTATTATAACTGCATACAAAGAACACATGTTGGTGTGAAGATAAACTTAAAAAATTTAAAACAATGCTTACTAGTACAGTGACATAGTAGATAATCAATTCATGAATCAGTCAATGAAATCTAACTCCAAATTTATTGTGTTTTTATGACATTCAAATTGTAACTTTAAAACTTTTTTTTTACTGAAGAGAAATCTTGCAAGTTTTCCTCATCTTTTTTAAAAATTTTTGTTTTGAACTTTTGAAAAAAAAGATCACCCCGGGGGCGGTGGCCCAGCCTGTAATACGCGGCTTGGGGGCTGAGGTGAGTGGATTTTCTGAGTCCGCGGGTTCGAGACCCGCCCCGGGCAACTTGGCGAGACCTTTCTCTACAGTAAATCAAAAATTAGCCGGGCGTGTTACGCGCGCCCGTAGTTCTAGCTACTTGGAAGGCTGAGGTGGAAGGATCGCCAGACCCCCGCAGGTCGAGGCTGCGGTGGCCCGGGGGGCCACTGCACTCCAGTCTGGGCGACAGAGTGAGAGTGAGTGAGACTGGAACTCAAAAAAAAAAAAAAAAAAGAAAAGAAAAAAAAAAAAAAACATAGATCCCTTGATCACAGAAGATGAGATTACATTTTAAAATAAGATGCATATTATTATGTCATTAAGATTCTAAATCCAAAGGGGAAAACTAATTATCCAAAATACTGCAAAAATAAATCTTTGAAAAAAATCAAGAACTAATAATCACTCAATAATTGGTGTAAACCAAATTTTAAAAGGTTGATTGACATACAAAAAGCTGTATGTGTTTCATGCCTACAACTTGCTGAGTTTTGGGAAATTTGATATACACCCATGAAACTATCACCACAATCTGTGTCGTGAACATATATATCACTGCCCCAAATTCCTCCCCATTCTTTAGTTGTTATTATTCTCCAAAACACTTAATGTAAGACTTACCCTCTCAACAAACTTTTAAATATACATTATGGTATTGTTAACTACAGGCACTATGCTGTATATCAGATCTCCAGAATATGTTATTCTTACATGACTAACATTTTGAAAACTTCGATAACACTTCTCAATTTTCGCTTCTTCCCCGCTCTGGTAACCACCATTCTACTCTGTTTGACCATTTTAGAGTCCTTCATCTAGTAGTAATATGTAGTACTTGTCCTTTTGTTTACAACCTATTTCACTTAGCATAATGTCCTCTTGGCTTGTCTATGTTGTCAGAAAAACAAGTTTTTCCCTTTTTAAAACTGAAGCATGTATGTTCATTGTATGTGTATAACACAACTCCCCTTTTCTAATCATCTGTATATGAAAATTTAGGTTTCTTTCACATCTTGGCTATTGTGAAAGAATACTGCTGCAATGACACGGGAGTGTAGATAGTCTTTGGGATTCTGACTTCAATTTCTTTGTGTTTTATATATATACCCCATAGTGGGATTACTGGATCATACGGTAGCTCCAGCAATTTTTTGAATAATCTCAATATTGTTTTTCATAATAGCTGTACCCAATTTTTATTTTCACCAGCAGTATACAAGTGTTCTTTTTTTTTATATATCCTTATGAAGACTTGTTAGTTTTCTTTTCTTTTCTTTTTTTGCATAAGAGTCATCCTAACAGTTTGGGAGCGGTGTCTCATTGTGGTTTGGATTTGTATTTCCCTGATAATACAGATATTGAACACCTTTTTGTAACATTGTTGGTTATAAGTTGTCTTCTTTGGAGAAATGTTTATTCGGTTCCTATGTCCATTAAAAAAAAATTTGTTTTTTTCCTATTGAATTGTAAGAGTTGTATATTTAAATATTAACCTCTTATCAGATATATGGTTTGCAAATATTTTCTTCCATTCCACTGGGTGCCTTTATGTTTTGTTTATGTTTCTTTTGCTGTTCAGAAGCTTCTTACTGAGATCTTATTTTTTTGCTTTTGTTGATTGTATTTTGGGATTATATCCAAGAAATCATGGGCAAGACCAAAATCAAGTCATTTTTCCCCCTAAGACTTTAACGGTTTTAGATCTTAGCATTTAAACCTTTACTCCACTTAATGTTAATTTTTGTGAATGGTGTAAGATGAGGGTTAATTTCCTTCTGTTACATGTGAATATCACGTTTTTCAACATCATCTATTGGAGAGACTAACCTTTTCCATTACGTACTTTTGTACCCTTGGTAAGAATCAATTGCCCAGATAGGCGTGGGTTTGTTTCTGAGTCTTTATTCTCTCCATTGGTTTATATGCCTGTTTTTTATTAGTACTACACTGCTTTAATCACTGAAGCTTTGTAATATATTTTTAAAAACAGAATGTGTTGATGTCTCTAGCTGTGTTCTCAAAATTGCTTTGGCTATCTAGAATTTTTTTTGTGTTGTTTACATTTCTGTAAAAAATGTGCTTTGGGGTTTTTATAGTGAGTGCACTGAATTCTGTAGATTACTTGGGTACTATAATTCAATAAGTATAATTCTTCCTTGGAAAGAAGTATTTTTCCATTTTAAACATGTTCACTTTAATTTATTCATCAGTGTTTTATTGTTTTCATGTGCTAGTATTTTACATCCTTGGTTAAGTTTATTGCTATGTGTTTTGTTCTTTTCCCGGTTATTGTAAATGTGATTGATTTTTCTTAATTTCCTTTTCAGGTTATTATTGGTGCCAAAAAACACACACATACATACATACACACTTACACACAAACCTGATAAGAATTGTCATTCTTGCAAATTAAAGGAATACCTAATATCATAATGTATATCTCCCTTTTTTTAGGTTCTGAATATCTTTTAATAAGGTTACTTAATTTTCTCTATTAAAAAGTTATAAATTTTTTGTGAGATTTATTTTAGGTGCTCATAATTTATTAAGATTCTAAGTAATATAGTCTAAAAATTTTTGTATTTTAAACATTTTGTGGTATCTAAAAATGCATATTGAAATATTGATCTGTATTTGGCAACTTTCTAATCTCTCACATGCCTTGAAACTTTCTTGGATACTTTTTCTAGATAATTCTTCTCTATTACCCCCAAACTTTGCTGTCTTACCTGTCCAATGCAATTCATATTTCACTTTCATATTTTGTATTTATTAAAACTTAATTTTGGTACTTTTTTTTATCTCTTTTTTTTTTAAGACATTTAATATCTCTTTTTTAAAAACTTAGGCATACTAACTATATATATTTTTTGTTTTGCAAATCTTGTACTGTAGAAATTTCAGTTAGATTGCACAGTTTTTAAGCTTTTCTGACTCTTGTTCATGAATCCTACCACTAAGTACATGTGATCATTTGAATTAAACAAATAACATGAATACAAATAGCTCCTCGTCACATCTCAAGCTCTCAGTAGTTTTATGTGACTGGTGCTTACTATATTGGATAGTGCAGACATAGAACACTTTCACTGTTATAAAAAGTTATCATGGGCAGCCTCAGTCTAGACAGTGACTCCACTAGGGCACAAAAAGTTGTACAAATGTGCCAAATACAGAGTGTCCTCATGAGTATGTTACATATATAAAAGCATTCTGTTAATTTCAATATGTTTTGTCAGAAATAAGTACTGCTTGTGCTTTGCTCACAGAGAAGAATCTACAGAGGGCTGGGAGGTGATTGGTGTCTCCTTAGCCTGGAATTCTCTGTGCTGGCCATGGCAGTGAGGTAAAGACAGAACAGTTGCTGTGGACTCACACACTTCTTGCCCCCCTCTGTTATGTCTATGAGCATCTCAGTCTGCTCAATCTTAATAATTTTAAAATAATAAAACTTTTAAACTTTCTATTACCTCATAAAATTTTACATATTAGCTACTTGTTTTGTTATTTGTTATAGTTACCTGACCACTATATTTGAACTTCTCAGTAAGTAGTTATACTTTTTTTATAGAAGGAAGAGACAAATTTTTTTATGTGAATTTAGAATAAGATCTTAACAATCAATTAATAGTTTTTTAACAGCAACTTTCTATTAAGACAAAAAAAAACACATTTTTAAAACTTCTTCAAAATAAGATTTTAGAGAAATGTTTTTGGAGCAGAACTGGTTACATTCTAAATGAGGCAAAGCATCAATAGTATAATTAAGATATGCTGTAAACTCTAAAATTATATGCCAATTGTTATTCATATCACCCAGTTAATTCTGATTCCTGCAGTCAGTCTGGAAAATTATGGTATACAAAAGAGAAGTTTTAGTTAATATTATGTTTTTTTTATAAAAATTATGATAATTAGGAACGAAGAAAAATATATGATAATTATGAAAGAAGCATTCTTAGCTTCTCAGTTACAACAATGGAGAAAAAAAAACATTTCTCCACTTATTTGTGCCTGGAGCCATCATTCTCTAGGTGAACAGTTTGGGAAACAGATTGTTTATATCAATATGCTCTTTAGAGCAAAATTCCTCACAAAGGATCTATAATACACTTACTGTATGAATCTGGAGTTTCATTTATTCTTCTGGTTCATGCATTTTCCCGGTTCCAGTAGTTCATAAAGATGAATATATTTTCTCTCTCATACCTTTTTAAATGAGATATTGCAAATACATGTTGCTACCTCTATAATGTTTGGGGAATAGTAACAAAAGAATAAACAAGGCTGTGAATTCATTTTTCCTTGCTCAGACATGTAAAGCAGGCAGCCATACTGATCGCAAAGCAGTGATAAAATAGTGCTGAATGACCCGGGTCGATATTCCAGCATTAGCACTGAGGAAATGCCTACAGTGCTTATATTTAATGGTCACACAAGTAGCCTCATGTAAGTCACAGAACAAAATGAAAATATATGAGATAGATTAAATTATAAGCTTGTTGTTTCTTAAGTACCTGATTCAAACACATATCATTTTATTTTATTTTGTTTTATTTTATTTTATTTTTTCAGTCAGAGTCTCACTCTGTCACCCAGGCTGGAGTTCAGAGACACAATCATGGCTTACTACAGCCTCAAACTCTTGGGCTCATGCGATCCTTTTGCCTCAGTTTCCCAAGTAGTGGGAACTACAGGCACACATCACCATGACCAGCTCAAAAGGAATTTTCTCACCCTGGCCTCCCCAAAATGATGGGATTACAAGTGTGAGCCACCATGCCAGCCCAAACATGTATAAATTTTTTAAAAACAGCAGTTTACTACCAGAAAGTGTGATGTTATGCTAAAAAATTCAAATAACTTTAAGGCATGGTTGCTTTCCCCCAAAAAGGCTATCTTTTTAAGTTGGTTCCTAGTTTAATTAGTCAGAGAAGATAATAAATGAAGGTGACATTAGGTTCATGCAAAAGTAATTTCAATTTTTGCATTGTTTTATATTTGCTGTTTGATATTGGAATGTGTTTTTAAGTAAATGTGGTCATGTTTTTTACATCACTTTAATATGCATTTCTCACTTTATTTTTTGCTAATCACTTATTTATTTCATATTTATTTTGACTATGGGAATGATGTCAGACAAAGAAAAAAATTTGAGAGGTTTTCTTATTTAGTTCAAAATGGTAGGTAAAGCAGTGGAGACAACTCACAATATCAACAACACAGTTGGCCCCGGGGAATGCCAAGAAAATCAAGTGCAGTGGTAGTTCAAGATGTTTTGCAAAGGAGATGAGAGCCCTTTAAGATGAGCAACATAGTGGCTGGCTATCAAAAGTTGACAACTAGCAGTTGAGAGCAATCGTCCCATTGATTTGTGATGATTGCTTTCAATTGCTCATTGTACCTGTATAATGACCATTTGTATACCCAATCCTGAATTGTACCCCACATCTCTAAAATAATTATTTTTTTTTATTTTTTTTTTATCATAAAGATGAGAGGTACAATTTAGGGTTAGGTATACAAATGATTAGGCAGGTACCCCTTTTTAAAGAGGTATGCCCTCCCTCCCCCCACAGTTTTCCTCAACTACCCAAACCCTTTCTTATAGTATTTCATTGTTCAAGATTCGCTTATGAGTGAGAATATATAGTACTCTGTTCTTTGTTTCACTGAAACTGATCCTCTTATAACTACACGAGAAGTTGCCAACGAACTCAGTCTACCATTCTACGGAGAGCAAATTGGAGAGATGAAAAAGCTCCATAAGTGAATGCCTCCTGAGCTGACAAGAAATTTTAAAAATTGTCATTTTGAAGTGTCATCTCCTCTCATTCTTTACAACAACAATGAACAATTTCTTGATCGGATTGTGATGTGCAACAACATGGATTTTATATGACAACTGGTGATGACCAGCTCAGTGGCTAGACTAAGCCCAAGTTCCAAAGCACTTCTGAAAGCCCAAAATTGCACCAAAGAAAGGTCATGGTCCCTGTTTGGTGGTCTGCTGCTGGCCTATTCCACTGCAGTGTTCTGAACCAGTGAAACCATTACATTTGAGAAGTATGCTCAGCAAATTGTTGAGATGAACCCTAAACTGCAATGCCTGCTGCTGGCATCGGTCAATAGAAAGGGCCCCAAATTTTTCTCCATGACGATACCCGACTGCGTGTCACACAACCAGTGTTTCCAATGTTGAATAAAATTTGGGGTGCGACGTTCTGCCTCATCCGCCGTATTCACTCAACATCTCACCAACCGACTACCAGTTCTTCAAGCATCTCAACAACTTTTTGCAAGGACAGTACTTCCACTATGAGCTGGATGCAGAAAATGCTTTCCAAAAGTTGGTCGAATACCGAACCATGGATTTTTACACTACAGGAATAAACAAACTTATTACTCATTGTCAAAACTGTGTTGATTGTAATGGTTCTTATTTTGATTAATAAAGATGTGTTTGAGTCTAGTTATAACGATTCAAAATTCACGGTCTGAAACCACAATTACTTTTGCACCAACTTAAGTATTTATTTTATTTTCTTCTAATCCATATAATTTTTTGAGTATAATCCTTTCACTTTTGGAATTTTATTATAATATAATTACTGAATTGGATATCAAGTGGGATTCTCTTTAAATCATGTAAAATAGTCAATAGCACAGTTTATAAATGCAAATTAAATAGAAAGGAAGAAGGTCTGAAAAATATGAAGCTTACCTCTTATTGTGTTTGAAAAGGAGGATTTACGATTACTTAATGCTATTTAACTTGCTTCCAATGCTTTATGGAAATTTTAAGTTAATCTCTTTCCAAATGTATTCTCATACACTGAAAGCCCCCAAACTAATGTGCAATGTACAAACCAGGTTAGGCAGAAAGCATTTAATAAAGGCTTCATCAGTAAAACTGTTCCCACATAAATAGCCCCAGATCACCTCAGGAGAGGCTTTAATAGCTCTGAATTCATCGTCTTGTATGCCTTAGGCACCCTCATAGCCATTTATCCTCAGGAGATTCTTCTCCTTATGTCTTCATGCTGTTTTTCTATTTCCTCACACAATTTTTCTTTTTAGTCGATAAAAGGCTCATTTTATTCAGTTGATCATGTAGAATCCTGTGCTGGCATGTTAGCATGTGGGAATTAATGCTTTGGAGGTAAAAAGAGTTCTCCTCTCCCATTATTATCTGGTTCATCCTGGCAAGACCAGACATATGAATTGTCCAATGTGTTCTATGAAGTACCTACATGAGAAGAGATGAGAACTTACAAGAAAACTAAATCATTTAAAAGAGAACAACGGATAGCAGTCAAACTCTTTTCCTTTCCTCCCTCTTTCCTTCCCTCCCCTCCTCTTCGTCCCCTTTTCTCTTTCTTTCTTTTTTTTTTTTTGAGTTGGAGTCTCACTCTGTCGCCCAGACTGGAGTGCAGTGGCCGCTCCCGGCCACCGCAGCCTCGACCTGCTGGGCTCCGGCGATCCTTCCGCCTCAGCCTTCCAAGTAGCCGGAATTACAGGCATGCACTACCATGCCCGACTAGTTTTTGATTTATTGTAGAGATGAGGTCTCGCCAAGTTGCCCAGGAGGGTCTTGAACCCAAGAGCTCAGGCAGTCCACTCACCTCAGCCTCCCAAAGGCGCGGGATTACAGGCTGAGCCACCGAGCCCCGGGCCCCTTTTCTCCTTCTTCCTAAAATTTATAAATGCTCAGCTTTTGTTACAATATTGAACCAAAGTCTTCCTGCAGCATTACAATTCTATATTGCTTTACTTTGCTGAAAGCTTTCACAATGATGTCAGAAGGTCTGGTCTTTATTTTACTATTTTTAAACCTTCTGTTTTTTTCTCCTGTTTGCTCTCATCCTCATTTGGCCTAAATACAATAAATATCTAATTTACTCACCAGACTTTGTAAAGTGTATAAAATCCCAAATTGATCTATAATTAGTTCTGTGCCTGCCTTGAATACCACATTATATCTCAGAAAAATGAATATGCACGCAAATTAATATACATGTATGCATTAATAATACATAAGTTTAGTTTTATGAATGTTTTGCCTACACAAATGATGTCTGAAACATCTACCAGTATGGAGAATCTAAATAAAGGAATTTATAATGAAGGCTGTGAAAAGGAATGATCCCGTTGACTTGTTTTACTGATCTTTTCTTTGTTTCCCATTTTTATTTTGGATTCAGGGGGTACACGTGCATGTTTGTTAGATCGACATATTGAATAGTGGTGGGGATTGGATCTCAGGTGGGCTATTCTTCAACAGATAGTGAATATTATACCCCCTAGGTAATTTCTAAATCCTACCTGCCCAGTGTCCCCAGTGTCTACTACTTTCATCTTTGTGACCATTTATCTCCCACATGTAAGTGAGAACATGTGGTGTTTGGTTTTCTGTTTCTGTATAAATCATTTTTAAAAGGTCATTTTAAAAAAGTTATTTTCCTACCAGTTTCTGAAACTTCCTAAATTTTTAAAACTATTCTAAATTAAGTTTTTCATTTTCTTACTTTCTATTTTCACCCTTCTGGAGGGAACTTCATAACCTTAGAATATCAGAATGATGGTGTCATTCTTAGTTTCTCCCCAAAAAGCATGATTCTTATGGAAGAAAATTGTTTAGTTGACATTTAATATATATATTCTAAATACTCTAGACTTAATTAAATATTGTAAATATTTGGAGCCATTTTTTTCTCCCACTAATTTTTGGTCTGTCTTTACTTTCTCCAGCACGAGATTTGTGATTATAAATCATCATAAATATGTAATTATTAATGACTTAATGTCTCTAAATGTGTTGGTATTTCTGTATTAGTCTCGTGCATTCAACAGTGGTTTTCAATAAAAAAATAACAAAATAAATACATCTAAAAGAAATGCGTTACAGGCCACAATCTCTTGTGTACTTAGCAACTTGAAGCTGCTGTTGTTGTTTTCTAATGGCTACAGCCATTACCCTCTCTGGTCTTGCCTTTTTTTTTTTTTTAAAGATGATTGCATATATTTTATGTTCTTGATCTCTACCTACTTCTTCACACTCTCTTTTCTTTCAGTCTTGAGTTTTCCCATCTTTACTTCCACTTCATCTCTAGTAGATTCTGTTGAGTCTACTTTACATCTCCCACCTCCCACCTCCCACCCACAGTCTATGGTACTATAACAAAGTACCATAGACTGGATGGCTATACAACAGAAATTTATTTCTTACAGCTTTGGAGACTAGAGATTTAAATTCAACATGACAGCAGGGTTGGCTTTATATCTGAGGGCTATGAAAAAAGGGCTTGTTTTGAGCATCTCTCCTTGGCTTATAGAAGACCATGTTTTTCCTGTACCTTGTCACAGTGTCTTCTCTCTCTGCATGTCTTTGTGTCCAAATTTCCTCTTTTTATATTAAAAAAAAATACCAGCCATATTAGTTAGGACCTCCCCTAATTACCTAATTTTCACTTTATTATCTATATAAAGAGTCTATCTCCAAATAAGGTCACATTTTAAGGCTGTTAAGATTGGCTGTTAGGGCTTCAACATATGCTTGGGAGTAGGGGCATAATTCAACTCCTATCACAGTCTTAAAATGCATATTTTCATATTATTTTAAACCTAGTAAACAAATTTGAGAAATGTTCTAAAGACTATCTTTATCTTTAGTCTTTTCTCTTGAGTGTTCTCTCAGTTTATACAAACCTGGGACGTTCCTCAAGTAAGCACACATCTCTCCCCAGTACCTCTGCTGGCTCCTGTACACAAGGAATAAGGCAGGAAAGGGTAAAATGGAGAGTTCAGAACTGACAATTCCTCCCTCCTGCAGGTGGGTCTATGCAGGGGGTCTGTGGCAATCAGTGGAGAGAGAGACTTTGAACTTGATAGCCACTGATATTTAAATTACATCTAAAATATGGAATGTTATTATATAAATTATTAGACAAGCTGAAATGGTATTAATTGATACCTTTGCACCCTTTATATCATCCCTTTCTGCTAAGATTAAGGTAATGAGAAGTTTAGAAATCCCTGATATCAATAAATAGAAAAAAAAATGTACCTAATTTTTGTACCTTGCTGTGTTAAGGCTGCCTCAAATAAATCTTTATAATTAGTTTTTTTAATGCAGTTTTACTTTTAGCTACCTTTTGAGGCTTTGGGTGAATAATCAAATAAAACACTTTTTGTAACCAGTTATTTTTTTTTCTTATACCATGCACATTTATCAATTTTTTTTGGCTTTCACTTCTTGTGTGAGCTGCATTCAGAGATTTTCCTCTGGAACACAGAATTCAGAGATGCAAAATAAGATGAATTTTATTCTACTAACAGCTTCATGCATTGAGCCAGAGACAATGATGACTGTTGCTCCCATTCAATAATGACAATTGAGTTAGACACTGTGTCATTCGATGTTTTATAGATTTAAATGATGAGGTTTGGAGAGGAGAAGTAACTTATTTTCTCAAGGGAACAGAGTCTTGAAGTCACAACCATGCACAGTTCTCATAACTCCAAAGCCCACAATTTCAACCACAAAATATCCTTTGTCTTGATTCAGATGAACATTTATTCAGTGAAAAACACTATCCCATCAAATCATAATAAACACTCTAAAATAGCCAGCACAGATATTTCCACTGTGTTTTAGGGAGACCAGGAAGCTGAGGTTCAGATAATCAAGTGCCTTGTCCAATATAGTCCATCATAACATGGCAAGAACTAATCTAGATGGCAGGTTTTGCATGTGTCCTGCCCACCATCTGTTCTGTTTAATCTATGTTTTCCACATTGTTTTACTATAAACTTAATTTCATTTTGGTGAAAATTTCAGAAAAAAATTAATTAACACTTTTTTTGGCTTAGGAATAAACATTTATCCAGTTAATTTACTGAAAAAAAACTCTCAGAAAGCCTTTCACTAAAGTACCTTTGTTTTACAGAATGATATAAAACTACCACTTATCTTGGTCAATTTAGTATATTAGTAGTTTATGAAAATAAGAACCAAGAAAACAGAAATTGGGGGTATATACTTTTAAAGTTGGAGATACATAAAAATACAGTTTGTGTAATGAATATATTTTGGGAAAATGAGATCTGTGAAATAGCAAATTTGATTATGCTTTTTAATTTGGTCTTAAACATTTTCTCCTGATTAATACATGAAAGCTTTATTATTTGAGGGTGAATATTTTTATTATTCATTCATCTTTGCTACTCTGGAATAAAAAAATTTTTTTTAAAAGCTTAGAACAACTTGAGAAAGGCTAGTTGCGTATCTCACAGTCAGTGGTGCCAAGCAATTTGATAATCATCGAAGGAATTAGATAATCAGAAACTTGGATCTCAATTTTTTTTTTTTTTTGAGTTGGAGTCTCACTCTGTCACCCAGACTGGAGTGCAGTGGCCGCTCCCGGCCACTGCAGCCTCGACCTGCTGGGCTCCGGCGATCCTTCCACCTCAGCCTTCCAAGTAGCTGGAACTACAAGCGCACGCTACCACAGCCAGATAATTTTTAGATTTATTGTAGAGATGAGGTCTCGCCAAGTTGAATAGGCGGGCCTCGAACCCACGGGTTCAGGTAATCCACTCATCTCAGCCTCCCAAAGGGATTACAGGCTGAGGCACTGAGCCCGGCTCTTGGATCTCAATTTAAATGTAGTTATTTAACTTCCTCAGTGACTCTCAAGATCGAGTAGGATTTAAAGTCTTGCAGGTGTTCTGTAGCAGAGCTAGGAAATAATATAAAGCCTTCATGGAAAACCTATCAACTTCTTAGGGAATAAAAGAAAAATTATAACAACTTATTGTAAAAATGGCTTCAGGTGCCCTTTTTAGTATTCATAGAGACTATACAGGCCGGGCTCGGTGGCTCAGTCTGTATTCCCAGCACTTTGGGAGGCCGATGCAAATGGATTGCCTGAGTCTGTGGGTTCAAGACTCACTCGAACAACTTGGCAAGACCTCGTCTCTACAATAAATAAAAATATTAGCTGGGCATGGTAGCATGCACCTGTAGTTCCAGCTACTCGGAAGGCTGCAGCGGAAGGATCGCTGGAGCCCAGTAGGTCGAGGCTGCAGTGGCCAGGAGTGTGCCACTGCCCTCCAGTCTGGGCAACAGAGTGAGACCCCAACTCAAAAAAAAAAAGACTATACAACAGTTACGCCACTTGTTGTTTCTTCTACATTTAATCAGTCTTCTAGGATTTGGGTAAAATGACCTACCAAAAGGCATAATTATAACTAGTTATTTTCTTCTGTTTACCTGTAACATGTCTACATCTCCCTTCCATATTCTGCTGGAATTGAACATGTTGGCGAAACCTGGAAAACCATTTGCAGTACAACCACAGCTAAATTTTTTACTAAGTTTGTTTTGTAAAATCAAAAAAGAAAAGCATAAGTGAGGTGTGAGTGTTGAAACATTTACAAAGAAATAAAGAAGAAAATATTATTTAAAACATTCTTTTGGGTGAGTAGTGAAAAATATTTTCCCTTTAGAATTTGTGTAGAAAGCCTAAAAGAGTTGTGATCATCTGGATAAATCCCTATTTGAGTGGATGCTGAAACTAATAGCTAGGGAAGTTAATTAATCAAATAAAATGGAATTGTTTCTATCTGTATGGTCTTAGACTGGTCAGAGTAATTTGCCTAAGGTCCTACTGTTAATAAATTGCAGACTGATTCTGGAATATTTCTTTCTTTTTTTTTTTTGAGTTGGAGTCTCATTCTGTTGCCCAGGCTGGAGTGCAGTGGCACACCCATGGCCACTGCAGCCTTGACCTACTGGGCTCAGGTGATCCTTCTGCCTCAGCTTTCCAAGTAGCTAGAACTACAGGTTCATACTACCACACCCAGCTAATTTTTTGATTTATTGTAGAGACAAGGTCTCACCAAGTTGCCCATGTTGGTCTCCAACTCCTGGGCTCAGGCAATCCTCTTGTCTCAACCTCCCAAAGTGCTGGGATTATAGGCTTGAGCCACCACGCCTAGTCTTAGATTATTTCTGTAATGCTTGTAACATTTAATTGTGATTGAATATCATTCTTGTATATGTCATGTAAATATTATATATCATCAGTCCTCTTATAATTATTATCTTTACTTAGTGATGACTACTTCTTCCTTCTAGTAATGACTTTGCCTTTTTCCTACTTCACCAGTCACTTTTCTTCTGGCATTTGGTGAGCTCAGGGTCTTACCCCAGAATCTCTAAATTTTAGAACTCACAGGGAAAAATCCTACTTAATTTTTTTCCATTTCTAAACATTTACAAATTTCTAAACATTTACAATTACTAAGTTCCTTAGTAATTTTCATATATTCCCATGACCTTAAATACTTGTTAAATGTTTGTTCATAATACACAAACAAAATCTTGGCCCAAACTCTTTTTTCTTTTTTTAAAAATGTTCCCCCTTTTCCATAAAGCTAAGTAGAAGAAAAAATAATACAAAATTAAAACTATAAAAGTAGTTATCAGTAGAACATGTATCCACAAAGAAAATCCAGATAGGAAAGCAGTCTTATTTACAATAAAGAAACACATGTAAATGACGGTAGTTTTCATATGAAACATTAAAAAAACCCAAAATATATGCTATGATGAACACCACTGCTTACAGCAACATTAAAGAGGAGAAAAACAATATTAGTTATTAAATAAGCTCAAACTTTTCTACTGAACTTCTAACCTATATATTCAGCTATTCTCTTGGATCACTTACTAGGGTGTCTTATTAATCTTCAAAAATGTCTTCATCCTGCTCACATACTTTTTCTGCCAACCCTTCCATCCACTCCCATTCATCTTGGTAAATGATAACTTTGTCTAGCCAGTTACCAATTTCTCAAAACAGAAAACTGGAAATTAATTCTTATCTGTCTCTTTTTTCTTTATGTTGGAATGGCCACCAAGCTTATTAGATAGAACCTGTAAAATATATACTAGATTCATCCTTCGCTCATTCAGCCAACATTTTGAGCACCATGTACCAAGCACTGAATTAAGCACCAAGGTATATAAACTGTGAACAAGACAAATAGGATCTCTGCTCTCATGGACTATTTATTACAGTTATAGATGCAGAAAAGGAAAGTAAGCAAATCAATGCAGAAAGTATACAATAAAGTATAGTGCAAGAAATAAATATACTATAGTAAAGAACATTTTAAAAAGTGAGTCTATTTTAATAAGGTCATTAGGAAAGGACTTTCTTCAATTGAGAACTGAATGATGAGAATGGTCTACACATAAAAAATGGCCAGAGAAAGGGCATGACTGGCATATTTATTGTAAACTTCATTGTTTCCTTATTGTAGACTTCAGTTTCCTCACTATGGCTTGTTTGATCTTGCATGAATTGGTCTCTGCTAACCATGTATACAATAAATGTACTACATAGGATACAAAATTATATAGCATACAATATTACATAGGATACAGTACTCCATAGGAGACAATACAGCTGTAAAAAAGAGAAAAGTTTGGTAATTGCAGTATTTGTATTGGAGAAAGAAACAAACCAAGAAAAAGAAATCAAGACAAATGTCAGAGTGGTAAGTGTTACAAAGAACTTGATGGATTCACTGAGAGGTCAAAGGAGGTACTTTGGGGTGTGACATTCAAAAGTGAGATTTAAATGACAGGAGGTGTTAGTGATATAAAAAATTAAGGAAAATATCAATAGGAGGAAAATGCTGAAGTAAAAGCTTGAAGGCCATCAAAAGCTTAGTGTGTTTGTATCAGAGAAGGAGGCAGTTTGATTGGAGTGGAGGGTGGACAGGAGAGTCACAGAAGAAAGGATGCATAGGTGGACAGGAGGTAATCAGGGTGGCGGTGTGAATTTGATTTCAAGATAAGCATGTCAAAACTGTATGCATAGAAACATTATAGAAATTATAAGATATACGTTACTTCATTTGGATTATTTCAATGACATCTCATCAATGATATTATCTTTTGTTTATCTTTAAATTTTCGTTTTTGAAGACAAGGCCTTGCTTTGTTGTCAAGGCTAGAGTTCAATGGTAAGAACATAGCTCACTGTAGCCTTGAACTCCTAGTTCATGCAATCATTCCACCTTAGCCTCCGGAGTAGCTGAGACAACAGGTGTGCACCACCATGTCCAGCTAATTTTTTATTTTCAGTTTTGTAGAGACAGAGTCCTGCTATGTTGCTTAGGCTGTCTGGAACTCATGGCCTCAAGGGATCCTCCCACCTTGACCTTCCAAAGCACTGAGATTACAGGTGAGAAACTGCACCTGGCTTCTTGTTTATATTTTATGGAAATATGTTATTCCACATATAATTCTAATTGATTACTTTAACATGAAAGAAACTTGTTTGTCCAGATAGAATTTTAAAAGTTGTGTACTGTCAGTTATTTAGTAAACATACAGTTTCTCTAATTGGACTGTGTTTGGGTTTTTTTCCATAAAAATGATAAATTTTCCACGACTTCTCTTATGCAACAGGAATTCAGCTATTGTGAGGGAGCGCTACATTTTGCAATTTAATCTATAATCTGACATTTGGATTTGTTGACATCATTAAAAAGTGCTGCTACCCTGGCAACAAAAGTAGATATCAAGTGAGTTATTACGCACCTGGATCTTTAGAAGAACAGATGTTGACTCATTTAGCAGAAATGGAAATGTTAAACAGCACCAAATGAATTCACCACAGGTAAATTGCTGCTTACTTTCTATTAAATGGATTCATATACAAATACTGAAAATGAGCCATCTCTCAAATATTGTAGAAATTAAGAAAAAAATGCTCAGTGCAAACCTAAGTATTTCAATAATTTTCTTTTTGCTTTTTATGGTATCTGGATATTTTTGAAGTAAAATTCACAGTGATAAAAGCCATGAAACAGTTCACAAGTGTTATATTATGAGATAAAACATTGATTCTTATTTATTTTTCATTTCCCATAGTTTACCAATTAATGAAAATAGCTTTGCCCTCTGAATTGTAGGAGTTGTAAAGGGGATAAACAACACTGCAGGGCACTGTTGTTCTTTATGTATATGTGCCCAGAAAAACAGAAGAGTCTGCAAATGTTGGAACAATTCTCTCAATTTTCAGACAAGTGAGAAATAAATCTTGAAGTCAAAATTAAGGTAGAACATGTCTTTTATTATTTAGAACTCATAAAGCAATTAAGAAACATCTCATTTGTCTGGTATAAATCATGGCCAATACAGCTACTACGATAGCATAAGAGTCATCATGACCACATATTCTAGAACTTCAAGTTTAGTACGGTAAGTAGAGGAAAGATTGCATATTTGGATTAATGTCTCGAACTTTGAGTGACTAATTTGTTTACAAGCAAACAAATCCAAACAATATCTAGGGAAGACTTAAAAAGATAAATAAAGTATTGAAGTAGGTATGATAATGATGATCTTATCTTCTTCATCTAAGGTTTATTCCATTTATGGTATGTGAAAACTTTACGAGATAGAGTACTCTCCTCTTATCTGAGGTTTCGCTTTTCCTTGTTTCAGTTACTGGTGGTCAGCTGGACTTCTGAAACCTTAAATAGAAAATTCCAGAAATAATTTATGAGGTTTAAGTTGCCCAAAGCACAAGAGTAGTAATGCTGGCAGATCGTTATAATTGTTCTATTTCATTATTAGTTATTGTTGCTACTATCTTGCTGTGCTAGATTTATATTTTAAATTTTTAGGTAGGTATTCATAGAAAAAATATTGCATATGCAGGGTACTCTCTGTGGCTTCAGGCACCCACTGGGGATCTTAGAACATATACCTTGTGAATAAGGAGGAACTACTGTATATCTGGAAATTTTAGTATTTCTCTAAGTCTATTCACATAACCAAGTTACTGCACAATTTAAATGAACATTTAACAGGAATTGGCATCTATTTGACATTTAAAATTACTGCAAAGACCAAGCTAAGTTGGTGCTATATTATGAAACACAATTTTGCGGTTACACAAAAAAAGACGGGAACTTTTAGGGTAGAATTTCCATGATGGATTATTAATTTTGAGACAATGATCAAATTCTCAATTAGCAGTTAGAGAATTAAGAAGGACACCTCACTGAGAGGACAAGGATGTAAATATACATGTGGAACTCGCTTGGCATAAACATGGATCGAAATATTAAGGCTAGATGAATTATCTGTAGATAAAAGCATGACAAGGAAGGTAATGCTTTCAGAGATTCCTGTTGTTAAAAAACTAAAGGAGGAAAAGATGGTGAGAGAAATCAAAAAGTGGAGAAAAATAAAAATAAAATAAAAAAGCCTTGGAGGTATGAAATAGACAATACTTTTAAAGAAAACCAGGATGACTTGGGTCATAGAAACTGCCATCAGAATAATTTTGGTAAGCTAGATTCAAATTCCTTTTCTGCACTAGTTTAAATGTCTTATTATAAAATATGTTACATTTTGTCAAATGCTTTTTTGGTTCATTTATTATTATGGTGTATTGCATTGGTTGCTTTTTATACATGGAAACAACCTGTATTCCTGGGTTAAAACCTACTTGTTCATGAGATAGAGTCTTCTCTATGTGTTGCTGGATTCAGTTTCCTAGTATTTTTTGAAAAATCTTTCATTGATTTTTTTTTAGGAATACTGGTCTGTAGAACTCTGTTCTTGTGATGTCTTTGTCTGATTTTGGTGTCTAGATAATACTAGCCCCATAGAATAAGTTGAGGGGTGTTCCCCCTGTTTTTTGGAATTTTGCCCAGAAGAGTTCATTTTATCTGGGTTATCTAATTTTTATATATAAAGTGGTTCATAGTATTTTCTTTTCTATTCTTTTTTTTTTTTTTGAGTTGTAGTCTCACTCTGCCCCCCAGGCTGGAGCGGCCACCGCAGCCTCGACCGCTGGGCTCCGGCCATCCTTCCGCCTCAGCCTTCCGAGTAGCCGGAATTACAGGCATGCGCTACCACGCCCGGCTGACTTTTTGATTTATTGTAGAGATGAGGTCTCCCTGCCCAGACGGGTCTCGAACCCGCGGCCTCAGGCAATCCACTCACCTCAGCCTCCCAAAGGCGCGGGATTACAGGCTGAGCAACCGAGCCCGGCGGTATTTTCTTATAATCTCTTTTATTTCTGTAATGTCAGTGGCAATTGACATTCATTCTTTCTTTTAGTAATTATAGTCTTCTTTATTTATTTCTTGGCCAGACAAAAGTTTGTCAGTGAGAAAAAGTAGAATTAACAATATGTCAGCATCATTACTCTTACACTTTGGGATCTTTATTAACTAAAATAAGGTTTATATGAAGCAAACTCTGCAACATCAGACAGTTGATATGATAACCAAGAAGGTTCCTAATTGACTAAAGAGGAGGGAGTGAATACAGCGTCAACATACCCAGATAAAGTGATAATTCCTGTTCAGGACAGGAAGGAGGGATACAGCACGAGATGTCATCATGCTTCTCAGAATGGTATGCAATTTAAAAGTTATGAATTGTTTATTTCTGAAATTTTCCATTTAATAGTGTTGGATCATAGTTGACCAGATAAAGGTGTACTGTTGGAATGTTGCATTGCCCTATGATTCCTTCTAGGTCTATATTAAAAAGAAATTTTAAAATTTGCAAGAATGACTTCAACAAGAATGTACACAGCACTTTTGTTCATCAGTCAAATATCTATTAACAAAATAATATGTTTTTTAAAATGCAGTAATTCATGCAATGGATTTCTATAGAGCAGCATATACATAATTATATATTCATATATCTAATTTTAAATTGTATGTTCAGTGAAAAAGACAGTTTAAATGGGTAGATGAGAAGTGCTTCTATTTATATGAAGTGCAAGAAAAGACAAAAACTAATTTTTATTTTATTTATAGAAATAGGAATAGTAGGTTGGGCTCGGTGGCTCAGCCTATAATCCCAGAGCTCTGGGAGGCTGAAGTGAGTAGATTGCCTGAGCCCGCGGGTTCGAGACCCACCTGGGCAACTTGGTGAGACCTAATCTCTACAATAAATAAAAAATTAGCCGGGCATGGTAGCGTGTGCCTGTAGTTACAGCTACTTGGAAGGCTGAGGTGGAAGGATCGCCGGAGCCCAGAAGGTGGAGGCTGGCCACTGCCCTCCAGTCTGGGTGACAGAGTGAGACTCCAACTCCAAAAAAAAAAAAAAAAAAAAAAGACAAAGAAAAAGAAAAAAGAAATAGGAATAGTAGTTTTATATTGGGTAAATGCAGAAGACATTCTGACATAATGGAAATAATTTATACTTTTATTAGAGTGGCAATTGCATGGGTAAGTACATTGGTCAAAATTTCTCAACATACATTTAAGGTATATGTATCTTAAATATATACATACATGCATATATACATAAATATGCATATATATTTCACTATTTCACTGAAATGGGACTGCTGCCTTCTTTAATGTGAAATTTGTTATAATAATTACCATTCATGCCATTATATTACCATGATGCATATTTTCTTCCAAAATACTTTGCATAACATTTTTTTGCATAGCACATTTTTATATAATGGACAGCATAATGCAGTTATTCTTCATCTTGCTTGCTTCGTGTGACTCATTATGAACTAAGTAGCTATAGTTAATCCATGCATGAATTATTTTGTAGGATTGAATTAAAGTTAATTTTTTATTCTGTTGATGAATATTTTTGTTGTTTGAACTTTTTTTTGTTAAAAAGAGCATTTCTATGTAATGAAACCAGAAATGTGAGAATTTCTCTAAAGTATATAAATATCACTATTAGCTAGCTAGTTAGAGGCATTTGAATAAAATTGTTTTAGTTGATAATATTTCCAGATTGATTTCTCTTCAAAATGATTGTACCTATTTATATACATAAGAATAGTGTACGAAATTTCCAATGTTCTACACTCTCTTAAATCCTATATGTTGTCAAACTTTGAAAATTATGTCTATCTACCCTTGTAATGATGCTGAAAATCATCTAATATTTTATTGTTCCATTCTCTAAACTATATGTTTATGTATTTTGCCCATTTAAGAAGTTGAGTAAAATTTCTTTATTTTGAATAATAATCCTTTTTTCCCTTATTTATCTTTTAAAAATTTATTCCCAGTATCCATTTGTATTTAGGGGGAAAGGCTAGCTTCCTAGACTTGGCTAAAGGTAAGAATCACATAAATAAAGATATCCAAAAGAACATATGGTCACCAGAATAGACAGAATTTCTAAAAATCTGCTTTTCTATCTTTTGTTCAGATTGAAAATTGTTTATTGATTTATCTTGTGTTCACAGTCTATTTTCCTTCTCATTCTCCTTTTAAACCTACCCAAATTCAAACTTTAAATGTTATATTTTTAAATCAGAAATTTTTATTCTTTTTAATAATTTGTATGTTACTGCTGAGATATATTATCTTTTAATTTTTATACACATATTTTCCTTCACGTGTTTGAGTATAATTATCATAGCTGCTTCAAAATCTTAGTTAGTTTTAGTGTGAGCTTAATCTCAGAATTTATTTCCACTGTCTTTTTGTTTGAGAATGGGTCACATTATTTTGATTTTTCATATATTCAGTAATTTTGATACTTTTCTGAGTATTGCAAATGTTATTTTGTAGAGACTCTGAAATTTGTTATATTCTTCAAAAAACTGTTTGCATTGTTTTATTTGTTTCACTTTGCTGGCAATTAATTTGGTTAGACTAAAACTTCCAGCTCTGTTTTTTTCTTTGTTTCTTTTTTTGTTTCTTTTTTCCCCTGTGGCAGTTCAGATTTCACTTTAGTTCTTTAATATTTAGTTGGACTTCTTAGAATTATTTTATGTTTGCATGTTTGAAGGATTAGCCAGAGAGCTAGCAGTGTAAATACAGATGTGTAGGTTCCTTTCATAGTTGCTCTTTTCTCTGGGATTAACCTTATTTACATTCTAATTACTGTAATTATCCCAAATATTTGCTCTCTATTTCTTCAGGTCAGAAATTTTGCCCATTTCCTTTTTTTTGCCTCCAGTTTATTTCCTTTAAAAATTTGTTTTTCCTTGTACAGTGCTGTCTGCAGTCAGCAATCAGGTGAAAAGCTGTAAGAAAGGGTCCATGACCTTCATTATTATTATTATTTATTTGGATTAACTCTTACAAACTTAGTCTGCTTTTGCTCATTCTCCAATTGTCCTATCCATTTTATCCGGTATTAATAGCTTTCATACAGAAAGTTGTAGTTTCGATAGGAAGTTATTCTGATATATCAAAAGCAAACTGGCAACTTTTAACTTTTAATGTGTCCCTAAATATGTCTAGCTTTCATTTTCTAGTGTTAAAAATTAAGCAATTGTTTGATGTTTACTTTTGTAACTGTGTTAATATTTTACTTTAAGATTATACTTTTATTTGGTAGTTGGGTATGAAAGATATTTGATAAAATATGACTTTAGTTTCCTAAGTAAATTGAAATTTTGAGTTGACATCATGAAAATAGCAATATTGTAGAGTACGTAATTTACTACTTTCTACCAGGATGATGAAAAAAATGCAGACATGAATTTAAGACGTAAATTATAGGTTTCTACAAAATGAGGAATAAAAGCTGTCATCATGCTGCATAAATGAGAATTTTGCAGGTCACATAGTCAATGTTAAAGATAAAAGAGAAAAATAATTTTGTTTACATGTAAAACAATTTGAAAATAGTTTGGATTAGTTATAACAGTTACCAATTTTCTTCAACCAAATAATTTTTCTAGTGAAGTATTTTTCCCCAGTTCAGCAATAATAAAAAAATTAAATTTGTACATTAAATTCTAGTTTTGTATTGTCATTATTAAGGGATAGGGATTATAGAGAAACAATAATAAGCTTCAAATGGATAAGAAAACTATATAGAGTTATCATGTGATGCCTAAATGTAGCTGATTTTTGAGAATTACTGACTTATAATAGTACTATGATTAAATATGAGGTACAGTTATAGTGAGTTAGCCTTAATTCCATGCTGACAGCAGAATGCTAATTCTATTTATTTTACTTATTTCAATGTTTATAAATTTATAAGATAAAACCAGGCTTCACATGATATTTTTTCTATCATATTAAATTAAGGCTGTTAATTAGAATGTTATTGATTTTTAAATTTGTAATTAGATTGCAAAGCAATTTTCAAAAATAGGAGCAGAAAAGGTGAGAACATTTTATGTAATTTAGATGTGTCACCATATACAGAACCTTTTATTAATAATATTAAAATATGGTTGGGCATGTATGCTCACGTTTGCAATTCTAGCACTTTGGGAGGCTGAGAAGGAGGATTGCTTGAGTACAGGAGTTCAAAACTAGCCTGGGCAATGTAACAAGATCATGTACTTACAATAAAACACAAAAATTAACCATGTGTGGTGGTACACACCTTCAGCCCTAGCTGCTTGGGAGGCTGAGGTGGGAGATTCATTTGAATCAGAAAGTTTGAGGTTACAGTAAGCTATGATTATGCCTCTGCACTCCAGCCTAAGTGACATACTAAGACCCTAAGTCTCAAAAAATAAGATAAAATCAATAATAATAAACATAAATCACCACAGGGATTCTTATGTATTATTTTCTTTAATAACTGACACTTTCTCCCTGACCTACAAAAAATAATATAGACTGAAGCCTGTTTTCCAATCCCACTTTTACCACCTACTAGCTGTAGGGTGTTGATACATAAAATCCTTATGGTTCAGTTTCCTCCTTTGACAATAATGAATAATAATTGTACTGTCCTCATGGGGTGTCATGAAGATTAAATAAATTATATTTTTAAAACCCTTAGACCAATGCCTGACATGTAATGCAAGCCATTTAAATATTTGTAAAATAAAATTATTGCTAGTCAAATATGAGAAATAAACCTTATTCCAGATAATGCCTCTTAGAGAGGCTGTGCAAGCGAGAAAAAAGACATCATTAGAATGAGTTGATATTTATCAGAAAACTTTTGAAACAGAAGGTGTTTGTAGAAACCCGTGGAGAGCTGTTAGACCTTAAAACATTGGAAGACAGAACACAGAAGTTTTAAATGATATTGATCTCTTTCATAATGTCTCCCTGGTTATTTTTTCCATATTAGGTGTCTCCTTTGTGGGTGGTCAGTTGCTTTTGTTGACAGGTCATGTGTAATAACTGTCATCTTGTTTTTTCCAGTGCATCTCCTCAGATGCTTTTCTTTTACTGCCCTTTGTCTCCCAAATTTAGAAGTGTTAGGGATAATGAGTACTACAACAAGGTCTGCCAGTGCTTCTTATTTAAAATCCCAAAACATCTTGATTTAGAATGCATAGGGCGGACATTACATCCACAAATTTGGTAATGAGTCATTGGGAGAGAGGAGATTCACCAATTCTGTCTATTCTGGCCTCTATATATTCTCTATAGAATATCCTGATCTATGTGATTGTTACTTAAAACAAGTTCAGGAAATAACTAGCCCTTCTCCTTAAAGATGTATTCTTACAGTATGGGTGTAGAAAAGGAAGTAATATAATTTTGTCTTACAAATCCATATGTAGGATGGAGCATTTACATCTCTAGAGATCAGATAATACCAGCAAGTTGTGGCAAAAAATTGGCATCTTTGGTTTGTTTTAGCAAGATATTTTTATTAAAATTTCACAATTATCATGTTGAAATTGGTAAATAAAGTAAAACAATAAATTAAGGGCTCTAACTGATCATATTTTTTAAATGTCTACAGTTAGGGAAAATGCTTACATTAATAGTGAGAGAAAAAGTACCGATCAGTAAACATTAACTGCCGACTTAGCAGTAGTGGAGTCAACTGAGAAGCTTTAAAACTAGAAATTATCAGCTGGGCTTGGTGGCTCAGCCTGTAATCCTGCTCCTTTGGGAGGCTGAGGTGAGTGGATTGCCTGAGCCCGCGGGTTCGAGACCCGCCTGGGCAGGCGAGACCTCATCTCTACAATAAATCAAAAAATCAGCCGGGTGTGGTAGCGCGCGCCTGTAATTCCGGCTACTTGGAAGGCTGAGGCGGAAGGATCCCCGGAGCCCAGCAGGTCGAGGCTGCGGTGGCCAGGAGCGGCCACTGCACTCCAGTCTGGGCGACAGAGTGAGACTTCAACTCGGAAAAAACAAAACAAAACTAGAAATTATCACAAGAGAGAGAGAATATATTCACTCTTCTGGTTTTGTAAAAATGTGTTTCTGACTCTTTCCATCAACATTCTCTATTCTTACATGTGTAAAATCACTTAAGTATAAATAATACTCATAATGAAACAGTTCATATCTTTTTCTATAGTGGATGAGAAATATATAATGATTTTATAAAAATAAAATAGGCATTTATCACTTACATTTATAAACTTGACATATTAGTCCAAAAGGGATCTTTGTAGCAAGAAAAGAAAAAGAACATAGTCAAGAACTCTAAAAGCCACTTCCTTTCATTTTAATAAAAGATATTTGCGATTTTTAAAGATATCAGGTGGGGTACAACCAATCCTTTTATTTCCACTTTTTCTTGTAGAAATGACTTTTTTTCTCATCCGACTGAAAGCAATCACTTTATTACAGATTTGCTGGGTGTAATATCCCCAATCTGAATGAAAAAAGCTTTTCTTTATTCTAAATAATATTTTCTATTTTGCTATGTGTGTTCTATTTATAATTACATTGAAGTTACTATATGTTTATAATTTGTTCATAATACATGATGCAAACTAAGAGGAAATAGCTAGCTACATTATAATCCATTAATTTTCATGGACAAAGTTGACACTCTACAGATGCATTTTGCAAGTCAAATATATACTTTCTCCCTCTTGGATCCTTTTTTATTTACAGGAAGTCTTGGTTGAATTAATAAATAAACAGTAGCTGAAATCTTTCATTTTAATTAGTATAAGGTGGCATTTGTTGAGAAATGTTTAACCAAGAGATCTGAGATACTGTCAGACAGGGTATTAACACTAAAACAAAAGTCTGAATAAATATGCGGTTTTTCAAACCAAATTCACTAGACACACAGGGGGATCACACTTTCGATAAGAAGCTTGCATTAAATATGAGATAGTATAGCCAAGCTCTTTGGACTGTGATAAATTGCTCAGCAGGTGTCTTTAGGGACATGAGACAATAAGATATTATGCTTATCCTTGAAACTGTCTACTCTTATTAGTTTCTTAGAAGCCAGACAGTTTTGGAAGTAAAATGAAAAGACTGCTGCTTGGAATTATAACACTCTACAGGTATTTTAGTCAGTACTAACACAAAATTAGCATCAAGGTCATTCTTTGAAAGAATGCATACTTGTATGTTGACAAAAGATGCTAAACTCTGTAAAATATTTAAGATGGTTTCTTCTGAGCCAAATTCGAGTAGACTAGGTCTATGGTACCCATTCCCAGGAGGTCCTGAGAAAGTGTGCCTGCCATGGTTGAATTGTAGCTTGTTTATATACATTTTAGAAGGACAAAAGTTACAAGAAACCAAACATCAACATGTGAAATTTACACTGATTTGGTGCAGAAAACAAGGTATCTCCAAATGTGGGCCCACAGGCTATATAGAGGAATTCAAAGGTTGTCTGACTGGCACTTAATTAACTAGAGTTATTTAAGGAATTTTGAAAGCAGTAAAGGAAATGGGTAGCTAGAGGATCAATAAGGGAGCTGAATTTCTTGAAGTTTCATGGGTGGTAGCAGACTTCAGAGATAACACGTAAGTGTCTTAAAAAATACCTGGAGTCCCAAAAAATACTTTACAGGATCTTAAACACTTTGATTTTCCTTCTTTATCTGTTATGTGATGTTATGTCAGAGCCAGGTTAGAAAGTAAACCAAATTAAATAGATAATAAAAATTCTGTTTCTCCAGGCTTCTTGTTAAGAATTTGGCAAGGTAAAGAAAAAAGGTCAGAGTTTAGTCATCACATGGTAAAATGGAAAATCATGGATCCTCCCTTCAAGGATGGTGAACAAAGTAAGCTAATTTTTCGCTTTTGACCTTGGTTTTTGCTTTTTGTATCAATATTATGCAAGTCCCAAATTTTATAATAACTAGTAACTTTATACATTTGAAAAAGTAATTTTCTCGATTCTCTCTTCTTTTTTTGAAAATCTAGACTGGAACAGAGAAAAATATGCCCCATTCTTAGGACTTTTTATAACATGTTGCATGTGTTCATTCATGGGACAACTATTCCTAGAACAATATCTTTGCTTAAAGATTTGTTAAGTACTGTCTAAAATTCAAAGTTAGAAGTAATGTGTCTTCTATTTTCATTGAATTTCCTATTTGAGGAAGTAAGATTAGTGCACAATATGGGGTTATATATGTTATAAAAGCAGCAGATAATGGTACAAGAATTCACCAGAGACAGATATAAATTTTAGTCCAACCAATCAAGGAAGGAGATCTATTTGTAATTTTTTGGAGTGGTGTACAACTGTCCCCACCTTCATTCATGTAACCAACAAACTCATGATATACACATCTGATTTCAAGAGAAACCCTGCCCAAATTAACAAAGAAGACATCAGAAGAGTCCTATGATTATGATCTGAAGTTTAAGTAACTTAATAATCAGACCAATATTTTCTCCATTCAAATCTCACAAGCCTGTACAGCTATGCATAGTGATAACAGTAATCTATTAAATTTTCTTTTCTTTTGATGAGGTTCCAAGATTCTAAAGTACTTATTAAAATTATGACCAGTAGTTTTGCAATTATGTTGTTTCAGAATTATATCTGGTGGAAGGTATGAGAGAAACAAAAGTCTTAGCCAGGACAGTTAACCAGGCTGCTTTTCCAGGTTTAAACAACGTAGAGAGTGACATTTTGGCAGTTTTATGTAAAAATTTTAGCATCCTAAATGAATGAATAAAAAAAGCTCACATTTTACTTGTCATAAAGACTTTATTTACCTGTGAATAAGGGCTTGTAAAGACTTGAAATTAAATTATACTTCCAGCATAAGCATCTTAATAAAATGTAGTAGTTTGGGTTTTTCTTCAGAATCTTAGAAAAAAGTACATGATTAAGGTAAAAGAATTATTTACCACTAAAGTTTGGCAGTTTATTGTAGTAATTCCTTTAATTTGCACTTAGGTTATTAGTGAAGAAGATATAAAATTTGCAGAAATCATACATAATTCATATAATTTAGTCTAACTTTATGATTTAGTATTAAAAGTGAAAGCATTATAATATATACTTTTGCTTAAAATAAATCATATATTTGGTTTCTCAATGTATGTATTTATAACGCTTTTGCTTTTGCAGTTATTTTGTTCTCTGGGGAAGAAAAGGCAAGTACAAAAAAATCTACCTTACAGATGCATATTTTCAAAGTTATAAAATAAAAGAAAAATGCTCAAATTTATTTAATAAAGATCATGAACATTCCTGTCAAAATAATTCAGGATCAGGGAAACTGCAGCAATTTCAAAAGTTCATTTTCAAACAATCCTTATACTCAAAGAGAAAAAAAAGTATCTCTTAATCTTTCACAAAAGAATTTTAATAGTTTCAAATTGCACAAAAGCAAAACTAAGTACAAAAGATTATATGAAGTTTCCTAGAACTTTATTTTTTAGAGTTTGCTGTGAGACATTTTTATTTGCTTTAGAGAACATATCCAAACAGAAACTTGGAGAACCAGATGCTTTGTTGTGCAGATTTAAATTCTGTTACGTGTAATCCCCTTCAAACTTAAATAATTTTCAATTAATGACCTTTTATTAAAAATAGTAGATGTACATTTTTCCTACAATTATAACAAATAATTTCCCTTTTATGAGTTGTTTTTTTTTTTTTTTTAAATGGAGTCTCACTCTGTCGCCCAGACTGGAGTGCAGTGGCCGCTTCCGGCCACCGCAGCCTCGACCTGCTGGGCTCCGACGATCCTTCCGCCTCAGCCTTCCAAGTAGCCGGAATTACAGGCATGTGCTACCACGCCCGGCTGATTTTTTGATTTATTGTAGCGATGAGGTCTTGCTGCCCAGGCGGGTCTCGAACCCGCGGGCTCAGGCAATCCACTCACCTCAGCCTCCAAAGGCGCGGGATTACAGGCTGAGTCACCGAGCCCGGCTCCTTTTATAAGTTATATCAACAGGTTTGGCTCTCTGGTTTTTGGTCAGTATTTTATCTTTTTTGAAACATGCATTTACCCAGTACACTAAAAAGTCAATAGAGTCAAGGTATGACTACACAGAGCCAATATTAACTGTAAAATATTTATTTTGTATTATTTCATATCTTTTCACTATGTTTATATTACCCAGAAACTATCCTGTCACATGATTACAGGAATTCCTTTTCATGTGTAACTGGAGTGTTTTTGGTTACAAGAGAAAAGAGACTCATATTAGCTTTAACAATACTTTTTTTTTTAACTTCTCACACCAAGAAGTTTTCTTGTTAAGTGGACTCCAGTTGTAAGACGGATCTGAGACATAAGTTAATGTCTGCTTGAAGATGTCAAAGAAAGAGTATCTGCTCTTAAGCAAAAACAGATTTCTCTGGATATTGCTGGGCCATGAGGATGAATTGCCTAGTATGGAGGCAGCCTTCTTGGGGTTATGCGAGAACTCTGAGAATAAAACTGAAACAGTGGGAATAAAATGATAGAGTCATACAGCCAGACTCCTGATGACACCGATACCTAAGCTGCCAGGTCCTGAACCCTTCATTTCCATGGAGAGTGCTGTCATCTCAGGCTTAACTTATCCACAACGCACTCCAAAAGCTGTGATGGGTTCACCTTTCCCTCAACCACTTGCATGAGAAATAAATCTGAATCCCTTTATCAAAGAGAAAGAGAGGAAATACGCATGAATTGGGTAGTATTGTGTGCTACATGTTACAGACTAATGTTGGAGAACTGTTTTTTGATTCAAAGGTCCTTAATAATCAGGTTACAAACACAAGCATTTTTAAAGTTCTTTGCAAATATTGTATTCAGACTACTTTTGTGTGTGTGTTTGTGTGTGTTTCTTTTTGAGTCTCACTCTGTCACTGGGGCTGGAGTGCTGTGGCACACTCATGGTCACCCCAGCGTCGACCCGCTGGGCTCCAGTGATCCTTTCGCCTCAGCCTTCCAAGTAACCGGAGCTACAGGAGTGTGCTACCAGGCCCTGCTAACTTTTTATTTATTTATTGTAGAGACAAGGGTTCTCTAAGTTGCCCTGACTGGTCTCGAACCCTCGGACTCAGGCAATCCACTTGCCTCAGCCTCTCAAAGTGCTGGGATTACAGACTGAGCCACCGAGCCTGGCCTATAACGTTTTTAAAAAATGTGCTAAATCAAGCTACAAAGTTTCTGCACAGCAAAATGGACGATCAACAAAATAAAAAGGCAACCCAAAGAATGGGAGAAAATATTCACAGACCATATATCTGATAAAGAGTTAATATCCAAAATATATAAGGAATTCCTACAATTCAGCAGCAAAACTTCAAATAAAAAAATGATCATAGAAAATGAATAGATATTTTCACAAGACATGCAAATGGTTAACAGTTATATGGAAAGATATTCAACATCACTAATCATCAGGAAAATGCAAATAATAAACATCTCACACGTTAGGATGGCTATGACCAAAAAGGTAAGAGATAACAAGTGTTGACCAGATGTGTAGAAAAAGACACCTTCATACACAATTGGTGGAAAAGTAAATTGATTCAGTCACTATAAAAATAGTATAGAAATTCCTAAAAAAATTAAGCATAGAACTAGTATATGATCAAACAATCTCACTTCTAGGTATGTAATCAAGGAAATTGAAATCAAATTCTCGACGAGTTATGTGAACTCCCAGGTTCATTGCAGAATTATTCACGATAACCAAGCTATGAAAGCAATCCAAATGTTAATTAACACATGAATAAAAAAAGAAAATGTGATATACACACAATGAAATATTATTCAGTATCAAAAAAGTAGAACATCTGTCTTGCCATTGTTAACAACATGGATGAACGTAGAGGACATTGTGCTAAGTGAAATTAGCCAGATACAGAAGGACAAGTGGTACACGATTCCACTTACATGAATAATCTGAATTGATAAAACTCATAGAAGCAGAAACTAGAGCTGGCTGTCAGAAGCTGAGGTGAGAAGAAAATTGACATATATTAGTCAGAGTATAAAGTATCAACTAAAGACATGAAGTTGTTCTAGAGATCGACTATAGAACATAGTGCCTATAGTTAATGAAACTGTTTTGTAAGCTCAAACATTTGCTAAGGGAATAGATCTTATGTTAATTGTATTTATCACACACAACACACACACACACACACACACACACACACACACATACTCACAAATAATAATAAATAAGAAGGACACAAGGGATCTTTTGGAAGTGATGGATATGTTTATGGCATAGATTGTGGTGATGGTCTCATGGATATATATTTATTTACAAACTTGTCAACTTTTATACATTAAATATGTATATCTTTTTATTTGTCAATCATACATCAAAGTGGGGTAAAAAATATATGCTAGGAAAAAAAGCATTACGTGAGAATGAGCAGAATGCCTACCTGGAAATGACTAATCATACCCTAGTTGTGACCCAACCACTCAATAATAATATGACCTTGGATGAATATTTTAATGTCTCTTTGTTCGTAATTTATGAAAAGAAATGATAATACTAGATTATCTAAAGTCTCCTTCTATTATTCACAACTCTGCAATACTATATTTATTATTTATCAAATCAGGAGGTATTTTTTATTGCCCAGACTGTCATTGATAAATGTGATTGGTCCTCTCCTTCACTTTGCTTAGACTGGAGAATAAAAACTAGCCACAGGCTCCCATTGTTCTCTACAAGGGATCAAGTGTTTGAGTTTAAAATTTGATATCGTTCCATATGTATGTCACTTTTAGCTAGTCAACTGACTTTAATTTTATCTTTCTAATACTGCATTTAGAGTTCTGTTCCTCCTGTCTCTTGTATGCTGTTCTGCCTTTGTTTCATTTCAGACTTGGAACCCTTTCAGGCTTCCCTCAGGCTGGTTTCATTTTTTTTCCCCACTGATGTCCACCTTTTTTTTGTTTTTGTTTTTTTGGAGTCTCATTCTGTCACCCAGAGTGGAGTGCAGTGGCCACTCCTGGCCTTGATGTCCACCTTTGAAAGTGACTTGGATTTCGCATCTCTAACAGCCTTAGCTGAGAGATATTTTCCCTTAGCTTTGGTATCACAAAGTAATTCAACTGAATTGACCCTGGACTTTCGATAGAGAAGGAATTTGAAATATTATTCCAAACACTGAAATAGTTACAAGAAAAAAATATATAAATAAGAAACATCTCTTGCCATTAGATATTTCATAAATATGCATATGAAAAAGAGAAAGAGAGGGGGGAGAGAGAGAGAGAGAGAGAGAGAGAGAGAGAGAGAGAGAGAGAGAGAGAGAGAGAGAGAATGTACTAATGTACTAATAGGAACCGTGATAGAGACATAGTGAATATGTGAGAAGGCCATTATACACTGCGTAATGCATTGTAGAGACTGTCCTTAATTGATTTTCTCATCCATAGTATAAAATGGAGACAAAGGTCACCTTTCTTATTGTTATTAAGCAGTTCCTTTTGTTTGACCATTCACAAATAAGTGAGCAAATTAATATTCACTTATTTATTCATACATTAATTTACTTATTATTTTTTAATCAGGCATCTAAATAAATACCTGAATACCTGAATAAGTATTAAGTGAAAAGAGAGAAAAAAGCAATTTACAGGAAACGAGAAAGGAATTTGGGAACAGCATCAAACAGAAAACTAACAGGTAAAAATTGTCTAGAGGTATAAAACTTGTGCTAGAAGATGGGAAATATGTGTTCTGCAGTTCTGTGTTATAAAATGTATATTTTGTGAATTATTTGAGACTGTTTATGTTGAGAAATTATTGTAGAAATTAAAAATTATTTGTCCTGGGTAATTGTTATGGTATATTACATAGGGAGATATTTTAGAATATAAAAATTGCATATTAGATTGGGTACATAATTTTATAATAAGTAGTTTAAATTATTTATTCAATACATTCAAAACTTCTTATAGACTGAAATATCCCATCTGTATCTTTAATATATCTTTATAAAGGCCAGAGTTGGGCTAGAAATAAATTGTTTCTATATAAATATTTGTTAGTACCATAGTTAAATTTGATGTTTAAAATCTTGCTTTGAGATGTAGTTAATCCATAGCCATTTAGCCCATAAAGGTTCATATAATTATTATTAATCATATTTATAGAATTATATAAAAATAGAATAATAATTATAAAAATAATTTAATAACTTACCTTGAATTCCACAAGCAGATATATGCTTTTATTTTCTTTCGTGACATTTTGTTCATAGTGTGAATGAACAAATGCCCATCAAGTACAAACTTTAGAATCATATCTATAGGTAAAAGCTCAAATCTGACATGTATTTATGTGTATATGAGAACAAAATGTTTTACCATTTCAAAAAATCTATTAGTGTTTCACAGCATTGGGGTAGTATCTAATTAACTTTGTATTTTTAAAAATATCTTTTTATAGTACTTTTTCTTTTTTATGTTAAGCATTCAAAGATGACCGAAGTTGTAGTATTCTATGGGTATTATAAGGATTATTCATTTTTAAACTAAAATGTTAAACCATGTATACTCACATATATCTATCCTCAAATGCACTGACTCATTCTCCCCTCCACTGGAAATTCTTCAGTCTTCAAAAATTGCCTCAACTTCCATTCTAAGGGATTAACTAGCCCATCAAAGAATCAGGTTCTTACAAGAAAGATATGGGGCATACTTTGAAGTAATATCCAAAGTTCAGCATTATTTTGCTTTGTCCCCCAAGGCCAGGGTTTGGCAAGAGATGTCAGAACAAAGCAGCATTATGCAGGAGGGCTGATCTAAAGGGCTATTGCTTCTCAAAGAATCAAGACAAATTGTATCATTTACATAAGTGATGCAAATGAAAATGAAAAGAGTAGTTTTTGGATGTGGTCAGGCTTCTGAATGAAGATTTGCTTTTTCTTACCCCTGAGTATATCCAAGCTTTTTCCAATTGCAGTACAGAATTCTGAACCTGGCTGCTAAGACCTCTTCTTTTGCCTATGAATCATTCTGCATGCTGAAGTCTTGCTGGAATGGTATGACAGAAGGTAGCATGAGATGAGGTTTGTTTTTGGTGATTGGTAGGCTTTAATGTTCCTTCTTGGGGAATATGATCATAAATGATCTGGCTTGCAACTAGCATTGATGCTACAAACTGACAACGTTACAAAATGCCATTTTTAGTTTCCCATTCACTTCTGTGAATTAAGGGGGGATCATGTGCCTTGTGGGTTTTTTATTTTTTCATATGGAAATAAGATCAATGGAATTAAGATTAGATAAGAGAAAAGGTGAGAACTGAAAATAAAAGGAACTGAATTGAGAAAAATTTAACCAGAAGTCTCTAAAGAATTCCTTTAACTTTTTTTTCCATTTTTATTTCAATTTCAGGTGATATAGATACATGTTTGTTACATGGACATATTGTGTAGTGGTGAGGATTGAATTTCAGATAACCCATTCCCCAGATAGTGAACTGCTAGACCCTAACCCCCTTCCCCACCTCCTCCCGTATGATTTTCCCAGTGTTTATTATTTCGGTCTTTATGACCGTTTAGCTCCCACATATGAGTGAGAACATGCAGTGTTTGGTTATCTGTTTCTGAGTCAGTTCAACTAGGATATCTTGAACTCCGTCCATATTGTTGCAATGAACAAGATTTTATTATTTTTTATGGCAGCATAATGTATATGGTTTAAATATGCCACATTTTCTTTATCCAGTCAATTTTTGATGGACAATTATGTTGGTTCCATGATTTTACTATTGTGAATAGTGCTGCAACGAACATATGAGTACAAGTACCGTTTTTATATATTGATTTATTTTCCCTTGGGTAGATCCTGCCTTTCTGAAGGACCAAATAAGCAGTGAAAATTTGAGTCTATCTCTATAGAAAGTCAATAAATGGTAATAGATGAATAGATAAAAGTCATTCGTAGGAAATTTGTCAGTCTCATATAAGAAATTCCATTGATCTCCAAGAGATTGGTAATGAATGATTTGCTTAAATAACATATTAGGTTTGAGTCTGAATGCCTGTAATTCGCTAAATAAGTTAAAAATTTTGAGTTCAATATACTAATCAGTTTCACTGTTTATGTAAGGCATAGTTTTATAAGCCATCAGCTGTGCTAGGAAGATTCTTTTTAGTTCCCCCAAATTTTATTTCTAACAAGATTTGAATTTCTGAAATACTTTAATCCCATGAAATGGCCTTGGTTTATTTCTCAGCCATTATAAATGAATTATCTCATCATACTCCAAAATGACTATAAATGAATAAAAGTTTAATTCATAGCTATGAATAAATTTTTTGATATTGTTCACTTAGTTCATTATATTACACAATGAATATATCTAGTAAAGTTCACAGAATGAAAATACTGATGAATGATGTAAAAGGAAACAGAAAATAGAGTTTTCTTTTTATTTATTTATTTATTTTTGTTTGTTTGTTTTTTTGAGTTGGAGTCTTACTCTGTCACCCAGACTGGAGTGCAGTGGCTGCTCCCAGCCACCACAGTCTCAATCCGCTGGGCTCCTGTGATCCTTCCGCCTCAGCCTTCCAAGTAGCTGAAACTACAGGTGCGCGCTACCACGCCTGGTTCATTTTTTGATTTTATTGTAGAGATAAGGTCTCACCAAATTGCCCAGGCGGGTCTCGAGCCCTCGGGCTCAGGCAATCCACTCACCTCAGCCTCCCAAAGGTGTGGGATTACAGGCTGAGCCACCGAACCTGGCTTCTTTTTATTAAATTTTGTCATTAAAAGTAACTTTCAGGTATAGCAGACATGGCAAAGATGTTCAGGGTTTTTCTTTTGTCTTTATTAATATTTCTAATTTTAGAGTTTCTCTAAAATTGCTTGTGAAATCTCACATCTTTATTTTTATTTATTTATTTATTCTTATTTAATTTGTTTATTTTTAATATATTTTTTATTTTAAAGATGTAGGGTGCAATTTGTATTATGTCTAAGGGTTTAGATGTCTGGGAAGGATTTTGATTCTCCATCCCTGATGAAGTTGAGCTTGACTGAGTAGGAAATTGTTGATTGAAATCATTTATCTTTTAGGACTTTGAAAATTGGACTCCAGTCCCTTCTAGTTTGTAGTGTTTCTGCAGATAGGTCTGCTGCTATTTGGATTGGTCTTCCCTGGTAGATAGTCTGACTTTTCTCTTTTGCTGTCTTTAGGATTTTTTCTTTTGTACCTACTTTGTATAGGTGAATTACTTTGTCTAGGGGTTGTTTTTCTCATTTGATGTCTTGCAGGAGTTCTCTGTATCACTTGTGTCTGTATGGTCACATCTCTGGTGAGATGGGGAAAGTTTTCTTGGATAATTTCCTGAAATACTTGCTCCAAGGTGTTCTCTGTTTCCCTTTCTTCTTCTGGGTTACCAGTCAGGCATCTTGATCTAATTGCTCATCTCTTAGAGGCTTTTTTTTTCTTTCTAAGTTTTGTTCCATGTTTTTTGGAGACTGGGTTAATTCTATGTTTTGGTTGTCAAGCTCTAGATTCTTTCTTATGCTTGATTAATTCTGCTTTCAATGCTTGTCATCTTATTATTTATTCCCTGGATAAAGTTTTATATGACCAAAATCTCTGTTCCAAGTTATTTCAGTTTTGCATCTTGTCTTTCTTGAGTCTTATTCACTCTTTCCCTCCATTCCCTAATTCCTGCTGTATTCTGGGACCAGTTGATGGTGACTTCCAATGTTTGTGCTCTGAGGTCTGATTTTTCAGGTGTTGTTTCTTTGGTATGCTGGGCCTTACCTGTGGTCTTCCATTCCCATTGATTTTTTCCTCACTTGTGACAGATCTCTTTCCTTTCTCTTTAGTTCCGTTATTCAGTGGCAGTTGTAAGGGCTTTGACTTCTGATGTTTGCTAGGCCCTCCATTCTTCCCAGGTAATATTTCATATTTTAAACAAATCTATGCAATTTTATTTATTTATTTATTTATTGAGTTGGCGTCTCACTCCATTGCCCAGACTGGAGTGCAGTGACATGCTCATGGACAGCCCTGTGTCATCCTGCTGGGCTCTGGTGATCCTTCCTCTTCAGCCTTCCAAGTAGCCGGAACTACAGGCATGCACTACCATGCCCAACTAATTTTTTATGATTTATTGTAGAGATGAGGTCTCACCAAGTTAACCAGGCTGTTCGTGAACCCGTGGGCTCAGGCAATCCCTCAACTTGGCCTACCAAAGTGCTGGGATTGCAAGCTTGAGCCATCATGCCTGGCTGGTCTATGCAACTTTAGTAATACTTAGAACACAGTAGATATTATAAACTATTAGAATAAGTAAACAACTGTTTAAAAATGACACTTTATATACTCATATGTTTTTAAATATATTTCATATTTAATTTATATACCCACATCATAAGGTCTGGTGAGTGCTGTGCCTTTGAACTAATATTTCTAATTGAACACATGACAATGGAATTTGCTACCTTATTTAGGTGAAACATATTTTAATCTGTTTAGCTGATGCCACTGCGATATCAAATGTTTTTAATTGTATTTATTTCTGATAGCAGAGATGAATGTACTAAGATTTCTACAGTAACATACATAGCTGATTTGTAAGTATTAATTATCATTGATTTTTTTAGAATATTGGACACAGCCAGAAGGAAGAAATATTTTTCTTTATTGCAACTATGCTAACAGTGTGGGAGAGGATCCTCTGAGCTTTTTCATTAACAGTATTAAGCTGTCAGTTAACTTTGTTAACTAAGTTAGATGATGAGTAAGAAGAGTTTTTAAATTTGATATATTCTTGATCAGCAAAATTGTTTTAAGTTATCTGCCTGCTGGTCAAGATGATAAGCACTATAATTTTTCTCATTAAAAAACAAAGAAAGATGAAACTACATAATGAAGTGAGAATTATTTTGTGGCTGCCTTCCATGACTAAAAATCTAAGCTATATTTACACCATTAAACATCTATTAAAATGGAGAGAAAATTAGATACTGTTGTTCATTTCTATGCACAAAACGTTTAGTGATCTGCATGTGATATTTTCCATATGAATGCATAAGTAACTCTTTTATTACTCTTTTGCAAATCAGCTTCTAGTGTGCTAAATAATGGTAAGATTTAAAATTTGCATTGATATTTGAAGTACAGTTATATCTTAAAGGAAATGCATTGTGTTTTTATAGTTATGATACTTGGAGGGTTATTTTTCACATGTGATTTAATAACATCAATCTTGAATAAATCATCAATTACTTTTTTAAAAGATTTAAAAATGAATTTTAAAATTGAAATGATAATCCAGTTAATTGGTGGCTTTTAAAAATTCTTCATTTAGAGATTATAACATGGAATCCGGTTGTGTGTGTGTGCATGCGTGTGTGTGTGTGTGTGTGTGTGTGTGTGTGTGTGTGTGTGTGTTCTTTTGAATATATCGATTCATCAACATAGGCCTCATGGACTCCTGCTACACGGGAAAATGGACAACACCTGCTGTAAAAATCTGTTGAGAAACCTGTACTACAAAACAAGCAAATCCAACAACAGTCCAACTATGTCAAATGTTTTAGTCTTCATCTACAATGTAAATATATATTCTCAATGCCACCTGATAAACAAATGCCAGAAAACTGTCATGTGATTACAATTTTCATAGATTTTCTATAGTTTTTGTTGCAGATTCTGAAGTTCTAAATTTCACTACTTGTTGTACCAGGAAGAATAAAAATTTAAAATTGCATATAAATATATGTTAGAATCCTACATTCACTTTTGCAGTCTACATTTGACTATGTTTCCACTGTTAAAATATAAAATTAGGATCTTTTTCCTTCTCTTTGTATTATGAACTTGCTTATCATATTGTTAGTATTCATGAGTACATATAGATGTTACAGTAGAAACAATTAATCTGAGATCTCAATGAACAATTCTGTGTTTTAAACTACTGAATATAAACTGTGTACTAGGTACTGTGATGACAATTGCAAGGATGCATGATCCTGCTGGAGGATTGCAATTCTTATTACAGGATCACACTGCAGTATCTGGCAAATGAGTTATGGAATCAGTCTATAAATTGAATACCACATTTTGGCAAAATCATTCTAGAAAACCCCCTAGAAAATTATTAAACTCCTAGTAAACTTAAACTCAAAGCATTGAAATACATAACTATTTCTCTAGTTGAAATGCTCAGAACAATGAGCTTCTGCTATGATAAGAATTACCGAAATAAAAAAAGATTTCAGTGAAAAGCAAATATTTGTTCTCCCTTTCATATTCCAGTTGGACTTATACTCACTGATTAATCTGACTAAACAATTTTCTGTTTTTGTGTGTATGTATGTATGTATTCATTAAATTGTCTCTTTATTTTATTCACTTTCATGCTCTTCTCTCCCCAGATGCCAAAATTTGAAATTTTACTGCATGGCTAATGCAGAGATACTGCCAATGAGTGACTATACACAAGATGGCTTGAGTAAACCTGCGTTCTGCATCATTCTATTTGCAAGAACATACACACATACACAAATACACATTGCATAGTTTTTGCCAGTAAAACTTGATTTTATCATTCAATCTCTAATAGCAGATTTTTGTACTTAAATTTATTTTTAATTTTAAAGTTGTGGAGTATAATTCAGGATTAGGTATATATGTCATCATCATACAGGTAAAATTTGGGCCTCCCTTTGGTTCCCACTTTGCCTGGTTTGAGATCAGGTATGCCTATAGATGTTATGTGCCCTCTACAGTCCCTGCTACTGCCAATCCCTTTCTTATAGTGTAATGGTATATGATCAGGGTCCACTTATGAGTGAGAATATATGGTATTCAGTTCTTTGTTTCTGCGATAGATCACTGAGTATTATATTTAAATCCATCCAAGTTGCTTAATTGCAGAATTTTTTAAAACCACTAATTTACTGGAGGATCATTTCAAATTTAGAACTCATTTTTTACTGCCAATTTCTTTCATGTAATGTTATGATAAAAGCTCAGGATCCACTCATGAGTGAGAATATGTAGTATTCATTTCTTTGTTCTGTGATAGATCACTGAGTATGATAGACTCTAAATCCCTCCAGTTGCTGCATTGCCAGGGGAGGGAGGGGTGCACGTAACATTAATAAAGGTACCTGGCCCCAAACCAGGCTAAGTGAGGACCAATGGGAGGCCCAAATTTCACCTTTATGATGACCACTTATGTACCTAACCCTGAATTGTACCCCACATCTTTAAAATTATAAAAGAGGCTGGGCTCGGTGGCTTAGCCTGTAATTCCAGCGCTTTGGGAGGCCGAGGTGAGTGGATTGCCTGAGCCCGCGGGTTCGAGTCCCACCCGGGCAACTTGGCGAGACTTCATCTCTACAATAAATCAAAAAAAAAATAAATAAAATAAATAAAATTTAAAAAGACTTTAAAAAACCTTTCTTTTAAAATATAAATCACCAGTAATTAATGGTTTATTAAAAGGCTGATGTTATTAAATCACATTAAAATGTTGTGAAAAACATTTGTTAGGAGAACAAAGGATAGTAGAAAAAAGTATCATGGCAAGATGATATTGAGATGAGCTTTTTAGACATATGGATAGAATTTTAAGTGGTACAGTAGAGAAGGAAATATCATTTCTAGTAAAGAGAATTGCCAAAGATAAGGGATAGAAAAGATTAGGACAGATCTCTAGCATAACATAAACTTAGAAAGGCATTTGAAGACATATTGAATACATTTCCATATATAATTTAAGACACAAATTTTATTTTTACTTTCTAAGTAAATGTACAACTTATTTATTTAATATATTATTTTTTAAGAATGATAGTGCAAAGTAGTTTTCTGAAGCAGAAGTAAAATTACAAAACTTTTATTTGCACCTAATATTCTCTATTTACTATGAAATCGATACATTGAAAGAAGGAACGGATGTGAAAATTTATCAATTTTGGTTTTCTAAAACCTTTCATAAAAGATAGTGAATCATGATGGAATACTTCCAATGACTAAAAAGTCAAGTTTTATGTGCATTTTTCTACCTTTTCTCCCTTTTGTTCAGTAATGTCCTTTACATTTGTTGAAAAGAAGTATGTGCTTGGGTGAGCAAGAGGGGAAAAAAATGAACGCAATTTTTCCTGTGACAAGAGTATGATATTTACATGTAGTATTTCCTTTCCTGGCAGTGTGTAGGTCTTTGCTCTTAGTTCTAGGTCAAAATGAAGGAAGGTTGTAGATTGCTGGATTTCTAGCACCTTACCTTTAGCCAAGCAATGGAGACATAGTGAGGAAAAGGGCAAAACTGGTGTGGTTAAGGTCTTAGATGGGCAGTAATAGCCTCCTACATTCAATTATTCTGCTCCTGGCTGGAGCAGATAGTTTGACATTCTCTTTTCTAAAGTAGGAATCATAATTTTTAAAAGAGTGTATTTTGTTTAATGAATGCAGACCATTAGTTGCTTTTAATTGCAGGAAAAAAAGAAAGAAATACCTTTTCTTTGTTTGCTTCTTAAAATAAATTTAAAAATTTGCAACTAAATGTAATGTACTTTGCTGAGATTAATTGTTTTTAAAGAGAAGGGCAAAAGTAATATTTGAAGAGAACTTTATTCTGGATAAAATACTCCTGAAGGCTGGGTATATTCTGTTAGAAGAATGCAGAGACATTATTCCTTATTGAGATGTGTAGAGTTAGTAATAACCTCTAAATTATCTACAAACTCTCAAATGATAGTAAAGTTGCTATATTTTTATCTTGAAAATGCAAGTCTTATTGTAATAGGTTTTCCCTGTCTAACCATTGCCTATCAAAAATTGTTTGTTTTCTGAAAGAATGAGCATGCCTGCAAAGAATAGATTATTACTTTGCCTCATGAAAATCAATTAAGGATTTTGTCTAAAGCTTTATCAAACACAGCAGAATTTATACACCCTAGAGAGTGTATACATATCAGTGTTGTTTCTGGGACATGATTTGCATATACACCCCATAGAATTTGAGCATGAAATGCAGCAGAATTTAGTTACAGCCAAGTCCCTTAGGTTCCAGAGTGCAGGCTTTATAGAGGAAGTTTAAGGACTCCATGCTGCAAAAATAAGTCCAGGCCCTCCTGAGAATT
Organism: Cephalopachus bancanus; assembly: GCA_027257055.1. NCBI lineage: Eukaryota > Metazoa > Chordata > Mammalia > Primates > Tarsiidae > Cephalopachus > Cephalopachus bancanus. The sequence continues at coordinate 50,584 of JAPVLO010000074.1, forward strand.
CATATAATCTCATATCAAAATGGGCAATTAAAAATAGTTCAACCTAGGCATGGTGGCTCAAGTCTCTAATCCCAGCATTTTAGAAGCTATGGACAGAAGATTGATTGAGGCCAGGAGTTCAACATCAGTCCTGGGCAACATAGTGAGATCCTTTCTGTATAAGAAAAAAAAAAGTACTAATGTTCCAGCTACTGGACAGGCTGAGGCGGGGGCATCAGTTTAGCCCAGGTGTTTGAGGCTACAGTGATCCATGATTGTGTCACTGCACCATAGCGTGGGCAACAGAATCAGACCCTGGCTCTAAAAAAAAGAAAAAAAGGCCATTGTTTTGTTAAACTCTGGCCAGAACATGTGCTCATGGAGCTATGGCCAGACCATGTTTCCTAGCTTTTGCCCCCTTCCTTATGTTGGGCAGGTTAATTTCCACCCCCCTCCCCCTCTCTGTATTCATCATGGCTTTGCTAAGCTATGGTCTGGCCATGTAACTCCCTGAGCTATGGTCACCATGCTTCCTAGCTTTGATCCCTTCCCCTGCCTTGGGAAGATAAATCCTCTCTCTCTAATTTACTTTCTAAGCAAACTATATTTTCCAAACTAGCTTCTTTGTAGTTCTTTGCATCTTTTGTGCTGCACTAGATTGCAAACCGGGGTCTCCTGGCATTTCTGACCTAGCATTTTGGAGGCCAAACTGGGATTGTAACCTAACATTGCCCCTCTCCCATGTCTTTTCTCTGTCCACTGAACCCTTCCCGTCCTTCCAAATCCTCCACAAATGCTCTCTCCTTTAAGCTGTCCTGTTTCCTTGAAAGGACTCTCCCACTCCTCTGGAGCAGGCATCTGTTGCTGTGTCGACATTCCTTTGCCTACCTCTTGCCCTAAGAGTCCAGCTCCTCTCCCATTCTTTATAAATCTGTTGGAGCTTTCCTGGCCACAAGTATGAACAACCTCAGCCAATCATGTCCTATCTTCTGGGGATTTGCTCCTGAGTGGAAATACCAGACAGAGGTGGTAGGAACTGAGTTATTTGACCACAGCACTCTTGAAGGTTAAGTTCTTCCGGCTGCAACCATCTCCCCTGCCTGGTTCCTGTCATTCTCAAAGTATCTATTAGGCTCTTGTTTTCTATTCAGTGAGGTACCCAGAGTGCTTTCAATAAGCCCATTATTTTTTCTGACTTCAACTAACCAGGGTTCATTTCTGTCATGTGCCACCAAAGATCCCTATTTATATACTTTGAGGGCCTGAAGCACCATGTTTGTTTATCTAATAACACACCCTATTTCTACCACATACAGAATCACTTCAATGGTTCCCCCTCACATTTCTTTTGTTCCCCCTTGCTTTTCTCCACATTCAAATAGCAAGTCCAGTTTGTGCTCATCACTTCAGAAGGATGTGATGTTGCAGAAAGGAGAGAAAAAGAACTTCCCTAGTTACAGAAATGACTCATTGAGTACTAAACCTGATCTTGACTGAGGACTAAACCTGATGTTTTTCTCTTACCAAATTCCTAACTAAGAGACTTGGGGAGTCACTGCCTGATAAGGATTTGTGAAAGAGGGTTTTATTACCCTGTTGTTTTCTCTTTTTTTGAGTTGGAGTCTCACTCTATTGCCCAGGCTATAGTGCAGTGGCACGCTCATGGCCACTGCAGCTTTGAATTGCTCGGCTCAGGCAATCCTTCCACTTCAGCCTTCCATAGTTGGAACTATAGGCATGCACTACGACATCAGACTAATCTGTTTCTTGCTGATTGTAGAGATGAGGTCTTGTGAAATTTCCCAGGCTGGTCTCAAATCCTTGGACTCAGGCAATCCTCTTTCTTCTGCCTCCCAAATAGCTGAGATTACAGGTGTGAGTCACTGTGCTACCCTGTTGTTTTCTAACCTGACTCTGGCATAACATCACAAAAAAAAAAAAAAAAGAAGGAAATCAAAGTACCTTATGACCCTGAAAAGTCAACTCTTGTGGATAACCGGACTCCCTGAGAGATTTGCAAGACAACTCTCTGTCCTCTCTGAAGTCCATCACATAATAGGACTTCTACATACCAATAAACCTAAAGTCTTTTCACCTTTTTTCTCAGCAAAACATCTTAACTTCATCTACTTATCAACAGACCTGGAGTTTTCCACTCTCTTATCTTACAAATCATTTCCTCTACTGATTTCCCAAATCCTTGGATAAGAATTGCGAAATGTGAGTCAACAAATCTTAGAATTCGCTTATTACCTGCAAGCCCAGACTTGGAAACGTCCCTCCTTCCTGGGCCAAACCAATGAAAATCTCACATGTATTAATTTATGGTTTCTTGTAACTTCTGTTTTCCTAAAGCATATAAAACCAAGTGACCATTCAGCCACAGTGGACATACATTCCAAAGACATCCTGGCTTTGGAGGACTTTTTTTGAGGACTTGGGCTTAAGTCTTCAATTTTGACTCAGGAATAAACCGTCTTAAAATATTTTACATAGTTTGGCATCTTTTCGTCAACAATTTGATGCCAATGTGGGGCCTCACAGAAGACATCAGGAACGCTGGAGGAGTCGCTCAAACCCTAAACTAGGTACCAGCAGGGGCTCTTTGCAACCCCGCTGACTTCACTCTTCTTTTCAGGTGATCCTGATAAAGGAAATACGAAAGGCAGACATTTTGATGACATTCAGGACATCAAGGGTAATATGATGATAGTTATGATGGCCATTCCAGAAAAAGAGCTCCATAATTGCTTTGATGGGTAGACTTGGCGCTGGTGTCGGTGCACAGCTTCCTGAGAAGAGTAATTCGAAGGTAACTGTAGTAATACTCAGCAATGCGCAACTTAAAATAAACTATAGGTCCTTACCAGCTGCTTTTAACTAACTCTTGTGCTGCAAAACTAAAGGGAGTCAAACTGAAGTTAGTTACATCTCACACCTAGAGCAACAGCCAGACCACATTCCTGATACACCTGGACTTCTGAACTAACATGCTGACACCTGCCTGAAATGTAAGGAAACACCTGAGGTCTAGCTAGTCTCAAGAGCAACAACCAAATCAGGCATCCTCCAGGGACACTGGACCATGCCAGTCCTCGTGAACCCTAAATTAATTCTCATCTTTGCACTTGTCACTATGTTATCATTATATGTCTCTTGCAAATGCTGTGCCAGATTCAGGAAAAGGAGAAGGACAAAATCAAGGACCTGGATCATGATAGATTGTAAGACAGATAAGGTCCAGGATGCTTTTGTTGTTGATGTTTAATTAAAGGCACTTATTATTAACATTTTTAAGTGGTTACATCTTTGTTGTATATATGTATATGTATATATATATGTTACATACATATTTTTTAAATATGTGGGGTACAATTCAGGGTTAGTTATACAAATGTTCATTATGCAAGTACTCTTGTTGATATGTTGTTGTTGTTTTTCAGACTGAACTTTAGGCCTGACTCCCTCTTGCCCTTAAATAGTTGGCTATAAAATCAGGTCAAACCATGTCTTTCCCCCGAACTCCAATAAAACTGATGCTGAAACTATTGTCACAAAATAGACTATTCTAGGAATATGCCTCCTCGTTCCTTGGGACCCTGCAAGGTAGATGGAACAGACAACATTGGAATGAGCCTTCCTAGTGACATGGGACCTCATGCTATTTATTGGCATATGCATTAAAAGTTTCACCAAAAGGGAAAACTGACCACTAAACCTGAACTTTTTCTTTTACCCAAGCTCTTACTTAGAAATGTCCCTCCTTCCCGGGCCAAATCAATTAAAATACCACATGTATTGATTTATGGCTTGTATTTTCTGCCTTCCTAAAGTGTACTATTCAGTCGTGGTAGGCACACATTCTCAGAACCTACTGAGGATGGGTGTACCAGGGCTTAAGACCTCAAATTTGGCTCAAGAATAAACCATCTTAAAATATTTTTTTAAAAAGAAGAAGTAGAACGCCGGGCTTGGTGGCTCAGCCTGTAATCCTGCGCCTTTGGGAGGCTGAGGTGAGTGGATTGCCTGAGTCCGCGGGTTCGAGACCCACCTGGGCAATGAGATCTCATCTCTACAATAAATCAAAAAAATCAGCTGGGCGTGGTAGTGCATGCCTGTAATTCCGGCTACCCAAAAGGCTGAGGCAGAAGGATCGCTGGAGCCCAACAGGTCGATGCTGCGGTGGCTGGGAGCGGAGCAGTCACTGCACTCCAGTCTGGGCGACAGAGTGAGACTCCAACTCAAAAAAAAAAAAAAAAAAAAGAAAGAAGAAAGAAAAAAAGAAAAAAAAAGTTGTGAAGGAACTTGTGGAAACCCAGATGCAGTTAAGTGCTTCAAGAAATTTGTCTTTTTGGAAATGGCATCTTTATTTGAGATTCACGAGATGAAAAGTTGTTATCGAGGAAGATGAAGGAATGAGTAATGCACCTAGTCAATGACTTGCTTCATAGAGTGAGTTAAAAAGCCAATGAAATGAATGTATTCATTTTGCTGTGTCCACTTCAAGGGTAGTTATAGGGCTTAAAGCAATTAAAATCTGAATAGTAACAAAAATATATAAAACATTTATGAAATAGGAGTGCATCTTACTTGTTTATTTAGCATGCGGTTAGTCTTTTCTAAGAGCTAGTAGGATACTTGTTGCCACTGGAATTTGTAGATTCCTTATGGCCCACAGAAGTTGAAAGTTGAAGTTCAATCCTTCACTGATGAAGTGTAGGAGGCTGTGCTTTTTCTACCATTGTGTTAGACTGGAGTAGAGTAATTGTTGCCACAATTCTTGTTGTTTTCCTAGATCATCTTTTCCCTATCTTTGGCTAGAGGAATATAGTTGTTGTTCAGTGTATTGGCTTTTCTCCAATTTCTCCAGGACATATACAAGGATAAAGAAAACCTACACTATCATGTCGTTCCTTGGTTCTGAAGGTCCCTAGTAAATGTGCCTTCTTTCTACATTTCAAGGTTTTTAAATATAATGTTAATGGATTTTTAGCTGTACTAAATAAGAAGAAAAGAGAAAATATGTACTCTACCTTGTCTGGACTGGAATTTCCTTTTTAAAATTCACATATGCACTAATTAAAATATATTTTGTTTATTGCCATTTTGTAACAATAACTATTGCAACTTATTGCTACTATATTACAATCAACTCTACAAGAACACAAGACATTGCTTAGGGTTTCCATTGAGACTTAGGTGCCACTCTGGATTCTTTCTCCAGCCTGTGTTACAATTTTCCCCATTGCTGTAGGAGTTAAATGGTTAGCAATGAGACTGAAAGCAACTGCTAGATGTGTGCATTTTTCTGCTCCTGACATTTTCACTGTCAATCAGGAGCTCTGGGGAAAAACCTCATGAGTAAAATTTATTTGATTTTCTTTATCATGCAGTAATACTGGAGATAAAAAACTTAATCTGAGCAATGCTATGAAATCACTGCTTTAAACTTTTAATGTGTGTTTCTGTCAGGTAGCATTTTCATGGACTATTCTCTAAGGTTTACTGTTATAGAGAAATGTCTTGAGTGAATAAATTTTAAAAAACCCTAATATATATAGTATATTGGTAAATGTTGAATGAAACTACACTAGCCATGTTTCCCTTCAGTTTTGAAGATTGTACCCATGGGATTTATTGGTTTTAAAATTCATCTTTATGACTGTAGAGGTGAGTTCACTTTTGTGCCTTCTTTTTCTGCAGAAGAAATAAAATCATGTGTCTCTACACTAAATTCTCTTTTATTGTTCTCTGGTAAGTTTCTTTCATAATTCAACAGAGAAAAAACTTATCAGTTTATCATTTATAATGTCTCAGTTTTTGTAGTTTCATCTGTTTTGAAGTGTTTTCCATGTAGATAATTTGAAGTATGTACTCTGTGAGTACCCAAAATAGCTGTTATTTAAAATAAGAAAGAATCACCTTTTTATTTTAATCAAATTGCTTCTCCACATCATCTACATCATCTTGGTTCAAAGAATCACAAATGACAGAAAAACTATTTATTACCATAATATGAAAAAATAAGAAAAAAAATCAGTGAATATAATTTTTCTGTGTAATTCTGTATATTCCCTTTCTCAGATTGAAAGATACCAATAAGTAAACAAACAAAACTCTTTTTCATATCTTTATATTTGGGACTTAAGACGGCTTTTATGATCTTTCTGCTTTTAATAAAAATTTATAAATATTGCTTGTAAATTTATCTTAAAACATCTCAATGTTAATTTAAACCTTTAAATATTAATCTGGATTTATTTCTATAAGATAAATAATTTACTTTATGTAATTAGCATAAGATCGTTACTTGCATTATTTGTCTAATACCATTCTGAGATTAATCCATAATTTTGAACTTGAATTTAATGCTTATTGTCTAAAAGCAGGAGTTCTTAACCAGGGAGTGGGGGTAATTTTTCTCTTCAGGGACCTTTGACAGTGAGCATTAAGTAAATGTCCAGAGACATTGTTGATTGTCATGACTGGGGGTTGCTACTGGAATTTAGTCAGTAGAGTTCAGGCTTGCTGCTAAACATTATAGAATATACAGACATCGCCCACAAGAATTATATCATGAAAATATCAATCATGCTGCTGTTGAAAAACCCTGGCCTGAAAAGAATAATAATAGGATCTGGTAATTTATAGATCGTTGAAACATAAAAGAATGAACAACTGGTTCATGCTATGAGTTTTATTTTCTGTGTTAATGCATGCATGATAGAACATAATATATAAAACTTTATTTAACAGAGGTCTTTAAAAAGTTCAGTAGCAGTTATCCACCTTCAGTGTACTCTCCAATTGTTTACTTTCTGTCTCCATGCTAATGAACAAATTCACCTTGTAAATAAATTCTTACGCGTGACTTGATGAAATAGACAGAAATGAAGATAATTCTCCATTGTGGCTTTGCAAATCATTATGTATCTCTAATGCCTCTTCAGAGGATAAATTGAGGGTGAGATATAGGTCACATTCATTTTAATTTGCATTGTTCAGGATGTAAGTCCTTACTTTTTTTCTAACGGACAGTCTTCTCTTTATAATCTTTCACCTGAACCCATGTACTTCTGGAAGCCCTGTGTATTTGGTGGAGAGCACACCTTGGGCAGCTTACCCCATTGCTGACTCCAGGGTTCCTTTGTATCTGCTGGTTTCACCCACTGTCAGGTATAGCACAACTTGGGCCTGATTATGCCATGCTCATCTCTGACTCTACAAAGGGACAGATACCTGCCAATTTGCCCCCATCAAAGATGTTGTCAATTTTTCTATTGCTATGAGTATTTCTTGCAAAAGACAATTCAACACAATTCCTGCCTTTTGATAGAGCCCTGTAGGTTTCCTACAAACAGGATGCTTTCACCCCATAATGTTCCAGACTCAAGAAGCATAGCTTTTCATTTCATGCAGACACTTTTCTTCCTAGGACAAAAAATTCACCAGTATTCTGAAGACTAGGTTAAAAATCTGAAACCAGCCGGGCTCGGTGGCTCAGCCTGTAATCCCGCGCCTTTGGGAGGCTGAGGTGAGTGAATTGCCTGAGCCCGTGGGTTCAAGACCCGCCTGGGCAGCAAGACCTCATCTACAATAAATCAAAAAATCAGCCGGGCGTGGTAGCGCATGCCTGTAATTCTGGCTACTCAGAAGGCTGAGGCGGAAGGATCGCCGGAGCCCAGGAGGTCGAGGCTACGGTGGCTGGGAGCGGCCACTGCACTCCAGTCTGGACGACAGAGTGAGACTCCAACTCAAAAAAAAAAAAAAAAATCTGAATCCAGGAGAGACCAGGAAGATTTAACCTACCACTCTGTTCCAATCCTCAAGCTCTGTTGCTGAGTCTGTTTTCCTGGTGAGACTCTTTCTTCATGGTGAAGTCTGTCTCTGAAGTTCCAGCATCCTTTCTGGCCACAACACACCAACTGCAACTACCCTGTAATCCATCTGACTCTTCTATTTGTGTTTAAATCTAAATATGGCAAAGGCTCCATCTCCTCCCAACAGATGGCTTCTAAGCAGAAACAAAGAATTTCTTAAGAGATGGCTGACATCCTAAATTTGGATGACAAATTTAATTCAACATTATTCACTTGAGACCCCATTATGTCTTCAACCAGCAAAATAAAAAATAATGAACCAAACAAACACAAAATTACCACCACAACACATTTTTTCCCCCTGACCATAAATTGGCAATAATAGGGCAGGGCTCAACAGAGTAAAAATCTGAGATCACTCAAAGGCTTTTGGAGTACTGTGTCAATATATTTTTAAGATCTGAAAATAGTCTGAGGACTCAGGAGAGGAACACATTGATATAAAAAAATTGATAAAGTTATTACTATTATGTCTTAAAATATACACACATGTATATGCATTCATTCTTTGTATCTATGAATGTTTCACTTTAAAACAATGGGCCTTGCCAAATACAACTGTCAGTTTCTTGAGAGAAAACCTTTATGTAATTCTTTAGGGAACCCATGACTTTGAAAATGGAATCAGTAAACAGAAATAGATTCCTTGGAATTAATCGATAAATAAAATGCATAAAAAGAATTTGAGACGTACTTAGCACCTTCTGTCCAGGATAATAACTGCTACAAGTTCTCAGATTTGTTATTGTCATACAGTTGCTATGCCCCATGAATGTGTGATGCTTAGCAATCACACACACACAAAAAAGGAAACCTCAGGACAATAGGGCCCTAAAAGAGCTGTATTGAGCTGTTAAATTTAGATTTATTTCAATTGTTAAGTTTAGGGGTCTAAGAGATTTAATGCTCTGTGGTAGACTGAATAGAGACCCCTGGGATCTGTGAATCTTACCTTAAATGGCAAAAGGGATTAAGAGGTTGGAGTGATATGAGGAAGGGTCCATGAGCCAAGGAATACAGGTGGCCTCCAGATGCTGGAAAAGGCAAGAAAACAGGTTCTTCCATAGAGTCTTCGGGAGAAACCAGCTGTCCACACACCTTTAGCCCAGTGAGCCTGATTTTGAGCCTCTGACTTTTATACAGTAAGAGAATACATTTATGATGTGTTAAACTGATGAGTATGTTCTAATTTGTTGCAGCAGCAGTAAGAAACTAATACAAATCCCACTTGCTTCTCTCACAACCTGCACAGCCTCCTCCTCCAGAGGCAAAAATCCCCCAGCCATTCACTCAAGTTCATTGTCTATGAAAAACTGGAGTCACCGGAAAATGGTGCTCACTGACCCTTCACTTTTAACTTGTGCCCTCCGGTTTGTTTTGCAGAGAATATTTTCTTTCAGTATTTCACAGAAAATTCCAAATTTTATAGGATTATGTGTCCCACAGTGAAATTTTACCAATTTCTTTGGATAGCTATTTGGGTATAGAGATCTTTCTCTCCTCTTAACTCTTAGGAAACAGCTTTGGGCCCCAACTGACATGCTTTTGAATTCCATATCTGCCATTGATGTTAGATAGCTGACCTAATATCATTGACCCTTGCCTTCTTTATCCATAGAATAAACTTCTTCATAACTCTTTTTCTCTATCCTGGTGATCCTTTAAGGATTAAACGAAAGAGATGTAAACCTTTATCAAAAAATGTTTTTAGTAAACAGCAACTATTCCAAATGCCAAGGCATTAAGATAGTTATTGTACTCCATATGACAGACACTAAAGATCGTTAACTGCCTACATTGTGGAATGACAGATGTCCAGGGACCTCACATTTTGAAAGCCACATGATTTCTATTCCCATTTCTCCCAGCTGAGAGGTAGCAGGGCCTGAGAATGATGAGTCCAAAGCAAACTGCCAGCATTCAGATCCTATCTCTTCTATTTATTCCTGTCTCAAAGAGTGGTTGCAATGGTTTTGTGAATTGATGCACTTAGATTCCCTGACTTGTTGCTAGAAGTCAGTAAATATTACCATTATCATTTCTATTGCTGCACTAAAGACATTTTTTTATCAAGGGTAGGAAGAAAGAAAAAGGCCAAAGGCACTTAAAAGTGATTCCATCGAGACAACTTGAAATGTCGAATCAAAGGCCTTCGCATCTCAAGGACATACACGTGCAGAACTTAGAACTGTCAGCTGTGTTAAAAAGTCTTTAAAGGCTGAAGGATAGAAAGGTGTTGAAAAGTACGGTAGACTGAGAATTCTAAATTTTTTTGTAAAGTGTTAGCAATTTGCCTGCTACATATTATTGGAAAAGGTGCTATATCAATTAAATCATTCCACTGTATTTTTAGATGTTTTATCTTCCCTATTTTTGCTTTCTGGGTTTAATTTTCCACCGGTAAATCTCCTTTCAATGCTATGATGTAACTAATTGACTGCTAATCTCTATTGTTGGAGTTGTCTGTTCTTTCTTGATTCTTCAGATATTAGGTTCCCATTTCAAATTCTCTCAAGCAGGATGGTACCACTTATCACAGCTAAGAGTTTGCATTTATTTTTGTGATTATGAAATAATATGAAAATCCTCTCTGAACTAGAAGCTGTAATATAACAATGGCTTTGTGTATTTCCATTGTTAGCAACCAGTATCAAGCCCAGGACTGATACATGGCAGATACCAAACCAAATGAATTAAAAATGTATACACTTTAATTCATGTTAATATTATTTTGTAGTTACAATGGATTAACACATACAAGATGGAGTCAAATAATATTTTACAATGTTATCTCTTATTAATCTAGAATTGTTGCCACCTTATCCTTCATTTTTCTTTGCTTTGCGTCTCAAAAAAATCCTCTACCTATATGATTATGAATTAGATTCCGCCGTGACTGATATTTACACAAAATATAGGAGAACTAAGAGAAGCAGCAGCCTTGATCTATGGCAGCAGGATGTTTGTTGCTCTGATGTTTGCTGCTGAGTCATCCAGTGGTTTTCAAAGGCTCCAGTTTATGTATTAAAATCTAGTTTCTAAAAATATTCATATTGGCTTCTGTTTTGTTTTGCTTTTTTAATTAATCTTAAATAACACAATTAGTTTGGAAGATCGGTAGTTCACTAAAGAAAGAAATTGAATATACACTGTTTCATAAGATTAGCAAAACTTAAATTTGGATTATTGTCTTATGCAACATATTCAGAACCATATGCAGTGCTGTCTAAACTCTGGAAGCAGTTTGTGTGTTAAAGCATCTATTATCCGTTTTATACTTTCTTGTGGATGTTAAATTATCTTGGATATTACGTCAGTGATTGTACTTTTTCCTTTTTCTGATTTTGATATGTTTTGTAATATATTTTATAAGTTTATTAAAGTGCAATATTGAATACATAATTTAGAATTTTTTTAGTAAAATGTGACATCCCTTATATTATTCCTCCTTAATAACATTTGGTATATTTAACTACTTCTCATATTCAGATAAAGGCTATCCAATTTGCTCCTTTAAAGATAAAAAACCTGTGAGACGTCTGTCATCTTGTCACAGAACACTGAGAATTTTGTTGCTGTTCTTGTTGTTTTGTTTTCACTTGTAGAAATCTAGGAATTAAGATCTGAATAGTTAATTCCTGATGTCATTTTGCCTAGATTTATCTGCAGTTATCTGATAGGAGCAGTTTTAGTTTTGTTTCAAATCTGTTTAGCATTTGTCATTGTTACTCTTGTTTGCTATACAAATCTACTAGAGACAATGCAAGCAATGATTCAAAAAGCTCTAGAGTTGTTTCTTAAAATGTATATTTTCTATTCCGATTCAGGGGGTGCACGTGCAGGTTTGTTACAAAGGAATGTTGTGTTCTTCTACTGGGCCCATCACCCAAAAGGTGGGCATGGTACCCAGCAGGTTGTTTTTCGACCCTTACCTCCCTTCCACTCTCCCTTCCATACCCTTTAGGCGGGCCTCTTCTTTGTGTATATTATTCCCTTCCTTGTGCTGGTATGCATATAGTGTTTGGTTTTGCTTATTAGGAAGAACATAAGGTATTCAGTTTTCTGTTTCTGTGATAATTCACTCAAGATGATGGTATCAATTTGCATTCATGTTGCTGCAAAGGACATGATTTTGTTCTCTTTTATGGTCACATGGTATTCCATAATGTACAAAGGGGACCCCCAAAACCTGGAATTTATGTATAAAAAGTTGTGTGTTTATTCTTGAAGGCTTAAACTTCAGTCACTTTCAAGTGATCTCCATTTGATTCAATAACACAATAAATCTATTGAGATGCTTTTTATAACGCTCAAAACAGTTTTTGAATTTGCCAATTTTGATGCCTTTTTAGAGCTTCTGCCATTTTTTTGTTTGTTTGGCCTCTTCTATTCAGCAAAAAGTTTCCCTTTAAGGACTTTTTCATCTAGGGAAACAAACAAACAAACAACCAAACAAGATCAGGGCAAGTTCAGGTGAATAGGGAGGGTGGGGCATGGGGATCAAGCTGTTTTTTGATAAAACTCAGCACAGTATAGACAGGTGCTTTGTCATAGTGGAAGAACCAGTCACCAGTTTGCTACTACTTGGGACGCTTCTTCCATAAATTGTGATGCCACCTTCTCATAACTTCCAGATAAAAACGTTGTTTGAATCGAAGGAACAAATACTAATTGTACTACAAGGGGTCCGGACTTCAAAAGACGATTCTGTTTGTTTTTTTTTTTTTTTTCAGAGGTGTGCTTCTAGTATATGTACCACATTTTCCTTATCCAGTCCACCACTGATGGGCACCTAAGTTGGTTCCGTGTTTTTGTTATTGTGGTTTATTTTGAAAACTGATTGGTTTACAAAGGAGGAATAGGGGAATTTTCTGCTCTCTCATGAGTTTAACATGCTTAGAACAGAGGAACCATATTCCACAAAGTTTTATTTTCACTTCTTTCTGAATCATGTCCATGTGCTTTGAACCGTGGTTGTATGCTTACTATTTTTGCAAAATGCATCCTTTAAGATTGAGATATTAGGAGTGTATCCTGTTAGGTTGTACTTCTAACTAAGCCTTTACAAAAATAAAATATTTGCTTGATTTTCTGTTATTATCCAAATAAATTTTTAAAATAGCAATTATATTTCTAAACTACACTAGATTATCTGAATGGAAAACGTCAATAATATGAATTCTAACAAGTCTGAGGCCATAATAGACTTCAAATCAGCTAATCCACGTTGCTACATGTGGATTTCTAGAAGACAGAATGTTTGGCAGATATTAATTGGGGGATTTCATTCCAAGTATATAATTAATGTGTTGGTTTCTGAAATTATAATATGCAGAATATGAAGGAAGCCAGAAGTAAATAATTATAGAATGGAAGTATAAAGATGGAAAAGTGGGGAGTTTCTCTGAGTGAGATGGATCTATATTCAAGTTGTGCTACAAAAATAAATAAATACAAAAATGAATACACTATTACTCAGCAATAAGAAGACTTGCACCACTAATGCATGTGACATTGTCAATGAATTTCAAAACAATATACTGAGTGAAAATAGCCAGATACAAAAGAGAACATACAGGACAACTCCATTCACATAATATTCTATATGGCAAAATAATCTCTTGTTCTAGAAATTAGATCAGTGGATGTTTCTGAATGAAAGGTTTGACTTGGAAGATGCCCAGAGGACTTTTCTGAGGTAATGCTATTCTTTACCTTTAAAAATGTATGATTTGACATGTGTGTTTGTATTCACATTTGTAAAAACAAACCAAGTGGTCCACCCCCAAAATCTATCTGCATCACTGTATGCAAAGTATACCTCTGCTAAAAAAAAAAAAAAATGAGATTTTCATACTTAGTATATTTTTGACATTTCCCTGTCAGCATATATTGATTCAAAATGCTTTTAAATGGCCACACCATATTTGTTTGTATTGACATGTCATGGTCATCCACCTTTGGGTAGGCATTCCTGTTGTTTTCTGATATTTCTTTTTTATTTTTGCTTTCTTCTTATTGTTATTAGTAGTAGTGGTAGTAGTAGTATTCTATTTGCAATAGTATAGTGTTGCAAAGGTCATTTTGAATGTGTAGACATTCACATTTTGGAGGTTTTTCTTCTTCTTCTTCTTCTTCTTCCTCCTCCTCCTCCTCCTCCTCCTCCTCCTCCTTCCCGTCCTCCTCTTCCTTCTCCTCCTTCTTCTTCTTCTGAGTCAGGGTCTTGCCCTGTCACTCAGTCCGGAGTGTAGTGGTATGATCATGGCTCACCACAGCCTCAACTTCCTGGGAGTAACTGGGACTTCAGGCACGTGCCGCAATGCCTAACTATTCATTTATTTATTTGTAGAGATGAGGTCTCACAATGTTGCCCAGGCTGGTCTAAAACTTCTAGGGTCAAGCAATCCTCCTGCCTCCTGTTTCCCAACGAGTTGGGATTACATGCATGTGCTACCACATCCAGCCTGAAAGTCTTTTTTTTGTTTTTTAATACATTTTTTTACACGCCTTTCTTTTTAAAACATTTTTTATAATTATTTATTTATTTTAGAGTCATAAGGCACAATTAAGGATTTACTACATAAGTCTGTTTCATGCAGGTGAAGTTTGGGTTTGTAGCTGGCCCTCTCTCCTGCGATAGTGAACCGGGTACCCAGTTTGTTGATCTGCTGCCCCTTCCCTCCCGAAGCAGCATCCAGCATCTGCCAATCCCACCCTGTGACCAGTGATCAGGGCCCGCTTATGAGTGAGAATGTGCCTTATTCAAGTCTTTGTTTCTGCGATAATTCACTTAGTATGATAGTCTCAGCTGCATCTATTCTTCTGGTAAGGAACCAACCCAGATGCCCATCAAAAGTGGACTGGATAAAGAAAATGTGGTACAGATACATGATGGACTATTTACAGCCACAAAGAAAACCAAAATCATGGCCTGGAAGTGATACTTTAAGATAAATTCTTAAAATTCTGAACTCCATGATCTCTTCAACCATGTCTGCTTTGCTCCCTTTTTATCCCAATGACTAGCACTTAGACTGAGATATTGATGAGCTCAAGTTTTACTTACAGAATGAGAGAATGAACGAAATTACTAGATGAAGGGATAGATATATTTTTATCTCAAATAAATATTATTAAATTGTTGTCTCCAAAAGGTGTTTCCACTTCTGGCTGACATCTGATGTAGATAAAGCATTATTAGGATACGGAAATATTTCCCTGCTTATTGAGAGTGTCATCACCTGTTCCCCAATGTAGCATTCACTCCATTCTCTGGCTGCCCCATTTCTTTCTTTCTTTCTTTTCTTTTTTTTTGAGTTGGAGTCTCACTCTGTCACCTAGACTGGAGTGCAGTGGCCACTCCCAGCCACCACAGCCTCAACCCTCTGGGGTCCGGCTATCCTTCCGCCTCAGCCTTCCAAGTAGCTGGAACTACAGGCGCGCGCTACCACGCCTGGCTAATTTTTGATTTATTGTAGAGATGAGGTCTCGCCAAGTTGCCCAGGAGGGTCTTGAACCCAAGGGCTCAGGCAGTCCACTCACCTCAGCCTCCCAAAGGCGCGGGATTACAGGCTGAGCCACCGAGCCTGGCTGGCTGCCCCATTTTTTTTCCAGCGACTCCTGCAGGCTCTCATGACCTAACAACTGTAGGTTCAATCCTGAGCTGTTGAACAAGCCCATTATATAAGGGCTTGCTGCAATGCAATAACTTTTTCTGTTTTGATTGTTCTGTGTCTGTATGTCCCTTGTTCTTGAATATTTTTAGTATCGATGGCTCTGTTTTACCAGTTTAAACACAGTCGTGGGCCCTTATCCACAGGGCATATATTCCAAGACCACCAGTGGATGCTTGAAACATTGGATAAATCCAAACCCTATATATACTGGGTTTTTTTTCCTATACATATGTATCTATGATAAAATTTAATTTATAAATGAAACACAGTAAGAGATGCACAAAAATAAATGTTAACAAAATATAACAATTATAGCAATATGCTGGAATAAAATTATGTGAATGTAGTCCTCCCTCTTTCTCTCTCTCAAAATACCATTTAGTACTGTACTCACCCTTCTTTTTCTTGTGATCTATCAATCTGATAACCAAGACGATCACTAAATGATTCATAGGTGGGTAGTAAATTCAGAGTGGATACCCTGGACAAAGGAATGATTCATGGATTTTCTACTTAATATTTTCAGACTACAGGTAATTGAAACCATGAAAATTGAAACTGCTGATAAGGGAGAACTACTGTACTTAAAAGTTGTGGAAAAGTGCACATTTTTCCCATCAGCTTGCCAGCTATGAATGTATCAGTTGTGTACCATTCAAAACCTAAGGGACAAAATATGACATCTCTTCTTAATTCTAGTTATTTGATAATTACTGAGATCAGTCACTTTTAATATTTTTATTTTCTGTTTCTATTTCTTCAGTAAATTTCATGTTCTTACCCTTCATCTTATTTCTTATTGGCAATGTGTGTTATGTCTTTGTTTTATTATTATGGCAAACTTCTTGAAATTACAATACTAATAATAATATAATTTGTTTAATTTTTATCATGTGCAGATGCTATACACCAATATTTTAGTTATGTATTGTATGAGACTAATAAAGTGTCTACATTTATTTTACCAATTTATCTAAAGGAATGTGAAGTCATGTAACTTGTCTAGGGTTACGGATTTCCTATGAATTGTGGCTTATACTTGAATCCAGGCAATCTGAGTCATTAGCCCAGTGTTTTTAACAGTTTTTTTTTTATCATGTTTTTCCTTTTAAAGCTGATTTTTCTTTTGGTATTTTTTTACATCTCAAGCTTGTCAAATTGTAATTTCTCAGTGATGAACATCTCCATATGTTAAAAAAAAAAGAAAACCATGAAGGAAGATAGACTAAGCAGTTGCTTGTATTTATCTTTGAGTTCTATGATAATAGTCCCTTCACTGTTCTATTTTATCGACTTTTATATAGTGTGTGTATATATACATTTAAATGTAATATCATAAATAAAAATTACTTTTTAATATGAAAAATGAGATAATATGATATTGAAGCCATGCTATATATCACTGTTGGTATTTTTCATGAACTCACTACTTCTGTATTCATTAAAGGCTTTACCCTTCTCCTCATTGCTTCATTATTCCCAATTCAAATTGATCTTCAATGCTGTCTATATTTTCTGAGTATGTAGACAAAAGTGCCAGCTACCAGCATTTCAAACACACATATAAAGCTCTATTCTTTTTTTTTACTTGTCCTTCTTTACAACCTAAAGTCTTTCACTCACGGTCTTCAAGTTTAATAAGTTTCACTTTTTCATCAACCTTAATTATTTTCTAAGGTCACTGTGTTATAACAAATATTATTAAACTGATAACAACTCAAAAAAAAACACAAATATTATGTCGAAAGAAATTACTTTATTTTTAAGCTACTGGATGGCATGCGTTAATTTACAATCTGTCCTTTTAATGGAAGTTTTAAAGTTATTATTTTTAATGAAGTAGTAGTTATTCATTGTTTTCAAAAGGAAATTCCTAAGGTACTTGCAATCAAGTATTCTAATGGAGGATTAAAACTTGGAAAGCCAACTATGATCAGTTAATTCCTTCCTAAGAGAGATAATTTGGTCAATATTTTAAGTTCAACATTATATGAAAAATTTGGTATAATTGCCAAGAGACACACGTAAACATAAGAAATCTAGTGAATTCATCTAGGTCAACCTTCTAGACAAAGGTACTCATTACCAAACTGCCACACTGATGACATCTGACAGCTCACAGATAAATCCTTTTCCAGAAATTATCTTCAGGTAAAATAGCTGCCTCACCCAAGGTTAAGCCTTTTTCTAGGGGCAAGCTGCATCCAATGACAGACACAGGAACACCCAAGTACCCTTACCACAACAGGGCAATTCTGAAGGGCCTTTCTAGCTATAAAGCTCCCCATAGAAATAGTGGAGACTCCAGTTGCAACAGCTTCTCAGTTCAACTTCTCTCTCTGCTCAAGCCTAATTTCTTTAATCACTCGACTGTGTTGTTTCCAAGAGCATGTCTCCATATAATTCCTGCATGCAAATTTCAGGTCTCACAGTCTATTTCTCAGGGAAGCTAATAAATGAGAGTCGTTCGAGGAAGCTGACCCTAAAATAAGTTATGCTCAGGTCCTGCAGAAGTAATCTAGCACTCTCCTCTACTTCCTTAAACCCTGAAAGGCAGCACACCCTGTCTGAATCCAACATCTACTTCCTCTCTCCTCCTGACCCCAAACTAGGGTTAAGCCATAATATAACCTGGCTAGGAAAGTTCTGGACTGGTTAAAGGACAAAAGAAATTCCACACCAAAGGAGCTGCAAGACTTAACCTTCATGTAACAGTAGGAGCCACAGGAAAACATATGCAACTAGATCTCAGAGTACTTAATGTTGGATAAGGGGTAGTTGAGTGATGGGGGAGACATTTCCTATGATACAGGATTTAATGCCTTGGCAATAACTCAGAGATGTAATGCTATCAGACTGCTTACATTTGTTCTTTGAAGATAAAAAAAAAATGGCCTACACTAAGTGAAGCAGAAATGCCAGTGAAAGGAAAAACGATACTGACAAAAATTAAAGGGTACAAAATGAGTGTGGCAGAATAGACAGCCTATATAAGGAGAGAGGCCCCACTAGCTGATGAAGTTTCATATGAGTATTTACAGGGCATCTGAAAGTGGCAAAGGATGTGTAGATGAGAAAAACATCAGCTTTGTTAAGATGGATGGTGTTTCTAAAGTCTGTTGGTGAGAGATTCTCTTTTAGAACTGGATTCCCTGATAGCAATGAGGCTGATAGGGTACAAAGATGATAGGTATCAGTGGTAGTTTTCAACTTTTGGAAACATGGTGATTGCAATTAGCCATCAGGGCAGGCCTCGGAAAGCTGATGATGGGAAACACCGTATACTTTTCCTAAAGCAAGCAATCTGGGAAGTCAACAAGGTATTCGTAATCTACACAATCAAAAGAAATCAAGGTTAGATGATTAAGAGTTTGATGATGACCACACAAACAGAAAGTCAGTCTTTGGCCCAGTTCCTAGAACTGAGCCAGCCCTGAGACTTGGAAGTTACTGACTAAAGGACAAACTGGGTTCGTGGGATAACTCAGTAACAGCTTAGTAGTTTAGTACTGCAATGGATGATCCTACACCATTTATGTAGGTGATGGTACTCGGTAGAAAGGGGGATATTTCCAGATATATCAAGGGCCGTCAGACACAGAGTTCAAATCAATACTTGGGTATCCAAAGCTAAATGAAATTTTCTGGTAGCATCAGGGTATATTGGGAGCACAGAGTAAATGCGATCCTAGTCCAAGTACAACTCACAGTGGTCATTTCTCGGATGCTTCAATGTGTACTTGAAGTGATATCTGAGTTAAAAGCTACTGCAGTGGGAAAAGTATGGGGAAAGGCTCTCAAACTCCCCCCACCTCCCCAACTCCTAATCAAGATGTTATACAAAAGCATTAATACATCCTAGAAGAATGGTCAAGATTGGCGCAAAACTTAAAGACCCAAACATGCAGAGGTGAACCCACCATATCCCACTAAAACACCAGTATAGCTCCTACTCAAACCAAGCAGACCTGGAGGTTGACAGTGAGCTAATAAAAGTTTACCTCAATTCCAGTGTTTCTAGAAGTGGTATCTGTTAGGGTACTAGACAGACAGGGTGAGGGTGAAGAGGCCAAGGGGGCGCGCAGCACTGCTGGGGCTGGCAGGCCTGAGGTGCGCACTGGGAACCCAGAGATCCGAGTAAATTGCAAAGAATTGCAACACACAGAGGTGAGAGAAGAAAAGATTTATTTAAGAAGTTCACCGCCCCCAAGACAGGGAGTGGGCCTACACTCTAGGTGAGTGTGGCATTGTAGCCCCCCAGAGCCCTGGCTTAAATCCTTTTCTTGGAGATGTTGCACGTGACTGCTGTGGCTGCTGTGACTTCGTTATGGACCACCTGTGGATGTCTTGGAGAACCTGTGACACAGAGACCCATTAATGTTCACCCCCAGCATCATAGCCCCTAGAGAAGGGTGTGAAAAGGATTCTAATGCTCCTGCACCTTCCCAAATGATATTCCATAGACCTAATGGAGGGTGTACCTCCCCTTATCTCCTAGGCATTCCCAGTGGTTAGCTTTGGGGGATCCGTGGCTTTCCTGTAGATAGTGCCCAATTTACTGGAAGATCAAATCGCCAGCTGCTCTCCCTCTGAGCGGTTATAACTTTTGTAATTACAAGTTTCATGACTTTTACAGTCCTTGCCCAATGCATGATGTCTTAGGCCTTGTAAATTCCCTTTACTCTAGACCAGCTTGATTGCCACTATGAGATACCTCAGATACCCGAAGTCTGTTTCTGAAAAGACAAAGTCGGTAAAGTTAATTATACCTAAAGTGTGCATTTCTCCAAAAGCATAGCTTCTACTTTCTCATCATCGTATTAAGATTTAGGAAGAATAAAAAAATGCATTTCCTGCTCTCGGCCTGTCTGTTCAGTATCTTTTTCAGAGAAGAATAGCACAGCCATAGGTACATAGTCCGATATCATTCATTTGGTGAATATGCTTATTTTTCTATTATTATCAGGGAAGAGGACTGGAAACAATTCTTTCACGCTGGAGAAATGTGGGCAATAATATATGTTTATAATGTCATAATGTAGTTGTCTTAGTCAGTTTAGGGTACTACAATAAAATAATATCGACATAAAAGTGGCTTAAAGAACAAATATCTGTTTTTCAGGGTACTAGAGGATGAGAAGTCCAAGATCAAGGTGCTGGTAGATTCAGTATATAATGAGGATCCTCTTCTTGGTTTTCAAATGACCATTTTCTCATAGTATCTTCACAGGGAAAAGCACAGGAGTAAAGATCTTGGGTCCCCTCTGTTTATAAGGAAATGAATCCCATAATGAGGCTTCCACTCTCACAATTTCATCTAACTCTACTTATTTCCCAAAACCCTTACCTCCAAAAATCATCAGTGTGAAAATTATAATTTCAGTTTGTTAAGTTTAAGGGAACACAAGCATTCTGTCCATAACAATAATTCAAATAGACCTAGAGGACCAATATATTCCAGAAATTACATTGTCTACTATATCAATGACATCATGTTTAGGAAACCAAATAGTCATGAAGTACTAAGTAAATTGAAGACTTTGGTTAGACACATGCAATCCAGATTCAGGAGTCTGCAATATAATAGAAGGCCAGTGGTCTTGATTATGCCAGAAGAAACCCTCCAAAGTAAAAGATGTATTATTTCATCTCATCTCTATCACCACAACAAAGGAACCCAATGCCTTTAGGTTCCTTTAGGATTTGGAAACTTCTGCTGACACATTTAATTGGGAACAAAGAAGTCTCAGAGCAAACGCTCTGTTGTAGTTCCAAGATGTGGTAAAAATGGTCTGCTGCTTGCAACATATAACCCAGCTCATGAGATTAGACCCTATGGCTTTAGAGGTATCTGTGATAGGAGATTTTGCTGTGCACAATGTCATAAAATATGGAAACTTCATTAACAATCAACGGTAAGACAGGAATGTTACATCCAGTAACTGAACGTGATCAAGATCCTTTACCAACCTAAAATACATAGGTTTTTTTTTTTGAGTTGGAGTCTCACTCTGTCGCCCAGACTGGAGTGCAGTGGCAGCTCCCGGCCACCGCAACCTCGACCCGCTAGCCTCCGGCGATCCTTCCGCCTCAGCCTTCCAAGCAGCCGGAATTACAGGCAGGCACTACCATAGCCCAGCTGATTTTTTGATTTATTGTAGAGATGAAGTCTTGCTGCCCAGGCGGGTCTCGAACCCGCGGGCTCAGGCAATCCACTCACCTCAGCCTCCCAAAGGCGCGGGATTACAGGCTGAGCCACCGAGCCCGGCTCATACTGTTTTTATTAAAGAAGAGCACCATGTGAGAAAACTGTCTTCCCTGAGGCTGGAATGGGCATTATGGTTCTCTGGGGAATGTAGTGGTATATTTCTAGTAAGGACAGTTCAGTAGAGTGACTTAGGTGCCTGTGATCCTGAAAGAAGCTCCTGTCAATTCTGAATATTTGGAGTGTGAGATTATTCCTGGAAACTTGGTTTCAGTCTCATTTCTTTAGATCTCTCACTGCTTTGCTCAGCTGTTTAATAAACTTAATAAACTCTTCTATTCTTAAGGTTATAAACTCTGAACACAGTGTCAAATGATTGTGTAAATGTCTTGATACAATGCATATTGAAACCTTAGTAGCCTAAAAATCTTGTAGCTATCTACCTATTAAAATAATTCCATGTTAGCCGGGTGTGGTAGCGTGCCCCTGTAGTTCCAGCTACTTGGAAGGCTGAGGCGAAAGGATCACCGGAGCTCAGCAGGTCGAGGCTGCGGTGGCTGGGAGCGGCCACTGCACTCCAGTATGGGTGACTGAGTGAGACTCCAACTCAAAAAAACAACAAAAATATAATTCCATGGTATATTAATTTTGCTTGAAGGTAGTGTTAATACACTAAAGTGTATTAAGTTGTCTATAATCAGCACAAAATGAAAATATTAAACCAAGCATTTTTTGTCTTATTTTACTGAATAAACTTTACTCATTTATTAATTCACTCATTCATCAAACCAACCAGTATATACTGAATATTTATTTTGTTAGAAATTAGAGCTATAGGGATAGCACTTATAGAGCCCTCTATAAACTTTAATTGTGAGAGCCAAAAAATGTTAAAACATAATTATATAAGTAATTTATTGATTTCAACTGTTAAGTATCATGCGGCAAATCACAATGTATCATGTATCATGATACTGTGTTCCAGTGGAGCTTAATCTAATCTTGTGAATTCTGGGAGGTTGTTGGAAGGATGGATATTTAATCTTAGTTCTGAGATGAGTAAGAATAGAGTCAAATGAAAAAATCAGGAGAAAGTTCATACCAGGCAAACAATAAAGCCCATGCAAAGATGATGCAAACTTCACCACCACAGAGTAGACCTATGTAACAAGCTCACACACATACTCCTTAAATCCAAAATAAAATTAAAAAAATAAAAATTATATTTTCAGTGACAAAGCTACTTATTGTGCTCTATTCTATGTGAAGCACTATAAAACACAGTGGACAAAATGCAAGAGACAATAAGACACTGCCTTCAAGCAAAATTAATATACCATGGAATTATTTTAATAGGTAGACAGATATGAGATTTTTATGTTACTAAGGTTTCAATATGCATTGTATCAAGACATTTACACATAATCACTTGACAGTGTGTTCAGAGTTTATAACCTTTAGAAAGGAGTTTGCTGAGGGAGAGTGATTGACTTTCTGAAGAGCATAAAACTTGTAAGTTTTCACAAATAAGTTTGTAAGCTAAGACTGTTTGTAGGAAATGTATGTGTTTTGGTATAGCACTCATAAAATTTATATGTACATCTCAGCATAAAAGGATGGAGATAAGAAAAAGTTTAGTCAACTTTTAAAAATAGTCTTCTTTAGCTATTTTTTATCCTTGCTTTATTTATTGACCCAATAGTAAAGGATACGTATAAAACATTAAATGCAAGATTATTGATGACTTCATTAATTAAAGAATAATGGAGAGTCCTGACTCTGCTTGTTTTAAGGCTGTATTTAAGAGGATCATAATGTTTTCACATGCATTTGTGCTTGATTGCCAAAATTGCAGATCTTAGATAGGAAAGAAAAAAGATCCGTAGAGTAAGAATAAAGGAAACTATAAACTGTGACTTCAAAACTGACTAAAATGGAATTTAGTCATTAAATTCATCAAATTAGAATATTAATAGCAAAGCAATGAAAAACAACAACCTATACTTGAAGGCCATATTTTAAATAGTCTTCTTTTTAAATAGCAAAGAATAAATATAAAAATGTCTTTGAATTTCTAAAGTGTCATAGTATGACTTCTTTATTTTTCCTGTTCTTTAGCATTCTTAATAGTTTAGAGAGATGATATTAGTGTTTTAGGTGACTTTTAGATTTTACTCTATATTTGATATTGTGATAATATTTTACATTATTCAGATGTGAGTGCTAATTATCTTGGATGAAGAAAATAGTAAAATCCTCTAATCAACTTCTCTGTTAAACTGAAATAGGACACGTCATCTCAACATTTGTTTTGTGGAAGTAAACTTAGCTATGCTTTATGGAAACAGAGCAACAATTCCAAGACAAATGCATTTTCTAAGGTAATGGATTGTTAAATTCAGATATGTAGACTATCACTAGCATAGACTTTAGTAGGCATCATACCATAACCTCAAATGCTGCTAATTTGGTCCTGAACATTTTCTACAATGTAGTCTGTTCACCTTAAAATGTGTGCACACTTTTTTTGTCTGTCACCAGGTAGATCATCATCTTTTTAATGGAAACAATTAGGTAGCCTAAGGATAGGCAAATTGTTTTGTAGTTTCATATTATTTAGAAACTTTTTCTGAAAGGACTTGAAATTAAATAATGAAGTACTATCAAAACAAAACTTGGAAATAATATTTTCTGCTTTATTATTCAACTTGCAGAAAAAAATTCTGGAACTATTCTTATGTATGTGACTATTTCGTTTTGTGATATTGGTAAGTCACTATTTTTTCTGAACATTTTTTATGCATGTGTAAATCAGACTAGTTATGCATGCTCTCACTTCATAGCACTTTAGTAAGAATTGTGTTTAGAATATTCACATATTTTGTAAGCATAAGAATATTCTCTTTTCCTTGCTGGTTCATTTTTCTCTCTCAGTTTAAATTTCATCTTCTCTGTTTGCCCTGGTGTACCTCTGCCATATCATCAGAAGAGCTTCCTCTTGCTGGGCTTAAATGACAAGCAATATAAGATTCCAATCTAAATATAATAAACTGCAGATAATAAAAAAAACAAACTATATATGTACTTAGTACATATGCATTTAGTAATATGATGGTTTAGTCCTGAAAAAAGCTTACCTCTGGAAGACAGAGATTTGATTTGCTCAAATCCAAAAATGACTCCCAGTCATAAGAATGTGAAGTAAGCCGGGCTTGGTGGCTCAGCCTGTAATCCCGCGCCTTTGGGAGGCTGAGGTGAGTGGATTACCTGAGCCCACGGGTTCGAGACCCGCCTGGGCAGCGAGACCTCATCTCTACAATAAATCAAAAAATCAGCCGGGAGTGGTAGCGCATGCCTATAGTTCCGGCTACTTGGAAGGCTGAAGTGGAAGGATCGCTGGAGCCCAGTAGGTCGAGGCTGCGGTGGCCGAGAGCAGCCACTGCACTCCAGTCTGGGTGACAGAGTGAGACTCCAACTCAAAAAAAAAAAAAAGAAAAAAGAAAGTGAAGTAGTAGAAGGAATGCTCTTAATGTGGTACACCTTGGTACCTGATTCCATCACCTTTTGGTTTCTCACCACAGACACACATAGAAATGAAATGTCCTCTAAAGTTACATCTAAATATTGCAATCTCATCATGCTACAGTATTCTCCAAGCAAGGAAAATCAGACTAGTTAAATATCCTGTTTACATGGCTGCTATTCTTCCATAGATGGGTAGCTAGGTAGTAGTTAATATTAAATGAGGAGTCCAGAAGAGAGTTTGCTTTCATAGATGCCAATTAACCTGAATATAGAAACCCATCTTGAAGATCTACTCAATGATAATAGAGAATAAAAGACAGTGGGTGGTGGAAGGGGAAGCTTGGCCATTAGGAACAAAGTTCATTTACTTCAACAGAGATTTTCTTTTTCTTTTTTACTTCAATGTGTTATTTTTTTTTTCCAGCTAGGAAATGAATAGGATACAGTGACCATGACCAGAAGTAATACAGAGAAAGAAGATATCACAAGGGGCATGCATTCATAACATAATTTTTGGCTTACATGGTTAGCAATAATTCTGAAACAAAGAGTAACTGGAAAAAAATAAAAAATCAAAATTATGTATCCTTTTTCTGCATGAAAATTGCTTATTCTGGAGCAAGGTAAATAAGATTTTAAAAACATGAGTGACATAATTCTATTCTGATATAAAACTAGTGACTATAACCAAAACTGCATGGTACTGGTACAAGAAAAGACACATCAAGCAATGGAACAGAATAGAGAATCCAGAAATTAACTAAAAAACTTATAATCAACTGATCTTTGATAAAGAAGGCAAAAATATACACTGGGAAAAGGACATCCTATTCAACATATGGTGCTCAGAAAATTGGATAGCTACATGCAGAAAATTGAACCTTTATCTGTATCTCTTCCCATATACAAAAATTAACTCAAAATGTACCGAAATGTCAGAACTGGGGCCATAAACACCCTAGAAGAAAACCTAGGAAAAACTCCTATGAACATCAGCCTAGGCAAATAATTTATGGCTAAAACCCTGAAAACAAATGCAACTAAAACAAAAATAAGTGGGATTTAATGAAACTAAAAATCTTCTACACTGCAAAATAAATAATCAAAAGAGAAAACAGGCAATCTACAGAATAGGAGAAGATATTTGCAAATTATAGAACTGACAAAAGACTAATATTCAGAATCTACACAGAACTCAAACAAATCAGAAAAAAAGAGAGCAAACAATGCCATTAAAAGTAGGCAAGCGACTTGAACGGACATCTCTCAAAAGAAGATATACAAATGGCTAAGAAACATATTAAAAATGCTCAACAGCACTCATCATTAAGGAAATGCAAATCAAAACCACAATGACATATCACCTTACACCAGTCAGAATGGCCACTATTAAAAAAAAATCAGAAAACAATAGACGTTGTCACGGACGCAGAGAAAACAGAGGTGGTGGGAGCGTAATTAGTATGACCTCTATGGAAAGCAATATGGAGATTATGCAAAGAACTAAATAAAAGTAGATCTACTGTCTGATCCAGCAATCCCACTACTAGGTATCTTCCCTAAGGAACAGAGGCTGTTATATAACAAAGACATCTGCACTTGCATGTTCATCACAGTACAATTCACAATTGCAAAGTGTGGAATCAACCCAAATGCCCATCAACCAATCAATGGATAATAAAAATGTAGTATATATACACCATGGAATACTACACTGCCATAAACAGAATGAAATCATGTCCTTTGCAGCAACATGGATGAAGTTAGAGGTCATCATCCTGAGTAAACTGACTCAGAAACAGAAAACCAAACACCACATGATCTCACTCATATGTAGGGGCTGAATAGTCACAAAGACGAAAATAATAGACACTTGGGACACCAATAAAGGGAGAAGAGGAAGGGGGACTAGGATTCAGAAACTACCTATGGGGCACAGTTTTCACTATCTGGGGAATGAGCCACCAGAGACCCAATCCCCACCACTACACAATATGTCTGTGTAACAAATACTCATGCATAATCCCTGAATCAGAAAACAAAACAAATCAACAACAAAAGATCTAATGACTAAATTTTACAGTGTTTTCGTTTGACTCATCCAACTAAACCATTACTGTTGAAGGTGTTTCTGGTTAGAAGCAGTTGCCTGAAACAAACAAATACTGTCTACATGTTAAGACCTCTTATAGCTTTTGAAATATGGGGATTCTTTTTATTTTTATTTATTTGTATATTTTTTTGAGTTGGAGTCTCACTCTGTCGCCCAGACTGGAGTGCAGTGGCCGCTCCCGGCCACCGCAGCCTTGACCTGCTGGGCTCCGGTGATCCTTCCGCCTCAGTCTTCCAAGCAGCTGAAATTACAGGCATGTGCTACCATGCCCTGCTGATATTTTGATTTATTGTAGAGATGAGGCCTCGCTGCCCTGGCGGGTCTCGAACCCGCGGGCTCAGGCAATCCACTCACCTCAGCCTCCCAAAGGCGCGGTATTATAGGCTGAGCCACCGAGCCCAGCGGGGATTCTTTTTACATTTGCGACAACAAATTGTTTATGCAACTAAGAGAATGCAAAATAGCAAATTGGGATTTGGGATTCAATTTGTGTTCATCTAAAAATACATTCAAGAGAATTGGCATTGTTATTAAGCTGCCTAACCATGAACATGGTGCTTCTGTCTTTGCATGAACCTATTTATGACATTCCTTATTAAACTATTACGATTTTTAAATTTTTTCTGTTTATTTCTAAAAATCTTATAATTTTGTACTAATTTTGTATATTATTTGAGTATTATATCTCACATTGTTTTTCAGTTGACTAATAAAAAATGTGAAATTATCTATGTTAACTTTACTAAACTTTCTTACAGTTCTAAGCATTAATCAAGGGGTTCTTTCAAGTTATTTATGTAATTAATACAATTATTAAACATTTTCCTTTTGGTACTTTTTTCCTCCGACCTTACTGTGTTGGAAAGGAACTCCAGGTCCATATTAAATAACAAGTGTGATTAAAACAGGTATTTTGACTAATACCCAAATTAAAGAGGGTGTATCTAGGTTTAGAAAATTATCAACAAAGTTTAGCATGTTTTGGAGTGCCCCCATTTCTAGTTTTATGAGTTCCAATTAAAATAGGTAACATCCATTTAACATTTGTACTTATTGTGACAAACTTTTTTTCAGTTTGCTAATATGGTCATTATGCTTATGGATTTTTCTAACATTGAACTATCTCTTCTTTACCTTGAGAAATTCTACTTGTTAATGATGTTGCATATTTTTAATTCACTGCTGCTTTGATTCATAATACAAAATAAAATTTTCATAAGCCTGATAACTTTATCTTCACCTCAATTAAGTTATGTTTGAACTATAGTTCTCAAGTTAAAAAGATTTTTAAAAAGTTACTACTGCAAGTGTCTTTAAGAATGTTAAGCCCTTGGCTAGCTTTTACTTTGGGATTGAAAATGTAAAGGAGAATATCATGTAATAGATATCATTAAAATATGAACTCAGTCTATATTTGTTCTTAGTCTTGGAAGTTCCAAAAAAAAAAGGGATTTTAAAATTTTTATTTTTATGTTTTTGCAAGGTTTAGGTTAATATACAGAGTCAAATGCTTATCAAGTAAAACTCTTGATTTTTACAGCTGAAATGAAAATATTTGTAAAGGAAATATTTTTTCTTTAATTTTTAAATTTTAAATATGTGGGGTAAAATTCAGGGTTAGGTATACAAATGTTCATTACACAGGTACATTTGTTGTTGGGGTGTGCTGTCCCCCTTCCCTGGCAGTTTCCCACTACTACCAACCCCTTTCTTATAGTATTATGATAGTTGTTCAAGGTCCACTTATGAGTGAGCATGATGCTCAGTTCTTTGTTTCTGTGATAGATTGCTCAGTATTTTAGCCTCTGAGTCCATCCACGTTGCTGTGAAGTTCATAGTTTTGTCCTTCTTTATGGCTGCATAATATTTAATTGTGTATATGTACTTTTTTTTTTACTCAGTCCTCTTTCAATGGGCAACACAGTTGGTTGCATGTTTTTACTATTGTAAATAATGCTACAATAACATGTGTGTACAGGTATCTTTTTCATAGAGTGATTTGAGTTCTTCTGGGTATATTCCCAGTAGGTGGATTGCGGAGTTATATGGAAGGTCGATTTCTAGATCTTTTAGGACTAACACGCTCTTTTTCACAGAGGCTGTTCTAGTTTACACTCCTACCAACAGTGTAAGAGTGTTTCTTTGTCCCCGGCATCCTCTCCAGCATCTGTTGTTTTTGAGTCATTGATGATAGCCATCCTGACTGGAGTTAGGCGCTATCTCAATGTGGTTTTAATTTGCATTTCTTTAATGACTAGTGTGGCTGAGCAATTTCTTCAGGTATCTGATGGTTGCTCCTATATCTTCTTTTAAGATATGTCTATTCATTCCTTTTATCCATTTTGTAATGCAGTTACTTGTTTTTTCTTTTTGGCACGTTTGAATTCCTTTTAGATCCTAGATGTTAGACCTCTGTCAGATATACAGTTGGCAAATATTTTTTTTTTACAGTTTGTGGGCTGTCTCCCTGCTCTCTCAATGGTTTCTTTGGCTTTGAAGAGGCTTGTCAGTTTGATGAGGTCCCATTTGTCTAACTTCTCTCTTATGGCATGGGCACTTGGGGTTTTGATCAGAAATTGGTTGCCGGTTCCAATTTCCATTAGGGTGTCTCCTGCATTTTCTTAGGTTCTTATAGCTTGAGGTTTTACATTTAGGTTTTTGATTCATTTAGAGTTGATTTTTGTGGATGGTGATAGGTAGGGGTCTTGTTTTAATCTTCTGCATGGGGTCCGTCAGTTTTCCCAGCACCATTACCAAATAGTAACCTCTCCCCGATGGTTGGTGGTGGAGGCTTTGTCGAAGATGAGTTGGTTGAGGAATTGAGGTATTGCTTCTTATGAAAGAGGAAGTTACATTATCCCCCTTATGAAATGGAAAACTTTCATAAGAAGCAAAGCTTCAATTTCTTTCAAATTGGGGTAACTTAACTTCCTCTAATCCTATTCTAATCCTGTTTCATTAGTCTATATGCCTGTTCTTGAACCAATACCAGGTTGTTTTATTGTAGCTATATAACAAAGCTTAATTTCTGGGAGTAATGACCCTTGTTTTGTTTTGTTTTTCCTGAGGATTGTTTTGACTGCTTGTGGTCATTTATTTTCCCTTATGAATTCCTGTATTGTCATTTCCAGGTCTGAGAAGAATGCTGCTGGCAATTTAATGGGTATTGCATTAAATCTGTAGGTTGCCTTGGGTAGGATGGACATCTTAACAATGTTGATTCTTCCAATCCATGAGCATGGAATAGTTTTTCATCTGTTTGTGTCATCTTTGACTTCTTTGAGCAGTGTTTTGTAGTTTTCATTGTAGGAAAATGTCAAGGTATTTCATTTTTTTGGTGTGGCTATTGTGAATGGGATTGTGCTTTTATTTGGGTTTCTTTTTGCTTATTGTTTGTGTATAGGAATGCAACTGACTTTTGTACATTTATTTTATACCCTGAGACTTTGCCAAAGTCTTTTATCAGTGCAAGGAGGTTTTTGACAGATTCTCTTGGATTTTTGAGGTATAGAATTATGTTGTCTGCAAAGAGGGGTAACTTGACTTCCTCTTATCCTATTTGGATATTCCCAATTTCCTTCTCTTGTCTGATTGCTCTGGCTAGGACTTCCAAAACAATGTTGAACAGGAGGAGTGAGAGAAGGCATCCTTCTCATGTTCCAGTTTTCAGGGGAAATGGTTTCAATTTCTGTCTGTTTAGTAGTATGTTGGCTGTAGGTTTCTTATAGATGGCTCTTACTATTTTGAGGTATGTTCCATCTATGCCTAGATGCTCGAGGGTTTTTATCAAGAAGGGTTGCTGGATTTTATCAAAAGCTTTATCCATGTCTAATGATATAATCATGTGGCTTTTGTCTTTACATTTGTTGATGTATTTAATTACACTTATGGTCTTGTGGCTGTTGAACCAGTCCTGCATCTTGGGGATGAAGCCTACTAGATCATGGTTGATGATTTTTGAGATGTGTTGTTGGATCTGGTTTGCTAGAATCTTGTTGAGAATTTTAGCATCTATGCTCATCAAGGATATTCTGTTGTTCTCTTTTTTGTTGGATCTTTACCCAGCTTGGGTGTCAGTTTAGCTTCATAAAATGACTTGGGGAGAGTTCTATCTTTCTTAATTTCCTGGAATATTTTCAATAGGATTGGTATCAGCTCCTCCTTGTGTGTTTTGTACAATTCCACTGGAAAGCCATCTGGTCCAGGGCTTTTTTCTGGAGATAGTTTTCTTATGACATAATGGATTTCCTGGGTTGTTATTAGTCTATTTAGGGTCTAGATTTTTTCTTTTTTTAACCTGAGGATGTTGTGTGATGTAAAAAAGTTCTCCATTTCATTTAGGTTTTTGTATT
Source organism: Cephalopachus bancanus (assembly GCA_027257055.1). Lineage (NCBI taxonomy): Eukaryota > Metazoa > Chordata > Mammalia > Primates > Tarsiidae > Cephalopachus > Cephalopachus bancanus. The sequence goes on from JAPVLO010000074.1 coordinate 82,314, forward strand.
TGTTTCCTTACAGGCATACATAGTAAGCTCTGATAATCTTTTGTATTTCTTGAGGGTCAGTTGTGACTTCATCTTTTGCATTTTTGCTTGTATTTATTTGGGTTTTTTCTCTCTTTTTCTTTGTCAGTCTAGCTAGGGGTCCATCAATCTTTTTTATCCTTTCAAAAAATCAGCTTTTGGTTTCACGGATTTTTTTTGTATTATATCTTTGTCTTCTATTTCCTGATTTGGGCTTTTATTTTGGTGATATGGGTTCTTCTGCTGAAATTAGGATTTTGGTGGTTTTGCTTTTTCAGTTTGCTTAGGTCATCAGTTAGGCTGTTAGCTTTTGGGCTTTCCATTTTCTTCATGTGTGTTCATAGAGATATAATTTTCCCTTTAAGTACTGTTTTCATGGCATCCCAGAGATTTTGATAAGATTTTTCTTCATTTTCATTTGTTTCCTGGTATCCTTTAATCTCTGTTTTGATTCCATGTTGGCCCAGGACTTGCTTAGCATCATGCTGTTAAGTGTCCATGTTTTTGTGGGTTTTGGGGGAAGTTTTTTGGTGTTGATATTTATTTTTATTCCACTGTGGTCTGAGAAGGTACAAGGCAGAATTTCAATCTTATGAAATTTGTTTATGCTTGATTTATGGACAAGGATGTGATCAATCTTAGAGTACATTCCATGTGGTGATGAGTAGAATGTATATTCTGTGGTTGCTGAGTAGAGTATTCTGTAGGTATCAATTAAGTCCATTTGGTCAAGCATCATGTAGATTCTGGATCTCCTTGTTGACTTTTTGTCTTCTGATCTGGCTAGGGTTGTTAGTGGGTGTTTAAGCTCCCAACTATTATAGTGTTAGAGTAAATATCTTTTTTAAGTTTGCCTAGAAGTTGCTTTATAAAAGTTGGTGCTCCTATGTTGGGTGCATCTATGTTTAGAATGGATATTTCTTGTTGATGGATTGAACCTTTTATCATTATATAGTGACCTTCTGTATCTTTTAAAATTTTTAGCTTAAAAGGTATTTTGTCTGATATTAAAACTGTGACTCCTGCTTTCTTTTGTGTTCCGTTCACCTAAACTTTTGTTTCCTATCCTCTTACTTTGAGTCTGTGAGTGCACTTTCTGGTTAGATGAGTCTGTTGGAGAAAATATATTGTTGCTTCATGGTATTTTACCCATTTTGTCATTGTATGTCCTTTTAGTGGTACATTTAGTCCATTTACATTCAGGTTAATTATTGAGATGTGAGAGTTTATCCCTGTCATGAGGTTCTTGTAGAGTTTGTTGTTGTTGCTGCTGTTTGCTTATTTGTTTTTCTGATTTTGAGGTTGATTCATTTGTGTGTTTTCAATCTTTTTCTTGCATTCTTGGGAAGGGATTTGTTCCTTTTTTCTGTATTTAATACTTTCTTAAGTGTTTCTTGTAGAGCTGGTCTGGAGGCACTGTAAACTCTTAGGAATTGAATGTCTGGGAAGGATTTTAATTCTTCATCACTGGTGAAGCTTAGCTTAGCTGGGTAGGTAATTGTTGGTTGAAATAGTTTATCTTTGAGATCTTTGAAGATTGGGCTCCAAGCTCACCTAGTCTAGTTTTTCTGTAGATAAGTCTGCTGCTATTCTAATTGGTCTTCCCCAGTAAGTAGTCTGACCTTTGCCTCTTGTTGTCTTTTGGATTCTTTTTTTAATACCTACTTTGTGTAGGCAAATTACTATGTGTCTAGAAGTTGGTCTTCTCATTTGTTGTCTTGCAGGGGTTCTCTGAATCTGTTGTATTTGAATGGTCACATCACTGATGAGATGAGGGAAGTTTTCTTTGATAATTTCATGGAATGTTTGTTCCAGGATGGTCTCTGTCTCTCTGTCTCCCTCAGGGATTCCAATTAATCTTAGGCTCAGTCTCTTGAAATAATCGCTCATCTCTTAGAGATTTTGTGCATCTTTTTAAGCTTCTTTTCTATGTTCTTATCAGTTTGGGTTAATTCCATGTTTTGGTCCTCAAGCTCTGAGATTCTTTCTTCTGCTTGACCAATTCTGCTTCCTATGCTTATCAGTTTATTTATTTCATTCACTGTATTCTTTTCTCAGTTATCAACACCTTCATTCTTTCTTCTTGTCTCTCCTGATTTATATTTATTTTATTAATATCTTGATATCTGGGTTTTTGGTTTGAGATCAGTCATTCTGGGGGTTCTTCATTGTGTGAGTTCTGAAATCTGTATTCCTAGTGACTGACCTCCCAGGGGTCTATGTGACGCTCATATTCTTCCTTTGATTTTTATTTATTTTTGTAGATTTTCCTCCCCCCTTTTTTACTTCTTCTTTAATCTGTTGTTCAGTGATAGTGGGGATAGCTTTTATTTCTGTTTGCTCAGTCTTCTATTTTTCTTTATGTAGAGTCTCTGGTTTTGTTCAATCCTGAAGCTGGACTGGGGTGGGGGCTTGGGCTTTTTGCAGTTTTGAGATTTAATTAAAAGGGAGGCTATGATTCAGAAGCTATCTACAGATCCCAGTATCTGCTGACAGCTGTGTGTGTACCCTGGAACCCACTTTCCACTGCCTTATAATCTGTCCATGCGGTGGGGGTGTCTGTTTGCCTCTGAAAGCAAAATGAGATAAGAAAAGGGAAAAGAATGCAAAAAGGAAGCAGAAAGATGAAAAGAAGTCAGAAAGAGAGAAAAAAGAGGGAAAATAGACATACCATCTAACGAATAAACAGAGAAACAGGACAGAAAAAAGCAAACAAAGAGCATAGAGATAATCATACAAACAAACAAATAAAACCCGCCTGTTGGTGTACTTTCTCTCAAAAATAGCCATACACAAACGGAAAATCTAAAAAAAAAAAAAATTGTATATCAGAAACAAAGCAAGTACAAAAATGTAAGCAAAAGCATAAAGAAAGAGAGAAAGCTGATTGGGTTGCTCTCAGCATGGGTCAGATGCCCCATGCACTACTGCTGGAGAGGGATAGATCAGATCCAGACTTACTCTACTCACTGCGGCTGCTATCAGGTCTCTCACTCAGATCTGACATGTCTGTGTCTGTTCCAGCATGGGAGAGGGGTGTCTGTCTGAGTCGATAAAAGTATGACCCCTGGGTTCCAAGAAGGAAGAGGGGCAGAGCTGGGTGGGGCAATGCAGGTTTCTTCCCTGTCTGGAAGTCTCATCACTAGTGTTGGAGCTTTATTCCAGATTTTCACTATCTGCCTTCTCCATGATGCCCCCTGTTTGTGCCTGCTCTGCTGCTGCAGGTGATGGCATTGGCCGGGTGCCAGGTGGTGAGGGGTGGCTATTCTCTGCTGTCTGCTCTCGAGAGAATGGCAGGGGATCCAGTGCACCTGAGTCCCCCATCTCAAGGTGGTGAGAGGGTTGTAGTCACTGCTGGAGAAGAGCCCCGGGTGCATGAAACTGAATCTCCCCTAAGATGGAATTTCACTCACCCACTGGCACACACTAATGCAGAGAGTCTTTATGGACACTTGCTTTTGCGGAGACCCTCACAGTCTGACCTGTTCTGTTGCCATCTTGCCCAGAAGCCATGAAGAAATGTTTAATAAGTATAATTTTTGTTTTGTTCACATAAATATTTGATTAAGTGGTTAAGTTTATCTAGTTAATAAATACACTGTTCTTGCTTCAACTAACCTAATTAGTATACTTTAAAATCTCACATTCTATTAGGAAAATATATGAAAACCTTTCTCTGGGCAAATTCTAGTCAGTCAGTAAATAAATAATTATAATATTTATTTCCTAAGCAAAATTCAAATGACCATACTTCTACTTTAGTTTTATCAATGTTAATTTTTTTTGGTGAACATCACAGAAACGGAGATCTGAGTACTCCATGTTCTCACTCATAAGTGGATCCTGAAGTTTATCATAATACTATAAGAAAGGGATTAGCAGTAGTGGGACACTGCCAGGGGATGTGGAGCACACATAACATCAATAAGGTACCTGATCTCAAACCAATAGAAGTGGGAACCAAAGGGAGGCCCGGGCCCTGTACAATGACCACTTATGTACCTAATCCTGAATTGTACTCCATATCCTTAAAAAAAAATTAGCACATTTATTTTCTGTTTATTTTCTTGTTTATACGTAAATAAACTAAATGTATAAAATACCTGTGAATGCTCTTTTATTAGTTCTTACTATACTGTAATTTTCCTCATAGCTTTATTTTTTAAATAAGGGTTAGTTATATCACATTTCTATGTATTTACATTTACATAGTCTCTTTAAACTCCTTTTATTATTAATTTTGCATTTTATTGAGTTGCAGTCAAAACACATATTCTATATTATCTTTTTGCTTGGGAAATTATTGGGACTTTCTTTATGCACCTAATTTGACTTCTGCAAATAAACTCTACTCAATAGACGGTCATTTCTGGTTTGTTTGTTTTTTGGAATATATTTATATATATTATTTGAGATGATTAACTTTTTACCTCAGTTAAATCTGTTCTGTAATTTACTTTTAATGAGTTATCTGTTTTCTTTTTTATGTACATTCTCATTTTTTATTATATATAGTTCTTGATATATGTTATAATATCCTCCTTTATCATTTTGGAAACAATATTTATTTTTCTTTTAAATTCTTATTTTGCTGTTTCATTAATTTTGGTTCTTTTTGTCTGGATTAGATTGCTCCATTTATTTGGATTTCCTCCTCCAACTTTTTTTTCTTTTAATACTGTTCCTTAGTCACCTAGTAGTTCCCTTGAAGTAACTAAATACCATAGTTGGTTTTGTTGTGCTGATGAGAGAGAAGAGAGACCATGAACAACAGGATTCTGTGCCCTTGCTTGTCCATCTTCTGGTCATTTTAAGAGTTTGGAGAATGTTCACAATGGAGAACAGCTGATGCTACACCTTGGGTTAGACCACATAGTATACTGTGCCCCCACCACATGAGTTTTTACTCTGAAACGTTGCTTTCTCCTCACACCTACCTGCCCTTTGCCAGCTGTTTCTCTCCTGGACCATGATGCAGACCTTGGGCTGTGAAGAGGTAGCGGGGAGGAAAGACTGCTTTTGACCAGACTGGTGTGCCAGTTCTAGACCAGTCTGAGTGGCCAGATGTTACCTTTATGAGTCTGACTGGTGAGGCCCATTTCCTGCCTCTTAGTTATGACTTTGATGGCAGAGACCTGAGCCAGGGTAAAGTGAGGAAGAGATAAGTGTACAAATCAAGATCTACAATGTAACCTGTCTTTTGAGTGGATCCTTGCTTTTCTTCCTTGGGATGTTATTCACATTCATTTCCTAAACACCAAATCGCTCTGTCTCCTGTCTACTGAGGGCTTCCTTGGAGAGTTGTTTGGGTCTCAGTATGGTGCTTCATGGTTGCATTAGAAAAGAAACCAATGTTTCACCTCAATTGGCCATCTTGGCAGGAAAGATGAGTTCAGTTTCCCACACTTGAAGGGATGCCTTGCATCAATAACTTCTCCCTGGGTGCAATGTGCCTTAATGTTTTAGAGGGTTAAGGTATTTGAATATTTATTTTCCCATTGGCTATAGTCTTCAATTAAATTATAATTACTTCTTGAAAATGAGAAGTAGAGAAATCCCACTTAGACTGTATAGCAAACAAACTTGAGTTGCTTTTAACTGTATTTTTGCCCTAAAAATAGTAGAGGCAAGTTACAACTCATGTATGTGAAAAAATCTAATAAAAGAAAAGTAAAAACTATAATTTAGCGTAGGAGAAGAAGTATAGTCATGGTTAAAGAGAGATAAAGCTTTGTTCTGGCCTACGAGCATATCTGTGATCCCAGTAAAACAAACAAAACAAGAAATAATAATAATAACAAAAAAATTCACCTATAGAGGATTTTTGCTATCATAAAATAAACTTAATTTCAGTTATACAAGCACATGCTTCTTTTAAGTATAAAATATCTAATATCATTTATATATTTTCAATATTATAAATGATAACAAATAAGTATAAAATAATATTATATAAATGAAATAAATTAAAAAATAGAAAGTAAGTGCAAAAACAAGGATAAAGCAAACGTCTTTATGGATGCTCTTAATGAGTTTCATAAATTAGAAAGAAGTTGCAATATCTAAAGGATAGTTCTATATAACAAGTGTTTGCTGAGCAAGTGCTGAAAATGAAGGGAGAGCAGAACTATATCACAATGGAAAGAGACCCTTTTCTAAATCAGGTGGCCCTGAGGGCTTCACAGATGTGGGTCTTGGACAAGTTATCTCATTTCACCAACTCTTAATTTCTTATCTGAAAATGTGCTAATAGTTTAACCCTCCCAGAATTATAGTCTGATTAAGAGATATAATTTATAAAGTATCCAGCAAACTTCTTGGCATTTATAATAGTTCAAAAATTCCCTCATCTGTATATGGCATGAATATAAACATTCAATTAAACTCTGTCTCCATTATTAACAAGATTAAAGAAAAAAGAGAGATTAAAATTATTTTTATACATGAGATACATTAAAATCTATAAAGCTGTTATAGTACTTCACACCATTTTATCAGTTATAGACATAGGATTGAAGTAGAACATGTTTTTTATTGTTACTGCCCACTTGTATACTGTACTTAATTATTAATGATTTAAGAATGCAATAAGTAATTTATGGGCTAATTTTACCATTATTAGGCGAAGTTTAACTCAAACCTCTCACCTCAATATTTTCATTTTAAGTGTACTGATGAACACCTTTCCGGTTTTTCATCCAAGGTCCTGACACAGTCACAGTGTTCTTTCATTAGTTTCTGCATTTACCCATTGAATGATATGATACCATCTGCTCTTAAGACACTGCAGCACAGCAAAGCATAGAGATGATTACTGCCTTATGAAAAAATTCATGCATAATTAGTAGGCTCCATCCTAATGCTTATGTTGATCGTGAGCCAAAAAAAGCCTATGCTTTTGCTTGTAAATTGTATTCACCTTGCTTTGTCTACTGAAGGTTATGTATTGTTTAAATAATGTTATCTTTTTTTTCTTTTCAATTCTTTGTAAAACAATTGTTAATCTGAAACAGTCATAAAGTATAGTGACATCATGTTAGGAAAAAGAAAAAAAAATTCAATTGTGTCTCAAAATGAGCCTTCTATCATAAGGCTTAGATAAGGCTTAGATAACAAATATAATTCATTAAACTATAGGTCCTGGCTCTACTGTCTCTGCTCATGCACTCATAAAATTCTCACTATTTACAATGGGGTCCCGAAATGCAGACTGATGAATTGATACAATTCATACCACCAACTGAATTAACTGTCACACCAACACATTGATTTGTAGTGTAGCAGTTCTGACTTCTGCCTTCCTTCCTATTAGATTCAGAGGTTGTGACTTTTAGACAAAAGTGCTATAAATAATCCTAGTAATGGCACTGGATGCCGACAGAAAGAACACAACATTTCTATCAGAGAAAAAAGTCATGTACTCATCTCGTGAAGTGGACCCTCAGAACACCAAATTATAAATAGCAGAGTACTCATGAGAAACAAAACAAAACAAAAATTTAAAGAAATTCCAATTATTTAATAAAATTCTGATTTGACAGTGTATTTTAAAAAATAAATGTCCCGGACTTTTAACTTAAGATACAAGTGACAGTTTTTTTTGGCAAAAAGTCATAAAATTATTCTACAATAGCCATTTTATGTTTATTTCTGGCATTAAAAATGAATGTGTGCAACTACCACCGAAGTGTCCTTACTTCATCAACATGATATATCTTGAGGGTGAATTTATCCTTGAGTGTAAATTTTATGAAATTTGTGTATGTGATTGTATGTGTGTGTGCAGGCTCAGTTAGGAAAAAGATTGTTTTGAAGTATTCTGAAAATTGTGTTTTGCATGTAGACACATTACCTATGGAAGACCTAAATCACTGATGCAAGGAATTATTTCAGCTAGAATCCATGACAATCTTTGCTTGCGGTTCCCTATGACTCTTAATTCCGATAGAAAAAAAATTAAATTATCACTGGATCTAAATGAGAAAAATAAAATTATTATAGGAGATTCCCTTAATAAGCAAGAGATTTGTAAATGAACCTCTGGGCCAACTTATTCCCAGGAATATTAATTTTTAAATGAACCCCTATTTTCAGTTCCTTTTTTGCCCTGAAATTTTCTTTTTTTCATAAATCAACATTAATGCATATATATCATAAATTTTTCATCACTTTAATTACAACTTGATTCTATTTTAATTTTATGGGAGATAAAATTTTTAGAGATGAGAGGAGATAAAGAGAATAAAAAATACAGTGCTGGCTGGGCTTGGTGGCTCAGACTGTAATTCCCACACTTTGGGAGGCTGAGCCGAGTAGATTACCTAAGCCCTCAGTTCTAGACGAGCCCAGTCATCTTGGCAAGACCATGTCTCTACAATAAACCACACCTGTAGTTCCGGCTACTAGCAAAACTGAAGTGGAAGGATCACTGGAGCTCAGCAGGTCGATGCTGAGGTGGCCCTGAGTGTGACACTGCACTTCAGACTGGGCGATGAAGTGAGACTACAACTCAAATATATATATACATATACAGTACTCTAATGTTCTAATTTTACCTTTGTAAGAGCATTTTAAGAATAATGTCAACATCATCAATTTTAGAGTACAATTACTCACATGTTTTTCATAACAAAGAAAAGTAGGAGATGCAAAAATTACTTTTCCTTTTTTGATTGGAGTAGCGACAAATGGCAAAAGAGCTCAAACACAGTATAGAGATCTAAAGTACATCACTGTGTTTTATTTGATAACATCCGTTTTGTCTTATGTTTATGTCTCTACAACACTTTACCAAAAAGTCTTTCAAAATCAGCCATCAGAGAAACAAAGCAAAACTTAGAGGTGAAGAGCAAATAGCTCATCCCATTTTGAAATATTACAAAGTCCTTCTCATCACAAAGTGTGTTTGTAAGGCATCAAGAATATTTTAGGGGGCCGTCAGAGCCAAATAAATGGCAATTTTTGTAGGTTGACTGATAAGATAGTCAAAAGATTGGCCTTTTCACGACATTGAAACTACATCAATCATTAAATACAAGACCTCAGCTCAGGTGCAAGATGAGTCAAACAGTAACTTTACGCTAGAAGGAGCCTGCAATCTCTCTGTAGAGGTAAACTTGCCCACACCTGCAGTACAGGGGGAGGTGTGGCTGGTGACATACATCTGGGCAGAGGAACTGGAAGGGGTGTGGTCACAATACTATGCTGGGACTAGAGCTATAGGCACAGAGACCATAAGATCGTGGAGTTTAGTACAAGAAGAGACCTTGGAGGTCCCCTAGCCTTCAGTCATTCTTTGTACAGCTAAGAAAGAAATGTTAAGATAAATTAAATGATTGAGCTCACACAGATACCTAACATGGGAGCCACAAATCAAACTCTGGGATCATGTTTTCCAGAATTCTTTACTAGGGTGTCTATCTGACATGCAGTTATATCTATCCTTTTCATTTTCTAGCATAATTAGATTTAAGCTTTCTATTTAGTTTAGTATGTTTTTCTTTGAAATAAGTGCAATTATTTGATTGAATGACATGCAGTCACTTAACAATGGGGTACATTCTGATAAATGTATCATTAGGCGATTTCATTTTTATGCAAACATCCTAGAGCGTCCTTCCATAAATCTCAATGGTTTAGTCTACTCACCCATGCTGTATGGTATAGCCTATTGCTCTTAGGCTACAAAACTGTACAGTATGTTATTCTATGGAATACTGTAGGCGATTATAATGTTGATGACTATGTGTGTATTTAAACATAGAAAATGTACAATACAAATATGGAATAAAATTTTAAAAATATACATCTGAGCCGGGCTCGGTGGCTCAGCCTGTAATCCCGTGCCTTTGGGAGGCTGAGGTGAGTGGATTGCCTGAGCCCGAGGGTTTGAGACCCGCCTGGGCAGCGAGACCTCATCTCTACAATAAATCAAAACATCAGCCGGGCGTGGTAGCGCATGCCTGTAATTCTGGCTACTCGGAAGGCTGAGACAGAAGGATCGCCGGAGCCCAGCAGGCGAGGCTGCGGTGGCCGGGAGCGGCCACTGCACTCCAGTCTGGGCGACCTAGTGAGACTCCAACTCAAAAAAATATATACATATATATACATCTGTATAGAACACTTACCATGATTGCAACTTGCAAGACTGGAAATTTCTCTGGGTGAGTCAGTGAGTGAATGGTGAGTGAATGTGAAAGACTAGGACATTACTCTACACTACTACAGACTTTATAAACAATGGACACTTAGGCTACATATAATTTATTAAAAATATTTTTTCAATAATAAATTAACCTTAGTTTACTGTATTTTTTACTTTATAAACTTTTAGGTTTTTTAAACTTTTTGACTTTTTGTAATAACACAGTTTAAAACACAAATGCACTGTACAGCTATACACAAATGTCTTTATAACCTTGTTCTCTAAGCTTTATTCTATTTTTAAGGCTATTTATTCATTTATTTTTACTTTTTAAACTTTTCCTGTTCAAACTAACTCACACACACACACTCACACACATGCACACACACATACACACTAGCCGTGGCCTACACAGAGTCAAAATCATTGCTATTTCTGTATTCCATCTCCAATACCTGAAACCTGGGAAGGTCTTCAGAAATAATAACACACATGGAGCTTTCATCTACTATGATAAAAATGCCTTCTTCTGGAATATCGCTTGAAGGACCTGCATGAGACTGTTTTATAGCTAACTTTTTTTTAGGTAGAAAGAGTACACTTTAAAGTAACTATATAAAGTATAGTACAGTAAATACATAAATCAGTAACTGCTGTTTATTACCATTATCAAGTATTTTAACTGTGCATTATTTTACCTGCTACACTTGCTGTGACTGGCAGTACAGTAGGTTTGTTTACATCAGCATCACCACAATCATATGAGTAATACATAAAGAGGCAAGTTAACTTAAGAGTTAGAACATGGCAACCCACTAGGGTCCCCTCCCACTGTGGGAGTTTTTCTGTCATCTCAATAAATCCAAATCCTGCTTTCAAAACAAAAAAAAGGAGTTAGAACATGTGAGAATAAGTTCTAAACCAGAATATTTGTTAGGAAAGGAATATCAATGTATATACTAAGAAATTTCATAGCCATGTCTCCCTATAACTCCTCAAAAATAATTGAAATTGGATATTCATTTTGGGTATTAATAGGACTTTAAGAAGTGAAGTTACAATGTCCATATTCAAGTTTCTTTAACATTGGACCCATTCTAGGGTAACCCTATGAGCCCTATCTCCTGGTATTCAAGAACTTGTGTAATTCCCTCCCCTTGACTGTGGAAGAGATCTGCGATTCACCTCTAAAAAACAGAGCATGGCAAAGGTCACAGGATATCACTTCTGACTGCGCTAAAAGAATGTAGACTTTTTCTCTTGCTGGATTCTAGAAGGGAAGCTGCCCTGGTGGGTACTGCCCTATTAAGACATTGGGGAAATCTGACCTATACTCTGCAAGGAAGTAAACTCAACCAACCAGGTGGGCTTGGAAGCAGAGACGAGACCCAGCACTGGACAATTCCTTGATGATAGGTTCGTGAGAGCCCTATGAAGACAACTGGGGAAGTTTGGCCTACACTCTGCAAAGACGAGAACTCAACCAACCAGGTGGGCTTGGAAGTAGAGATCCAGCACTGGACAATTCCTTGATTATAAACTTGTGAGAGACCCAGTAACAGGGAACTTAGCTAACCCATGCACTCATGAGATAATAAATCTTTGCTTCTTAAAACTGCTAAGCTTATGGTAATGTGTAATGTGTACTCTAGATAAATAATAGAGAAAGTAAATAAAACATATTTTTGATGACTAGTAATGATATAAAGACCTATTCAGAAGAACAAGGCTCACAATTTATTGAAATCTCACAGGTCTAATATAAGATTTGGCTTTCAACTTTATAATTTTTATTTAGGAGAGATTAAAGAAATGCCTTTTACTGGCAATGTTTGAAAACATTTTTTGGAGTTGAGGTATAGAAGTGTATAATATTTTTGTCTCTTCTCAAATGTACTCTTGCCTGTACAAACTAGAATACAATAATGGTGAAAAAGCTTTGACAAGAAGCCAGGAATTTACAATGAATGCTTCATTGCATGGAGGTAAGTTTTCAAAAGACAATTTTTATTAAAAAACACATTTTTATTAAACACATACAAGGCCCAAATGAAATTTGATATGTGAGGTAGATTTAAACACACACATACGTACACTTGAGTCAAATTTTGAATGACTTAGAGAGTCATAAGGTTGTATAAAGGCTCCAAGTTTGATTAAGGTTTGTTTTTATACTTCAGATAGTCCCCTGGCCTAGAACTTTGTTTCTCTTCTTGAACAATTTAGAAACCTTTTCTCTGTCTCTTTTTGGTAACTTTGATCGTCTGTTCTTCTGCTTTGATGAATAACATGATTTTGCAGCCCACATCCTGCATCAGGAATGTCAATAACTATAACCCAAGCCCTGTTTTTCATTTGTTCTATATTATATATGAGATACGCTAATTATCTGGCATGTTTCTTGTCAACTATCACGTGTCAATTTAGGTGAAACAGTCAGGTGTGAACAATCCATCTTGCATGTCCTTAGAGAGGTTTGGCAGGAACAAATCAGTCGACAGTTCCAGTTGACCTGATACGCTGCTTCACTTCAGTGACTAGGTGCCTAACCCGATTCTTCACGAACATGCCCTAAGAGGCCTCAGCTGGTCCTGCTTGTGCGTGTTTTCTGCTTCCTATGGGGTACTGAAAAGAACTTTGCTTGGGGAAACTTCTAAATCTGATTGTAAATATGAATTATATCCGCAGCCGTTTCCTACACTAAATCTCTCCTGAGACACGCTTTCAGAGTATTTTGTGCGGTTCTAAACAGGGGCAGGTTCAATTGAACAGTATCAAGGTAAAATGGACACCGTGGCGTCCAATCCTCAATTTAAATCAAGGTGGAGTTATTTAACTTGTGCATGATTATAAATTATGCATTTGTTTGGAATAAGTACTTACACACTTTTACTATCTGAATACTTTACATTACCAATCAGACAGCAGGCATCCATTTATTAAGCACCTACAGCGTTCAGATTTTGTTTGATAATGAAGTGCTCATGTTATTTCCAGTGTCTGCCCCTTGTTTTCTATATCAAGTCACTGCAAGAATGCAAAAAATCGCAATGCTGTGAGGCATTGAAACTTTTACTTTACTAAACAATTATTAAACGTGACTGAATGAATAAAAGAAAGATCATGAGTTGTAGTGGAACTTAGAGCTATAATGTTTATAGAAAGCTCATGCTTGTCTTTCTACTTGTATGGAGTCATTAACTTCTAAATACTTTGATTCCAAGAGGATAGAAAATATATTTTGAACAAGATGATATTGTGAAAAAGGCAAAGCATGTCAGATTTCTTTCTCGATAATGTGATGAAATTCCTTCTCCCTACTTGGCAAAATAATATATTTTTTAATGTTTTTGTAGAAATGGGGTCTTGCTATGTTGTCCAGGATGGTCTTGAACTGAATTACTTGGTCAAGTAATCCTCTTTCCACAGCCTCCCAAAATGAAGCGATTACACACGTGAATCACTGTGCCCAGTCAAATATTAATATTTTTAAGCATGAGTGTTACTCCATAGTTTATGCAAGATTTTCACATATTATATTGGTTGATATAGTGATCACAACAAAATTCTAAGTTAGGTACTTTTATCCTTCCAGATGGGATCATGGAAACTCTGGTGTTCTATCCAAGACCAAACAACTACTAACAGCCACAGTGAAGATACACATTCATATCTTCTAACTCTGGGCTTAGTCATCATGCCACAGATGGCTTCTTTTTTATTTTCTCCAAATTCAAATGCCTTTGTGTTTTGGGTCACATAATTCCATGTAGCTCTTTTAAATCTCTTGGAATATTCCATGCTCCAAACTACTTTTCCTTCATTTACCCAAAACAAATATTTCTTTATCATAAAAAATGATTATATTAATCTGTTTTCTCTTTCATAAAATATTTGTTTTAAGCTATGTATTAAACTTATAAATTTTAGATCTAGGGATGCTGAGTAAATGATAGGGTTAGAGTTTAGGAGATGGGAGACAGGAACTTTTCTCTCATTTCTGTCTCATTCTATGATGTCATGCAATTATGCCTGGCTCTGAGCCCAGGGTATGCTGACAGTGCTTGATCAACGGAGATTTATGATAACAGAAACAGAAACATGCAAAGAGACATTACCATCCAATGCTTGGAAACATCTTAGTCTCTTCATGGCTAAGAATGCATTTTACAGTGAAGCCAACAAGATGGAATTCTTTATGTGGCTCAGAATATTGGTTTTCCTATTATAAATGTTTTAACCTAAAAGACAAAACATTTCTTACAGACTCAATCTCCAAAATGTTACCTATTAGGTGAATGGAATATTAGATTGTAAGGTAAGGTGCCTAAAAGATAACTTTAAAATGTTAATATAATTCCTTATTGAATTATAGAAAAAATGGTCTTTTCCACAACTATAACAAGCATGTATCTGGAGATGCTCCCAGCTGTCCCCACTGGTCCATAATCTACACAATCAGAGGTTAAAGTATGGAAGTGCAACACTCGTACATTTTAATGGGGACAGGAGAAAAAGTTAAGCCATAAAACATGCATAATAAAGAGCTTTTTCCCACCACCAGAAAATTTATGTTCCAGACTAAATTAGTTTCTTATAAATTATGCACAACCTCTTATGATGTTAGCAAAAATGTGTCACAAACAACTGCAGTTTTGTTTCTAGTGCAAATTTTATAGCCTTTTTGAAAATAATTGTATTCATTTTCTCAAAATCTTAAAAAGATAGCATAATTTAATCATTTATTTTTGTTAAGCGATTTTTCTCAAAAAAGTTTATATTGGCATAGCAACTAAAACGATGTGAAAATTAAATCAGTGTTTTTTCATATTACCTTTAAATATTTTTTACAAGTATATCGGTGCTTTAGTGGTCTTACTGTCACCATTGGACGGTGGTTATTGCCATTTTTTTTTTCTGGCTTGTACAAATTTATTAAAGGTGAATGAAAGGCTGGGTTTTGTGGCTTACGCCTGTAAATTCCAGACCTTTTGAGAGGGTGTGATGGGAGGACAGTTTGAGGCCTGGAGTTCAAGACCAGCATGGGCAATAGTCTTCAGTAGACTCCAGGTTTAGAATCCAAACTACTGGCAAAAACCACTTTTTGGCCAGCAGCAGTGACTCACATCTCTAATTCCAGGAGTCTAAGACTGCAGTGGGCTGTGATCACATCCTTACACTCCATCAGGGGACTTTTAACAGCAGGTATAGACAATGATCAGGGAAGAGGTAGAGAAAGTAATTTTCAATTAAGATTCAGACAAAAATCTATGGACCACATACTTTGGCCTTTGTATTTTTTATCTGAAAAATAAAAAATGTGCATGTGGTTTTATGGTGTTATAAATTACTGCTTGAGACTGTCTGATACACAACACTTGCCTATATCTTCTTAACGTTCTCATGCTATTAGAAAATTTGGAATGGAACAGGTTGTGGTGAAATATGCATTCTCATATATTGCTCATAGAAAAATAAATTGGCATAAACTTTCTAAAGTGCAATTTGAGATTATGTAACATGAACTCATAAAATGTTTATGGCTCTTTAGCCAAGTAATTTTCATTTTAAGGTTGAAAATGTAACACACAAATGTGCATATACTCAAATCCACAAAGAAATTTGTCGTGTCATTTATTTAGAAAAATACAAAAGCTAAAACGTCAGACAGAATAATTAGTTATAATAATCTATCTTGTAAGATATATTGAGGGAGAGTATTATCAATAAAACAGAAAAATCAGAAGTTTTGGACTTTCCTTCTCCCATAGATTCACCAACTCAGCAACACTATTCAGAATAATTTTCTTTGTGAGAAAACCAGGAACAAGTTGAAATGTTTCTGTATCTCCAGTGAGTAAGAAACCAGTCACATCAAAGACAATAGAAATAGTCAAGATACCCTCTCGTCATAAGCTCTACCCCTAACAGAGCTCCATATAATCAGGAGGAAACTTCCAGATTTCAGCTTCTCTCTTGGGATGGAAGGAAGGGACTAGAAGTTATGTCCAACACACTGATTTTTCTGGTGGTTGCCTGATGTGTTGGTTTCTGTCTACCTGTCTTGTAGAGCAGAGAAGTTCAAGCATACTTTAGATATCTGGGGGGCCACTGACAACAAAGAAACCATGTTGGGCTAGCATGCAAGTTTGAGAGACCTCCTAGAATCACTGGCTGGGCTGATAGTTTTCTCTTGACTAGGCCAGCCTGTGAAGACTAAGAGAGTTGGTTGGTTGGGCTTATGTCCAGACACTAATAGAAAAAATCAAGTAAAATAAAGAAACGGGGCAATATGTTCCAGACAACAACAACAAATTAAGATAATCTCTGAAAACTAACCCTACTAAAATGGAGATATATGATTTACCTGACATTGAATTCAAAATAACAGTCATAAATATGTTCCACAAGGTCAGGAGAACAAAGCATACATAAAGTGAGAATAACAATAAAGAGATAGAAAACATAAAAAAAGAAGTAGCAAACATAATAATAGAGTTGAATAATATAACAACTGAACAGCAACAAAAAAATCATTACAGAGTTTCAATAGCCGACCAGATCAAACAGAAAAAAAAGTGGACCAGTAAACACAAAGACGTGTGACTGGAAATTATCTAGTCACATGAGCAAAGACTTTTTGAAAAGAATTAAAAAAGGCGAAGAAAGCTTAAGGAACTTATGAGACACCATTAAGTGGACCAACATATTGCATTATGTTAGTTCCATTCCAGAAGGAGGAGACAAATAAAAGTAAAGAAAATTTACACTTTATTTTTTAATTTTTATTTTAAAGGTATGGGGTACAACTCACAAGTGACAAAGTTTTAGGTATACAAATGTTCACTATGCAGGTACCCTTGTTGATGAAGTGTGCCCCTCCCTCCCCTGGCAGTTTCCCTCAACTGCCAATCCCACCCCCTCTTCCATGGCAGTTTCCTGCTACTGCCAATTCCTTTCTTATAGTATTATGATAATTGTTCAAGGTCCACTTATGAGTGAGAACATATGGTACTCTGTTCTTTGCTTCTGTGATAGACTGTAAATCCATCCAAGTTGCTGCAAAGTCCACGTTTGTCCTTCTTTATGGCTGCATAATATTCCATTGTGTATATGTACCACATTTTTTTAATCCAGTCCAGCTTTGATAGGCAGTATGATTGGTTCCATGTTTTTGCTATTGTGAATAGAACTGCAACAAACATGCATGTGCAGGTATCTTTATGGTAGAATGACTTGAGTTCCCCCAGGTATAATCCTAGCAGGTGGATTGATGGGTCAAATGGAAGGTCAATTTCTAGTTCTTTCAGAAATTGCCACACTGTCTTCCAAAGAGCTTGCACTAGTTTGCATTCCCACCAGCAGTGTAGAAGTGTCCTTTTTGTCCACATTCTCTCCAGCAGCTGTAGTTGTTTGCTTTATTAGTGATGGCCATTCTAACTGGGATTAAGCAGTATCTCAGTGTGGTTTTGATTTGCATTTCTCTGAGGATTAGTGAGACTGAGCACTATTCATGTACCTGTTGGTTGCCCATATATCTTCTTTTAAGAAGTATCTACTCATGTCTTTTGCCCACTTTTTAAAGGGGCTGTCTGTTTTTTTCCTTTCAGCGCATTTGAGTTCCTTGTAGATCATAGATGTAAAGAAATAGTGACTGAAAAAGTCTCAAATCTGGGGGAGGAAAAAGGCATTCAAGTTTGTGAAGCCAAATAGCCTCAAACAAGATAAAAATTTTAAAATCCACTGTGAGACATGTTATAAACAATTTGTACAAAGTCAAAGACAGACAATTTTGAAAACAAAAAGAGAAAGGAAACTTATGATGTGTGAGGAATCTGCCATACAACTATGAGTGTGGATTTGTCATCAGAAACATTGCACGCTAGAAGAAAGTGTAATGGTACATTAAAAATGCTGAAAGAAAAAAACCCTCCTGCTCAAGAAAACCTTACCTGGAAAAATTGTCCTTCAAAAATAAAAGTGACAAAGACTTTTCTAAACAAATAAAAGCTGAGAAAGTTTATTATCATTAGACTTGCTTTATAAGAAATGCTAAAAGTTTTTCACATCTAAATGAAAGGATGCCAAAAAATAACCCCAAAATATAAAAAAGTGTGCAACTTGCTCGTAAAGGCAAACATATAAAAATACTGAATGCTGTAATACTGTAACAGTAGTGGACAATCACTTTTAATTGTAATATAAAAGTTGAAGGATATAAATATTAAAATAATTGTGTAAAACATGTTAATAGACAAAGAACATAAAAAGATGTAAAGGGCAACATTAATAGCATAAAGTTGTGAAAAAGAAATAAATATGTATAGTTTTGCATGCAGTGGAAGTTAAGTTGTTATCAGTATAAAATAGATATTATAACTATAGGCTGCTTTATGCAAGCCCTGTGTAACCACAGAATATAACTATAGAAGATATACAAAATACAAAAGGAAAAAAGAAAAAAAAAATCACAGCATACCAATACAAAAACATCAACAAAATACAAAGAAAGGCGTTATGAGAGAAAAAGGTTCAAAATAACGATAATGCAGCCAAGAAACAATTAGCAAAATAGCAATAGTACTCCTCTATCAATAATAACTTCACATTTAAATAGGTTAAATTCCTCAGTCAAAAGACATAGAGTAACCAAATTGGTTTTTTAAAAGATCTAACCTTATGCCATCTATAGGAAGTTCACTGTGGCTTTCGGGAGACATATAGGTAGAAAGTAAAGGGATGTAAAAAGATATCACATGCAGATAATTACCAAAATAAAGCGAGACTGGCTATATGTCAAACAAAATAGACTTTAAGTTAAAAACTGTCACAGGAGACAAAGGAGACTATTATATGATGATAAAAGGAATGATTCACCAGAAAACTATAATAATTATATACATATATGCATCCCAAATCAGAGCAAATAAACATATAAAGCAAACATTAATAAAATTAAGGAAGAAATAGACAGCAATACAATAATAGTAGGAAATTTCAATACTTCATTTTCGGTAATAGATGGGACATCTAGTTGGAAAATCTATAAGAGAACAGTGGACTTGAACAACAGTGGACCTAACGTATGCCTACAGAACATTTTACCCAGTGGTAGCAGAATATACATTCCCCTCAAGGTCATAGGGAACATTCACTTTTTAGGTCATGGGTCAAATAATGAATCAAGTACTAATAAATTTTTAAAATTGAAATCATAACAAGTATTTTTTTCCCAGCATAACAGAAAAATTTACTAGTGGAAGCAAATTTTTTTTATAAAATCACACAACACACTCCTAAATGAAACAGCATATTTCTAAATAAATAGTGGGTCAAAAAGAAACCAAAAGATAAATGAACAAATATCTTGAGACAAATGAAAATGACATCATAACATAGAAAAATGTTTGAGATGAAGCAAAGCAGTGCTAAAAGAGAAGTAAACAGTGATTAATGCCTATATTACAAAAAGAAAGATCTCTTTATAGCTCAAAAACTAGAAAAAAGAAAAACAAATAAGCCCTATGTCAGGAGAAGAAATAAATAAAGTTTAAAGTGGAATTAAATAAAATAGAAAAACAAAACTTAACAAAAAGTAAAACCAGGTGAAGTGGGAACCAAAGGGAGGCCGAAACTTTATCTGTATGATGACCACTTGTATACCCAGTCCTGAATTGTACTAACGTCTTTAAAATAAAAAGTCTGAAGGCTGAGGCATGAGGATTGCCTAAGCCCAGGAATTTGAGACCAGCCTAGGCAACTTGGTGAGACCTCATCTCTACAATAAATCAACAAAATTAACTGGGCATGGTGGCATGCATCTATAGTTCCAGTTACTTGGGAGGCTGAGGTGGAAGGATCGCCTGAGCCCAGCTGGTTGAAGCTGCAGTGACCGTGAGCATGCCACTGCACTCCAGCCTGGGTGAGAGAATAAGACTCCAACACAATAAACAAACAAACAAATAAACAAAAGTAATAAACAGAAATGGCAATCTATTAGCTAGACTTAAAAAAGAGAGAGAAGACTCAAATAAGTAAAACAGGAAATTAATGAGGAGACATTACCAATGTTACCACAGAAATAAAAAGAATCAAAAGAGATTACTATTAACAATTATATGCCAACAAATTGCATAATGTAGAAGAAATAAATAAATTTTATTGTGTATTTTTCTAAACAAAATGGATAAAGTTAGAAATCACGAATAGAAGCAAATATATATATCGTTCTATAACTGTGTTGTTACCACAACAGAATCACAAAGAAATAGAAAATCTGGACAAACTTATAACTATTAAGAAAATTGCAACATTATTCAAATAACTCTATACAACAATAACAAAAATACCAAGGACCAGATGACTTCATGTTGAATTCTACCAAGCATTTAAAGAAGAATTAATTTTAATTCTTTTACATCTCTTTCAGAAAAATGAAAATGACAGAATACTAATGTTATGAATCCACAATGACATTATTAGTCTAGCATTACCTTGATATCAAAGCCAGGAAAAAAACTCCATAGGAGTAGAAAACTAACATCCCTGATGAACATAGAAGCAAACATTTTCAGCAAAATACTAGCAAATCAAGTTCAATAGCAGATCAGAAGGCTTAATATCATTAAAACGATCACCTTACCCAAAGTGATTTACAGTTTTATTGCAATCTCTACCAAAAGCTCAAAGACATTTCATTTTTATGGTGATAAAAAATCCTAAAATTCATATGAAATAAAAAGAACATCAAATAGTCAAAACAATGTTGAGAAAAAGAACAAAACTGGAAGCATAATACTTCCTGATTTCAAAATATATTACAAAGCTACAGTAATTAAAACGTATGATAGTGGCATAAAGAAAACATACATACAAACTGAACAGAAATCTATGGTTAATTAATTTTTGACAAGATTTTCAAGAATACACAATAAGAAAATGATAATCTTTTACACAAATGATGTTTAGAAAATTAAATATCCAAATACAAAAGAATGAAATTGGACCCTTATATCGTATAACAAATTAAATCAAAGTGAATTAAATACTTAAACATAAGATCAAAATCTCTAAAAGTGCTAGAATAAAACATGAAAAAGCTTCACAGTATTGATCTTGTCAATGATTCATTGGATAACACATAGGAACAGGTAACAAAATCTAAAATAGCTAAATGGAATGACATCAAATTGAAGAATTTCTGTTCAGTAAAAAAAAAGTAAAAAAAGAATTAAAAGGCAATCAACAGGATCTAATCATGGGTTTATATCTAAAATAGATTAAAAACTATTAATACAATAGTGGCAGTTGCGGGAAACCGCTAGGTGAGGGAGGGGCATACCTCATCAACAAGGGTACCTGCGTAATCAATGTTTGTATACCTGACCCTGAATTGTATCCCACATCTTTATAATAAAAAATAATCAGTAAATAAAAATAAAAAGAAAGCCTAAAAATTAGTGAAGAAAAACAAGTAACACAACTTAAAAATGTGCAAAGAACTTGAATAGACATTTTTTCAATAAGACATATAAATGGCCAAAAGGTATGTGAATAGATGCCCAACATCTCTAATCATGACGAAAATGCAAATTCAAACCACAGTTATATATATCACCTCATACTTATTAGGATGGCTGGTACCACAAAGAAAAAAAAGGCAAATGTTGAGGAGAAGGTGGGAGAAAAGGAACCCTTGCACACTGTTAATGGGAATGTATATTTCCATTGCAGTTTTTATGGAAAACAATATGGAGGCTTCAAAAAATTGGAAATAGAACTACTGCATGATCTAACATTACTGCCTTTGGGTAACCACTTCTGGGTAGCCAATGAATTGAAATCAGACTCTCAAAAAGATACTCGCATTTCTATTTGC
Organism: Cephalopachus bancanus; assembly: GCA_027257055.1. Lineage (NCBI taxonomy): Eukaryota > Metazoa > Chordata > Mammalia > Primates > Tarsiidae > Cephalopachus > Cephalopachus bancanus. The sequence goes on from JAPVLO010000074.1 coordinate 104,354, forward strand.
TTTCTTTCTTTACTTTTTTTTTTTTTTTTTTTTTTTGAGTTGGAGTCTCACTCTGTCGCCCAGACTGGAGTGCAGTGGCCGCTCCCGGCCACCGCAGCCTCGACCTGCTGGGCTCCGGCGATCCTTCTGCCTCGGCCTTCCAAGTAGCTGGAGCTACAAGCGCGCGCTACCACGCCTGGCTAGTTTTTGATTTATTGTGGAGATGAGCTCTTGCCTGCCTAGGGGGGTCTCGAACCCGCGGACTCAGGCAATTCACTCACCTCAGCCTCCCAAAGGCGCGCGCGGGATTACAGGCTGAGCCACCGAGCCCGGCTTCTATTTTCATTTAAGCTGATTCACAACATCCAAGATGTGGAAACAAGCTAAATGGCCATCAGCAGATACATTGATAAAAATGTAATTATATACATAAAATAAAATAATGTGTATATATATATATGTAATGGAAAGTTTATATATACAATTAAATATTCTTCTGTCAAAAAAAATCCTACCATTTGCTGCAAAATGGTTGACCATGGGAGACATTACACTAGGTGAACAATGGACAGATATTCATGATTCCACTATTTTTTATAAAATAGTTGAATACAGAGAAGCAGAGGGTAGAATGCTGGTTGCCAGTGGCTGGGGAACAGGCAAAAAGAGAAGTTGCTATTTAAGTGTGTAAAATTTCAATTATGCAGTATGATTAAATTCTGGACATCTACTGCACAATATTGTGCAACAATTAACATTACTGACTGTATACTTAAATATTCGTTAAGATGGTGGTTTTCATGTTAAATGTCCTTACCACAATAAAAAAAGAACACTATGCAGTTACTAAAAACAATAGTCTCAAATAATTTTTAGACATTTTGGAAAATATTAAAGATATAGTTTTATATTTTAAAAGTTGTTTGAAAATATGTATAATGAAGGTAATTAAAAAATAAAAACAAATAATCAAAATGTTATTGTCACTGAACAGCAAAATATCAGGCTTATTTATCCTATTTTTTGGTAATATTCTTATATTTTCTACTATAAACTGTCATTATATCCATATTTCTTAGAAAAGATTACAGGGCACACTGCATTACACTGATGAAATAAATCAGTTTTCTTTTATAATATAGACTTGAAATTGTGTGAAATGTAGAATTCAGGTAAGATAAAGTTTATTTTACCTGGCCATGAATGCTGTCTATACTTTTTTATGTCTTGGTGTTTTAGTTAAATGTATTTAAGTAGAAATTATTTTTTGTGTGTATATTTTTGTTTGTTTGCAATGAACACAATCACAGAACATAGTGATGTGAGCACACTTCTCTAGACAATGCTCTTTTTTTAAAATGCCCACACCTAGCTTCTTGTCAGTAACTGTAGACAGAAAAAACAAAATTTTATTCCAGGAAGAAAAAATATATACTCACTCCTTCTAAAGGCAAGGCCATTCATTCTAGTTGATGAACACAATTTTGTGAGTACTTTTTTTGTTTCTGGAAAGGATTTTATTTATTTTTGGAGCAATCGTGTAGCAATTTAGAATCTGAAGAGGTTTGTTAAGGTTTGTTGTTTCAGTTCAGTAGCGAATGATTTGAGGAGTACTACGATGTTACAGTTCTAGACATGGAAAATTATGTTTTGCTCCAAGGTGGGAGAGAGCTCCAGCCATAATTTGATAAAGTAACAAATGATGTAAAATTACCCAAATTTTTCCTTCCTGCAGATAGAACAGACAGGCATTTTCAGTTAAAGAATTACTGTCTACGTGAGCCACTGTGTTCTATACAGACTGAGTCAGAATCACATGTCCCTACCCCTGCCACTCTTGACCATTAGTTAAAATAATTTGTAAGCTGTATTTCCTTTTTTTTGGAACATGTTTCTCATACTTACTAGGAGAAATATTTGCTAAAAATTTAATTCCTAGGATTTAAAAAAATTTTTTTTTGAAAATCTTATTTAGTAAGATATCCCTGTGACCTGGAAATCTGTTTTTAAATGCTATCCGTGTGATTCTTATGATAAGATGAAAACAGGGTTCTGAGACATGTTTAAAACTCAGAAGCAGTTATTTATTAAACAATTCTTTGCTAGCATTATCTACCACTTCTCAATGATATTCATCTATTTTTATTTCATATGCAAAAATAACAATCTAGATATACTACATTCAATTTTTGATATTAAGTGTGTCTTATCTTATATTCAAATAAGTGTACAGAACAAAACTGGAAGAATCTCACTCCCTAATTTTGAAATATATTACAAAGCTACAGCAATTAAAACATATGGTTTGGTTTTACTTGTACCTTTGCATTTTTAACAATTTGTGGCTGTCTATACTAGTTTTTAAACTGTTTTCATATAAAACCAACCATAAAAATCTGAGGAAAAAGTTAAGCAACACACATTATATATGTGACTCCCACTCTGATCCCAGAGCAGTTTTCTTTTCTCCCTAGGATAATAACATTAAGTTTAAAATTTTTTTGTTGTTGTTGTTATAATAGTCTCCCATAATGTATTCTAGTTTTCGAAATTGCTAGAAAAACAAACACATAACAAATGTTTGAGAGCTATGCTAATTAGCTTGATTTGATTATTCCACAGTGTCTACACGTATTGAAAAGTTACATTATGCCCCATCAATACATAAAAATGTTATCTGTTTATTAAATATAAATAAAATTTAAAAAGTAGCTTTCACTACTGCTCATTTTCTAGATGCGAGTATGGAAGGCATCTGAGGCTTGGAAGGGAACAACACTGCCTTCTACATCACAGAGGAAGTGTTGAAATAGGGATACTAGACAGGCAATACTGCCCCAGCACTCCAAGTGTCTTTCTACATGTGTCTTTCTTTGTGCAGGTTCTGGAGCAGAGGGTAGCACCTACCATATAGAAAGTGACTTTTTAAATGTTTTGGTTAGGTGAATTAATGGAAAAGTTTTAATGCAATCTGTAAGAAAACATAAAGGTGAAAATATATTAACCTATTGACTCCACTAGCAAATCTTTTAAAAAAATGATTTAATACCACTTTTTTTGCGACTACTTTTGGAAAACACTCACGCCTTATATTGGAAACAGTTTACCGTGGCATCAATGATGTCATATGAATGGTTAGCATATATATATTATTAATAATGACTTTTCACTATTTTAATTTGATAGAGTTCCAAATTAATGAATGCACATAAATATATTTGTTTAATTTCACAAGGGTGTGCCATTTATTCTTTAATCATCCTCAAATACACTGAAATGAGTTTTTAAGTATTGGCGATTTTACCTCCATTCGAATTTTGTAATACAAAGAAATTTGTAAGACCTTGCATAAAGCTTTTAATAAGTGTGAGACAAAAGAATGGAGATTAACAATCTAACATTGGTTGAATATTAACTCTATACCAGGTAGTTTGTATACCCTATTTACTTCAATCGTGAAAGCTGGTTATGGCGAACATATTTTGCAAATAAGATACCTAAGATAGAGAGGGGCTAAGTTCCTCTGTGTCACTGAATTTTTAAAGTGTGAGCCAAGTCTCATTAGTGCCAATGTGGTTTTCATATTCTTCATCAGGCTACGTCCTAACAATTATTTTTCACAATGATATTGTAATGTAATTCAGTATTCAAAATGAGTTTTCTTTGGATAAGAGGTGGGACATCACCTTATTTTGTTCCTTTTCATCTTTTTTGTTTGTTTGAGACAGAGTTTTGCTCTGTCACCCAGGCTGGAGTGAAGTGATGTGATCATAGCTCACTGCAGCCTAGAAGTTCTGGGTTCAAGTGATCTTCCTGCCTCTGCCTCCAGAGAAGTCGAAACTAAAAGTATGCCATTGTGCTTAGCTAATGTATTTTATTTTTTGTAGAGATGGGGTTTTGTGATGTTGCCCAGGCTAATCTTGAACTCCCAGTCTCACGTGATCCTCTTGCCTCAGCTTCCCAAAGAACTGGGATTATAGTCATGAGCCACTGCACTCAGTAGTCCTCTTTTCATCTTAATGTGTTGACATAATGTATATTTTGCCATAAACCTGTGGATGTGTCTGCATAACTAAAGGCTAATAAAAACCTTATTGCTACAAACATGAAAATCATATTTGGCTCTTTTAGCTAATAATCATTGTTTGAATCCATGTACTGATATAACCTAGTGCTCTTCATAAGTGTAATCAAATTTCACCCATACAACGTGAAGGTTGCAGAAAAGGTAATGAAAACCTCCAAGGCAAAAATCATTAAAAAAAATTCAGTAACTTCTTTGAAAATGAAAAGAAAAAAAACACGTTTTATTGATTGATCTATGTGTTCCTCATTTTAGCTATTTTGGAAAAATAAATAACTTCCACAAACCATTTAAATTCTGTCCCACTCAAATGTAAAAAATACACAGAATAAAAGAACACTGTGTTTTCACACCTGCATGTATGTCACAGTAGCTTAGGACAATTCAGTGACTCCTCTTTGAAATTTTATATAGTGTCATTCACCTGACCTAGGCTTTGTGGAAGCAATTTTGAAACATATTGCTTTAGTATCAGCAAGGTCTGGAAATTCAAGCTGTCATCACAGTGAGTGAATGGAAACTGTATTCATTGTGTCTGCTATTTACATGGGCATATTCACATGTGCACATTACTGTTGCTAGGAAACCCAGGGCTAGATTCTGCCAGCAGCCAGAGAGATGCATGAATAAGTGTCATCGGATCACCACAGTTATCACAGTGCATTCTTTTCTCTATTGCTCATCTGACTGCAGCTGAATTATACTTTAAAACCCAAGCCTGTTTAAATTAGCCCAGGCTGTCGAGTGTCTGCAAATATCTGAAATTAAAATTAAACACAACACAGCAAGTGTTGCAAGTCATTGCAAATTCTTCATCTACAACTGATATATTGGTGTACTTATATCTTTCTTTACATCCAAGAAAGTAAAGTCTCTTTTACTATCTCTGTATCCATCCATTGACTATTCTTTTTTTTTGCCATACAGCTGGGAAATTATAGTTTTTTCAAGAGTTTATTTTCATTCATTGAATGTATTTTCGTATTATTGTAATGGCTGAAGTAATGAGTGCTCAGAAGCTTGGGTAATAGAAACATGAGTTAGACACAGCTTTACACAGAAAGAATTTGCAATCCAGTGAGCAAAGGCAACCATGTAAACAGTTGTGTGCTAACACCATAAGCAGCAAAAGTATTTCATCATTCAGCCAAGTGGCTATTTCCTATAGGGACTATCAAAAAAGACTACCTAGAATACGTGGTACTTGATGTAGGATTAAATATGAATAGAATAAGAATTCATAGAGTTGTGAGAAGTCCAGTAGGAAAAAACGACATTAGCAAAGTTTGTGATTGAATCAAAGGTGAAGAAGGTGTTTGTTGCTATGTTAAGTGTAAGTGAAAATGTAAATCAGTAAATTGTCACTAGGCAACATAGGTTGGGCCATGTGAGAAAAAAAATGTCTGCAAGTTACAAAATGGACAGAGAAAGAGCATCCCTTAGAATGGTAATGAGTCTCTCGCTTTTGGATAGTTTTAGTGGTCCTATTAAATATATAGAAAGTCTGAGAACGTATTGAAACCTGTACACTTTTCTTTCCAGTTTAATATTTATAAGTTTGTTCAAATTGAGCTTAGTATCAGTGTTTTAGGAAATATCCTATAATATACTACATAAATAAAATTGTTCAATAAAGAATAAAATGTTTAAATAAAGTTTTGAAGCCATATCAAAAAAAAAAATATATATATATATAAATAGTAGGGTTTTTAAAAAGCCCTTTAGAAAATGATGAGCTCTACACATAATAGTCACCCTTAGCATGAAAGTTTACCAGATATTTCTGCAAGTGCTATTTGATGTGTACATTTTCACATATACCAACTGGATGACACATTGATGAGTTCTATTTGATCGCTGGCATAGGTTACATATCTTCAAAGTTTCTATTGACTTTAAAGTAAAACATTGATCTTTCTTTGAAATATTTGGATTATTTGAATTCAACTTATCACTGAAGTATCAAGATACAACCTTAGAGGTAAATTCATAGGCTGACCTGAAAATGAGAATTTCACAGGAAATTTCTTTGAAAGCAAACATATATGTATGGGGTAGAATTGACTTTTCCTAAAATAAGAGTATACTCCCCTAGAATCTAGATCTCATTTTCATTAATAGACAATAAGCAACTCATCCTGGGCCGTAACACTGAATCCTGGAGAAGTCCATAAAGAACTAGATACTCAATGAGATTCTAACTTAAAGGGAGCCTTATGAAAGCTAGGCAGGCTCGGGAAATTCTTGAGAGATTATGGATGGGACACAGATCGAATATGAGTGCAGTGCATTGCACTAAGATAAAAAATTGAGAAAACATTTTTGCAAAATTCAAAATCAAAATTTGGTTAGAAACCCAAATCAAATGTCTAGACATAAAAAACATGCTCAATAGTGCAAGGCAAAGATCTGAAATTCAGCTATTAAAAAAAAAGCACTGAGTCTTGAGACACAAATGAAAGTGAATGCTTGAAGAAAGAATTAGGAAATCAACTCTGCAAGTCTTTCGTTCCTGATCAAAGAATTATTTTTGTTGCTAAACAGATGAGATATCAGCTGACTTTTATGGAAAAGTCTTGAGTTGAGAAAGTTGTAAGTTAATTATTAATAATCAAATGTGAAGCTAGCTGCCCCACCTTGATTCTCTTCACGGTTCCTTTCCTACCTTCCTTTTCTCCACTACCAGATGCCTTGCATCTAATTGGCCTCAGCCTTTCCTCCCTTTCTTCTCAGACCTTTCTACTTTCTTTTAGAAACGTCTGCTTTGTGGAAAGCCCAATCAATGCTAATATGATCACGCCTCAAAAAGGTCTACAAAGTTAACTCTCGAAGTTAACAGACTAGAGACTAAATGTCTTTGAACATTGCCTGTTCTTTCTTTAATACTCCCTGGCTGACAGAGAAATATTGAAATTTACATCCTTCAAAAGTTTAAAATTATACCAAATACACTGACACCTGCAGAGATTTTGTCTGACCCTATGGCTCTTTAAGCCTTCTCTGATGCATCATCATAAGAATATTCTCATTATTAAAGGTTGTTCATTACATCAAGAAACTTAAATAACATAAGCAGAGAGACTTCTACCACAAGAGCTTATATTTTGTGGACTGCAAATCTCTTTTCAGACTTTTATTATAAGCTAAATGTTGTAGTTCTACTGACTGCATAATTGAGAAATACTTTTACCTCCAATAAAAAGAAATAAAAATAAATAAGCAGCTCTCAATTTCTATTTTAAAAAATTATATCAGTAAAAGTTACCAATTGGCTAGCAAAATTTAAAGAAATTTTGTTATCTGGATAATTTTCATATTCCGCTTAAGGGCAAATTACAAGGTGTCAAGATTTGGCAACAGCTTTCTATTATTATTCCTTGTAATTTCCTTTGTTTTTCATTCCCTCTCTCTTTTCTTTTCCTTATTTTCCCCCATTTTTTTCTCACATTGAAAATAATATCTGCTTGTAAAAAGCATTTAAATTCAGTCAGAAGAAAATGTCAAATATGTCCAGATTGATGGCTCATTCTCTTTCCTTTCTCTTCTTTCTTTGGGTGGCCATGACCTTTCCTGTGCATCAGAGATACATAGTTATATAGCTTCCAAATGCTAAACATAATAAGGAAGCAATCAATTTGGCAGAGTGTGTTCCATTTTTTCTTTTATGACCACAGTTGTCATGCATTTAAATAATATTTTATGAATAGTTCTTATCTCCTTGAAACATAAGAATATAATTGACAGCTTGCTATGTGATGTATATGTACCAAAATTAATTTTAATTATTTTCAATTGCTCTCAGATCACCGGCCTTGTTAATATACCTTTAATATAATTTTTCAAAGTTGACAGTTGAATATATATATAATATATATGTTTGTGTGTATATTATATATGTTATAGATCACACATACATATAACTTACATATATAATATTATATGTAATATATACTATTTATATATATGTTCATATATATATTTTCCCCTCATTCTTTTTCTGGTAAATGCCTACACACAGCCGGGCTTGGTGGCTCAGCCTGTAATCCCGCATCTTTGGGAGGCTGAGGTGAGTGGATTGCCTGAGCCCGCGGGTTCGAGACCCGCCTGGGCAGCGAGACCTCATCTCTACAATAAATCAAAAAAATCAGCTGGGCATGGTAGTGCGCGCCTGTAATTCCAGCTACTCGGAAGGCTGAGGCAGAAGGATTGCTGGAGCCCAGCAGGTCGAGGCTGCGGTGGCCGGGAGCGGCCACTGCACTCCAGTCTGGGCGACAGAGTGAGACTCCAACTCAAAAAAAAAAAAAAAAAAAAATGCCTAAACACATAAGTGCACATGAACATTTATATGTCTAGGCATTTACCAGAAAAATAATGAGATATAATATTTTTGCTGGCTCTTTCTGTAGCCTACCTTCTGTACTCCAGAAATTTTCAAGGCTATTTTCTGGTTAACTTATATTTCACCAGGTAATGCTATTTTTTTTAGAATTATGAGAATAAAGCAAATATTACCAATCATTGCTGCTTTCATTCTTCAGTAAACAAATTGAAGCTCATATATGTTGGAGCCCACCCAGTTTTGCATAGAGGTTAGTGGAATAGCAGGTCTATCCCCAGTCAGCTGTCCTAGGAGTACTGTTCTTCTTGTCCTGATTTATTATCCATCACGTAGACTGGCACTGCTGATATAATTTTTTTCCATTGAAGGTAGGATACATATATTATGTATGAACATTGTGTCTGTGTTTTGAGGGAGTTAGAGCAAAATAAAGCTGTTTCCTTCACATAAACAAATTATTCAGGACAGTCACTGATAGTATCTAATGATTACAACATGTGTTCCAGTAGGTACTTGAGAGTAAAAATATGTTCTTAAAGAAAATTACCTTTTAAAATGTCAGTGTGATTATTATCACTCTTTAAATATGGATACATATACCTAAAGTTGAATGCATATATTTAATCCTAAATTATTTTCTTCTCATTTTCCCAGATGGTTTACAAAAGCTTACACTTCAGAGATATCATTAACTCTTTCCTGCTCACTCTTCTCCCCGCAAACGTGTTATTTCACTGTGTTTCTACCTCAGTAATATGACACACCTTAATCCTTCTTTTTTTACAATCCCACATTGACTGCTTTAGATCACACCTTCAGTATGTTTTCATTATTGCTCCTCTGAAAAGAACTTCCTAATGCACAGCTTTGCATATCAACATTCAGACAAGTTTTCGACCTGATGGTGATATGCCATCTCAACAATCTTTCTATGTTCTATCGTAAGAGAAAGAACAAGAAATTTTTACATAAGATGGAATAAGTAGTATAAAATGAAATAAAAATGTTGAATAGAATGAATAGAATCACACCAAAATAAATAATTAGGAAGTAAAATATGACCCTGAGGGAAATAAAGGACAATAAAATAGAAATGTGAATCAGTGGCCTTGTTCAATGACAGGGTTTCTTTTAGAGAAAAATACAAAAAGCACTAAATACTCTGAAGCTGTATCCTACTCGCATGAGAAAATTAGAATGACCTTAAGGAAAAAGAATATAAAAACACTTTAGCATCACACTGAAGAAGAGATTTGTCATGATAGATGACTCTTTGCTGATTATTAATTTGTCAACATGTAAAGTTGACTTGGCCAATGGGTAGGAGCAGTCTATCTCCTAACAGACACCTACATGAAGTAGAAAAATCCTTGTTTCACCAAGCCGGCTAGCCAATATGCACTACTTATCAACTCGGCATGATTAGCATCTTTAGAAAATATCTAGGCAGAAAACCAAATTACTTAGAAACTTCATTTTCATCTGATTTGAAGTGAAATTTGGAGCTTCTACACAAAAAGAAGAGGAATCTCAAAATTGGCATTAAGGACATAGAGACACAGACTGATCATGATCATCAAAACGTATTTTCTTTTGTTTTAGAATGTACAGCTAGACTGCATTTCTTATTCTTCCTGGCAACATCATATCATCAATATAATGGAGCAGGATTGACTTCTTCCATCTCCACACTTGCCGTCAGAATTGTCTCACACTTGGTTGTTCATGCTCTTTCCTTTGTTACTAGCTGGATGCTGACATCTGGCACAACTTTTGAAATAATGTGTATAAGGTGGCAAAGTATCTGTCAGTTTGGACCACTTCATGTCTGGAGGACCTTGGGCATCCTTGAACTGCTTTGGACAATTTTACATGAATAAAAATTTTAAAAGTATTTGCTTAAGCCAGTATTCAGTTAGAGTTTTAATTGCTATAAACTAACATTTAGCTAGCTAAAAGCTAGCATTATGGTAAATAACATAGATGAAATCTAAAAATATATCTATGTCATTAATGTAGACATTGCACATAAGTGTTTATGTAACTTTCTGGTTTATGCAGTTAATTTTTTTTTTACTTTGGCTTGTCTAGTAATATAATTTGGAAGATAGGGAATAAAGATGCATTTTTGATAGAGAATCATTAACATGAATAGGAGGAAGTTTGAATAAAATAATTTTTTAGGAAATTAAAAATTATTTTAGTATTTAAGGAAAATATAACAAGAAAAATAAGTAATTATATGAGTAAAAATGAGTTGTTAATTTAGTATATTTCTGAAGCTTATACACCTGAGAAAAAAATCACAGTTTATATTGTCATTTAGTGTTTGTATAAGGAGGTTAATAAAACCACACAGACATTGTAATGGTTGCATTCTAAGATGGTAAAATTTGGCAGAAATGAATCAAGGAGTGTCTATTTGAAAAATACACTATGTAGTGTTAGGCTTTTGCCTTGTTGTTTTAATGGTTTGGAAAAAGAATCAATAACATACATTAATAAAGACACTGTTTTAGTAAAGATAACTAGCTGCTAAATTTAGAAGTCCACAAAGCTCAGTACTTAATATAATACAATTTTATTTCTTAGTCATACACATGCCAATCCAGATCTGATGGCTTTCATACCGGAAATGAATTGAGAAATAAGGAACTCCTCTAAGTTTTCCCTGGATCAAGACAAGACTAAAGTTACAGCAAGGTCAGTTTGGTCATGGGAAGTGGCAAGGAAAGAGACCCATTTCTTCTTTCTTCCTGAGAAACTTGAAAAGAGTGATACTAGTGAAATCTTGCTACAATCAGTCTAGTAATCAAGTCTTCTAATAAACGCATGTATGGTTTTGAACCAGTGAAAAGATACAGAATCTCTAGCTATGAAATACATTTATTAGGACATAGCAGTTCTAATTAGATTATTTACTGTAAATAAACTTAAAATTTATGGTCATGGCTGTTTGGAAAATTGGGAGAAGTCACATAAGCTATGCTATTAATGTTATAAAATATGAAAACTTTCCTTACCACTTCAGTAATTATTGAGCAAACATTGTTCAAAGCAAAACTTACTAATTGAACCTAAACCAGAATGCATCTTTTTTTTTTTTGAGTTGGAGTCTTACTCTGTCACCCAGACTGGAGTGCAGTGGCACGCTCCCGGCCACCGCAGCCTTGACCTGCTGGGCTCTGGCGATCCTTCCACCTCAGCCTTCCAGGTGCCTTACAGGCACGCGCTACCATGCCCGGCTAATTTTTGATTTATTGTAGAGATGAGGTCTCACCAAGTTGCCCAGGCGGGTCTTGAACTCGCGGGCTCAGGCAATTCACTCACCTCAGCCTCCCAAAGCGCTGGGATTACAGACTGAGCCACCGAGCCTGGCTCAGAATGCATCTTGAAGCCAGAGATAAAGGTCCATTCTGAGAAACTATTTCCAATTGTCTTAGATGTCTCCAAAAGAAGACTGCGTTGTGTAAGCTTGCTTATATCCTTTTATTCACTAGTAAAATGAATGGAAAAATTTTTATTGGGTAAGGTCTATGATTCCAGTGATTTTGATTTGACAATTCAAACATTTGTTCCATCTTTGATATAGTATGAATATGTAGAGAAAAACATGTAGAGTTAATCAATTTTTTAAGTTACTTTTCTTTGTGGGGAAAAAATGCCATATTCAAAAAAGTGGATCAAAAATGGGGACCACTACATGCAAGTGTAGTCAGAAAATTTCAAGATAATATGTAGTCTCTATATATGAATTCCAGTCTTTTTGTCTGGATAAGTGTGTCAGTTGTCGTTGCATCTGGCTACAATTTGTGTGGTGTAACTAGATAGAGTTTTATTAATCACATTTGGGAAATAACCAGAAGGTAGACATTTCAGATTTGCTTCAGAATTCAAGGATGTCTTCAAGGATCCAGCATCTCATATTTTTCATATTTAAGTACTCCTTAGCAGGCAGTTTCACTCTCGTGGTTACACGATGACTTCTCTGTCTCAGGAGTCATATGTGGCCACCTTCTATAGAGAAAGATAAAGAGGGAGAGAGGAAGAAGACATAGTGAGCAAAAATATATACAGATATTGCTAACAGACTTGAACGCCTCGTTGATTAGAATTTTGTTACATGATTAACTCTAGATGAAACAGTATTTGAGACATTAATTAGGTTTAGCTATGTATAACATTACATCAAATAAAATTATGGATGATTTAGTAAGGAAGATATCTTAACAGTATTTTAAATTTCAGAATTATCTGGATGGTCACCACTTTCAGGATTTTTTCTTCCTTTTTTTCACCCTTTATTTTATTTTAAAGTTATGAGGTACAAGTCAGAATTAGGTACACAATTGGTCAATGTGCAAATGAAGTTTGAGCCTCCCACTGGTACTCACATCTCCTGGTTCAGGATCAAGTATCCTTAGTGATATTATGTGCTCCCCTTCCCCTGGCAGTGTCGTACTCCTGCTGATCCTTGTCTTGCATTGTGATTAACGTTCAGGACCTAATTATGAGTGAGAACATGTGGTATTCAGTTGTCTCTGTGATAGATCACTGAGTATGATAGTCTCTAGATCCATCTAAGTTGCTGTGAAGTCCATAATTTTGTCTTCTTTATGGCTGCATAATATTCCATAGTGTATATGTACTACTTTTCTTTATTCAGTGCATTTTTGATACAGGGATTGTTCCATGTTTTTGCTATTGTGAATAATGCTGCAATAAATATGTGTATTCAGGTATCTGTTTTGCAGAAGGATTTGAGTTTCTCCAGGTATCTTCCCAGAAGAGTGATTGCTGGGTCATATGGGTCATATGGAACGTCAATTTCAAGTTCCTTTAAAATTTGCCACGTTGTTTTCCATAGTGGTTGAACTAGTTTAAACTCCCACCAACAGTGTAGAAGCATTCCCTTTTCTCCACATCCTTGCCATAATCTGTTGTTTTTTGATTTATTAATTATGGAATCTTTCTTATTTATTTTAGGTAGTAATGATTCCTTGGACACAAACAATATTTTGTATGTATATTTCATGTCTCTTACAATACTGTAACTTTTAGTATAATTTTGAAACATCATTTTTCTCATAGTTTAGCTTCTATTTTTATTTTTAGAGAAAATACTTTCTTAAAATATTTTAGAAAAAATATTCTTATACTGAGCATAATATAAATTTAGTAAATGTTTGCAAGCTTTCTTAGAAAAAAATGAAAGATAAAAATAGGGAGAAATAAAAAATTGAAATGTAAAGATCATTTAAAATATAAATTATTTTCAAAATTAAGCTATACTTATTAGTTGTTTTAACACACAGTCCATTGAGAAGAATGTATGCATGGTATATCATCTGTAGCAAAGGATGTTTATATTTTCTCATTAAAAAAATCACATGATTAATGGTCAAATAAAATGATTTTAATGGACTTATATACATAAACATTTTTGTTTGTGAACTTTGAGTCAGGATGTCTCTATTTCTCTGGGTGTGTAAATATATATATATAAACATGTATACACACAAGTACATACACACAATATTCTAGTGTATAATTGTGTTGAATTGTGTTATATATTACATAATATTTTATATGATATATGTTGTGAGCTCTCTAATAAAATGTCATTCTTATTTTAATATTATCATAGTCATTAAAAAACGTAAGTGAAAGAGTTCAATGTCAAAAGGAACATTCACAATTTTAGTGATTGTCATGGATGGAAAAGCAAGTCTTAGAAATTAAACTCATTGTCATACTTCACATTTCTTTTTTTCATTTGCATGTTTTCTGTGTCTGGGGTCTGAGAGAAGTATAAATTAAGAACTGCGAAATGATACTAAGCTTGATGATTAACTGCTGGGATATAAAGTAATCAGTATGCAAAAATCAACTGAGCTGAATGAAACATATTTTCAACCTTCAAGGGTATTGTTTTGTTATCATAACCCTAGCAAAAATGAGAATGTGCAATATAAAAAGGATTTATACTGTATAATTAATGAAAACCTTGGATACCAATTGAAAAACAATAAAATGACAAAACTCTTATGAGCAAACTGACCTAAAAATAGAGAACCTCTCCACCTGGCCCTTAGGAGAAAGCTGCAGACAAATGTGAAATTGTGTATTATAACAATGCCATTGAGAGGTTTCCCACTGCATTTATTTTATTAGATTTTTGACTTAGGTAAACTTTCTTCTTTTGCAGATTTCAACCAAGACAATAGCAAAGCCATTGTCTTTGTGAGTCTTTGTGTCATCTGAGTCTTTGTGTCATCTCCCTCTCCCTGATCCCAATATATCAAAGCTAAAGAACCCTAGCCAGGCTCGGTGGCTTAGCCTGTAATCCCACGCTTTGGGAGGTCGAGGTGAGTGAATTGCCCGAGCCACCGCAGCCTCGACCTGCTGGGCTCTGGCGATCCTTCCGCCTCAGCCTTCCAAGTAGTTGGAACTATAGGTGCACGCTACCACGCCCGGCTAATTTTTGATTTATTGTAGAGATGAGGTCTCGCTGCCCAGGTGGGTCTCGAACCCATGGGCCCGGCTAGGATTATGTTTTTGTATAGCTAGTTAAGTGGCAAATATGTGATGAATGAACATATTCAATGTTTCTTCCCAAAGACAGTCATATTTCCTGTGTGAATAAAGTAGTTTATTTAGCATACTGTAAAATATTTTGATATGTAGCAATAGGAAGTCTCACGTCTCACAATTGTGTACAGCCATTTTTTTTTTTTTTTTTTTTTTTTTTGAGTTGGAGTCCCGGACTGGAGTGCAGTGGCCGCTCCAGGCCACCGCAGCCTCGACCTGCTGGGCTCTGGCGATCCTTCTGCCTTAGCCTTCCAGGTAGCTGGAACTACAGGCGTGTGCTACCACGCCCGGCTGATTTTTTTATTTATTGTAGAGATGAGGTCTCGCCAAGTTGCTCCGGGCGGGTCTCGAACTCGAGAGCTCAGGCAATCCACTCACCTCGGCCTCCCAAAGCACCGGATTACCGAGCCGGGCTGTGTACAGCTCTTCTAAGAATTTTTTTAAATGTTCTTTATGTTTCTAAAAAAATTTGTATATAGCAGAGACTCTCGTTTCAAGTCATTCGACTGGACATTTTCATGAAACGTTCCATTTGCTATAGGAAAAAACGAGATGACAAAAAGTTTTGCCTATCCCTAAATGTATTGATTAAAATATTATTCAAAAATAATGCATAAAAGAACAGTTGTAATGTTGTCCTCTCTAGTAACATGGAAATTAATATAAATAGGAAGCACAAGTTATGTTAGAATAAGTTACAGAAAGAAAGCTTGCAAATAACTGCTGTGAATCTGAGACTGAACCACAATTTTAAGATAACAAATAGGCCCGCCATGATCTTATCGATGTTAATAGAAGGCATGAGACTCTTGATCGGACACAAAGGACTTTATTGTAGGGATAACAATATTAAAAATATCAGCAATAGCCGGGCTTGGTGGCTCAGCCTGTAATCCCGCGCCTTTGGGAGGCTGAGGTGAGTGGATTGCCTGAGCCCGCGGGTTGAAGACCCGCCTGGGCAGCGAGACCTCATCTCTACAATAAATCAAAAAATCAGCCGGGCGTGGTAGCGCGTGCCTGTAATTCTGGCCACTTGGAAGGCTGAGGCGGAAGGATCGCTGGAGCCCAGCAGGTCGAGGCTGCGGTGACCGGGAGCGGCCACTGCCCTCCAGTCTGGGCGACAGAGTGAGACTCCAACTCAAAAAAAAAAAAAATCAGCATTTTTGTGGATATGTCTTGTAAGTTCCAATTATCACAGTGTAACAAGAAGAGGGTCAGTTGAAGTCTGCAATATAGTAGATTGCATTGTATAAGAATCTTGAATTTAGGAAATCCAATTATTTTATGACAGATGGTCAGCAAGTCAGTTGCTCCAGAAGAAAACACTGGCTCTCAGCAAAATAGCACTTTGCTGTGGAGAAACTACTATCTCCATCATTCAAGATTTTGCTGTGCTCATATCCCAGAAAAGAGTCTGAAACACAGAATCAGTGTCTCTGCTTATGAGGCATGTAGAAATGTGAGAAACCTATGAATAACTGTGTCTCCCAAATATCAATCCTTAATTTGTACACGGCTTTGGATCCTGGTGAATTTTCCCCTCAAGAATATCACTCTGTCAGTCACTCTTGATAACCTGACTGAAAGAGGATAAAACTAGGTATGTTCATTGTGTCTCAGATAAAACTTAATTAGGGCTACTATCAATACAATGCCCAGCAGCCAGATGAGGCCAACTGATGGTATTGATTTTAACTATAACCCCTAGAGCCCTGAACCAAGAGAGTTGTAGTCTACCTTGGAAAGTTAGCTGGATTTCTTTACCTTCTGAATTGATCTTCCTGTTTGGTCTGAGGAATTGATCCAGGCACAGCAGGATGTGTTTGTGATTGCACAACTCCTTGGCTATAAGGAAGATGTCCAGGCAATTCTATCATCCCTAACAACACTGGTCAGTGAGTTGAGGCTGGGCTGTTTGTCTTTCAGAGGTGGTATCATTATCACTGCAGATAAAATCCTGAAACATAATTCAAGCCACCATTTATAATTGAATGAATCTCATTGTAGGGTTTGTAACTCTCCAGTAACCAAGAATAGTTTCCTTTCGGAGAGATTCCTGAAGTCATCAGAGGGCTTTTAAAGGACTCTTATGACTTTAATAAGGTGTCATACACTATTTCGTGGGGAGAAAGGCAGTGTAAAAATCTGGATTTCTATATATAAAGTATTGTTTCAGATTCCCTGCAAGGGTAGTGTTCAAAATTGTGGGGTTCCTCTAAGAGCATAGGTTTGCAATACCTCCCAACAGAGTCGCTCAGCTGGCTAGTAAGCTTTGGGTTTCAGATCAGTTTCAGTAATTAAGTCTGTTTCTTGTTTCACAAAGCATTTCCTGAGGACAATTAGTCCAACCTGTTCTGCCTTTTTTTTACCACCAGCCAGGTGGTGTTTACTAAACATTGGGATGGGGAGACATCTGGAGGTTTTCACAAGATGTTTTGCATGGGATATATAGGAACTGGGGTCATACTTTCCTGTTTCACTTAAACCTCTAAGTACAATTGGGAACAAAGCTGATCGAATGATGGTCAAAATTTGGGATTTGGCCAGAGATGGGAGTGAAATTTATGGTATTTGCAACAGTTTGCGAGAGCTGCACCAGCACATTTTTCTTCCTTAGAAAGACTTCCCCAAACCTTCTGAAAGAGAAAAATATGCTAATATTCTACCCTTCTCTGTACTTCCCAGAATTCAAGACACTTCTTATAGAGATGTGAGGTATTGCTCTTCCTCACTCCCACAAAGTTGGTGTGACACATTTTGATAGTATAAACATCACCTTTTTTTTCTTTTTTAACTAATTGCCAATTTGCAGCCAGATCTTTTGATGCGAAAATCAGGTGCTAGAAAGACTAGGGCCATATATATAGTTTGAGACATTTTTTTATTTTGCTTATATTGACACATGGATGGTATATCTTTGGTTTTTAAAGTTAGACCATGATTTGTTTATGTGTGTTTGTCATTTTTTCAATATAATGAGGGATTTTTGCTCATTTTTTTTTTATCAGTAACTTTGTCTTCCCCCAAATGGAAGGATTCGGACATTATTTCTTCAGATTGTTTTTCTACCCTCTTTTCTCATTCCTAACTTATGATTCCATTTACATGGTTATTGTAGTCCCTGATATTGTTCCACATTCATGAGGCCTTGTTAAATTTTGTTAAAACAAATTCTTCAATGCTTTTTTCAATTTTTTAACACATTTTCAACAAATGTTTTTGGGTTTCTTATGTAATAGCTTTATTGAGGTCTAATTTATATGCAAAATTTTCAAAATACACTTGTTATAGCAGTACTGTTTGGTGAATTTTGATATTTGTTTACAGCTATGTAACTGTTCCATAGCTTTACTGTTCAATTTAAAGCTTTACTGAAAATATAGATAATCATCCTAGAGAGATTTCTCATGTTTTTTTTCAGATAATACTCAATGGCCATCCCCAAATAACCCAATTTACTTCATTCTTAAGCATTTTTCTTCTCCACAAAGAGGAACACCACTTGCTTGACTTTCCAGTTCTCTCCTTTACTGCTCACACTCTTCTGTTATTAATACCTATCCTTCTATCATATTTACCAACTTAATAACTGACTTCCTTTAGAGAAAATATTCCACTTCTTTTTTTTTTTTTGAGTTGGAGTCTCACTCTGTCGCCCAGACTGGAGTGCAGTGGCCGCTTCCGGCCACCGCATGCAGCCTCCGCATGCAGCCTCGGCTGGGCTCCGGCGATCCTTCCGCCTCAGCCTTCTGAGTAGCCGGAATTACAGGCATGCGCTACCACGCCCAGTTGATTTTTTGACTTATTGTAGAGATGAGGTCTCGCTGCCCAGGAGGGTCTCGAACCCGCGGGCTCAGGCAATTCACTCACCTCAGCCTCCCAAAGGCGCAGGATTACAGACTGAGCCACCGAGCCCGGCTTCCACTTCTTTTTAGAAAAAAAAATTTTGGTTATATAAAAGCAAAATGTTCACATCATTCTCCTTTGGTTATTTTAGAGGTGAAATAATTATATAAGTCAACAAAAATCACTTTAAAAAAGCAAAATCACTCTTTTTCCAGTCTCTGCATGTTTTGTGTTTTCTATATGTAGAAGTACAATTCTCTTGGTAAATATTGAACATATTATTTAAAAATCTGTGTAGCACTGGACTTTCTAAAAAAAAATGAGATCTGTTTGAGTTGTCTATATGTGTCCAAGTACAGAGAGTCCCTGATTTATGATAGTTTGATTTAGGATTTTTGAAAAATTTAATACACAGGTGAAAGTGATACACGGTCAGCAATCTCCTTGATTTGTGTTGGGGTTATGTCTGACAGACCCATTACGAATCGAAAATACGGTAAGTCAAATTATATAACCCCAATTTAAGTCAAGGAGCACTTGTATGGAGCTTTGCAGATGGCGATTTTATACACAAATACAGGGAGCAGTAGATTAAGATTGTTGAGCTGGGTGTGCTACACTAACATCATTTACTAAACTCAGACTTTTTTGGATAAAGAGGGACTAAAGAGAAATGGAATACTTTTCTAAAGAGAAGTGGAATATTTTCTCTAAAGGAAGTCAGTTATTAAGTTGGTAAGTATGATAGAAGGATAGGTACTAGTAACAGAAGAGTGTGAGTGGTAAAGGAGAGAACTGTAAGGTCAAGCAAGTGGTGTTCCTCTTTGTAGAGAAGAAAAGATGCATAAGAATGAAGTAAATTGGGTTATTTGGGGATGGTCATTGTGGTCTGGTTTGGCCATATCATAGAAATGGTTTCTAGTCATTCCTATTAGCTGAAAATGAAAACTGATCTAAAAGTTAACACATTACAGTTTTTATTGCTATTTTTTTTCAGATAGATTCAGTCTTATGCACCTGGATTTAAATTGGCAGGTAAGATATAGTTATTAAGCTGTTTCATTATATTTTCCTTAGTCTTCCAATAAAATGATATTCTAAAACAATTGACATCTCTATGACGTTAAGTCATATATTTTAATTTTCATTATTATTGGTTCTTATTTCTATTCTTTGCCCCTTCTTTGAAAAAAATATGCTTTTTTCAGTGTATTTGTTACACAAATTGTCTTTGTCTATGAAAGAGTAATTATTTGGAAATAAAAATTAGATTTAAAACATAAATCCTAAAAGCTCATAATTGGTCAGGTTTATAATTAATAGCACTTTTGCGATATGAAGAAAAACATGTTTTGCTTTTTATTTAAATATTCTTTTCTTGTTTATGTCCTGAATTCTTCTTGTCAGATAGTCATAATTAAAATAATTGATTCTCTGAAAAGATCCAGCAGCGTAATGCTTAACAGTCCATATCAAAAAGGTCAGACACCAATTACTGTAATTTTGCATAAAATGAAATAAAAAAGCTGCCCCTTTCACGCCAAGTGAAAAATGTTAGGATAATCAGAATTCTCACAAGCCTTTTCCAATCAATACGTGCTTCAGTGAATGATTACAGCACCAAAATTGAAAGAACATTCTATTCAGGCCTTCAATTATGGTCACACAGAATATAAGTCCTGTTAGAAGGACTTTTTTTTGTATTTGAAAAGATTGATTTTGGTTGTCCATAATCCTCATGTTTTCTCTGACACGTATTTTGAATGTTTCCGGTGTTTGGTTTCTTTTGTGAATGTTTGCACTCACTGGATTGACTCTTTTCTTGAATTGCTTGCAACTCTTTATGACAAAAATATCTTTTCAATTTAGACTTTCTTGGTTTTAATGATGAAGCTTACATTTTTAGGAGAATATAATTCAACAACCTTGAGAGTACCTTTAAACTCAGTTTATGGGAAACATCATTCACATTAAAATAGTGTTTTGAGCCTGCATAAATGCAATTCCTTTTTTTCTGGTAAAATATTATTTTTTTCTTTTAGAACCAACTATCCATAAGTTATCCATAAATTAGACTAGAAAGTAAATATTTAAAGTGTGAATTTTTAGTTGAGGAATGAAAATTTTAAGAAGTACATGCACATGACCAAGCTTGTACTACTAGCTGCCAGCATTTTGTTGGGTACTTAAGGCGCAGAATCTGTCCCTTTCTCTTCTAATCGCCCAAGCCTTCTTGTTGGAAATGACAAAGGCTGAAAGTAGAGTTGGACTAAGAAAGTGCAGAGAAAGAAGTGATGGAGTAACACATTTTCTTAGTGTATGAAAAAAAAAAGACTTACCCTGCTAACAAAATGTTCACTCTGTTAACATTTTCTTTTTAAAATTCAATTTCACTTGAACTTTGAATGGCAACATATACTTTTGGAGAAAATGGTGTTTGATACAGAGAAAAGAATTAATCTTGGTGGTATTATAGAATTGTGTGGAATCATTTCAAATGGGCCAAGAAAAATAAATTACCCTACATAGAAATCAAAGTGCCTACAAGGTTGGTTCCTTCTGGAGGATCTGAGGAAGAATCAGTTCCCTACTTCTTCTTAGATTCCGGTGGTCACTTGCATTCCTTGGCATTATCTCCCTTGTAGTTGCATCAGTCTAACCTCTGCCTCTGTGATCACATTTCTGTCTTCACTGTGTATCTTTCTGTGTCTTCATATTACTTTCTTATAAGGCACCAGTTTTATTGGATTTAGGCCCCATCCTAATTCACCAGTTTTATTGGATTTAGGGCCCATCCTAATCCATATACTCTTATCATAATTAAATTGGCACTCTCTATTTACAAATGTCACATTCAAAGACTGTGATACTATTATTCTGGGGGATACTATTTTATTAGACCATAAACAATTATAACTGTAAAAGTCTCATGTACCCTATGTGATTCAGCCAGTAAATGGAAGAGATCAGAATTAAACATAGATCTGTTTGATTCCACCCATAGTTTTAGATTGCTTTCATCTTGATTGTATATAAATTGTACACGTTCTAAAATAGAGAGTTCAAGCCTATTCAAATCTCTTTATTTCCAATACCCAAATTCCAACTCAGACACACATTTCAAGGCAAATGTTTTGATATGGGTCAAAGATATAAAAACAGTATGCTTTACATTTTAAAGCATAGGAATAGAGTTATAGAGTATCTCGCTCAGGCAGACTGTATCTGGGCTTAAAGTTTACAAGAGCATAGTCTCTTCTTCTCTCTTCTTTTAATTGAATTTGGTGTGGCATGATTCAGAAGGCAAATTCCACAATGAGACTTTATAGAAATGTTCTCTAAGTCTTGTCCGAGAACCAGGAATATCAGCATATACCTTTAGAATTCACTAGAAATGCAAACTATCATATCCAGCAACCTGTGTTTTAATAAGTCTTTCAGGTGATCGTGATGGACATTAAGTCTGAGAATTACTGCTCTAGAAAGAATTTGATTGCCTTCTTCTTTGGGGCATTTGTTAAATGAACAAGAAAAGTACTTTTGTCTCACTTGAATATAATTTAAGTTAACCATATAATTCACTTATATGAATATAATTATATTCATCAGGATCAGATATTAGAAATATATGTGTTCTTGAGGTTTAGTCAATGATATTAAAGTTCATTTCTTGCTTTGCCCCTTCTAAATATATTCAGCAACACTCTGGTTAAGTTGAGTTGCTACTTAAGGGAATGGGTGTGTTGTGGGATCACAGTGAACTTTATGTATTATTTTCAATAAACAGCTTAGTTTCAGTTTCTACCTCATAGAATAGATATTTGAGTACATGCTTTATTTCTTTTTTATGAATATAAACACTTTTTAAAAACAGGGATGATATATTGTTATTCTTCTATCCTTCTGTAATTCCCACAACTAATAAATTTGTCTGGTACATAGTAGCCACTGAGAACAGTTTTGGGGGGTACAGAATTGAATCAAACATATATTCTTAGCAACATAATTTTACAGAAGCAATTTTTTGGTTTCATGTAGTTAATTGTATTGGCATTTTGCAGTAATTATCTGTACATTTCAAAGCTAATGCCTTTTATTGGAAACAAAACAAAATTATCTACCAAACCCATTTTCATAGCAGGGGAAAAAACCTTTTAGAGCAGCATGAATCAAAATGTCCTTTTGAATACAAAGTACGATGACAGTAATAATTGAAGTTTCTAGAAGCAATGTAGCCGTAATGAGCTCCTGCCACAGCTGTCATATACTTACTTATTAAACACAGAGGAGATGTTTGCTGCTATGGATAAAAAAGAGCTAGACTCCTTGATCATTTGCTTAGCTCCACTTTAGATAAAGTCTTTAGAAAATAAGCTTCCATTAACAAGAATTTCTTAAAACCACTTACGGGTTCCCGCCTTCTATTTAATGTTTAAGATGTCAAATGAATGTGCTTCTTTAGGACTCTTTCTTGCTAATTCATTTTTATCTTTCACAGAATAATGTATTTTTCTTCAGTCTCAGGAAAAAAAGATATAGATGTCTTTCTCCATCATTTAAATCACATAGAATTAACCTTTTCACTTCTCTAAATTAAAATGTATATACATATTTCTAATTTAATTATATTTTGTTGATCAAATTTCATTATCTACAATTCAAAATTCTTTAAAAAGCTATGTTACCTGTGCAAAATCTTAACATATTCTGAAAATTACTTAGAATATAATATCGAAAAAGGTAGAATTTAGAATTCTTTTGCATTCATCATTGATTACCAGACTAGAAGGTGAGTACCCAAAAATATTTTAAAAATTGAATAAGTTAATCTTACTAGGTAAATTTTAATTAGAAATAACCAGTTCAAAGGCTAGTCTAGAAATATTGTATACTGGGAAAGAAAATGACACTCTGTCTTGGAAACTGGTTGAGATTGAATGCCAAACATCAACTGTATAGAGAGAAAGCTGCCCAGCAATTATACAGTGTCCCTGATAGGTGGATATGGTTGAAGTCATGGCAATAATTTATTATAAATGCAGTCACGTTTTGTTTTAATAATTTGAGTATTACTGTATAGCATTATAAGATTTAAGACCAATTATTATAAAGCAGTAATAGGCAATGTCAGTATATGATAATAGAAACAACAACGAAAAGAACCATGGGCACCTGTCTTTCTAGAAAGTAATTTTATCCCAAAGAGCAGGGTAAGCAATTTAGGATGAAATTTATACACAATTTGCACGTAGGTAAAGTTTTATCACTATTAGAAGTCACCCAATTCTTCAGGTCATCCACTGCATATGATATAGTTTATCTATCACTGAATGAAGTTTAATCATCTTAAAGGAAGTAAAAATAACTTCTTAGCATAAGAAGATGCTTATCCTATGATATATCTACACAATATAAGTTCAGTCAGAGTTAAGAACTTCCAGATTAAAAGAATCTCATACATATAGATTAGTCTATTCAACTCTCCTATGCTTTTGCTTAGTCTAGTCAAGCTGATGGTTCCCTTAGCATTCCCTCTCAACTCATTTTCTGCTTTACAAGTTAATCGTCAAAAGAGCTCTCCTACATCAATAATTCTTAACAGATAGTGCAAACTATTGTCTGAAGTAATGATCTACTCATCACTTTTCTTCTTTTCAGATGATCTATTATTCTTCAATCTTATCTTAAATTGTGTCAACTTTCCACTCATAACAATTGTGTTCCAAATCCATCCTTTATTCTAGTTCCAAAATTACTCTCTTTTCACTTTCTTTATTCATTCCATGTTTGAGCCAAAATGCATCAGATTATGAAATGTGCTAAGGATACACCAGAATTAACAAAATTAAAATACATATTTTGAAGGGATATTAGACTGAATAAAGAACAATTGCCATTAGTCAGTAAAGTTCGGATGCATAAAAAAACTCTTACAAAATCAACCTGTTTTTTTATTTGCCCCCCTTTTTTTCTTTCTTTTGAGTCATAGTCTTATTCTGTCACAGACTGAAGTACAGTGGCACGATCACAGCTCACTGCAATCTTCACCTCCAGGGCTCAGGCAATCCTTCTGCCTCAGCCTTTTGAGTAGCTGGGTCCACAGATATGTACCACCAGAACTGGATAAGTTTTTGATTTTGTGTAGGGATGAAATATAGCTATGTTACCCAGACTGGTCTTGAACTCCTGGGCTCAAGCACTTCTCCTGTCTTGGCCTCCTAAAGTGCTAAGTTACAAGCGTGAGCTACCATGCCTGGCTATTTGCCTTCTTATAACTTAAATTACTTTGACCTTCCTATTTAATATTAAAATACACTTAATTCTTAGTATTATTAGATTATGCTCATTTTATCGTAACATTATTTTTCATCAAAATGTATATTTTTTCAAATTTAATTTAGGTAGTAAACATTATGATGACCCAATTTGAAAAGAATATGATTCTTTAGTGCTTTCATAGAAAAACAATTCCAATTTAGGCAAATTAATTACAAATGGAAAATGAGAGCACTGATAACTATTTGAGAAGCATTCTCTGATTCAGAATTGCTACTAGATCTAGTGCAATAAGGATTTTTATCATTCTTTACAAGATTTCCTAAGGTATAACTGTAAGCAGTTTAGGAAGGAAAAAAGAAGGGAGTGAAAATTATAGCTTTGGAGTAAAGCAGAGCTACTTAGACAATTTAGAGTAGGTCATGGATCCCCACATATACTATACAGAGTGCTCGAAAAGTTTGTGAGTAACAGGTTGTTGAGCCCTACCCCCCAGAGCTTAGGGCATACTAGAATTTGCACTGCTAACAAGTTGCCAAATGATGCTGATGAGAATAGTCAAGGGACCATACTTCGAAAACCACTGGAGTAGGATTGAGCTCTTCCTAGTCTCAAATGGATTATTTGAACCTGGAAAATAAAATTCAAGTGAATTGCATTTATTCTGAAGGCCCAAAACTAGCTTAACTGCATACTAACCCGTTACTAGTCAAGATGTCACTGGTTGAATTTATTTGTATGTGTTACATAGAAATTTGCTTCAGTATATTAAATGAGTGTATTAAAGATTCAGTGAACTTAAAATGTGTTTTCATATGGAAACCCCAATCCACAACATTCCTACTTTGTTGGAGTCATGTGTCTCTGCACTGCTATGGTGTTAAATATTTTTCTCAGAATTTGGAGTTTTAACCTGTAATTAGAAGGCCTTTCTTTTCCCTCCCCTTTATTTTAAAGATGTGGAGTACAATTTAAGGTTAGGTATACAAATGTTCATTATGCGGGGACCCTTGATGATGAGGTGTGCCCCTCCCTCCCTGGCAGTTTCCCTCAACTGTCAATCCCACCCCCTCTTCCATGGCAGTTTCCCACTACTGCCAATCCCTTTCTTTTCTTTTCTTTTTTTTTTTTTTTGAGTTGGAGTCTCACTCTGTCACCCAGACTGGAGTGCAGTGGCCGCTCCCGGCCACCGCAGCCTCAACCTGCTGGGCTCCAGAGATCCTTCCGCCTCAGCCTTCCAAGTAGCCGAAATTACAGGCATGCGCTACCATGCCCGGCTGATTTTTGATTTATTGTAGAGATGAAGTTTCTCTGCCTAGGCGGGTCGTGAACCCACGGGCTCAGGCAATCCACTCAGCTCAGCCCCCAAAGGCGCAGGATTACAGGCTGAGCCACCGAGCCCGGCTTGCCAAACCCTTTCTTATAATATTATGATAATGATCTCTTATGAGTGAGAACATATGGTACTCTGTTCTTTGTTTCTGTGATAGATCACTGAGTATGATAGACTTGAAATCCATCCAAGTTGCTGCAAAGTCCGTTTGTTTGTCCTTCTTTATGGCTGCATAAGATTCCACTGTGTATGTGCACCACATTTTTTTAAAAATCCAGTCCAGCTTTGATGGTCATCATGGTTGGTTTCATGTTTTTGCTATTGTGAATAGAGCTGCAACAAATGTGCCTGTGCAGGTATCTTTTTGATAGAATGACTTGAGTTAGAGGACATTTCTTTAACAAAATATTCTAGTGGAAAAAAAGAGAACAAGGGGAGGAATTTTTATGGCTTAAAAAGACAGAATATGTTGATTATCACTTCATAATTTTGGAAAGAAAGAAGGAAGAAAGGAAGGAAGGAAGGAATGGAGGGAGGGAGAGAAAGAGGGAGGGAAGGAGGGAGGAAGGAAAGAAGAAAGAAAGCCCGATGGAAGCAGGTTGCAGCAGGTATTAGCAGAATGCTCTATTATGGCAGCAATTCAGAAAGTCAAACTATTTCCTTCTACCTACAGAAGACTGGGCTCAAGGAAGATCTTATCAAGATGAACCCATCTCATTGTTTAGATAAGACAAATAAAAGAAGAAAGCAAAACAAAAATCGGCACCCCCTCTACTCCTTTATGCAGGGCACAAAAAATTAACTGAGAAGTGGGGGATTTAATCTCTATGCCTTCAGCTTGGTTACCCAGCTGATTTCCTTATGCTTTTTCTATCATTAAGCCCACTACATGTGCTTTTCCTTCTTCCTCACACTCTTACTGTTCCCTCATCTATTTGCATCTTTTCTTCAGGACTCAGCCTGCTATAACTTTGCCAGGGAAGCATCTCTAACTCCCAATAAAGGTGAGTTCTCCTGTTTACTCTCCAGTAGCACACCAAATATCCCCTTCACAACACTTGCACTCTGATGTTATTTAATTATTTGTTTAACATCTTCTCTTTCTAATTAGGTTGAGGCTCCATGGGGTAGATTGTTTTGTTCAGTACCACATTCTTGTATTTAACAAAATAAATGTATGTACTTGTACATAGTAGGTGTTATATAAAGGGGAATCTTTTGTCATGAAATACCTTAGATCAGTCAATCAATTCATTTGTAAAAGGTTCAAAACTAGTGCTATGAAATGACTAATTTAATAGCGAACGGTATCCTCAATTAACTAGAAAATATATTCTGTATTTAGATAATCTATTCTATTTCATATTGTGTTCAGCCAAAAGAAAATGCAGTGGCATCAAGAGGCACCGATGTTAAATAAGTTTGAGTTTGAATTCCAAATTTTCCAGTTGCAAATTAGACAAGTATTTGAATGCTAGGTACCTTCTGTTTTTCTGTTATGTAAAGTGTGTTCAGTGTTATCAACTTTGCAAAATTGTGAATATGAGAAAAATTTCATAAATTTGTATTATACAATTAATGAATGTTGCTTATTTATACATGCTAATACATAAAAAATCTAGTCATCAATAAAATGCAGTTTTCCTTTATTCCTTAATTTACTTAGCAAATATATATTTATCCAAATTTTATTTTACTTTCCTTTTTAAAATTTTTTTAATTTTAAAAATGCGGGGTACAATTCAAGGTTAAGTATACAAATGTTCATTAAGCATATACCCTTGTTGATGAGGTTTGTCCTCTCCTCCCCCGGCAGATTCCCACTACTGCCAATCCTGCCCCTGCCCTTCCCTGGCAGTTTCCCACTAATGCCAATCCTTTTCTTATAGTATTATGATAATTGTTCAAGGTCCACTTATAAGTGAGAATATGATACTCAGTTCTTTCAACCAAGAGACAGCACAAGTTAGGCTGAATATGCCTATTGAACTTCAAGTTGACATGTAAAGTAAGAATTAGATTTTCTGCCCTGAGAATCAGAGAAGTCCAGAAGAAGGATAATTTAGGAGTCATTTTTGTTCAGGACATAGAAAACAAATAATGCAGAATGTTCAGAAAATAATGTTCAAGATAAGAATATTAAAAAGGAAAAAGTGATCAACCATGCCACACACTCCGAATGGGTCAAACAAATGAGGATCTAGGGCTGACCATTAGTTCTTAAGATATGGAAGCCATTGGCAATCTTAGGAGAGACAGGAGATAATTTGGAAACTGGTTAAGAACAATTTATTCTTTAAAAAAATTCCTTTAAAAAATTTTATTTATTTTAAGGATGTGGAGTAAAATTCAGGATTAGGTAAGTAAGTAGTAATTTTACAGGTAAACTTTGGGTCTCCTTATGGTCCCCACTTCGCCTGATTTGAGATCATGTACCCTTGTTGATGTGAAGTCACTACCTCCCACCACCAAGCAGTTTCCCGATACTGTCAATCCCTTTCTTGTAGTATTATGATAAATGTTGAGGGTCCACTTATGAGTGAGAACATGTGGTACTCAGTTTTTTTGTTTTTGTGATAGACTACTCAGTATTATAGACTGTAAATCCATCCAAGTTGCCGCAAAGTCCATAATTTTATCCTTCTTTATGGTTGCATAGTATTCCATTGTGTACATGCACCACATATTTAAACCCAGTCCAATTTTGTTGGGCAGCACAGTTGGTTCCATGTTCTTGCTTTTGTGAATAGTGCTGCAATAAACAGGTGTATGCAGGTATCTTTTTAAATAAAATGATGTGAGTTCTTTGGGTATATTTCCAGAAGAGGGATTGCTCTTAATGGATTAAAGAACTAAACATGAAACCTCAAAATATAAAAATCTTAAAAACGCAGGAGACACCCTTATGGAAATTGGAATAGGCACCTAATCCCTGATCAAAATCACAAATGCCCATGCCATAAAAGATAAGATAGACAAGTAGGACTTCATCAAACTGAAAAGCTTTTGCAAAGCAAAAGAAACCATTAAGAGTGGGGAGACAGCCACAGAATGGGGAAAAAAAAATGCTTGTCAACTGTATATCACACAAAGTCCTAACATCCAGGATCTACAAATGTGCCAAAAGGAAAAAAAAAAAATACCAAACAAACAGCCCTATTAAAAAGTGGGCAAAAAATATGAGTAGGCACGTCTCAAAAGAAGACATACCAGCAGCTAACAGAGGCATGAAAAAATGCTCTGCTTCACTAATCATCAAAGAAATGCACCTTAAAACAGCACTGAGTTACCTCCTAACTCCAGTCAGGATGGCCATCATCAATAACTCAAAAAACAACAGATGCTGGAGAGGATGTGGGGAAAAGGGAAGGCTTCTACACTGTTGGTGGGAGTGAAAACAAGTACAACCTCTGTGGAAAACAGTGTGGTGATTACTAAAATAATCTAAACATCGACTTTCCAAAGACCCAATAAAAACAATTTTGAGGCATTTTCCTGTAAAGGAAAACAGAGTAATATGGTAGTTGCTGGACAACGAAGTGGAGATTGAAGTTATTGTTTCATTATTATTATTATTAATTATTATTATTTAGAGAGGCATAACAAAGTGTTTTTTGGCTTATGAGAAAGTTAAAGGAGAGAGAAAAGAATTGTTAAAAACTGTCCTTGACTATGTGAGAAAAAAACAGGATATATAAATAGAAGGGTTAATTTTCACTAGGGTGATGCATGATTTATTCACAGTAATACCAAAAAAAAAAAAAAGTTAAAAATAGAGGTATTAACATTGTGTGTAATTTTTGACAATGGAAGCTTGTGAACTAGTCTTTTTTATTCCTTCTATTTGTGTGTGTGTGTGTGTGTGTGTGTGTGTGTGTGTGTGTGTGTGTGTGTGTGCTAGAGCTATTTGAAAAAAATTTTGGTGGTTGATGTCACAATTGTTTTGAAGTTAATGGTAATAACAAGTTATAAGGTACAGTCATGGAAGTGACAGTTAAAGAGGACTAATGCCAAATAACTTAGATTCCAGAATTTAGAAAGATCACACAGCAGTATATAGAAATAAAAGTTAAAAAGTTGTTTTGTAGAGAAGTATAGGGAACAAAGAGACAACATTTTAAGGAATAAGGAAGAGTAAACTGGAGTCAGTTATATCAGCCACAAGGAGGATCGTTTCATGATAAGAGAGTCAAAGCAGAAGGAGAGAGGGAGAGTGCTCTAGAAGAGACAATGCAAAACACAAAAGTCACACCCTTCACCTTCGAGCCAAGTTGTATGAAGAGAGTGAGAGAAAAACACATGCACACTTGAGAAAGCTGGGGGAAGAACAGCATCTTCAGGGGGAGATTCTAGGTTCAATTACGTCAGGAAAGTAAGGACCATATCCAGAAACTGTTCTTAGTGAAAATATTGTGTTTGGATTCTCGATATTTGTTCATATTTATACGTTATAGAATAACTTTTTAACTTACATTCATATTTGGAAAAGATGTCTGAATAACTTCAAGGAACATAAAGTTTTGGGTTTTCAAGTTATGCATTATAAATACATAAATGGATATTCAAGAAAGCTTTGAGAGCAAAAGAATTTGTTTCTATATAAATATACATATATATTTAATATGCCTAGCACATCACAGACCCCAAACATTTTTGTACACATTTTTTATGTAATGTAGCAAAATATCTACTTCATTTAATTAGTAACTCATTGATTAAGGGGTTTTATATTGTTAGGGAAGTTCACATTCTCACATTCTTTAATATAATTTAAAACAAATCTACTCTGAGTCATTTCAGACTGGATAATTCTAAGTTTAATAACTCCCTTTTCCATTATTCCTCATTATGTTTAAAATTCTCTGAGAGATGATCTAAAGTGTAAGAGCCTGCAGCTATGTTTAAATGAGAGCAGTAGCTATGTGTAGAAAGAGCTTTCTCCCACTCACATAGCCAGCTCTCAGTAACTGCTGTAGTCATCGCACTGCTGTTTTTAATAATCAATGTGATGTGATGTTTAATAGCACTTTCATCAAGGCTATACCTACAATATGAAACAGAATATCCACATGTTATCACACATGACTATGTCCTCTAAAATACGAATCAAGTACAAAACAATCCTGGGTGATTTAAAACTCTTGGGAATTACTTCAATTTCTTTGAAATAATTAACATTCATCTTTGACAAAATACTATTCCTAGACACCAACACACATTTTGACAAGAAATAGAATAATAATCTATGAGCATAAAATAACCCTCTTAACATGTTAATAATATAAATATTATATAACAAATATATAAATATATATAATATAATATAAAGACTTAACAACATTTCTTTCCTGCTACCAGAATCTGGTTGTCAGAGTTAGAGGTTGCTTATTGTGCTCCTTTATTTTTTATCTAGGGACCAGTATTGTGCTATTCTTATCTTAATGAGCATGAAGAATTGTTCTAGTTCTGCTCTAATCATTTTATAAATAAAAAAATAGACAATCTACATTGGAAAAGAAATTCAAATAAAAGAAATTGAGACACGTATATTTCAAAGGATAGTCAATTGAATCTAAAATTGCAATTTTTATCTTCTAGTATATATGTCTCTAAATATTAACATGTCAAATATATGTGAATATATAGTTAGATGTGTGCTAAAATGAAAGGAAAGCTAGTATGCATGTTTTCATGTCTTAGAGACAATACATTCAATAATATAGAATATAAGAAATGATATGTTGAAGAGTAAGAATGTTTCCTCATTCCTACCAAATTTCTAGTCTTTTTTATGACCTACTTTTTATATTACTGGCAAAGTTTAAGCTTTTTTATAAAAAGGTGTGATTACACAGTTATCACTGGTCTATAAATGTCCCAGAGCAGTCTACCAAGGTTACTTAAATTACTTTTTGCTGGAATAATGTTGGTTCTGATGCTACCTCCAGAGAACCCCGAGTAAATGTGAAATGTTTTATTGAAGTTTGTCAAGAATATTATATCATTTGCCAACATACTTTCATGGCTTATAGGAATATTGTTCAAACTTTAATTTTTTTGAACAGATATGACCTTATTAAATATCCAAAGAATATTTAACAAACAGATTCTTTGAAAAATATAATTTTATGTAACAGATGGAACCAGAGATATACCAATTTAATAAACAGAAGAGGCCATGAGTCTTCTGGTTTTCTCTCTCTTATCCAACAGTATCCCAGAGATACTTTAACTAAATCCTATAGAGGAATAAAATAAAGTTTGAAAACTACTAGATTAGATGTTTGGATTATTGCTTAGAGTAGGGAAGACTTTCTTCAAAGAGTTACTTGCGAATGAACTGTTTAGAACGATCAAAGGTATTGAAGTATAATACTTTAGGCTATTGTTAGAAGGTAGGCCTAAGGGTGTTGATATATAGCTAGCCCTAATAAAATGCTCCCAGGACATTTGGAAGAAACATCCTTGCAGTTAATGAGACCTAGAGAACGGCTTGCTTTGAAGCCAATCCTTCCTCCACCTACCCACTCCCATCTCAACTTCACATAGGCAGTGCATTGCAAATGAAGCCCTGGTCAAATCCGAAAAGTTCCACTGAATGGTGTTCAGATGCAAAAAGATAGTCATTAAAAGGTAGGCCACATAATCTTGAGTTCATAGCTAGATTGGATACAATTGTCTTTAACAAAGAGGAGTGCGTTGATAGGAAATGCGCAGTATGAAAACTATGTGTAGTATGTATGATTTTACATGATTTGGTAGTAATAGATAATACATTTTAAACATTATTTTAATCAGAAAATTGTTTGACCTCCAGCCCTTATATTTTTACATCCAGATAGAAGGACATGTAGTTTCAAGTTTCTCTTGAGGCTAAACTCAACTTAGCCTTAATATAAACAAATTCAAAAATCCAGTTATTAAATGGAGCCGGGAATCCACTTGGTGGATTTAGCTCTTGATCTAAAAATATTGTGATCTCATAGTTATTCCTCTAGCATAAAGGTTACTGTTGAGCCGGGCTTGGTGGCTCAGCCTGTAATCCCGCGCCTTTGGGAGGCTGAGGTGAGTGGATTGCCTGAGCCTGTGGGTTCGAGACCCGCCTGGGCAGCAAGACCTCATCTCTACAGTAAATCAAAAAAAAAAAAAAAAATCAGCTGGGCGTGGTAGTGCACGCCTGTAATTCCGGCTACTCGGAAGGCTGAGGCGGAAGGATCGCCGGAGCCCAGCAGGTCGAGGTTGCGGTGGCTGGGAGCGGCCACTGCACTCCAGTCTGGGCGACAGAGTGAGACTCCAACTCAAAAAAAAAAAAAAAGGTTACTGTTGAAGAACTGTGCTCTGTCTACAAGATGAATACTGGGAACTTAAGTAACCCTATTGGTGGTCCATCCACTTTATAATACAGCTATTTTGCAAAAATCGCATAAACATCCATTCTGTGAATGCATTGATCTCACTTCATATGGTGAACAAGGCTATATCCTCCAATATTATTGCTCTAATTTTAGCATGCAAATTAATCACCTGAGGCTTGTTAATGCACAGATTTTTGGGACCTCAGCATTAAAGATCCAAATGAAATAAGATAGGGTAGGGCCTAAGAATTCAATTTCTTTTTCTTATAAAGATGTGGGAAACAATTCAGGATTAAGTATACAAATGTTGATTATGCAGATACCCTTGTTGATGAGGTATGCCCCTCCCTGCCCTAGCAGTTTCCCTCAACTGCCAATCCCACTCCCCTCCCTGACAGTTTCCCACTACTGCCTTCTTATAGTATTATAATTGTTCAAGCTTCGCTTATGAGTGAGAACATATGGTACTCTGTTTCTGTGATAGATCACTGAGTATGATCGACTCTAATTCCATCCAAGTTGTTGCTAAGTCCATATGTTTGACCTTCTTTATGACTGTATAATATTCCATTGTGTATATGTACCACATTTTTAAAATCCAGTCTAGCTTCAAGAGGCAACATGGTTAGTTCTATGTTTTTGATATTGTGAAAAGAGCTGCAACAAACATATATGCAAAAAACATATATCTTTTTTGTGGAATGATTTGAGTTCCTCCAGGTATATTCCCAATAGGGGAATTGCTGGGTCATATGGAAGGTCAATTTCTGGTTCTTTCAGAAACACTGTCTTCCAAAAAAGGTTGCGCTAGTTTGCATTCCTACCAGCAGTGTAGAAGCATTCTTTTTACTCCGCATCCTCACCAGCACCTGTTGTTGTTTATTAATGATGACCATTCTTACTGGGGTTAGGTGGTATCTCAACGTGGCTTTCATTTGCATTTCTCTGATGATAAATGAGGCTGAGCACTTTTTCATGTGTCTTTTGGTTACCCATATATTTTCTTTTGAGAAGTGTCTATTCATGTCTTTTGCCCACTTTTTAATGGGATTGTTTTTTTTTTCTTTTGGCGCATTTGAGTTCCTTATAGATCCTAGATGTTAGTCCTTTGTCAGATATACAGTTAGTAAATAATTTTTCCCATTCTGTGGGCTGTCTCCCTGCTCTCTTGATGGTTTCTTTTGCTTTGCAGAAGCTCATTAGTTTGATAAGGTTCCACTTGTCTATCTTATTTCTTATGGTATTGGCCTTTAGGATTCTGAACAGGAATTGGTTGCCAGTTCCAATTTCCATAAGGGTGTCTCCTGCGTCTTCTAAGGAAAATTCAAATTTTTAACAACCTCCAGAGAATACTGAGGTTGTTAGTGTGTGGACCATACTTTAATTAGCCCTGCTCTAGAGAAGTCCTCTGGCAATCCTCCATCTAGGATGATAAAGGAAAGCAGGGTAGGGTTTCTCCCTTGTGTAAAAAGATTTTCTTTGGTTTCTTCCCAATCTTCACCACCACAGTATGTTACTTCAATGTTTTGGGACACCCAGAACTCACCATCATCTTCTTACATTTTGGATTTTGTCCTCTTTCTTCAATTTAATTGTTTTAAATGAGTTTGGAACACAAGAGTTCTTTGTCTGTTAACGAAAGAAGTTTTAAAAACATTTATAAATAAATTATTGGATTCTCATTTCTTGAAGGAAGGTAAGCAAAGAATATGTTAACACTACTTGAATCAATAAAATTGTCAAATGTAAAAAATATAGAATTAGAGTAGGACTCAGATTTGAAATTTAAAAACAAAGTGCAAGAAAAAGAATTATTTTCCTCACAAAGCTTTATAAAAACTTAATCTAAAACAGGACATTAAAGAGGTTGTGTGAGAATAGGAAAACTGTAAAATCATTTCATAAAAGTAAAGCACTTTATGAAAAAGTGATTTGTCAATGATTTTTGGAAAAGAAAGGATCAGTATAGCTATTAGAGCATGAAAAGAATAAATAAAAATGTAAAACAGAATAAGGAAATAAAAGTGACATAAATTAACGGACATTAATTTTAGGCTAGGCAAACATTGTGTATAAGAACTATTTCTATAGAGGAAAACACAATGAAAATTAATCAGGAACTAAAAATGGTTACTTTATATAGAGAAAAATCAACAATAAATCATGAAGTAGAACTGTATTATTCATTCTTCTAATAAAAACTGATTGAGTACCTAATATCTAAAAAATATATAAACTTCTAGAAATAAAAGACTGTATCCTACAGGCAGCTAGGCAGAACAAATGTTGTTCTTAAAGCTTGGGGAGAAAAATGAGACTGGTCTCAGTTTTTATAACACTAGATGACAGAAGATAATGGAATATCTTTTTAGAGTTTTAAAGGCAAATGGGTATGTCCAAAATGTTCTATCTATAACCATGATATCATCCAAGTTAAAAGGGGCAGAAAGATGTCCACACTCATGTAAGTGCTGAGGAGTTATAGCATCCACTACTTGAAAAATTTACTGGATCATGCCCCCGGAAACAGTGGAGATTAAATAAAAACTAATAAGTAGTCGTGAAAGAGCTGATGTGCCTTTCAAATAATATTTTCTTGAAATAATTACTGTGATTATATTATAAATTGAATCCTTAAAATGCATTAATCTATTAATTAAATGATAGGAAGTATGTGGTTTGAAAATTGTGTCATCACCAGCAGGTAATACCTAAGTAAATGCACTACAGATTATAAAGCAGAGTACATACTTGAAACAACCACATTTATTCCTGTGAAAACTCATAAAATAACTGGAAGAAAGGAAAGATACATTTTGTCCTTGGAATCTATGAAATATTATTTAACTAAATTATTATTTTCAACTACGCCAGTCAATTCAAAGTTCTTTTTTTTTCCCAGGAGGATAAATCCATTTATTCTATTTTGAAGTAAAAAAGCAAAATAAACCAGAGCTATATCACCAGGGTGCCACAATCCCATCCCTGCCTCCTTCCTCTGCTCTATGCTATTTTTTTTTCATTTTATTATTATTTTTATATTTATTTTTTTTATAATAAATATTTTTTATTATGATATTATGGGGTACAGTTAAGGGTTAGGTATACAAATACGTTTCATTCAGGCACACTTGTTGTTAAGAGGTGTCTCCCCAACCCCAGACACATACTTACTACCGTTAATCCCATCTCCCTCACCCCCCATAGTTTCCCACTACTGTCAATCATTTTCTTATAGTATTACATTGGATGTTCAAGGTCCACTATATGAGTGAGAACATGTGATACTCGGATCTTTGTTTCTGTGAGAGGTCACTCAATATTATAGACTCTAGTTCCATCTAGGTTGCTGCGGAATTCATGATTTTGTTCTTTTTTATGACTGCATAGTATTCCATCATGTATAAGTACCACATTTTTTTAATCCAGTCCTCTTTTGATGGGCAGCATGGTTACTTCCAGGATCTTGCTATTGTGAACAATGCTGTGATAAACATACATGTGCAGGTATCTTTTTTATAGAGTGATTTGAGTTCTTCAGGATATACTCCCAGTAGGGGGATTGCGGGATCAAATGGGAGGTTGATATTTAGAACTTTTAGGAATCACCATACTGCTTTCCACAGAGGTTGCACTAGTTTGCCCTCCCACCAACAGTATAGAAGTGTTCCTTTTTTGCCATTCCCTCTCCAGCAACTGTTATTTTTTGAGTTATTGATAATTGCCATTCTGACTGGAGTTAGGTGGTATCTCAGTGTGGTTTTGATTTGCATCTCTCTGATGATTAGTGAGGTTGAGCATTTCTTCATGTGTCTGTTGGCTGTTCGGATGTCTTCCTTTGTGAAGTGTCTGTTCATATCTTTTGCCCATTTTATAATGGGGTTGTTTGTTTTTTTCTTTTCAGCACGTTTTAGTTCCTTGTAGATCCAGGATGTTAAGCCTTTGTCAGACCTGGTGTTGGCAAATACTTTTTCCCAGTCTGTAGGCTGTCTCCCTGCTCTCTTGATGGTTTCTTCGGCTTTGCAGAAGCTTGTCAGTTTAATAAGGTCCCACTTGTCTATCTTCTCTCTTATGACCTGTGGGTTTCGGGTTTTGTTCAGGAATTGGATGCCAGTTCCGATTTCCGTGAGGGTATGTCTTTCATTTTCTAAGGTTCTTATGGTTTGAGGTTTTACATTTAGGTCTCTGATCCATTTGGAGTTAACCTTTGTGCATGGGGATATATAGGGGTCCTGTTTCAATCTTCTGCATGTGGTCAGCCAGTTTTCCCAGCACCATTTACGGAATAGGTTCTCCTCTCCCCAGTGGTAGGTGGTGGGGGCTTTGTTGAAGATGAGTTGGTTGAGAAATTGAGGTTTTGCTTCTGGAATCTCAATTCTATTCCATTGATCTATATGCCTGTTCTTATATCAATACCAAGCTGTTTTGATGATTGTAGCTTTATAGTAAAGTTTGAAGTCTGGTAGTGTGATACCACCTGCTTTGTTTTTTTGCTGAGGATTGTTCTGGCTACTCTTGGACGTTTGTGTTTGCATTTGAATTCCTGTGTTGTTTTTTCTAGGTCTGAGAAGAATGTTGCTGGTAATTTGATGGGTATTGCATTGAATTTGTAGATTGCCTTAGGTAAGATGGACATTTTCACAATGTTGATTCTTCCAATCCATGAGCATGGGATATTTTTCCACTTGTTTGTGTCATCTCTGATTTCTTTGAGCAGAGTTTTGTGTTTTCATGGTAAAGGTCTTTTACGTCTCTGGTTAGGAAGATGCCAAGGTATTTCTTTTTTTGTGTGGCGATTGTGAATGGAATTGTGCTTTTTATCTGGGGTTCTGTTTGTTTATTATTGGTATAAAGAAATGTGATTGTCTTTTGCACATTTATTTTGTATCCTGAGACTTTGCCAAAGGTCTTTATCAGTGTAAGGAGGTTTTTGACAGATTCTCTTGGGTTTTCAAGGTACACAATCATATCGTCTGCAAAGAGAGATAACTTGACTTCCTCTTTTCCTATTTGGATACCCCTGATTGCCTTCTCTTCTCAGATTGCTCGGGCCAGGACTTCCAATACTATGTTGAACAGGAGGGGTGAGAGTGGTCATCTTTGTCTTATTTCAGTTTTCAGGGGAAATGCTCCAATTTGTGTCCATTTAGGAGTATGCTGGCTGTGAGTTTCTTGTAGATGGTTTTTACTATTTTGAGATATGTTCCATTTATGCCTAGATGTTCGAGGGTTTTTACCAAGAAGGAGTGCTGGATTTTATCAAAAGCTTTTTCTGCATCTAATGATATAATCATGTGGTTTTTGTTTTGACATCTGTTGATGTATTTAATTACATTTATGGTTTTACGAATGTTGAACCAGACTTGCATCCCAGGTATGAAGCCTACTTGGTCATGATGGATGATTTTTGAGATGTATTGCTGAATCCGGTTTTCTAGGATCTTGTTGAGAATTTTAGCATCTCTGTTCATCAAAGATATTGGCCTGTAGTTCTCTTTCTTTGTTGGATCTTTACCTGGCTTGCGTGTCAATGTGATATTGGCTTTGTAAAATGATTTGGGGAGAGTTCCATCTTTTTCAATCGCCTGGAATACCTTCAGTAGGATTGGTATAAGCTCCTCCTTAAATGTCTTGTAGAATTCTGCTGGAAAGCCATCTGGACCAGGGCTTTTTTTGTAGATATTTTCTTATTACGTAGTCGATTTCCTTGATTGTTATTGGTCTATTTAGGGTCTCAATTTCTTCTTGTTTCAACCTAGGTGGGTTGTGTGATGTCAGAAAGTCATTCTTTCCTTAAAGTTTTCAAGTTTGTTTCCATACAAGTGTACGTGGTAGTCTCTAATGATCATTTGTATTTCTCAGTGTCAGATGTGACTTCACCTTTTGTGTTTCTGATTATGCTTATTTGGGTTTTTTCTCTTTTTTTCTTGTCAGTCTAGCTAGGGGACCATCAATCTTGTTTATCCTTTGAAGAACCAACTTTTTGTTTCATTGATTTTTTTGTATTAACTTTTTGTCTTCTATGTCCTGAATTTGGGCTTTTATTTTGGTGATCTGGATTCTTCTGCTGAAATTAGGATTTTTGTGGTCTTGTTTTTCCAGCTTCCTTAGGTGGCTTGTTAATTTGTGATCCTTCCATTTTCTTCATGTGCATTTGTAGGGTTATAAATTCCCCTCTTACTACAGCTTTCATGGTGTCCCAGAGATTTTGGTAAGGTGTTTCTTCATTTTCATTTGTTTCCAGGTATCTTTTGATCTCTGTTTTGATTTTATCATTGGCCCAGGAGTTGTTTAGCATCATGCTGTTTAGTTTCCATGTCTTTGTGGGGTTTTGGGGCACCTTGTTGGTGTTAATGTTTATTTGTATTCCACTGTGGTCTGAGAAGGTGCATGGTAAAATTTCTGTCTTTTTAAATTTGCTTATGCTTATTTTATGGTCAAGCATGTGGTCGATCTTAGAATACGTTCCATGTGGTGATGAGTAGAATGTGTATTCTGTGGTCCTCGGATGGAGTGTTCTGTAGGTATCAATTAAGTCTATTTGGTCAAGAGTCACATTGAGGTTCTGGAACTCATTGCTGATTTTTTGTCCTGATGATCTGTCTAGGGCTGAGAGTGGGGTATTAAAGTCCCCAGTTATGATGGTATTAGAGTCAATACCTTTCTTTAGTTTTCCTAGAAGTTGCTTTATGAAAGTTGGTGCACCTATGTTGGGTGCATATATGTTTAAGATAGATATTTCTTGTTGGTGGAGTGAACCTTTTATCATTGTGTGGTGGCCCTCTGTATCTTTTTTAATTTTTGATAGCTTAAATAGTATTTTGTCTGAAATTAGGATTGCAACTCCTCCTTTCATGTTCCATTCTCCTGAAAATTTGTTTCCCATCTTCTTACTTTGAGTCTGTGTATGTCCTTTCTAGTGAGATGGGTCTCTTGAAGGCATTATTTTGTTGCCTGGTGATATTTTATCCATTTTGCCATTCTATGTCTTTTCAGTGGTGCGTTTAGTCCATTCACATTCAGGCTAATTATTGAAATGTGAGAGTTCATCCCTATCATAGAGTTCTTATAGCGTTGTTGTTCCTCCACTTGGTTTTTTTGTCTTTCTCTCGGTTTTGGGGTTGGTTCATGTGTATTTTATTCTTTTTCCTGTACTCTTGTGAAGAACATTGTTCTTTTTTTCCTTTTTTTCTGTGTTTAGTACTTTCTTAGGTGTTTCATGTAGAGGTGGTTTGGTGGAAGCATAAGTTCTTAGGGATTGGATATCTGGGAAAGATTTCAATTCTCCCTCACTGATGAAGCTTCGCTTGGCCATGTAGGTTATTCTTGGTTGAAATTGTTTATCTTTTAGGACTCTGAAGATAGGGCTCCGAGCTTTCCTAGCCTGCAGGGTTTCTGTAGATAAATCTGCTGCTATTCTAATTGGTCTTCCATGGTAGGTGATCTGGCCTTTTTTCTTGTTGCCTTTAGGATTTTTTCTTTTATGCCTACTTTGTTTAGGTGAATTATTATGTGTCTAGTAGTTGGTCTTCTCATTTGTTGTTTGCAGGGGTTCTCTGAATCTCTTGTGTTTGAATTTTTGCATCACTGATTAGATAAGGGAAGTTTTCTTGAATGATCTCAAGGAAAGTTTGCTCCAGTGTGGTCTCTGCCTCTCTTTCTGCCTCAGGAAGGTCAATTACTCTTAGGTTTGGTCTCTTGAAGTGATCGCTCATCTCTTGAAGGTTTTGTTCTGTCTTTTTGAGCTTATTTTCTTTGTTTTTAAGAGTTTGGGTTAGTTCTATATTTTGGTCCTCAAGCTCTGAGATTCTTTCTTCTGCTTGGGTAATTCTGCTTTCCATGCTTATCAGTTTGTTTATTATTTCATTCACAGTGTTCTTTATTACTGTTATCTCAGATCAGCTCCTTCCTAGTTTCTTCTTATGTCTGCTCAATTCTTTTTAATCTCTCCACTAATGTCTTAATATCTAAGTTTGTAGTTTGAGACCCTTCATTCAGGGGGCTTTTCATTGTTTGCATTCCAAAGTCAGTTTACTCAGTGTCTGTCCTCCCAGGGGTCTGGGAGAGACCCATACTCTTCTTTTGTTTTTTCTTCATTTGTGTAGATTTTTCTCTCTCTCTCCCTTTCCCTCCCTTTCTTTAATTCTGTTTTTGAGGTAAGGTGGGGTTGCTTTTGTTTCACTTCTGTAATATCCTGTTCTTCCTTATGAGGGTCTTCTGGCTTTTTTCACTTTTGAGGTTGGAGTGTGGGCTGTGGGCTATACTTTTTGCAGTTTTGAGATTTAACTGAGAGGGAAGCTGTGGTTCAGAATGTATATGCTGATTCCAGCATCCACCAACAGGTGTATGAGCACACTGGAGCCTATTTCCCTCTGCCTTACAATCCGTCTGTGCAGCAGTATGTAGGCTTGGTCCCTAGATTAAAAGGAGGTATAAAAGAGGAAAATAATGGAGGAAGGGGGGTCAATAGGAAGTTAGAAAGAGAGAAGAGTGAGAGGGAAAACAGACATACATACCAACCATCAAGTGAGAAAGAGATACAAGGCTGGAGAGAAGTGAAAAAAGACACGTAAGAAAGATTCCCTAAAGAGTACTGGAAGCTACACAGAGACAGACCAATAAAATCATGAAACAGTGTAAGTCAGAAAGCAAACAACAAAAGTGATCAAAACAAAAGTCAAAATGATAAAATCAAAAGTCAAAATAAGAGATCAGACTAAAGTCACTTCAGCTCTTATCTCCAGCCTCTCCCCTTTGTTTTTTGTTGCAGGCAGCTAGATTTACTCACAGTTTGGGTTGGTTTTTTTTTTTTTTTTTTTTTGCCTGCTGCCTGGGAGTTGCTTTTGTCTGATTCAGCGTAAGGGTGGGGCTTTGTCTCCTGTTTAGCGATGTTACCTTAGGAACCGAGGTGAGGGTTGTTGATAGGTGGGCAGGGCAATGGAAATCTCTGCCTGGAGAATGGCCGAGGTAGTTTCACTTTTGCAAATCCATTTCTCTCCACTTGTCTGTGTCCCCAAGCTTGGGGTCATGTGCCAAGTGCCTCAGCCAGGGTGGGCCCAGAGCTCCAGAGCTCCAAAGCTCCAAAGGGCAGGCGGTGAGCAGTGAGAGTGGCCCAGGCCCCCCACAGGGTACTTCAGCCAGGAATGGGACTGGTGTCTTCAAGGGGCTGGCACCCAGAGCCTCTCTGAGTGACTGGCAGCTTGTTGCTGGGTGGTGGGCAAGAAACAATGTAGCCAGGGAGGGAGCTGAGACCTGAGATTCCCATGCAGGCGAGAGTTGCATAGGGTGGAATAGCAGCAGCCGGGGGCCGCAATATCTGGCCCTGCATGGGACTGAAGTTCCCCGGGCCTCGGACCAGTGCGGCTGGTGGTGGGCTGCAGGATGGGGGAAGAAAAGTAAGAGTCTTTTTGGGAACTCACATTTGGAGAATCTCACAAGTCCACCTATGCCGTTGCCATCTTACCAGAACCTCTCAATTCAAAGTTCTTAATCGAAAATAGAAAAGTTCTAGTCAAAAGACAGGAATACTAGACTCTGTGAGAGCTTCTTAATTTTCATCTTATTTCTAATTTTTTTATTTTCTCCCAATTTTGAATACAGTTGTAGATTGTAAAAATGGTCACAGATATTTTCTTCTTTATACACGTGGTTTGTTACAATGTGACTTTTCAGTTATTCCCATTAGTAAATAGAATCTATTTTCTCTGTACTTATGTCTGGATAGGACTTGTAATTTGCTTTGACAAACGGAATTCATCAACAATGACTTCATACCAGTCCTTTACATAGGATTTAGGAGGCTTTGAATGTCTTGCTTGTTTCTCTGCAGACTTCTGAGCCACTATCTGCTGAAAGATGAGACATCATAGAGGAGAGGCAACCTGTCCGGAAGAGACCATTCTAGACCAAGCAGGCCCAAGTGACCTTAGATACATGTTCAAGCCTAGCTGAGGTCAGCCAAACCTTAAACAGATTTTTTAAAAAATCTAGCAATGCTCAGCCCAAATTTTCAACCCACAGAAATGTGAAGTAAATAATTGATTGTTTTCATCCACTAGATGATGAAACTTTCACAGAACTGACAGTGGATTCAACTCTATCTGACTACTTGCCAGATTTTAAAATCACAATCATATTTGTATTCTTACTGTGGACATATACATGTTAAACCTACCCTTTATAATGGTATGCTATGCTGGTGGGATTCTCTTTCTCAAACACAATTGAATTTCCTTTAACTAATTTTTTTCCATCTAATTTCTTCTTCAAGATAAACATTCTGTGTGGTTTTCTATGACTCTC
The DNA here is from genome assembly GCA_027257055.1 of Cephalopachus bancanus. Lineage (NCBI taxonomy): Eukaryota > Metazoa > Chordata > Mammalia > Primates > Tarsiidae > Cephalopachus > Cephalopachus bancanus. Next base: position 148,459 of record JAPVLO010000074.1, read on the forward strand.
GGGTCACACAAATCTATGAGTTTTTGTGCAAAAATACGAAGGAGAAAAGAAAGCAAATAAGAAAAAAAAACAAGGAAGGATTGTTGGATAAGAAATCTTCTAGTAGAGAAAACAATGCATATAATATCTCAAGGGATAAAACAGAGGCCACTGCTGCAGCAGAATGAGCTAGAGGCAAAATGATTCTGTAGTTTCAGAAAGTTGGGCAGGGATAAATTGTAAGTGTCTTGTGGGCCATAGTTAACTTTTTGGTGATAGTTCTTTATTTGCACTGGGTTGCAATCAGAGGATTTTAGGTAAGGAATTGGCACGATCTGATTTATATTTCAAATATACTACTGTGACTGTTGTTTTTTAAGTGAATTTTAAGTAGAAATATAGGAAAAAGTGGAGTTTCTTCCAGTAGTCCTGGAAAAAGAGGTTAAGGATTTGGATAAAAAATTTGCCAGTGTCTGCCAAATAATGCTAAAATATAGTTTTGGAGATGGAGTTGGCAAGACATTGGTGGACTGGATTTGTGAAATAAGAGAAAAGAGAATGAAGTCAGGTTTTGAGTTTAAGCTACTTATTACTCATTCTTTTAAGAACAGTTTTGAAGAGTAGGTAGAGGAGTCACATAAAAGACTCAGAATACCAATTTTCCATGAAGACATCATATTTGCAATGTGTTCCACAGTGAACCAGATGAACATTGCAGTAATTTGGGGTGTTATCTATTAAACACTATTCTTACAGAAAAGGCTCTATGGGGAGTAAGAAGTTGCCTGATAGATAAACCTTGTTCAGATTATTAAGGAATACCCATATTTTCTATTGAAATATAGTTAATTCAGCACATTTATTGAGTACCTATTATGTACTAGGCAACATACTCCATGACTATAAGCTCTGTAAGAACAGACCTCAAGTCCCATTTATTCGCTAAACCTAGTACAGTACTTGAATATGATAGCTAATTATTGATCATCTTTAAATAAAGGAAGAAAAATGAATGATAGGCAATCTGAATGTTTATCTTCAATTGAAAATGTCTCATGTTGTAATTATTTGTTTTTTTCTTGAAGGAGGTTGCAAATTGTCCATCCAATATAAATAAATATATCTTCTTTAATAGATTTATAGTGATACTTTAAAACCAACAATGCAAATTGATTTGAACTCACAGAAGCAATTTTTTTTGTGGACTCACATGAAAGTTATTCATGGAAAATAACACTTTTCAACAGACACTTGTTAAAATGAACAAGAAATGAAAAAGGAAGACTGAAGTAACCAACTTTTACTACAATAGTTCCCTAATAAAATATTGGTGAACGAGTGTGATTATTTCATTCAGTAATATTCATCACATACAATCCCCAATATATCACATTTGCATTTTTGTGAGCAGAAAAGAAACAATGGTTGTCAAGGATCTCCTAGGTGTTATGTTTCTTATTATAGTTTGAATCATAGTGAAAAACCCGGATTTTATATGCAGCTATCTATATTTACTTATTGTTGGAGTTTATATTAAATAAGACTAAGACAATTTCTGTAACTATTTTAGAGTAAAATGGGATCAGTTAATAGTGAGCAGTTGTTGATATGTCTTTACTAGATTTAAATCCATCCCAACTTTTCTACATGTTAATGGAATCCTCATTGTGGAACATTTGAATCACTTTCTAAAAACTTTAAAGTAAGTCATAAAATATATGAATATTTTGGCTTATAAAAAACAATGCTTTATTGATGTACTATTTAACTCTGGGTCAAATTTAGCAATAAGCATTCTTTGAAAAATTTAAATATGAAGAAAAAGCTAGTTAAAGTATATAGGCTTAAATATACTTAAAAGTATATAAGATATAGAAAAGTATAAAGGTTTTCTGTAAGATTTTTTTTTTTTTTTTGTTGGGGTCTCACTCTGTCACCCAGACTGGAGTTCAGTGGCTGCTCCCAGCCACCACAGCCTCGACCTGCTGGGCTCTGGTGATCTTTCCGCCTCAGCCTTCCAAGTAGCCAGAATTACAGGCATGCGCTACCATGCCCAGAAGATTTTTTGATTTATTGTATTTTATTTTAAATTTTTTTAATTTAAATTTTAATTTAAATTTTTAAAATTTAAAATAATTAAATTATTTTAAAGAAAATAATTTTGGTAAAGAAAATATACATTTGATAAGATAAGGCAAAGGTTTTAGTTCAATCTTGAATAATCAGAATAAATAGAGTTCTGATAGTTATGTTACTAATTTTGTTCTGAATCCACCAGAAAATATAAAGAGATGACTTTAGAAAAGCTCTACATGGCAAGATACATGCCGCAGATATATAGGAATAATAAATGCACAATGTCTTTCTGCACAATCTATGATGAAATTACTTCATAATTTTCACTGTTTTAAATTCTAATTATCCAAAGTCAATTTTTTTCTCTGTTTTCTTGGCTTAGACACTTCCTTACACTTGGATACTCAATCATAGCAAAGCAGTTAAAATGTGTCCAAGAAGAGTCTGATTACATGTGTTATTGCATCTGGATCAAGGGTATTAATAAGTGTGTGAAAGTTAGTAATAAGAAGTCTTCTCACTGTGTAGGGATCTCCGTGATTGTTGATGGCAGAGCCTAAATTATAGTCCCTTTCTGGAGATGAAGACTGAAAGTCTGGAACTTTTTCAAACCCAGGTAAACTTAGCCATTCACCATTTGAGTGTGTTAGGTATTCTTCCTCAACAGAGGGCATTTGGTGAATGTTGTTTGGATTATGAAAAAGTTCATAGATCTCTTATGGTGGGCTTGTCCCTTCCAGGTGGAAACTTGGTAAAATGTTGTGACTTTAGCGTTAGCAACACTAATGAATTTGTAAACTTAACAGGGAGTGCTTACAACTAACGCATACTTGGTTATTTCTGGACAAGATATTATAGACTTTGGCAAAACATGTGTCTTTTCCAAAGACTTGATTTTCTTTCCTCCTCCTCCTCCTCCTCCTCCTCTCCTCCTCCTCCTCCTCCTCCTCACTTCCTCCTCCTCCTCCTCCTCTTCTCCTTCTTCTTCTCCTTCCTCTTCTTCTTCTTCTTCTTCTTCTTTAACCAGAGCGGCTTCAGCTCTGCAGAGTCATATATATAATTATTCTGGGATATAGATGATCTAGATAGGCTTCCTTAGGTCTATTTACCATTTCCTCCATTCTATCTCTAACATCTGAAGTGTTAAGTAGAGCTTTCATGCTTTCCAAATCTCTCTCATACTTTTATACTCAGAATGCAAAGAATAGAGTTTGTGCAAGCATCTTTTACCAATTATTTCATAACATGATTCTGATTTGAACATTTAAAACAATATTATCATGTTTCTCTTAAAATTTTAACAGGAAATAACAACTGCATAGATTTAAATTATATTTTTTTCTTTCAGTAGCATCATAGATTCATCCATCATCTTTCAAAGCACACACATAATTTTTAAAGTCAATTTGTCTACCTTTGTTTTGTTCTTACATCTCTCTCAGTAGCCTACAGAGTTGTGGTCTCCTTCACCATTTTGTTTCCCACTTGTTTACTGGTCCTGAGATTTTGTGTCATTCTTCTTCTTTGTATTCTTCATAAGGATCTTCTTGAATAAGTGTGTAAGTTAGAAATACTCATTTTGCAGGACATACTTGCTATGTTACCTCTCTCTGGTTATTATCTCTATCCTGGCTCATCCAGTTTTCTCTTAGAACCCCTAATATATAACAATTACATTTTCATGGCAGAAAAGAACTAATATTTGGCAAGGATCTTCTAGGTGTCACATTTCCTATAATTAGTAAGATTTTTAGTAAAAATCTGAATTTCATATATAACTATCTATATATTCAATAAGATACCACTTATTCAATAAAATATGTAGGTTGAGTCTGGTCTATTCCATATATTTAGACATCTATGCCGAAAACACCTTTACATATAAAGCATGCAGTCTGTCGCAAAGCTTAATTACATAAATGCGACATGATAGTCACCTAACATGATGTTTATTCTCATGGATTCCCTTGTTCATTCTCATGGATTCTCATTCTGTAGGTCTTGGGTGAAGCCAGAATTTTACATTTTTAATAAGCTACACAGGTAGTATATATATGTGAATGATTTGGAGCCATACATTTTTCAGGATGATTTAGATAATTTATAAATTATCTCTTTATCACTATAGCATTATACTATTTCTCAGCTTTTTGAGAGATAAAGTACACACTTGAAATTAGCTTCCTGGAATAGAAAGAGAGTGAACATACTACTTCTGGAATTAAGTTGAAGTTACTTAGGTGGATGGATGGTAGATAGAATAATGCTCTCCAAAGATGCCCGCTCCCTAATCCCCAGAATTTGTCAATATGTTACTTTACCTTACAAAAGAGACTTTGCAGATATGATAAAGATTAAGGGTTTTGAGTTGAGAATATGATTCTAAAGTCTTCCTGTGGGCCAATCTAATCACAAGCCCCCAGAAGTGGATTAGGAAAGTAGAAGAGTGGGTAAAAGAGATGAGATGGAAAAAGAGAGAGAGAGATATCTGAGCATAAGTCAAATTCAACCCACTATTGCTGGCTTGGAGATGGAGGCAGGTGGCCACAAACCAAAGAATTTGAGTAGCCTCTAGAAGCTTGGAACCACCTCTCAGTTGACAGCCAGCAAAGAAATAGGGACATCAGGCTTACAACTATCATAACTGAGTTTGGCCAACAATTCAAATAAGCCTGGAGCAGATTCTTACAGCTTTCAGGAAAAATTCAGGACTGCTGACACTTTGATTATAACCTGATGAGACCTGAGCTGGACTTCTGACTATTTGTGCTGCTTAAGCCCTTAAATCTGTCTTAATTTGTTATGGCAGGAGTAGAAAACAAATATAGTATAGAAAAAGGAATATATCAAAATGCTGGAATAACAAACATGATTTTATGCTGAGTGTGACCTCTAGAACATACTTGACAATTAAGTGCCAACTGGTCAGATTCAATTTTTGTGAGGAACTGATTTACACATCACGATTCTATTCTTTCTTCTGTATACAGCTATTCATCAAATTGAAATTTAATAATTGTAGAGATATTAGAAAAGCATCTTCAAGTAGTGTTTTGAAACCTTTGTAGTGTGACTTACAAAATATTGCAGAGTGTATATAAAGTGCTTATATAAAGTGCTTATAGAGAATACATGAATTCTTGGCTTGGGGGAGGGAGTTTTTCTCATTTTGACTTTGTGGAGATAAAGTATAAGAGCTTCTGAAGCCAATTTGAAATTATATGAGAATTGTATATCAGCTCAGTGTCTTTGTTTTAATTCTCTGGAAGTCAAAGTAGCTAATATGCTCTCTAAACAATGCAATTTTCCTTCTATATATTGTGCTTTGAGAATTAGGCTTATTCTTCACAAGTGACATAAATTTGGAGAATTGTGTTACATAGAGAGATTGATTTTATTTTCTGTTTGTAGATGTTGAATCATTCTCTCTCAGTCAGTTAAATAGAGTAGAATTATTCATCAAGATTTCTTTTCATTCCATCACACGCTGGGACTTACGATTCTGAATGTTTCTCTTCTGTTGTATATAAATGACATTCTGGATTTGTGCTGTAACTAAACTCAACTGTGCTTGCTCATACTTAGAATCCAACTGCTAAAGCCAATAAATTGAACATAGAAAATTGACCATAGAGAAGGAACAGATATGTTTTATTTATTTTGAATTAATGTTGCTCTATCTGAAAAGTGATAATCTAACATTTTAGTAATAAACTCAGTTTTACATCAGCTATAGTTATTATTATATGCATGCATGATTATACTCTAAGTAAATGATGTAATAGGTCAAAAGAAAGTAAATTATGAGTTTTAAGAACATAAATTACATCACTTTTCAGATTTTTACTTTCTTTTGAGAAATGTTGACTCTATTTGAGGCATAATTTAAAATGAAATTCCATCATTTGTAAACATTTATCTTACCTAATTTGATAGTTGCAGGTTGTCACTATTTGTATTTATCATTGTACCAGATGCCCAGCCTGTACAATAAGGCATGATAAGAAGTAAAGGGATGATAAAAATTTGAAAAAAAAACAAAAACAAAACAAAACTTTCATTACTCACTGGTAGCATAATTGCCTACATAGAACATTCAAAAGTATCTCTGGACAGACTTTTAGAAATATAAATAAATTTAGCAGTCTTTTAAAATACAGAATCACTATCCAAAATTTAATCATATTTCTATAGACAAACAGAAAACAAATAAAAATAACAATAAGTCACATAATAGAATTCATAAATCTCAAACACAGGCATAAATTTAACAAAAAATGTGCAAAACTTCTACATAGGAAATTCACAAATCATTAAGCAGAGAAATTAAAAAAAGACTTAATAGAAAACAAATATATTTGAAGAGCGAATGACCAAATATTTTAAAGATGTAGATTACCCCCTAAATTAATTTCTTCAGAGTCAAACAATCTCTATCAAAATAATCCTAGGAATTCTTCAGTGGATAAAGTCTTTTTCAAAAAAAATTAAAATACTTATGAAAAGTTTATGCCCAAGAGTAGCCTTGGCGATTTGAAGAAAAAGAAAACTGGAACTATATATACCATGCTCCTGGACCCAATCAATATTAGTATCTATTGGGTAGATTCGGCACAAAGACAGTCTAAATGATGAATAGAAAGCAAGAGAGAGTCTAAAAACACACATATTTCATTAAGTGATTTATGACAAAGCTGACATTGCAATGCAGTGGGAAAAGTGTGATAATTTTAATAATTGATGAGGAATCAATTTCCTGTATGTATCTTGACCCCTAATTTGTACCATGCCTAAAAATACATTCCTGATGAGCAGCAGAACTAAGTATACTGCCAGTATAGAAATTATTAGAATATTTTACATCATCAAATAGATGTGTCAAGGCATTTTACTTTAGTATTTTTTCCTATTGACAAATTACATTTTTTATGTGCTGATTTGCCACTCATTTATCTTCTTTTTTTTTTTTAAGTTTCTTATAAAAAACTTTACCAATCCTTTTTTTTTTTTTTAAGATTGAGTTTTTTTTTTTTTTTTTTTTTTGAGTTGGAGTCTCACTCTGTCGCCCAGACTGGAGTGCAGTGGCCGCTCCCGGCCACCGCAGCCTCGCCTGCTGGGCTCCGGCGATCCTCCCACCTCAGTCTTCCAAGTAGCTGGAATTACAAGCATGGGCTACCACGCCCGGCTGATTTTTTGATTTATTGTAGAGATGAGGTCTCGCTGCCCAGGCGGGTCTCGAACCCGTGGGCTCAGGCAATCCACTCACCTCAGCCTCCCAAAGGCGCGGGATTACAGGCTGAGCCACCGAGCCTGGCTGAGTTCTTTTTTTATGCTTGTGATTAAAGAGATATTTATATATTCTGGACACAAATCCTTTATCCCTTTTATGATTTTTGCATAAGTTCTTCCATCTATTGCTCAAATTTTCATTCTATTACATTGTCTAACACAAAATACATTTTTTAATTGTGCTGAATTCAAATTTATAGTCGTATTTCTTTTATAGATCATGGTTAGTGTAATATTTAAGAACCTTTTGCCTAAACCAACATCATTTAGACTTTCTCCTATTTTTCTAAATATTTTATTCTTTTACATTTGGTATTTAAGCCTATTGCTTATTTGAGTTAACTTTTTATATAAAGTGTAAGGAATAGCCTGGGTTTTATTGTTTTCCATCTCATGCCTAATTTTCCCAGGACCACTTATTGAATAAAATGTTGTATCTATTGAATTTGCCTTACACTTTTTTCAAAAGTAATTGGTCGTATTAGAGGGGTCCATTTTGGATTATCTGTTCTTCATTGATCAATGTGTCTATTCCTTCACTGATACTATGTCATAATTACTGTAATTTTATAGTAAAAGTTGAAATTGGGAAATATGAGTCCTCTAATTTTAATATCATATATATTCCATAAATATGTACAATTATTACTATCAATTTTAAAAATAATTGTTTTGACTGTTCAAATATTTTCTGTCTCTCCATACACATTTTAGAATTAGTTTGCTGATATCTCCAAATAAATTATGGGTATTTTTATTGGTATTATGTAGAGTATATGGATCAAATTTGATTTATTTTACTATTGTTTTATAGTTTTCTGTAGATTGCATCTACACTTGTTTTGTTAGATTTATACTTAGACACTTTATTTGGAGGAAATATGTAAATGACATTATTTTTTAATGTCAGGTTTCATTTTTTCAATTCTGGTATGTGGGGATGCAGTTGACTTTTATATATTAACTTTGAACCTGTGACAACGGTTACATTCACTTAATAGTTTCAGAAGTAATTTTGTAGATTCTTTGAAATTTCCTACGTAGAAAATCATACCTCTGCAAATATAGTTTTATTTTTCTCATTTTCTTGTCATAATTCACTATCCAAGACTTTCAGTACAGAGTTCAAGATAGACATTAGTAAGTAGTCGCCCCATCCCATACCATCCCCTGAAAAATTTTTATCTTGTTTTGTTGTAAGAATAATACTGCTCTTATGAGATAAGTTGAAAAGCATTATTCCTTTTAATTTTTTTTTTCTGGAAAAGATGTGTAGAATTGATATTATTTCTTCCTAAAGTGTTAGGAAGAATTTGTCAGTGATTCATCCTTGTATGAAGTGTTTTTGTTTTAACTATACATTTAATTTTCTATACACATAACAATTTTCAAAGCTTTTTCTGTACTCTTCTGATTTGCCCAAGGTTGGCATCTTATTGAATTTTAGTCTGGGACCTTTATGGTAGTCTATATCATAGCCCAGTTCCCAAAGCTGTACATTTTGGGGGACTCTTTTCATATAGATGGTACCCAGAGGGTGAGCTGAGAACTTCATAAATAACTATGAAATATTTTCACCTAGCTCCCTCTTACTCATGATTCATCTCAAACATTGTAGCCTATAAGAGCTTCCCAATCATTTTCCTACTTATATGGCTAAAAGAGCCAAAGTTTAGCATCCTGGCAGCTTTTCCAATTGCCTGGTAACTTCCACAAGATGATGAGCAGAAGGAGAGGTAAAAATAAAACGGATTCTTCCTACACTCTTCAAGCCAAGGGGACCACTTTCCCAGTTTCTCTGGTTAGGGGGAAAGACTGATTTTCTCTCTCTGTTTCAGATTTCTTTAGAGGCACTATTGCTGTATGCGCTGCTACTATGACAGTAGAGCAGTATAGAGAATAGGACGTTCCTCGTTGCAGGAGTAGGAGAGGAAAAAATAAAGCAAAAACATGGGTTCCCTGCTTCCTCTATTTTGCACATTATCTTTAACAATAGATAATATTATTTGTTTTGTTGTTATTATTATGATGATGCCATTTTGAAACATGATTTTTATGTTTCATTATGGCTTAAATTTTCATTTAATAAATTACCAAAAACGATAACCACTGTTTTACAAATTTGTAGCTCACTGAGATTAACTTTTTGGTGAATTCCTCTTTATACCTTCTATGTAATTTTTCTTCAAATTGTTAAAATTATTATATTCTGCTGCTTAAAGTCTGTATATATCACAGTGATTTTAGATCACACATAACATTTGTCAGTCCATATTTACATTTTAACCTATGTTTATAATATCCTGCAAAAAATATCATCATATATGTTATATATTTCTTTAAATTCCTTTTTTTTTTCTGATTTGGGAAATGATATTCTTCCCAAATCCAAGGTTATGTAATAATTCTCCTCATGAATTTCAATATGAAAATAATACTTTGCTATATAATACAAACAATTCAAAATTTAAATTTGAAAAAAAAAACAAAAACAAAACTGGTTTGGTGTCTGGCCACACTGTGAGAGCTTGAGTAAATTCAATAGATACACGGCATATTAGTTTCTTTATTTAACAAACATTCACTGAGTTCCAATGGTGTTCCATATACACCTCTGAAGTCTCAGGATACAGCAAAGAAATAAGTAAACAAGAATTCTTGCCCTGTAAATACTTACATTGGTGAATTAATGCTTTTGGCATGCAATCCTTATAGTAATATCTATTTAATAAGGATGCTATGAGTCATAGATGATACAAATAAAATCATTTTCATGGAGTAAAGCTGTAAGCAACAGGCATGTTGATCTTATGATTGTCATTTCGTAGAACATAAAAGCAGAGTTCTTATTCTATACAGAATGGCCATTGGTAGGTGGAGGCTGTGTCTTACTCCTTATTGTCATAAGTTGTTCATAATTTGATGAAAACAAATAAGAATCATAAAATAGTGCTGTGATATTTATTATTCTTTAATTCTTTATTGACTCAGTAAGTTAAGAATCAATAATAGTAGCATTAATAAAGCATAATGTTGTGGTGGTTATAGGTCTTCATTCCTTTCTAAACTGAAACAGAAGCCTGAAGAGGCTTCAGCTTTTCACTCATTTCCTTATTGTGGTAGGAATAACAATCATCACATGCATGTTTATGTTGGCTTAAGATTCCTCTTGACTTGCCCTTCCTAAGGGTTTAAATGGATGTCAGGGTTTCAAGCAGTCTTCACAATTTGTTAAGGCTAACAATGTCACACAAGTAGAAGCTGTAGTCTCTAATTAATGTTTAGAAACCAAACTGACTGTACTTACACTAATGAATTGGACGTAGATCAGAACAAAGCTCCTTGGTTACTAAGAGAACAAGACTTAAGAACACTAACAGTTAATGTTTTGCTGGTGTCAGAACAATACTTTTTGAAACTTCGGAAAAGGCAGCTAAGTCAGTATGTGGTTTTCATTGTTTTGAGTCAGTACTGACTGAGCTTTCACTAATGTTCTGTTTGTATAATTTGGTGTAATTATAGCTTTAAAGCAAAATAATTTATTGGCATAGAGCAAAAGCATCTGCATTATTTTTATCATGTTGTTTGATTGAAAGAACTGCTTCTGATCATTAAAATATAAAACTATTTACATATTCAAAGTTATTCATTTAATTATTTTAATTTACATTTAATTGTTTTCTATCAATTTGAAACATTACCAGTTAAGAACAAAGCAAAATGTTACGTGTTTTGATACTTATACAAACTTGGACAATATTTATTCTACATCTATTTTTTTCTCTATTTTCATTATTGCTGTTCATATTACAAATGCAATACATGTTCACTGTGGGGGGGGGAGAAAAAATACAGGTAAACTAAAATGCAATAACATGAAGCACCATCCTTCAGATACAACTGTTGTTAATGCTTTGGTACATATTATTTCTGATTTTCAATATATAGAAGAAAGTTTCCCTTTCTACAATTAGCACTAAAGTTGGATGCTGGGTTATCCACATGATTGGAGATGTTTTCCTACACCAGAGACAGCAGTGAGCCCAAGAAAAGTCTAGGAAGGGAAAACCCTGATCACTTCTTTTGAGCCCACACTAAGAAAGTCAGTGCTTAGACTATTGAAACCTTACTTGAAATACAAACTAAATTCTGTTCTGAAAGTTTCCATTTGTGTTAGTCAGGGTGCTCCATAGAGACAAAAACAATAAGATATAGTTAGATGATAGAGGTAGATGATAGATGGATGATAGATTAGATAGATAGATGATAGGTAGGTAGATAGATAGATAGATAGACAGATAATAGATGAGCAAAAATATATTAGAGGAATTGGTTCACCCCATTATGGAGATTGAGAAGCTTCACAGCAGGGCTTTTGCAAGCTGGGGACTCTGGGATGCTAGTCGCATGGCTCAGTATAGGTATAAAAGCCTGAGAATGGTGGGTATGGGACGCCCTGGTGTAAGACTTGGAGTCCAAATGCCAGAGAGTCTAAAGTTCTGATGTTCAAGGGCAAGAAGAAACTGTATTTCAGCTCTCAGAGAGAGAGAGAGAGAGAGAGAGAGAGAGAGAGAGAGAGAGAAAGTCTCCTTTACACAGTGTTTTCTTTGATTGGAGACCCAAGCCCAAGCCTATTGGATGGTGAGCACTCATATTGAAGGTAGGTCGTCCTCACTTAGTCCATTCAAACTCACATGCCAGACTCCTCTGGAAACACTCTCACAGACATATCCCCCAAAATAAAGCTTACCAGTTCTCTAGATATTCCTGAATCCAGTCAAGCTGACACCTAAAATTAACCATCACACATTCATTTCATTTTGATATTAAGATCGTATTCAATGTCAGATTCCTGTGCCAAGAAGAGACTAAATATTGCAGTGCATGAGACAGGGAAATAGGCAGCCTCTCAACTGCCCTGCAGTAGTTTCCTGGACAGAACCAGAATGATCTCATCTGATGAGTGCCAGGAAGCGCAGCAAATGCAGCAGCATTGGCAAAGGTGACCGTGCTTTGATATTTCAGTGCCGTAATAAGCCTTTCCTGGACAAGTGCTCTAAATACTATCCAGGGAGTAATTTTTTTTTTTCAGTCAGGATTGCTAAGTTAATTTACATACAGCCAAATTTACTTTTGCTCAGTATATAAATGTATGAATTTTGAACAAAAAAGTACAGCCTTGTAGCTACCACCACAATAAATATGTAGTTTTTTTCCACCCCTAAAAGCTCTCTCATGCCTCTTTCAAGATAATACTCTCCTTTCAGTCTTAGTCATTGGTAATTGCTGATCTGCTATTTCCTACAAGGGTTTTGTTTTTTGTGTCTGACTTCTTTTGCTTCACAGAATACTTCTGAGAATCAGCCACATTTTTGTGTATATCTCTTTCTTTTCATTGTTGAGTGGTATGCCTTTGGAGGGTAGATTGGCTTATTAATTCTCCAGTTGAGGAATATATTATTATTTTGAAGTGATTTAATGATTAAAAATGAGGTAGCTATAAATACTCATGTACAAATTTTTGTGTATATATGACTCATTATTCTACTTGGCTAAATATTTAGAGGTGGGATTGTTTGGGTCGATGACTAGTATATGATTAACTTTATGACTAACTGCCAGACTGTTTTCCAAAAAGTCCGGTACCATTTTGCATTTCAACCAGGAAGGTAGAAGAGTCCTTGATTCTCTGCATGTTTACAAGCACTTGGTATTATTAGTTGTTTGGGTTTTTAAACATTTAAAAAGTTCTTGTAAGTGTTTGGTAGTCTCTTGTGATTTAGTTTTCCTTTATCTGATGACAAACAATGTGCTTAGTTGCTATCTATATCCCTTCTTTGGTGAAATATTTGTTCAAATCTTTTGCTTATTTTTTAAATTGGATTTTATCTTCTCTTACTATTGAGTAGTGAGAATATATTCTATATTTTAGACAACAATTTTATAGCAGATATGTGATTTTAAAATATTTTCTTGAGGTATTGTAATTGCCTTTTTCTTTTCTTTTTTTTTTTTTTTTTTTGAGTTGGAGTCTCATTCTGTTGTCCAGACTGGAGTGCAGTGGCCCCTCCCGGCCACCGCAGCCTCGACCTGCTGGGCTCCGGCGATCCTTCTGCCTCAGCCTTCCAAGTAGCCGGAATTACAGACATGCGCTATCATGCCCGGCTGATTTTTTGATTTATGTAGAGATGAGGTCTCGCCAAGTTGCCCAGGCGGGTCTCGAACCCGCGGGCTCAGGCAATCCACTCACCTCAGCCTCCCAAAGGCGCGGGATTACAGGCTGAGCCACCAAGCCCGGCTGCCTTTTTATTTTCATAACATTGTTTTGGAAAGGCAAGATGTTTTAACCTCTGCCTAAACTAAAACTAAAAAAAAAAAAAAAAAAATTCCTCTTATGTATTATTCTAAAAGCTTTATAACATCAGGTTTTACTTTTAGGTCTATTATCCATTACGAGTAATGTGTGAGCATGGAATGAATATAATTTAAGATTCATTTTTTACATATAAATTTTCAGTTATTACAGGACCATTTCATTATAATTCTAAGCTTTATACACTGAGTTGCTTGGGAACCTTTATCAAAGTTGATTAACCCTATATGTGGGAGTTTATTTTTGGTCACTATTTTCTTCCATTCATTAATATAGCCGTCCTTTTGTTACTAACATGCTACCTCAATCACCCATGGCTTTATCAAAGTCTTAAAGTTAGGAGGTAATATAAGTTCTCTAATTTTTGATATTGTGTTCCAAGTTTGTTTTAGTTACTATATTTATTAACATTTAAAAATACTTTTTTATAACTATTTTATTTTAGAGATGTGGAGCAGAAGTCAGGATTAAGTACATAAGGAATCTGTCTGCAGGTGAAGTTTGGGCCTCCAGTTCATCCTCAATTCCCCTGGTTTAGGACCAGGTACCCTTTGTGTTATTATGTACTACACCCCTCTCTACCTCTTCTAGCAGTGTCCTATGACTACTGATCCCTCCCTTTTGCTAACTTTATAAATTTTTATATCAGTATGTCAACTTCTACAAGGAAAACTTGCTGTGACTTTGTGAATATATTGACTCTATAAATCAGTTTGGGTGGAATTAACATCTTAACAGTAATGTGTTTTCCCATCTATGAAGAATTATTTATAAACTGTAATTTCTTATCAATGTTTCTAGTTCTCAGCATACAAATATTTCACAAATTTTGTTAGGTGTGTATTAATTTTTTGTGCTATTATAATAGTACTTAAATATGCAATTTGTTAATGTCTCTATTATTTCTACAATCCAAACTACATACATTTATGGCCCTGAAAATGTTGTGGTGAGTTGTTCAAATAACAAGGAATATGTTATAGATTTAAGGTAACAAGTTGTTCCAGCTGAAACATGGACACTGGTTGTTCTGACATAAGAATATGTCCTCTCTTTTATTTTGGAAGAGTCAAATATCTTTTCTTTGGTACATTCTCGGAGTCATAACCTTATCCTAGTCTTTTGACGACTTGTCTAAAATGTATTATGAGATTCCTTTTCTTCTTGGAAAATTCAAGGTAAGATCAATAAGAAAAAAGGCACAGAGGATTCTCATGTTAACCTATGAAATCTATGTCACATAAATCTTCGCTCAAGAAAGTCATATGGGAAGCTTAGATTCCCAGGTGAGAAATAGACTCCACTTCACCAATTGACTTTTGTACATTAACCTTGTATTCTGCAACCTTCATATACTTGCTTTTTTTTTTCTAGGAATTTTTGTTATTCCTTTGGGGTTTTCTACATAGATAATCATGTCATCTGTAAACAAAGAGGTTATTATTTCTTTCTAGCTTTATACTCAATTTTAGTGGGAAATGCTCCAATTTCTCACTATTAAGTATAATGTTAGCTGTAGATCAGGGGTACCCAACCTCCGGGCGATGAACTGGTACTGGTCAATGACGTTTTAGCAACTGGGCCACATGGCAGCAGGTGAACAGTAGGTGAGTCAGCGAAGCTTCATCTGTATTTACAGCTGTTCCCCATCCCTAACATTACTGCCTAATCTCCACCTCCTGCAGGTCATCACTAAAAAGCCTACTACAATTACCAACATCCTATCTTTCTGATGCAGGGTTTTCTGCAGTGACAGCAACCAAAACATGATTATGAAGTCAATTGGACATTAGCAACACACATCAGGTGTCACTGTCTCCCATCACCCCCAGATGGAACTGTCTTGTTGCAGGAAAACTAGCTCAGAGCTTCCCACTGTTTCTGCATTATGGTGAATTGCATAGTCAGTTCATTATATATTGCAATGTAATCATAGAAATAAAGTGCACAATAAAGGTAATGCGCTTGAATCATCTAGAAACCATTCACCTGCTCACACATCTGTGGAAAAATTGTCTTTCATTAAACCGATCCCTGATTCCAAAAAGGTTGTGGACCATTGCTGTAGAGGTTTAGGGTTTTTATAAATTGTGTTTTTTGTTTGTTTGTTCACAAATTGAAAATTTTTCTTACTATTTACAGACTATTCAGAGTTTTATTATGAATAGGTGTTGGGTTGTTGTCATATTATTTTTCTGCATTAATTAATATGATCATCTTACATTTCTGCTTTAGTCTGTTGATATAATTTATTGCACTGATTAATATTCAAATGTAGAATGCCCCTTGATACCCAAACAAAATTACTTCTTTGTGGTATATAATGTTTTTGTACATTGTTAGATTCAGCGTTCTAATATTTTATGAGAATTTTTGTATCTATGTTTATGAGAGGTATTAGACTATAATTTTCATTTCTTGCATTTATTTGGTTTTGACTTCAAGATAATCCTAGCCTCAGAAAATTAGTAGAAAGTGTTTATTCTGCATCTACTTTCTGAAAGAGTTTATTAGGACTTCCTTAAATGTTTAGAAGAATTCATCAGTGAAACAATCAGGATGTTGTGAAATTTCTTTTAGAAGGTTATTATTTATTGTTTCAATTTATTTATTATATATAGGGCTATTCAAATTTTATATATATATATATGTATTTGTGAGTTTTGGTAGCTTTTTTTTATTCCAAGAAACTAATGTATGAGGGAGATGCACAAAAAAACCCCTACAGAGTTATCTTACAGAGGGCAGGCCCCTGGTAGTACACTCAGAATTTGTTCTCTGGATCAAATGGTCGACCAAAGTGTTTATCTGGAAATTTTCAGAAGGCTCCATCACAATTTGCAGAAGAGACTTCTGAGTTGTGGCAAACAGGAGCTGGTTCTTCCACCAAGACAACACCTGCCCTCACTACACTTAGTGGTCAGCAGTTTATGACCAAAAACTGCATGACCCCCAAGACCCACCTTCTCTATTTGCCCAATCTCACCCTGAGCAACATTTTTTGTTTCTCTAGATGGGAAAAGTCCTCAAAGGGAAACATTTTGAGGATGTGGAAGAGGAGACAAAAAATAGCAGAAGGACTAAAAGGCATCAAAATTGATGAGTTCAAAAACTGTTTTGAGCAGTCAAAAAAGCATACAACAGTGTATTGAATCAAATGGAGAGTACTTTGAAGGTGACTGAAGTTTAAATATCTAAGTATAAATACACAATTTTTCACAAATAATTTATATTTTGGGGGTTCCTCCCTAATAGTTCACCTAAATTATTATGTTGCCATGGAGTTGTTAATAGAATTTTTTTAATTATCCTTTTAATGTCCATAGATGAGTAGAGATGATCCCTCTTTCATTTCTGATACTGGTAATTTTGTCATCTCTATTTTGGGGCTAGTATTTAAATCTCGTTCTTCCTAAAATTGAAGCTTAGATTATTGATTTTAGAGCTTTCTCCTTTTGTATTCTATGCATTTAATGTTATAAATTGTCCTGTACCTCTTTCACTGGATAACACCACTTTTATTTTCATTTTTAATTTTCACTTATTCATATTTAAAAATTTTTTCTTGACATATCTTATCTATATTCTACAATAATCTAATACGCGGTTAAGATTTCCACTTTAAGCAAACAGTTATCTTTTCAATCAATTAAGAGTTAAAAAATACTTTTAGCCAACATTGAAACTTCATTTATTCTGATTTTTTCTTCTTTGAAGCTGGTGCATGTTTCTGACCTATATAATTTATTTTCCCCTTCAGGTAAATCTTTTAACATTTTTTCAGAGCAAGTCTTCTGGTGATTAAATTTATTAGTTTTTGTTTGTAGAGAAAGTCTCTATCTTTTCCCTTCATTTTTGAAGGACAATTTCACTGCATATGAAATTCTGTTGATATTTTGTTGCTTCAGCACTTCGAATATTTTACATCATCTTCCTTTTTTTTAAAATCTCTTTCATATGTTTAATGGGAACAATCACCAATTTAAGTTTTTAATTTTTCTATTTTATTTTATTTTTATTATTTTTTTAGGAAGCAGGATTTATTGAGATGACAGAAAAGCTCACACAGTGGAAGGGGACCTGAAGGGGTTACCCTTATATTGTTATTTTAAAGATATGAGGTACAAGCCAGGATTAGGTACATAAGTTATCGATGTGCAGGTAAAGTTTGGGTCTCCAACTGGTCCTCACTTCCCCTGGTTTAGAATCACGAATATAACCAGTAGAGCCCAAATCAGTCTGCAAAAAGATACCTGCACACACATATTCATTGTCGCACAATTCATAATTATTATCTTCTTGCCTGCATGACTTCTGATGAGACATTTGCTTTAATTCTTATCTTTCTTTTGTGGGTAAGTTGTCTTCCACCATCCACAGGCTTCTTCAAGACTTTCTCTTTGCCTTTTGTGTTTTGGAAACTTTAATATGATATGTTTAAGTGCAGTTTTTGTGGGATTTTTTTCTTCATGATGTTCTCTGAGATCTGCATGTCTTGTCTGTCAAGAATTTTGGAAAATTATTGGCCACTGTTATTTCAAATATTTCTTCTACTCCATTTCCTCTTTCTTCCATTTCTGATATTCCAATTACATATAAATTATATCTTTGAAATTGTCCCATAGTTCTTGAATGTTGTTGTTATTATTATTATTTCTTTGCATTTTAGTTTGGGAATTTTCTTTTGACCTTTATTGACCATCACTGATTCTTTCATTCATTGACTCTGTCATATATAATGAAGAACCTATAGAAGATATTCTTCATTTTTGTTGGAAGATCTTTTAAAAAAATTTTAGCACTTCTTTTTGATTCGTTATTATAGTTTCCCTTCTCTACTTACCTTCTCATTTGTTCCTTCAACTTGTCTATTTCTTTTGTTTAACAAATTGTTTTAAATCAACTGATAATTCCAACCCGGTGTCATATCGGAATCTGGATTTGATACTTGCTTTGTGATTTTCCTTGCTTTTAGTGTGCCTTGTGAATTTTTATTTTGTTGTTTTGTATATGCTATATGGGTATAGTTATTGAGTAAATAGTCCTATAGTGTGAAGATTTATCTTAACCTGGCTAGAAGTTGGATTTTATTTAGCGTTTTTGTAGTTTTAGGTACCAAAGCTATAAAATGTCTCTAGATTCCTTGTATTTGGTCCCTTCTCTTGATTTTGGGCTTCCCTAACTATTTCTCAGAGAGAGTCTGTGTGTTGCAGTTTTTTCATCTTCATGTATTATTATTTTATTGAATCTCTGATGTTGTAATGGTAAGGTGCCAGGGAGGAGTACTGATCAAGTACTGATCAATCTCAGTCTTTTATTAGGCATGAGTCTCTGGTCTGTGACCTTTCACTAGTGTGTGTTCCTATACTGTTTCCCTCTCGTCTTCTACATGAATCAGGTCAAGTATGTCACCTTTGAAAGTAGGCATTTTTTATCAATATTTTTTATTATGATATTGTGGGGTACAGTTAAGGGGTAGGTATACAAATATGCTTCATTCAGGTACCCTTGTTGATAAGAGGTGTCTCCCCAGAAAGTAGGCAGTTTTTAAATGGAAAACATCCTGGGTATATTTCAAAAGGATTGCTTCTCCTCTTTCCCCAGCATTGCCCAAAATACATCTTTCTGGGTTATTCCCTGCAAAAATCTGATGCAAGTTATGGAGGCAAAGTCTGGCTAAATGTGTTAATCGCCCCTAAGACTTTGAAACCCAGGAGTTTCTTACTATCATGCTAGTTCACACTCAGCCTTCAGCAATTTGTTAAAATTATCATTTAAATGTTAGTACCAATTAATGTACTCTACTGGCTTCTGCTTCATTTAAGCATACAGTGATTCTGTCTTTCTGAATTTAATTCTCTTTCAAGATCCTCAGGAGTGGTTTGCCTTGGGAACTTAGTTCTCTGTTGGGTCTAAGAAAAGTCACTGATTTCATTTTGTTCAGCTTTTTTTTGTTTTATGTATGTGACTGACGATTTTTACTCTCTTTATATCTCTGATTTGCAGTCAAAAATCTCCATAGAATTTTGCCTAAGTTACTATTCATGGTAATCTGGCTGCACAGAGACTAAAGTAATATACCTGATATTTTAGCCTGTTCAAAGTTGAATTTTTTGCTTCCAAATGTAGAACTAAGAATGGACTCTTTTTACTTCTATCCAAATTGGCTCTAACCCAGTTGAAACTAAATGTTACAACTTTCACACTATATACCTATACATGATAATTTGCCTAAGTAAAGAATCGAGGAGATTTTTTAACATTTGGGCTGATACAGATATCAAGATATCAACAGAATTCAGATCTCTTTAAGTGGATAATTGAAGAATCTGGTTGCCGATAATTATTTAAATTAATGTAATGGAAATCAGTCACACTCTTAAATTTTACCAAGCATTTCAAATACAGTCAAAGTATTTTACTTCAGCAAAGTTACATCACCTTACTGAAAACAGAACTTTATAGGATTCAATAATTTTAATAAATAATCTGGCCCGGCTCAGTGGCTCAGCCTGTAATCCCGCGCTTTGGGAGGCTGAGATGAGTGAATTGCCTGAGCCCGTGGGTTCGAGACCCACCTGGGCAACTTGGTGAGACCTCATCTCTACAATAAATCCACAACTAGCCGGGCGTGGTAGCGCGCGCCTGTAGTTCCAGCTACTGGAAGGCTGAGGCGGAAGGATCGCCGGAGCCCAGCAGGTCGAGGCTGCGGTGGCCGGGAGCGGCCACTGCACTCCAGTCTGGGCGACAGAGTGAGACTCCAACTCAAAAAAAAAAAAAAAAAAAAAATCTGGTAAGCAAAGGGACAAGTATTTATGCACAGGGCCCAAAATGGACATTTCCCAAACATCATAACCAAAACAAAGGCATATAATTTTTTGAACCAAAAATGTAGTTGTCTCAGCATCATATTGTGAATAGAATATATTTTGTACAATTGAAAACCTGTGTTCATTATGCAATATAACTTTATGTAGACTTGAATCTACAACTGCGCTAGTCATTAAACTACTTGCATAGCAGTTATTTTTATAATTCTTTTTTTTTTTTTTTTTTTTTTGAGTTGGAGTCTCACTCTGTCGCCCACACTGGAGTGCAGTGGCCGCTCCCGGCCACCGCAGCCTCGACCTGCTGGGCTCCGGCGATCCTTCCGCCTCAGCCTTCCGAGTAGCCGGAACTACAGGCGCGCGCTACCAGGCCTGGCTGATTTTTTGATTTATTGTAGAGATGAGGTCTCGCTGCCCAGGCGGGTCTCGAACCCGCGGGCTCAGGTAGTTCACTCACCTCAGCCTCCCAAAGGCGCGGGATTACAGGCTGAGCCACCGAGCCCAGTTTATAATTCATTTTTTAATGGTAGAACAAGTTTTAATATTCACTTGTTTTTAAAATGTCTCCTAGGCATGTTTAATACATTTTTTAAGGGGGGAACTTTAGAGACATTCTTTCCAATTCCAATTACATTAAAAGTGCTTTGAGTTTGTATTAATGAAAGGATAATTGTTACTTTTATACTATTTGAAATTTCGATCTAGAGAAACAAATATCTTTCTTTATTCAAGTCTTTTTAAAGTTTTTAGTGTTATAGGTCATGCCTCTGTTTATTATATTGTTTGTTGATACATTTCTAGATCAGATAAACCTTCTTCTTCGTTTTTTTTTTTTTTTTTTTTTTGAGTTGGAGTCTCACTCTGTCGCCCAGACTGGAGTGCAGTGGCCGCTCCCGGCCACCGCAGCCTCCACCTGCTGGGCTCCGGCGATCCTTCCGCCTCAGCCTTCCGAGTAGCCGAAATTACAGGCATGCGCTACCACGCCGGGCTGATTCTTTGATTTATTGTAGAGAGGAGGTCTCGCTGCCCAGGCGGGCCTCGAACCCGCGGGCTCAGGCAATCCACTCACCTCAGCCTCCCAAAGGCGCGGGATTACAGGCTGAGCCACCGAGCCTGGCTCCTCAGATAAACTTTCTTACAATATCATTGCATAAATAGTTTACTGAGGCTTAAATTCTGAGAAAGTGCATTTTATTTGTGTTGTGACTATGTCCAAAGACATCCCCAAAATTTGTATATTTATAATCACATGTGAAACACAAATTCCTTATACCTATTATTGTTTTCACTATGAGAAACCTCTACTGCTTTTACCTTCTCATCTGTGGTATAATACAGTATAAATGACAGTTCTGTTTTATTCTTGTTACATTTTGACCCCTTTATCGTTTGTCCTTTTCTTCTTCTAGAATTTGGAATCCATTGACCATAGTCCATCAATCTTATTTTCCTTGGTGTTTTTGCTCTATGAATATCTTTTAATCCTCAGTCTCCACATTCTTTTCTCCTGTGGGCTTCAGACAAAGTCTTTCTAAATATTGCCTATGTACTTTATTTTTTCAAAAAGATTTATCTGTTTCCTGTTGCGCTCTTTCTGATTATATTTTTCTTTCACAGTCACACAGTCAATTTTCTTGAGAGTCAGAAGTGGTTTCAAATGTTAGAACAAATTCCAAGGCTCTTAACCTTGGGCAAATTTCCTAATCTCTCTCTTGATGGTTTTTCTATATTTTCTTCTTCTCATTTATATTGTAACTTGGAGGTTCATTATTTCATTTGTTTATTTTTTATCCCTTATTTTTTATTTTAAAGATGTGGTGTACAGTTCAGGGGTAGGTACATAAGTGGTCATCGTACAGGTAAAGTTTGGGTACCCTGATTGACATTCTGTGTCACCTCCTCCCCTGGCAGTGTCCCACTACTGCCAATCCCTTTCTTATAGTATTATGATAAATGTTCAGGGTCCACTTATGAGAATACATGAAGCACTCACATCTTTGTTTCTGTGATAAATTACTGAGTGTTATAGACTTTAATTCCATCCAAGTTGTTACAAAGTTCATAATTTTGTTTTTCTTTATGGCTATATAATATTCCATCATGTAAATGAAACACATTTGGAGGTTCATTACTTTAAAACAGTTAAATATAATTTAACCACTACGTTTCTATAAAAAACAAATTAAGTGCCAACATTTTGTTCAGGAATATTATGCCTTGTTAAATAAACTTTACTTTATTAAAAAAAAGTTTTCAAGCACTTTTGTGTATTATAATATCTATCAAAAATTAAATCTTAGAATTCTTTCATACACAATTTTCATTAATAATGTCACTGAGTTTCCTTGTATAAGTTGTAAAGTGTTTCTGTTTTAGGAAAAACTGAAGATGACGCTTTGTAGTTGTTGAACTCAAGTATAGGAAAAGTGGTGACATTAACTTATGCAATCTAATGTGTTTATTTCTTGTCAATAGATTATAATCATAACAGTGATTTTTATTGTTTTCTCCAAAGTGATGGGCTAGTCAAATATCAAGTAAAGAATTGATTGTCTCATCATAGAATCATATTGAAACAGTTAAAATCTTGTCCACTAAATTAAAATATTGTTTTCATCATGAAATGTATTTTTACAAGAATTTAAGTGTATTTCTTGGTTCTTCGTGAATTCATTGTTTTAGTGCCATATTTAATATCCCCTTCTACTAATCTGATATCTGTGCATCAGTCACCATGTTTTATGCCAGTGCTCCTTTTATGTTGTTAGTTTGTTTTCTTTTTCTTTGTTTTCTTTTTTTCCTGAAGTCATGGAAAGCATTCAAGCCAATACAAACAGGCAGCCTGAAAATCTTGAAAAATTGAGGTCTAAAGGATACACTCCTTACTGTCATATCAGGGTAAAAATGTGAAGATGCCTCCTTTGCTAATCCTCAGATGATTTCCCGCAGGAATGGGCACCATTTGCCCACAGCATTAGCTAGATCAATAACATGCTTAATCATCTTTTCCTCCTTTCCTGTCACACTCACCTTACTCTCTCCTCCAATTCCTAAAATACATCCCAAATAATAGGCTTAAATTAAATCTTTGTTTCAGGCTTTGCTTTTGGGTAAACCAAAAATAAGATCATTATAATGGAGGTGGCCCAAGAAAGCTGTTTCTCAGAGTAGGATTCTGGACTTCCACTTCTCGGAGGCTACTAGACAAAAAGAGACAGTTTACTGGTGATATAAACTCTACCTTGCTGTTGAATCACAACTGCTATGATTTTTCCCTGTGATGACTCAAGAGTAGATATGGGTAGATGGGGGAGAATTTGACTTATGTGGCTGCTCTAGCCCTTGAATCGTGTGGAGGTGATAGTAATTAAGATTGTGAAGTTGCCTCTTCTACTAACTGCCTTAGAAGGCTTGAAACACAAGAATTTCAGATGAAAGTCAATAACTAACAACTCTGAACACACTGTGAAAACCAGATTGTCTCTATGGAAGTCACAGAGATCCTCCACTCTTACAGATAGGGAATAAACAATGATGAAGATTAAACCTAGGATTTTAGTATGAGGCTAGAAGAACTTTAAGGGAATATAAAAAATGTATCTCAGAAATCTCCTGCACTAAAGTTAGGGCCCTGATTATTAAGGGAGAAGGAACTGAACATCAGATGGAACCAATTGGGTGAATTGATCCAAGAAAGTTAAATCCAGAGATACCTTTTTAAATTCTGGGAATGTCAAAATAGACCTCTGCCCACTACTAGAGTTGAGAGATGTCTCATTGCCTAGATACTTAAATGCGTGCCCTATAAGATCATGCTTATTTTCCCTACAATCTATGCCTGTCATCCTTATTTCCAGATCAATAGCTAGAAGCAGGTTTGTGGGTTGCTACATCCAAGAAATTCAGTCTCCAAGATAAAAGAAAATATGTATTTTCTAAAAGATTTGCAGAATTTGGCTCATATATGCTAGCATTCACTCAGGTTACAGATGTCCTAGTGAAGCTTGAAAGTATTAGACTAGGTCATCAAGGGGAGTAGGGATAAGGTGGGGTAGACTACATTACAAGGCTTAATAAGGAAGAATTTATTGTTATGGGGGCCTTTTCCCACAATTTGTCAAGTTGTGGGAAAAGGATTAGCCTGTGGAACAAATCATAATATGACACTATGGGAATTGTAAGGGAGGAACAGATAAGGTCTACCTGTATCTTTAAGAAGCTCAAAGTGTGGCTGTCCCCCGTAAGCCAGGGTTCCACAGCAAATGCTCATATAGAGCTTGGCCCCCTAAGGTCAATGAAAATGAAATAAATTCTAAATAAGCAGCATTTAAGTGATGGCACTAACTTGTCAGAGGCATGGTAGACATAATCGCTGTCATGGTCATCACGGTTGGAGTGGCAATGAGCATGGTCTGCAGGACCTCTGGTGAGCTCGAACAGAGCTTGGTTTCCCTAGAGATAATGTAAATGAGAAACTGAAAATACTGCTACATGGAGGACTTGTGTCATCTAAAAAATGTAATATTGTGATTAATTGCCTAATTTCTAGAGTAAGTCAGTTCTTAGGCTCATGGACCATTGTTTTTCGTTTGCCTGGTTCCCTCTGAGAAAGGAATCTGAAATGCCATCATGAATATAAATATTAAATTCCAAGCTTGCCTAAATGTATCTGTGTCTATTTGTCCGTTTGACTGTACATTTGTGGGAAAAGGAATGACTAGCTTTTTGAGAGCAGTTGATATAGATTGAAGGGGCCCCAAACGCCAGCATGGCCATGTAGTTGGAGCGGGGGCTCAGGGAGCTCTTGTGTAAATAGAGTTCTGGCTGGAATCTGTCATGCAGGGATACACTGTCATTATTGCTTGGTTCCTCAAATATATAATTGGGATGAGTATACATAGCAGTTGGCAGTATTCTTAAATTAATTTATTTTCCTGTAGAGTAAGAATTGACATCTCACAATAGGCCAGTTGGAAGTATCAGAAACTAATCTCTCAACCTTAGCCACAACCATTCCTCTTTCTAAGTGGAATTGTAGATGGTGATACTTTCAAAGATGGATTGCCCATGTTCTTTATACCTTTTCATGTGATCCCTGCGGCTGCCAAATGGATTTTGGGATAAAGCCATGAACTGCTGTGATCTTAACCAAATGGTTGCTTTTGCTGTAACTGTGGTGCTAGATAATGTCTCTCATAACCAGAGGAGCACAGCTTTTGGCACTGAATGTTTTTGTTGATATGGCAAATGTTCTCTCTCAAGTCCCTTCAGATAATAGAATAGGTAGTCAATTGCTTTTACGTGGGAAATGCAGCAAGGCTATTTTAACTACCTTACTCCTTGTCACAGAATAGTCCACAGGAACTTCGATTGTCTTGAAATTTTGAGGAGAACTGTGAGATCCAGTCAATTGTACCTGCCAAATAGGAAGCGGTAAGTATTCTAGATGTCCTAGTAGGACACATTCTGGTGCTGGTTGGTTCTCCTAGTCATAGAACAACTATAGTTACCAGTTGTCACAAAAAGAATGCTGCAATGATATCACTGCATCCTGTTAAGGGGATGCTTAGAGAAACAAAAACCAGAGGCACATCAGACGCCAACTAGAAGCAGAAACTAGGAAGCAAATGTCTTCTTTCCCTTCTAGGCTTTCAGCTTCTCTCCTGCAGTCTTATTGGCAGAGGCTGACAAGGAGAAAGTTGGCAAAGCAGAAATACGGATTTCTGAGTCCCAGTCTAATATGCAAGCTTGGATTTGGAGCTGAGAGACAATAGCTTAATAACTGGTACCATCACACTGGTGGCCAACTCAATGATGTACACTATTGGCTTTCTCTGTTTAATGGATATTGTTCCTTCTTCTTTACTCTGGTCTCTTAGTCCCACCCCCAAACAACTACCTGCACCCAAGGGCCTTACTTTAGCCTCTGTTTGCAGGATGAAATCCAAATTAATAAAATACAACATAATAGCGAATTCATACCTAAAGCATACACACAGTTGCATTGTTCACATAAATAAAAGCACAATGAAAAGTTCAGCTCTTAGAAAATAACATTTTGCATATATAACCTCCAGTCAATTACACTTTAGGTCAACAGTCATCATTTTGCTTCTTTAAGCTTCAGTGTGGCGAAAAAGATTTGTCTGAAATCAGTCTTATGTGAAATTCAAACTCATTCCTTTTAAATTATGATTGAATTGATCAGTGACTTTGTCAATTTTAAGATTCATTGAAACGATGGCAAAGATTAACCTTCGCTTTTTTGAGTCAATACAGAACTCTAAACTAAGCAAATATTTATAGCAAGGCAGAAAGCTGCATCTCTGCCTTTTGCCTTTTTCATATTTTTCATGTTATTATAAAACACCTATAGAAAAACATGTGTTAACTATGAAGTTTCTAAAGCTTAAAAATATAATTAGAAGGTAAAAAGACTTTTTTCTAATTTTTAATTTTATTTTAAAGATGTGGGGTACAACTAAGGATTAGGCATACAAGTGGTCATCGTACTGGTAAAGTTTGGGTCTCCCTTTGGTCCCCACTCTGCCTGCTTTGAGTTCAGATACCATTATTGATGTTGGATCCCCACCCTCACCCCACCTTGGCAGCATTCCGCTACTGTCAATCCCTTTCTTATAGTATTATGGTAAATATTAAGAGTCTGCTTATAAGTGAGAATATGCGGTACTCTTGTTTTTTGTTTCTGTGGCAGGTGAGTATGGTAGACTTTAAATCCATCCAGGTTGCTGTGAAGTCCATATGTTTGTCCTTCTTTATGGCTATGTAATATTCCATTGTGTATATGTACCACCTTTTTTTAATCCAGTCCAGTTTCGACGGGCAGCATGATTGGTTCCATATTTTTGCTATTGTGAATCGTGCTATAATAAATGTGCATGTGCAGGTATCTTTTTTTAATGGAATAATTGAGTTTTTCTGGGTATATTTCCGGAATGGGGATTGCTGGGTCACGTGGAAGGTCAATATCTAGTTTTCTTAGAAATCACCACACTGTTTTCCAAAGAGGCTACACTGGTTTGTATTCCCATCAGCAGTGTAGAAGTGCTCCTTTTACTCTGCATTCTTGCCAGCATCTGTTGTTTTTGTTTTATTAATGACGGTCATTCTTACTGGGGTTAGGTGGTATCTCAATGTAGTTTTGATTTGCATTTCTCTGATGATTAGTGAGGCTGAGCACTTTTTCATGTATATCTTCTTTTGAGAAGTGTCTTTTCAAAAAGTATTTGTAAGTGATGCATTTTGCATTATAATTTCTTTTGCTATTATAAATGCTCACCCTTATATCTATGAAGTTACAATTCTATAGCGCAAGAGTATTCAATGGAAAGTAGTCCTGTTGGCATTGATTTTAGCTTTTGGTGCCTTAAGAAAGTTAAATTTCTACATGCTGCAGTTAAAAATTTCCTCTTTAGGTTTTACAATTTAATTCAGGAAATTGAAGTCTTTCTTTTTTATTTCAGATTTACCAACTTGGTCTTTTTAATAATGTACTTATACACTTCTAATTAAAAGTGGAGTGGTTAAATCAACTATTTAAAAAAACCATTTGTTGAATTCCTGTCTTTATAGGCTCATATTTAAGTTCTACCTTAGTATTCTCTGTTGGACAGAGTCTTTATTTCCATAATAATTATGATCTGATCTTTAAAAATAATTTTATAAATAAAAGTCCTAAATTTTTCATTTGAATGATCCAATAACATTTTAATAAAATATAACTCTCAAATACTGATTATATTAAATCATCTTATTATTTAATAGTCCAATTTTCTTAGTACTTACATCTCTATCAAGATATTTTTGTCTCATTCACTGCTGCATTTCTAACAACTAGAATGAGACATTTAAAAAACATAGATTTAATACATAAATTAATGTTACTTTGCTTATGAATGAAAATTCCTTTTTGTAAAAAACTGTAAGAAGTGGTTGAATGGTTGAAGTAATTACATTCTATATTTTTATCATATTGTATCAATCTGAAAAAGCAAATTTCTCTATTTTTTAATTTTAATTTTCTTTACTATTAGGGGTACAAGATTGGTGTATATATTTATGATGTACATGTGATGTTCTAATACAGGCATATGTGTGTAATTGGAATATTGATTTACCTTTTTATTTAATAATTTATTCACATAATACATTTTGTTCAATATGTATCTTGCTTATATGTATTCTTTTTAAATTTTTTTTTTTTTTTTTTTTTTTTTTTGAGTTGGAGTCTCACTCTGTCACCCAGACTGGAGTGCAGTGGCCGCTCCCGGCCACCTCAGCCTCTACCTGCTGGGCTCCGGCGATCCTTCTGCCTCAGCTTCCAAGTAGCTGGAACTACAGGCGTGCGCTACCATGCCTGGCTAATTTTATTTTGATTTATTGTAGAGATGAGGTCTCGCCAAGTTGCCCAGGTGGGTCTCGAACCGCGGGCTCAGGCAATCCACTCACCTCAGCCTCCCAAAGCGCGGGATTACAGGCTGAGCCACCGAACCCGGCTTTTTAAAAATTTTTATTTTAATGATGTTGGATACAATTCAGGATTAGGTAGACAAATGGTCATTGTACAGGTAAAGTTTAGGCCTCATTTTGATTCCCACTTTACCTGGTGAGATCAGGTACCCTTACTGATGAAGTGTGCCCCCCTTCCCTTGGCAGTTTCCCACTACTGCCAATCCCTGTCTTGTAGTATTATAATAATTGTTAGGGTCTGCTTATGAGTGAGAATATGTGGTATTCAGTTCTTTGTTTCTGTGATACATCACTGAGAATTATAGACTCTAACTCTATCCAAGTTGCTGCGAAGTTCATAATTTTGTCTTTCTTTTTGGCTGCATAATATTCCATCATGTATATGTACCACATTTTTTAACCCAGTCCACTTTCAATGGGCAACACAGTTGGTTCCATGTTTTTGCTATTGTGAATAATGCTTCAATAATCATGCGTGTGCAATTATCTTTTCCATAGAGTGATTTGAGTTCCTCTGGGTATATTTCTAGAAGGGAGATTGTGGGGTCTTATGGAAAGTCGAGCTTTAGATCTTTTAGGAATCGCCAAACTGTTTTCCACAGAGCTTGTACTAGTTTACACTCCCACCAACAATGTAGAAGTGTTCCCTTTTCCCTGCATCCTCTCCAGCACCTGTTGTTTTTTGAGTTATTGATGATGGCCATCGTGACTGGAGTTAAGTGCTATCTCAGTGTGGTTTTAATTTGCAATTATTTGATGATTAGTGAGGCTGAGCAGTTTTTCATGTATATATTGGTTGCTCCTGTGTCTTTTTTTGAGAAGTGTTTATTCACATATTTTGCTGACTTTTTAATAGGGCTGTTTATGTTTTTTCTTTTTGTCACATTTGAGTTCCTTGTAGATACTAAATGCTAGACCTTTATCAGATATACAGTTGGCAAATATTTTTTTCCTATTTTGTGGGCTGTCTCCCCACTCTCTTGATGGTTTCTTTTGCTTTGCAGAAGCTTTTCAGTTTGATGAAGTCCCACTTGTCTATCTTATCTCTTATGGCATGGGCATTTGGGGTTTTGATCAGGAATTGGTTGCCAGTTCCAATTTTCATAAGGATACCTCCTGCTTCTTGCACTCACAAAGGACTTTGGCAGTGTATTAGAGTACAAAATCAACGTGCAAAAGACAGTCATATTCTTATACACCAACAACAAACAGGCAGAGAACCAAATAAAAAAAGTATAATCCCATTCACAATAACAACAACAACAAAATGAAATATCTTGGCATCTTCCTAACAAGATAAGTGGAAGATCTTTACAACGAAAACTACAAAACAGTGTTCAAAGAAATCAAAGGTGACACAAAACATGGAAAGATGGTCCATGCTCATGAATTAGAAGAATCAACATGGTTAAGATGTCCATCCTACCCAAGGCAATCTACAGATTTAATGCAATACCCATTAAATTACCAGCATCATTCTTCTCTGACCTGGAAATGACAATACAGCAATTAATATGGAAGCACAAACAACCACAAATAACCACAGCAATCCTCAGCAAAACAAACAGTGGGAGGTATCACATTTTCAGGCTTTAAACTTTATTATAACTTTACAATAATCAAAACAGCCTTGTGTTGGTACAAGAACTGGCATATAGACCAATGGAATGGGATAGATAGAGATTCTGGAAGCAAAACCTCAATTTCTCAACCAACTCATCTTCAACAAAGCCTCCACTAACAACCACTGGGGAGAGGAGAACGAATTCAGTAAATGGTGGTGGGGAAATTGACTGACCACATGCTGAAGATGAAAACAAGACCCCTACCTATCATCATATACAAAAATCAACCCTAAATGGATCAAAGACCTAAATGCAAAACTTCAAATGATAAGAACCTTTTTTTTTTTTTTTTTTTTTTTTTAAGTTGGAGTCTCACTCTGTCACCCAGACTGAAGTGCAGTGGCTGCTCCAGGCCACCGCAGCCTCAACCTCAAGTAGCCGAAATTACAGGCATGAGCTACCACGCCCGGCTGATTTTTTGATTTATTGTGGAGATGAGGTCTCGCCGCCCAGGCGGGTCTCGAACCCGCGGGCTCAGGCAATCCACTAACCTCAGCCTCCCAAAGGCGCGGGATTACAGGCTGAGCCACTGAGTTTTTTTTTTTTTTTGAGTTGGAGTCTCACTCTGTCACCCATACTGGAGTGCAGTGGCATGCTACGGGCCACCGCATTCTCGGCCTGCTGGGCTCCAGCGATCTTTCCGCCTTAGCCTTCCTAGTAGCTGGAACTACAGGCGTGCGCTACCACACCTGGCTAATTTTTTTGATTGATTGTAGAGATGAGGTCTCGCCAAGTTGCCCAGGCAGATCTTGAACCCGCGGGTTCAGGCAATTCACTCACCTCAGCATCCCAAAGCGCGGGATTACAGGCTGAGCCACTGAGCCCGGTCCTTTGTATATATTCTTAAAGTGTTACATGTTTTTAATTTAAGTGAAACATACTTACACATATGTATGCATGTACAGTCATCATTCTGTTTATTTTTACTAAGTACTATACTATATCAACTCCAACCATGTTGCTATGTATATATTCGATTCACTATTTTTTCTCACTAAATAATATTTCACATGTAATGTATGTACTCTTCAGACAGATAAATAAGTTGCCTCCATCAAATCATCACAAAAAAGAACAGTTGACACTTGAATAACACAGAGTTTAGGAATACCAAACTCTGTGCTGTTGAAAATCCCTATATTATTTTTACTACCCCAAATCTTAACTACAGTATTCTGCTGTTGACCAGAAGCTTTACCCACAGCATACAGTTGATTAACACATATTTTGTATGTTATATGTATTAATACTCTATTCTCACAAGAAAACTAGAGAAGATAAAATGACTTTAAGAAAATCATTAGGTAGAGAAAATACACTTATTCTGCCTTAAGTGAAGGTGAATTATCGTGAAGGTCGTCATCCTTGTCACCTTCATGTTGAGAAAGTTGAGGAAGGAAAGGAAGAAAAAAAAAATCACACACAATTGGACCCACACAATTGGACCCATACAATTTAAAACTTGGTTGCTTAAAGGTTAACTTAATACTCCAATATATATTTCTATTCATGTCACTTTATAGACAATTATCGTTTTTATACTGTAGATATGCTGGAGTGTAATCACTTGATAATGTTTAGTTGCATTTCCTTATCAAAGTTGTGTATCTGTATATTAATGTCAGTTAGGTTCTCAGTATCTTCCAAGTAATGCATCCACATAATATTTCATCCAAGGAAACAGGGGTTAGCATTCTTGCATTTTATATTTATTTGATTCTGTCTCTTCCACCTAGTTAATCTTGTCTATAATACATTATGATACTTAGGAAAAGGGTGAGATTTGTTTTAAATAACCATTCATGTTGGCCACATAAATTTCATTAATCTGAAACTAATTAAAGCAATATAAATATTGTTTTTTATTCTATTGTTTATATTCAATAAAAATATTCTTTTTTATTCTAACTGTTGTAATTTCCTGTTGTAATTAGTATTAGTACTAATTTCCAAATCTTTATAGGTTTATTTTATTTTATTTTATTTAGTTAGTTTCTTTTTTACTCAAATGATTGGTGAGCAAAATAAAATAAATATTAATACACAAAGCCAGGAGACAATATTTAACATTTTATTGTACTTGCAATCATGTCTTAAGAGTTGGTGAAATCTATAATTTTCTAGGTAGTACTTTAATGTTGTTATTATATTGGTATTTATAATTTTAAATTTACTTTCAGTTTCAAAAAAATAAATTAATATTTCCAAAGTTAATCAACCATCATTACATTATACACTACACAATGTAGTATCACTAAGCTTATTAAACTATTTTTCATAATACATTTAATATTCAACTTATCCCAAGATAAACCCTGTGGTACATGGAACAATTCACTTGGTTTCAGGACACCAAGTGAAACTCCTATTAACAAGGTGTTATAATATATACCTGCCAAGTTCTCACTCATCTCTTATATCTTTTATAATACAATGAGATTATGTATAGACCATTAAATTGCCAAGAGATTGATTCACATTTCTAATTATTATATAACAAAATATATTTACTTTAATACCAGTAGTTAATTTTAAGTAATTATTGCTACGTAACAAGGTTGAGCTGAAATGAAACCCCGGATCTCTTGAATATAAATTCCAGCTATAATTCATTCAATAAGTTTCCAAGTGCCCAATAAACCTAGGCTCTATGTTGAGTGCTCTGGATTCAGAAGTAAAAATAGGCAATACTCTTGCTTGCAGTGACCGAAGGTAAAGCAACTACATACACAGGCGTTCATCTGTGTAATAATGTTAAGTGTGTAAGTGTTGGAAAAAGAGAGTAATGTATCTATTTTATAGTTTTTATTTTGAACAACACTGCTTCCTAAGTGATGCTAACAAATATGCCTTAGAAAAAATATTCCCTAATCAAAAAGTCCTGGAAACACTAGATGAAGCAGATTCAGCAAGGAGAGATGGTTTTAAGAGCTTACTTACTTTTAGAGACTTTACAATACAGCATAGGAACAAACTGATTATTTCCTGTCATCCTACATTCAATATACAACTTTTGATAGACAAATAATAAAAAAACTTATCCAACGTTAATTGTTTTAAATTAAGAACAAACAATTCATCTTTTCTTATATAAACTTATTTAACAGATAAATGCACAGTGCTTAATTAGCATCAGTTATACCTTGTAGACATTTATTGATGTTATTTGTGAAGGCTTTTTAAAAATTATATAGACAACGATATTTTTTACAGAACTCAGAAATTTTTGAAGATCCTTCAAGAGGTCAGTGGACTTAGGGATAGTACACAATATAGTACACAATAATTACTTAAAATAAACTACTGGCATTAAAATAAAAATATTTTGTTATATAATAATTAGAAATGTGAATCAATCTCTTGGCAAAAAAGACAAAAACTATACAAGTTTCTTTCATGCAAGACTTTTCAGAGTTTTAGTTTTGCTAATAGTGAATAATCCAGCAAATACTCAAATTCATTTTAAAACATTAAACTTTATCTTGCTTGCCTTCATGAAAAATTAGCGTGTATTCTGGAATATAGTTACTTGCCCCCGTGTAAAGAAAGCATAATGTTTTAATATATTTGAGTACTTGCTCAAATGTGTCCAGGAAAAATAAAATCACTTTAGGCAGCTTAAATTACAGATATTTATTTATTTCAGTCTATCAGATAGGCTTCTATAGTGTTGGGAACTAATTTTTGTCATTTACTTTGGTTTGAGAGGAAAATACGAGCCCACTCCAAATTCTCATTGCTTATTCCTCAAAAAGTTGTATAATTTGAAGGTAGTCAAAAATCTTTATCCTGGCAGGGTCTTCTCTTGTCCAACCAAATGTTTCAATTCATACATATTATGCATTATAATATATACATATAACATACTATATGAATTGAAACATTTATACCTATAATATTTTGTATGTATATATTTATGTATTATGCATATATACATATATTTTAGATGACTTTGAAATTATAAATTTGTTTACATAAAGATATATTACATATTGTACATAGTTTGAGGTCAATTTGATAATATATATAGCTTAGCTCAAAAAATTAAATAATCTCTATTAATGGCAAGTAAAATACAAACTCCTTTAGTTCTCAGCATAGATTGCACATGCTCTGCATAAAAATTCTCCACCTACAAGAAATATTTTGTACTCAAGTTATTTTATAATAAATTATTTAACCACTGGTGCATTTTAATAACATTATTTTACTACCTTATTGTGAAAACTGAACTCAAAGGGATTGCCTTTCTCTATGAGAATTGAATTAATTTTACTTTTGATGCATTTAAGCATTTTAATTTACTTCTGGCTTGAAAGTATAGGTATATGGTAGTTCTAATTATTGTGTTGCCTTATATTTTTTGACTTGAAAATTAACAGTGTGGGAGATAGATGCCTGACAATAAAAAATTTCTGAAAACAAGGACACTGAAAGAATAAGATAAATTAAGGAAGCTGGATAAAGCAAATGAGTTGGAGCAGAAGATGGTTTTAGCTTTTGGAATGATGGCTATAATTTGTTGGTGACCTTCAATACCGGGATTTATCCAGAGATATTTACTGAATATCTAAACTACATAAGAAGATGGTATGAAAGACTAAAATATCTTAACAGAGTTCTTATAGTTGTATGGTAAATTTGAAAAGCTAAAGCAAAATTAGAAGACAGAAAAGTCACATTTTTTTGACTATTAAAAGGGAAATATTAGAATAGTAGAATTTTAGAGTTGGTAGTGATAGATATTTTTAATTTTCATAACTTACAGACAAGGAAGTTGGATTATCATTTTTGTCTTGTTTTGCTTTTAGTTTTCCATGCAAATAATCTTATATTATAATTATTTTATATTATATTATTTTTATTTTTCTAACATTAAGAAAATGCTCAGAGAAAATCTAATCTTTTAAAATGTTTATTTTGTCCACTATATTAGATTTATATTGTTGCTGTATCAAATTGCCAAAAATGTGTCTTAAAATATTTTTAGCTTTGGAAGTCAGAAATTCTAAAGTCAAGTATTAATCTATAG
Source organism: Cephalopachus bancanus (assembly GCA_027257055.1). Lineage (NCBI taxonomy): Eukaryota > Metazoa > Chordata > Mammalia > Primates > Tarsiidae > Cephalopachus > Cephalopachus bancanus. The sequence goes on from JAPVLO010000074.1 coordinate 184,150, forward strand.
GCTCTAGAAAAAAAAAAATCATTTCCTTATCATTCTGAGATTCTAGAGGTTCCCTATATTTCCTTAGCTCATGGTCCCAACCTCCATATTCAAAGCCAGCAATGTAATATCTTCCAATCACTGTGTCTGAATCTGAATCACTGTGACTCTGAATCTTCTCCCATTTTAAAAAGGACCATATGATTACATCAGGTCATTAGAATAATCAAGGATATTTGCCACATCTCAAAATACTTATTTAATCACAACTGAAAAATCCCTTTTGTCACATGAGGTGACGCATTCATTGGGGATTGAAGGAATTAGGATGCAGACATCTTGGGGTGGCCATTATTCAACTTATCACACCAGCAATGGTTAGTTGGGGTGCTATATAATGGATGACTCTATTAAATGCGTATTGATTGCTCAATTTTTAATCAAAAGTTTGTTTGAACTAATAAGATCAGAGAAAGAGTAGTTTTTAAAGTATCTGGTAATACATATTTATGAGTCTATTTTGTATAGAACTTATTTATTATTAATTGACTCTTGTTGAGAAATCTCTTCAAATTATTTTTGGGTTGAATCTTCTGTGCTTGCTAATTTATGAATAGTTATTGAGTGACTGTTGGATATGCTAAAAGGTCTTTATGTTATTATTGCAAGTAATATGTAACCAAAGGTCAGTCCTCATGTGGCCCTTGAGTCTAGAGGAAAGAGATCCAGGTAAGTTCCCTCCACTTCTTAAATAGTTTGTGAAGCATAATCATGTTTGATTATAGACAACAGAAGCTTGTCTCCAGTGGACCAAATCTCAAAATCTTCCACAACCAGTTAACTGATCCTCTCAGTTTTGCATAATACTTTTTTGATAAGTACGAAGATGTTCTTATCAACTCATACTGCAAACCAGAGTCTCTGTAGAAGTTTCCACATGGTCTAGCCCAATTTTAACTTAATCTCTCTCCCCTTTACCTCATCTTGCTATTTCCTAGCCATGCTGGTCTCGGTATTCTTTAATCCTTTCAGCCTTGCAGCAACTTCTGTGGGCTTCAGCTAGTTTCACTGCCTGGAAGGCTCACTAAACAGAGATTTTCATAGTCCCCTCATTTCCTGCACATCACTTTTCAGTCACTACATTATATAAATGTTCCCAGGCTGCTGTGAACAAGTAACAATGCCTGACCTTAGTCTTCCTGTCCTAGACCTTAATTTCATAGCTATTTGATTAATCTTGTATTCATGCGTCAACTAGTTTCTTTATTGTCTGTCTTTTTGTTATTATCTCCAATAGCTAGAAAAATGCTGAACAAATTTGGATTTAACTATGTATTATTTGTCCAGTGTTTATACAACTAGTTATCATATTTAAAATATTTTCAAGTATTAGTTCATCTGACCCTCAAAACAACACTGTTAATATCTCCATTTCATTAATGAATAAATGAGTAAAGTGTCATTACAATATTTTAAAATGTATTTTTTAAAGTCCTTACTGGTCTAAAATTATATCTTGATTTGCTTTTGTACCTGTTTTATAATGTATATTACATACAACTAATTTCACACAGACTATTTTTTATGCTTCTCAAAATAGCTCTCTCGATATATTTTAGGAAGCTTTTGGGATGGTATTGTCTGTAAGATCCTTAGAGTTATAAACTTTGGAATGTTTGGCATTTGACCCATTAATTATAATAGATTTTTAAATAGATTACTTAAAAAAGTTAAACTTGTCTTCCGTAACATTATATTTCTTTTTAATTAATGGTCGTCGATTAAGCCCCTTTAATCTTTAGAACAGCATTTTGTAAGAGACAGAGGCTGATTAGTGTTGGCTGACAGAAAGAGTTCGCTTAATTTTAAGTCAGCTGCTGTTTTCATTTTAATTGCATCCCCAGCTGGCTCAGAATTCTGTCATCAGACAATTTTATCAAATGCTTTAAAATAAACAGCCAACTATTTTAAATGGCATTTTACTACAAATTAGTGTAATGAAACGTTCCAGTTAGATAACTGTGACATTTGATAGTTACAAAATAGCTATATCTTTCTTTTTCACAGGGTAGTATTAAAAAACAAAGCAAAACAAAATAAGCAAAGAAAAAAAAAATCCCTGCCTTTAATGGTGCTTGATAATGATGGCTTAATAGTTATCCTCCCAGCTGGGAGTGGTGGCTCAGTCTGTAATCCTAGCACCTTGGGAGGTCAAGGCAAGAGGATTGCCCTAACCCGGAGGTGTTCGAGACCAGCCTGGACAACTTGGTGAAACCTCGTCTCTACAATAAATCACAAAAACTAGCCAGGCGTGGTGGAGTGCATCTGTAGTTCTAGCTACTTGGAAGGCTGAGGTGGAAGGATTGCTTGAACCCAGCAGGTCGAGGCTGCAGTGGCCATGAGTGGGCCACTGCACTCCAGTCTGGGTGACAAAAGTGAGACTCCAACTCAAAAAAAAAAGTTATTCTCCTTTGTATACTCTGCATTAAGGACCAGAAATGCAAATGTCTAGAGATTTGAAAAGATAAATGAGCTAGTTTACAGATGCGATAGAAAGTAGTGAAGATTGTGACAACATGTAGAATAAAAACCAGAACTCAACTATGGTAACGTATTGTATTATTGAAATGTGGATCCAGCAATATTGCTCAGTGGATATAAAGTTTTAGACATGAAAGAAGAATAAGTTCTAAAGGTCTGCTGTCCAACACAATACCTATAATTAGCAATATAGTATTGAGCACTTCAAAATATGTTAAGAGAATAGATTTCAGCTTGTTTATTGACCACAAAACAAAAACAAACAAAAATACAGAAGAATACATAAGTCCAAACTCATAAAATATATACATTAAATATGTGCATTCTAATAGATCAATTATACCTCAATAAAACTTAAAAGAATAGCATGGGGTCAGAATGATCAGCAATTATTTTTTCAAAGGAAACTTAAAATGTGGGTTTTGATTGGAAATGGTTTACAAACTAAGAAATATCCATTGTGAAATGCTAATTTATATAATATGAATACTATTTAAATTAAATCCACTTAACTAAAAACTGAAAATCAACCTGTAGAGTGAAATATTTTTGGATATTTTATCTTAAACACAAAATTATTTTAAAAGTATAATTTGTCTCATATTTTATTTACGACTCTACTAAAGTAAAATCAAGTGTATTAAAGAAAAAATGTTATATATTTTGTCATACACTTCTAATAGAATTATAAGAAAGAGCTGTATAAATTTTATTACTTTTATAACTTTTATAAGATAAATTTTGCAGACTATTCACGTCTTTTCTCAATTTTTACAAAAATCTCTTTTAATGCTTAATTGTTAAATCATCCACTTTTAAAGTACATATTGTGTGGTTCTTGTTTATTTTTTCTTGTTCACTTATTAGTGGGAATAACGCTGACCTCAATTTTCAGTGTTTCATATAATGACTTGTTTCTAGGGAAAGTCTGTTTTTGCTCATTGCTACTATAGATAGTTGCTCAAAAGAGATAAATCTCAAAAATACAGTTACTCACAATTAAGGAAAAAAATATACATTCCCCTCACATCCCAGACCAATGCACATTTGTGGGATGTTTGCTCCAGGTAATCATTAAGTCAAACAATTATCCTTATAATATGGTTTTAACATTGGCCTAGGGGAAAATTTTCAATATCGGTCATCACTAAAAAGCAAATTCAGCAATAATTAGATAATATTTCCTAATTAATTTGCATAAATTCAAATAAAATTATTATATCAAGTACTAACAATAGATTGGGAACTAGGCACTCTTGTATAATGCGGGTGTGAGTATAAATTGGTACAATTTGGCAAATATTTGAACACCATCTACTTAAATAAGAACCATATCTTATAAATGAGCAGTAGTTTGTATTGGTATGTATTAAAGAATAACACGTAGATACGTAACCAAACATGTCTTTTAGAGATTTCGTTGTGGAACTATAAAATATAAAATATTTATAACACAGCATACTATTTTACAAAGTATTTAAATTAATGAAATACATATAAATATACATCTAAGAAAAGTTTGATTTAATACATTGTTGAATATAAAAAACAAGTTGCAAAATTATATAGAGTATTTTAACTGTTAGTTTAAAAGAAACTCACAAACCCAGCATTATTATCCTCACATACAGATAGAAATTAATGACATTGAATATTTCTGTTGGTGAGTCTAGTAATTTATGTCACAAAAGGGACATTAGTTTTTTTATTTTGGTATGTTTTTAACTAAGAATGTATCCATATTTTGCTAAATAATTATAATTAAACTAGAAGAAAACATTGATTGATGTTTATAAATTGGAAGGGATCGTAGAGATTGACTGTAAACTATCATCAGTGCTGGGTGCATTGATTGACATCTATGCATTTCAAAATTCAGTTTTAAGGTTTGATTTTAAACCAAGAATTTCTGTTATTTAGTAGGTTTTTTCCTATTTAATTTTAAAGTTGTGGGGTCAAATTCAGGATTAGGTATACAAATGGTCATTGTACAGGTAAAGTTTGGGCTTCCTTCTGGTCTTCCTTCACCTGGTTTGAGATCAGGTACCCTTATCTATGCTGTGTGCCACCTCCTCCCCTAGCAGTTTCCCACCATGCCAATCTCTTTTTTTATTATTATTTATATATTTTTTTGACTTTTAAGTTTTTTATTTTAAAATTGTGGGTTACAATTCAGGGATAGGTATACAAATATTCATTGTGCAGGTACCCTTGTTGATGAGGTGTGCCCCCCTTTTCCCAGGCAGATTCCCACTATTGCCAATTCCACTTCCCCCTCCACCCTCCCACAGTTCCCTAGTACTGTCAATCCTTTTCTTACAGTACTACAATAGTTGTTCAAGGTACACTTATGAGTGATAACATGTGATACTCAGTTCTTTGTTTCTGTGGAAGATCACTCAGTATTACAGACCCTAATTCCACCCAGGTTGCTGTGAAGTTCATGATTTTGTTCTTCTTTATGACTGTGTAATATTCCATTGGGTATATGTACCACATTTTTTTAATCCAGTCCTCTTTCGATGGTCAGCACGGTTGGTTTCATGTTCTTGCTATTGTGAACAAAGCTGTGATAAACATACACGTGCAGTAATCTTTTTACAGAGTGATTTGAGTTATTCCGGGTATATTCCCAGTAGGGGTTTTTGGGGTCATATGGAAGGTCAATTTTTAGGACTTTTAGGAATCGCCACACTTTTTTCCACAGAGGCTGTACTAGTTGACACTCACACCCAGAGTGTAGAAGTGTTCCTTTCTCGCCACATCCTCTCCAGCATCTGTTATTTTCTGAGTTATTGATGATGGCCATTCTGACTGGAGTTAGGTGGTATCTCAATGTAGTTTTAATATGCATTTCTTTGATGACTAGTGAGGCTGAACATTTTTTCATGTGTCTGTTGGCTGCTCATATGTCTTCTTTTGAGAACTGTCTATTCATATCTTTTGCCCACTTTGTAATGGGGCTGTTTGGTTTTTTCTTTTCAGTACATTTGAGTTCCTTGTACATCCTAGATGTTAGGTCTTTGTCAGATATACAGTTAGCAAATATTTTTTCCTAGTCTGGGGGCTGTCTCCTTGCTCTCTAGATGATTTCTTTGGCTTTGCAGAAATGTCAGTTTAATGAGGACCCACTTGTCTATCTTGGTTCTTATAGCCTGGGCACTTGGGGTTTTGATCAGGAATTGGTTGCCAGTTCCAATTTCCATAAGAGTGTCTCCTGCATTTTCTAAGGTTCTTATAGTTTGAGCTTTTATGTTTAGGTCTCTGATCCATTTAGAGTTAATTTTTGTGTATGGGGGTAGTTAGGGGTCCTGTTTTAATCTTCTGCATGTGGTCAGCCAGTTTTCCTAGCACCATTTACTGAATAGGTCTTCTTCTCCCCAGTGGTTGGTGTTGGAGGCTTTGTCAAAGATGACTCGGTTGAGAAATTGAGGTTTTGCTTCTGAAATCTCAATTCCATTCCATTGGTCTATATGCCTGTTCTTGTACCAATACCGGGCTGTTTTGATTATTGTAACTTTATAATAAAGTTTAAAGTCTGAGAGTGTGATACCTCCTGCTTTTTTTTCTGAGGATTGTTTTGGCTATTTGTGGCCATTTATTTTTCCATATGAATTCCTGTATAGTTTCTAGGTTTGAGAAGAATATTGCTGGTAATTTGATGGGTATTGCGTTAAGTCTGTAGATTGCCTTGGGTAGGATGGACATCTTAGTAATGTTGATTCTTCCAATCCAGGAGCATGGAATATTTTTCCACTTGTTCATGTCATCTTTGATTTCTTTGAGCAGTATTTTGTAGTTTTCATTGTAAAGGTGTTTCACGTCTCTGGTTAGGAAGATGCCAAGGTATTTCATTTTTGTGTTTGTGTGGCTATTGCGAATGGAATTGTGCTTTTTATTTGGGATTCTGTTTGTTTATGATTGGTGTATAGAAATGCAATTGTCTTTTGCACATTTATTTTATATCCTGACACTTTGCCAAAGTCCTTTATCAGTGCAAGGGTTTTTTTTTGACAGATTGTCTTGGGTTTTCAAGGTATAGAATCATGTCATCTGCAATGAGAGATAACTTGATTTTCTCTTTTCCTATTTGGATACCCCTGATCGCCTTCTCTTCTCTGATTGCTCTAGTTAAGACTTCCAAAACTATGTCGAATAGGAGGGGAGAGAATGGACATCCTTGTCTTGTTCTAGTTTTCAGGAGAAATGTTTTCAATTTCTTTCTGATTAGCAGTATACTGGCTGTGGATTTCTCATAGATGGCTTTTACTATTTTGAGGTATGTCCATCTATGCCTAGATGTTCGAGGGTTTTTATCAAGAAGGGGTGCTGGATTTTATCAAAAGCTTTTTCTGCATCTAATGATATAATCATGTGATTTTTGGTTTTGTCTGTTGCTGTATTTAATTACATTTATGGTCTTATGAATGTTGAACCAGTCTTGAATCCCAGGGATAAAGCCTACTTGGTTGTGGTGGATGATTTTTGGGATGTGTTGTTAAATCCAGTTTGCTAGGATCTTGTTGAGAATTTTAGCATCTATGTTCATCAAGGATATTGACCTGTAGTTCTCTTTCTTTGTTGGGTTTTTACCTGGCTTGGGTATCAATGTGATCTTAGCTTCAGAAAATGATTTGAGGAAACTTCCATCTTTCTCAATCACCTGGAATACTTTCAATAGGATTGTATCAGTTCCTCCTTATATGTTTTGTTGAATTCTGCTGGAAAGCTACCTGGTCCAGGTTTTTTGTGTTTTGTTTTGTTGGGTTTTTTTTTTTTTGTATTTAGTTTTCTTATGATATAGTCAATTTCCTTGATTGCTATTGGTCTATTTAGGGTTTCGATTTCTTCTTATTTCAACCTGGGGAAGTTGTGTGATGTCAGAAAGTCCTCCATTGCCTTTAGGTTTTCAAGTTTGTTTCCATACAAGTGTACATAGTTGTCTCTGATAATCTTTTGTATTTCTTCAGAGTCAGATGTGACTTCATTTTTTGTGTTTCTGATTGTGTTTACTTGTGCTTTTTCTCTCTTTTTCTTAGTCAGTGTAGCTATGGGACCATCAATCTTATTTATCCTTTCAAAGAACCAGCTTTTTGTCACTGATTTTTTTGTATCATATTTTGGTTTTCTATGTCTCAGATTTGGGCTTTTATTTTGGTGATCTGGATTCTTCTGCTGAACTTTGCATTTTGGTGGTCTTGCTTTCCAGCTTCCTTAGGTGTTAGGCTGTTAACTTGTGATCTTTCCATTTTCTTCATGTGTGTTTGTAGTGATATGAATTCCTCTCTTACTACTGCTTTCATGGCATCCCAGAGATTTTGGTAAGATGTTTCTTCATTTTCATTTGTTTACAGGCATCTTTTAATCTCTGTTTTGATTTCCATGTTGACCCAGTAGTTGCTTAACATCATGCTGTTTAGTTTCCATGTCTTAGTGGGTTTGGGGGGAACTTTGTTAGTGTTGATATTTATTTTTATTCCACTGTGGTCTGAGAAGGTGCATGGCAAAATTTCAATCTTATGAATTTTGTTTATGCTTAATTTATGGCCTATGTGGTCAATCTTAGAGTACGTTCCATGTGGTGATGAGTAGAATGATGTAGAATGTATAGTCTATGGTTGTTGAGTGGAATGCTCTGTAGGTATCAATTTGGTCAAGAGTCATATTGAGGTTCTGGATCACCTTGCTGATTTTTTGTCTTGATGATCTGTCTAGGGTTGTGAATGAGGTACTAAAGTCCCCAGTTATGATAGTGTTAGAGTCAATATCTTTTTTTAAGTTTGCCCAGAAGTTGCCTTATGAAAGTTGGTGCTCCTATGTTGGGTACATATATATTTAAGATGGATATTTCTTGTTGATGGATTGAAACTTTCATCACTATATAGTGACCTTCCGTATCTTTTAAAATTTTTGATAGCTTATGGGGTATTTTGTCTGATATAAAGATCACAACTCCTGCTTTCTTTTGTGTTCTGTTCACCTGAAATTTTGTGTCCTATCCTCTTACTTTGAGTCTGTGAGTGTCCTTTCTGGTGAGGTGAGTCTGTTGGAGACAATATATTGTTACCTCATGATATTTTATTCATTTTGTCATTCTGTGTCTTTTCAGTGGTGTTTTTAGTCCATTCATATTCATATTCAGGCTAATTATTGAAATGTGAGAGTTTATCCATACCATGAGGTTCCTATAGATTTGTTGTTGCTCCTGTTTGTTCTTGTCTGTCTTTTGGTTTTTGGGTTGACTCATGTGTGTTTTCAATCTTTTTCCTGCTCTCTTATAAAGAATACTGTTGTTCCTTTTTGCCTTTCTTCTGTGTTTAATACTTTCTTAAGTGTTTCTTGTAGATCTGGTCTGGAGGCATGGCGGAGGGGATTCTGTCTTTCCCCATTTGATGTGATTACCTTAGGTCCCATTCAATCTTAGGGATTGAATATCTGGGAAAGATTTTAATTCTCCATCACTGATGAATTTTAGTTTAGCTGGGTAAGTTATTCTTGGTTGAAATTGTTTATCATTGAGAATTTTGAAGATTGGGTTCCAAGCTCTCCTAGCCTGAAGTGTTTCTGTAGATAAATCTGCTATTCTAATTAGTCTTCCCCAGTACGTATTCTGGCTTTTTTCTCTTGCTGCCTTTAGTATTTCTTTTTCACACTTATTTTTTTAGGTGAATTATAATGTGTGTGGGAGTTGGTCTTCTCAGTTGTTGTCTTACAGGGGTTCTCTGAATCTCTTGTGTTTGAATTTTCACATCACTGATGAGATGGGGATGTATTCATGTATAATTTCTTGGAATGTTTATTTCAGGGTGCTCTGTATCTCTTTCTGCCTCAGTAAGTCCAATTACTCTTAGGTTCAGCCTCTTGAAATAATCACTCATCTCTTGAAGGTTTTACTCTGTCTTTTTAAGATTCTTTTCTATGTTTTTGACAGTTTGGTATAGTTCTATATTTTGGTCCTCAAGCTCTGAGATTCTTTCTTCTGCTTGGCTAATTCTGCTTTCCATGCTTATCAGTGTGTTATTTATTTCATTCACAGTTTTCTTTACTGCTATAATCTCAGTTATCAACTCCTTCCTATTTTCCTCTTGTCTTTCCTCAATTCTTTTTATTCTCTCTATTAATGTCTTGATATGTGGGTTTGTAGTATGTGACCAGTCATTCTGGGGGCTCTTCATTGTTTGAATTCCAATGTCTGTTTTCTTAGTGTCTGACCTCCCAGTGGTCTGTGTGAGACCCATATTCTTCTTTTGCTTTTTCTTCATTTGTGTAGATTTTCCTCCCCCCTACTTCTCCCCCACTTCCTTAATTCTGTTGTTCATGAATGGTGGGGTTGCTTTTACTTCTGCTTTCTCAATCTCCTATTTTTCCTTATGTGGGTCCTCTGGTTTTATTCAATTCTGAAGGTGAACTATGGGTTTGGGGCTGTACTTTTTGCAGTTTGAGATTTAATTGGGGGGCCTGTGATTCAAAATCTATCTGCAGATCCCAGTATCCACCGACAGGTGTATGGGCACCCTGGAACCCACTTCCTACCAGCTTGCAATCTGTCCATGCAGTGGGGGTATAGCTCTGCTCCCTGAAAGCAAAATGAAGTGAGAAAAAGGAAAAGAATGGAACAAGGAAGGGGGGGCAAGAGGAAGTTGGAAAGAGAGAAAAGTAAGAGGGAAAACAGACAGACAGACTGACTAACAAATGAAAAGAGACACAAAGACAGTAAAGAGTTTTAAAAAACCACTACAACATACAGACAATCTTACAAACACACAAGCGAACCAGCCTCCCTATTGATGTACTCTTCCCACACACAGAGAGTCTAAAGAAAAAAAAAATCAGTAAAATAACAGGAACAAAGCAAGTGAAAATGTTATCAAAAACAGAAAGAATAGAGAAGAAAAAAACTAAAACAAAAATAAACAAAAATGAGCAAAGCAGACAAAGAATAAAAATAAAAAATAATAAAAGCAAGGAACCAAACTTGCTCTGAGGTTGTTCCTGTAAGTCCAACGTCCTTTCAGTTGTGATCTTTAGCTCTCATCTCAGGCTGATAGGGTTGTTCACAGCTTGGGTCAGATACACCAGGCCTACTGTGGAAGGAGGGTGGATCAAATCTGGACTCAGCTGGCTTGCTGCCTGTCAATACTGCCACTCAGATCTGACCCCTCTGTGTCTGATCTAGCATGGGGGAGGGAATTCTGTCTCTCCCAGTTTGATATGATTACCTTAGGTCCTAAGTTGGAGGCTTGGCGGAGCTGGGCAGAGCTGGGCAGGACAATGCAGGTCTCTGCCTGGTCCTGGGACAGAGAAAATGGTTGCGCTTGGCATTTCTTCACTGGGTGTGGGCCTGCTCCCTGGCTTTCCTGATCCTCTCTCTCCACTGATCAGACTTGGGGCTCCAGCTGATATGCTACAACAGGTGATGGTGTGGGCCATGTGGCAGGTGAAAAGAATCAGCTGAACTCGGCCAGCTCCTCTCAGGTGAGTTCCACGAGTTCCTGCACACTGCGGTCCAAATCTCAGGGTGGTGGAGGCTTGCAGTCACCCTAGAGGGGGGACCCAGGTGCATAAAGCCAAGTCTTCCCTCAGACGGGCTCTCACTCTCCCACACCTACTCATGCAGAGTCTTTATGGACACTTGCTCCTGCAGAGACTCTCACAGTCTGACCTGTCCAGTGGCCATCTTGTCCCCAATTCCCAATCTTTCTTATAGTATTATGATAAGTGTTCAGGGTCCACTTATGAGTGAGAACGTGTGGTATTCAGTTCTTTGTTTCTGTGATAGTTCACTATTATAGACTATTTGGTTGGTTCATACCTATTTCTTTTCTTTGACTCACTTTAAAGTTTACAGAGAAATAAGATATTGACATAGCCTCAAAATATTTAATTAAATTATTCATTAATTACTAAGGGAAAATGGTAACTTTACAGTAGAGAAACTTGGCAGACACCATCTCAACCCCAACAATCAAAATTTATATCTCCAGTCATAATAATATATTGGCTGATGTATTAAGAAATATGGTATGCTAAATGGGGCACACTAATTTGTGGTATTCTTCTCCCAAAACTATAACCTTATTCTGATGATGGGAATGTATCAGACAAACTCAAACTGAGGGATATGTACAAAATACCTTTCCTGTACTAGTCTGTATTTGGCAGTACTTCAGAAATATAAAGTTTATGAAAGACAGAAATACTAAGAAACCATTACAAATAGAAGGAGAAATGATGACTAAATGCAGTGCAGAATCCTGGATTGGATCCTGAAGTGAGAAGAAAAAAGAGAGAGAGAGAGAAGGAATAAAGAGGTAGAAAAACTCTGGAAATCTTATTGTAGTCCATAGTTTAATAATTAAATAATAATGTATCAATGTTACTTTTTATCATTGTACCATGGTTTTATAAGTAACTGACATTGGGTAAATTAAATAGGGACATGTAGCAACACTTTGTATTATTTTTGGAAGTTCTTTCATAAGTCTAAAATTATTTCAAAATAAAAACTTAAAATAACATACAGCTCTTTGAGTAGATATTAATAACTTTCCTTTCTGAAAACATAATTGAACTCTCAATTGAACTTAAAAATTGACTTTAAAAAAAAGTTCTACTGCTTATTTGGAACATGCTTATTACTTAAATTAAATCTGAAGAGAAGTCTGGGTTAACTAAATTTGGTTTAATGGGAGTAAACACACTAACAGCAGGATAAGTCATGAAGATGTAAAGGTTTCATGTCTGCTGCTTTCTTTTTCCTATTTGTGATTTCCAAAATCATTCTAGTCTGAGTGCCAAGGGCGATTGTCTGGCTCAGTTTGGGACAATGCTTTTTTTTTTTTTCCTTATGCTCTAGAAATTCACTTCTTGTTAGTATGCTAAAAAGAAAAAAATGATCTTTGAATCAGTTCACTGGAGTTTAAGAGTATCTTTCCTCACTGGTACGCATAATTTAAGTTAACTTCCTGCCAGACAACTGTGTTTCATTGCTATCAGCTCTTCTATAACTCATTGTAACAGATGGAAAATGTGGCCAAGTGCAATTCATATTTCCTTGGTTAAAAATGTCTGTTAACAGCTCATTACATTTCTTTCTAACTCCACACATCACAGCTACATCTAATTTGTGGTAAATACATTTTTGTCAAAATTTCTACTGAATGTTTTACATTTGTCTAAGGCTGTAGCTGTTATACTTAATTAGGTTGCACTTTTATTGGAAGAGTTGGAGCTTAAAATCAATTTATTCTGCTCATTTAAGCCTTGACCTGCTTTGCTTCTAAAATCAAAGACAAAGAATCCTGTAATTTCCTTGATAAGTTTTGTAGTTGTCATGTTAAATATTAATAATGTGAATTATTATGGCTCACAATTCTAAATGCACTTATAATTGGTTATAATTAATCAAATGTTCATGGCAAAGGAATAATTTTTTTAAATACTGCATCCCTTTTCCTTATATTATTAAAAATATGATTTTATTTAAGAATTTGAAAATAATTATGTTATTTATTTTTTCCCATTGATGACTCATGATTAGCTAACTGGTTAACATGAACTAGGATGAAAATCTGTCACAGAAGCACTTGTTGGTCATCCTCAAAGAGTGCTAAATGTGTCTTGTTGACACTGTACCACTGCCAGCTTCAGCACTACTTGTGTAAATAAGAGGAGATCCTTCAAGCTCTGTGAGTTACTGGTAAGATCCTGGTCTCTCTGCCCACTTTACCTCATGGTTTTAGCTTCATTATCATAATTTGCCTAAGAGATGCTTCTAACTTATCCTGATGTGCCGTACATTCCAAGAAGCTCTATTCTCCAAAGCTATCCCTTATTCATGCAGGCATTTATCCCATATAGCTCTGTGCCCCTCTATATGAGCCACTTTCACAAACATTCCTATATCCCCAAGCATACCACAGAGTCTGCAAGAACATGGGTCAAATTTTCACACAGATTTCTTAAAAATCACTTTGCTTTTGACAGTCTCTTTTCCTAACTGCTCTCTTATCTATCTTCAAGGACATGGCTATGTCTGTAAACATCTCCAGTGATGCTATTTTCTGTCTAATAATACAGATTTAAAATACCTACAGAGAGGAAATAGGTCTTCCTTGTACTAGTTGCCCATATAAATTTATTTACTTTCTTTTTTTCCTAAAAGTCTCCAGGTTTCTGAAACTCTTATCTTGTGTTGTATGGCTTTTCTAGTTTTCTAGCATTTCATAACCAAATCTTTAACAATGCTTGTCATGCTTTCTTTAAAAATATCCATAATCTGCCAACTTCTGACCATTTTCATCTAGGCTACCTTTCTAGATCACCATCGTTTCTCACCTGAATTCCTAATTGGTTGCTCTGCTCTTAAATTTGACTACCACACATTATTTTCTTCACAGCAACTGGCCTAGTGGTTCTCATCAGCAGGTGTTCTGGGGAACATTCTTCAATGCCTTGGGACATTTTTTGCTTGTCCAAGTTTAAGTAGGGATATTATAGGCACTAGTGTGTAAAGACACAAATGTTGCCTAACATCTGACAAAACACAGAACAGCTGCCTGAAGCAAAAATGATCTGCCTAAAACGTCAGTAGTGCCAACATAGAGAAATTCTGATATAGACTGATTTCAAAATATTTTGCTCCTCTTAGCAAAAACTCCCATTTGCTCATTATCTCTCTTAGAGTAAAATCAAAACTCAAAGGCTTTAGAAGATCATGGGCCCCACAAACTCTCTGATCTTTTCTGATGATGTTCCAACAAGGCCCACTCTTAGCTCAAAGCCTTTATATCTGATATTCCATTGGTCCACATGGATCATCCTTGGTTAATTCGGCTTTTATTCAGCTATGTATACTTTCATAGAGAATCTTCATCCTTACCACCATCTGTCACTTACTCTCTTCTCGTGGTTATCAGGTTCAGAGCCCAAAACTGGAGTCTAATTTCTGAGAAGGCAAGGATACTTTGTACTTCTATATTTTCAGAAAGTGACTAGAATACATTGAATAGCCAAGACATATTTGTGAGGGAACAAATACTATTATTTAATAGATAATTTGGGTGACATATAAAGTACACTTATCTGACAACACATTTTGTTTTCTAAAACAAAAGATAGCCATATATTAAATTGCATAACAATTTAAAAAAGACATAATTTCTAGGTAAATATGTATAAGGATACACTTATTTAAAGATTCAGAAAAAACAGTTAAGTTTGAGTTAAAATATCAAAAGTAGACTCTATTGTGAAATTATAGTGTTTTAGAAATGGCTAATTTAGAGATTATCTAACCAAAAAATTTCATTTTTAAAAGGAGACAAATCAGGCCAAAGTATTTTGACAAATTTCTGACACTGATCAAGTTTAGTTCCCTGTGTAACCCCTATATTAATTTATCTTCATCAAAAAGCTTTGAAATTTTTAGTAAGAATAAAAATATGATGAGTAAAGACAAGGATGTTGCTAAGAATTCTAATTGACACTGCTATCAAATTTACCCTTCTATGAGAATATATCTCCTATTTTTAACTGGACATCTTTCCCAGGTTCTCCTGCCACTTGGTGTGGTCAGGTAACTCCTTGATGGCCACTTTGCTATACTTTAAATGGATTTTGAATTTTGGGGACATATCCTTAACATTTTTTTAATACTTTTTTTCTTTCATTTTTAAAAGCCTCCTTGCTGGCTAACATGTGGACATAATGTTTGCACTGAACCAGCCATCTTGGATGACAAGGCCTCATTAGGAGTAGAGGCATACACTAGCAGCATGCTGAGATCCATGACACAATTCGGAACCATGCTAACTTTGGACTTCATTTGCCTAGATTTTCAGATGAGAAATGACTATACTTCTCTTATTCAAACAATGAATATTTTAAGTTCCCTACCAATTACAGCTAAACCTACCACAAATGCAAAGGAAAGAGTAAAGCAAAGATATGAAGGCAAATATAGTATCGTAAGTGTATGAAATAAGAGTCATGGAAAAATATTCATTTTGAATGTTTTTGAATTTTACTTGTACTTTCAAATTTTTAGAATTGCCAAATTACAAAGAGCCATTTGAAGAAAAGTGAAGATAAACTAAGAGTGTTTCATTAGTAATCTGTATGTGAACATATAAAGGTATGGATTAAATTGATGGAACAATAGTTAAGAACAAATGTAAGGGGTTTGTTGAATTTTACAAGGAAAGAAGACAGTTAAAAAGGAGAAGACAACAATGCTTTTTTTAAGTTTTGATAACTAAAGAATGGTAATACCACAAAAGAAAAAAACAGTTGACGTAAAAACTTGTGTTATTCAGTTTGA
Source organism: Cephalopachus bancanus (assembly GCA_027257055.1). Classification (NCBI taxonomy): domain Eukaryota; kingdom Metazoa; phylum Chordata; class Mammalia; order Primates; family Tarsiidae; genus Cephalopachus; species Cephalopachus bancanus. The sequence goes on from JAPVLO010000074.1 coordinate 199,991, forward strand.
GTCTTGTTGGAGGATTTGAGAACAAGATCTCAAACGTTTGGAATAACATAATTCTTGTTAAATATGATGAAATTAGGAGTTATGTATTTTTTCACAACATTTAAAAAAAACTATTATAGACTATTATATGCCACAAATCACTAACTGAAAAATTTCTAACTAATAGAACTAAGAAAGAAAATTGTTCAACTAAAACAGACTAGTCATTTAATCATGCATACATTATATCTATTATATGCTATGTTGATTAGTTTTGCCATATGCTAGCACTTATCAGACACATAAGAGTGGTTCCAAAAGTTAAAGAAATTAGTAGAGAATCCTACCTTATCAACATTTTTTGTTTTGTAAATTTATAAGTAATTACCATTTATTATACTAAGTTGGAAACATAATACTATTATATAAATGTTATAGAATCGGTGTTCTACATGAGAATTTAAAATGCAATTTTGAATGGATTAAAATTATTTGGCCAGGTATTTTAGTTGCACTCGGTGCTTCCTTGATAAATTTGGATCAGATACTATAAAATGACATTGTTGTTCATTAGTCATTGTCAAGAGTAGATTTATCATGCAGTCTTCAACATTTATTGAGTGCTTACATTTCAGTAGTTATTGAAATAACTGAGATAGACTCTGGGAATACAATCCTCTGTAAGTCTTAACCCTTATTCTCAAGGTACTCAAAGTGTTTTATGAGATCCATTAACTGATAATCTAAGATAAGATCTTTTGAAATAAATAGCCCTTATTATGAACAGAACGAACAGAAACTAAGCAGGACCTAAGACAGAGGTTATACAAAATTAAAAGTCATAGCATTTGAATCAAACACTTATTTGCCCCAGTTTTAAAATTAACATAGTATTTCAAAGGTTCTGGCATGAACTTCATGGCAGATGCAAAATAGGAAGCATTCATATAATTTTAGATTGGTAATACTTAAACACATGGTAAAAGTTTTAGCATCTGTGGTAATACTCAACCACAAATTAATAAGTGCCATAGAAGTGTTACTTTGATAATCACAAGACATTTTATGGTGAGTGTGGTTTTCAGATAGGGTTTGAAGGGCAAGTGGGAACTTGATATAATAAAATGAGCAGTGGAAACAGGGAGAGTTAGTTACAGATTGGGAAAGCAAAAGTGAATAAGGGAAAACCAAAAAATTTGTATTAACTCAAGTACAAAGTGGGAGTAATGAATGAAAGAAACCTATGATTATTTAGATGGGGAAGATAATGAAATACTTTATATATCAGTCACTGATATATGAGTGATATAAAAGTTATATATGTTTTTCAGCTAAAATGTAATTTCAAAGATACTGTTTTTCAGAAAAGTAACATCATTTTGAAATATAAATTAGTTTTGAAAGAATCTGAAAGTGAGATGTGTAGGTGGAGCGATATAGACTGCTGAGGTAAACTTAACAGAACTTAGCAAGATATATAAATATAAAAGATACATAAATACTTAATTTATATACAGTAGTTTCTTGGCTTAGCTGACTCTTCTACTTTTAATAACAGTTTGACCAGAACTGAGCTTTCCTATCTTTCTATGGAAATATTTAACAGTTAGAGAATCAATTTCCTTGCTCTTATAAAGCTCCCTGTTTTTGCAATTAAAAAAATTCTTACTACACTTTTTTTCTTCACCTGCTCAAAGCAAGGCCTTTTCTATAAAATAGTTTGATAGTGAATTGAAATGAAGAACCACCTCACACACTGTTTTCAACATATATTAACAATAACAACTGTGAGATAAACTGTCCCTTAACTTTGTGGGATTTTCTAGGTTAGGATGTGTTTACTAATCCTGCATTTGGTCACTGCATTTCTGCGAAGCCAGTTAGAGAGAAACACCATGAAAATTCATCACTTGATGTATCCCTGTTGTATGTATGTGCTTTACACTTTCTACTTGAACTATTGCCGATATTTCTCCAGTCCCCCTCTGCCTCCTGTTACCAAAATCTGTCTCTTGACCTTATTTTCTCATAATATTTTGTCTCTCAAGATGTATGCCCCACAACTACTTGACATTTTACTCTTCCTGATTCTGACATCTTGCCTCCCTTCCTCTACTTCATGACCTTTGCCATGTCAAGTTGCCTTTGAAAATTGATTGAGAGCTTCTGAGTTTCTTTGGTCTTGAAATGCTCTTTTATTTGAAAAACAAATTTATTGTGCATTCTTAGCTGTGAACTTTCTTCACAATAATTCAGGCAACTGTTGAATTTTTCAGTCTGGATTTATAATGATATTATTAATGATTATTCCCAATGGTCACTGTTTCAATTATTTAGTCAACAAATATAGATTAAGCATTTTCAAAGTACAATGTGGGTACTCTAGGAGCTAAAGTGGATACTGAGAAATTACTAATATATAATCAAATACTTCAAGGAATTGTCCTTATGTTCAAAGAAAATATTTGAATAGAAAACAATATTGTCAAGCAATGAATTCTAATGTTCATTAAGTGCTTTACATGATCTGAGAAACATGCCGAAATCTGTATAAAAATTATGAATTACGCATAATCCATTATCCAATGGAGGTCATCTCTCGTAGAAGACACATTGGATATGAATCCCATACTTTTAGGTCAGTGGTTCAATTCTTTTTTTTGTACAACTTACATGATTTATTAAAAATTTGTAAGGAGTTATTCAGTCAACGTAAATAGTTTAGCTTTCCATTATGTGATTGATTGTTTTATAATCTAAGTATTATAATACTAAAGATGATTCAGGCAACTGATGAGCAAGTCTCATCTAAAGGGTCCTTATTTTGTCAGATGTGTAACTTGGTTAATGTAGTTGTATTGAAATCGATACATCTAAGATAAAAAGAGTATTATTCTATAATAAAGTGTGTTTTTACAGCTGTGAATAACACTCAAAATAAATGGCTTTCAGAAAAAGAAGGAAGGCATAATCTTGCACACATTTCATTAGATTTATTCTTAAGAGTTTCATGTGTTTTGATAAATTATATTATTATTTTTAAAAATTTGATTTTAAGTTATTCACTGATAATTGAGAGCATATATATAATATTCAATTGCTTTTATATTTGCTGTGTATACTGCAGCCTTCTTAAACTCACCTATTAATTTTATTAATATTATGAAAAATTCTTTTGGATCTTATATTTAGACATGCTGACTGTAAATTTAAAAAATCATTTTATTCCTTTTTTCCCAGTCTGTGGGTCACCTGCCTCAGTTTTCTCATTCTAAACTTGCTTGTGTTGAGCAAAATATTGAAGAAGTTTAGTTTCTTAAATGTTTGATGATTTGGGAGGCATATTGAAATCAGTTAAGACCCGTCAATCTTTTTATTTTTTATTTGTATGATTCAGAGCACTTCAGTTTCATAAATGTTTATGCAAAATTTCATACTCAATACTTATACTTTACATATTGTAGAATTCTGAAACCTATTTAAACAGCAAACAATCAGGAATAAAATTCCAAATGACAACGTAGTTGATGGTCCAACTGAGTTTAGAGTGGAAATCAGATATGTCTGGAAATAATGACTAACTGATGAACAGAGAGAGAACGGGATATTTTGACGAAAAGATTTTGACTGGCTAGATGACTGCAATTGAGTAGATATTGTCTTAGATTGGACCAAAGGACACTTATTGGGTTAAATGGTAGAATCTCCTGGAGGAAGCATGGGACTCCATAAAACACTGGGCAAAAGAAGTTGCTTCAGGACTCAGGTAGCAAACTCTGACTCTGAGGAAGCTATAAAGGCACTAGACAGCATGTGTTGGGGCACTGAGCACGGAAATAAAGCAGTTCTGTTTTCACTTCTGGGATTTTCCGCCTTGGAATGACCCGGAAAATATGCTTTTTTTCTCAAAGCAGTAGGCCCAGTGTGATCTTCTTTCAGTGACTTCCTGGGCATCAGAAGGTCTGGAGCAGAGGGATATTTGAAAGTGGCTTGGGACTTCACCTAAAACTCTCAGAAATGCTTGATAAAATTCCACTTGAAAAGGCCAGACTCTTTGTGCTATTCTAATGTGATAATGAAATTTTTGTTAATACTATAAACATAACTTAAAAAAAAAAAAACGCTCAATCTGGGTGGCCTGGAAAAGACTAGGTAACATTTTTTTATTCACCAAGCTTTAGGAGTTTGATGCAGTACTAATTCCAATTTAGGGGTATTAGGGGGCGCGGGGTTTATCTTGCCTCCTTGGTTTAAAAATGATTTAACTAGAAAGTGTTTTAACGTTTCAGCCTTTAGCTATGAGGGAGACACGAAAAACCCAAATTTATTTATAAAAATTGTGTATTTTTTCTTACATGTTTAAGCTTCAGTCACCTTCAAAGTACTCTCCATTGGATGCAATGCACCTGTCAAGGCACTTTTCCACTGCTCAAAACATTTTTTGAACTCGTCAGTTTTGATACATTTCAGTGCTTCTACTGTTTTTGTTTCGCCTCTTACACATAGGCAAAATGTTTCCCTTTGAGGATTTTTTCCATCAGGGAAACAACCAACCAAAAAAGTTGCTCGGGTAAGATCAGGTGAACAGGGAGCGTGGGGCACGATGGTCATGTGTTTTTTTATCTAAAACTGCTGAACACTCAGCAAGGTGTGGGAAGGTGCGTCGTAAATCACCCATCATGAAATGGGCAAATGCATTGAAAGAATCTCCAAAAAAAAAAAAAAATTAACAGAAGCCAAATGCAGCCTCTCACAACAATGCTAGCTGGTACACATGCTGATGGGTTCCTAGAACACTTACTTAGCTGCAGAAGCCTGTACTACAAAGGATCTACCCTCCAAAAAATGGTTCCTGTTATTTCTTGTTCCCCACCGTCATATATTAGACGCTAAAGAACTGGCAGTGGTCTTGTGTACTTGTTCCTGAGGGCATGTTTTTGTTTTTTTTTTTTTTGTTGTTCATTTAAACAATTTTATTTGACAGATGCTTTTACCAAACACACTACACACACTAAAAAAAACTAGGGAACAGAATCCCTGATTCTGCAATCACCCCACACCCAGGCCAGCAGTGGAAAGATGGGCTTTAGAAATATCATATATAGAGAAGCTCTGGAAAATGTGGAATGTTGACATACTTAAACATATCAGGAAAAACATCTAGGAGAAACACAAAGAGGCCCCTTTCAAAAAGTGAGGAAATGATGTTGAGATATTGACTGAAGTTGAATAGAATAAAATACATAGAATTTCCTGATTTCCCATAGCTTACTCATGGTGCACAGAAATGCAAGATGTTTGTGCATTCTTTGGGTAGTAACATTCTGGTGCTGAGAGATTGGCCTGCTGATAGAGCGATAAAGTTGAAAGAAAAAAATCTACAGTGTTTGGGTACCTTAAGATTAGTAGCAAATGATGAAAACAGATTCCAGCAGTAAGTAACACCAGGAGGTGCCTGCTTCCAACTAAAGCCTGATGCATCCATTTAAACCTTGGTGGTCACCAGGTCAAGGAGTCAACTAAAGAAGAGCTGGTGAAAAACATGAACCAGGGACACATTCTCTCCCCTCACTCTGATGTCAACCTGTTTACCGGAATGCCACTTTGAAGGTAGGTACTCAGGTATATGGGACTCTGAGAAAGTGAGAATTCATGCAAATTATTTAAACAGGAGGGAGATATGCCTTTAGGGACCATCAAAAATATTGGATTTGATCAAGATTAACTTATTTGAATGAATTCGTGTTTTTAGTTGTTTTATTTCTCCACTAGCCTATAGAATTAGGACTAACAAGGGCATCGTATCACTGGGAAGTAAAACGAACAAACAAAAAGACAAAACCACAAAATAATCTATAAATTATTTAAAAACTGAAAATAGAGTGAAAATATTTTTACATATTAAATAAAGTAAATTATGTCAACTTCTCTGCATTATTTTTTCTTCAGAGGTAATCTGAGGGTGATTTCCCTACCAAAACTTAAAGCTTGCACTAACCAATAAAACAGATAATAAATGAAAAAACCCTCTGTATTTTCATGAAGCTTGTGTAACAAAAAACAATTATAAATGTATTTCCAGCCTAACCTCCTTTTAATAAGTTAATATATAAAGAAAGTCAATGTTGCCTAATAACTAAGTTACATTTCTTACATTCCAAACTTGAATTTTTGAAAATTAAATATTTGGATTTTAGTTGGGGTAAAATATCACAGTAACCATTTTTTATGTACCATTTTTAGTTGTAAGACTTTTAAATTAGCATGCTGTCTTGAGGAAAGGTTATATTTGCAATCTGTATCGGAAAGCAGAGTTTTCCTAGTGCAAAAGACATTGATACACTGTAGCATATTTACACTGTCTAAGAGACTTCACCAATTACGCTGATTATAAAGGTCACTTGGATGGTTCCCACTCAGTTCAAGAAGCATGAAATTTTCTATCACCATTCTGTTTAACATTGTTAGTCTCTGAAGTATTGTCGATTTTATTTTATTTAAAATACAATTGTATATTGAAAATGTCTTTTGAACACAGAGACTGTGAAGCTTTAAAACATACATTGAGGTATATGATTGAGCTATGTGAGGTATATTATGAAAATTATACTCAATTATAGAAGCTTATTATTAATATCAGTTTAAAATAAATATCTCTTTACAATGTAGTTATCCATGTTTAACTTTTCTTTTCATATTAAATTTTATCATCCACTATATCCAGTGAATTATTTAAAGAAATGGGCTAAAGAGAGAGTTTGGATACCTATTGAATGGCGCAATTAAACTTTTTTTAATGAGCCCTTAACTCTTGATTATTTTAGGCTCATGTGGAACATAGCATTGAATACATCAGCATGCAAGAGATATTATACAGGGTTTTAGCATTTAGTTAGTATCAAACTTTAAATTTTAATTTTCCTCCTATAAATGCTGAACTTTTATAGCACATTACCTCATTTTATGGAAACTGATGACATTGAGTGCTATCTATTTCCATTAAGTGAGATAATGTGTCTTAAAATGATAGTCAAATAGTTTTTCATAGTTTGATTTTTTTTAACTACCTTTTGTTTGCAATCTTTTTCTGACACTTTAAATGGGGCTTAGTTCCTACTAATTTTATCATTTTCAATTGGAAAACAGCAGCTTCTCCCCACCCTGTGTTTCTAATGGAGCTTGAAATTAACATTGTGCTTTTGTTGTCATTTACTTTTTATTTTTGTGGTGCTGAAAAATTGGAAAATATTCTTAAGTTTTTTTAATAGAAAATATTACTTAGCATTCAAGTATGTCAACCAAATGAGAAAAATATTTTAAAATGCTAAACGTGGTGGATAGATTCTGACTTTGATTTTATCTAAGTACTGTAATTGGTTCTCATAAACGAAATGTAAATGACAACCAGGAAGACGTGAAGAGTTTGGTTATTTTAATCTTTGGACGAATTCCTCTTCATTAAAATGAGGAACATTGTGTTCCTTAAATTAAAAGGGAAATGATCCCATTCCCATTCCCCTATTCAGATAGTCTGCTTATATCTGGCCGGATTTGAACATTAACCTTCAGAAGCTAATTTTCTACACTGGCTGTGTTGAAACTGCTAGTTATAGGATTTTGATTAGTGTGTACTTAGTTTGTGCAGAGAAGAGGAGCTCAAGCATTACTGCATAGATTTAATACTAAATCTACTCCATTTTTTTTTCACTTATTGACCTCCTAAACACTCAGTCTCTTCAACTGCCTTGACTGAAAAGTGAATTAAGAGAGTCATTCTTTTTTGTGAAGATTCTGATTTATCTTTGATAATGTATTACCATATTTTAACACTTAGAACTGAATGGATGGAAATTAAATAATAATAATAATGTATCAATGGGGTATTTGTTCCTGACTTCTATTAGGAAATGTATTAGGGTCACTGATTTTAGCCAAAGGTTGTTGAGTAGTTTCAATCAGTCTAAAGTGGTATCTTCAGTCTGGCTGCACGTCAGAACACATGGGGATCTGCAGTAAGTACTCATGCCAAGGTCCCACTGACTGAAAACATAATTTAGTTGATCTGACATAGTGCAGGCTGTGGCTAATATACATGTCTCCAGGTGTTGTCACTATCATGCAGAAGAGTTTGAGAACCCCCATCATAAAATATTAACAGCTTTTCTTAGCTTCTAAAACAACTGTACTAGCTACTTGGCTGAAGTACATTCAGAGGCCACCATTTGGGACAACCTTCCTTACTCTTCTGTCCTTTTAAAGTTAGAGTGGCCACATCTATCCTTCACTTGAAATGGGTACAAGGTTTCTAGGGAGTGGTGGTTAGATCCGTGACATTTATATTTATCAGTTTTCCCTTAAGAACTGATCAACAGTTCCTGTTATACTTACACCACCTCCAGGAAAGCTGAAAAAAAAAATGCCTTTTGCCTTCTAAAATTATTTTAAACATTTGCCCAGAGAGGACCCTTTATCTGAGGCACTCTGTACTTTTTATGGATTGGTAAAATCTGGGCATAATGTCCTTTAAAGCGTTAACTAAGGCCAGTTTTTCAAGCAAATTTTTGCCTAATGGCTTTAACAGCTGTCCACTCATTACTGACATGAGTGCAGGTATACAAGGAAGTGATGATGGATGGGGTAATTATAGTGAGGGTACAGCAGTTTTACAGTTAAAGTAGGTGTCCTGGCAAGATCCAAATTGGAGTTAATTACTCCCACCTATCTCAATAGGCTGAGTAAGTGCAAATTGACCAAGTGTCCTTGTTTCCCTGCTATATTAACAGGGGTGAGGATTGGGAAGGGCATGTGATGATTGAAGGTAAAGACAAGCAGGTCATTAGATAGAACATGAATATGCATCAATGATAAGGCACACGTTCCCACGGGATTGTCTTTATTAGGAATGCCCTCTTTCTTCTTTTTGAGCCAGTCTTGATCATTCTTTGCTTTTATTTTTTAAAGGTGGATTAAAGATTCTTTACTTCTAGATAAACTATGTTAACCCTTTCTAGTTACTTTAATTATTGTTAGTTTTGGAACGTCTTCCTATTGAATACAACTATGCACTTCATATGTAAAGTATGATAACTTTTTTATTCTTTAAAGATTTATAACAAAATTTTGTCTTGTAAGATGGAAAATATTTGATTAAAAGCCAGATTTTCTTCTTTACATTGTTAAGACATAGCACATTATCTATGTCATATAGATTGCAAGTTCGATTGGAGCATCACAAGAATATGATAGTAAGACTGTAGGAATATGTGGACCAAGTACTTCTAAGTGGTTTTGAGGTCTGTATTGTAGCAACCTAATGTTCTTAGATATCAGATTTTTAATTTATAAAATAAGCTCCTTTGACCCATAATACTCTATTGTGAGCTAAGAGCTATTCCTCTATAACTAGTTCTAGGGTGGCATCTCTCAGATCTTATGCAACTATACAATAATGCATCTATCTCATACAGATAGATGCATTATTGTATAGTTGACTATGATGCTAATGAGGGAATAAGCAGGCTTATTTCTGTACTTCTAATGCCCAATATGGTGCTCAAATCAAGCTCGAAAGTCAGAGAAATATTTTCAAAAAATAAATGTATTCCTTATGATTCTGTATTTCACAGCTTTGTTGATGATAAAGGGCACCTGGCATTTTCAAATCTTTCCTAATTGATGTCTAATGTGTAAGACCAAACCACATCTTTGAATATAAATTTGTACTCCAAATTCTTGCTAGGACCAAAGCTCCAAGTGTCCTCAAACCTTTTTTGATTAAGGTCCTGAAAACTAGAGAGCTATCCAGAGAACTTTTAGGGACTGGACCAAGCTCTGAGCCACCTGTATCCACTGGGAATGGAATGTGTTAAACCATAGGAATCCCTTGGAAACTTCAAAGCCATTTACCCGAGTCTACTACACCCAGGTCACTATTCAAGTCTACTAACAACCAGGTCACTATTCCCACTATTTCTTTATATAAAACCCACCTGCTATTCAAGTAACATGGAGCCTGCAGCACCCTGCCAGAATGATGTTCTCACAGCCTTGCTTCTTCTTCATGTCACTGACTCCTTGTTCAGTCTGGGCTGGCCTTTGAGGTGATGAAGAAAATGAGTATTGGGTTTTATTTTTATAAAGGATAAATGAGCCACACAAGTTTGCTGACCACACACAGGAAGAGTTAATTCAGATACTGGGTGATCATAATGTCCACACCACTTACTATAACTCCAATTTTCATCAGGAAAAAAAAGTTATGGTTTCAATTTGATGGGAACAGAAATCATTGTTTACAAATTAATTTGTCATTCAATTAACAAAATTTGACCTACTGAACTGGAGGTTCAGTTCAGCTATGGAATAAGCTTTACTACTTATTCCATAGCTGCAACACCTTAGAAAGGATGTTGATATTCACTGATATTGAAGTTCATTGATATTGGAGCAATGAACTAATTCAATGAGCTGAAACAGTTTAAGTTATATCACCAAGAATATGTTTATAAAAACGATCTTTAAAATAATCATGTAATTGATATATATCAATAGAGATCATATATAATATATATACAAATATATACATAAATATATTCTATATATCAAATATATCAATATAGATCAAATTAATATATGTATATTTTTTTTACTTGGTATTATTTCTAGGACCGCTAGCTTTGATGTTCCTCAAGAACGTTGCCACAGTTTAAACATGACTTATGGTGACTGTTATAGATTGGATGTTTGTCTCCCCAGAGTTCATGTGAAAACTTGTTACCCATTGTTGGAGGAAAGTGTTTGGGTCATGGGGGTGAATTCCTCATGAATGATTAATGCTCTCCCCGGGGTGGGGGGTGGGGGGAGAGTGGTTTTCTTCTTTCTTAGTTCCCAAGGGCTGGCTGTTCAAAAGAGCCTGGTATCTCCTCTGTTGGCTGCTCTCTCTCCCTCATTCTGCATCTTCCCCTCTCCTTCTCTTTTCCCCTCTTCTTGCATCACTCTTACTTTCTCTCTCACGATGTCATCTGTGCACACATTTCCCCCACTTTACATCCCAGCATGAATGGAAGCAGTCTTGCTTCTTGTCCATTCTGCAGAATTGTAAGCCAATTAAACCCAGCCTCAAGTATTCCTTTATAGCAGCATAAAATGATCAAAGACAGCTACCAAAAACAGATTTCATACTGAGACAAATAAAACTTGTATAACAACATATTTTGATTTTTCAAATAATTTTTTGCTTCTACTTGGTTTTCCCATATCTCCTACTACGGAAAAATACAAAAAGGTAATACTACAACAAACATGAAAGCAGAGTTTAAAGTTATATAACATCCCACCCTTTTTTACAGTAAAAAATGTAAATGTGTTGGTTTATTAAAATGCACTATTTTAAATTGAAACGTATGTATTTTAAATCAAATTTCAGACTACAATGAGAGATAGAGATTTAAATATATAAAGTTAAATAGTCATTTCCATTATGAAGTTGATCCCTTATTATTTTTACTCAGGATAACCAATCTCATATCTACTCACGGCAGAACTTGCATTTCTGTAATATAATTTATGTGCTATTTTTTTTTTACTAACATAAAACTGCTTGATTTAGAATGAATGTATAGTCAATTAAGAACTAGTACCAATTTTTTCTTTGGCAAATTAATAGTTTTGACATTTTCTATAAATGTGACTACATGAGGAAATTGTTAAAAGTATGATTAGTGAGTAATTGATTTGATTTAAACCCTTTAAAAAATCCAATCATGTGTTTGAAGAATATACATTAATCAAAATGATTCCTCCCCAAATAAACACAACTTCAAAAGTACATATTTAGTTATAGCATGTTTTTATAATTTAAATATAAAATATAAAAATTAAAAGTCTCTCTTATTTAAGGATATACAAATAATTTATTAGACTTTTAATTATGACAAACTTTATGTTTAGCTGGCATTATGTTTCTCCTACATGCTGTATTTCAGGAATTTAATTTAAATGCTATGCACTTTTTCATGTTTCTAGAAAGTATAATAAAATATAAAGTCTTTGCAGTAGAGAGCATTTACAAATATATTATTTTTAGTTATTGAGAAGAATTTCTTTATAACATCACAGTTTATCTGAAAATATGATACCAACATAAATTCTTAGGTTTCCATGGTATTCTAACAAAAATGCTTTATTTTAATATTTATATTTCAACAATTGGTATAACTTATCAAACAGATATAATGATAAATGATGAACTGTACAAACATAATATAGTTCTAAAGCTGTATGCACAACATAGCCTGTAAATATGTAAAGCATACATTGACAAGACTACAAAAAAATAGAGAAATCCTGTGTGGCCCAGTGTATTGTCTATTCACGAAGTATTTATTTCCATTTCTTCCAAACTCTAGAGTTGTAGTTGGACACAGGGCTTATACCCCTTGTAGGATACTGAAGCCATATGACTAAGTTCTTAATAACTGAATGTAAGAAGAGTTGATTTTTACTGCCTCCAGGCAAATAGTAACACTTCCCTTGTACTCGTTCTAATTTCCTTGAACTACAGCAAAACAGACTTGCCACAGTTTCTCCAAATCCTTTTGGTTGCCATAAATTCATTTTCTAATTCATTCCTTGAGAAGGCTCCTGGGTACAATATTCCTTGAAGTTTTGAATATTTATAACTGATTTCACTGCACTCTTTATGAATGAAGGACAGCCTAGTTGAATCTAAAATCCTTGATTTACGTTTTTCTTTTATTGAGTAGTTTGTAAATGTTACTCTTTTGCTTGCTGGCATATCATGTTGCTCTAAGAAGTCTCATGACATTCTGATTTTCTAGCTCTTACAAGGAACTTGGAAAGTTTTACTTAGCACACATCTCACTGTTGAATATTATGGACTCATTTCTCATTTACACGTTTTGCTGTTCAATGTATAGGTTCAATTTTGCTCAATAAAGTTTTGGAAAACTCTTCTCTTAAATGTATATTCTCTTTTGTTTTTATTTGGCTTTCTGATTTGAGGACTTCAATTATATTTATACAAGATTTAAGACCAGCTCTGTGGGTGTGTAACCAATGCAATTGTGCAGAGGACTCAGTGCTTGAAGTTTTTAGTGCTCTGTGGTGACTGTCGTCAATGTCTTGATGATTTTATCTTTGAATTTGTATTGAATAAGCAAAGTATCATGGGCGAGTGGAAAATATGTATGACCCCCCCGGGGCCTTTGCTGACCAGTTTCACTCAGCACAGCCTCCTGGGATGGATTCTTGGCCACCTGTTTCTCCACTCTGCTGTTCCCTCACACAGCCCAGTTTCCTCCTTCCCACAGACTCCCAGTAACTGCTGCTGTCTGTGCACTTGGCAGGGGACTGATCAGACTGAGCAGAAGTAGGTAAAGTCAATGTCAGACACATGCATCTCTGTATCTTGCTGTGGGGCAAGACTGGATACAACATGGTATGTTGGGCAGATGACTAGTTGGATGAGTCTTTTGCCAGCCACTTCTAGTAACCCAGTGAGTCCAGTAGGGAGGTTTCATACTCTTGGACTAACCTCTCTGCTGTCAATTAGAATGACTGGTTGTGGGGTGAAGTGGCCCCTGGCTGAATTTCCCTTACTAACCAGGCAACTTGGTTGGTTGAGTGACTGGAGGGAGGGGGAACCCACAGCAATGAAGCACTAGAGTCAAGGTGCCGAATAGCGGGGGGCGGCAAATATTCACAGCCTGACATTAAACAGCAAGTTAAAAAAGTCATCACTGGTTGAGAAAGAGAACTCATGAGACTTCTTAAAAGTACTTTTAACTGTAATTTTTCCTACTCTGTGAACAAGGGCCCTGAATTTTCATTTTGTATTGGGTGTCACACATCATGTAGCACATTGTAATATGAGCTTCTTGACCATTTTCCATATCAATTTTGTACAGATGAGGTCTTGTTATGTTGCACAACTGGTCTCAAACTCCTGGGCTCAAGCAATTCTCCCACCTCAGCCTCCCAAAGTGCTGGGATCACAGGTATGAGCCACCGCACCTGGCGTCATTTACAAATTTTTAAAAAGAAATCGAATACTAGCAAGTTCGTTTAATCATTAAAGAAATGTAATCAACATTTAAGAATATTCTAGAAGCTACACTCAGGACTGGCCAGTTTTATAATACAAGAATACTTATATTCTTGTTCTTCAACGGGTGGTCCTTCTCATCTGCTAAAAAAATATTCTGAATAATTTCAAACTATTAGCATAAAGTTCTTTAAAATTTTAAGTCAGTTCTTCACAACTGACTTAGCTCTTGTTTATTAATCAACATCACTAGTTTTGTGCAGAGAAGATAAATAACTGTTTGAAGATCACCCTTGTTCTAAAAAATAGAGCACCATCCTCATGGCTCTTTTGATCTGTAGCAGAACTGACTCCTGTACTGAAAAATATGGAAGGAAGAAAGATGAAGCCATTTCTATTTGAGGGCAATACAGATAGGATGAAGTTCCATTTAATCATATAGAAGATGTAGCCCTTTGCAACAGCCTTTTTATACAGTAAGGGAGATATGTAAGTCCGGTGTCTCTAAGTCAGAGTGGGGCATAATGATAGAGCACATTGTTATCATACATACTAGTATATATATTTCATTTCTTAAAGTTGAAGAACATCAACTCTTCAAAATTAACTAAATAACTTTCAAGTACTCTCCTTTTTTCCTTGCTGTAAACAATATTTTAATAAAAATTTAACTGGCATAATAGCGATATTTGTAGTGTACGTAGTGATGTTTCTGTACATATGATTATAGTGATCATATCAGGGTAATAAGCATATCCATCAACTTAAACATTCATAATTCTTTGTATTAGGAGCATTCAATATCCTTCTAGCTATTTGAAACTATCTTTTTTGGACTTTTTATGATAATATTTCTTAATACAAATTATTATGACACCCCATATATTATTTAAACTTGTGTATATTATGTAGACATAAACCCAAGTCTATTTATAAATTAATTATTAACAAAGTCACTGGTTCTAGACAACTGACACATACAATAAGAGTTAATGAATGAAGTCACAGAGACACAATATGTTGACAACTACAGTAGTACACATTCATTTGAGTTTTATGTTACTAGGAGAATAGTTCTCACTTTGTCTATACAGTTCAACTTTTTAGTTCATAAAATTCATCTTTTTCAAGGTTATCTCCAAGAGTCTACAGAATATATGAAGCAGATAAGATGTAAGCTTTTCAGTTGGCTTCTAACTCATTGTGAATTTCCTCTGTGTTGGGTTAATACATACAGCTTTCTCTTACCCTCATCAACGGGTATATTTCTACTCAGCAAAGCATACCTGAGGCATTAACCGGATTTCTAAAATCTGTATCAGACACACTATACTGAGTAGAAAATTCCTCAATACGGTGTGTTGTAAATTTGTTTCTGAAATACTTGGCACTGCTGTGGAATTATTTACAATTTGTGTGTCATATTGAATAATTTGTTATAAATCTAGGGGCAAAGGATTGACTATCTTATTTGAAAGTCAACTATTTTTATTTTTATTAATATGAGGTTATAGAATTGGAATTAGAGAGTTTTACAAGAAAAAGAGGCTTAACTTATATTGGTAAGGGGGAATTAGAGAACATGTATCATTGCACAGTGGTAACTTCTGCACAAATTGTGCTTCAGAAATAAAGAATAAATGCTATAGATTGAATATAGCAGGTGTACACAGAGATAAATTTGTATTAATTTCACAACTTTCAGGAACCAGCCCTAAACCTGCATATTTATACATATCTTTTAGAATTCATTTGACCTTTTCTCTGAACCTTCCTCTGGCTGCCAGTTAGCAGTACTTCATCTGTGTTTAGACATCCCTGTGTGCATATTACATTACAGAGCACACTGATTTATAATTATAGCTTTTCTTTTCTGTTTCTCTCTCTGACTGTACAAAACCTGCATCCTAGTGTGTACACCATGCCTAGAATATAGAAAGCCTCAGCAGAACCTATTGATGAATAAATAAATGAACCAATGAATTAGTTATCTTGAAGTTATTGGGACAGCACTATTAGTTCTAACACATACAGTAGTATCCCTTGTGACACAGAATTGAGCAATGTTAGCAATTGAGTTTTCAAATCCACATGAAGGGTGAACCTTAATATATGCGTACAGGGGGTGGGTGGGAGAAAAAATATGCATACAATTATATGCATGGACAATAACTAATTTAGACAGTTATATATTGAAGATAA
This sequence comes from Cephalopachus bancanus, assembly GCA_027257055.1. Lineage (NCBI taxonomy): Eukaryota > Metazoa > Chordata > Mammalia > Primates > Tarsiidae > Cephalopachus > Cephalopachus bancanus. The sequence continues at coordinate 216,237 of JAPVLO010000074.1, forward strand.
CCCCTCTCCCCTTTCGCCTACTTCTCTTACCAGCTCCCTTAATACTCCCTGACTGCTCAGGCTTCATAACCCTGTGTCCTAGTCAGTGTGGTCCCAAACTGCCTTCAATTCCTCCATTTTAATATGACATTCCTGCTAACTACCAGTTGCTCCTGTGAAATAAAAAAAGACAAGGAGGTATGAGAGTGGCTCAGTTCTGAATCACTTATAATTTTGTCAGAGCACACTAATTTATAATTATAGCTTTTCTTTTCTGTTTATCTCTCTCACTGTACAAAACCTGCCTCTGTTTCTCTCTTTGGAAAATTTTGCCCATTTGCATTGTCATTAATGTATATAAAAATTAAAATCTGTTTCAGAACTTTAAAATTAATTATTTTATAATATTATTATTATTATTATTATTATTAGAGACAGGGTCTTGCTCTGTTGCCCAGGCTGGAGTGCAGTGGCATGGTCATAGTTCACTGCAGCCTCAAGCTCCTGGACTCAAGTCATTCTCCCGCCTCAGCCTCCTATGTAACTGGGACTCTAGGCTAGCACTACCTCGCCTGGCTAATTTTTTAAAAAGTTTGTAGAAATACTGGTCTTGTTACATTGCCCAGGTTGATATTCAACCCTTGGCCTCAAGCGGTTTACCAGTTCCAGTCTCCCAAAATGCTAGGATTATAGACAAGAGCCACTGTGCCTGGTCTGTTTTAGAGCTTTATAATACTGTTTCAATGATCTCTTTGGTGTTGTCTCTATATTGTAATGAGGAGAAAAATGAAAATTATCTAAATTAGCAAAATGAGTCATACAGTTAGAAATAGACACACTTTTAAAAGGCAAATATTTTTCTTGCACACTTGCTTTAAAATAAGCAAAGACGAGACATTCTCTTTTTGAATATCCTGACTAGAAACTTAATTTCAATCGCTTCAAAAATTTGGAGACTAGCAATATATTTCATGTTAACTTAACCACAGGTAGTACAGGTATATATATGCTTATAAGCAACATATAGCTATAGCAATATGTAAATAAAAAATTATTTATATGTACAGTGTTATTCTCAGTATAAAAAACCCTTAATGATGGTTCTTTGCATATGAATCAAATTGCCTTAAAAAGCTATTTTGAACTTTTATTTTTAGTAATTTCAAAAGGTTGTCAAAAAATTGTATAGCAATTTTTCAAAAGATCGCCAGAAACAAAGTAAAAAGTTGCCCAAGGGGTGAGCCTCTTAATGGATGAACATTACATGTATTAGACCAGAATGGAAATAATCATGACAATTCAGAAGTTCAAAGTAGACATGGTTATTGCAACTGTAAGGCTGCATTTAGATGAGAAAAACAAAGCAAATGTGTCCTGAAATAATTTAGATTAAATGTACAAGAATATTTCTCTTGTTGAGAGTATTTACAATAAATTCTAGAAATGTTTTGTTGTTGTTATTTTACAAATACTTACCACAAATTAAGGTAGAATATTAGGTGGAAATTGGTATATAATATAATGTGATGTTTTTCAGTCATTGCCTTATATTTATGCTGTTGACTGCTTTGTGATTATATTTACGTAGCTTTAAATTTCAAACATAGATTTTTTCTTTTTATAGTCATATAAAAATAAAACCAATCCTAAAGCTTTACACAAAATAGGAGACCCTTGCTTCTTTTAGAGATATAACAGAAAAAAATATCACACTTAAATCAATGATTGTTCCATAAAGCACGACTTTTTGGTAGTTACTATGTGAAATATCTGATAGTTATAAAAATGCACATCTTCATTGTTTAAAGAGCTTCAATCTAGCTATTGAATTTTATTATCAAGTTCACCAGGACATACTATATTATTTGAATAATGTTAAGTACCTCAGAAAAAAACAAATATTCCTTGATAACATAAGTAGCCAAAACATTGCAAGACTCCTTAACACATTCACTACAAGTATAAAGGACATATAACCATACACATATACCAATTTCACAAAATACATGTGAAAACATAATACTTAATATCTTAGGAATGAGGTAATTGTTAGAAAACAAAGTTAATCAAAATACCTTGATTTTCCAATACAGCATTTACAAAAACACAATTATTTTGGTGCAATAAAGACCAAGAAGTACCAAATAGTTCTTTATAGTGCCTATGCATTTTATACTCCTGCATCAGAGTTTGGAAAACTATGATCTTTGAGACAAATACAACCTGCTTCCTATTTTTACAAATATTTTTATTTGAACACAGTCATGATAACCTGTTTGTGCTTTGTCTGTGACTGCTTTCATGCTCAGCAGCAGAATTAAATTGAAATAGAGATAATATCACTGTGATGTCTAAAATATTTACTATATGTCCTTGTGTTAAAAAAAAAAAGTATACCTATCCATTTATCTCTCCTAAATCATGAAAATGTGCTTGGGTGACAACAATAACAGCAAAAACAACTGAAGTTGAATTATGACACACTGGTATATCTATCAAAAAACTAATGAGAATAATTTGATTTATAATTTATGTTAGTTTGTAAACTTTACATTCTGACTTTAGGCTGAACATTTGCCTTTATGTGACAAGTCATTTATAAATTTATTTTTAAAGTGTCCTCTACTTATTAAGTTCTTTGGGTATGTGTTGTTGAGAGTGTGGATCTAATATTCAAAACAGACATACTATGTGTTATTTAATCTGCCACATTCCCTTTCCTTATGTACTAAGGTCTTGGGATTTTCAAGTGTACCTTGTGAATAATACCCTGCTCTAGGAAAATAACATATAAATCTATTTTAAAATATTAAATGATTTACTACATTAGATATCTTAAAGCTGCTAAAAACAAGTCTTGAGAAAAGATAGGAAGTTTGAAAACATATACTAACTTTGACCAACCTTCATCAACAGGTTTCCCTTCAAATCTTCTCTCAATAGAGAAGAAATGATCATGGAATATAGGAAAAAATTCAAAACGCAGTGATACAAGAGAATTTCATGAAAAAAGCTAGAACTGATTTTTATATAAAGGAGAGGAAGGATATGCCAAGCTGGGTGTTTATAAACATGCTTTGTTTCTGTGTTTAATGATAAGACTTTTCTGAGAAGAGAAAGACCAATAAAAGAATTAAAGTATGTAGGAAGAAGATTTCAGGAAATCAGATTATTATTAAAAATAAATAAGAAAGAGACACCTAGAAAGGAAGGAATGTTGGAGACAAGTGCTTTATCATGAAGGGGGACATAAAACATCTGGGACACAGAGAGAACTTTCCAGCAGTAGAAAATATTTGGCTGTTGATGAAAATACTTAAATTTATATACATTTGTGTATTTTTCTCCAAGAGCAGCTGGTCCAGAGCTGCAAGTCTTAACAAAACCTGTGTACTCACAGTGTTCACCATTTTCTTCCTCAGGGTTTATCTAGCTTCAGTGTCATAATTACTTGTAGGATATACTAGAAGACTAATTTGAACCAACCAGTTTTTATACTCTGAAATTTGCCTTCAGAGTATGAAATTGTATTTATTTATTTATTCCACTTTTATGCCATATGGAAAATCAGAAAATTTGCCTATGTATATTGTTTCCTTTGTTCTTTCAAAGATCTGAAAATATCTCACATTTTATTCAATAAAAGGGGTTTAAATAGTTAAAGCAATGATCTCATTTAAAAGAATTGTTCTTGTGATCCAACACACCTGGCCTTCAATTTCACTGTGACTAACTTCAGTCAGCCCTTGGTAATTTGAAGTTAATGATGCCTTCTCCAGGAAACAGAAGCTTCATCAAAGGTTATTGGTTCTGTCCCCAGCAAATAAAGGCTCTTTCCACTTTTGTCTTGTTTCAAGGAGACCTATAGTTTTTACTACTTCCTGTTAACTTTTCAAGAATTTCATATCATTAGTTAAGCTTTGAAAAGTTACCACTGAATCTCTGCGCCTTGTCTTTGCATCTTTGTTTCAACATTAATTGTTTTTCTAGTGTTATACCCAAGCATTTTAAAAATCACAGAGTCCATTGTGTAGCTTCATTGAGCTTTTTAGTATTTTTAGCATTTCTACCTTTATTACAGACATTAGTTTTGCTTCTGTTTTCTGAATTATACTGCTTATTTTACTTGCAATTGTATTTTCTGATCCTTTGTTCTGTTTTAAATAAATTGATCATAGAGTCAAATTGTTACCTAAAAATTTTTGATGCCTACTATTCAAAATTTAAGCTGTCTGTCTTGTGTTTTCTTTCTTGTTTTTATATAAGTCCTGATCCAAGATTCATCAGTCACCATGTATGATTTTTCTTCGCTGAGATTGAAGTACTTATGATTCTTAGAGCCTGTGACTTCCTGTGTATGTTCTTTGTGTATATTCTCAAGTCTGTACTCAAGTTAGATAGCAGCAAACTCTTGTCAGTGGGGCTGTTAAATAGTGCATATTCCCTCTTCTTTTGGTTCTCTGCCATATTATTCCATTCAATCATGACATTTAAATTGACTAATGGTCCATGTAAATTAGTCAGGTTTCCTTACTACAAGATTTCTAATAACTTTTGATCTTTTCTTGTGAAAAAAGGAGAGAAAATGTGCCACAATATTCCCAAGTATACTTGAAGAGTAGCTCTTTCTGAGAAAATCAGATCGGCTATTAGTATTCATCAAATCACACTCTGAGTAAAGTAGATCTAGGTGTTTTTCTGGAGTGCTCCTTCTAAAGCTAATCTTGGTGGATTTGCTGATAGAATAAAAACAATATTTAGAAAGATTTTGGGAGGATCAATTTTAAAAGCTATGGTTTCATGCTCTTCTTTCTTATTGAGCTTGCATACGAAGAGTTTGCATTCATTTATAATTACAAAACAAGCTTCTCTATAAACCCAAAGATGTTATTATAAGGAAAATCTTTCCTTTTAAAAATCTCTTCGTTAATTTTCTTTTGTCTTTGCACTCAGGAGCATATTCACTAAACCTGAGTGTGAAGATGTATTCCTAAATCATAGTCCTCCTTCTACCAGCAGGAGAAGATGGCACTTATAAGATTATGTAACATTATGACTTCCAAACTCTATGAATTCGGATCTATAAAATGTAACTTTAAGAAATTATTTAACAGATCCTCAATATTTCAAAAGCTCCACTTCTCCCCAAAAAACAGAAAATGGATCTGGTCATTTAAGGGTAAAATACAATCAGTTCATGTTTTTTTCTGTTCATTTGAAATCATATTTTATTTTATTTTAGATTTGAGTGATACATGCAAAGATTTGTGACATTGGTATATTGTGTGATGGTGAGGTTTGGGCTTCTGAGGTGAGCAAAGTACCTGATGGATGGCTTTATTCTTTCTCCCTTCCTCCCCCCTTTAGTAGTCCCTGGTGGTGTCTTTTGTTTCCGTTGTTGTACCCGTGTGTGCCAGTGTTTAGTTTCCGTATGAGTGAAAACATGCTGTATTCAGTTTTCTGTGTCTGTCATAATTCACTTAGAATGATGGCCTCCAAGCAGGGGAGAAAAAAAAAAAAAACAAGACTCCTCTGTAACTTATTCTGCACAGCCAATATTATCCTGATACCAAAATAATGGCAAGGACACAACAAAGAAAACTGATATCCATGGTTAACATAGATGCAAACATCCTCAGCAAAATATCCAACAGTGAAACAAGAGATAGCTAGAGAAAGGCTAGGCAGACAGATAGGCGAGTCCTCTGGTAACAAAGTGATGAACTCCCACAGGCTTCTCAGGCTCAGCATTGGTAAACAAGCTCCCTGTGAGCCTCTCAAGCTAGAGCTTAGGTACTCACTGCTGGGATTGAAAAGCAACCAATCAGAACAGCAACAGCTCACAGCTAGTGCTAGCCAATCGGCTTGGACTTAGGGCTATATAAGCACCAGGTTTTGGCCCCAGATGGGCAACCCGTTGGGCCCCCTCCCACTGTGGGAGCTTTTCTGTCCTCAATAAATCCTGCTTTCTCACTTTCTGGCTGTCTGTGTCCCTCAATCTTCCGGAGCATGAGACAAGAACCCTGACCCTGAAGAGCTGCAACCTGAAAAACTGCAGAAGATTATTGGAGTTGAAAAGTCATATACCCCAGAGGCTGGCTTCTCAGTCAACAGAGCCAGCTGAACCAGGAGGAAGGCGAGACTCAAAAGCTGAGGCACCCAGGGGGCTAGGCTTGCCAGGCCACCAAACCAGTAATACTCTCAGGGCCTGGCTTGCCAACCCGTTAGAGCCAACACCCTGTGGGCAAGGCTTGTCAGCCCCCCACCCCCAAATTGCAACACTCAGGGCTAGGCTTGCCAGTCCATTAAAGCTGACACTTGTGGAGCTAGGCTTACCAGCCCCTCTACGACCCTCTCTGGAGCTTGACTGGCTAACTCATTGAGTTGACACTCTTGAAGCCAAGGCGGACCTGAAAAATCCATATTAACAGTACATTACAAGGATTACTCCTCATGACCTTGTGGGTTTTATTTCCAAAATACAAGGCTGGTTCAACATACACAAATCAATAAATGTAATCTGCCACATAAACAAAAATAAAATCAAGAAACACATGATTATCTGTTATTTTCTTATTTTTAAAGTTACAAGAGTTTAATTCAATCGATTTGAATTTTCCCTACAATCATTCTCCTCCTCAGAATAGATCCTAAGTTTCATGAGCTAGATAAGCCCAACCAACCATTTTGAACTGCTCTGTGTAAGCATCTGCTGAGATGTAAATATCTATCCTTCTGAGATCTTCTTTAAGACTGCATCTTCTGGTTTCTACCACTAGGATTAAGTCAGCCTCTTCTGCAAACTCTCCCTTACTACAGAGGTTAAGTCTATTTCCAATCTTTTGATTTTAGGAAGCCATAGGTCAGTGTTTTAGCAACAATATAACAATAAATGTTCACACTCTGTTCATTTTTTTCACATTTATTTATTATTTATTTTCAATGGACACATACAATTGTGTGTATTTATAGTGTACAAAATGTTTAAAAGTACATATATCTCACACAATAGTTAAATCTAGCTAATTAGAACATGAATTGCCTCACACAATTGTTTTTCAAATTTTCCTTAAGGCTAGTCCCCATTTATTTCTTCCTATGGTCTTGTCTCTCTATATCATATCTTCTGAAAATTATGTTCATCTGGTTCTCATTATTATTCCTAGAGATGAGAGTTCTTGGTAATTGTTTAGTAACTCCCAGATGGCCATTCACTGTGTACCAATACTTTTCCTTGTGATGGAGGTTTGACCCATTTGATCTATCTTTTCTTCTTTGTTTTTCACATTGCATATTCAAAGCCATTTACCCACGGGGAAAATGACTGTATAGATGAAAACCAGATCCCAAAGGACAATAAACTCTGGCATATAACTTCTGCAGCAACCAGCCCAGGAAGTGAAATAATGACCTATGTAACAATCAGCTCCAAATGACAGATCTTGATTAAAAACAAAACAAAAACTGCTGGCTTCTCTAATTTTGTCCCTACTTCTGACTCAGGGTCAAGCAGAGAAAACAAAAAACTCAACCCTAAGCGGTCACATAAGATGGCCTGTTTCTAGTGAGATAGCCCATCTCCTGCTTCCCCGGCCAACAACTTTCTTTCTTTCTTTTTTTATTTCCGTTTTTTTTTTTTTTGTTTTTAACGTTAGGGTCTCACTCTGTCACCCAGACTGGAGTTAGGTGGCATGATCACAGTTCACACAGCCTTAACCTCTTGAGGTCAAGCAGTCCTTCCTCCTCAGCCTCCTAGTAGCTGTTTCTACAGGCCCAAACCGAAACTCCCAGTAAGTATTTTGATTTTTCTAAGGGATGGAGTATCACTAAGCAGCCCTGGCTGTTTTCTAACTGCTGATCTCAGAATCCTGGGTTCAAGCAAGAATCTCTTGCCTCAGCCTCCCAAAGTGTTGGCATTATAAATGTGAGCCACTGTGCCTACTAGGCTAATTTTTTCCTTTAAAACTTTCTCACGCTCTTGTCTGCCTTTATGTCTTTGCCAAACCCAGGAGATTGTGTCTGACTCTCTTTCTTTAGAAACATCCTAATAAGTAGTCTTTCCTCGTTCCCATTTGAGTGTTCTTTCCTTCCAACATCACAGTTAATATTCTAGCCCCTCACAAACTAATGGTAATAACGGACATAACACAGGTCTAGCAGTGACTGCAAATCAACTCCACACCGTATTCCTTATCGGGTGGCTTAGTTCTCACCTTAATTCTCCATGGTCAAGCACTTGCTTTGTAATGCCACTTCAGAAATTGTGTCTTGGTCTGAAAAGAGTTCTGACAGATTCTCTTTTTGCCTTGTTACTTCAAGACTGGGATTATAATTTTTCTTCTTATAATTACAGGGAATTCTGAGGTCCACATCTAGTGACCATATCCCATGGCCAGATGTCCTTGAAACTAATTTCTGACTACATTGGGTTTAGGAATTTATTTTTTGTTCCCTTGAGTCCTTCTAATACTAACTGCTCTCTTAACTTGGATGTGTGGCTACATGTTGAACTTGGAGATCTCCCCCTTTTCTTTTACAGCTCTATATAATTTGCCACTGATTTCAAAACAACACTTTCCACTTCTACTTCTTGTTGTGGTTTAGATTCTCATGCTACTCTGAATCTGTTAGCTGAACAATGACATTTTCTGGTCATTGCTGACTTTAGAAATATTTAGGTCTACTAAAAGGTTTCAGTCTGACTTTAAATTTTCTAAGAGTCATTGTTCTTTCTGAGAATTGATCTATTCTCAACTTTACCATTTTATTATTCCAATAGGATAATTTTCTTCATTTATGTTAAGCTTTTTATAAGACAGAATGTCAGCCCCTTTACAATTGCTACGATTGTATGACAAGTATTCTGTGTATTCAAAACATTTTCAACATCAGAATGAAAAGGCAGTGCTCTTGCCAGCTATTGATGACATTTCTTATTACTAAAAGTAACTATGTTCCTGGCTATTAGCTTTTTCTCACTAAAACTGTCATCCAGAGACAATCTCTCCTTGAGTAGCTATTAAATAAATACCAAAAAGTTGTGGTTTTAACCGCAAAGTCAATAAAGCTGAGTAGAAACAACATGATCTCTGTCATTTTTCTTGTCAAGTGCTTAACATTCATCTCTATATCACAATCTAAACATTTATATGACAAGTATATAGTTTTTCAGTACAGAATGTTGGCTTTCAGAAGAAATAGCCCCCACTGACCTCTCCAAATGTTTTTCTTGGTTGTGTTACATAGCTTATTAGTGAAGGATATAAGGTTGCTGGTGAATGATTTTTTTTCTTAAAATAGATTGTAAAACACGTATAAATTCAATTTATGATAAATGTGAATAGGTAAGTGACACCAATTATCTTTACTGGGTAACTCTAGACATAAAACAATAGTAATAATTATTATTTTAAATCTTATTTCTATAAATTTTTATAAATAGCGGGATGACTCAATTCTTTGTTGGGGTTGAGACTTCATTGAAAATCAGGAAGCGAAAATCTGTGAAAATAAGAAAACCCTTCTTTTCTTTCTTCAAAGATATCCATGTTCAGAAATAATCAACCATCACTGTCTTTTCCTTCTTCACCCTTATTCTATCTATTTCAATATTATTGACTCATTGTTATTAACTCATTACTAAGATGACTTAATTCATAGCTACTGCTTAATACACTGGTCACTAATAATTAACAATATTACATATGGATGTTGATTGTATACTTTTAAAATTATTGTTGTTGTTTTGTTTGTTTTTACTGTGTAGGATGCTTTCTCGAGGACTTTATGTGGAGGTGGTGGGGATGGGATGAACTACGCTAGGAGTTTTCTCATAGCTATAAACATTATGAATGTGGCTTTCAGAGATAGTCTTAATTTGTAAGTCAGTTATTGTTGAATGTAAATTAAAAATCAAATTGTTGATAGTAAACTATAGAGCGACCAGGCACATTGATGCTAATATAGTAATTTTTAAATACTATATTATTGGCATTTTGTTATAATGAAACTTGTATAATTTAATGCCTTTAGACGTCTATGTATATTTCTATTGTATATCAGTTCAAAATGTCTTAGCATGTAAATCTTTATAATTACAAATCTTGTTAAAATTTATCACCAAATAATTTTCAAGGATTCCTTTTTAATCAAATTGTTGCTCTCTATTTAATGGAAAAAATGAGTGACTTCTGGTGAAAATTGTTTCAAATAATATGCATTGCATCAACTATAGAAAATCATAGATGCAAATAAATTGCTGTTTTAATTTTTGATTTTTATAAGAAAATTTCATCCTTTAAATATAATACAATTTGAAGTATCTGTATTTATTTTCTGGGCCACACAGTTTGCCTAGTATACTCATTTAGCTTCAAAACTGTAGAGTTTTTCATTAACTTAATCATGATGAAGCACCCTTACACACATACATTGACCTTTTTACTTTACTTTTTTTCTTTTAAAGTAAATGAGAAACTTTATGATGACATCTCAGACCCTTGGAAAGTGTCAGACATAGTGAGTTTTAAATAAATGTTAATATAATTAAAAAGTAGCGTATATTCTAAAAATAATACTTCCAGCAATATATTTTATATTTATTTTATTAATTACATATGATGAGATCTTTCTCCAAGTTTAAAAAACTTTTTTGTTTTATTATATTTGGTAAGGATAATATGTCCTATTGCCTTATGAAATGTCATAAATCATTGTTTCAAAGCCAAGAACATACAAAGAAAGATTTCACTCAGGAAATATACATAAACTTTGACTGTAATTTGAAAATTGCACGGTGTAATTTTTTCTAATAACTATATATATGTGTGTGTGTAAATATATATACATTTATTACCAAACTTTGTTTAATAGTATAAGTAATAGAGAGTGTTCTATTGTGTAGACCAGCACAAAAGCCATCTGCTTCAAAAGTAACTTGAATTTACCATGCTGGGAACAGGAACACTGAAAGAGAAAAAAGACAGAGAGAAAGAGAAAACTCCATAAGAGAGGTCACATAAGAACTTCCTTCTTGTTATTTGTTTCAAATTTGTTCAAAGTTCACTTTGCTATTCTTTTGTTGTTGTTATAAAGTAATTTTAGACCTTAAAGAGTGGCTTAAGAATAACTTAATAATAACTATTACGTTACTCTTATTTCACCTAACTTAAAACTTAAATACCTCTAGGAGAATAAGGGGGGTGGAATATATCGCGTGCCTGCGCGCGCATGCGTGGACACACACACACACATACACACAGACCTTAGCTTTCTGAAGATTTGTAAAGACTTAGTTTTGAAAGCAAGAAGACAAATTAGAAATTATACTTAATAAGAATAGTTAGATGTTGGAGGGATTCAGAGTATGCAAAGATAGATGCAGAAACTAAAAGGATTGTGAGGAAAAAAACACAATTCAGATTGCAAAATACAGAAAAATATCATTACCAAGAAAAGCATCCAAACTCCTTGTGTTTGGTGATAAAATTTACTGTAAAATTACCAATACCCTCTTCATTTTGTTATTGGTATATGCAAATTAAATCACTATGGGTAAACGGAACGTTCCTAAAATTAATAGAGTTCTCTGGGTTTAATTTAGTTATCAGTAGAACATCTTACATTAACCTCATTAAGCAACAAAATGTCATGCTTTAGCTTGGTAGAAGTCAGGTAGGGAAGACTGCCTTTCTTTCTTTTATTCCTTTCTTTCTTCCCTCTTTTCTTCCTTTTTTGCACCTTATTGTATAAAATTAATTTTGTTTAAAATGTTTACTTTGAGCTGGGCTCAGTGGCTCAGCCTGTAATCCCGTGCCTTTGGGAGGCTGAGGTGAGTGGATTGCTTGAACCCGCGGGTTTGAGACCCACCTGGGCAGTGAGACCTCATCTCTACAATAAATCAAAAAAATCAGCCAGGCGTGGTAGCGCACGCCTGTAATTCTGGCTACTCGGAAGGCTGAGGCGGAAGGATCGCCAGAGCCCAGCAGGCGAGGCTGCGTTGGCCGGGAGCGGCCACTGCACTCCAGTCTGGGTGACCGAGTGAGACTCCAACTCAAAAAAAAAAAAAAGTTTACTTTGGGAAGCGGCAAGATGGCAACGGGGCAACCTGGTCTGTGAACCCCTCTGCAAAGGAGAACTGCATTGGGTCTCTGACTCGCCCCAGGGGCTGCAGACCCCAACATCACAACCTGCTCTTCATATGGAGCTCGGCCATTGCCACTGCTGGGGCATTGCAGCGGACTTGGCAGTCACTGGAGCGCAAACGGCGCTACCACTGCCGCCACTGCCACCGCCACTGCTGCAGACCCCCCCTGCCACCACCGCCACGGCCTCCATGGTGGCCATAGCACATCACACCACCCGGGCCAGAAGCGATCCACTTCAGTCCTTGAAGCCCCTTCAGGGAAGATCTGCTGGGATCACTGCCACCTCTCCTGCGACTGAAATGTCCTGCCCGCTGTAAGTCTCCTGCCATCTGCCCTGAGGCAGGCAGCCATCTTCAGCCTCTGCCATTCCTGTCCAGCCCCACCCCCTGCACCACCTGCTGACAATTCAAGGTAACAACACTGAAACAGGAGAAGCAAGCTTGAAAGAGACATAGGCCAGAGTGGTGAACGGAGGGTGATCTGAACTGTCCTTCACAGCAGACCAGGGGCAACTGACCCTTACTGCAAACTAATTTACCAGGTTGAAAAGAAAACTAGAAATCAGAACTGAAAGGACATTGGACTTAAACGAAATGTCTCAGAGTGTACTTTATTGATTTTGGTAGTTCAATGACTTAATTCTATTCCTACTGTGTTGTTCCTTTTTTTCTTTTTTCCTCTTCCTTTTCTTCTCTTTTCTTCTCTCTGTAAACCATATCTTTGTATAGAGGAACAGCACACTAATATGGTGGTTGGTTAGCTTGTATGTTAGCATCACTATATGTTTTATTTTTTTGGTATGAGACTTGGTTCATCTGTAGCTGTGGTTTATTGTTTTTATTTATTTCAGTATAGGCCTCTCTATTTGTTGGCACACTCATTTGTTTCCCCACTTACTCCTCTATTTCTCCACTCCCCTCTTCAACCCACTGTCTGCTCCATTCTCTCCCCTCTGCAAACCACATTTTATTTCAGGGAGTAAACCTACAGCCCCACTGCATGGACAGATTCCAAGGCAGTGGGAAGTGGGTTCCAGATTATCCACACACCTGTCAGCAAATACCAGGACCTGCAGATAGATTTTGAATCACAGCTCCCCCCTTAAGTAAATCTCAAAACTGCAAAAAGGACCACCCCCAACCTACAGTGCAACTCCAGAATTGAACAAAGTAAGAAGGCATACATAAAGAATAGGAGGAGATTGCCAAACAGATGTAAAACCAATCCCTTTACCCCTGAATAACAGAATTAAAGAAGATGGTGATGTGGAGGGAAGGAAAAAGTAGGGAGGGGGATAAACCGCACAATGAAGAAAAACCAAAAGAAGAACATAGGTCTCACACAGACCCTGGGAGATCAGACAATGAGAAAACAGATTCTGGAACACAAACAATGAAGAGTCCCCAGAATGACTGGTTACATGCAACAAACCCAGACATCAAGACATTAATGGAGAGAATTTAAAAAATTGAGGAGAGACAAGAGGAAAATAGGAAAGAGCTGATGTCAGAAATGACAGCAGTAAAGAATACTGTGATGGAAATGAATAACAGACTAATAAGCATGGAAAGCAGAATCAGCCAAGCAGAAGAAAGAATCTCAGAGCTTGAAGACCAAAACACAGAACTAACTCAAACTGTCAAAAGCATAGAAAAGAAGCTCAAAAAGACAGAACAAAACCTGCAAGAGATGAATGATCACTTCAAGAGACCAAACCTAAGAGTAATTTGGCTTACTTAGGCAGAGAGAGAAACAGAAGCCACACTGGAACAAACATTTCATGAAATCCTTCAAGAAAACTTCCCTCATCTCATCAAGGATGAAAAAAATTCAAACACAAGAGACTCAGAGAACCCCTGCAAGACGACAAATGAGAAGACCAACTCCCAGGCACATAATAATTCACCTAAACAAAGTAGCTATAAAAGAAAAAATCCTAAAGGCAGTAAGAGAAAAAGGCCAGACTACCTACCAGGGAAAATCAATTAGAATAACAGCAGATTAATTCACAGAAACCCTTCAGGCTAGGAGAGCCTGGAGCCCTATCTTCAAAGTTCTGAAAGAGAAACAATTTCAACCAAGAATAGCCTACCCAGCCAAACTAAGCTTCCTTAGTGAGGGAGAATTGAAATCTTTTCCAGATATCTAATCCCTAAGAACTTACGCTGCCACCAGACCACCTCTACAAGAAACACTTAAGAAAGTACTGAACACAGAAGAAAAAGAAAAAAGAACAATAACATTCTTTACAAGAGTACTGACAAAAGATTAAAAACACATATGAACCAACTCCAAAACCCAAAGAAAGACAACAAACAAACAGGAACAACTCTGTAAGAACCTTATGACAGGGATCAACTCTTGCATTTCAATTATTAGCCTAAATGTGAATGGACTAAATGCACCACTGAAAAGATATAGAATGACAAAATGGATAAAATATCATCAGGCAACAATCTATTGCCTTCAAGAGACTCACCTCACTAGAAAGGACACCCACAGACTCAAAGTAAGAGGATGGGAAACAAACTTTCAGGAGAACGGAATACAAAAGAAAGGAAGGGTAGCGATCTTAATTTCAGACAAAATACCCTTCAAGCTATTAAAAATCAAAAAATATACAGAAGGCCAATACATAATGATAAAAGGCACAATCCATCAACAAAAAATATCTATCCTAAACATATATGCACCCAATATAGGTGCGCCAACTTTCATAAAGCAACTTCTAGGAAAACTAAAGAAAGATATTGACTCTAACACCATCATAACTGGGGACTTTAATACCCCACTCACAACCCTAGACAGATCATCAGGACAAAAAATCAGCAAGGAGATTTGGACCAAATGAACTTAATTGATACCTACAGAACACTCCATTCAAAGACCACAGAATACACATTCTACTCATAACTGATTGGAACATATTCTAAGATTGACCACATACTCGGCCATAAATCAAGCATAAGCAAATTTAAAAGGACTGAAGTTCTACCATGCACCTTCTCGGACCACAGTGGAATAAAAATAAACATTGACACCAACAAAGTCCCCCCAAAACCCACAAAGACATGGACACTAAACAGCATGATGCTAAACAACTCCTGGGTCAATGATGAAATCAAAACAGAGATCAAAAGATACCTGGAAACAAATGAAAATGAAGAAACATCTTACCAAAATCTCTGGGATGCCCTGAAAGCTGTAGTAAGAAGGGAATTTATATCCCTAAAACACACATGAAGAAAATGGAAGGAACAGAAATTCACAACCTAACAAGCCACCTAAAGAAGCTGGGAAAGCAAGACCACAAAAACCCTCATTTCAGCAGAAGAATCCAGATCATCAAAATAAAAGCCCAAATCCAGGACACAGAAGACAAAAAGATAATACAAAAAAATCAATGAAACACGGAGTTGGTTCTTCGAAAGGATAAATAATATCGATGGTCCCCTAGTTAGACTGACTAAGAAAAAATGAGAAAAAAACCAAGTAAGCACCATCAGAAACACAAAAGATGAAGTCACATCTGACCCTGAAGAAATACAAAAGATCATTAGAGACTACTACGTACACTTGTATGGAAACAAACTTGAAAACCTTAAGGAAATGGAGGACTTTCTGACATCACACAACCTACCTAGGTTGGAACAAGAAGAAATTGAGACCCTAAATAGACCAATAACAATCAAGGAAATAGACTATGTAATAAAAAAAACTTCCTACAAAAAAAAGCCCTGGTCCAGATGGCTTTCCAGCAGAATTCTACAAGACATTCAAGGAGGAGCTGATACCAATCCTACTGAAGGTATTCCAGGCGATTGAAAAAGATGGAACTCGCCCCAAATCATTTTATGAAGCCAACATCACATTGATACGCAAGCCAGGTAAAGATCCAACAAAGAAAAAGAACTCAGGCCAATATCTTTGATGAACATAGATGCTAAAATTCTCAACAAGATCCTAGCAAACCGCATTCAGCAACACATCTCAAAAATCATCCATCATGACCAAGTAGGCTTCATTCCTGGGATGCAAGGCTAGTTCAACATTCGTAAAACCATAAATGTAATTAAATACATCAACAGATGTCAAAACAAAAACCACATGATCATATCATTAGATGCAGAAAAAGCTTTTGATAAAATCCAGTACCCCTTCTTGATAAAAACCCTTGAACATCTAGGCATACGGGGAACATACCTCAAAATAGTAAAAGCCATCTACGAGAAACCCACAGCCAGCATACTCCTAAATGGACAAAAATTGGAACCAATTCCCCTGAAAACTGGAACTAGACAAGGATGCCCACTCTCATCCCTCCTGTTCAACATAGTATTGGAAGTCCTGGCTAGAGCAGTCAGAGAAGAGGAGTCAATCAGGGGTATCCAAATAGGAAAAGAGGAAATCAAATTATCTCTCTTTGCAGATGATATGATCTTGTACCTTGAAAACCCAAGAGAATCTGTCAAAAGCCTCCTTACACTGATAAAGGCCTTTGGCAAAGTCTCAGGATACAAAATAAATGTACAAAAGACAATCGCATTTCTCTACACCAATAATAAACAAACAGAAACCCAAATAAAAAACACAATTCCATTCACAATAGCCACAAAAAAAAGATATACCTTGGCATTTTCCTAACCAGAGATGTGAAAGACCTTTACAATGAAAATTACGAAACACTGCTCAAAGAAATCAAAGATGACACAAACAAGTGGAAAAATATCCCGTGCTTATGGATCGGAAGAATCAGCATTGTGAAGATGTCCATCTTACCTAAGGCAATCTACAAATTCAATGCAATACCCATCAAATTACCAGCAACATTCTTCTCAGACCTAGAAAAAACAACACAGGAATTCATATGGAAACACAAACATCCAAGAATAGCCAGAACAATCCTCAGCAAAAAAAAAAAAACAAAACAAAGCAGGTGGTATCACATTACCAGACTTGAAACTTTACTATAAAGCTACAATAATCAAAACAGCTTGGTATTGGTACAGGAACAGGCATATAGATCAATGGAATAGAATTGAGATTCCAAAAGTAAAACCTTAATTTCTCAACCAACTCATCTTTGACAAAGCCCCCACCACCTACCACTGGGGAGAGGAGAACCTATTCCGTAAATGGTGCTGGGGAAACTGGCTGACCACATGCAGAAGATTGAAACAGGACCCCTATATATCCCCATGCACAAAGGTTAACTCCAAATGAATCAGAGACCTAAATGTAAAACCTCAAACCATAAGAACCTTAGAAAAGGAAGGAAATACCCTCATGGAAATCGGAACTGGCATCCAATTCCTGAACAAAACCCGAAACCCACAGGTCATAAGAGAGAAGATAGACAAGTGGGACCTTATTAAATTGATAAGCTTCTGCAAAGTCAAAGAAACCATCAACAGAGCAGGGAGACAGCCTACAGACTGAGCAAAAGTGTTTGCCAATACCAGGTCTGACAAAGGCTTAACATCCTGGATCTACAAGGAACTAAAACGTGTTGAAAAGAAAAAAACAAACTACCCCATTATAAAATGGGCAAAAGATATGAACAGACACTTCACAAAAGAAGACATCCGAGCAGCCAACAAACACATGAAGAAATGTTCAACCTCACTAATCATCAGGGAGATGCAAATCAAAACCACACTGAGATACCACCTAACTCCAGTCAGAATGCCAATTATCAACAACTCAAAAAATAACAGCTGCTGGAGAGGGTGTGGTGAAAAGGGAACACTTCTACACTGTTGGTGGGAGTGTAAACTAGTGCAACCTCTGTGGAAAGCAGTGTGGCGATTCCTAAAAGCTCTAAAAATTGACCTTCCATATGACGCCGCAATCCCCCTACTGGGAATATACCCTGAAGAACTCAAATCACTCTATAAAAAAGATACCTGCACACGTATGTTTATCGCAGCGTTGTTCACAATACCAAGAACCTGGAAACAACCATGCTGCCCATCAAAAAAGGACTGGATTAAGAAAATGGTACATATACACGATGGAATACTACGCAGCCATAAAAAAGAACAAAATCATGAATTTCGCAGCAACCTAGAATGAACTAGAGTCTATAATACTGAGTGACCTCTCACAGAAACAAAGATCTGAGTATCACATGTTGTCACTCATATAATGGACCTTGAACATCCAATGTAATACTATAAGAAAATGACTGATGGTACTGGGAAACTATGGGGGTGGGGGAGGGAGATGGGATTAACAGTCGCAAATATCTGTCTGGGGACTGGGAAGTACCTCTTATCAACAGGGTGCCTGAATGAAACGTAATTGTATACCTAACCCTTATCTGTACCCCACAAAACCATAATAAAAAATATTAAAAAAAAAAGAAATGTAAGTTTAAAAAAAAAACTGAAATGGAAATAAGCAAACTAATAAATAAAAAAAAATGTTTACTTTGGATCACAAGACATGGGGCATAGAGCAAGTAAAATTGAGAAGGGGTATATATGGAGAAGTTCAGAGAACCAGAGAAATAATGCCTTGAATCTTTACATCAGGACTATCACCCTTTTAATCAATTTTTGGGATTAGTCGGTTCTTTCTTTAATCTTTATTTTATTACTGTTTTGTTTGCATGCTGCATTCGGTAATTGTTCTATACATGAGGAATCTTTCTGAATCATTTGTAGGTTCCAGAAACTTTTAAATTGTATCTGTAACATATGAGTAGTTTTAGGGACTACTCTGTGCAATTCTTCTCTGCAAATGTGTCCATAATTTAGCAAAATAGAGAGCACTTACTCATATAACAGCAGATAAAGTTCAACAATTCTTTTTTTCTCGAGTATTCTGAAAATCTTCCTTGCATTGCAGAAAGATCCACAAAAGCCAACATTATTGTGCTGTGTATTTGTAAAATTTATAGAATTAACTGTCAGCATAAATCTCTATGACACAAAGCTTTTCGCAAAAAGTCAATTTTTAAAAAAATACTTAAACTTTGAATCAAAACCAGCACATTATGGTACTGAGTTCCTTGTTTGTGTTCTGTAGATCAATACTCTGAGGTCTGAAAAGTACTACTTGCATCTGTAATTGCTTTTCAGAAAACAAAGAATTCATTTAAAAACATTTGTCCAGAGTGAGAGCGAAATGATTCTGCTTTTACGTTCAGCTAAGATTAAAATGGCTTTGAATGTAATAAAACTGCTTTAATACCATATATCTCGATGCATGACTTTGAAGGCATATTCAAAGTAATGAATAAACATTAAAGAATATAGACAATAAAGCAATGGAGAATGTGGAACATTCATTATACTTCAGATTCAGTCTTTGAGAATAATATAAAATACAGGCACAAGTTATTCAAATTTTAAATATTTTTTTAAAACATATCTTTAAAATTTTGAAAATTGAATAGCTAATAACTTGATTATTCAGGCTCTTGTATGTCTTATATCTATAAATCTATTTGTAATGCAAGAGATTGGGTACAGAGAAGAGAAATATTGAATAATCATGCAAGTGATTTAAATTTTTTATTTGACTGGAGAATAAAATCACTTAAGATAGTCAGATGTCCAGATACACACATTTGCATATATTTTTCTTTGTTCATCAGTTCCATTATATTTTGGATTTATGATTCAACTTTTACATTAATTTTTTTCTCCATAAAACTAGGTGCTTAGAAATAAATGCAGAGAAGATAAAAATCAAAGATTTATAGAGAAACAAAAAGACAGTGTCTATTTTTGGCATCTCCTTTCCTTTGAAGTTTCAGGTTTTGTGCCTAAGACCTTTATTTTTATACTGTGAGAGATGGTTTTATGTTTTGTGAGATGTCTTTGAACTGCTTTGAATGGATCAAATAGTTCATCTTTAAAGGGCTTTCAGAAGTGAGGCTGAACACATGATATTTTAGAGAATCTAAATCACACACTCATTTTCTAGATCTTTTTTTTAAAGTAAGTAGTTTTATTCTTTTTTTTTTTTTTTTTTTTTGAGTTGGAGTCTCACTCTGTCGCCCAGACTGGAGTGCAGTGGCCGCTCCTGGCCACCACAGCCTCGACCTGCTGGGCTCCAATGATCCCTCCGCCTCAGCCTTCCAAGTAGCCGGAATTATAGGCATGCGCTACCACACCCAGCTGATTTTTTGATTTATTGTAGAGATGAGGTCTCACTGCCCAGGCGGGTCTTGAACCCGCGGGCTCAGGCAATCCACTCACCTCAGCCTCCCAAAGGCGCAGGATTACAGGCTGAGCCACCGAGCCCGGCTCATTTTCTAGATCTTAAAGGTTATATCAGCTCCATCCTATAATTCATTCATTCAGCAAATATTATATTGTGTAATTATTAGAAGCATATCAGT
Organism: Cephalopachus bancanus; assembly: GCA_027257055.1. Lineage (NCBI taxonomy): Eukaryota > Metazoa > Chordata > Mammalia > Primates > Tarsiidae > Cephalopachus > Cephalopachus bancanus. The sequence continues at coordinate 236,715 of JAPVLO010000074.1, forward strand.
AATTAATTATGTACTTTTGTTGCTTATGTCTCATAAGAAGAGAGTATGTACAATAATAAATATCATGCTAGCCACAAAGAGGTAAGAACTAAAAGCAGATTGAGCCTCTTCCTCAACTTAACAATTTTGTAACTCATTGATAATTGCAAGGCAATATGTAGCTAGACAAATCAGATAAACTCATTCTCATTGATACAACATTAGGAATTAGGAAAACTATTGTAATCCTCTAATTCTACTCTGAATGTCCCCGTTTTCATATAAACTGTATAAATTATCTAAGATCTCTGAATAGCAAGTCAGAAAACCCGACTCATAGTGGCTTAAACAAATGTTTTCTTTTGTTTTCAATAACGACAGGCCTTACTAGAACTGTGAACTTAGAGTTTATTGTTCATTATATCCCGCTCTGACTCTCAATTTGGTGCTCACTCTTACTCTCTGCCCCTCAACCTAGAATCTGTCCTTGTTCTTTTCTGCATGATGCTCTTATTTCTCTTCCTGCAGGTAAACCTTCTTGAGGTGTGAGCAACATGATTGCAAGTTTATGTTGTCCCATCATAGGACCTCAGTGAAGAGAGCTCATTTTTTTCCACTAAACGAATAAAATATACAATCCCAGAGAAAGACTTGGTACTAATTTAGATTGAGTTATATGCTCAATCCTTTGACAAATTAATTTTGTCTGTTACCTGAGATTTTTCTGATTGGCTAGCCCTAGGCTAAGCACCTCTTCTGAAGGCAAAGAGAATGACAGTAATATGATTAACAACATAAACGATGTGTGTGATTAATAGTTTCTCAAACGATTTTTTTTAAGACTCATGTCTTTTTTTTTTGTTGGAGTCTCTGTCACCCAGACTGGAGTGCAGTGGCCGCTCCCGGTCACTGCAGCCTCCACCTGCTGAGCTCCAGAGATCCTTCCGCCTCAAACTTCCAAGTAGCCGGAATTACAGGCGTGCGCTACCATGCCCGGCTGATTTTTTGATTTATTGTAGAGATGAGGTCTCGCCAAGTTGCCCAGGTGGGTCTCGAACCTGCGGGCTCAGGCAATCCACTCACCTCAGCCTCCCAAAGGGCTGGGATTATAGGCTGAGCCAGCGAGCCCTGCTAGGACTATTGTCTTAAATTGGATCCATTAGAAGTGGTCTTCAAGATCAGATCCTGAGACCATGGATTTTGTCATTTATTTGGAAAGCTGTTTTCATCTGCAAAGGCAGATGAGCCATAACAAATTGGCCGCGTGACCAGAATGTCTAGACAGCAACCAGTACCACGGGTCTTTTTCCTGTTGTTTTGATTTGCTAACCTCTTTGATAGCAAGCATGCATTTTGTACTGCTGTCTCCTGAGGAGCTTGTGCTTTGTTCTATGCTATTTGTGTTGCATTATTGAGTTCTATCAAGCGTCTGTTAGATATTTAGCCAACTTAACTTAGTAGTTTTATAAAACTATTTTTATTTTGAAGCAGGGAGTGCATGTGAGGATTTGTACATAGGTATATTGTATGATGGTGGATTTGGGCTCATCTTGGCAGTGGTAAGCATCCCAACTGATTGTTTTGCATCTCTCATTCCCCTTGCCTCCCATCTCCTGTTAGCAGTGCCCGGTGTCTGTTGTTCCCATCCTTTTGCCCATGTGTGTTTGGTGCTGAGTACCACTTATGAGTGAAAACATGCAGTATTCAGTTTTTTGTTTCGGTGATAATTTGCTTAGAATGATGACCTCCAGCTGTGTCCATGTTGATGCAAAGGACATGATTTTGTTCTTTTTTATGACTGTATAGTATTCTATACTGTACATATACCACATTTTCTTTTTTTCTTCTTTTCTTTTTATTATTTTAGAGTTGGAGTCTCACTCTGTCACCCAGACTGGAGTGCCACCCCAGCATCAATCTGCTGAGTTCCAACCATCCTTCTGCCCCAGCCTTCCACGTAGCCAGAACTACAGCTGTACACTACCACTCCTAGATAAGTTTTGATTTATTGTAGAGATGAAGTCTCGCCAAGTTGCCTGGGCTGGTCTCGAACCCTTGGGCTCAGGCAGTCCACTCACCTTGGCCTCCCAAAGTGCTGGGATTACAGGCTGAGCCACCGAGCACAGCCCATGTAATACATTTTCTTTATCCAGTCCACTGACGATGGGCACCAGAGTTGGTTCCGTGCTTTTGCTATTGTGAATAGTGCCTAACTCAGCAGTTTTGAGATACACAGGAGTATGAACAAATTTCAATAAACAGATATTGGAGATGCTACAAATTAATCCCCCGTGACTGCTTTGGCAATCTCGTCTCATACCTCATGACCTCCATTTGCTGCCAATTGGCTTCTGGTACAAGAAACACCCCTCCTCCACCCTGCTCTATTCCTCACGACTGGGGTAACTGATGGCCACATGCTGTTCTGTCCTGGAAATAAAGTATTTTACAGATCCTAAGCCTGCAGCCCTCCATACCCAGCAGCACATCCTGCCTTGGGTAATGCAAGCAGTACCCCACATTCTCAGCACAGATCTCGAGGCCTCTTTACTATATGATGAAGTGAAACTCGGGCCCTCTGGTTTACTTCAGGCACAGGAGAGGTGAACTCTTTTGTTCCCAGTCCCTTCACAGATACTACAGGGCTGGAAAAAAATCAACCTTTTCTCAGAATTCTTGATTATCTGGAGAATCTCCTGGGATAAGCTGCATGAGCAGCAGTGAGAGTTCATATGCTTTACAGATATTATAGTTCCCTCATACTCAAGGATCTCAGTGCAGACTTGCTGCTTTTAATCTTTTGAACAGGATGTCCCTGATAAAGAACTCAGCCCAAGGGACAGCACAGTGTGCCACACTTCAGGCAGTCATCTTCGTACTGGATTATCTGGCCAACAAATAGCCCTAATTGCATATTTTTTTAATAAGTTCTTGGGCTATTGCTAAAGAGTTTTCCTATTCAGGGTAAATAAATATTGGAATATCTTGCCACACCAATACACAAAATATAAATAAAGGCCACACGCATTTCCATATACAATAAGGTCACAAGATAAGGTCTCACCAGGATACTTTGTCTCTGCTTCAGATTTCCAGACATCATTGATGGTGACTAAATCACTCATCTTTCTTTGCAGAATACACACTGCTGAACTTCTGAGCAAAATGTTCAACAGAACTTTCATTTTCCTTCCTGGCCTTAGGATGCGGGCTTCCTATATAAGTTCAAATGCAATGAGATAAAATTTTAGTCATCAGTCAAATATAAAGAGTGAATCCTAACAAAGAGTCTGTCTCCATTTTTGATATCTGACTGATGACAGTTCATGACCCTCTCTTCTCCTTCTGCCCACATCTGTGCAAGCTGGGTGCTCTTTTTCCTCTGGCCTGTGCGAGATTCAAATGGTGTAAATCTCTGCCTTGAACTCTAACTCTGGCCTTGTCCTCTAACCTCAATAAAAATTAATGCCCATCTCCTGTCTTTCCTCTTTCTAGTCATTTCAGATCTGGTAGAAGGGTCTGCTCTGCTCTCTCTAAGGACCTCAATTAGGTAAGTATTTACCTTTCAGACGTCTCTATTTGTGTGGTGAGCATGGTACCCCAATGGGTGGTTTCGCATGGCTCATCCCCCTTCCCTCTCTTTCCCCTTTGACAGTGTCCAATGTCCAATGCCCAATGTCCAACTTTGATCCATGTGTGTCCAGTGTGTAGTACTCACTCACGAGTAAGACCGTGCAGTGTTCAGTTTTCTGTTTTTGTGATAAGTTGCTTAGAATGATGGCCTCCAGCTGCATCCATGTCACTGCAAAGAACACGGTTTTGTTCTTTCTGTAGGGCTTTTGTTCTTTTTTTTTTTGTTTTTTTCCACTGTTAGTCTTCACACCAAAACCAGACGTTATATAGGAGTCTATTGGCTTCTGCAGATGATCATAAGAGAGAGGATCCCAGAAAGCCTGAGTGTGGGAGTAAGCAAATGAAACAGGCAGGTAGGATAGAAAATGCATGGTGTGCTAATGAGCAGAATAACGCTGGTCAACTGGATTCCTATCTTACTGGGGACCTGTACACACCCACACAGAGCATGTTTCAGGGTTGTCTCAACAGAGGGTGGAAGAATAGTGAGTTTTATCCACCAACTCCCAAGTGCCATTAGGGCTGTTGCCCCAGCATTTCTAACTTGCCCCTCTACTTTGGATGGAGCATACCCTCATGACCAGAAATGCCTTCACGTAGAGTTGCAGATACCTGCAGAAAAAGCTTTCAGTATGCAGTATGTATTGAGGAGATGGGAGACAAGGTTAAGATGGCATTTATTGCAAGAATTAATTAGTCAAAAATAAATGAAAATTTTAAAATACACACACACATATATTTATATATAACGACTTACAGACCATATGGCTAATGCAAAGAAGGAACTCTTATGAGAAAGATTTTAAATAATCTCACTTCAGATATGTATATATTCATAAAGTTCACTTCAGCTTCCATCTTTGAAATGTTACCAGTAAGATCAGCTCCAGTGGGGTGAATCTTTTCAGTGTCTATGAGATACAGTTGTTAGAAATTGCCTCCTCTGTCAGGCTCGGTGGCTCAGTCTGTAATCCCACGCCTTTGGGAGAGTGAGGTGAGTGGATTGCCTGAGCCCGCGGGTTCGAGACCCACCTGGGCAGTGAGACCTCATCTCTACAATAAATTAAAAAAAAAAAAATCAGCCGGGCGTGGTAGCACATGCCTGTAATTCCGGCTACTCGGAAGGCTGAGGCGGAAGGATTGCTGGAGCCCAGCAGGTCGAGGCTACAGTGGCCTGGAGTGGCCCCTGCACTCCAGTCTGGGTAACAGAGTGAGACTCCAACTCAAAAAAAAATTAAAAATATTAAAATTAGAAATTGCCTCATTCTTCATCAAGTTTGCTCTTCTTGGCTTGCATCAAACTCAGACTCTTTCTTAGGACCTCAGTACCATTCTGTTAAATTGAGTGTGAGTTTATTGCTATCTCTAGCTGGCTTATATATTTCATAAAGAGATTCATTTGCATTGTATAATTTTAGCAAAAACCTCCAAAGTATTTCACCATTCCCAACAACTGCTTCATTAATACACGCTCCTAATGGCAGTCCTATACCTGCATCAGTTTTAGGGAGATGATATCTGTTTATGTTACATCCTCATTCATTCACCCAAATTACCATGGTTATTAGAGTGATTCATGAATTATTTTCAAGGAAACTTTGGTATCAGAATGCAACACCTGATTTCAGGACTAAAGCTATTTTTTTTTTAGATCTTTTCATAGAAATAGCCACATTACCTATTGTGAAATCAAACCGAGGATGAAATGTTAGTTCTTTATTTCTGTTTCCCAGTGTTGATCATAGGAACTGGCCCAACAAACGGTCACTAAATATATGTTAAATAAATTTTGGGGTATCTTCTAGGTGAGTCCTGCACCAGGTATCAGTGCAATTAAGCCAGTTGAGGGGACTACTTCTTTTTTTTTTAAGAGTTTTTGTGTTTTTTATTGATATTTAATAGTTGTACATATTCTTGAGGTACATGTGATATTTTCATACATATATACAATGTAATGATCAGTCAGGGTAATTGGCATATTCATCACCTCAAACATTTATCTTTGATTGGTGTTGGAAACATTAAAATTCTTCTGGCTATTTTGAAATACAATAAATTGTTAACTATAATTTCCCTACTGTACCACTGAATACTAGAACCTATTCCTTCTATCAAATTGTGTTTGAGTACCATTAGCCAATTGCTCTTCATCCTTCTCTCCCCTATTCCCTTCCAAACTTCTGGTAACTAACATTTTACTTTCTAACTCCATGAGATCAATATTTTTAGCTCCTACGTATGAGTGACGATATATAATTTCTCTCTTTCTGTGCCTTATTTGTTTCACTTAACATAATGATTTCCAGTTCCATCCATGTTGCTGCAAATGAGAGGATTTAATTCTTTTTTATGGCTGAATAAATCTCATTGTGTGTATATATATGCCATATTTTCTTTATCCATTTAGCTGGTTTGCACATGTCTTGGTCCCAGCTATTCAGGAGGATGAGGTGGGAGGATTGTTTGAGCCCAGAAGTTTGAGGCTACAGTGAGCTATGATCACACCACTTAACTCCAGCCTAGGCAACAGAGCAAGACCTTGTCTCTAAAAGAGGGGACTACTTCTGAAAAAATGCTTGAAGCAAATTTATTTGGTTTGGTGGAAAACCTGTGGCTATGAGGGATAGTTCTTGGAATGTACTTATACATACTTGTGAAAGAAAGCTATAAAGTGTTCCATGAAAGAACTCAAAAGTATTTTCTCTTCATTCTATTTTTTACCAAGTTAGACAGAGAAACTAATGATGCATAAACTGCAAAAGGATACTTGGGATACTTGTTATTGATGGCTACAAGGTGGAAACTATACTAGGTACCGGTCAGCAATGATGGAGTCTGGTATGAAGAGCACGTATCCTACAAAAAAGAATGTGGTGAGTGGAGGATTTTTCTGGGAATCGCAACCAAACTGGGGGAATTTCAAAGTCCCTGAAAAATGCCCATAATTATGTAGAAGGTAGTGGGAGTGCAAAAGCATAATTTCTTCATGGTGAATATTGACTCTAAGTAAATGTGTGCAAAAGAGTTTCTCCCCTTCCTTTATTTTATTGTGTTTTATTTCAAGTGTGTGGGGAGAGTGGGGTGTCTCACACATGTATGTGTGTTTGAAGCAAAGTCACTTTAACATCTAAAGATGTTATTTTACATATAGATGTAAAATAGTTCAGCATATAGATTAATGGACTAGATTGAGAATCCATAAATAAAGTACTAAAACATGCTTCAACACAGTAGCATTTTGAAACGTTATGCTAAGTTAAAAAGCCAGACACAATAGATCACATATTTTGCTATTCAATTTATATAATATGCTAAGAATAGGTAAATTCATGGCAACAGAAAGCAAATTAGTGGTTTCCAGGGACTGGGAGGAGGGAGGAATGGAAGTGACTACTTAGGGTATGGTGTTTTCTTTGGGGTGATAAAAGTGGAACTATACAGAGATGGTTGTAGTACAATGTTGTGAATACGCTAAATGCCACTAAGTTCTTCACTTTAAGATGGTGAATTCTATATTGTGTAAATTGTTCTCAGATAAAAAACCAACTAAAGCATGCATTAAAAGAGAGTTAGTGTATAATGAAAGACCGACTTGAATTAGATAAACTGGGTGTGAAGGGTCACCTGTCATTAAAAAGTTGTAAATATTAGTTATTTGTAAAATAATGAGTAGAGTGCTTCACTTATAGGAATTATTTAATAAATGTTGAATTGTTACTCTAATCTAGAAAGAAATAAAAGGAAATTGATATTGAGCAAAAACAGTTGCTTTCTGATAGGATTTCGTAAGCATTTAAAATATAAAACTTTTAGCTGTTTTTTAAAACTTATAGTTTTAAAACTTATAGATGACAAATTAGCGCTGTAGAATGATGCCCAAGTTTAGAGTTCAGATTTCTGTGTTTCATGTTGGAATTTTCAGCTAGGTTGTAAATAAAAGAAAAAGAGTACACAATTTTTAATAATTCCAGAACTTCACGTCCCTTTCTATAAAATTACCAATCAGTAGAAGAATATTTAATAGACTACTAAGTTAAATATGATAAGATTCAACCTTACAAGTATGTGGGAACAAATTAAGGAGCAGTATCTGTGATGTAGAATATGATTTCGTAAAATGAGAGATACAATGTATGGGACAGTAATTACCTTTTTTTTTTTTTTTTTTGAGTTGGAGTCTCACTCTGTCGCCCAGACTGAAGTGCAGCCACTGCAGCCTCGACCTGCTGTGCTCCGGCGAATCTTCTACCTCAACCTTCCGAGTAGCCGGAATTACAGGTGCGCGCTACCACACTCGGCTGATTTTTGATTTATTGTAGAGACGAGGTCTCGCCAAGTTGCCCAGGCGGGTTTCGAACCCGCGGGCTCAGGCAATCCACTCACCTCAGCCTCCCAAAGCGCGGGATTACAGGCTGAGCCACCGAGCCCGGCTAGTAATTACCTTTGAGGTCAGAGTTTATCTAGATGATTCAAGATAGATGCAAAATAATTTGTCTCATGTACCAACTATAGTTGTGGGGTTAATCTCCCTGGAGGACTGTGCTGGAAATGACTTTGTTATATATGTTGCAAGAAATGATTCTGTAATTAACTAACGATGCCTGTCATGACTGGTCGAGGCAGGAAATTGGGAAACAGACTGGGAGAAGCTGTCCATACAAATGTCATACATATGGTTTCCCTGAGTGGGGATGAAAAAGAAACCAAAGTAGAAAAGAAGCAATGAAATGACCCATTAAGAAAAAAATGGATGGAGGAAATAGTATTTTAGCTATTCACATTGATCACTCAAAATATTATAACTTTTTCCTAAATTTCACATTAACTAGTGTCTGATTGAAGAATCCCAAGAAAAACTTACTCCATTTTATTATAAAAATATTGGATTTTTTTCTAGTTATTGTTTTGTTTTTATCTCTAAATAAAAGAAAATTTTATGTTAATCAAAACTTCCTCTCATTTCTGCCAGTTTAAGATTTAAATGTGAGAGTGTGTGTGCGCTTGTGTGTATAAGATTTGGATCTGATTTCTGATTTTCTTCACTCCTGTGAGCACAACTTAAATCCAATAAGACTCAGCAGGCATGCCAAGTCATTCCTAGTTTTTCTTGCACAGTTTGGTGTTTAATCAAAAGGGTCAATGGCATTATGCAGATCAAAAACAATTTTGAAAATGCCATATGGCAACCCCTGCTAAATAAAGGTTTTAAGCCACAGTGGGTAATAAGATCTCCTCAATCAGAAAGGAAAGAAATGTTAATTATGTTTTGGATGATGTGAAAATTGGGGTGCAACTAGGTGAGAAAACAAAAAATGGTGCAAAGGGTAGGAAGAAAGATACTATAATTGAAGGAAAATTCCTGCCGAGAATAATCCTCTGATGTGTTATCTTTCACAAATATTAAAGAGGCAGGTAAAATATGCAATGTTGATGTCAGAGTGGGACAAAGATTTATCAATTGTTCAGGCTCTTACCCTCATCCTAACTTATAATAGACTTTATTTTTTTAAATTATAGTTAAGATTTACTAAATTCAGTTTCAGTGGTTGGTTTAATTTCTTAATGTAAAAATATATGTAATATGTTTAAGCTAACAGAATACAGGATTTAAAAGTCCCCAAGGCAAGCTGTAGAATGTAGTTGTGTCTTTACTAGAAGATCGGTAGTCTCCTAGCCCTGGTCTGTTTCTGTAACCACAACCAAAGGGAGATGGTCCTCTAGAGAGAAATACAAGCTCTGGATTTCGAATTGATGCAGCTATAGAAAAGTGTCTGTTTGTTTGCCTCAACTTCTGATTTAATCATGACTTAGGAACTCATGCAAAACCTTTATGGCTGATAATTGGGAGCCTCTGAGCATGGTGTTGTGACTTTGGCTTGAATCTTTGGAATAATTCCCTAGCAGTTTTTAGTTTTTGGCAATTTGACAGCTTCAGATGATACATGCTTGCTTAGAGTTGAGACGATCTTGGCCAATGGAATCAGTGCTGAGGCAGTAGTTACTTATGAATATTTCACATCTTTTCACATTACCTCATAAACTTCGAAAATCAATAAACAATCAACCTTTAAAAAAGAGATATAGTACATGAATAACTGGTAGTCAATCTAAATAAAAGAACTATTTTATATAACTAAGGAAATTTATTTGAGCTGCCTTCCTCTAGGGAAGAAGTTCAACAATTCTGTTGACACACGTACATGGTTTATACCCACTCTACATTGAGAGCAACAGGGAGTGTTATGGTTGACATGGTTCTGTGGTCTATAGTCATGCCATGCTCCCCTCTCTGGCAAATTTCAATGTCAAAACTACCCTCTAGTGTTTTTGACAGCTTTCCTGCAGTATCACTTTTTCAAATAAAGAATGCCAATTAAAAAATGAAACCAAATAAGAATTGCATTCCTTTGATGTAAAAATATAAATACCTGTGTTGGTGAAACATTATAAATAACTGTTGTTTTTATTGTGTTCTTCTGGCTTATATAATCCACTCAAATACATTATTTCATTAATTTTTTTTAAAACACCTTCTTATGGTACGATTGAAGTTGCTGCAATCACTGATTACCTGTCGTAAGATAAATGATCTTAAGACGCATCCTGAGATGTTCATAGTGAAAGGAGGAAAAAGAAAGTAAATCAGGAATAAAGTAACTGTCCCAGCTGTAGAATCCATTCCCCAGACAACCTAGTAACTCATAGTCTAAATCATAATACCCGAATGGGCACTAGTTTTTTACTGAGAAGAGCCTTATGATCCAATAATTTCAGATCCGGTGACTCGAATTTTGCAGAAGTCTTTGCAAAGATGTGGGGGCATGTAAAGTCCTTGAGGGGCTCACCAGTTTTGGTAAACAGTCAGTGATAAAAGGCACAGAATAAAATGGAGGCAGAATAGGGACGGGATTTGTCCTTACTTCCATTGAAATATCTCTCCCTACCACTAACCACAAGTCCTGCACCACCTACCTTGACCAGGTGAGGAACCTAAAATAAGTAACATAGTACTACAACTCTTATCTAAGGTGGTCAGTCTCTACACCCACATGCACACAAGACCTAAAGAATGACTGATCATAATTCTGTTCTCATTATCATACCAAAATTTCTGCCCAAGGAGGTGCTTGTGTGCAATTTTTCTATCATACGATATATGGAGATGCATGATTGACAACTGCACTGTTCAGAGTCCACCTCTTCATACAATGATTCAGCAAACTGGTCTAATAAAAGGTCCCCAGCGGTCCCACTCTTCCTGCTACTCTGTCTCCCTTGTACCTGGGTACAAGACCTCAATAAAGCATTTTCTGGGTATATGTCTGGTACCTGGTATCAATTTTCATTAGTACATGATTGCCTAAGAACCCACTGTTGGCAACAAGATCATCAGTCAGAGTCAGTCTTTCTCTCTCTCTCTGAGTGTGTGTGGTGTGTGTGTGTGTGTGTGTGTGTGTGTATTATTGAAAATATAAATATCCAACAGTGAATAGCTAGAATATTTACTGAAAAGCAAGGTAGAGGGCAAGTTAAGTGGATTGGACAAACATTAAAGAGACTGTAGATAGACTTACACATAGTGAGTAAGTGGAAGAAAATAAATCAAGTAAGATAACCTTCAGCAACAAAATCCTCTAACGAAAGGGACTAGGTTTTCTACTTGATATATTAAATATCCTTATAAGAATTGGCTTAGCAATATGATAAATAGCAACTTTTGGGGGGATTGTATCAGTGTTTACAATCAAGAGGAGCCAGGGGAAACAGATTAATTCTGCACAGGGAACATTAAATTTTAGGGAAGCCAATATGATGTACATGACATGACACAGATGTTTTAAAAATGGGATATTTGACGCAATATCAAAAACAAATGTTACAATGAGCTTCTCTTAAATTATAAAGTTATAAATTTTATTTTTATGAGCTTCGTTTCTTTCTTTTATTTCTTCAATTCCTTTATCATTGCTTTTCTTGTTGAGTACTTTGAATATTGTCCTATTTTTTTCTCTTTTTGATAAGTTATAATCTTTGAAAAAATCTTAAGCCATATGGATTTTTGTAAAATTAATTTCACAGTCACATTCTATATTGGTTTTATTTCCATTTTTTGCACTTTAAATATTGTTAAAATATGAAAATATTACCAACCACATAAAAAAATCATTCTGGTCCCATTTAATTGCATAGCCCTTCTTACTTGTACATCATGATTGTCTTGCTATCATTTACATTGTAAAACCTTGTAATCTTTTATTTGGAACAAAACTTTGCGAAGTATTCTCTTTGTAAAAAAAGAACATCATGTATAGTTAAAATATTGGATTTTTTTCCCCCAGAATTTAATAATAGTAGAATTAACTGATGGCAAGAAGACAACACAGACTACTGAAAGGCATTATTCCAAAAATCTGAGTTAAAGCCTATTTAATGTTGAAATTGCATAGTATGTTAACTTGAAGAAGAACAGTTACAAAGCAATATAAGACTGTGTTTATATCTTGACATTTTAGCAAATTAGCAATGGAAAATTAAATCAACTTCAAGTTGTGAACTGATTTTAAAATGATACCAAGTTTGTATGTTCATTGCAGCCCTATTGACAATAGCAAAACCATGGAACCAACCTAAGTGCCCACCAGCAATTGACCAGATAAAGAAAATATGGTATATGTACACCATGGAACACTATGCAGCCATAAGAAAAATGAAATTAGGTCCATTGCAGCAACATGGATGGAGCTGGTCATCATTATCCTAAGCAAGCTGATTCAGAAACAGAAATTCCAAACTACATGTTCTCTCTAATATGTGGGAGCTGAATGGTCTCAAAGATGGAAATAACAGACACTGGGCACACCAGTAAGAGAAGAGGTAGGGAGGGGGAATAGAATTCATAAATTACCTATTGGGTACAATGCTCACTATCTGGTGAATGGGCCACCTGAGACCCAGTCCTCACCACTGCACAATATGTTCATGTAAGGAACATACATGTGTATTTTCTGAATCTAAAATTAAAATGGAAAAAGATTATTAAAAATTAAAAAATGATATCATATTGCTAGAGCCCTCTGTAACTGGCAATATCAAACTAAAATTATCTCTGTATAAAGACACCTTTTATTATAGGTCTGAAACAAGCTCAACTAATACTGTTTTAAGACAATGAGCATCAACATTTATTTGCATTTACTCACATATTTTTCCCCTATACCATTGCTCTTCATTCCTTTCTCATCTCCCAGCTTCCATCTGGGGTTATTATCTTTGTGCTGAAGAAAATCCTTTAGTGTTTATTTTAGTAAGAGTCTGTTGCTTTTATGGTCTGTTTGAATTTGTCATTCAGAGAAGAGTTTTGTTTTAACGATAACAGATGAGACTACTACTGAAAAGGTGTAACATACATGTAATTGGATTTTTCAGATAAACAAAGGAGAGAAGGAAAATAGCAGAAGTACTCTCTGAAGATACAGGAATGAAAACTCATTAAAAATCAACTTACATATTCACAAAAATCTACAAACCCCAAGATAAATAAAAATAAGTTTGCACATAGGCACAAAATAGAATATTATATGGACCATACACCCGAGTCCCCCAAAAGTGGCAGCTGGAACACTTTTCTTAACATATGGTATCTCATTACTGTTCTAATTTTTTCCTTTTTCTGAATTCACTTATATTTCTGTTCTCATGTTCCTTTCATATCTGGCTAATGAGAGTGCATGCTACTCTAATAATTTCTTTCTTTTTTTTTTTTTTTTTTTGAGTTGGAGTCTCACTCTGTCACCAGGACTGGAGTGCAGTGGCCGCTCCCGGTCACCGCAGCCTCGACCTGCTGGGCTCCGGCGATCCTTCCGCCTCAGTCTTCCAAGGAGCTGGAACTACAGGCGCGCGCTACCACGCCTGGCTAATTTTTTGGTTTATTGTAGAGATGAGGTCTCGCCAAGTTGCCCAGGCGGGTCTCGAACCCGCGGGCTCAGGCAATCCACTCACCTCAGCCTCCAAGGGGCGGGATTACAGGCTGAGCCACCGAGCCGGCTCTAATAATTTCTGAACTGGATGATGGTAGGTATCAATTACAGGGGTGGGGATAATGAAAGGTTAAAAATTGAAGAAACCAATCCTCAGCAAAATGCATAATTGTGTGTGTGAAAATTATGAACCAAATGCCCTTTGAAATGATTATTTTATGCAAAAGAATATGAGAGATGTTCATGCCAATATGGTATATGTAAGACATGGTACCAACTCAAGTTCAGTTAATTCTCAACATATTTTCTACATTAATATTGTCATTTATATTCTCTAGTCATTCCTGTCCAAATCTTATTGCATTTGCTTGATTGATTGTTGCTTCATTTTTAATGCAAAATTTTAGTAATCAATAAATTTTGATAATCAGAACTTAGTCAAAACTCCACTTCAAAATATATTGGATTTTGAACTTACTGGTAAAGTTTGATCAAATTATGAAAAATACATTAAAATAAGAATAGTATTTGAAAGGTAAGTTTTAAAAGCAAGTAATGAGCAGAATTGAAGTGTTAAATGCCAATAGAGCATTTCAGGTTTGTGCCAATCAACCCAATATTAAGTTTTAAAAATACTGTATTAGTATATTTTCAGACCATTTGGACACAGCTTTAAACTTTTTTTTTTTAAAAAATATTTTTTATTGTGATGTTGTGGGGTACAGTTAAGGGTTAGGTATACAATTACGTTCCGTTCAGGCACCCTGTTGATAAGAGGTGTTTCCCCATTCCCAGACAGATATTTGCTACTGTTAATCCCATCTCCCTCCCCCACCATAGTTTCTCAGTACCATCAGCCATTTGCTTATAGTATTACATTGGATGTTCAAGGTCCATTATATGAGTGAGAACTTGTGATACTTGGATCTTTGTTTCTGTGAGAGGTCACTCAGTATTATAGACTCTAGTTCCATCCAGGTTGTTGCAAAATTCATGATTTTGTTCTTTTTTATGGCTGCGTAGTATTCCATCGTGTATATGTACCACATTTTTTAATCCAGTCCTCTTTTGGTGGGCAGCATGGTTGGTTCCAGGTTCTTGCTATTGTAAACAATGCTGCGATAAACATACCTGTGCAGGTATCTTTTTTATAGAGTGATTTGAGTTCTTCAGGGTATATTCCCAGTAGGGGGATTGCAGGGTCATATGGGAGGTTGATGTTTAGGGCTTTTAGGAATCGCCACACCGCTTTCCACAGAGGTTGCACTAGTTTACACTCCCACCTACATTGTAGAAGTGTTTCCTTTTCGCCACATCCTCTCCAGCAGCTGTTATTTTTTGAGTTGTTGATGATTGCCATTCTGACTGGGGTTAGGTGGTATCTCAGTGTAGTTTTGATTTGTATCTCCCTGATGATTAGTGAGGTTGAACATTTCTTCATATGTCTGTTGGCTGCTCGGATGTCTTCCTTTGAGAAGTGTCTGTTCATATCTTTTGCCCATTTTATAATGGGGTTGTTTGTTTTTTTCTTTTCAGCACGTTTGAGATCCTTGTAGATCTAGGATGTTAAGCCTTTGTCAGACCTGGTGATGGCAAATATTTTTTCCCAGTCTGTAGGCTGTCTCCCTGCTCTTTTGATGGTTTCTTTGGCTTTGTCAGTTTAATAAGGTCCCACTTGTCTATCTTCTCTCTTATGACCTGTGGGTTTCAGGTTTTGTTCAGGAATTGGATGCCAGTTCCAATTTCCATGAGGGTATTTCCTTCACTTTCTAAGGTTCTTAACTTTCAATGTGCTTCCTTCATGTTCCTTGCCTAGGACCACACCGGTTTCTCACTGTCCCTTAGCAAAGAGGACACGCTTACAAATGGATGGAAAATGCTGGAGACTTACGGGATCTATGAGGTATTCTGGAGATGGAGGAGCCCTAGGCTGTGAGGAGTCCTTTTCATTATGACTGTTAAATTCCATCTCCATTTTATATTAGCAATTCTTCAAAACTCACAGATTGGGTAGTTATGAACAACAACAATAACAACAAAAAGTTTACTAGTTTTACTTATTACTACAATTAACTTTATTTTTGAAAACAAGAGCTAAATCTTATATATTGCTTTAGGCACATTTTAAATTATGCATAAATCCATACAAGTAAAGCTAGGATCTAGGAAACTATCAAGGAAAGCATTTCAGAGAAATATTTTTGTGACCTTAGTTAGGAAATGTGATTAATATGTGAAACATAGAAACCTGAGGGGAATCATAAAATGAACACTAGCTGTGCTTAAAATACTTGCAAACCTCCCAAAACCTATTAGCACACTTAATGTCTATTGATTAAGTAGCTAAGAACCCAGCTCAAGCAGGTTTATTGGATAATAAATAAATCAAAATATTTTTAAGAAGAGGTTTGCCTATTGACCATTTCTCCTGACAGTGGTTTTCAGAGAAGTGTGCATATATATCAATGATGACACACCTAATAGTATAAGACTGCCAAGCTCTGTGAATATGGGTCCTAAGAACAGAGTGAACACCAGAGAGAATACGGTTTGTGCAGCAACCTAAGATCAATGCTACAAAAAGATAACCTTCCTGGAGAGCATCTCATGCACAAATTTTCATTATATTTGTAATCAATGAAGAAAAAATAAATACAAATTTTGGAAAGCCCCAATTGAATTAGGTGTGAGTTTCCTGGGAGCATTTTAGCAATATTAGTTTCATTCTCTATATTATTTTCAGGGCCCTCTGGGCATGGAAAAAAACAAATACATGGCAAATAGGTTTTAGAATAGATTTAGGGTATGGCAGTGCTAAAGCCTCCTGAAGACCTTGGGTTAGAAGTCATTTTTCAAGGACAAAGATTTCTTGGAGCAAATACATTTGTTGTTTGAAAAAACATTTAAGAAAAGTTTTCTTTATTAAACAGATTACATTTTAGAAAGACCTGAGAAAGTGCTAAACCACTGAATTATCACAAATTTTAAAAATGATGAAGTCAGACATTTTCCTAGCTTGAACACTGCCATACTTGTAATTGACTTATATATTAATTTTAGTTTATGAATTATGCATGAAACTATAAATGTTTTATATAACAGAATCTAGTGTTAGTCAATGATTTGTATGCCAATGATATTTTCTCAAACTGAAAATGTTATAATCAAATATTATTTGAGAGTAACTAAAGATTTAAGTTCATTACAGATCTGGATTATGTTATTTATATTTGGAAAATTTGTACATCATTCTTTAGTTACTTTTTTAATAGCCTTATATATTTTCTCTCCTCTCTAAGTTGAAGAGTTGTAAGTTTACAGAGTTGTATTTTCAAGCAAGAAAAAATGCAATCAATATATTCTATTGTTATTAGTTTGGATCATAAGTCATGTTAATGTAAATATGGTTCTTCAGTAGTTTGACTGTATTCAATTGGACTCTTAAAGAAGTCTTTTTGGTTAGGAATGTAGAGTTTATTTAAAACTTAATGTAATGATCCTTGATAAAACTTGCAATGTGTCATGCTGATAGTATATAATACAATGTAAAACGTAAACCCAGTAAAACCTTTTTTGGTTTATACCACTCACATCAATATCTATGTGGGTGTCCAAAGTTTTTATATTGCAATCATGACATTTTATTCAGGCATAGCAAATAGCCCACTAGTCATTTGAGTGTAGTCAGGTAGACTTGGAGTTATGAGGAAGCATTCATTTTAATGAGATTGAATATGCAAACAACAGAATTGCAAAAATAACAAAACTGTGTGGATATATTAGGTGATTTCTTTAGATGTACAAAAACATAATAATAAATCTTATTTTGCCTTTTATTCAAGAAATTGCATAATATAGAAAATACGTCAAAAGTTGGTTTTAATTCTGGTTGTACTGATTTTTTTTCATCTTTTGTTATCCTTTTGTTTGTAATTTTCAACATTCTTTATTCAAACTCTGTTTTTTTCTTGTCAACTAGCCCATACTCCACGATTAGATATTGTCTGTTTATACTTGTCCCATTCCTTCTTTTGCATGCCTCTTGTATTGCAGCGAGCTGTGTTCTTTGCAAAATGTTCTCAGAGTCCATTGCAGCTGTCACTCTGGATATGAGTTATCTTCTGCAAACAGTGAGTATTCCTTGATATTTAGGTTGAAGGGATAGTGAACAATCTTCATACAGAAGTGGATGTTTGCAGCTAATGGGCACCATGTTCTACCATCAAATGTCTTTCATTCAGGTTGTGGGGCTGCTCTGAAAGTGATGGTAGTGATACCACTGTTGGCTTCTGGATTCCACCTGTTGCAGTATGACTTTGGTGCCTGGATATCTTACTCTTCTAGTCTACCCATAACTTTTGTAAGCTCTTGCTTTAGTTGGCCAAATTCCTTTTTGCTCAAAATATTTTAAATGTCATGTTTCCATATATGGAATCCCTCCTGGTATATTCAGTGAAACTGCAAACAATTTCATAGTTTAAGATCATAAAACAAATAAAATCAATGGCATAATGATTTAAATTCAGACTCCAGATTCTTGATAAACTATTTGATACAATGAAGGAATATTTATTTACTTATTTGAGGTGCTATAAAGTTCAGTAACAAATAGATGCTATCCAGGTATACACAGTAGAAACTTATTTTTAAAATATTTTTATAAGACTATTTAAACAGTAGTTCTGTTTTATGTTTGTAAAATTATAACTTTATTAACCAGAAAAATTATTGTACCTAAAAAGTATATTCCTTAATATTATCAAATATACTGCCTGCATAGAAATGTTCATTAT
Organism: Cephalopachus bancanus; assembly: GCA_027257055.1. NCBI lineage: Eukaryota > Metazoa > Chordata > Mammalia > Primates > Tarsiidae > Cephalopachus > Cephalopachus bancanus. The sequence continues at coordinate 255,097 of JAPVLO010000074.1, forward strand.
AATATTAAAAGGGGTATTTTTATATTTGTTTTGTTCAAATCAGCATTTTAAGATGTGTACACATTTCAACTTTTTATGTCTCTTTATTCTCCTTCAATCTAGACTAGTCCTGACCTTTCATTTTTATGCCATTAACTTGTTGAAGACATAAATTTTCCTCTACTAAGGCTCACGTGCTAAGTCTGGTTGCTACCTCATGTTGTCATTTGTTACTCCTCTGTCTCCCTGTCTCCTGGAAACTAGAAGTTCAATTTAAAGACTCATTTATATGTATAGTTAGCTTGTTCAAGAATATTTAATTGATGGTGCTATGCATTCTGATATCAGAAAGCACATAATGTGATTCTGCTTCTAGTGATGCTAAAACTAGTCTCTGAACTCATGTGGTAACCACTCAATGCTCTCTTTTTCAAAGTTTTTTTGGGGGGGTTCAGTTTTCTTTTCCTTTGGTCTTATGTCTATCAAGTAATCGTTGCTTGACAGTTTGACACCTGACAAATATCCAATTTCCCATTTTACTTAATGAATTTAAATCTTGAAAATAGCAATAGTTTAAAAGTATAAAATTACATTTTTAATTTTCCATTTATTAGTTTAACGTTTTCTGTAAAGAATAACTGTCCCTCGACATTTTCTGGGACTACTTGGCTTATGCAAAAAAAAAAAGCTTGCATTTTTTTTTTTTTTTTTTGAGTTGGAGTCTCACTCTGTCGCCCAGACTGGAGTGCAGTGGCTGCTCCCGGCCACCGCAGCCTCAACCTGCTGGGCTCCGGCGATCCTTCTGCCTCAGCCTTTCAAGTAGCCAGAATTACAAGCATGCGCTACCACGCCCAGCTGATTTTTTGGTTTATTGTAGAGATGAGGTCTTGCTGCCCAGGCGGGTCTCGAACCCGCGGGCTCAGGCAATCCACTCACCTCAGCCTCCCAAAGGCGCGGGATTACAGGCTGAGCCACCGAGCCCGGCTAGTTTACATTCTTAATTTCCCCCCTATTTATCACTATTTATTGCAAGGAATTAATCCATTAATTTCTACCAGTTGAGACAAAATGTGCTACTTTTGGTATTCATATTGTTGATGGTGGCCATAATGAAGTGTTTTTTTAATTTTTCCTTTTTTAAGAATCACTATAAACTCCTAGAGTTTTATTAATTTAATGTGTTCAGTGAATCTCTATCTTAATTATTCATGATGCTGAAGAGACTTAACAAGAACTTATGACCATGGCCCTTGTACACCATACAAAGACGTTTGGACATCATCCAGTGAGTAATAATAGAATAATTGAAATGGAAGGGACTTTATAGATACTTTTATTTCACAATAATTCTCTCTGAAGTTAAAATGGAGACTAAATTGATACAGGCCAATGTCAGTCTCAGAGAGATTAAGTAGAGGCTATTGTAGAAATCTTGGCTAAAAATATGATTGTAGCTTAAATTAGGGTGGTAGAAATAGAGATATGATTGAATGAGTGGATAAGCACATAATATATTTAAAAGTTACAAAAACATAATTTTACAAAATTCTGGGTGCAGGGTTAAGGGGAGAAAAATGCATGATTCTCTGTCATACTAACGATACAGGAGAAAATGGTGAATTAAAATTGCTGCGGGTGTATAGTGATTAGTTTGTTTTTGTGTGTGGGTATATATGCATATAAGGTGCATTGTATGTTTATGTTTGTATAATATATGTTCATAATTGTATGTATGTATATATGGAAACACAGTATATTTCATATATGTGTATATGTGTGTGTAAAGAAGTAGAGCTCTTAAATTTACAGCAAGATAATCAAGGAAACATTAATTGCGTAATTGGACAGTTGGCATTATGGATCTGGGATTCAGAATGGAGTTTATACGCATATAAATAATTGAATCCAAGGCAGTGGATGCAATTTCTTAGAATACATACAGACTTGCAAAGGCACAGAAAACTCCAATGTTTGAAGTTAAGATAAGAAAAAAAGACTATAAAAAAGATACTCTGAAGGTGCAGGGGAGGAAGAAAATCTGAAGAATGCATCCACAGAGCACAAGAAGCTCCTTGAAAATGTTTTATGCTGCTATGTAGTTTGGGGGGAAAAAATAGTGTGCTTTAGGCAGAGCATCATGGGGGTCACAACTTCCCAGGATGAGAGCTATTCTAAGGTATTTAGGAGAGAAGCTAGCGGGAAAGATTAGAAGAGTGTGATCAGAAAAATAAATTGGAAACAGCTTCTTCAAGAATGTTGGCTGTGATTAGGAAGGCCAGTAACAGGTGATGAACTTGTGGGAATTTTTTTAAATGAAAAAGGTTTAAGCATATATAAATGATGGATAGGAAGGAGTCAGAAAAAAAAATTAAATTAAATATGAAGTAACAGCTGAGAATTTTTTTTTGAAAGATTTTTAAAAAAATCTCTATAGGAGATGATGGGGTTTTAACTACCGGTAAGAATTTAGACATGTGCACAACCACAGAGATAAAGAGAATAAGAAGATAACGAGGCATAAATAATGGAAATAATGATAATATAACAATAGCAAAGGCAACATTCATGACACACTCACCCTGTATAGCAGTGTGCTAACATTTTATGTATTATCTTTGAAAATAGTTTTAGACATTACCTGAATTTTACAGATATGGGAACTGAGACCTAAAAATGTTAAAATAGTGCGTTATAAGGAATAGAGTGAAGTTAGGACAAGCCAGCTCTATAACCTATTTTAACAACAACCATCAGGTACACTATATTTGTAGATTGCAGTTTTTTGTGGCATAGGTTTCTTTATAATATATTTTTTTTCCAATTTGTGAAGTAGGTGAGTCTATTTGTTGAAAGAGTGAAAAGAAGTTTTAAGAGTGGAAATTGTGAAGCATGGGAACATCAATTTGATAACTACACATATTCATCTTACTGGAAGATTGGTGTTCATGAATTTATAGTGTGATTTTCTTTTCTTTAGAAATAGAAATAGATAAAAGAATGGAGAAAGCAATGGGTTTGGAATCATCACATTTTTCATCCCCATGATGAATGAGAGAAAACAAACGAGACCAAAAAATTAAGATGATTGGCAAAAGAGCAGTTGAAAATATGGACCAGGTCTCCAGGGTTTATGTATACAGACTGTTTAGGGAAAGACATGAAAAGTGGAAAAGGCTAAAGAGAATGGATTAAAAGAAAGGCTCAAGGAATTGCCTTTTCTAATCAGCTGAAGAGAAGTATAGCTGGATAAGTTAACCAGGAGGACAGAATAATGGAAAAAATAAGAATAACAAAATGACAGCAGTAACAATGATAATGTTAAATAATAATATGTGACTAAATAATGTGTAACGTGAATACTATTATTTTGTGAATGTTATCATATGAATGATATGAATATTTCTTTCTCACTATGTGAAAAATTATCAGTGATTGATATCTAAATTGACAATTTTATATATGCAGCTACTCAGTTTATGATCATGAAGTTAAGAACATAGAGTTGATGTGAAAGTCATCAACTTTTTAAAACAAAAAAATACAAGAAAACAGGATATAAATGGTTAATAATGAGATATATTGAAGTCTGCCTGATTTGTACCAGGATTTGTTGGGGAATGGAAAATTGGGTACTATTGTCTTCAAAGATCAAGGGTGGGAGGATGCTACCAGAGTCAATGAATCATCATTCTGTAAAAAAAAAAAATGCTAGTTTCATATGTGTCCATTTAAAGCATGCAATGGTTACCTAAAATCAGCACTTTGGGTCTATAAAATAAGGCAAAATTAATTATATGGTAGTACATAGCCCCTTTTTGTTGTTATTGTTGTCTAAATTCAGAACTTTGGAATGATAGCAAAGATTTGAGAGTAGATCTCAAGGCTACTTATGGAATTATAATATTTGGGGAAGTTAATTTACGCATACATGGAAATCAATGAAGTGCAGATGTCATTTAGAATGACACGTGATATCTCTAATCTCTTCCCCCTAAATAATTAATAATGTATTTGACTAGGTCTGCCTATGAGAATTATTTCTCGATAATAACCATATTCTCTTTTTGTATCATTAGTTTTCATTATGCATTGCTTTCCCTCTGTTCCCTTATTGTGTGTCAGAATAGAAAGTTTATTGTTTTAGGGCATTTTTAGTAGCCGAAGGAAATGTGGAGTCCGCAGTTGCTCAAAAAACAACCTTGGATTCATAGCTCTTATCTACTAATTTTGTAGCATTAGCTAATGTTTTTTCTAATTGCCTACTGATTCAGAATGCAATGCAAGATCTTATATATGGTGGTTTACTCTCTTCCATTTTGTTCTATTAAAAACAAAACAACAACAACAAAAAATCTTGCCACAACTGGATTTTTTTCCAGGAATGCCTCTAAGTAGTTATGCATACTTATGAAATTATACATACTTATTATGCATACAATTATACATACTTATGAAAAGTTAATTTAAGAGAACAACCTATACTCTAGCCTGAAATTCTCTCTCCCAATATAAAGGCTTTTACTCTTTATCACCTTATGTCCTGTTATCAATTCTTGTTTCTGTATGTAGCTACCTGGGTTTCATGACCACTTGAGTAACATCACTTCAGATCCAGAATCTTAAACTCAGTATAACCAAAATGAAAGCTAAGATCTCTTCCCCTCACACCTACACATATCTCAGATTTTTCTTGTCGTGTAATGACCTCCAAGTCACATTATCAATTAGGTAAAAAAACCCTAAAGATCACCTCATTTCTTGCTTTAGTAGTAAATATGGTTTTGATGCCAATCACAAATCCTGTGATTTTACAGACACCTTTCCCACCTCTTCTTCTACTTTATTAGCCGCAACCTATCTAAAGAGAGGACTCCATTTAGCTCTCCCAAACTCCTAAATCAGTGGTCCCCAAACTTTTTGGCATCAGAGAACGATTTTGTGGAGAACCATTTTCCACAGATATGGGGAAAATGATGATTTCAAGATGATTCAAACGCATTACATTTAGTATGCACTTTACTTCCATTACATTTAGTATTCACTTTTTACTTCCATTATTATTACACTGTAATATATAATGAAACATTTACACAATTCTTTATCATGCAGAATCAGTGGGAGCTCTGAGCTTGTCTTCCTGAAACTGGATGGGCCCAGTTGAAGGTGATGGAAGACAGCCACACCTGAAGTGTATTGCTTAGTCCGGGCTACCCCATAATCTTGTTTAGATTGCTGTTCACTGTAGAAAACACTGCTTCACAAAGATAGGATGTTAGAAATGGAAGTAGACTTATGTTTTTGTGGCAATCTCAGGATATTCTTCCTTGACTTTAATCCAGAATGTATGGAGATCTGAGAATGTCTCAAACATACTTTTAGGCCACCGTCATTTGCGATCTCAGGCAGTTGATCCTCTTATAGCATGAACAAAGTCAATTTACCTGATTCTTTCATGTATGGGTCATGGATCCATTCCTTCCCAGTTAGAGGTTTTTATTTGTTGTTGTGAAGTAATGCTCAAACTCTTGATAGCTGAGATAGGCGATCATGCACCAGCTGAGAGAAAGAAGTTCCTGGCTCAGTCTCTTTTAAAATACCTGCTAATGTTTGGAACATGTCAACAATCCCAGTGTTCACTCCTCACCCTCAAATTTCAGTTGGCTTTGAATGTAGCCTCTTTATCTGCTGATTTGAACACAGTGTCCTTCTCTCCTGAAGTGAGAGTTTGAGTTCATTGAGCAGGTTGAATATGTCACACAAGTAAGCAAGTTTTGCGACCCATTCTGTGTCACTGAAATGTGCAGCCAGTGGTAACTGTTTTTCTAAAAGAATTCTCTAGAGTGACTCTTATAATTCAAAACCCTTTGGGCAGTGATCTACCTTTAGAAAGTCACATCACTACTGTGAATAAGAGAAGACGTGTGTGGTCTGTGCCCATCTCCTCACAGACCTTCATGAACAGATGTGAGTTAAGGGCATGTACTTTAATGTGGTTGATAATTACAGTCATATCCTGCAAAACATTGTTAAGTTCAAGTGACATTTTTTGGCTAGCTCTTATTTCTCTATGGATGATGTAGTGCACTGACTTACATTCAGAAGAGACCTTTTTGACTTGAATAGTGAAATCACAAAGCCATCCAGTCATGGCAGCTGTTCTATCTATTCATATACTGACACAAAATGACCAATTTAGTTTTCCTAGTATGTAATTATTCAAAGACTTGAATAGTTCCACAGCTGTGGTATTGACTGGCAACAGAAGCGCATGTAATATACCACCGTGCACATCTTCCTGAAAAATATATTGCACAAAAACAAGCATCGTTGCCTTATTGTCAACATCGGTAGATTCATCAGCCTGGATTGCATACTATGATACAATAATCATCTCTAACAATTGCCCCATGATATCCTCTCCTATTTCATCAGTTTGCCTAGTTATGGTGCTAGCTGAAGAAGATTATGTGTCACTTTTTAAACTGTAGCCTTTCCTAAAAGTCCATGACAGATGCCTTAGCAACAAGCAGGATCAACTCTTCATCAGTAGGAAAGGGTTTCTTAGCTTTAGAAATGCAGTTAGCCACTAAGAATGATGCTCTCAGTGCAGACACATTTGATGAAGTGATGATGACCTTCAATAATTTCTTCTGTTCTTCATGTTCCTGGTTTTTTTTTTTGTGGGGGGTTGTTTTGTTTTGTTTTTTAACTACAACAGCTTATCTTTTTTTTTTGGAGTTGGAGTCTCACTCTGTCGCCCAGACTGGAGTGCAGTGGCCGCTTCCGGCCACCGCAGCCTCGACCTGCTGGGCTCTGGCGATCCTTCTGCCTCAGCCTTCCAAGTAGCTGGAATTACAGGCATGCGCTACCATGCCCGGCTAAGTTTTTGGTTTATTGTAGAGATGAGGTCTCGCTGCCCAGGTGGGTCTCGAACCCGCAGGCTCAGGCAATCCACTCACCTCAGCCTCCCAAAGGCACGGGATTACAGGCTGAGCCACCAAGCCCGGCTCAGCTTATCTTTTAATGTCTCCATGTGACAAAGCAGTTTTGAATATTTCATGGCTTTGTTAGTTAGCAGGTCACCACATATTATACAAAGCAAACTTGAAAAATGTGAATTACCTGTTACAATGAACCCATAATTTAAGTAAGACTCTTGGTAATCTTTTTAATGCAGTTTTCTTTTAGTTGGCAGTCTTGGAGTCTTCTGCTATCTCATCCTTGAGTGTTTTTCTCTTTTTAAAGAAGTTCTTTGGTGACCTTTGTTTTTTACTCATCTTGGCTAGGATTAGCTTGTGGGCTTACCAAAACCATGAGTGAGACAAGTATGCAATGCAGGAAAGAGGCACAGATGGAGTGTTAAATAAAATAATGGGGAGTTCATGCACAGATTAAAATAAGTGTCAGATTTTGACTTAAAGCCTTCCTCTAGATGCAACTGTATGACTGAAGTACATCAACTCACTTGCCACTCACTGATAGGGTTTTTATATGCGTCTGCAAGCAATTGATTTATTATGGTTTCTGTGTAGTCAAACATCACCACTAATGTTCATCTATTTGCATCTGCTCCCCGGTGCTAACATCACTGCCTCAACCCCACATCATATCATCAGGTATTAGATTCTCATAAGGAGTATGCAACCTAGATCCCTCACGTGCACAGTTCACGCTAGGGTCCTGCTTCTCTGAGAATCCAATGCCTCCACTGATCTGATAGAATGCAGAGCTCAGGTGGTAACGGAAGCAATAGAAAGTGACTGTATATACAGTTGAAGCTTCACTTGCTCACCCAGCACTCATTTGCTGCTATGTGGCTGGATTTCTTTTTTTTTTTTGAGTTGGAGTCTCACTCTGTCGCCCAGACTGGAGTGCAGTAGCCACTCCCGGCCACCGCAGCCTTGCCTGCTAGCTCCGGCGATCCTTCCACCTCAGCCTTCCAAGTAGCCGGAATTACAGGCATGAGCTACCACGCCCAGCTGATTTTTTGATTTATTGTAGAGATGAGGTATCGCTGCCCAGGCGGGTCTCGAACCCGCGGGCTCAGGCAATCCACTCACCTCAGCCTCCCAAAGGCACGGGATTACAGGCTGAGCCACCGAGCCCGGCTTGTGGCTGGATTTCTATCAGTCCATGGGCCAGTACCAGTCTGTGACCCTGGGATTGGAGACCCTTGTCCTAAACCATCATACTGGCATCATTTTGAAACTCTCAAACCACTTTCTGTTGCGGTTTCTTATACTGTGCTGTATAGCTCCAGTCTTGCATATCTCTGTTTCCTATAATGACATTTTTTCTCTCCCTTAAACATGCTATGCTTGTCCAGTCTTGGAGCTTTGCAACAGCTGGTCCTATTCTTTGGAACTCTTTTATCTCAGATCTTAGGCTGACTTGTTTTCATTATTTAGGTCACCAACAAAATGACATCTTCTCATGTTGCCTTTCCTGTCTAACACATAGACACTAATTTCACACATCTTACCTTGAATCTTCTCTTATTTGACCATATTTTATCTATTTTTCATAGAATTTATCACAACTATAAGTAATCTGATTGTTTATATAATTATTGGCTGCCTATGTCCACTAAAGAATAACTATGGTCATTGATTTTTTCTGATTAACTTATCATGATTTTCTCACAGCACACAACAAAGGCTTGTCACACGGTATGTGTTCCAGAAATACTTAAATAGATAACCAAATGACGAGGGTTATTTTGTGATTCAGAAACAAAATAATTTTAAATAAATTTTAAATTCTACAGATTTATTTTATAATAAATTTATATTTTTGCCGTTTTATGGTTAAGTAAAATAGGTATGACAGATATAATAGTGCTATCATTAACGCAGCATTTGATGATAATATAACTACCTTTATAAATTCAGAAAAAATGTTATTTATTTAAACATAATTAAAATGATGACATATAGAATGCTTTCAAAATCAATCTATAGTATCAGTTTTCTTTTACTTAGGTATTTGAACTTTATAGTCAGATGTGTTTTAGTGCAATGTGGTCTAGGCATACAAAACAAAATATGGTTTGCAGTTGTGTGTGTATTCATAAAAGTGCACAATATTTTTTGCTGTTATGATAATGACAAAGATCTAGGGTATTTTTTCCCAAATAGACACATTTGAGTTATAAAGCACTTTGCAATCTATTTTGAAAAATATCACTTAAATATTTATGAAACCACACAGGATTTTAAAAAGTTATGGTTAAGGATTTTAACCTATGCTTTTTATTATGAAATATTTTAGACATATAAGGTATGATGCACAACATAATAAATTCCCATGATAAATAAATTCCCATGATAAATACTCTCATCTTAAGAAAACAAAAACTATAAATACAACAGAAGCACCTTGTCTATCTCTCTATGATCTCAACCCTTCTCTTATTCCTTAGAAATTAGGCATTATTCTCAATTTGGTGTGTTTCATTCCATGCCAGTCTTATAATTTTGTCACCTATTTAATCTCTAAACTGCTTATCATATTTTGTGTATACTTTAGACACTTCATGTACACTTCAATTTGCTTTTATTTTTTGCTAATATTTTTCAAAAATTCATATTTCAAAAAATGAATTTCAAGAATTCATTGATGGATGGATCCATAGTTTATTTATATTAACTATGGCATAGTACTCCATGCTATGTGTTCAATGAACTGTTTCTAAATCTAAAACTAAATATTAATAAACATGTACATTTATTTCTATTATTTCACAGTTACACCAATCTTGTGTATGTTTCTACCACATTCCCAAGAGTTTCTCTAGGAAACACACTTAGTAATGAGCTATTTACTTATTTTATATTTCTGAGTTGCTCTATGAAGTGATTGCCCAATTTCTACCTTAATCAAAAAAGTAATGGATTTTGTTTCTTCACATTTTGGGGGAAAATGTGCTATTGTTAAAGCTTGAAAAGTTTTGCCTTCTTAAGAGTCTCAAATATATCACTTTGTGAATTAATTTTTATTGTCCTGATTGCCAGAAAATGAGTATTTTCTGTACTTTTTTTTTTTACTGGTGTCATATTTCCAACTATACATTGTATGTTTACATTCTTTCCTTAAATCTATATTGGATTATATAACTTTTATGTTATTTTGTAGTTCTTTATATTTTTGAATATCAACTTTTTGCTCATTAGTATTGCAAGTATCATCTAGTCTGTGGTGTGTCATTTTTAAGGTGTTTTTGAATAAACAGTAGCTTTATTTTAATATGATAAAATTAAGTTTAACAATGTTTATTCTTGTTTTGTATGTGCTCTTGAAGAAACTCTTGTATCTTGTTATCATAAAGATAAGTATATAAGAATATACCTGAAATTGATTTTCTGAGTAATGTGAGATAGTAAATCCATGTTTCTCCATATTGCTAGTAAATTGTCTGGCATTATTTTCTCAGTCATCTGCAATGCTTCTTTTCTTGTATTTCAAATGTCTGTATTTACATATAATGGTCTATCTTTATATCTTTTATTGTTTCCTTCTGTCTGTTCATATAGCCTTACACCAAGCAAGGCTTTGAATATTATAGTTTTACAATCAGTCTTGTTATATGGGAGGATATATATGATGTAGTGTTTAATTATCTTTAAAACTGTCTTGGGCAATCGAACACCCTGCTCTCACAAATATATTTAAAAGTTAGCTTATCAAATACCACCCAGACAAAACAACTCTAAATAGACTTTCTAATTGAAATTGTATTGATTGACTTGGGAACAATGGCATTTTTGCTTATATTTTGCTTTTCTCTTCATTTATTTAAATATGTTTTAAAATGTACTATGAAGCTGGGCTCGGTGGCTCAGCCTGTAATCCCGTGCCTTTGGGAGGCTGAGGTGAGTGGATTGCCTGAACCCGTGGGTTCGAGACCTGCGTGGGCAGCGAGACCTCATCTCTACAATAAATCAAAAATCAGCCGGGCGTGGTAGCGCGTGCTTGTAATTCCGGCTACTTGGAAGGCTGAGGTGGAAGGATCACCAGAGCCCAGTGGATCGAGGCTGCGGTGGCCAGGAGCGGCCACTGCACTCCAGTCTGGGCGACGGAGTGAAACTCCAACTCAAAAAAAAAAAAAAATGTACTATGATAGTTTTATTTTTTCTATATACTTTTCATTCTTGTCATATTTCATAAATACAAGCTTTATTCACTTTAAAAAGTTATAATTTATTTTTATATTTGCTGTATATTGATTTTTGCATATGTATATATACAAAGTCTTTATGACACTATCTTATTGTTTTCAATGATTTGCCTGTATAGTCTCTTCAGTTTTGTGTCATCAACATGTTTTATGTAACTAATTATTGCTTATTTCTAATTTCCGAATTGTGACATTCCAACAATCACTGTTCATTCTTATTGTACTTGTTTATGGCACTAGTGCATTGTTGAAGATTATTTATACTTTTGGGTATGCGCATCTAATACATTATTGACTTTAGAGTCAGCTTCTAGCACAATGCAACACAACACACTACAGGACAATTCAATTGCATACAATATGTGCTACATAGTTTGTTAGGTTCTCTGCATTAGAGAATACCCTAAGCATGTTTTACTTTTCTTTTTTTTAATTATCAGTTGGAGTGAAATTTTGTTTATTTCCTGCATTAATTGCCATGATTATAAAGATTTTCCTCCTTTCTCCTACCACTGTGGTGAATGATGTTAATAGATTTTTCTAATAATTAACCAACTTTAAATTTACATAATTTTCTCCAATTTGATCTATATAATTTAAAAAATACATTAATAGCAAAACAATTAATGTAAATATTGCATTTGGATTTATTGTTTCCAAGTTATTGCACAAAATTAGCTTGGGATTTTCTTTTACTAGTATCTTCTTATATGGCTTTTATATTAATATTTTATGAAACTCATAGATTAAGTTTGGTGGAAAGGTTTCTTTTTATATTCAAATATAGAATTTGTAATGGTATGGGCTGATCTTTTCCTTGAATGGTTAGTAGAATTTTCCTGCAAAATTTTATAGACCTTATGTGTTTGCATGTCTGTTTTAATCTTGCTAGAATTAAAATGTATGAATGAATTTCTTTCTTTCTCTGCCTCCCTTCATTTGAAAATAAATCTTAGGGAGTATTTCAATCATTTATTTCCAATAACCTGATTTTGGTTTTATGGGTGCTGATTTCATGAGATTTTGAAATAATCGAGTTGATTCTCCTTTTAATACATCAAAACTATTAAGTATTTGCCCTTGCAGAAACTATGCCTGTGTGTGTGTGTGTTTGTGTGTGTGTGTGTGTGTGTGTGTGTGTGTGCGTGTGTGCGTGCGCGCGCGCGCGCGCGCGCGCGCGCGCAAATCTCTGTGTATATCTTTAGGTTTCCTGAACCAGGATCTTTAGTTTGTCTCTATTTTTTTGTGGATGCTTGTTTTTAAACCTAACATTCTTGCGAGCAGGCCTAGATTTATTTTTTCCAAAGCAGGTTTATTCATTTATTTTTCCCTTCATATTTTAGCTCAGCCCACATCAGGACAATTTCCTTTTTGCTTCTCTATGCTAGTAAGCTGATAACACCTTGTCCACCCTTATATAGAAAATGGAGCCCTTCAAGTTTTCTGATTTATCTGGGGCATTGATTGTGTTGTGGGTACCTAAAGTCTGTCTCCTGTCTTATGGCAGACATTAAAACTTAGCATTGTAAGTTATGGAAATCAGAAAATTCCCAAACAGCAAATGAAAAGAGAATATTATCTCTAACATGAGGTTTTTCGTTTCATTGTTTTGGGACCTTCGCAATTACTCATACTTTCATAGCAACCTTCTCTGGTAATTTGAAAGACATGTTTAAAAATCTTCTCTCACATCTGTGTATTTTGTTGAAAAGTATTCAAACTAAGCATTGACCACATTGCTGAAAATGGCATTCAACTTATACTTGCTTATTAAGTTACTTTTGTAAAATCAGTAAATATTGAGTTCTAGATATCAGTCAGTCTCAAAATGTACATTTTATCTAGCTATCTTTTAAAGAATAATGAACATTATTATCCAGTGGTCATTTTGTGAAATTATTTTTGTTTGTCTTCAGATCATCTCAATTTCAACCATTTTATGATTTTGAACTTTTCATATCAAGTTGCAAACTTAGATTTAAATTCATTTTATTTTATTTAAAGTTTCTTATTGCTTTATTCTCAGCATATTTTAGACTGCACCTACACACACTCACAAACAAACCCACATACTGTTTCTTTTGTACACACTTCCAGATTATGCCACACAGTGATATTCCTGTAAATTTTATAGCCTATTATTCAGCCAGTTCATTTTCTGCTAGGCACGTATTACATTTATTTGTACCACAACTTCTATTTGAATTAGTTTATAATTGAAACCTTTATGCATATGCTATTCTACTTTAAATAGCAAGAAGTACTCAGAATATTGAACTCCTGCAGACTAGTGCTGTTGTATTTCACATGATTAATGACAGTTGCTTATAATTTTTTGTTATTAACCTTTCATCTAGGCAGCTTTTCAGTTTATTAGAAGTCTGAAATTTGAAACTGTACATAAGTTTAATTTTTTGGCATCTTGAGTATGACATAGTTTTATTAAAAATTGACCTCTGATGCTTTTATCAGAAAAATTATTAATCTGCATCTATTAAAGTTTTCTTTGTTCTGATTCATGGCAAATTTGTCTTACTGACTAACTGTCTCATTATTAATATGAAACTTAGCCTGTCTACAAATACATTTACTTTTTCAAAAGTAATATACAATCATGTCACATAACAATGTTGGTGTTTCATCAATGATGAATTACAAGTACAATGATAGCCCCATAAAATTATGATAGAGTGCCCTAAGTGTGCCATTTTTCATCTTTTGTACCATATTTTACAGTACTTTTATTATGTTTAGATATGTTTAGATGCACAAATGCCATTGTGTTACAATTGCTTACAGTATTCCCTACAAGAAAATGCTGTATATGTTTGCAACCTAGCAGCAATGGGTGTATAGGTAGATGTGTAGTAGAGTATAATATCTAAGCTGCTGAGTGCAGTGGCTCAAGCCTGTCATCACAATATTTGGGAGACTGGGGCGAGAGGATTGCCTGAGCCCAGGGGTTTGAAACCAGTCTGGGCAACTTGGTGAGACCTCATCTCTACAATATATATTTAAAAAAAAAATAGCCAGGTGTAGTAGTGTGGTAGTGTGCGCCTGTCGTTCAGTCTAAAAGAAATGCTTCAGGACATTGATCTGAAAAAAAATGTAAGAATAATATCTTGGAAGCACAGGCAACAACAAAAGATAAGATTGAATCAAACTAAAAATTTCTCCATAGAAAAAAACAGGATCAACAGAATGAAAAGACAGCCTAAAGAATGTGAGAAACTATTTTCTTTTTTTTTTTTTTTTTGAGTTGGAGTCTCACTCTGTTCTCCAGACTGGAGTGCAGTGGCGGCTCCCACCACCGCAGCCTTGACCTGCTGAGCTCCGCAATCCTTCCACCTGCCTCAGCCTTCCAAGTAGCTGGAACCATAGGTGCACGCTACCACGCCCGGCTAATTTTTTGATTTATTGTAGAGATGAGGTTTTGCCAAGTTGTCCAGGTGGATCTTGAACCCTCGTGCTCAGGCAATCCACTCGCTTCGGCCTCCCAAAGTGCTAGGATTACAGACTGAGCCTCCGAGCCTGGCTGAGAAACTGTTTTCAAACTACTCATGCAACAGGGATTAATATTCAGAATATACAAGGAACTCAAACATCTTAACAGCAATAAATGAAAAAAATAAAAATTAGGAAAAAGAAGAAAGAAAAAGTCTGATTTTTAAAAAATGAAAAAATGATTTGAACAGATATTTCTCAAAACAAACCATACAAATAACCAACTAATATATTTTTTATAATGCTCAATATTACTAATCATTAGAGAAGTGCAAATTGAAACCATAATGAGGTATTATCTCATTCCAATTAGCATGGCTAGTATCAAAAAGACAAAAAATAACAACAAATAGTAGTATGTGGAAAATTGAAATATTATATACTGTGTAGTAATGCAAACTATGCAACCACTCTGGAGAACAGTATGGAGGTTACCCAAAAAAATAAAAATAAAAAAAGAAACCCAACTAAAAATAGAACCGTATAATCCAGCAATGTCACTACTGGGCATTTATCCAAAGGAAAGGAAATCAGTATGTTCAACAGACATCTGCACTTCCATGTTTATTGCAGCACTATTCACAATAGCCAAGATATGGAATAAATCTCAATGTCCAACAACAGATTAATGCATAAAGAAAATGTATACACACACAATGAAATACTAGTCAGCCAATAAATACTGAAATCCTATAATTTTTGCAGCATGGATGAAACTGGAGGATGTCATATCAAGTAAAATAAAATAGGAACATAAAGTTAAACACTGCATATTCTCACTCATGTAGAAGCTTAAAAAAAGTTGATCTTGTAAAAGTAAAAAAAAGAAAGAAAAACAGAACAGAGGATATTAGAAGATAGAGGAAGGGGAGTTAAGGAGACATTTTTAAAAGAATACAAAATCATAGCTCTATAGAAGGAATGCATTCGAGTGTTCTATACCAGTGGTCCTCAACCTGATTTTGGCATCAGGGACAGGTTTTATGAAAGACAATCCTTCCACGGATGAAGCAGGGTGGAGGAGGTATTTTCAGGTTGATTCAAGCACATTACATTTATTGTGCACTTCATTTCTATTATTATTGCATTGTAATATAAAATGAAATAATTATGCAACTATTCATCATGCAGAATTAGTGGGAGCCCTGAGCTTGTTTTCCTGCATCTGGATGGCACCATCTGGGAATGATGGAGTCCGTGACACCCAAAGTATGCTGATTATGTCTAGTCTACTCCATAATCTAATTTTGGGTGCTGTCACTGCAGAAAACCTTGCTGCACAAACATAGGATTTTGGAAATGGGAGCAGGCTCTTGGTGCTTTAGTGGCAATCTCAGAATATTCTCCCTTGACTTTAATCCAGAATGTATGGAGAGTTGAAGTTGCTTCAAACATATTTTTAAGGTCGCCATCATTTGCAACCTCAAGAAGTTGATCCTATTCTAGCATGAACAAAGGCAATTCACTTGACTAAATGGGTTGTGGAGCCTTTCCTTCTCAGTTTGGGCATCTTTTGTGGTTGGGAAGTAATGTTCCAACTCTTTTGAAAGCTGAGACAGGTAATCATGCACCAGCTAGGAGAAAAAAAAGCCTTTGCTCAGTTTCTTTTAAAATCTTAGATAATGTTTTTAACATGTCAGAAACCTCAATGTTCACTCGTCACCTCCAAATTCCAGTTTGGCTTTGAATGTAGGCACTTTATCTGCTGGCTGGAACACAGTTGTCATTCTCCCATGAAGTTATAGATTGACTTTGTTGAATCTGCCACACAAGTAAGCAAGTTTTGCAATCCATTCTTCGTCACTGACATGTACTGCCAGTGGTGACTTTTTTTTTTCTAAAAGAAATCTCTGGAGTGGATCTCATAACTTAAAAACTCTGGCTAGGGATCTATCTGTTGAAAGGCATGCCTCTTCTGTGTATAAGAAAAGATGTGTGTACTCTGAGTCCATCTCCTCACAGAGTTATGCATACAGACATGAGTTAAGGTCATGTACTTTAATGTGGTTGATAATTTTAAGTTTTCAAACAAAGTTTAATAGAGAAAGAAGAGAGAAATGAAAGGGAGAAATGCCAGAGCTGGCACGGGTAAAAGAAACTACCGTGGTTAATAATTTAATCACATCCTGCAAAACGTTGTTAAGTTCAGGTGACGTTTTTTGGCTAGCCAGCATTTGTCTATGGATAACACAACGCGTAGACTCACATTCAGAAGTGACCTCTAACCAGGCATGGTGGCTCATACCTATAATTCCAGCACTTTGGAAGGCGGAGGCGAGAGGATTGCCTGAGTCCATAGGTTCGAGACAAGCCTGGGCAACATGGCATGTCTCTACAATAAATTAAAAAATTAGCTCGGTGTGATTGTGCATGCTTATAGTTCCAGCTACTTGGAAGGCTGAAGCAGAAGGATGGCCTGAGCCCAGCAGTTCGAGGCTGTGGTGGCTGTAAGCATGCCACTGCACTCCAGCCTGGGAGACAGAGTGAGGCTCTAACTAAAAAGAAAGGGGGGGGACCCCTTTAATCTAAGTAGTGAAATCAGAAAGCTGTCCAATCATGGTATCCACTCCATCTATGCATATACCAACGCAAAATGACCAACTCAGCTTTCTTATTTGTAAGAATTAAAAGATTTGAATAGTTCTGCAGCTATGGTATTGGTTGACAATAAAGGTGCACATAAAATATCCTCATGCCCATCTTTCTGAAAAATATACCACACAAAAACAAGAACTGTTGCCTGATTGTCCTCATTGGTTGTCTTGTCAACTTGAATTGTGTATTATGACCCACTAATTATCTCTAACACTTGTATCTCAGTGTTTTCTGCTATCCATCCATCTAGTTTTGGTGCTGGCTGAGAGGAATATGTGACACCTTACGAACTGCAACATCTCCTAACATTTCTTGATAGATGTTTTTAACAGCAGGAAGGATCAACTCTTCACCAATAGTAGAGGGCATCGTAGCTTTAGCAATGTGGTTAATCACTACAAATGATGCTCTCAGAGCAGACAAACTTGATAAGGTGATGGCCTTCAATAATTGCTTTTGTTCTTCATGTTCACATTTTTTTAAAGATCCAAATTTTTGTCTTTTAATGCATGGTGCTTGGTCTCCATGTGGCAAAGCAGTTTTGAATGTCATGGCTTCACTGGATAGCTGATCACTACATATTATACAAAGTGGCTTAGAGAATGTGAACCACCTGTCACAAAGAATTGATGCTGAGAACAAGACAACAATGCTTGTTTTGTGCAATATATTTATCAGGAGGATATATTTGAAAATATGTTATGTGTACTTTTGTTGCCAACCAATACCACAGCTGCATAATTATTCAAATCTTAATGATTACACATCTGGAAAACTGAATTGGTCAGTTTGTGTCAGTATATGCATGGAAGAAATACCGACCATGATTGGATGGCTTTCTGATTTCACTACCCAGGTCAAGAAGGTCACATCTTTCTTAAGTAGGACCCTTGGTATTTTCTTTTAAATGCAGCTTTCTTTTTGTTGACAGTCTTAGATTCTTATACTGTCTCATCATTGGGTCTTTCCCCCTTTTCAAAGAAGCTCTCCAGTTAACATTTGTGTTTTACTCATTTTGGTTGGAGTTGGGTTGTGGGCATACCAAAACTGTGACTGAGACAAGCATGCAGCACAGAAAATAGGAGCAAATGGAAGTGGTAAATAAAACAATAAACGGGCCGCACATGGCCTAAAATAAGTGTTGGATTCTGACATAAAGTCTGCCATCAGTTGCAACTGTACGAATGAAGTACATAAACTCACTGACCACTCACTGCTGAGGTTTTGATATGAGTCTGCAAGCAATTGATTTATTTTTGTCTCTATGCAGTGAAACCTCACTGCTAATGTTAATCTGTATTTGTACCCAGTCCCTAGAACTATCATCACTGCCTTAGCTCCACCTTAGACATTGGATTCTCCTAGGGACCATCAGGCATTAGATTCTCCTAAGGACCATGCAGTCTAGATCCCTTCCATGCACAGTTCACAATAGGGTTCGTGCACCTATCAGAATTGAATGCCTCCACTGATCTGACAGAAGACAGAGCTCAGACAGTATTGCAAGTGATGAAAAGCAGCTGTAAATACAGAAGAAGCTTCGTTTGCTCACCTGCCACTCACCTGCTACTGTGCAGCCAGTTTCCTAACAGGTCATGGATCAGTATCAGTTTGTGGCCCTGGGGCTGGGGATCCCTGTTCTAAACCACAATAGGATGATTCTCACTAACAATGTTCAAGTAACTTGAAGGAGGTATTGAATTTTCAACACAAATAAATAATAAAAAATT
Source organism: Cephalopachus bancanus (assembly GCA_027257055.1). Taxonomy (NCBI): domain Eukaryota; kingdom Metazoa; phylum Chordata; class Mammalia; order Primates; family Tarsiidae; genus Cephalopachus; species Cephalopachus bancanus. The sequence continues at coordinate 274,081 of JAPVLO010000074.1, forward strand.
GAGATGACAAATATGCTAATTACCCTGATTTGATCACAATACATTTTATTTATTGAAACATCACGGTATAATCCATGAATGTGAGTCAACCTAAAAATTTATCTTAATTGCATATAAGTTCATGAATACAAACAATTATATTGTGCACTTAAATTAGAATGGCAAATTATTATCTGTCAAGAAAAATGAATTTATTAACCTTGTATCATATTGGCTATATAGTATAGGGAGTTGTCATAGTAACTTTTAAGTCCTGTAGTGGTCTTCATATACAATGGTAAAAAGCAGTTTCAGAATATAAATTCATATATTGTCGTGGTCCTCAGTAAGTATATGACTGCAGCACTCTTGTGTAATTAAGCTAAACCAAATTCAAGGTCAGAAAACAAAGTATGTATATATATATAAACATATTCATATATGTTTCTGATGCCTTATAAATAAATTATATATAAAATTATATATGTGAGTATGTATATATAAATATGTATACGATCCTCTTCGTTCTCTGCCTGTCTTGCTGTCAGGCTTAATGTTTTCAATCATCCCTCAGCTCACCTTATGTCTGAAGAAAAAAGTGTAATGAGTAATGTTTTATTGTTTGGGCAGGGAGACAAGCAAGCCCTGCAGTGATAATACCATCAGTGTTCGGCTCCTGGCTTACGAGTGTAAACATCCCCTTTTGGCATTGATACTAAGAGATCACTGTTGAGAAGAATAAACTTCAAATCTTTGAAAACTGATCTCTGAGGAATATTTAAAATTCTGTATTTGTAGTTTTGAAACATGAGTCTGGCAGTTCTATTTCTCCCTATGTCTGTAAAACTTAACATTAATTCAAATAGTATAAAGACACCAGATAGTAGCATCTATATGCATATTTTGCCATCCAAAGATCATTTTTGCCTCTTCTCTGTGAAGGCATATTTAATGAGATAATACATTTTTTCCCTCCAACTAAAAACACTGACTTATGTACCTAGAAATAATCTCTGCTTCAAGTGTTTGCAATGCAGGTATTTTGATTTTGTAGAATAAAATCTTCCATTTTATGTACACCATATTACAATTGGAGATACAAATAGCTGAGGGAGTTAGTACATAATTACCTATCTCTTAAATATTCTTTGAGATCCTAATAGTAAGATTACAAAAATAATTTAAAAATATAATAGTGTAACAAAATTTAAAGGTTTTGTTGTGTTATATTTTTAGCCACACTATAGCTATTTATAAGACATATCTTTTAAGAATACAGTATATTGCTATTAATTTAGGCTGCAAAAATAGTTATTTTATATAACCAGAAAAATAACATATAAAATTAGTTTGTCTAATATGCTCTTTATCAGACTTCAAATCTCATAATCATTATTTTACAGTGTATCCTTGACTTCAGTCTTACTTGCCTTTCTCAGTCAGATCAAGAGTAAACTGTTTATTCTTCAAATACAGTGATCTGTATATTTAGCCAGATGGGAGAAATGCTAAGAATGTGAAATAAACATTTATTTCTTGATACAATACTCCCTACATTAATCAGAATTCTGCTTAAGCAATCAGCTAGAACTTGCATAAAATGTAGTGATATAGCATATGTCCATTCCATTATTTTCATTATAAATGTACTCTTATAAAAGTTATGACATTAACAACAATATCTTTTTAGTTGAGGGAGAAGCAATAATGTTTTATGCAACCTATTTTTGCTCTCTATTTTTATACTAAAAATAAGCAAGAACTATAAAGATACATTTCAGGAATCAGTGCTGTATTATTTTCAAAATAAATTGGTTTAGTCAATGTACTGAAGTCTATGAAACATTCTGATGAAAAGTGACTATTGCTAGAGCTTAAACATTAATGTTAGAAATAAAAAAATTACAACATGATACAATTTCTGCTATACAACAATTGCATGAATCATTCTGTCTTAGTAAACAGATGTATCCCTTTATTCTTGAAAATTTTACTAGGGTTAATGTTTGAAACTTTTGTCATTATAGAAGAGTTATATTGGGTTTAAAAATCCCTTTGTAAATTTATCATTGAAAGTTCAGTTTTGCTTTCCTTGCAGTTTTTAAAATAAATATGAACGACTATGTCTTTCAAAAATGCAAAGGCATTTACACCATTAATACATTTCTAAGTAAAGGAAGAGATAGGAGTGGGATATGGAAACAAATAAATTATAGGACAGAACTAATTCAGTAATGGGAATGCAAAGGTGAGGTGCTTTTGATGTGAGCCTTCAAAGAAGAATTGTTTGGTGAAAAACAATGGTGGCTTTCAGACACATATAAGTATGTGGGTGAAGAGATTTAGAAAGGTGTATTGTGTTCAATACTATGAAAATATATGAAAATTCTAATGTCTATGATACTAATGAGCAGTGGTTGATTGAAGGCTAGATCCATGTATGCTAACTCCAAGCTGAGATATGAAACTTATTTTTAGTACACAATTGTTCCCACAATAGTTACATTTTTTATGATTATTAAACTTAAAATATAATACATCATTGAACTATGTCCCTTAATAAGATGGATAGGGTTTTCCTCCCATAATTTATGTATTTGACTTCCAAAACCTATGACTGCTGCACCCTCTAACTTTGCTACAACAGCTTTTTGTTTGTAGATATTAAAAAATGATTCTTTTCAAATTTCTTTTAAAATGTTGACACCTAGCCGGGCTCGGTGGCTCAGCCTGTAATCCCGCGCCTTTGGGAGGCTGAGGTGAGTGGATTGCCTGACCCCGCAGGTTCGAGACCCGCCTGGGCAGCGAGACCTCAGCTCTACAATAAATAAAAGAAATCAGCCGGGCGTGGTAGCACGCGCCTGTAATTCCGGCTACTCGGAATAGTTAGGCTGAAGGATCGTCGGAGCCCAGCAAGCGAGGCTGCGGTGGCCGGGAGCGGCCACCGCACTCCAGTCTGGGCGACAGAGTGAGACTCCAACTCAAAAAAAAAAAATAAATAAATAAAATGTTGACACCTTTTCTGTATTTTTTGATGCTGCTACTCTTATGTTAATGCATAACGAACATTGACACCTCAACAGAGTATAAAAACACCAATTGCTTTTTTAATAAACAATCTGTCAATTATTAAGCAGATCCCAATTTTACCACAACTGATGAGAGTTTTCATTGCTAGTTAGCCAGTAAGTGAGTCAATCTATAATCATATTCTATGATGATGTCTGTTTCAACTTTCTTGGGTTGAGTTCCCTGAAAGCAAATCCTGTGAAGAAGATTCAGGTACACATAACTAGCTTCAGAAGATCCCTGCAGAACTCTGAAATGTGAAGTGCACCAACTTTGGTCTCATCTTGTGGCAAATGGCTGGTCTTTTGTTCTGCCCTGACAGTGAGTACTTATCGTTTGAATTTCTATTTTTTTTTGTTTTGTGTGTCTGTATGTATGTGTGTATTTTGCTCAAATTCCTAAGTAAGGGGTCTGGAGAGTTATGCCTTACAAACCATAAAGTCTCATCAGACAGGTTTTTATTAGCCCTGCATAACGTGGTTTACTTTTCAAACTGACTCCAGCATAACATTCATAACAGGTAAAGAATGAAATGAAAATATTTTACGATCCTACAAAGCTCTCTCTTGGGGAAATTTGCATCTGCATTAGAATCACCTTTCCAGGGACTCCCAACAGAGCCAGACATTTGTAATCTATTTTCTCTAAAGGTCTGCCACCTATGGGGCTTCATCTACATATCAAGAACTTTACCTTCTTCAATGATCCTTCATTTCAAAACAGCATTTTCTTTACTCATCTCAAAATTCTATAGACAAAGCTTAACTTTTTCTACCAATTGTCAGTTAGAAAATCTTTAAATCCATCTATGACCTGCAAGTCCCTGCTTGGAGATGCTCTGCCTTCCTGGGCTAAACCAATGTGAATCTTGCATGTATAGTTTTATATTTTGCCTGCAACTTCTGTCTCCCCAAAAATGTATAAAGTCAAGGTGAAATTTAACTATTTGGACCATATGATCTCAGGACCTCATGAGACTGTACCGTGGGCATAGGTCACTCATATTTGTCTCAAAACAAAACTTTTAAAATATTTTATAGATTTTGGCCTCTGTTGTCAATATCAGTTAGCTGCAGGCTGCCCCAGGAGGGGTTGTGTGCAATAAATTCTAAGAAAGGTGGCTCAAGAAAAGGAGAGTGAGAACAGGTAGCAGTCACTGCTCACAAGAGGTTGAGGCTAACATACATGCCCAGTAGAAGGGATCTAGTAAGACAGAACAATGTCTTCTGCCATGAAGTAATAGATCAAATAAGGGATTAGCATTTAATTTGTTCAACAGAGTCTATACTCTCCATATAAATAGTTCTGATGTAACAATAACTTTCAGCCTCAAGACTATAATGTAACGATGATCGAAAGTAAGAAAAAGGAGATGAAACATGTAGCTTTAAGTTAAAATTTGAAAGAAACATGAGCAGAAGGATGGATTGTTGAATGGAATGATTTTGTGTTGTCAATTTTCCTGAAAATATTTGAGAAGATAAGTATTTCAAAAGAAATATTATTGGTCCTAATCTTTTCACTGTCAGATACCTCAGTTTTTCCCTTTCGGTTATAAAAATTGTACACATTAGAGTCCTATGTTGTGCTTCCCTGATTGCTAATTATGCTTAATTATTTAGTTATTTTGACTATTTTTTAATACAATACTTATTGTTTTATTTTGGATTAGAAAATTCCTTTTTATATTCTGAATACTAATAACATTTTGCTTAGATGGGCTATAAACCTCTTATCTCAGTTTCTGGCTTATCTTTAATTATGATACAGCAAATTTTGATTAGCAGAATCTCTTAATCTTAATATATTTGCATTTATCATTTATTAATGTTTCCTTTTATACTTGTTTTTTCATCTCAAGAATTCTCTTCTTATTCAAAGATTAGAATGCCAGTTTTCTGTATGCATTTCTAAAAGTTTCAAAGTTTTGTATAGAATATAGTGTATTATATTGAGTAGAAACAAATTATCATTTTATAGAGAAAATTTACTACTCCATCATCTTATATTAAGAAATTATCTGCCTTATACATCAAATTTCCATTTTTGTTACTGGTCTATTTCTGTATTCTTTAGACTATTCCAAATTTAATTTTGTTTAACTTCTAATAGTGCTTAATTCATGTGTTAACACTAAAACTATAACATTTTGGTGTCCAGTGGAAAATGAAGGTCACATAGATATTAAAAATAAAATTTCTGACTGGGCGTGGTGGCTCAAGCCTGTAATCCCAGCACTTTGGGAGGCCGAGGTGAGAGGTTTGCCTAAGCCCAGGGGTTCGAGAACAGCCTGGGCAATATGGCGAGACCTCGTCTCTACAATAATTTCAAAAATTAGCCGGTGTCATAGTGTGTGCCTATAGTTCCAGCTACTTGGAAGTCTCAGCCAGAAGGATCGCCTGAGACCAGCAGGTCGAGGCAGCAGTGGCCATGAGAATGCCACTGCACTCCAGCCTGGGTGACAGAGTGAGACTCCAACTCAAAAATAAAATAAAATAAAATAAAAATTTTGAAGTGAATTACAAGTGAAGGTTATTAGGGTCCATATTATTTTGCCTGACTTTCAAATTCATTGAACAAGTCTTTCTTTCTTTTCAAGTCTTGCATTTTTCTGAAGCTTAGTGCATAAGTAGAAAGTTTCCTTATTTAGGAGACATCTTCAGTTGGGAGCAAAGATTATCCATTCTGTAGGAGATCCAAGATTCTTCTTGGCAAGAACTTGCAATTCTCAGTTCTTGCTTCAGACTTGTACATCTGAAGCAAACAGGTCAGAAGTGTGACAGAATCAAATAGAATAAATTTGGAAAGAGTTTTTGTTGGGTCATTATCAGTTACTAGTCTAAAAGTAGAAGAAACAACTTGAAGCAACACAGTCATACGTTTTCATATTGTGCGGAATATGCTAGAGGCAATTCGCCCTCCTTACCCTCTAAAATGATACCTTGTATGATGTTGAATGTCTTTAACTCTCTAAAGGTAGAAAAAGTAGGAGCAATTAAAAATAGAAAAGTATTTCTGGTTCAGAACATAGCTATCCATAATAATTGAAATTACATCATAGCTTGGATTATTCTTATCTGTGTGCATTAATATCGCTCATGTTAAAATAAACAAAAAAATTAAAAGATCAGCAAACCAATCAAACAAATGAGTGACAATAAAAATCAAACAAAATACCTTTTGGCTACATCAGTCTCCATCCACTGTCTCAATTTCTCAGTTCCTCTTTACAGGAAAACAGTCACAGAGTTGTATACTGGCTGTCTTCTCTCCCTTCTCAGTTAAACTAATTTCAGTTAGGGATTTTCCCAAAACTCCATTCAAAATATTCTCTCATCAAGGTCACTGATGACCCTCACCTCATCATATCTAATAGTTAATTATCGGTCTTTGTGTTATTTCAACTATCAATTAAGGAAAGTGAGCACCCATCTTTCCTGAAATATTTTCTTTACTTAGAATCAAGAATGCCACATTCCTTTTCTTCTCCTAGTTGTCTTGCTTCTCCCTGCTTTTCAGTCCTCTATATAAGATTTCCCATTTACCAAAAATTTTTCCTTGTTTTTCTCATATTGTTTGCTATGGGTTATAGCCATTCCTAGGGCTTTGGATGGAATCTGTGTAGTGACAAGTTCAACACAAAACATTTAATTTTTTTCCTCTTATTTTGTGGATTGGCTGATCTTTGCAGAGGCTGTTGCTCCCTCCACACAATTTGGGTTGAGCCTGCTAAAATCTGGAGGCTCAACTGACCTAAAACATTTAAAATGGAATGCTCACTTGGCTGTGAGTTAGTACTGGATATTATCTGATACTATCAAACCATGTGCTTCAGTTTTCCACTACAGGGTTTGTCCATATGGTTTAGTTGCTGGTTCCAGGAGAGAGTAGCCTAGAAACAAATACTGCAAGAGAGAGGCAGAGGAAGCTGCAAGTTGTCTTAAGTCCTGGCCTCAGAAGTTTCACAATGTCATGTCTACCTCATTCTGGCTGACAAAATAGATACAGAATGAGATCAGGTATAAGAAAAAAGGGAATATTACTTCTTGATGTAAGGAACAGCGTGCACAGGCAGAGCGGAAAAGAAGTTTCAGGAGCCATCTTCAGAGAATAAGTCACAAATATCTTCAAAGTTTTATCAAAGGGTTTCAAGTCATATTAACAATTTCTTAAATTATTTTCTGTCTTAAAATAATAACATTTGCTTTGTCTATGTTGGTAAAATTATACAAATTGGCAACACAATGACTAGAGTGAAAATGATGAAAAATAATCTAGTAAACACATTATTTCTAAAATATTTTTTAGTTTTTATGTTAAAATTAAACTCAACCTAAGTCAACCATTTTATAAACAGACATATAATTTTACATAAAACTGTATGAAAATACTGATGTAGTTGATAAAATTATTTTTTAGTATGCCTATGTCAAGGGACAATTTTATAAACTAGTATATTACTTAACAAAAGCAATATCATAGGGTTCTGTAATAAGTCAAAATAAAGAAATTCAGTGAAATCAGATATATAATAAAATTAGAATAATTTAAATTACTTAGCTTCTATAAACAAATAAATAATATTTTAAATTTTGTAATATTGAGAAGAGAAACTAGCAATAACATCTTTCTTGTTGAACAGAATGTTAAACTTAGGTAATGTAAGTTTAGTAATTTGGGATATCATAAAAACATAGTTCTCTACATAATATACTGCTTTCTAATAAAAAATAGAGTACCACTTTCAACAAATATTTCTATTTTATTAAATTTGTTTTGCAACAAATCTTGCAAGTCCTTGGTATCTAATCTTTCTCCATTTGAAGTTTCAGTTAACTTTATACCAATATTTTGAGCATATTTTTATACCATTTTAAAGCAAAAATGACACACCAGTAACTGTATACATTAGTTGCCATAATTTGATCATTTAAAAATAACTAACCTTCCATACAACCACTACTACTATCAAAATAATAAACATATTAATCAACTCCAAAGATTACTGGTATCCTTTTGAAATACTCCCTCCTTATTTTGTTTCCCTTCATTCAGGCAAGCATAAAATGTTTTCTGTCAGTAGAGATTAGTTTGCCTTTTCCAGAAATTTATTTAAATTTAATCCCACAGCCAGGCTCGGTGGCTCAGCCTGTAATCCCGCATCTTTGGGAGGCTGAGGTGAGTAGATTGCCTGAGCTCGCGGGTTCGAGACCCACCTGGGCAACTTGGCGAGACCTCATGTCTACAATAAATCAAAAATTAGCTGGGTGTGGTAGCGCATGCCTGTAGTTCCAGCTACTCAGAAGGCTGAGGCAGAAGGATTGCCGGAGTCCAGCAGGTCGAGGCTGCAGTGGCCGGGAGCGGCCACTGCACTCCAGTCTGGGTGACGGAGTGAGACTCCAACTCAAAAATAAATAAATAAATAAATAAATAAATAAATAGATTTAATCCCCCAGAATGTATTCTTTTTTGTCCAGCTTCTTTCAATCAGCAAAGTTATTTTAAAATTTATCTGTTTTACTATGTGTTAATAACGAATTCCTATTTATTTCATAGTAGTATTTCACTTCATCGCTATTCCACAATTTATCTTTTAAACTGTTAATAGATTTTAGGATAGTATACCATTTGGGACTATTACAAATAAAGCTTCTAGGAATTTTTGTGTGCAAATTTTTATGAGTGTCTGTTTTCATTTCTCAGGGAAATATTTGAAAGTAAAATGCTTAGATCATATGGCATGTTAAGAAACCACCAAACTGTTTTCCAAGAAGGCTATATCAATACATATTTCCACCAGCAGTGTATGAGAGTTCTAATTCCTGAGCAGGCCTAATGACAGTTAATATGGTCTATATTTTTAATTTCATTTTATAAGTAGATACATACCAATAACTTGGTGTAGTTTTATGCTACAATTCTGTAGTGACTAATGATGTTACCTATCTTTTCGTGTTCTAATTCCCTATAGATGTTTTGTTTTGTAGATTATCTTTTGTCTTCCATTTTTCAAAATTTCATTGACCTTTTATTATTGAATTTTGAGTCATTTATATGTGCTGCATACAAGTCCTTTAACAGATGCATTCTTTAACATTTTTCTCCTCAGTCTATGCCTTGTTTTCATTATTTAAACTGCATTTCAAATAGCAGTTTAATCGAATCGAATTTTTATTTTTAAGTTTTGAGAATCCCAATATACTTTTTTCCCTAATGGATTCTCTTTTGCTGTCACATTCAACAAATAATTGTGACTAATCCAAAGTTTTTTCCACTCTGTTTTTCAATAAAAGTTTTAGGTTTTACATTTTGATATCATCAATTTTGAGTTAACATTTAGAAATCTTGTGAGGTGCAAAATAAAGTTTATTGTTTTGTGTGGTGTGTCTAAATGCTCCAGCACTATTTTTTGAAAAGGCTCTTCTGTTTTCAGTGAATCATGAATCGCCTTTTCATCTACTCCCTATTCACTATTCAGTTTCATTGATCTTTGTCTATCTTTATGCAAATATTACATTGTAGTTTTTACTGCTACTTTTTAACAAATTTTGAAATCAGATAGTGTTAGCACTTCAAATTTATTATAACTGTTTAAAATTGTTTTGGCAAGTCTATGTACTTTGCATTTTCATATGAACTTTAAACTCGGTCTGTCCATTTTTTCAAAACTATCTTCCAGAATTTTGATTAGGAACACATTTAATTTACAGATAAATTTTGGGAGAGTTGTGTCTCCCCAAAATTCATTATTATAAAGACCTAACCCCCAATCTGACTGCATATGGTGGCAAAGTCACCAAATAAATCATTACTGTTTAATGATGTCATAAAAGTGGAGCTGTAATCTGACAGGATTTGTGTCTTCAATATAAAGAGGAAGAGAGACCAGATGCACACAGAGGAACCGATGCCTGTTCTGAAAGAATTTTGTGGGTCTCCTTTATTAGTTAATTAAAATGACGAATTGTATTGATTGAATTTTAAAGCATAAGTGTGGCCAGGTAAGGACACAGCAAGAAGGCAGATACCTCCAAATCAGAAAGAGAGGTATTACTAGAAATCAACCCTTCAGGCACCTTGATCTTGGACTTACAGCTTTCAGAACTGTGAGCAAATACATACCTGTTGTTTGAACCACCTAGTCTGTATATATTTTATCACAACCCAGTCAGACTAATAACATATAACAATGTTAAACCTCTCAACCAATGAACACTCTACTTCTTTACTTGTTCTTAATTTCTGTCAATGTTATATAGTTACCAATGTACATCTTTTACTTCTTATGTCAGATTTAATCCAAAGTATTTCATAATTCATGCTATTGCATTTCTAAATTTCAATATCTGACTATCCATTGCTCATTTACATAAATACAACTAACTTTTAATGCAGATTTTCTCTTATCTTACAACTTTGCTAGATTCACTAGTTAGTCCTAACATTTTTCAAAAAATATTTCGTCAGATTTTCTACATAAACATTTATTTCGTTTTCAAATAGTTTTTACTCCTTTCTTTATAGTCTGAATGCATTTATTTATTTTACTTCCTTATAACATTGGATAGAACCTTCAGTGCAGTGTTAGAGGACTTAAAAACAGATATCCTATGCTTTTTGTTAAATCTTAGAAAAAAAGCATTTAGCCTTTTACCATTAAGTATATGCTATACTTAACTTTTTTTTTTTTTTTGAGTTGGAGTCACACTCTGTTGCCCAGACTGGAGGCCACCGCAGCCTCGACCTGCTGGGCTCTGGCGATCCTTCCCCCTCAGCCTTCCAAGTAGCTGGAACTACAGGCGTGCACTACCACGCCCGGCTGATTTTTTTTTTATTGTGAGATGAGGTCTCTCCAAGTTGCCCAGGCGGGTCTCGAACCCGCGGGCTTCGGCAATCCACTCACCTCAGCCTCCCAAAGGAGCGGGATTACAGGCTGAGCCACCGAGCCCGGCTTATACTTAACTTTTTAATAGATATTCTATATTAGGTTGAGAAAGTTTTCTTATTTTAGTTTGATAAGAATTTGTAACAACGGTGGATTTTGGACTATGTCACTTACTCTTCCATAGGTTCTGAAAGAATTATATGGATTTCCTTTATTAGTTAATTAAAATGATGAATGGTATTCATGGAATTTTAAAGTGTAAGTCAACATTTTGTTTCCTGCAATAAAACCTATTTTGTCATAACATATTTGTTATGCCTGTTGTCTGATTTGTTTTATTTAAATAAAAACCTTACATTTATATGTATTGAAGATATTGTTCTATAGTTTTTCCATAATGTTCTTGTATGGTTTTGGTGTAAGAATAATTTGACTTTATAAAATGAATTGGAAAATTTATACTTCATTTTTATTTTCTTGAAGACTATGAATGTTGATATGCTGTTTTAATCTTTTTGCTTTTGGTTTATTATGTGACCCATAGTCAACACTATTTCAAATAGTGTTATTTAATTTTCAAATATGTGGTGGGAATTTTAAGAGATCTTTCTGTCATTGATTTCTAAATTCATTTTCATTGTGGTCAAAGAACATAGTTTATATGAGTTGAATTATTTAAAATTGATGGAGAATTGCTTTAAAGCCCAGTCTATTTTGATAAATCTTCCACATAGACTTGGAAAGAATATTTCATCTGCTCTTTTGGTTGGAGTGCTCTTCTAAATTCTTCTAAATCTCAAGTAGGTAAATTTAGATTTGCATTTTATTCCAGTCTTCCATATTCTTACTAATTTTCCATTTATTCTGTCAGTAATGTGAAAGAGGGATATGTTATCTCATATTAAAATTTTTAATTTTGTTGTTAGTTCTAACCCTTTTTTATTCATGTATTTTGACTTTCCATTTAAAGTTAGGCTTGTCAAGTCTTCTGCGGGATTAACTGCTTTCTCATTGTAGCCTTGTTGTCGTCATTTCTGTTCATTTTTAGTATCAAAGGCAGTATTTTTGTTGTGAATCATACTGATTTTCTGATATTAATATAGTAACTCCCCTACATATGAACAAGCACCATTCTGAGAGCACATGCAGTAAGTTTAATTTGGGGGGTAAGTCCAACAAAGTTAGCCTAGGTACCCAACTAACACAATCAGCTATACAGTACCAGCTACAGCATAGCTACTTTTATGCTTGCTTCTGGACATCCTGGGCTTGAAATGAAGATACTATACTGCTGTAATCTATAAAGTACAGTACAAAAGAGTACATAAAAGTATAACCACTTGTAGAGGATGCATGCACTTGACAACACAGGCCAAACCCGTGAACTAAAGTGTTTGGACATGCAAATATACGTTCAACATCGTTAAAAATTCAAAACTTGAAACTTTGTATGTATGGAATTTACTGCATAATCACTCTAGCTTTCTCTTGATTGTGTCATTATGTATTTTTCTAAAATCTTTTCCTTTTCCTTTTTTATGTTTTAAGGGACAAATAAAAATTGTATGTGTTTATGGTGTATGACATGTAATTTGGTATATGTATACACTGTGGAATGACTGCATCAGGCTAATCAATTTGTTATTTTACTGTTAACCTGTTAGTGTCTTAGTACTTAAAATGTGTTTCTTATATGCAACATATACCTGGGTTTTCCTTTTTTTATTTAATCTGATAATCTCTATATTTCACTTACAGTTTATGTAATAATTGATATAATGATGTTTAAATTCATCTTCTTGCCATTTTCTGTCCTATTCTTTGTTTCATTTTTCCACTTTTCTGTCTTATTTTACATAATTGTGCTTTATTTGTGAATTCTTTTTGTTTCTAATATTGCCTTATTAGGGATAAAATATTAGTAGTAATAGTAGAAGTAGTATTTAAGTGGTTGTTTAAAAAGTTATTCCATGCATCTTAATTTGACAATCTGCCTTCCAGTAATACTGTATGAATTTACACAGAGTATAAGAACCTCATTTACTTAATTAACTTTCTTTTGATGCTCATCTTCCTGCTTTTGTGCTATTTTCATTATATATCTATTTATACTTATGTTATACACACCAGGATATATTTTATTACTTTTAAATTTTAATGTATCTTTAAAAGAGAATTAAAAATAAGAAAAAACTTCTATATATCTAGCAGTGTAGTTCACATTTTTGGGTCAATGTCAAAATGTTGCCTCTGCTACGACCTTCTCAATACAGTGAATTGGTCCTGGTGTACTGAAGATGGCCCTGGCAAAGTCAGATTGTGGATCTAATTGGTTAGTCCAGTTATGTTACTATATTAACTGAATTTGTTGATTATAAGAGACCTAAAAATTTCAGTTTTGTAAATAGTTCTATGTAATTACCTTACAAACAAAACTACAAAATTGCATGTCTTTTTTTGTTGTTATTTCAGTTCTGTAAGAATACAAACCTCAGGAACAAATGCTCGAGTCAAACATTTATTCAGAAGTCTTTTCCTCTAGTATTTGGATTAGGCAATGTGTTAAAAACCTATTTCTGCATCCAAGTTGCTTATTATTTTAAGATGTCAGCATTTCATGGGAAAGATTGAATTGCTGAGCAATTTATTTTAATATGTATCGCTTAAATATAAATTAGTCTTCATTTCAGTATGAAGAAATCTATCCAGAGCCTAATGTAGGGATTTTCACTCATAAACTCAGAGTCTCTTTTCACTTCTTTGCCCATCATATCTCCTTTTTAATAAAGCCTGCTAAATATCTCTATGCAGTATATCACTAGAAGATAATTTTATTTTGCTGTTAATTAATCCTTTAATCATCAGATTTCAATGATGTGATTTAGTACGTTTTTAAAACTAAATTCAGCCGGACTCGGTGGCTCAGCCTGTAATCCCGTGCCTTTAGGAGGCTGAGGTGAGTGGATTGCCTGAGCCCGCGGGTTCAAGACCCACCTGGGCAGCGAGACCTCATCTCTACAATAAAATCAAAAAATTAACCGGGTGTGGTAGCGCGCGCCTGTAATTCCGGCTACTCGGAAGGCTGAGGCGGAAGGATTGCCGGAGCTCAGCAGGTTGAGGCTGCAGTGGCCAGGAGCGGCCACTGCACACCAGTCTGGGCGACAGAGTGAGACTCCAACTCAAAAAATAAAACAACAACAAAAAACTAAATTCAAGGAATTAAATATACACATGCAAATGATGGTGTCATGTAGATAGAGTTAGGTTGGAATTTTGACAGAAGAGTTACTAAACTATTTTTATTAATTACATTGCCCTGAATATTTACAAAACTTTTATAAAAATTCTTCAATTATATGGTAAATTCAGCTTATGATTAATATTCCCCATGAGCATATTGTAGTTTTGTGTGTAACATTGTAGATGCAAGTTTACTATTTCCATTATCCATGACTCACTTTTGAAAGTAATGTCCAGTGATTCTTGAATAGCATTGTAAAGTACTCAGCAAATCACCAATAAAAAAATAGAGAATAACTTCATAGACAAAATAAATTACAAATTTATGATATTTCAAACATGCATTGGCTACCTTATATGGAATATTTTACTGTTAATACATTTAAACAAAAATAGAGTTTTTTCCATGCATATAAATTGAGAAATTACTTTTTGACACTTCTAATTTACAACAGTCCTGGCATAAAAGTGAGAAATGTGAATGTCTCTTTCTTCCTACTCTTGAATCTACATAAAGATTAATCTCCCTGCTAAGTAAGGTGGAGTTATCAATCATTCATGCCTCTAAATGTCAGTTGCTAAGAACACACCAGGCAATAAGATTTGATTCTTTTGTTGTTTAAAATAAAATGAATTTCATCTCTTTGAAAAAAACAATTAAAGAAAACCTTTTGAAACTGCATTTCTTATTAAAATAATGTAATAATAGAATAATTCCAAAGATAATAAAACTTCTTCTCCAAAAAATAAATTGACTTATAGAGCTACAGATAGATTAGTTCTATCTAGAGTATGTTTCGTTACACAAAAACAGTTTGAATTTTGATTTTGAGATTATTTGTACATTTGGCTGATTATCTTCAATCTTTTAAAACGTTTATTTATATTAAACCATTTATATACTTGGCTATTTATTTTTACCTGTGACTAAGATTTGGTCAACATTTTATTCTTTCTGTTACCAATAATGCTGGCTAGTTTTATTTGGGCTTTTTACATAACAAAATAGTAGCTCTTCAGGGATTTAGCATCTTAAAAAAAAATGTCAGTTCAAACAATTGCTCTTTCCCTGTTTTCATGAGCTTCTGTTAATACAGAGCTGCACTTTGATGAGGCAGATATATCAATACTCGATTATCTGTAGCTTTTAAAGAGTTCAGGGCACTTTTCACTAGGAAATAATCGTTTCTTAAATTTCACAATTTAGCTTTAATATAAATATCTGCTTTCTTTTTCAATTTTCTTTTTTCAGTTTCCATGTAAGATGTTGTTTATTTACCACTGGTTTTAATGTAGGGATAATCTTATATAACCTATGCATCATATTTTCTGTATTCCCATTTTCTGAAATAGAATAGTATAAGATTATGAGTTTTATGATATCTGGATTAAAAAGTGGAATCCAAATTATATTTAAATCTTCTTTTGTTATTTTTGTTTCTTAGTAGACTAAAAATATCTGAATATAGTATTATCTTGTACTAGATTATAAAGCAATCTAGATAGCTTATGTTTAGTTTCAACCTAAAATGGAAAAATCCTGTTGACAATGTGGAATGTTTCAGATTCACAATAGAATAAGCAAAAGTTAAATGTTGATGTGCTGCTTATAGGAAGACTCTTTGGCATCAACTATGAGTGTGGTATGAGCAACAAACATTTACCCCTTACAAGAGGAAATACCTGGTATGTCAGAATATTATGAATAAATTATTAATGCGTACAAGAAACAGAGTCAGGATAAAAGGAGTTATCTGTTTTTTTTAAAAAAGGGTCTCCTCTTTAAGTTAAACTATAGTCATGCATGTAAATAAATCTGATTACCAACAATCTTAAAAAATATATACCATACTTTCGTCTTATTGGTATTATTATATTACCTACCTGAAGGTCTTCAGTAGAGTTTTTGTATAGAGATTTTTGAATTATTGAAATAATATGTTAAAAGCATAAACTAATAATGGCCACTACTCTGCTGAATCTCTCTCTCTTTTTTTTTTTTTTGGTCTCATTTCAACCTCTTAATAATCTATCAAGACAAACTTTAATATTTATATTTTTGGCTAAGGGACTATATGGTGTTCAGTTAAATAACTTACCCTTGGAATTTGAAATTTCCTAGGACAATATTCCTCCTTTTTGTTAAATACTGTTATTGCTATTGTTGCCTTCATTATGATATAAAATATGTCAGAGCAGAGAATGGGGAACCATTTCTGCATACTTCTTCTCCCATGGCACATCTGGCTTGACACTGTCTTTCTTGTTCTACATACCTGCAAGACCAGTATCACTCATGCTACTGACTTCAGCCTGTAACATCAAGAATTGCAGCTGGACCCAGGTCCCAGTGCTTGCTGCTCAAAACCAAACTCGAGAGAGCCAGCTACCCCCAGATTGATTTCTCAAATGCCATCTCAAATTTGGTGCAGGTCTGAAAGAGTTTTTAAAGCGAAAATTGGTATGGAAAATGTGTGGGAGTGGTGAGGGTGTGGCGTCTACCCGCTCCTCATTCCAATGACTATCCCAAGTAATTGTCTGTCCCAGGGTCTGACCAGCATCACTTTAGCTGTGGTTGAGTGGTGGATCATTTGCCCATGAATCCCTTCAGGTGAGAGGATTCTGTAATCAATGCTCAGGTCTAGTTTGTTCTAAGATTTGCCTCAAGAATGGTCCAGGGGTCTGATGAGCATTACCCTGGTAGTGGCCAGGTTGTAGATTAACTACCTTGAGGCTCTTCCTAACTGGGGAGAATTCTGGAGTCAGTTCTTCACGTCTGGTTTGCTTTAAGATTAACCTTTGAACTTTCTAAGAAAGCATAGAGCTAGGCAAACACCACAGTACAAGGTAGCATCTAGAAGGAGGGGAGGAAAGCAGAAGTTTAAAGTACAATTTTAAAGCCGGGGTTAAAAGAAGAGTGTTTAGAATACATTTTAAGGCTAACATTCTAGATTACAATCTTAGAATTTTACTCTTTTCTGTTTACTGACATGAATCCAGCCATCCCCTGCCTTTCTGTCAATATGTTGGTGCCTTCTTCTCCTACTGACACTACCATATAAACTATTATATAGGGCTCCTATCACCATCAAGCAGGAAAGGGACCCCAGAATAAACACAGAGTCGCTTTTTGCTACATTTCTCAATGTTATAAATTCAAGCTGAAGTATCCAAGAAGATTTGGTTGAACTTTTCTGTGTGCTTTCAATTATTTAAGTAGTTAAAGGAAATATATTATGCATAAGACACTGTACTATGCAATGATTAAATAAAACAGATATGTTCCCTTTTTATGAAGCTTATAATTTAGTAGGAAAGAAATTGCTTTTTTAAGAGCATAACTTTTCATTATAAAATAGTAGCTTTGAGAATAAGAGCAATACACAATGGTATTCACTTCTCCAGTGGAAAAAAAATATTTCATAAGACAGAATAGGAGATTTTGTTTTGGCAATTTTTATGCACAGACCTTTGCCCTTTCCTGTTTTATTTTATGAAGCATAGCTCTTACTCCACCTAGAGAATTACTATAATTAGACTGTGGTTACTTCCCAAGCAAGGGGATAAATTTAAGTTCTTTTTTTATATACCACTCCTTAAGTTGTTGGTATATAAAGTTGCCCAGAATTTCTTCCCAGTATTGTTAACGACAGTACAGTGGCATCATGTGTCTCTGACTATAATAAAATTTATGATATATAATTTTATCACTCAATGGACTTAGTTTTAATGCACAGACATTTTTCTGGCAGAATATTTATTTCAACATTTTGTTTGTGACCGCCAAGTAAATGCTATTTGTTGTTCATGTACATTCTCCATGGCAGACATTTTGTTTGTGACCGCCAAGTAAATGCTATTTGTTGTTCATGTACATTCTCCATGGCAGATAATGGAGAAAGGTG
The DNA here is from genome assembly GCA_027257055.1 of Cephalopachus bancanus. NCBI lineage: Eukaryota > Metazoa > Chordata > Mammalia > Primates > Tarsiidae > Cephalopachus > Cephalopachus bancanus. Next base: position 292,159 of record JAPVLO010000074.1, read on the forward strand.
GAAATGTTAAGTGCCATTTCTTAGTTACCTTTTATTTTAATCAATAATCTCATCCATGTGTAGTATTATTAAAGACATCTCTCTCTCTCTCTCCATATATGTGTGTGTGTGTATATATATATATATATATATATATATATATATATAAAATGTATGAACACACATCAACAAATGTGAAAAGAAAGGACTTTTATAGAATTAATTACACACAGATAAAGTTAAGTTGAAATATTATTAAAAGTTCTTTAAGCTTAAAAATTAATTGAGCAGGGAGCAATGGCTTTTACCTGTGATTCCAGCACTTTGGGAGGTAGAAGTGAGAGGATTGCCTGAGTCCAGGGGTTCAAGACCAACCTAGGCAAATTGATGAGACTTTGTCTCTACAATATATCAAAAAAGTAGCCGGACATGGTGGTGCACGCCTGTGGTTCCAGCTACTTGGAAGGCTGAGGTGGAAGAATCAACTGAGCCCAGCAGGTTGTGACTGCGGTGGCTGTGAGCTTGCCACTGCACTCCAGCTTGGGCGACAGAGTGAGATTCCTACTCAAAAAAATATTAATAATTGATATTATGTATAAAGAAGACTAAAACCTAGTAAATAAAAACCAGTCTGAGCATTGATGATCTGCATTAAACACTAACCATTACTAAAGTTAGCATAATAAAAAATTGATTTTTGTAAGTCAACTTTTACATATTTTAAGTTGATGAGACCATCGGCTATATATTATAAAGTTTACAGAACAAAGTTTTTCATTGTGCAATATTCACAATTCTAGTCTCCAGTAATGTAGAAATTAAATCATTGTGTATAGATGTTAAAATTTATGCTATACCATTTAATAATGTTGTGATCTTAAGACAATAAACCCAGAGTAATGATAAATTTGGGTGAATTTACAGAAATAGATATGGAAAAACAAAACTCACCTAAAAAGTATACAACTGATGCAACTAGAACAAATTGACATATGAAGTCTAAAAGTAAAATAATGAAGATAATACAATTGGGAGATGTCAGAAATATAAAGCAGAATACATTTTGGAAGATATAATTTAAGTCAATAATAAATGCATGGGCAGAACGAATCAATGGTTTTTATTGTTTAAGGTAAAAAGTGGTTATTCACAATGGTACGATAGTTATTATATTTGCTTATTAATCATATGATGTATCATTAACACATAGACGTGATACTGGTAGAAAAACAGACAGAAATGAACATAAACAAAATAGTTGTAAGACAATTCAGCAGATCTTCAGTCACTGACCGAGCAGAGTGAACCAACAATAAAATGGTCTTGAATATAATTAGTTGTTTGTAGATAAGAGGCATGTGCCATTGTCTGTATCTTCTATTTTGTTTTGAAGCAGCTTTTTTCCAAAATAAAAAAGATAATTAAAAAATTAAAATTATTCAAACCAGAAATAATAGGGCTGCAATTTTAATATAAAACATAAATGAGGATTTATACCAGTTAAAACACATAAAGGAAAAACAAGAGTAACAAAAGTAATAAAAGAAACCCCGACCATATAAGAATTTATAAAATACTTATTTTAAACTAAAGAAAAAGTATTCCATTACAGAATGCTTTGAGAAGAACAATAATTAGGGTACTACAAATAAAAACTATAAAAGTCCATTTAGTAAACAACATTAGGGTTAAATTTGTTCTCTCAAGTATGTCCACAATACATTAATTGCTGACTCAAATATGTGCAATCCAAAGCCCTGTTATGCTACCAAATGCTTTCTTCCAGGTTTACTTTGGTCTTGTAAGTAATGCTCTTGAAGGTATAAAAACATGATTGTTGCTTTGTTTTTGTTTTGTACTTTTCAGCTAAGAGTTAATTAAATTGTAGGAAGTTAAAAAGTCTAATATATTTGGCTCAAGTCCAGAAAATTTTTAATTGACACATGTAATACACACATTCAGATACTATAGAATACATGCAATTCCAGTGTAAATTTCAAACACTTTTACCCCCAAATCTCTTTACAGATATAGCACCTGAAATTACCACTGTTCTGAGTAGTTAGGTGCAACAAAAATAACACAAGACAATTTCAAGTGATTTAAAACTGTTTCCAAGCTCACTGTGAGCTAAAAATCTTAAAATGTGTTCAGTTGAAAATAAACAGAAACTTAAATTTAAAATATCACATATTCTGAGGGTGAGATCTGAGATACAGGAATCCATGGGCATACTATTTTGGGAAGAAAGAAAGCCACAATCCTAACAAAACCATTACAATTATGAATAGGTAAAGAAAAGTATACTGCAATTCACTTACTACAATTCTTCATTTTATTCAAAAGAATCTTAAATGCCTTGCAAAAATCAAACCTGATATTTTAATGGTCTTTTGTACTTCAGCCTTTACAAAATAAACAATTTTTTACATATGGTTTAACTAGTGAAACAGCCTATTAATATATTCTAAACATTTATGTATTGACACAATACTGTATTAATACATGACCAAAATTTAATTATTGATACTTTCATAAACCACTTATTGACCCAAACTAAATTTCTAAAATTAAACATTTAATAAAAAATATTAGATATTTTTGTATTATGTCTTGGGAACTTTTCTTTCAAATATTCTATTACCTTTTTTTTCAGTACCCTGGATTTATAGTTTATTTTAGATTATTGTTACTATTATTATTTTAGCATTAAGGAACTGTGTTTATGAAAGATACCAAACTCTGTAAAATATTTAAGGTGGTTTATTCTGAACCAAAAGTAAGTGAACTTAGGCCTGTGACACCAGTCCCCAAGAGGTTCTGAAAACTTGTGCCCACCATAGTTCAATTGTAGCTTGTTCTATACATTTTAGGATAAAAGTTACAGAAATCACAAACAATACATATGAGATTTACATTGGTTCAGCTGGGTGAAGTGGAATATCTCTAAATGGAGGCTTGCAGCTTATAGGTGGAATCAAAGTTTTGTTGACTGGCAACTAGTAACGAGTTATCTAAGGAATTTTGAAAGCATGAAATGGGTATTTTGCAGAATGATAAGGGAGTTATATTTCTTAATATGTGAATGAAGCCTCATAGGTGGTAAACTTATAGGTAAGTGTCTTAAAAGGTTCCTGGAATAGGGGAACTCCTAAAAGAGAGCATTACAGGGTCATAAATTTTTTTTTAATTTTCCTTCTTTATATGTTGTGCCAGTAAGGTTGAAAAACAAAATTGTAAAGGGTTAATAAAAGAACCCGTCTCCCCAGGCTTCTCAGATATAAATTTGGCAACGTAAAGAGAAAAGGTTAGAGTTTATACCTCAACTGTCATATGCTATGTACATATAATATAATATATACATATATAAAAATACATAATAAAAATATATCAGAGATATACACTTAAAACACTATAGATAAATCAAAACAGAATTTAAAAAACATTTATATAACCAACAGGAAGGCAGAAAAAATATCTCAGAAACACAAAATGAAGAAACTAGTATTAATTTACATTTCAAAGGATACTATTGATTAAAGAAGCCTCAATGCAAATAGAAAATAGTTTAAACTGAATAATGAAAATGTAAATAGTAAAATTTACAAAAAACATTAAAACCGTGCTTAGAGAAAAATTAATAGCATTAAATGCATATATTACAAAAAGAAGGAAAACTAAAAATCAATTATCTAAGAATCTTCTATAAAAGGTTATCATGCATAAGAACCTACTCAAAGGAAGTGCAACTGAAGAAATAATAAAAGATAAAAACAGAAGTCAATGAATTTGCAACCTAAATAAAGAGAGGATCAAGAAATCTAAAGTGTGTTGCTTACAATTAATAAAATTAATATAATTTTGGTGTGATTGATCAGAAATAGAAGACAGAATTCACAAGTTATAAATGTCAAGACAAAGGGGGGTATCAATGCAAAACCTAAATACAAGCATTCTAAGTGTTTAATAAAAATAACTCTATGTTAATAAATATAAAATTTGGAAAAAAACATATTTATGGAACAACAGAAGTCATCTAACTCATCAAAAAGGAAATAGAAAATATGAATATTCATAAAATTCTTAAATTCTCTTATAATTTAAAATATTTACAGAAAGTCATCTTCAAGTCAAAGTTGTTTTAAAGTTCATTTTCATTAAATATTTACATAAGATATAACATACATGTTACATAAAATTCTTCTAAGGAAAGAGAAAATAGGATTCACTTTTAATTCCTCTTTGTGAGGTCATGCCCTAGTTAAAAAAAAAAAAAAGACTAGATTTTACAATACAAACATAAGCCAATGAACTAATAAATAACATTAAAAAAACAAAAGAATTAGCCAATACATTAAAAGGATAAAATATGATGAATAGTTTGTGTTAGAGAAATGCAAAATTAGTTTGACATTGAAAAATCAATAAATACAATTTGTTACACATATAAATAAAAACAATTCTGATCCCCTCAATAGATGCATAAAAGGTATTAGATAAAATTACATTTTTCATAATATAATCATGTATTGCATAATGATTTTTCAATAAATATATGACAGTGGTCTCATAAGATTATGATACTGTACTCTTTCTATGTTTAAATACACAAATTCTTACCATTGTGTAACAATGACTTATAGTAGTCAGTATAGTAACATGTTGTACAGGTTTGTTGTTTAGGACCAATAGGCTGTACGATATACCTAAGTGTGTAATAAGCTATATCATCTATGTTTGTATAAGTACACTCTGATGTTTACACAATTACAAAACCTTTAATGACACATTTCTCAGGACATATATTTCCCTGTTGTTAAGTGAAACATAACTGTGCTTGTTATTTAATAAATGATACCTGCAAAAGTAACCTTATAGACGAGGTGTAACAATCTTTCTAAAATCAGTAACCAGAAAAAAAAATGCTCACTTTTTGTCATACCTTTTCAGTTTTGTATTAGAGATCCTAGTAAGTGCAATAAGGCAAGAAAATCAAATAAGTAGATATTCAGATTTAGTTGGGTGGAAGTGTGTCCTGGACATAAGAGCTTCCAGGTGATCCTTTTATATACTCGTGACCCAGAATCCCTGCATTATAATTTACCATTCCCTGGATTTTGGAGGAGTAGGTAGAAAGAAATGGACTGGGCCCTGTGTGTTTTTCTTATACTTGTCTTATATGGTGTCTACCACTGCTCCCTTAATATTACTATTAAGGGCATGCACTCCAATACGTAGAAACAAGTGGATGTGGCAAAGCTGATGCCGAGTGGGGTGTGTGGCAAACCTGTGGCTTCTTTGACTTGACACTGAAATAATGTTTCAGAGTGGCAAGCAAAGTTTTAAAACAAAATTTATTAACAAGAAGAAGAGAGGAAAGAAATGGCAGGCGGAAATTGTATACCAGAGATGTCTGGCACAGTCAAGTCTGTTTCTTGAAAAAGAAAGACTGCACTTTTGCTCTTAACTAAGAAATTACATATATTTTCACATCAGTTGATATGCCAAAGGAGGTGGGATACAGGTAAATGCCATTTTGGAGCAATTGACATTTCTTAGCTTCTGATGGGAGGAGTGGTCATTTTCAGAAAACATTGTCTTTTCCAGGAGACCTGCTAGATGTTCTAATTCACAATTTCATCAGCTAAAAAAGTGGTCTTATCATTTCTGTGGCTTTGATTAGTTAACCTTCTGCCACTGATGGAGAAACCGAAAGATTTTTAGTGATTATTTTGCTAAACCATGAATCGTCAGGTTGTGCTGTTCTATTCTTACACCGGATAGAGTTTTCTTTTGTCTTGCCAATGGGTGAGGTAAGCTGCCAGCTTGGTCTACAGTAAAATGTAATGAAAATAAAAGTCTGAATGCTTCCTAAAACCTATCTACAGGAAACTTAGCTGTCTGTGTCTAACCTAGTTTCCCTGCCTCAAAGCCTGGAGAAAAGCAGAATTTACACCCACACTTTAATGTATGTAAGTCCTTGGTTCTAAGAGTTACACCCATTTTTTTGTATCTACCTGTTTTCCTTCTTTGTTCCTTAAGACTGATTATGTAAGAGGAGTCTTTAGTCACTACTAGCTTAGCATCCTGGGAGAAACATGAATGTATAATCCAAGCCTAAGCTATAGGAATTATACCTTATCATAGAGATGTCCCAAGATTGGATGATTACCATAGACAAAACATGAAATTTTCTTATTTTTCACTTTATTTTTTCATTTTTCCCATTTATGTATGTTTATAAGTGCAAATGCTATATTTTGTAGAAATGTGAAGATGTGATTATCTGTCAAAACATACATATTTTAATTTGGACAAATTTCTGTCCTTGATTACAGAAAGGAGCTCTCCGAAGAGGTACATCTTACTTGGTTGAAACACTACAAAACAAAAATTCCTTTATCTCTTGTATTTTAGACAAGTTAACTGTATTATATTTATGATATTTCAAAGTCATGTTGAAAATACACACACATTTCTATTCTAGCAGCATGTGTCATTCTCTACAAACATATCAATGTCAAATTATGATTACCAATTAAAATATTGCAAATGATACACATAACATTTTTGAAATTTAAGTAAACCAGGTACGATAATTTTCAGCCTAAGTGGATTATTATGGATCAAAATTATTACAATGTAAAGATTAAAAAGACCAATTAAAGATAATTTAAGTTTCAATGGCCTGCAATTTGAGAGGAGAATTAATTAAAATAAGAAATGTTAGCATTAAAATGCTTTTGTGGAAAGTTGATTTGTTCTAGATGTTTTGACTGTGTTTATTTTAACCTTGCATAGGATGATTTCAAAAGAGCAGTAATCTTCAAGCTGTTTGGTAATAACAGATGTTTAAGTATTTAAACCCTCAGAGAAAAAATACCAGATGATTAAATGTCACAATAAATTTTTTGAAAATGATTGAATTTAAGTTCATAGCTGGAAAAAAATTTAAGGTGATTCTAATAATTATGTTATGATTTTTGTATGGATTAGCCGAGGGGAAACCCTGCAATTTTAAAACGCTCATTTACAATAAATCCAACAAAAGCTTATTTTCTCTTTATTCAGGGAAGGAAGAGGCCATCGGGGGTCCCTTCTCTGAAGAATTAGATCTCCTCCTCATCTGGCACCTGCTGGACCCCAATGCTGCTGATCCATGAGAATTTTAAGTGGCTTTGTTAATATGGGAAAATAACTTTTCTATCTAGGAGTGGTACATATAAAAGGTAGTAAGCTGAACAACTTGCATCTCAACAACCTCTGGTTACATGTTGCTTGCTTCTAAAGTGCGTGCTACTAAGAAATACCTCCAATACGGAGTCAGGAATTAGGAAGGATCACACGGATGTGAAGAAGATTTTTTCTGTGTTCATTGGGTCTCAAGACTGATAAGATTCAGGTCCTGAGAGATGTTTTGCCATGGTATTCAGAGTTTTGAATTATGACCAGTTAAGTTAAAATGGTTTCAAAGAATGCTGTTTCACTTTATCTGAAAGTGCATAGGTTATAAAACAAAATGAAGGAGGTGAAATTACGAGCCAAGTAAACAATTTTTACACTTCATTCCGTTGTTTATTCAGTTATCAAATGATTATTGCCCTAATTTGAGCCAGATGCTGGGTTACATGCTTATTTCTTATAAAATGGCCCATGTCACATAATCTCTAGGGTTATCAAAAAGTCATTATTATTTTGACAGCAAAAAGAAGCTAACAAAAATGCTTAAGCTTAGATGCATAAATATTCAATTTCCATCAAATTTACAGAAGTATTAGTTTTAATAGTTTTATATTTATTGCTAAGTAGCCAGAGGTCTTCCTACTGCTTTCCTTATAATTGAATTAGCGAGTTAGAAACTTCTCATGGGAAATTTACTTATTTCAACTGTACACAGAATGAGGACATGTATAATTGAGAAAATAATTAAATAATTTGATTAATACACTCACAAGTTTGATGACGGAACCAGATCTCATCTGCTAAGAATTTAACCAGAGTTAGCATGTCCTTAGTATTGAAACGTTGTTTCTAAACACACTGATTAGATTACAAAAATAAAGACAATTGTCTTGAGGTCATTTCTATTGTATGTCCCATAGTACCTCAGTCCTGGAACCTTCCAAACTAAGTTTGCTGTTGGGTCAAGCATCACTCACCTCACCTTTCCACTTTCACATTCCATCTGATGAAAGTGCAGCCAGAGGACCAGCCTCACCATCATCATCCAGGTGCTTCTTAGAAAGAGAGGTTAGGTCAGTTCAGGCCTAATGAGTCAGAAACTGTACTTATAATCCCCAGATACTAAGTATGTGTTCCAGAAGCAGCACTGAGCAACAAATGGCTTGAACGTCTTCCACTTGTACAAGCCAGAAACTTAGGTCTGAGCTTTGAAATCTTCTGTTGCTTTCCTGCCTTGTCTAATTACCCTATTTTGTTGATTCTACATATCAAATCCATTGTCACATCTCCCCACAACTTCAAAGTCTATCCTCCTCTTCTTAACTTTTTATTTCCACCACTATAAGCCTAACTGAAGACATTGAATTTGCCTGGTAAACAGTAAGTTCCTACTGGTCTTCTGTTTTCCACTGTCTGAATTTCTTCTATGCACATTAATCATGATAATCTTTTCCAAACATACATCTAATGCCATCTCATCAAGTTCAAAATATTCAATGGCAATCTACTGCTCTTCCAATTATCAAAACAATTCACAACATGGCATACAAGGCCCTGCAGAATACAGGTTCTGCTTACCTCTCCATTCCTTTCTCTGATCCAGTCTCACCATTCTTCCGTCATCATGAACTTCTTTCAAGGTCTTGTAAGCACTATTTCCCATATCATAGCTTAACACGTGTGTGTGTGTGTGTGTGTGTGTGTGTGTGTGTGTGTTGCATTTCATCTAGCTAAAACACTGTATTTATCTAAATCATATTCGTTCTGTATCTCTCAGTAAAATTTTCAGATTATTTAAAAAAATTCAAATATAAAATCAGTAATCATGCAAAATAATCCCGTTGTATTTTGTAGCAACACATTGAAATTTTATTTTTATATGTATTAAAGGATTCATGATTGGATATTTGTCTCCCATAGCAGATTATAAAATCTGTTGGTGGCAACGATGTCTCCATGTCTCATGTTTTACCATTTTATCCCCTTTGCTTAATACAATGTCTTGCATAGCTTTCACTGTCTATAATTGAGGCATACAAAAAACTATTTTTTCCTCTATTTTCTTTTATGCAATTTCAATTATTTTCTTTTCCAAGATCAGAGGCAGACCTAAATATGTTTCTTGTAACCTCACTATCCTACCAACATTCAAGATCCCCCTATGGTCTAGAAAAGTTAGTCCTTGGTAAGCAGTGCACAAAAATAGGCACAAAATGTTACATCAGCATTGGCCACATGGGTTATTCTCCCTGGCTGCTTTCACTACTATTTCAATATCTGGCTTGGGGAACTGGAATCATCTCTTACTTTGTTTCCAAACCAAAGCATGAATCTATCTCTAAGGATACTGAGCGCTTAAGTTTGCACTTATGACACAGCCCTTTTGCTTTCCAGTGTCTTGCTGGAATGTCAGAATCTACATTTGTGTCTCTGGTTTTGTTACTTCCCTAGAGGTGAATTGGAATTAAGGCTCAAAAGAGTCCATGATCAGAGATCCTGGACCATCGGTCTACATTCTAATGCCATCTCCGACCTCTGTTCTTTCTTGCCCAAAGCATCAGGGAATCTTATGTTTTCCTCTCATTTGACGAGTGAGTTCAAGCTTGCTGTTCTCAAGTATTCTGCTTATGCATCTCCATTTCCTAAACATTAAATTTTGAAAAAGCAAATGTCAGTAGCTGACTCTTTTTCACTCTACTTTGTTATATTCTTCCACTATTTAAAATAAAATTCAAAAAAGTTACAAGCAAAAACAATAAGAAAGGCTTTCTCTGATTTAGTGAATGTTTCCCTAAGTAAGAAATATTAAAATAGAGGAACATTAAAGAACTTGTCTTAACCTCTGAGGATGTTTTAAATGACCTACAGTGTTATGTGTTGCAGGAGTTTCAGAGGATATTTTCATTTTTCAATGCTGGTCAGCTAGAAGAGAAATCCCTCTATCCCATAAAGATTATACTGTCTGAACTGACTTACTAACTGTATCAACATCAATTTCCAAAGGCAAAGAAGAAAATTTTCACCATAGCTTTTCTTTAGCAGGCAGAGACGTTGTACATTGGCGTTTATGTTAAGTTTGTATCCTGATTATAACTGACATATTCTGTTCATTCAGGTCTGTTAACTAGAGACTATTCTAATTTTTATGGTCACTACAAAGTAACCTCCTAAAATGGGGACACATTTCAAAAGATAATGCAATATATAGAAGCAAAATTGTCACAGCTGTTTTCAATGATATAAATATTTTAGAGTGGCAAGATAGTACCATGTTTCCTTTTACGGGAACTGTATAAATAAATTACTATAGCTTTCAAGATAGCAAATACTTATGTATAGCATATTTTAAAAATAGACATATTTGTGTGTTTTTAAAGCAGTGTACAATTCAGAGGGAAGACTAATAAAATAGTAATAAATAAAATATAGTAAGTACCTTAATTTTAATATATATTTCCAGTTAAATATTTTTAGCGTCTTTTCTTTTTTTATTTTAAAAGTTATTTTAAATGCAAACCCCTGTGTATTTAACTTCTTCAATAATGGATTATGCTAAGGAAATGTTCTAACTGGTGTAATTAGTGTCCAGCTCCCAGTGTATTGCAACAAAATGCTGCTCTCAATTAGTCACCAGGGTAGCACATTCTCCTCTTGAGTGCACTGCATAAAAATCTAAGACTTCGATCTCTTTATTAAAAGATCCTCTAAGGTTAGAAACCATATTAAAAATTACTTTAATAAAGATGCTTTTTGTCTGCCTGATGTGTCTTGCCAATCTAAAATTCAAAGCAAAAAGAAAAAAAATAATAAAAACTTTACGCATTGTTAGATGAATTCATTGAAAGAACAATAAAATGCAATTTGATTAATTTTTATTGAGCAACTATTAAAAGCAAAAGATTTCTTTTTCAGGTACCGTATACACTTTTAAAACTTAATTTTTTTAATCTTAGAATATTTATAATCTAATGGTGGAAAAAAAAAAGAAACAGCTTACAGGAATAAAGGTATGCCACAATCTAAATAATACTAAAAAAAAAAAAAAGTCATGAAGATTTAGAAGATCTATTCCTATAGTGTGTTTAAGAAATCATCTCTGCTTTGAAGGCTTTCTTCTCATTCTAGTACTGTTTTCTCTGCTTTCTAATTTCTAAAAATTATTGTCTCAAACTCATAGACATTTTGTAATTTTATTGTTTAAAATATGCATAAAAAGTAATATATCTCTATGCTCTCAGAAAAAATACCATCTCATTTTCCATGTGGGTTCAATATTTACTGATACATATAACTATTCAGTGTATGATGTCAGAATTTTATGTGCAATGCCTTGTGCTATAGCCATGGGGAGAGGGAAGGGGAGAGTAATTGCTTTCTGATGTAATCATGCAAAAATACACATGCATGTTTGTTTCTGCTTATGTATGTTGTATAACGGTGAAAAACACATTCATATTATGTCATCAAAAATAGCAAAATATCCTAATTATTGTCTTTCAGATGCTGTTTGCCAGCCTTGAATGCACTGTTACGCATGCCAACATACTTCTAAACTCTGTGTGTGTGAATGTGTGGTGTGAGTCAACAAGGCATAGAATCTAATATACAAAACTGTATACAAAGTAGACAGAGCACATTTTGCAAAAGGAATGGATATTTATAATTATTATTAAAATCCATTTTCATTCAAGGTTTTCAAAATATTATTCCACTTCCTAATGTTAAAAGAAAAACTTTAAGCAAAATAATTTTAGCAGAGTTTATTTGAACAAAGGATGATTAATGAATCACTCAAAACCAGGAGAGATTTAGAGCACTCTACCCTATAGTGTGAGCATGAAGCTTTTCTACGTTTTGGGTTTTTTTTTTTTTTTTTTGAGTTGGAGTCTCACTCTGTCGCCCAGACTGGAGTGCAGTGGCCGCTTGCGGCCACCGCAGCCTCGACCTGCTGGGCTCCGGCGATCCTTCCGCCTCAGCCTTCTGAGTAGCAGGAACGAAGCTTTTCTATGTTGTGTTTAGAAGTAAAGTAGAGAAACTCCCTGATGGGCCACAGCTAGGTGTCTTTCTTATTTGGGCATTGTGTGAGAATTGGCTCCCTATTATGGGCTGAAACTCATCTGTTGATTATACTCCTAAGTCCCTTAGGTTTTGATTTCTTTTTTTTTTTTTTTTTTTTTTGAGTTGGAGTCTCACTCTGTCGCCCAGACTGGAGTGCAGTGGCCGCTCCGGCCACCGCAGCCTCGACCTCCTGGGCTCCGGCGATCCTTCCTCTCAGCCTTCAGAGTAGCCGGAATTACAGGCATGCGTACCATGCCCAGCTGATTTTTTGATTTATTGTAGAGATGAGGTCTCGCTGCCACGGGTCTCGAACCGCGGGCTCAGGCAATCCACTCACCTCAGCCTCCCAAAGGCGCGGGATTACAGGCTGAGCCACAGAGCCCGGCTTGGTTTTGATTTCTTTATGTAATAAGTCAGCTTGCAATTTTTTGTGTGAAACTCAAAGTACAGAAACAGCCTTGGGCTAATAGCTAAATTAAATAGCTTGCTTATTTAATTTAACATTTGTATGTTTCTAATTTTAATATATGATATTATAAGTAATTCTTTTGAAATAATTTTCATTTTGTACTTAATTCTAAGACATATTGATATAAGTAAATTTAAAGTTACAATATTTATAGATTTGCCAAATAAAACTGGTGTCAGAAAAAGAAGCTTAACTGTAGGAGGGGTTGGCATGAACACAAGAAATTCCCAGGCATTCCAGAACATTCTCCGAATCAATGCACAGAAGATGCTATAGGAGCATTACTTGTATATAGTAAAATAAATATAAAAAACTAGTGTAGGAAGCCCAGCTTTAAATATGTACTGCAATGATAATTTACAATGATGTTCAGCATCTTGTGAGGTCGGTTACTGTCCTCATTTGTCACCATTAAAATTTTGTGACATGTCATTGGGGACAATTATGCTATTACCACATAGTACTAATATGAATATAATCAATGACTAAATTAGGTTTACCTCCAGAAAATGTTTAATTAATAATTATCTTGAAAATGTTGCTCTACCAAAATGATATTTTTATAGTAACTGAATCACACAATCTTAGTGTTGAAAAAGTATCTCAAAATTAATTTTCATTTGTCCAAATACTATCTAATACCAAAGTCATGCCTATCCCATCATGGCTAATGGGTTGATCAGTTTATTCTTACAACAGTCTTATTCACTTACCCTACACTGCCTTCTTCCTTGCCCATCTCATTTAAGGCAGTGTTGAATACAAGGTGTTTTGGTTTTTTGCAGCAAATAAAAATTGGCCTCCCCCCAATTTCTATTCAAAAATCTTCTTTGTTATTTTGTTTGTTAATTCTAAAATCAATATGTTAAAAATTGAATTATGTTTTCATCTAACAACTTTTTTTCATATGCACCTTGTGAAATTTTCTCTATCCTAAATTTTTCTCTAGTTTCTCATATTTCTTATCACAAGACAGGAGCAAAATTGTATATTTTTTCCAGGGTCATAGAACCAAATATCTTAGGAAGTTATTTTAAAGAAATACAAAGGGATGGCTAGCTATATTATTATTTAAAAAGTAAGTACACACAACTGTAAATTAGCAAACACATTGCAAAACAATCTGTGCATGTTATTTTAATATATACATAGAAAGAAATTATTGCCACGATGGAAAGAAAATGCCACCATGTTTTCATCCCGGTACCATGGCTGTAATCTATAAACAACTTGTTGACACATAACAAATGACCAGCATCTTCTGAAAATCCATATATACTGTGATATATACATTATGGAAAAAAACCTTCATTATGTGAATTTGTACATGAAAAATAACTTGGATTATGGAAACTATGGAATTGCAACAGACTATTCAAACATTAAGCATCTTTACAATCAGTCCACTAAAAAACTACTTCAAATGAAAAGACAAGTATGAAGTTGTTAAATGAATTCTAATATATATACACACACACACATGATTAAATATTTATATTCATAATGTATAAAATCTCCTGTGCTACACTTATGTAGTAGAAAACTCAGCAAAAGGAGGCCAAAATACGAAAGTAATTCACAAAAAAGGATATATACATCACAAACAAATAAATGTAAGATTGCTCAACTTCATTAGTCATCAGCAAGATAGATATTAAACCAACATGATTTTAGTTAAAATGAAAAGACATAAAATATGAAACAGCAACAAAAATCTATAACAGTTGGACCTCACATAAAATGCTAGCAGAATATAATAATTTCAGAAAATTATTTGACAGAACCTGCTTAAGTGGAATAAATCTATGTCCCATAGCTAGTAACGCCACTCCTGAGCATTTACTAAGGATATATGCTTATAGACAACTGAGTCTATCACAATGTCTATACAGTTATTAGTGTTTATATTTTTATACATTTGCGTATATTTATTCATATCTCTGTCTATTTATATCTCTTTTCATATAGCTCGTTATGTTTGTGAGCTTTTACAAACACGCACACATACACACACACACTGAGATAATCTTGTGTTTTTTTCTGAGCAGGCTTCTCTAGGCAATGGAGGCCACTGTTGTAGCCGCTACTGCCTAGAACATCTTTTAACATTGCAGGCGCTTCTTGAATACTGATGGGTGGCTTCTGAATTGACAAATATTCCTGACTGGCGCAGAGTGCTTATCCTTTGAGAACCCCTGCACCCCTGCCTTTCTGCCTGATTCTGCCTGGCCCAATCTGAGCTTGGAGCCCTGGCTCAATATATCAATAATATTTATATTCTTTTAATTATATAATTCTCTTAAATAATAGATGTTATATCCCAGAAAGAATATTAATGAAGAGGCTACCTTTTTGATGTAGTTTTATTCTTTTCCAAATGGAAATTTTCAAACTTGTATTAAAAATCACTAAATCAATTATGTTTGTAGGTTTGTTTATCATATCTCATATTGAATCTCACCTTCAAGTTTCTATTTATTTAGTGGAAAATCACAATATTTATAATTAAGTAATTGATATTCTGCTATATGTATGTAAATAATTCCTGTTACTACATCATTTAACCTTGCTGCCAGATTTTTAATTTGTAGAATAATTTATTATCTAATGTATTAAAGTTATTTCAAAGATGTGTTTTATTTATCAGTGAATGTGATCAAGTTGAAATGATGGTGGAAATGACCACTGAAGAATTATTCAAATTAAGTAATCAAAATTGAAGCAAAAATCAATCTGTGTTTTTTATAAGCTTTTTTTAGATTTGTGGTATGGTGGAAGGACTTACAGGAAATGTTTACATAAAAATAAAGTCAACCTCAAGCTTGCTTGTGATATAATTCATGTTAGGTTTAGATAATTAAAGTTAAAAGAAACTGTGGCTTATCGTGGTGGCTCAAATGTGTAATCTCAACAATCTGAGAGGCTGAGGTGAGAGGATTGACTGAGCCCATGGGTTTGAGACCAGTCTGGGTAAATTGGCAAGACCTCATCTCTACAATAAATAAAAAAAATTAGCTGGGCATGGTAGCATGTGCCTGTCTTTCCAGCTACCTGGAAAGCTCAGGTGGAGGGACCGCCAGAGCCCAGCAGGTTGACGCTGGGGTGACCGTGAGTGTGCCATTGCACTCCAGCCTGGGCAACAGAGTGAGTCTCCAACTCAATAAAAGAAAGAAAGAAAGAAAGAGAAGAGAGAGAGGAGAGAGAGAGAGAGAGAGAGAGAGAGAGAGAGAGAGAGAGAAAGAAAGAAAAGTAAAAGATGTAACATTTTAGAAATAAAAAGGATTCAAAATTGATTTTAAAAATGTGTTTGAACCCAAGCTCTGTTTCTTCTTCACACTGTGGATTTAGAGTAAAAAAAATTTAATTGACCAATAAAATTGTATGTATTTATCATGCACAATGTGACACATAAACACACACACACACACACACACACACACACACACACACACATATTGAGGAATGGTTATCTAGTTAAAATGTATATATTATATACCAAAGTTACCATTTTGTTGTGAGAACACTTAAAATCTACTCTCTTAGCATTTTTCAGTAAAACAATAAATTGTTATTAATTATGCCACCATGTTGTACACTAGATCTCTTGAGCTCATTTATCCTTTCTAACTATAAATATGTATCCTTTGATCAATATTTCCCCAACATCCATTTTTCCAACCTCCTTAGCACCTGGTAACACATGGGGTAAATGTTTAAATGTGCATAGCAATAATATGTCTTTGTAGGAGATAATAAATGTGTAGTGTTTATCACAACGTCTGGCTTATAATTAGTCCAATGAAATAAAAGTACCAGATAGATAAAACCTGTGATAGAACACTAGGCACCTTTCTGCTTGTAGCTCAGTCTTAGCTATGATTGTTCTTCTCCCAAAGACTTTCAATCAACAGCCTGACATGGGTAAGTGGCCCTGTATCATTTTTTGTTAATAGAAGCACAATGAAAATATTAATGTTGTGGTCATTAACTTGCTTATTTTACTATCTGATTCTAAGTATGAGAAATGTAAAATATGAACTTTGTGTTTAAATCCCTCAATTAACATGTAATTTACATTTTGAGAGAAGAAAGTGTCCTTGATATATTTGGATGATTAAATAATTTGCCTCTCTTTTCGAAAATAATACTAATTGACAATATATATATTTTCTTAAATACTGTATCAAATTATGTAAACATTTATTATAGCAATAAAATACATTTTATATATGCAAATTTACAAATTCTACATATTGTTTAAGCATGAATGTGTATTGTTCACCTACAAACTTCTATTGGAGTCAAAGATAGAAAGCTGTGAACCTTTTGTTTCTTCTGTGTGTCCTGTAGAGCTAGCCCTTTTTAGGATATAAAGATGGAGTAACTGCTGCGACTGAAATCAATTCTGAGCTATAAAAGTCAACAGGTCTCCTTAAACAGCAATTTTTTCTTCTTCCTGTCAGTCCACAAAACCGTGGAAGATTGCAGTTAAACGTTGTTCTCGGTCATTTTAAAAGATGTTACAGTGTCTTGCATTATATATCATTCTGGTCAATTGGTTGAAGTTTTATCTGGCACTACAAAGCTCACCCTTGGGAAAGAAATGTAGGTCAAATCTGCTTGCATTATATATACACATTTCTTTTCTTTCAATGTATATTGCATATCGAACAGCAATGAGACACTAACCCTGTAGAATACTCAGAATGGCATTTGTGCCTCAGTTTCCCAATGTATCTGTGATATGGGAGATCACTTTTAGAAACCAAATGAGCACAGATTCAACAATTTTAAGAAAAAGTGAAATGGTGTTCATCCCTTTAACAAAACTCTAAGGATAATATTATATCAATATGGAATCTCTTAAGCATGTGACTTTTGATAATTATGTTTATTTATTTTTATGGTTTAATATAAACCGAACACACATACAAAGTTTAATGAAATAGACATACTTTTTTTCTGTTGTTATGACGGTATTCACATTGTCTATGTTTTTTCAAGACAGTAGACACCAAATACAATCAAACATAAAGCACCAGGCTTAAGTTGTGCAAACCTATAATAAAAAGTATGATTGACCTTACTTAGAAATTTGGTTGCTTTTTTAAGTCTATTTCCAGCATTATGGAAATAAAGTGATAAACATACTTCCCGATGTGCTCCTAGAGTGAAGCAAATGACTATAAACACCTAGTTACATTTTTAAATGAATTTTCTACTCCAAATATGTTTACTGCATTCAAATTTAAATTTTCACATATCTTGACTATGCTATTTTGATTATATACACTTAGGCAAATATATATATAAAGAGAATATGTAGGTTGACAGAATTTTCTATTGATAATGCATGCAGAGATCCGCATCTATATTCTGCTGCATTTGTAAGCTGTATGTGAGCATTTATAAAAATCTTGCAAAGGATGGCAATATTTAAGGTTGTAAATGAACAAGCAACATCAATTACATAATCATGAAAGATGTACTATCGAAAAATTGACTTATGAATACGTGAGAAAAATGTTAGGAAGCTTGTGTCCTTCCAAAAATCAGAGCTCTAATGTAGCAACTAGAGAATTTCCCAGTGTCATTATGAGTTGCCTGTAGTCAATGTAAGACCTATTTAAAAATCTCTAATTGCAATCTTTAAATTATGTCTTATCAATGAAACAACTTATGTAAACTGAACTGCAGAAGTGAATAGAGATCTAAGATATTCTTAGGTTTCTTTACATTTAAGATGTTTGCAAAATTGGCAACACGTTACGAAAGAGAATATTTGAAGAAGTTATGATTATTCTTTTCTTCATTTTTTAGATGAGAAAAATATGTAAATAAATTCTGGCAACTTATTTAATTGAGACATAAATGTAAATGATGTAGCACAAGATATACATAGGCCCCAAGATGACGAGAACTTAAATTTTATGCTTTCATTGGTTATAAGTGGATAATCAAACCATTTTTATCCCTCAAGATTTCATAGGTCTGATGATTAATCCCCTCACATTATTTTATTTTATTTTTTAAATGGAAGTGCTTGCCAGTGTGAAAATACTATTTATGTGTAAAAATAATCAAAAGACAAAATCAGTAGATTTGACTTCCAGGAGCAAACCAGTCTTTGGGAACCTGAAGCAGATACCTCCTATTAGTCTCAGTTTTCTTATAATTCAAAATAGGTTTATAATCAGTAGAGTTTTCCGATTCCCAAGGCATATCTATGATTCTGGAAATTCAAATTTTGAAAAATATTTTTGTTTAAGGCCACGAAAATGTCTATTTTGGATGTTCAGCATTATGAATCTTACTCATTTTATAAAGTATAAGGAAGGTTTGTGACACAACTTTTTACATGCATTTTATTTAGTGTTGGGTTTAATTTCATGCAGAGCTAAAATAAAAAATAAATAGGTATGTTCAATAAAAAATCCTGTTACTCTGATAGAATATGATATATAAATAAGAAAGGAACAAGCCCATATTATATTTCTCATGGTTTGCAACATCCATAATATTGTAATGGAGAAAATAGAATGTCGTGATTGATTTTCTTTATTTTCCTACTGTGCACTATAAAAAGTCTGATGGTGGTAAATGTGACCTTACCTACTGCCAATCTACTTTGTCTATAACTTAATAAAATTATATTTATTTATCACCCCAAGTGAATTGAGGAACAAATAATTCTTATATTTGAATAGGACAGAGAGGAAATCTCATACAATCCTTCAATTAATACACAGAAACATACAAAAAACTAAATTAATAGAGATGCATCATATATAGAAACAAGACACTCAGTATAATAAAGCTATGAATTCTTGCAAAGTTTGTTTATAATTTTAGTGATGTTTAGTGATAGTCAATGTTTCCCACAGGACTTTATATGGAAATTGTTTTAAAAAATCATTTGAGAGATCAAATGGTCATGAACATCAAAGACAGTTGTGTGTAAGAACAAAACAGAATGTATTTAGAAAACTATAGTCATTGAGATAGTATGTTAAAAGTTAAAAAAGAAAGAGGGAAATTATTCATATTTCTATTGTTAAAGAAAATGAGAAATAGTTGTGACTCTGAAAACACAATACATTTTCTGTAAACTGTCCTACTGTTTCATTGAAAAATAATCAGACTTGTCTTAATTTTCAATTACTCGAAGTCAGACTCTATTTTACTCCCTTCTGTGTATCCATGATCTAATGCAACATTTTCCATATGCTTAGCAAAAATATCTATTTAAAAATATACATTTTTAATACTTTTCTGTGAAAAAGTGTGTTTGATTTACTCAATAATTTAGATGCTGAAAAATACAGATTGCTTTAGCCACAGAAAGTAGAAAACTGAATTGTTTCATGAAGGAAGACATATCACATGTATATAATAATATTTCTATAAATACATGAACATTTCAGAGTATGGTAGAAAAAATGGAGAAGGAAATTCTTCATTACAAGAGGATGTATTCATAAATAAATATGTATTTATCTATCTATCTGTAATATGCCTCATTATAAAGTGCTTTGGTGTCCTTTCCCTTAGAATGTAGTTGTACGTGATAGTTTTATCTTTCTAAAAACATATTTTGGTGAGGAACCTGGAAAATAATTTTTATTTTAAAGCATGTAGATACAAGACATATGAGTTGCTGATAATATTCTATATTTTGATCTGGTGTTTGTTCACTTCATATTTTATCAAGGTGTACACTTAAGATTTGTGCACTTTTATGTTTGTTTGATATGATTTAATACAGTTGTTTAAAAATGAAAAAAAGAAGATGAGTTTTGATTTGTGGGATCTAATTGTGAAAACCTCATGTTATAGGAAATGGAATCTGCTCATTTACTTTCTCTTAATTATTCATCTTCTAAGGATTTTGACTCCAACCAATGTATTTTCATTACAGCTTTATTCTGAGATGAATCCTGATTTTATAATTTGAATAACTAGAGAAGGCAAAGATGTTTACTTTTCCTATGCAGGTAAAGCTTTTGGTCATTCAAATAAATTGGAATATTCTACTTAATACATTATGCCTGTATGGTCTGTTGAATTCTTCTTCTTGCCAAAGACAGAGCTGTGTCTCTATCTGAGACTGCTCTGGTGAGACTGAGTTTGATGATTACTACAAAACCATCACTACTGAGGACTGAGGGCATAAAAGTCTTATAATGCTTAAAAGTAAAATATTATTGAGTGTATTTTATCTTTCATAGTTGACCTTTTATTTCCACAGATAGTTAATAAGGGTGTTGAGGACTACATCCCAGAGAAGTCATCTGTTTACTGACTATCATCCTTGGGCTGACGTTGCTTGGGTAGACTTCAATCCTGGGCAAACAGAGAGAGGAAAAAACCCTGGCTCTCTCACCATTCATTCATTCATTCCCCAAATGTTCATTGAAGTCCTTCCTACTATGTTCTAGAACTGCTATGAACACTAAGAATATGGGGGTGAATAAAACTGATGAAATTATTGTCATGGGGAAGCTTGGATTCTAGTGACAGACACAAGTAGAAGTAAACAAGTAGACAACAACACAAATTAAAATAAGATAGTAAAAGGTCTGTAAACAAATATGGAAAAATACAGGGAAATAAAATCCTTCATAGATCAGCTTCAGGCGCCAGTCTGACTTGTAACGACCTTGGAAGTCATCAGTCCCATTTTTACAAAAAGAGAAAGCTGGACAGCTTTCTTGGACTTGACAATGAATTGAGATTGCAGGGAGAATAACCATCCTAAATCTGAAGAGATGGCCAAATGCAGAGTCACAGATGAGATCTGATTGCCTAGAGCAGAAGCCACTGGAGTCATAAACCATAAAAACACTTAAATTCGAATTTGGTGGCAGAACATAAAATACTATAAAAGTGAGAAACTCCTGGGAAATGCAGTCTTCAGGGAATCCCCCATCCCAACTTTCATGACTTTATTTTTAACGTCAATGAAAGATAATTTTATTTGAATCACAGTCAATACACAGTAGCTTTCATTATTAGACAAATTTGAATGCACCAAAGGTCACATCATTCACAGGTTACAAAAATCAGGGCAATTAATTTACATGGAAACACAGTCTTTTACAGGTGAAAGAAACTTTTGTGTTAACCTAGGTGCATTTTTTTTTAAATTATGAGGTACATGTGAGGATTTGTTATATTGGTATATTGTGTGAAGACAGGATTTGGGCTTCCGATGAACTTACCATTCCCCTTATTAGTGGTTTGCATAGTATTCAATGAGTGGTTTTGTATCCCTTACCCTGGCTCCCTCCAGCCCTCTTTAGCAGTACCCAGTGTCTGTTGTTTGCTTCCCTGTATTACATGGGTTTTACCTTAAGGTTATCAGTGAAAATGCTAGCTCTCTTATCACTGACATGAGGAGGGGAAGACTGAGCATTCTGAAATACTCCCAGAACCTTCTCTGCTGTGCTTTATGCTTTATGCTTCAAGGAAAAGACCCTGCCAGAACCTTGGGGAGCAGCAGATCCTCATACAAGTTCTGTCACTTCTTCAGCATGCCTATTTCAATGAAGAGAAAAAAACCAAACAAATAAAACATAGTCAACAGGTAGTCAAGGGAATAGAGTAAAAATGCTGCAGCAATGGAAAGGACAAGAAGATCTGGAGAACAGATAAAAAGATGTAATATATGTGTAATTAAACTACAAGGAGGAGAATAAAGAGAGAACAGAACAAAGAAAATAGTTGAAGTCATAGTGGTTGCAAAATTTCAAAGTGAGTGAAATATACCAAACCACAGATCCAGGAAGTTTAGAAACACACACACACACACATATGTAGTTATATAATTGTTTTACACGAAAGTCAAAGAGAAAAATCTTTAAAAAGCCAAAGGAGGAAAACATTGAACCTATAGAAAAATAAGGATAAGAATTACACAGACATTCACATCAGAAACAATACAAGCAAGAATAGAATAAAGTACAATATTTTTAAAATATTGAAGGAAAAAAGAAAGCATCAACTTAGAATTTTATATTCAACAATATTCTCTTTCAAGTTAAAGAAGAAAAAAAAATTTCTTTGGCAAACAGAAACAGAAAACGCATTGTCAGCTGACCAGCCTTCCAAGATGTGTTAAAAGACTTGTTCTGGCAGAAGGAAAATATTAAGTTAGAAACCTCCATCTATATGAAGAAAGAAGAGCTTCAGAGAAGAAATAAAGGCAACATAAAATTATATTTTCATATTCTTAATTAATTTAAAAATAATCCTAGGAGTCAGCTCCAAACCAAAATTCTATTTGTGATACTTCATGCCTGACCATAGACCTTACCTAGCAGCCTGCATGGGGGAAGCTGCCCCTCCCCTACGTACCTGGTGTACAGCCAGTGTAGCAGCTTCTGAAGGTGGGTACAGTTAGAGAATCAGCTTCCACTTGTTGCCTTTCTCTTCCCCATGTCTGCATTTCTAGCTTAGTTTATGTATCTCCATATTCAGAGCCCCCCTTATAAGCTGGGCACATGGGAGAGGCCGTTCCAGGGCATCTCTGCTAAGTTCTCTTTCTCCATTCTGTACCAAGTACTTCTCTCTTAACCCTTCTATCTCTCTCCATCCTTGGCCCTAGGTCAAATAAAATGACTGGAGCCTTTTTCTTGAAGCTTCATTTGCAGTGAAACAATCCCCAACATCTATGCAGATACATATGATTCTTGCCTGGTGCCATTCCATGGGGAAAAGTGAACATTGCAAGAGCCAGCTCTCTTTTCTGTTTAGCTTCCTGGTACACTATTGCAGTAAGTGAAAGAACGCTCCACGGCTGCTTTAAGTTTGGCTCATTGTCTTAATTGATTAGTTTAACACCTGGCAACTCAGCTCTTTTCACAGATGAGCTTTGTTTAAAGCAATAATAGTTAAAATGTATATAAATGAGTGAAATGAATACCAGTAATAGCCCAAGGGACAGGAGAGTGGATCTGGAATTTTCTTAAGTTACCTGCACTGCATGTGAAATAGTATATTGTTATTTGAAGGGGAATTTAAATTAGTTTTAAAATGTATATTAGAAATTCTGGCAACTACAATTTTTAAAGGAGGTATAATTTATAACCCGAGTAAAAAGACAAAGAGAAATTATATAAAATACTCAGTTAAAATAAGAGGAAGCAGAAAGGAGAGACTAAAAAAAAATGTGTGTTTTTTTTTTTTAAAGCAAGAAATAGAAAACAGTTCTTCTAGTTCAGCAGTTTCGGGTTCTTGTTTTGTGCTCAGGAAGAATGAGGGACACGGACAACCAGAGAGTAAGTAGGAATGTATCAGAAGATAGGAAAGCTCCCGGCAGCGGGAAGGGTCCAGTAAGAGGGTTTCAGACAATGCCTCTGCAGTTTATATGGTAGATGCAGTTTATATGGGGTTTATATGGTAGATCTACAAATATGGTAAATTTTACCCAATTATGTCAATAATAATTTTAAATGTGAGTGATCTAAATGAATCAAGTAAAAGGCTGAGCTTGTCAAAGTGGAGAAAAGAACAACACTGAAATACAGTACATTATCTATAAGAAACACACTTTCAATATGAAGATTTAGATAGGTTCAAAGTGAAAAGATGAAAAAACATGCCATGCTAATACTAATGAAATGAAAGATGTGGTACTGAAATGAAAGTTGTGGTACCTGTGTCAATTTCAGACCAATAAAGCTTCCTAACAAGGAGGATTAAGGAATTATGAAGAGCTTTACATAATGATGAAAAGGTCATTTCAAGAATAAGTGACAATTCCAAAGATGCATGCACCTAACAACAGAGCATCAAAATAAAATAAAATAGAATTGAAAAAAAAAAATTGACAATTTTTTTTGTAATTCAGGACATTTACATTTCCTACTATGTATTTTTAAGGTTTACAGGCAGAAAATCAGGAAAGATATAGCTGACCTGGACAATCAATTGACTTGATCTGACTGATTTTTATAGACCATTTCAACCAGCAACAGCAAAATACACATTCTTTTCAAGTTCATGTGAAAATTCTACCAAATTCAATGGGAGAAGTTTTAGAACATACTGGGATCAGGTAGTTGCATTGTGCAAGTGCCACTTATATGAATTTCTGGAGACTAGCAGAAGGGCTGCAGTTAGCATTATAATGACTTCTCTGAGTCTAATTCCCGAAACTTGTGAATGTGCTACTTTACATGGCAGAATTCACTTTGTAATTAAAGAATCTTCAGAAGGAAAGACTAATTTGGACTGTCCAAAGACACAAAATGTCACAGAAACACATAATCTGAATATTTCTACATCTATTTTAAAAATGAATCAATAATGAAGAATATTGATGCAGTTTTTTTTGGTCCTGCAAGTTGGCAGCTGGGTCCCTAAGGGATGATGATGTTCCTGATGCTGCACTGCCAGCCCAGCATCCACACAGTGGTGGGGACGTGGTGGCACCCAAGAACTCAAGGATGCCAATGACTGCAGAGTCCCCAAGGGGTGTTACAGATCTCTTAGTTTGTGAGTCCGTGAGCCAAGCCTCAAGAAATATTTATAGCTCTGCAATTTCAGTGGGCAGGCAAGCTAGGCCCTGCTGGTTTGGTCAGCCAGCAAACCAGGCTCCCCAAGAAGTGCTACAGCTCCATTAGTTTGGTGGACCGGCAAGCCAAGCCCTGCAGAAGTATCACGCCTTTGTGGTTTGGTGGACTGGCAAACCAGGCCCTCACAAGTGCTGAAGTTCTCTTCAACTCAGTGGGTCCAGCTCTTCCAGTCCACATGAGCAGCTTTTCTAGTTCAGCAGCTCTTCCAGTTCAGCAGTTTCAGATTTTGTCTTGCACACAGGAAGAATGAGGGACGTGGACAACAGCAGAGTGAGTAAGCAGGAATGGTCCAGAAAGAGGGTTGACAACAATGACTTTGCAATCAGGGATTTATATAGTCTTGAGATTGTGCTGATTGGTTGGTGGTAGCACCAATCAGAGAGAGGCACCATGGTGTGGTATTGAAATGCACCAATCGGGAAAGGGATGAAAAGGGCCATTCAAGAAGGTGTTCTCACTCCATGGGGCTTGCAGCAGAAGTTTTATGGGACCAGCCTAACCTGACTGCCTATTCATTTCTTCCTTTCTCCTCTCACAATATCCCTGTAAAAAAGCTACAGAGCCATACGAATTTACTGGTGAATTCTACCAAATATTAATTAAAGAATTAATACCAATTCTCAACAATATCTTTTAGAAAATAGAAACAGAGATAACACTTCCAAACTCATTCAATGATTTAGGCACCACTTTAATACCAGAACTGGATAGATATATTATAAACAAACAAACAAACAAACAAAAAAAAAAAAACGACTGCTATAGTGTGAATATTATTTGTTTGACCCCTCCAAATCTCATGTTGAAATTTTATCTCTAATGTCAGGGGTGATGCCTAATAGAGCTGTTTAGGTCATGGGGAAGAATTCCTCATGAATACTTGGTGCTGTCCTTCTGGTAATGAGTGAGTTTATTTCTATGTTGGTTTCCATGAGAGTTGGTTGTCAAAAAAAATAAGCCTGGCACCTTGCTTCCCCTCTTGCCATGTGATCTCTGTAAATGCTGGCTCTCCTTTATTTCTCACCATGAATGGAAGAAGCTTAAGGCCCTCACCAGAAACAAATATTGGCATCATGCTTCTTGTACAGACTATAGAACTGTAAGCCAAATAAACCTCTTTTTATAAATTACCCACTGTCTGGCATTTCTTTATAGCAAGACAAAAACAGACCACAGACTAGTATCTCTCATGAACACTGAAACAAAAAGCCTCAACAAATTAGCAACAAATCAAATCTAATGATGCTTTAAAAAATTATACACTATAGTCAAATGGAATTTGTTTAAAGTATATGATAATAGGTATGTTAAACATTAGAAAATCAGAAAACGTAATCCACTATACCTACAAGCTAAATAGATAAATTATACAATCATATAAATTATTATAGCAAAAGCAGTTGACAAAAAACAGCATCTATTCATAATAAAACAAGAAATACAGAGTTGCTCAGTCATATATATAGAATCTGCAAAAAGACTTATAGTTAACATCGTGGTTAATGGTAAAAAATTGAATGCTTTTTCTCTAAAATTGAGAATAAAACAAAGATATCCTCTCTATAACCACTGAACATCATACAGTAATTCCTAGGTAGTGTAACTGGACAATAAAATAAAATATAGAAATATTTGGAAGGAAGAAATAAAATTATCTTTGTTCTCAGACACAATTATCTATGTAGATAATCGCATTCTGAAGTGCTGAGGCTTAGGATTTAACATACATTTTTTGGGTAACAAAATTCAAATCATACCACAAGCTTAATATTCAAATTCAATTGATTACATACCAGCAATGAACAATTAAAATTTTAAATTAAAAACACAATTTATTATAGTACCAAAAATGAAATATTTAGACATATATAGTAGTAAAAATACATAGGATTTACAAGCAGAAAATTTCCAAAAAAATCTCCAATGAAATAATTTTAACAAATTAAATAAATGAAGAGATATTCTATGTTTATATTTGGAAGTGTTAATATTGTAAAATGTCAGTTATTCTCAATTAATCTTTAGATTTAGCATAATCCAACCACAGTAAGTTAATGTGTAGGTATTGATAAACCAATTCTATGTCTGTGTGGAAAGACAAAAGACAGCACGGCCAACACAAAACTGAGAAAAGAACAAAGCTGGAAGTTCCACACTACCTGATTTCTCCACTTACTATACAGTTATAGTATTTAGAACAAAGCACAGTTTTGGCCAAGTGGAGACACATAAATCAATGGGCTAGAACAGAGAGACCTGAATACAAACATTCATTATCTCACTTTAAGACTTAAATCGAGACAGCATGGTGTCGGTAAAAGAATAAACAAATCGATCAATGGAATAGAATGAATAACTCAGCAATAGACCCATAGAAAATAGACAACTGATCTTTGGCAAAGCAACAAAGAGAATTCATTGGAGAAAGGTTAGCCTTTTCAACAAATGGTGCTGGAATAATTACACATTCATACGCAAAATAATGTCTAAAACCTGGACAAAGACCTTACATTTTTCACAAAGATTAACTCAAAATACATCATAGATATAAACATAAAATTTTAAATTACAAAACTTCTGGAAAAAATTTTGACCAAAATCTAGATGACCTTGGGTTCAACAATCAGTTTTTCAAAACAGTACCAAAGTGTGATCCTGAAACTGAAATAATAATAATTTGAGCCTTAATTAAAAACATATGCTCTGACAAATACAGTTTATAAATGAAAATACAACCCAGCTATTGTCAGAAGATATTCTCAAATCATATAATTGAGAAAGGGCATGTTTCTGAAATACATAAAAACTTTTAAAATTCAACAATGTCTACCTAATTCTGAATTGTACCCCACATCTTTAAAATGAAATAAGTTAAAATTAAAAGTTCAAAAAATTCAGCAATAAGAAAACATCTAATTTCTAAAACGGGTCAAAGTTATGAGCAAACAATTAACTGAAAAAATACACAGATTGCAAATAAGTATATGAAAGTATGCTCAACACAATTTGCACTTAGAATATTGCAAAATGAATCAATAATGAAATACTACCAACAGTCAACGAGAAGAGCTAAAACCCCCCCTACCCCAGGAAAAAAGGAAAAACAATAAAACAAATGAACAAATAAGTGCTGCCAATAACAATCACTGGACAGAATGCAGAACAGGAACACTCACAACTTTCATTCTGCTGGGAATGCAAAATGTACTATTATCCTGAAAGACAGTGTGGCAGTTCCTCAGAAAACCAAATATATTTGCATTCTGGTGGAAATATAAAATGCATAGTTATGCTAAAAGACAGTTTGTCAGTTCTCAGAAAGATAAACATACTTTACTATATAATCCAGCAATCATACACTTAAGTACTTACTAGATTTATTTTACAGTGTATTTTTACATAAAAACCCTGCACACAAATATTTATAGCATCTTTACATATAATTGCCTCAAACTAGAAGCAACCACAATGTCCTTCAATACGTGAATCAATAAATTGTCATATCCATACAATAGAATCTTTTTCAGTGATAAAAATAAATGCACTAAGTCTGACTCTTAAATGCATATTGCTAAAAAGAAGAAGCTAGTCTGGAAAGCATAAACACTGCATCATTCCAAGTTTAAGATAATGTGGAAAAGGTGAATCTGTGGAGTCAATAAAAAAGTTCGGAGGTTGAGAGATGTAAGTTGAAAAAGTGAAATATATTAGAGTGATGAAATTATTCAGCATAATACTATAATAGTGTATATGTGGATTGGTCAAAATCATTTAAACATTTCAGCATCGTATGTGACCATTTTTATGGACAAATGAACAAAATCATTTAGGAGGCCAAAATAACCCAAGATAAAATTCAAATGTGATGAACAAATATGACTGTATTACAAATGTATGAGACAATCTTACTGAAGGTTTGGGGGGAAAATTGTGTTCTCCTTAGTAACTTTAGAAATGAGTAAAGTTTGTAAGACCAAAGACAAAACCAAAACCCAAACAAACAAAACTACACATAAACACTCTAGTTTATAAAGTTACATCCTAGGAGGGTGTGGATTAGCAATTCTGGTTGACACTGCTATTTATACATATGGGAATCAAACAGTTGAGTAAATGGCAGGTGTCAGGAGCCAGGTTTCTCACTTTTGGAGCAAGAATAAACAGATGATCAAGATAGCAGTTTAGAAAGAAGCATGTGGTAATGGATTAGAATTAGAAACAACAATATGAACTCATGCTTAACTTGCTATAGGTATGAATATTTTCTTGTAGTTATCTATGGTATAGTGCACACTCATACATTTTCTTGCTCTATCAGCTGACAAGGCCCCCCAAAAAGCAATACCTTAATAGCAACCAACACTCAGTTCATGTATTTGTTTTATTATCATTTTATAATAATGGAACTAAGTCCTCTTGGGGGAATAAAAGGCTGATTCTATACAAAATGAGCCTGGAGCTTTTTATGTTGTCGAGACTATATAGGCCGGGCTCGGTGACTCAGTCTGTAATCTCAGTACTTTGGGAGGCTGAGGTGAGTGGATTGCCTGAGTTTGCGGGTTCGAGACCCGCCCCGGCAACTTAGTGAGACCTCATCTTTACAATAAATAAAAAATTAGCCGCCCTGGTAGCACGCGCCTGTAGTTCCAGCTACTTGGAAGACTGAGGAGGAAGGATCGCCGGAGCCCAGCAGGTCGAGGCTGCGGTGGCCGGGAGCGGCCACTGCACTCCAGTCTGGGCGACAGAGTGAGACTCCAACTCCAAAAAAAAAAAAAAAGACTATATACATGCTAAAAAACACATACACACAAAGGAGGTATGTCAAAGGGACATAAAATCCAACTAAAAGCTCCCAGTGAACATAGCTGAAATAATTTGGGTAATAAAACAAATAAAATTACATTACATTGCAACCTAAAGTATACAATAAATATACATGTGTCTACATTGTTATAAATAAATCACTTATTGAATAAATATGTATATGGGAGGGAATGAGCAAAACTCTCCTGAATAAACACTCCAAATAATTTATGTAGATACTCTGCCCTCAGGTGGGTAAACCATAACTCCCCACTGCTTAATTGTGGACTGTGCATACAGACTTCCTTCCAAAAAGTACCAGTGGAAAGAGGGAAGTGGGAGAAAATAACTTTTGGGTAGAGAAACCTGACTAATACTACCTAAGCCAGATGTTCAAGATTAATATTAACAGTGATGAGTCATATTGAGATTATGTTCTCTTGGTATGATGTGACAAGAATGGCACTTTACCTCTGTGGTCCTCCTACCAAAAAACAAACCTCAATGCAATCATAAGCAAACAATCAGAAAAAATTAATTTCATTTCATTTAAATTTTAAAAAACGAATAGAGAAACATTCTGCAAAATAGGTGACCAATACACCAAAAAGCGGTCAGACTTATCAAAAAAAGGAAAGCCTGAGAAAACTGTCACAGACAAGAGGGTCCCAAGGAGACATAGTTGTGACGTGTTGTCTTAGATGGCAACACAAGACAGAAGAACATTAGGTGAATACTAAGGAAATTTGGATAAAGTATGCACTTAGGCATTTAAGTTAATAAGAATGAATCAGTATATTGATTCATTAGTTGAAAAATGTACTGTACTAATGTTAGAGGTTAATAATAGGGAAATTTGACTAAAGGATATGTGGACTTTTTTGCAATATCCTTGTAATGATTCTACAGTTCTGATACTATTTAAAATAAACAATCTGGGACACGGTGGATCACACCTATAATCCCAGGACTTTGGGAAGGCCAAGGTGAGAAGATTGTCTAAGCCCATGGGTTCAGGACCAGCCTGAACACCTAGGCGAGACCTCGTCTCTACAATAAGTCAAAATGTTAGCCAGGTTCAATGGCAGGTGTCTGTAGTTCCAGCTCCTTGGAAGGCTGAGACAGAAGGATCACCTGAGTCCAGAAGGTCGAGGTTGTGGTGTCCATGAACGTGCCACTGCACTCCTGCCTGGGCGACAGAGTGAGACTCCAACTCCATCAACCAATCAAACATAAAATAAAATAAACATTTACTTAAAACTCCACACACGGGAAAACAAAGAACAACCATAGAATATCTCCACAGATACATAAATTCAGTCACATCAATTTTTATATATATAGTATGATTCTAATTTTCTGCAACAGAGCAAAGATTCCAAAATGTTCATGAAAATAAGCAAACAATAAAACAAAAATGGACATTGTTTATTTTTATTTAGTTATTCATTTACTTATAAAGATGTGGGGTACAATTCAGGGTTAGGTATACAAACATTGATTAAGCAGGTACCCTTGTTAATGAGGTATGCTACTCCCTCCCCTGGCAGTTTCCCTCAACTGCCAATCCTATCTCCCCTCCCCTGACAGTTTCCCACTAATGACAATTGCTTTCTTACAGTATTATAGTTGTTCAAGGTCCGCTTATAAGTGAGAATATAGGGTACTCTGTTCTTTGTTTATGTGATAGATCACTGACCATGATCGACTCTAAATCCCTCCAAGTTGCTGCAAAGTCCATATGCCAGTCCTTCTTTATGGCGGCATGATATTCCATTATGTATATGTACCACACTTTTCTATCCAGTCAAGTTTCCATGGGCAGCATGGTTGGTTCCATGTTTTGGCGATTGTGAATAGAGCTATAACAAACACATGTGTGCAGGTACTCTTTTTGTAGAATGATTTGAGTTCCTCCGGATATATTCCCAATAGGAGAGTTGCTGGGTCATATGGAAAGTCAATGTCTAGTTCTTTCAGAAATCGCCACACTGTCTTCCAAAGAAGTTGTACTAGTTTGCATTCCCACCAGCAGTGTAGAAGCGTTTCTTTTTCTCCGCGTCCTCGCCAGCATCTGTTGTTTGTTTTATTAATGACGGTCATCCTTACTGGAGTTAGGGGGTTTGGAGCATCTATTTCATGCAGGATATAAAAAAATTAAAACAAAAAATAATTGTGTAAGCTGTTATGAGGGGAACTTGATGCTCATAAATGTGCCTATGGGGGATCTAAGGTAATAAATTGGAGTTGCTATTTTTACTACTGCGAAGTTATGTTTGCAGCTGTGCATGGGTATCTAGGCAGCCATAAGACAGTCCTCAGCTGGACAACACTTAAGACAGTTTTCTTCCAGATATTAGGTCCTTGACCTCCCTCTTCTTAAAAAATTTACTTTAGAAATCTTGTAACTATAAATCCTTTCTCTAATCCTTTGAGATGTAATTTCTTTAAAGACTCCTACTAGTTTTAAAACCCAGTGGTATCTTTGTAAATCTGGGAGTCATGTCTTTTCAATGTAATCAAGAAGGATGGTTTCCTCATATCCTGTCTCTGTGGTAGAGAAGGAACCTCATCTCAGTGAGCTCCTTGCTCCAAGGAGTAAATCATTTAGCAAGCATTGATGACCTACCATGTCTCTCATACCCTGGCTCTTAAAAACTTGCTGCTTCTTGTTTCAATAAAGTTGAACACAGACTCAGTTCTGGCCTCTCTCCTTTGTTACATCATTCTTAAATAAGGGCTTTCTTGCTTGTTTAACATTGTCTGGTGTGTTTTTTGCTTTGGCATTGGAACTATTTTGATGATGTATGATAAAATAAATGGTATGATATGATGTTGACAAATGTGCAATAAGACAAAAAATTGAAATATATGAATTCCACTTCTGAGTATCAAATTTTCTCTTTATTTTGTTTTATAGCAAGTGACATACTCTCAGACCTTCAAAATTTTTGATGTAAAATGCATCACTGATATACTATAGGCCAATGTGTAGATTTTGATGCCTCTTCCCCAGCCACATTTTAAAAGCATTAAATTATGTAGTTTGAGTATATTCTGTACTTTTCTCCTTCTGTCACTGATTTGCGGGACAACAGGGTTTACCGCTAATACCTTAAATTGTGTTTTATAGAATATATAATTGACAAAAGAACAATAATACCTTTGCTTCTACCTATTACATTCATGAGTTAATCTTCAGCAGATATTTGTGGGGTATGTTTGTTCTTCAGTGAACAATAACGTTGAAGTTGCTTTACATTTGTTTCTATGAAGGACAGCCCTTAAAGGCATATTTGGGCCATGGTTGTTAAGTCTGATGCTGAAAATTGTCTTTGGCCTCAAAACAGATTTCACTTGTATTTGCAGTGATACAAATTAGGACCGAAAAATCATAGGCCCTAATCAAGGAAATGTTGCTATTTCTTTTCTGTGGAGACTAGATTCAGAACACCTCACATGGAATTGAGAGATGGTTGGTATTAGTTGTATGATGTGTTAGTCCTTGTGTTTGTAACTCTCAAGAGACAAGGAGACTTATTTTCCTAGCAGTGTTCAATAGTCATAGGGAAAACTTCTGTTCTATAACATTTGGAAAAAAATGAGGGGGGGATATGAAATAGAAAGAAGGAAGATAAGAAAGAAGTGAGGGAGGGGGAACTTGGGAGAAAGAGAATAACAGAGGAAGAAAGAGGGCAGGATAAATGAAGACGAAGAAGAACAAGAAAACAACAATGTGGTTAAGTATGAATGCTGAATAATTTGTGTTAGTTTAAGCAGAATACTTCCTCATCAATGAAACACAAGAGTGCATATTTTGAGATGTGTACATACAAAAAGTCAAAGAACATGGATTAGAAATAGAGTATTAATTACATTTGGTATAGTCCTAAAAATAATATGCTATAAACTAAAATAAAAGATTTACTAAGGTGAAAAAGGAAAATTACATCTCTGGAAGTGTTGACTGGCAACTGAATTTTCTGCTGGCACACAAAGAGTTGGTCATCTATACAAAATTTCTGGGTACCTTAGCCCAGTGCTTGAATTCTTTTAAATTACAGCTTTTCTGTATGTTATACTTTTTATTACTGCCTGCATTTTACCATAGGGTATTTTTTAGATTTTGAAGAAATAAAATTGAAATTAAGGAATGTATTAGAGAAGAAATTGCATCATTCCGTGCTAATAAAATGCTTTAAAATCTTTTCCTCTTAAGTCTAAGCAACACAGCAAGGTTTAGAGCAGCTGGTCTTATAATCAGGAGCCTAGGATAATATCAAGAATGAGAAGCAATCATGAAAAAGACTTCAATTTATTTTCCAAGTTTACTTTGAATACATGTAGAAAAGAGGATATAAAGAAAAAAGAAAAAAACAAACAAATAGTATTTTGTTTTGCTGGGCCTCTTCTTTCAAAAATAATCTTATGGTTTTGCTATATTTTTACCCAAGTTTTTCCAGGAGACAACTAAGTATTGAAATAAGTTGTTATTTCAAAATTTAAAAATGATTTATTTGTTTTTTAAAAAGATAAGATGATATTTGCATTGTATGTGATCATCAATAGTAATAGGAGAGCTCTGGAGACTTGTGATGCTGTGGTAGTGTACAATATTATCTGGTAAAAAGTAAAATTGTATTCAAGAACCACAATTTTATATTGTCAATTTATTTTGGTGTATTTCTTAACTTGGAATTTTTTTTTTTTTTTTTTTTGAGTTGGAGTCTCGCTCTGTCGCCCAGACTGGAGTGCAGTGGCCGCTCCCGGCCACCGCAGCCTCGACCTGCTGGGTTCTGGTGATCCTTCCGCCTCAGCCTTCCGAGTAGCCGGAATTACAGGCATGCGCTACCATGCCCGGCTGATTTTTTTGATTTATTTGATTTATTTGATTTGAGAATGGCTAATGCAGTAACCCCAAAATATGTATTTTATGTAAGTTGTCAAAAAGTATACAAAATGGTAACAATTCCTATAATTGACTTTTTTCTCCTAAGTATCATGACAGGATTTTTTTGCTTTTTTTTTATTTGAAAAATGTATAAAAACAGAAAACGTTTACAACAGTTTGAGGTAAATAAGAATATAAGTGCAGAGTTCATTTTATTTTTGTTTTGTGCATTGCTAGACTCAGAAAAGCTGTTTTCCTGTTAAAAAAGAAAAAAAGAAAAAGAAAAGTTTAATTAGTCAATAAATTTATTAAATTAACTCGTGTGTGTGTGTGTGTGTGTGTGTGTGTGTGTGTGTGAGAGAGAGAGAGAGAGAGAGAAGTAATAATAGAAGAGGTTTTCTAAGTCTTTAATTTTCTTCAAGGTTTTATCTTTTATTAAGCCTATATGTTTTATATGTTTGGGTGAAAGAAATTCTTGATTATTCTTTTAGGATTGATCATTAGAACTGACTTGGAAAAAGCAAAATTTTAGTATATGACTCATTGTCTTAAATACTATCTTCATGTTTTTCCCCCAATTCTATTCTACATTGTTCATTTTAATGGTTTTAAAGTTAGTATATTCAAGTCATCGTAACCAAAATTTTGTTACTGAATATATTTGGCCCATTTTTTTTTCTATTGAAATTTTATATTTATGGAAAACATCAAAATATTTCTTTTCTTTGCAAAATATTACTTAGGACAGGTTCCGAATCATTTCCATTTTATTTTATTTTCATTTAAATATAATTTATTAACATTTGAATATTTACATGAACTTCTAAATGTTAAATAATAAATCACAGCTATAATATAATACTTAGGCATCATTTCAAAATGCCTGTCTTATATTAATGTTGATAGGAATTATTTTTTATATCTTAGAATGCACTAAAGCATAATGGTTGACGAATCCAGATAAACAACAAAAAAATAATCTTACTCAAAGCATCACCTTGCTACTACCTGGGCAAACCATGCAGAGTGAAGAGTATACTTTTAGGTTTCAGTATATCCAATTTCTGCTGCTCAAAATGAAAATTTTGAATATTTTCTGCATGTATAATGACCTCTTATCTATCTGATCCTGAATTGTACCCCACATCTTTAAAATAAAAAATAAGAATAAAAAACATAAAGGCAAGAATGTTGACAGATTTAAATGTAGGAATTCATATTGAGAAGTACCTCTCAGACCCAGAATATCTGCTATTCCCGCTTTGACAAATAATTATTGCTATTGAGTCATTCAAATAGAAAATAAAGTAGGATATTGGGTTTTTCTAAATTATCTCCATTATGTCTTATAGAGAACTAAACCTTTCTTGTTGTATATAAGAGGTGGAACAATAATGAGAAACAGTAAATCAGTGGAAAACAAAACAAAAGCGAGCCCAGAGAAGTGGCACACAACAGCATGGGAGTCTTTGACTGAACAGAACAGGGTCTGGAGAACAGAGAAATCAGCAACTTAGACATCCAGCCAGGGGCCTTCTAATGAATTATTCACATTAAAAACTATAATATTGTTGAGATGAAGGTGATATTAGTGTGTTGGTTTAGAGCAAAAGTCGCTTTACTATTGTTTTCTGTATATGTTTCCCCTCAAGAACTTTTCATGTCTTTGCATTAGGAGATACATGAAGTTTATGAACCCAGAGTCTAGAACCATTCTGCCTGGTTCTGATTTCTGATTCCATCACTCATTGGTGTGACTTCGGTCGAAGTACTTTACAACTTTTGCTTCTGTTGAAATGAAGGTGATGTTAGTGCCGGTTTAGAGCAAAAGTTGCAGGAATGTTTGATTCTTTGTCTTGCAAAACTGTCACTACTACCGTACCCAACGTGGCCAACTGCCAGAATAATACTTGTAATATTATTATTATTAATACCTTTAAAGCATTTTATAACTGTCAAGTATCTTACTATAGTTTGTGCTAACTCAAAAATTACATTCAGTTATTGTCGGGGACTAGCCCCGACCTACGAGGGGGGGTTAGGACCCGCACCGGAGAGTCAAGACAGCGAGAAGAAACCACTCGGAGGCAGCTCTTCTGGGATCAGTCTGATCAGGACTGAGTCCAAATTTTATTCGGACTCCTTCCAATTTATATACCATTTTCTATACCCTCCAGCAGTGTGATAATCACTTGCTGGGGGCGTACAAATTCCATGCATATCACGCTTTACAAACTATGCATCACAAGACCATCACGAGACTTGCAAGTTCCAAGCAAACAATTACAATTCCATGATGCATGACGTGCTTCACAAAACTTACATTAAAATCACAGGTGCACAATTTCAATATAGATTGTTCAAAGTGTTTTCCATAATGTTCAATAAATCATTCATATTATACGCTTTGTTCTAAACCCTGATTAATACAAAAACTTTTCTAAGTTAAATCCAAGTTTACTGACTCCTAATATTTTTAACGATTAATATTATCAACTTAACACTATACTATAATCCATAAGTTTACTTAAATGACTTAGTTATTCTATTAACCTATTATGATTCAATGTAGTGTCCTGTAATTCTATAACGATTAAAACTTATTCTTAAACTATAAAACCTTACCATGACTTAAATGAATTTCCTATGTCTAAACTTTAATTTTTATATAATCTAATGATTGACCTTTAATACTATGCTATATCCTATTAAGCTAATACCTTATCATTAATTCTTTTATAAATTGTATAGTAACTATTATATTTGAATAATGTAGCAAAAGGAAATAAAAAAGCAAGCATAAATTTACTCAAATATACTATAAAATGTAAATGCAACTATAAGTGTATATGTATATATTTTATCCTAACAAGTCTACTCTAAAAATCAAATAGTAGCTGTCACACTCTTGAACAAGGAAATGCATGGCCACCATGACAATGGCCACGGGCTGAAGCAAACAGAGTTTTGGTATGTAATGAAACTAGAAAAAATGTTCTGCCTGACTAGAGGCAGGGCGATAAAACTGTTATGGTAATTTAGTTTCTAATCTTAGCTCTTGGGGAAACTGCTTTTGGGAACAAGAGCTGACTAACCAGTCTACCAGGAAATAGAAGTTTGAAAATATCTAGAAAGAAGTACAACTTAGAAGGGACAAGGTCATATAAAATAATTCTGCTGTGCAATTTTCCATCAGGTGTATAGAGATTTACTTATAAGTTTTACTGCCATGTATGCACACTGGTCACTAATCACATGCCAATATTATAGGTGTTGCTTGTTAGAGGCGATCTTTCATATGGGCCTTTATAGGCCTCAGTCATGTAGTTATAGATGTTGGCTCCCAACAAGTTATTATGTTCTTTTTTATGATGAAGAAACAGAAGCAAAAGTTGTAAAGTACTTTGACCAAAGCCACACTAATGAGTAATGGAATCAGAAATCAGAACCAGGCAGAATGGTTCTAGACTCTGGGTTCATAAACTTCATATACCTCCTAATGCAAAGACATGAAAAGTTCTTGAGGGGAAACATATATACAGAAAACAATAATAAAGTGAGTCAAAATAACATTTAACTTCCATCAGAAGCTTTGCCCCAAACCTCAGTAGGAATCTAGTAAGGTATTGCAACTCTATGCCAACAAGATTTGCCTGATTTAACCTAGAATGAGGGCAAACAAAGTTTCTTTTACCCATTTGTTCCCAAATCAAACGCAATGTACCACTGCAATAACAAGGGAAACTGTCATTTAGAACTAAAACAAAGGGAGCTGAGATACCAAGAGAGATCACATTTTTTTCCACCCCCTCAATCACTGAGCTAACTCTAACATTTTGAGACAGTAGGAGGGGTCAACTTTTCTGAGGGAGTAAGAGGGTACACACCCGTGCTGCTGGCTGAGGTACACAGGCTGCAGGTCACTGGAGGCTTTGGAAACATGGGGAGGCAAGGATGAAGATGAAGCCTACACCCTGAATGCAGTGACCAGCTCCCTTTAACATCTGTCTCTTACAAATATCACCCAAATTTTATGTATAAGCTTGAGCAAAACCATCTCCTCTTTCATGTGGGATCTTTTTGTTCTTATTGATTGATTGAACCTTGAATGTATTTAGATTCTTGAACTGAATTAGAGAAGAAACATGGACCCTGCCTAAATATATTCACAGGATCATTTAAATGTAATAACAAGTAACAATTTCTAACAATTGGTATGTTCATTAAAGGACAATTTGTAGTGTCAAAATATAAAAATACTCTGTCTTCTTTACTTATAATTATATGATATTGGTCCAGTAATTATCATATTTCCAAAATACAAGTTCCAAATAACAAATGCACTGAACATTTTTATTTTCTAGAGGGTACTTTAAAATCCATTTTTCTTTCCTTTTTAACTTTATATATTCTAAAATTGTATATATAAACTACTTGAAAAAGTCATGAGAAGAAAAAGGACTACAAATTTACGTTATAAAATAGTACTTAAATTGAGTGGTCTTGTAAAAGGTTTCAAATTTTTTTTAGTTTTTTACTTACAAGTTTTAAAAAGTATTTCCAGAAATGCATTCAATGACCCTAAACTGTTCTAAAGTTATCCTTAACATTAAAATGTGCTTATATCTGTAGTTGTTGTACAGAATAAAGTAGAAATATATTCTCACATCAACTTCCATATTGGTGACAATAATATATGTAGTAAATTAGTCTGAGCATCAAAAAAATTACAATTGAGTACTTTGGGAAATTCTCAACAATTAATTAACCATTTACTAACCAAAATCATGGCTTTTGGAATATCACAGTAATAATGATTATGCTAATATATTATCCTAGATATGGCAGAATTTGCTGTACCTGAAACTAGAAAGTGAAGACTTTATGGGTATGTGTTCTTAATTTTGTCTTACTATAAAAATACCATTTACGTCATTAGATGTCCCTTGAAATCCTATATAGATCTTCATTTCAATGTTCATGACTTGAGTGATAAGAAAATCATTTCTTCAGACATATGCTTATCTGCTTCTCTACTTATGTTTTATAGTTTATAAGGCCATCTGGACTATCCCATTTTAATGATACCCTCTCCATTGTGCAGTGGAATCAAACTATAAGTTAGTTGTTCTCAAGACATAGATTCAGGTCAAATAATAAAACAAATACTTTCAATAGTACATCTCAAATATTCACACTAGAGCCCACTCATTGTGTAGTATTATGTGATTACAGTATATACCTAGAGAGAATACTGTATCATGCTTCTGTCATTTAGGTAACCACAAAAATGTATGTAGATAGCACTGTGCATGTACCAAGAGCTGACTGATTATACAAAATTAAGCATTGCTTGAGTAAATGGCTTGAAAAAGATTTTACTTCCCACAGTTGATACATTCTTGAAACTCCTTCTTAACTTCTTGTACAACAAGTCTTTAGAATGGGTATCTGAAACTATGGTAATATTCCATTTCTTGGTCTGAAAACTAGTTGCCCAGTTATATTGAGTTATTCTGCAAAAAAGTTAAAATTTAACTGATTTGTTCATTTCTCTGTAAATACGTTTTAAAGGACTGATAAAAGAGTCCCATTATTTGATTTGTTAAACTTTGATTGCAATTAGTCTTTTAAAATGACGTTTAACCTTTCTAAATCATTATGACTTTTTAAGAAAGACATTAATTGTCATCTCGTAAAGCAGATAAGGACATGGCAGTGCTAGGGAGAAACAATACATTTATTTTTAAGGCAGATGATTATCCCAGTATGATGGTGGCCAGAAGATTGCTTTGGGAGGCAAAACAAGTTTCAAAGAAATACTAAACTGGGCTGCAGAAACTCACTGGAAGCACTGAACAACTTAGAATTTTCCAAAAACAAAAAAATGCAGCATTCTTTACAACTTCCAAGGAACTCCATTTTGTCTTTCTACTCTACCACAAATGCTGCCCAGTGAGTTTTTGTGTATGTGTGTTATCAAGGAGTGTCTAATTTCCAATCTCTTGATATACTCAGATTCTAAAAACCTGGGGAAGGATACAATTCTCACAGTAGTCTTGCTGTGTACAGAAACAGTTTGCATTTCATTATAGGTATTAAGTCATTCTTCCTACAGTAGTAAAATTATTTTTTATAGTAAAAACTTTAATATACAGGAAAAACAGTTATTTGGTTTAATATAATTTAAAAGCACTTCCCATGTCATTTAAACATATGCCAACAAATCTTTGTTTTCGAAATAAATTGGGAATGTAGAATCCATTTGAGATTGAAGATAATACCACCTAAACTTGAGCATTTCCAGTGTTATGAAAATCAGGCCTCTATCAGTTAGTCTTTTACTAATGTAGTGAAATTAGACCTCAAGCACATTTTTCTTTGCCTCCATTATTTAGCACTGAACTTTGTTATCCCTCAAAATCTACTTTCTATTTTAAAGTCTTTCAATATCTGAAGACATTTTGTACTTTTTTCTCCATGTTGAATTTTTCTAGCCCATCAAACAGTTCTCTTATTTTGAGTTTTTGTTGTTGTTGTTGTTTTGAATTAACTCAATTACTTTTTATCTGAGTTCATTGTAGTTGTATGGTAAACAATAGTAGTTCAGTAATAGTCATGTATCTGTGCATTTTCTTGTTCTCTTTTCTCAGTATTGAATAGATCTCTCATTGAAAAATTCCTATTTTTAATCACCAATTTAGTATTTCTTTTAAGGAGAAATCTGTGCTTATTTTTCCAGTCAGATCTGGTTACTAGCACTATTTTTTAAATTATTCTCTTTATGTAAACTTATAGTGACATTCATCATTTATGTATAATTAATTTTGACATATCTTCCTCCTATTTATAAAGAAATCTCCACTGTCTAGTAAATATTATATTCTCAATAAGTGTTAGTTTATGATTCCCATAGTTAATAAAT
The DNA here is from genome assembly GCA_027257055.1 of Cephalopachus bancanus. Taxonomy (NCBI): domain Eukaryota; kingdom Metazoa; phylum Chordata; class Mammalia; order Primates; family Tarsiidae; genus Cephalopachus; species Cephalopachus bancanus. Next base: position 334,044 of record JAPVLO010000074.1, read on the forward strand.
ATTTATAAAGCAGACTCCTTTTTCTCACTGCATATATGGATTAAAACAGTGATATAAGAATTTAAAGTTTAAGGCTAGATTTCAGATGGTGCCAATTCTAACCACTTATATGTAACTCAGTCACCCCGAATAACTGTTAGTCTGATAATTGAGAAAAGCAGATTAAATTCTATATAAAACTAAAACAAAATTGCATCTTTTAACTTGTAATACTTTGTTACACTGAAATAATTTGTTATAAATGAAGATCATAAAAAACCAATAATTTATTATTACAATTTAACTTGTTCAGAATGGCTGATATCCTAGTTCTATAACTACAGTATTGAGTTTTCATCCTGAAATTGAAGAAACTTGTATTATTTCTTTGGAACTGCCATTTAAAAATCTTTTTAAAATGACCTTGCATTTGCATAGGATTTTTACACAAAGAAACAAAGAAAGGGAAAATACGTCCATGGCAACCTACAAAAAGCTGAAAAACAGGAGCTTTCAGACAAATGTCAAAATCTCCAGAAGTCAATTATGAAGTTCTACTTTTCTATTTCTACAACTGAAACATATGTATTCATCCTGAATAAAGACAAGTGGCAGAAAATTGGTGTGATCTATATTTATACTCAGTAATTACAATGATCTCATCTCTGTTACAAATGGTAGACTATGTCTTTACTATTGCTGGCCTGTACTTTTGTTTTTCTTTTCTGGAGATTCTTATATTGATTTAAAATTGGCCATAAGCAAAACTTTACACTGCTTTTTTAGCATATTGCTAAATGTATTTCTTTTTTTATCAAATTACAATGTCATTAAGATATTAATAGTATATAAAAAAATACTTATATAGAAAAAAGTCCTTTTCAGACAATAAGCTAAGTATTTTGGTAGCCTTTTAACACCTTGGCAACATAAATAACTTAGAGGTAGATAATATTTTTTGCTTTGTTAGTACTGGTTTATAAAAATGTTGCCTGAGTAACTATTATGCATAAATCTCTGATTTGCACTTTCTCATACTTCAGCCTTACCACCAATGCTACAGTGACTATTTCTTTTTTAAAATTTATTTTATTTTAAAGATGTGGGGTACAATTCAGGATTAAGTATACAAATAGTCATTGTACAAGTGAAGATTGAGACTCCCTTTGGTCCCCACTTTGCCTGGTTTGAAATCAAGTACCCTTATTAATGTTATGTGTCCACCCTTTCCCCTAGCAGTTTCCTGCTTCTGCCAATTCCTTTCTTATAAAATTATGAGGAATGTTCAGGATTCACTTACAAGCAAGAACATGTGGTGCTCAGTTCTCTGTTTCTGTGATAAATCACTGAGTATTATAGACTCTAAATCCATCCAGGTTGCTGTGAAGTCCATAATTTTGTCCTTCTTTATGGCTGTTTAATATTCCATCATGTATATGTACCTCCTTTTTGTTTAATCTAGTTCAGTTTAACAATCTAGGAAAAAGCAGGAGAAACCCTTATGGAAATTGCATTAGGCAACCTATTCCTGATAAAAACCCCAAAAGTTCATGCCATAAGAAATAAGATAGACAAGTGGGAACTCATCAAACTGAAAAACTTCTGCAAAGCAAAATAAACCATTAAGAGAGTCAGGAGACAGCCCACAGACTGGAAAAAATATTTACCAATTGCATATCTGACAAAGGGTTGACATCCAGGATCTACGAGGAATGGAAATGTGCCAAAAGGAAAAAACAGCCTCATTAAAAAGTGGTAAATGACATAAATAGACACTTCTCAAAAGAAGACATACGAGCAGTCAACAGACATATAAAAAAATGCTCAGTCTTCTGCATGTGGTCAGCCAGTTTTCCCACACCATTTACTGAATAGGTTCTCCTCTCCCCAGTGACAGGTAGTGGAGGCTTTGTCGAAGATGAGTTGGTTGAGAAATTGAGGTTTTGCTTCTGGAATCTCAATTCTATTCCATTGATCTATATGCCTGTTCCTGTACCAATACCAAGCTGTTTTGATTATTGTAGCTTTATAGTAAAGTTTCAAGTCTGGTAATGTGATACCACCTGCTTTTTTTTTTTTTTTTTGCTGAGGATTGTTCTGGCTATTCTGGGTCATTTGTGTTTCCACATGAATTCCTGTGTTGTTTCTTCTAGGTCTGAGAAGAATGTTGCTACTAATTTGATGGGTATTGCATTAAATCTGTAGATTGCCTTAGGTAAGATGGACATCTTCACAATGTTGATTCTTCCAATCCATGAGCATGGGATATTTTTCCACTTGTTTGTGTCATCTTTGATTTCTTTGAGCAGTGTTTTGTAGTTTTCATTGTAAAGGTTTTTCATGTTTCTGGTTAGGAAGATGCCAAGGTATTACATTTTTGGGGGGGGCTATTGTGAATGGAATTGTGCTTTTTATTTGGGTTTCTGTTTGTTTATTATTGGTATAAACAAATGTGATTGTCCTTTGCACATTTATTTTATATTCTGAGACTTTGCCAAAGTCCTTTATCAGTGTAAGGATGTTTTTGACAGATTCTCTTGAGTTTTCAAGGTACATGATCATGTCATCTGCAAAGAGAGATAGCTTGACTTCCTCTTTTCCTATTTGAATACCCCTGATTGCCTTCTCTTCTCTGATTTCTCTAGCCAGGACTTCCAATACTATATTGAACAGGAGGGGTGAGAGTGGGCATCCTTGTCTTGTTCCAGTTTTCAGGGGAAATGGTTCCAGTTTTTGTCCATTTAGGAGTATGCTGGCTGTGGGTTTCTCATAGATGGCTTTTACTGTTCTGAGGTATGTTCCCCATATGCCTAGCTGTTCGAAGGTTTTTATCCAGAAGAGGTGCTGGATTTTATCAAAAGTTTTTTTTTGCATCTAATGATATAATCAGAAGATTGAGACAAGTCCCCTATCTATCCCCATACACAAAGATTAACTCTAAATGAATCAGAGACCTAAATGTAAAACCTCAAGCCATAAGAACCTTAGAAAATGCAGGACATATCCTCATGGAAATTGGAACTGGCATCCAATTCCTGAACAAAACCCGAAACTCACAGGCCATAAGAGTGCAGATAGACAAGTGGGACCTCATTAAACTGACAAGCTTTTAAAAAGCCAAAGAAACCATCAAGAGAGCAGGGAGACAGCCCACAGACTGGGATAAAAAGTATTTGCCAACTCCAGGTCTGACAAAGGCTTAACATCTTGGATCTACAAGGAACTCAAATGTGCTGAAAAGAAAAAAACAAACAACCCCATTATAAAATAGGCAAAAGATATGAACAGACACTTCTCAAAGGAAGACATCAGAGCAGCCAACAGACACAGGGAAAAATGTTCAACCTCACTAATCATCAGGGAGATGCAAATCAAAACCACACTGAGATACCACCTAACTCCAGTCAGAATGGCAATTATCAATAACTCAAAAAATAACAGCTGCTGGAGAGGGTGTGGTGAAAAGGTAACACTTCTACACTTTTGGTGGGGGTGTAAACTAGTGCAAGCTCTGTGGAAAGGAGTGTGGTGATTCCTAAAAGCTCTAAATATTGACCTCCCATATGACCCGCAATCCCCCTACTGGGAATATACCCTGAAAAACTCAATTCACTCTATAAAAAAGATACCTGCACATGTATGTTTATTGCAGCATTGTTCACAATAGCAAGAACCTGGAATCAACCATGCTGTCCATCAAAAGAGGACTGGATTTAAAAAATGTGGTACATATACATGCTGGAATACTACACAGTCATAAAAAAGAACAAAATCATGAATTTTGCAGCAACCTGGATGGAACTAGAGTCTATAATACTGAGTGACCTCTCACAGAAACAAAGATCTGAGTATCACATGTTCTCACTCATATAGTGGACCTTGAACATCTGATGTAATACTATAAGAAAATGACCGACAGTGGTGGGAAACTATGGGGGAAGGGAGGGGAAGGGAGATGGGATTAATGGTAATAAATATCTGTCTGGGGATGGGGAGACACCTCTTATCAACAAGGGTGTTTGAACGAAGCATACTTGTATACCTAACCCTTAACTGTACCCCACAATATCATAATTAAAAATATTGATTAAACAAAAAAGCTCACCCTCACTAATCATCAGAGAAATGAAAATCAAAATCTCATTGAGATACCACCTATCTGCAGTAAGAATGGTCATCATTACGAAAACAAGAAATAACAGATACTAGTGAGGATGTGGAGAAAAGGGATCACTTCTACGCTGTTGGTGGGAATGCAAACTAGTTCACCCTCTAGGAAAAACAGTATGCAATTCCTAAAAGAACTGGAAATTGACCTTCTATATGATGCAGCAATCCTCCTTCTGAGAATGTATCCAGAGGACTTAAATCACTCTACAAAAAAGATATCTGCACAAGCATATTTATTACATCACTATTTGCAATAGCAAAAACATGGAACTACTTCTTTGCCAATTATGTTAGCAGTTATTGCATTTTGTGACACTTTTTGAAATCAGGAAACATAAAGATAGTTTAAATGTGATTGTTTATAGCAAAAAATTTAATAAAATAAATGCTAAAATAAAATTTTAAAAGTTTTCCAAGAACAGAGATGATTATTTTGATATAGTTATTTCATAGAGGGACCTTTTTTCCAAGGGTGCTTTCCAATTTATATACATTTGGGAAAAATATTTACTGCATGGTCCTTTACAGAGAATGCACTTATCTAATGCCTTGATCTATTATATATAATTTCCCTGAAAATTTTTAATTTTATACTATTGTCCCTGAATTATTTAATAATACTTTCATTAGCTATCATATGATTAGTGAAAATTTTTGTATCAATGCCCTATTTGAAAGCTATTTGAATAAGTCATTTGCTCCTCATGCAAATAATCACTTTGGCTTGAAAAAAAATTTAAATAATTATAGATGTTTATCATTGTGATTGTGGCTATTTGTGATAGTAGCTAGTAATTAAAAAAGATATTATAGTATAGAATGGAGTTGGTCAATTTGCTTATTATTAATCAAAAATGAAATCCATTCTCTTGAATTATAGACAATAATATCTGGAAATATCAGGACCTGAAGTAAGCTTCCTAAATAAGGAATAATATAAAAATTTATTAAATATCTTAAGAAAAATGAAATGCTTATATTAATTTATAAGAAAATCTACTCTAAATATCAAAACTTCTTTAAATCTATATTAGCAAAATATAAGGGTACATCATAATTGGATTTTGCAATGAAATTTAAAAATATGATATATTTTATCAATATAGTACTTTATTATCTGAAGTAGAAAGTATGACACAAATAAAACAGATATAAAAACCAAAGTAAAAACAAATAGGAGATCAGTCTGTGGAGCAAATCCTAATTGGAATGCCATAAAGTGCCATAAAGAAATAAAGGACAACAATTAGCAGTTTAGGCGATATAAATATTTAGGTGCCTATCCAGACTCAGCCATTTATTTTTAGAGTATTTAAAAAAGAGAACTAGTCATCTGAATGATTGGCATGTAATAGACCTTGTCATAAATATATAGGTAGAAAGCTAGAAAGACAGGTATATGACAGATAGACAGGCAGACAGACAGAGAGACAGACAGAAAGTTAAGTAGATAGAGGATATGTAAAAAATGGGTCCCACCTAGAAAAATACATAAACTGCCTAAGGTAAGAATGCCAGGAAAAAAATATTTCTTACTATGTCTAAATGTGAGACTACAGAATATTTAAAAATGAGCACAATTTTAAATGTAGTGAATTTAAGAAATTGTGGGTCAGGAAGATGGAGGCCGAGCCAGTTGGACGATGTGAGTCCCAGTGTGAGTGAGTGAGTGTATGGAAAATGTTCCGTATGTGCTGGTGAGTGAGTGGGCATGTGAGTGGCTGACTGAGTGAGAGCTAGGGAGCTAGCAGCCAGGGATCTCCTGGTACAGCGACCGGTGTTACAGCTGCTTGGTTTGGACCCTAGCAATTCCCGGGTCACAGAAGTTGAGTGCCATTTTTAAAAAAATACAAAACCCTTCCTGGGAAGAAAATTCTGGAAAAGACTGACTGAGTAGGGGCTCATGAGCAAGTGGCCAGGGCCCTACTGGTGTAACAGCTGGTGCTGCAGCTTTTCTGTTTGGTCCCTGGCTCTTCCCAGGGTGCAGAAGCTTAGCGCCATTTTTTAAAAAATGGACAAAAGTCTTCCTGTGAAGAAACAGTGGGGAGAGACTACAGCCCGAGCTTGCCTCACCACTGCAGCAGGAGAGACTGCCAGCCCCAGGCTTTGCCTCACCACTTCAGTGCCTGGCCAGGGCATTGGCAGCAGGGGTTGCAGAGAGAGTCCAGAGGCACAGTACCACTGGAGTGGACAAGAGAGTCACCCCCACCACCATCTTGAGGGAAGGGCTGGAAAGTGCCCTGACTTGCTCACCATGGAACAACAGATCCCATTTCTGTGACTAGTGCATCAACTACTCAGGGGTTGATCATGACCCAGAGGGAATATCCTGAAAGCACAAACTTCGGAGGGACCTGACTAGTGCTGAGAACCAGGCACCCCACCGCCTACCCTGATCCAGCCAAGGGATAAAGGATGTGGCCAGAAAACTATGATTTTTTTTCCTTCCCAGCAATCTTCTGAACATCAGACCCACACAGCTAGGCCACGACTGAGAGGGGCAAACCCAGGCATAACCTTAACGTTAGTCTCAATAGGAGAACTCCATTGCAGGATAGGCCTGGCTGGGACACCCCCTATGAGTACATACCTGGGTAAGGGAAAATTCCGCACCTCACCACCAGAGGAGTTCTCCTTGACCATACAAGAGTGGGAGAGGAGGATGGCAGTCCTACCTACCTCCAGTGCTCCTCCTCCTCTGCTTTGGAAATTGGAGAGAATAAAACAGGAGAGAGCAGGAGAGCTGGAGAGAAATGACTAGAAGAACAATTACAGAGCCTGTCACAGACGACAGGTTTTTTTTTTTTTTTTAATTAATCATTTTTTAAATTTAAAAAAATTGTTTGCCTGTTTGTTTATCTAATTTTTAAATATTTTTCCTTTGTGCAAGAATGTTTATGTGAGGGTTTGATCTGCATCCCCCCATTTTTTCTTTTCTGTTTCTTTCTTCTTTTGTTTGTTGTTTTCCGTTTATGTGAATGATTCAGAGCTCATCTTTCCATTTTTCTGTTGTTTGTTTGTTTTTGCTCTTTTGTTCTTCTGTTTATTTGTATTTTATTTTAATTTAGTTTAGTTTAAGGTGTGTGTCAGCATATGTGTGAGGGTTTAATTAGAATTTTTTTTTCTTTCTAGTCTTTCTGTTTTTCTTCTCCATTCATTTGTGCTAAGGGTGTATGTTTAGTTTTCTAGATTGTTTTTTTGTTGCTGTTTGTTTTGTTTCACTTTGTTGGTCTTCTGGTTTGCTTTGGTGTGTGTGTGTATATGTCTATGTGTGTGTGTTCAAATATTTTTTTGCTTTGGTTTCTGCTTTTATTGTTCTGCTTTTTTTTCTTTCTTTTTTAAAAAAAATTTTGTTCATCTTATTTCATTCTATTTTTCTCTGTTCTCCTCATTGCTGTCACTGTATCTTGGACCCAGGGAGTACACACACTTACCTATTGCATCATCATAGAGTGCTGGTGGGAGTGGGTCTCAGTGAACACATACCACAATCAGTGAACACTGTAATTTGCAAGTAGTCTCTGAATCCTAGCTCCACATCCCTTACCTTATTTGAATTTCAAAACTACAAGAGGACAAACCTTCCTACCCACAGTCTTATTTCAAAATACAACAAATCCAGAGCCCAGGTCAGGGAAGAATAGAAGGCTGAACAAATATCAGAAGTGAAAGCCTCTTCCACTGATATGGAATAACAGAACTAAAGAAAAAAATAAGAGATCTGTCACAAATGAGGAAAAACCAAAGGAAGATCACAGAAATTTTCGAATGTAAGAAGAGAAAATGCCTGAAAAATCAGACCATGGAGCCCAAACAGTGGAAGTCACCAACAACTGGCCCCAGAATACAACAGGGATTAGGGAATGGATGGAAAAGGTGAATAGGACACAAGAAAGACAAGATGCAACACTGAAAGAACTTGTAACAGAGATTTTGGCAATAAAAAATTTCATCCAGGAAATACATAACAAAATGACAAGCATGGAAAGCAGAATTAATATACCTGAAGAAAAAATCTCAGAACTTGAAGAGTAGAAAATGGAATTAACATGATCTATAAAAAAATAGAAAGAAGACTCAGAAATAAAGAATAAAGCCTATAACAGATGTGTGATTATATCAAGAGACCAAATCTATGCCTGATTGGTATCCCAGAAGAAGAAAGGGAAATGGAAAAAAACTTGGAGCAAGTATTTCAGAAAGTAATCCAAGAAAACTTTTCCCATCTCACCAGAGATGTGACCAATCAAACACAAGAGATACAGAGAACCCTCACAAGACATCAAATGAGAAGTCCAACCCAAAGACACATAGTAATTTACCTACAAAAAGTAGACACAAAAGACAAAATCCTAAAAGCAGCAAGAGAGAGAAGTCAGACTACCAGGGTAAACCAGAATAGCATCAGATTTATCAGCAGACACACTACAAGCAAGAAGGAACTGGAGTCCAATATTTAAAGTCTTCAAAGATAAACAATTTCAACCAAGAATTTTCCACCCAGCCAGCTCAGTTTCATCAGTGGTGGAGAAATAAAATCCTTCCCAGACATCTAATCTCTAAGAGACTATGCAGCTTCCAGACAGGTTCTGCAGGAGACAATTAAAAAGATATTAAGCACAAAGGAAAGAAAAAAAATAATGACCACATACTTCCCAAGAGAACAGCAGAGCACAGAATCAACAGAGAATACATCACAACAAGAAACATGAAAACACATACATACATCAACCCCAAAGCCAAAAAGAAAGAAACAAGCAAACAAAGAAAACGTTTTATAAGAACCTCATGACAGGGATAAACAATCACATTTCGATAATCAGTCTAAATGTGTAGACTAAGTGCACCACTAAAAAGACACAGAATGGTGGACTGGATAAGTTGCATCCAGGAAACTCCCCTCACCAAAAGGGATGCACACAGACTCAGAGTTAAAGGCTGGAAAATGAGTTTCCAGGCAAATAGATCACAAAATAAGGCAGGAGTCATGATCTTAATATCAGACAAAACAACCTTTAAGCTATCAAAAACTTTGAAAGATGCAAAAGGATACTACATAATGATAAAAGGGTCAATCCATCAACAAGAAATATCCATCTTAAACATATGTACACCCAACACAGGAACATCAGGATTTATAAAGCAACTACTAAGTAAACTAAAAAAAAAAAAAAAAAAAATCGACTCTAACATTATTATAGCAGGAGACTTGAATACTTTACTAACAGCCTTAGATAGATCATCGAGGCAAAAAATCAACAAGGAGATCAAGAACCTAAACCTGACACCCAACCAAATGGGCTTAATAGATACCTACAGATTATTCCACCCAACAACCATGGAATATACATTCTACTCATCACCACATGGAACATACTCCAAGATCGATCACATCTTTGGCCATAAATCAAGCATAAATAAGTTCCATAAGGTTGAAATCTTGCCATGCACCTTCTCACATCACAGTGGAATAAAAATAAATGTCAACACCAACAAAATATCCCCAAAGCCCACAAAAACATGGGCACTAAATAACATGATGCAGAACAACCACTGGGTCAACACTGAAATCAAAGCAGAAATTAAAAGATTCCTGGAAACAAATGAAAATGAAGATATATCTTACCAAAACCTATGGGATGCCATGGAAGCAGTTCAAAGAGAGGAATTTATATCTCTATGAGCACACAGCAAGAAAATGAAAAGATCACAAGTGGAGATCCCAACGAATCACCTAAGGGAGCTGGAAAGAGAAGACCACCAAAACCTCAACTTTAATAGAAGAATCCAAATCACCAAAATAAGAGTCCAGGAATGGGACATAGATGACAAAAATATCATAGAAAACATCAACAAAACAAAAAGCTCATTCTCTGAAAGAGTTAACAAGATTGATGGACCCGTAGCCAGAATGACCAAGAAAAAAAGAATAAAGGCCCAAATAAATAAACACAATTAGAAATACAAAAGATCAAATCACAACTGACCCCAAAGACATACAAAAGATTATCAGAGATTACTATGTACACCTATACAGAAGCAAACTTGGTAACCTAAGAGAAATGGAGGAACATTAAATAGAAGAATAACAACCCAAGAAATTGAATCTGTCATATGAAAACTGCCTACCAAAAAAAAAAAAAAAAAAAGCCCTGGACTGGTTGGTCTTCCAGCAGAAGTCTACAAAATGTACAAGGAGGAAATGATACCAATCCTATTGGAAGTATTCCATGCAATTGAGAAAAGTGGAAGTCTCTTCAAATCATTTTAAGAAGCTAATATCACACTAATATCCAAACTGGGTAAAGATCCAACAAAAATAGAGAACTACAGGTCAATACCCCTTATGAAAATAGATGCAAATATCTTCAACAAGATATTAGCAAATCGGATCCAACAACGCATCTCAAAAATTATCCAATATGACCAAGTAGGTTTCATCCCCAGGATACAGGGTTGGTTCAACATTTTCGAGACCATAAATGTAATTAAATACATCAACAGATTAAAAAAAAAAAGAACCACATGATTATATCATTAGAGGCAGAAAAAAACTTTTGATAAAATCCAAAATAGCCATCTATGATAAGCCCACAGCTAACATAGTGCTAAATGGTGAGAAACTGGAAACATTTCTCCTGAAAACTGGAACAAGACAAGGCTTCCCACTCTCACCCCTCTAGTTGAACATTGTGTTGGAAGTTCTAGCTCGGGCAGACAAGAGAAGGAAATCGGGGGCATTCAAAAATGAAAATAGGAAGTCAAGTGATACCTCTTTACTGATGATATGATCCTATACCTTGAAAATTCAAGAGAATCTGTCAAAAGCCTGCTTCTACTAATAAAGGACTTTGGCAGGGTCTCAGGGTACAAAATAAATGTACCAAAAAAGTTGCATTTCTATACAACATCAAGAAGCAGACAGAGACCCAAATAAAAAGCACAATCTCATTCACAATAGCCACACATAAAATGAAATACCTCAGCATCTTCCTAACAGAGAGGTGAAATAACTTTACAATGAGAACTGCAAAACACTGCTCAAAGAAATCCAAGAAGACACAAACAAATGGAAAAATATTCCATGCTCATGGATAGGAAGAATCAACACTGTTAAGATGTCCATTCTTCCAAGGCAATTGACAGATTCAATGCAATACCCATTAAATTACGAGCATGATTCTTCTCAGATCTGGAAATGACAATACAGAAATTCATATGGAAACATAAACAACTATGAATAGCCAAAACAATCTTTAGCAAAAGAAACAAAGCAGAAGGTATCACACTTCCAGACTTCAAACTTTACTACAAGGCTACAGTAAACAAAACAGCCTGAACAAGAACCGGCATATAGACCAGTAGAACAGGATAGAGATTCTGGAAGCAAAGCCTCAATTTCTCAACCAGTACATCTTTGACAAAGCCTCCAACAACAGCTACTGGGGAGAGGAGAACCTATTCTGTAAATGGTGCTGGAAAACTGGCTGATCACATGCAGAAAATTGAAACAGGACCCCTACTATCACCATACACAAAAATTAACTCTAAGTGGATCAAAAACCTAAAAGTAAACCTCAAACTATAAGAACCTTAAAAAATACAGGAGGCATTCTTATGGAAATTGGAACTGGCAACCAATTCCTATTCAGAACCCTTGGTGCCCGTACCATAAGAATTAAAATGAACAGGTGGGATCTCATCAAACTGATAAGCTCTGCAAAAGCAAAAGAAACTGTCAAGAGAGTAGGGAGACAGTCTAAAGAATGGAAAAATATATATGTATTTGCCAACTGTATGTCCAACAAAGACCTAACATCTGGGATCTACAAGGAACTCAAACATGCTGAAAGGAAAAAAAAAAAAAAACAAAAAAACCCAAAACAACCCCATTAAGAAGTGGACAAAAGACATGAATAGACACTTCTCAAAAAAAGATATACAGGCAGCCAACAGACACAAGAAAAATGTTCAGTCTCAGTCTCACTAATCTTTAGAGAAATGCAAATCAAAACCACATGAAGATAGCACCCAACTCCAGTAAGAATGGCCATCATTAACAAAACAAACAGCAACAGATGCTGGCGAGAATTCGGAGAATAAGGTACGCATCTACACTGCTGATGGGAATGCAAACTAGTGCAACCTCTCTGGAAGACTGTGTTGTAATTTCTGAAAGAACTAATTGAACTCCCATATGACCAAGCAATTCCACTATTGGGAATATACCTGGAGGATATATTCTACAAAAAAGCTACCTCCACTCGAATGTTTGTTGCAGCTCCATTCACAATAACAACATGGAACCAACCATGCTGCCCATAGAAGCTGAACTAGATAAAAAAAAAAAAAAATGTGGTACATATACACAATGGAATATTATACAGCTATAAAGAAGGACAAACATATTGACTTCGTAGCAACTTGGATGGATTTAAAGTCGTTCATACTCAGTGATCTATTACAGAAACAAAGAACAGAGTACCATATGCTCTCACTCACAAGCAGACCTTAAATAATTGTCATAATACTGTAGGAAAGGGATTGGCAGTAGTGGGAAACTCTCAAGGGGGGGTGCGATTGGCAGTTGAGGAAACTGCTGGGGAGGAGGGGCACAACTCATCAACAAGGGTACCTGCATATTCACAGTTTGTATACTTAATCCTGAATTGTACACCACATCTTTAAAATAAAAAAATAAAAATTAAAAAAAATCCAGGCCCCCCCCCAAAGAAACTGTGTAGTGGATTTTGGCAATTCAATGTGAATAAAGATTATTAATCTCTCTTTTATAAGTCTGTCAGTAACGGAATGCTGAAATGTCAGAAAAGAAATGTAGATAGATAGTTGTCTAGATATTGGGTCCTGCTCCTTTATTGTGTGTGTGTGTGTGTGTGTGTGTGTGTGTGTGTGTGTGTGTGTGTGTGTGTGTAGAGAGGGGGAGAGAGAGAGAGAGAGAGATTGAGCAAAAGAGAGAGAGAAAAACACCAAAGAAGAATGAAGTAGATGGACAGATTATATTGATTTTAACAGAAATAAGCCTATGAAAATAAAATTGTATGAAGAAAGTCACTTCCTACTTCAGGTCCCTGAAGTATGTCAGAAGTTACCATCAGACATCTCTAATTTTGCAATATGACAGACTAAAATAAATATTGTATGTTCTCACTTATTAATGGCAGCTATGCTAAGGGTCTGCAAAGACAAATAAAATGGTATAATGGACATCAAAGACTCAGAAAGGAGAGCGTGGAAAGGGGACATGGGATGAAAAATTAACTATTACGCCGGGCTCGGTGGCTCAGCCTGTAATCCCGCGCTTTGGGAGGCTGAGGTGAGTGGATTGCCTGAGCCCATGGGTTCGAGACCCGCCTGGGCAGCGAGACCTCATCTCTACAATAAATCAAAAAATCAGCCGGGCATTGTAGCGTGTGCTTGTAATTCCGGCTACTCGGAAGGCTGAGGCGGAAGGATCGCCGGAGCCCAGCAGGTTGAGGCTGTGGTGGCCGGGAGCGGCCACTGCACTCCAGTCTGGGCAACCGAGTGAGACTCCAACTCAAAAAAAAAAAAAAATTTGATAAAATAAATAAATTAAAAAAAAATTAACTATTATGTACAATGTGTACAGGTGGAGGTGGCTTTAAAAGCCCAGACTGCTTTGCCACTGGACAATGCATTCATATAACCAGAAATCTTCAAAAGTGGACTGGATATAGAAAACTTGGTACACATACATGATGAAATATTACATAGCTATATGGAACAAAATTGTGTCCTTAGCAGCTACATGGATGCATCTGGAGACCATTATACTATGTGAAATTACACAGAAATAAAACAAAAAAAACCTGAATACTGCATGTTCTCACTCATAAGAGGGCCTCATCACTGGTCACACAATCACAAAGGTGGATATAACAGACACTCAACAATGCTAAAGGAAGGAGGAAGGATAAGGGGCATTCTGCTACACACTAGGTACCAGGTCTACTATCAGTGGGAGAGAGGGCCCTCTAGAAGACCACACCTCATCTACATACAATCTATATATGCAGTAAATATTTACATGTACCCCGCAACTCTAATTTTTTTTAACTGTACCTCTAAAGCTATTGGAGTAAAAGTAAATAAATGAATAAATAAAATAATGATTTTTTAAATGCTAAAATTAAGAGACCTATACCTACTCACCTCTATTGCACAGCTAATGAAATATGTTTTCTTTCTTAACACTAACAAAGTTAAATACACTGTTTGTATCAGATGAAACAAACAGCTTGGAGTTTAGGAAACCAGCTGTGATTCATATGTGGTGCCTACTAAAAACTAGACATTAAACAAAAATATGTAGATTTAATAGTGAGATTCTTTCACTCTCTGCTTCTTCTTGCTGTCAGAATGATTATGGCCAGCCAGGTTTGAATATCCATATGTGCACTCCCAGCAGAAACACGGATGATTTCTTTCTAGGAAAACTGACAGACCCAAAGGAAAATACTAAGAGACAGACAATTGGGATTTCAACAATGAAAATGTAAGTTGCCAACAATAACGGTACAGTACATAGAATGTAAACTCAAATGCATAAATACAGATTTTGAATTACTTTTAAATGAATATACAAAGAATAAAGATACAAGTTGAATTCAATTTACAATACTAAAATATTGTCTGGACAATCTCTAATCTCGTCAATGCTCCAAATTCCCATTTGTGTCAACACCTTAAATGCAATCTACTTTTTTCTCTTTGATATTAATCAATTCTATGTGTTTCTTTACACTTTTTAACCTAAAAAAAAAATCTAAATTCTTTTTGGTTTTGAACTTTAAAATAAAATGAGGTACTTTGTTATTCAAGTAACATTTTGTGTGGGTATTTGCATAGATGTGTTCATGTTTTCTATTAATTTATTTTATTGTATGAAACTAATCTTTCAATGACATTGCTGTGGCTACTCCATTGCATGAAAATGCAATAAATCACCTATTTTTATCTTGATTTCATTGGTTTTGGGTATTTTACTATTTCAAGCAATGCTGCTATAAACATTTGATATGTGTCTTCGGATGCATATGTGAAAATACTTTTTCTAAAGTATTTAAGAGAATAAATAATACGTAATAGGGTAAAGCTTCTTTAAATTTGCGAGATAATGAAAACTGTTTCTAAAGTCATTGTACAAATATAGATTCTACTACAAATGTGTATGAGGAACATAATATTTTTTTTTCTAAAAATATGTGTTAATACTTAGTTTCGCAAGCCTTTTCGGTTATTGCCAACCTGACATGTGTGCAGTAGTGTCCTTTGTGATTTCAATTTGCCTTTCTTTGATCACTAATTTGACTGAGTATATTTTTATATGTTCTATTTGCTATTCAGATACCTTTTTAAAATAAAGTGTCTAATCAAGTATTTTGAACACTCTCTGCAAAGTATTCAGGCTTTTTCTCACTGATTAATGAAAGCTCTCATATATTTTTGAATGAGAACGTATTGCAGGGTTTACTAACATTTTCTGTAAAGTGTTGGATAGAATACATTTTAAGCTTTGTGGCCAAGAGATAAAATCAAGCATATTATATAGGTTCCTATGTTACAGAGATAAAACAAATTCCTTCAAATTTTTAAATGCAATTTATATATAAATAAAAATACTTGAGTACTTTTGCTTTGCATCACACTGCATAAATGAGAATAATGAAATTATTTTTGGTAGGAATAATATTTAACTTAAAAAATGCCTGTAATTAATGTTTGCTGTTACTAAAATCTACTGCAGATATTCACCTTTTAATGCTTATCAGTAATGAGATCTTTTTCATACTTCAACATTTTATCATTTAAAATGCCATGTCACACAGATAGGTGGTGTCAAACATTGATATCAGTCTATGAGCATATGAAGTACATTTATGATATTCATCCACTATAAATCATTTATAAGATTCTATTATTTTTTATTTTTTTATTGGGTTTAACCATGCCATTTCATTGCTAATTAATCACAGCAATGACGATTTGGCCAGTGCTCCTTCACTGCAGATACAAACATTTTGAAATATGGAAAATTCCTTTACATTTGCATTATGGTCCAATAAATATGTTGGGCTATAGAAAATGTATCTATTAAAAATCTGTGTGGGAAGTGGGATGTTGCATTATGTTTTATCTTTTGACAGCACAGCTTGTGATTAAAACTGCTAGTTGGAAAAATGACTTTACTGCAATATGATTTTCACATATAATACTGTTTTACCTTGTAAATTTAATAGAATTCATAAAGAAACATTATAAAATCTGCAAAAAAAACTAATTTCCACGACTGTTTAATAATCAATGGTGGGTGAGATTAGTTCCTTATTTTCAGGAAAAAATAAGTCAATCTCAGCCCTTAGCTAAAAGAATCACATAAAACTTTAGTAATGTAATGCTATGCTATGTAAAGAGGCAAGTCAAGATGCCAGCTTCTATTTCTGACAAAATAGAAATTACCCCAATGAAATCTAAGATAGCAATAAAAACTCGACTGGTTAGATAATATATTATAAATTCAAATATTTACAACAAATTTTCCACATCATGATTTACAATACAACATAATCATAGTCTTTAAACATTTTATATTTTCACAAGAATTGCAATTGTTTTTCATGAAAACTTTTACTTTTCTATACATACATTTACTACCTTTAACTGTAACACATATTAGCACATTCCACTTCAGGTTGTCCCCAAAATGTGTTCTGTTAACTTTGAAAATGTTCTCCCCTGTACTTGTTCCAAGTAGGTATTTCACAGAAGCTAGTTCTTAAGTATTGAATCCTCAAATGGACAACAAATGAACATCTATTTATGTATCAAGAGCTAAGGACAAACACTAGAAATAATTTACCTTTAAAGAAGAATATTGATGATACCCCAGTGTCCTTTATTCTTTGAGCAAGTGCTTTTACTGAAAGGCTAATAGTCATAAATAAATTGATTTTCTCTGGGTATATTATTTCAACTTCTGCAATTAAGCATAATTTAATTATTTCACTATCAATAATTGGGCTTTCCCTGCTTGGTTAACAAATGATTCACTTGAAAACACACTTTCCTTGAAGCTTCATGTCCACTTTATATTTTGTGAGGAAATTCTGCTGTTACAAAATATTCTAATTTATTTGACTGCTGCTTTTCTATGAGTTTAGAATACTGTTACAACTATTTAGTCCAGTAATTTCAACTTATGTTGTATTATTTTAGGGCTGAATTAGTGTCATTGTATAATTATCACAATTTTTTGAATCTAACATGATAGGAAATAATCCTTTCTCTTATTTACCTTAAAAAATATGACATTAGAAGTCCAATTTTCTTTTGACATGATGAATGTGCTATGACATTAAAATAGGTAAATTTAAATTCTGTATAGAAATACATGATATTCAAAAGACTTATAAATGTGCCATAGTGATTTATAATGCACTAAGCGAAGATGGAGACCCAGGAAAGCTTCACATATGTTCTCTGATGAAACTATTCAGTTTTGCCATTATAATTAAAAAACAACCATAGATAACATGTAAACAAATGAGTATGCCTCTATTCCTGTAAAACTAAAATGTGAATTTCATGTAATTTTCATGTACCACAACGCATTCCTCTCTTGATTTTTTTATCCATTTAAAAATGTTGGATCCTACTCAGGCTGCAAATAGTAAAAAAATCAAGCAGTTGACAGATTTGGCTTATGGGCTGTGGTTTTCTAATCCTTGGCCTATATTCCCAACACATGTTACACATATTTTCTCTAACTTCGTAACTTACCGTTTCTCTCTTCATGGTATCCTGTGAAAAAAAGCTTTAATTAAAAAACAAAAATAAGGTTAATTTGTCAGTATTTTTCTAGATTTATTAATAATTGTGTAACTTTGTAAAATATATTATTTACTACACTGACATAATGAAATATAAATGCCTAGCTTTGTTTTCAGCATACCATACTGTATTAACTTTCTGTATTTTCTTATCTAAATTACAGCGATCTTTATTTCAGCGTTTCTGCCTGTATTTATTTTCTGACTCATTTTATTTTGATGTTTGATTCCTTTTATTCGTCTGTAAAATTTTTAAATTCCAGACCCTAAATTATTTGGATGTGGACTAATCATTAACTGTGATTTCACTTTCTGTTTATTTCAGTTTTGATATTTGACAGGAACTCACAGGCGACGGAATTTGGGAGCTCCCAAATTTTTCTTTATTGTGAGAAGGGATTCTCCTGACAAATATTCTCAAATGTGTTTTACTTTTTCTTCCTTATTGAGGAACTACTATAGTTGTTTGTTAAGTAAAAATTGAAATAAATTGTTCTTTCTGTTGGCTTTAATAGTGTTCACTTTCAACACCAAATCTAGACCCATCTTCCTATTCAGCAAGTTCATAAAAGGTGGCAGGCATCAAGGTTTTCAGAAACCATTGGATAATGGATTAAAATCATTACCTGTCACATAAAATAAATAAAATCTAATAAATACTTAAAACATGCCACAGATCTGGGTTTACAATCTCTGTGTTTCCAACTAAATCATCAAAATCAGATTATAGAAAATCTAGACTATATAATCAACACCAAAATACGAACCTGTGACTTTAATCCTTCTATACTTAAGTATATCTCAGATGCACTTTGCCTAAGATATTTTTTCAGTTATGACATAAACTGATGTCTACATTCAAGCTTAACTCAGATATCTTATGTTTTTCAGAGTACTAAGACACATTGTGCTTTCATGGCAGGAGTTTTTGTTGTTGTTTTTTTTATTAAACATCCTGGTGCCAATTAAAAAAAATAAACTTGCAAAGAGCTATAACAATAGTAAATATTTTATCTGTCTTGTTCTGATTATCATTCGATGTCTATTTCTAATTTATAGCAATAGTTAGAGATGTTTTGGATGTCTGAAGTTGAGCTTGAGATAATACTAAATTTCCAAAAAACATGCAAAGAAGTATTCAGTATTCAACAAATTTTATAACAGTGATTGAAATCTAATGTTCAGCTGCATTAAAACTTGGATACATAGTCAATAGCATGACTTTCATTCGCATCTCACTAGTCCCACAAGGCTAGTCCTGAACTTTCTGCAAAGAAAATTAAAAAATACAGTCCTTTTAGGTGCCCAGGAAGAGTAAACGGAATTTGTGAGAATCTCTTCCACCTCTGTGTCATCCCTGAAGAAGAAAGATGAACACGTAAAGTGTTAGTCCTCTGTTTCAATACTCAGAAACCTATATACTAGACACGTTAACGCAGATGCAGGGACGCCTTGGATTTTAATGCCCTTCTTTTTAGGAAAAAAAGAATAATATTACTATGGCCTCCAATAATTTTATATAAGTATCTTTTATTGGTGAAAAGTAATTAGCAATCAGATTACCACCTGTGTTGGAGAACTAGAGAAATATGAAGTGTGGATGAGCCAATTCTGCATACTGGCATAAGGAAGAATAAGACTTTACAAATTTCTAGAATCAAGAGGAATAAAACAAAGGTGACAAACAGAGAATCAGGAATCAGAATAGCAATTGTGACTGAACAGCAATACTAGAGCCTAGAAGACAACAAAAAAGTTCAAAACTCTTAATGTAAATTAATGCCAATCAATATCCAGAAAAACTTCAAATTGGAATTTAAAATAAAGACAATTTTGCATTCTTGAGATAAAAAATATTTACCCATCTTGAACTATTTCTAGAAGCTACCAAAGATTATACTTTTCTAATATGAGTGAAGAAACTAAAAAATATGAAGATCGGAGTAAAGGCTGCACATTACTATAACCTGAGAGAAATATGAATAATGGTGAAGGATTGTTCTACCAAGACTTACAGCATTGGTATAAGAAAATTTTAAAATAAGTGCAAGCTATATTTTAAACAAAAAAAGAGCATGAAAAATATCCTATTGAGACACAATTAGAGGCAATGAGAGCAGGTATGAGAAAATTGAGCAATTGTAAATGCATAAGACAATGGCAAATGCTATTACGGGCGTAATATGACAGTTTTGTTTTGAAAATTAGTTTAGCAACACAGAGGGTGACAAAATTGTATACACATTTTGAGAACTATTATCTATGTATTACTTTTCAAAGGCGAATTGAATTATGGTAGCAATGTGTTTTTGCAAAAGTCAAATGTGATTTGTGTTCATCTTTTGTTATCAGTGTATATTGAGTATTACAATTTTAATACACTTTTTTCTTTCTTAAAATGTGAATACATTTTTTGGCACCCTCTGTGTAATATAAATATATGCCTCTCTATGTGTTATTAACAAGCAGTTTCCATCATTACCATTCATTCTCAAAAGGTAAATTAATAATGTGAACAGGGGTATTCAAAAAGATGTTTACCGTGATGTTATAATGCTAGTGAACATATAAACAAAATGTATGACATAAATAAGATGGCATGTAATTTGTAAACTTTAAAAAGATCACTTAAATGTATGACCTAGAATGATAGCTACAATATAGTGTTGCAAAATATATTTTATATGGATAATTGTATGCTTAAATATATGTGCATCTATCTAGGTAGTCATACTAGAAGTATGTTCAACAAAATATTTTATGTAGCTAATTTTTCTTGGTAAAATCATAACAGTGTTTACTTTCTTCATTATGATTTTTTAATGTGCTTACATTTCTTAACAAGTTTGTGTAATACCAAAAATTATAGACTTTTTGAAATGGTGCCATCTATGAAAGAAGAACAGGACAATATTTATGTCAGAATCTGAATGTGTGAACATAGGATGTTAAATTTAATAATATTAAAAAAACACTGACATGATTTTCTAAATGTGAGTTATGCAGATGGTGACTTTTTACAGTAAGAAAGCAGATACCCATATGGCCATCTCAAATCATGAAATCTGCTTCTCATTGAGTATTTTCTCTCAATAATTGTCATAATCATTTTTCAATTTTCACATATTGGAAACTTGACAGTCAATTTTGACAGCTGTCTTTCACCCATCTCCCTCATCCAGTCTCTCATCATTTCTACAAACTCTTCTTTTGAATAATTTATTTATTTTAAAAATTCCTTTATTTAATGTTCTTACTCTAATTTTTCATCATGACCACTAAACTGGGGAGAAATGCTCTCATTTTTGTTTAAGATGAGTTAAGTTAAATCTCTTTCCCATATTGCACCAGACTTAAATTAAAAAGAAAAAAAGAGAAGTCTCTCTTGCCTGCGTAATTTGTCTGGTACAATTTTTCTTTGAGAACATCTGGTACAGATAAAGAGTGAAAGGACTGGACAACTACATGATAATTTGCTCACGGCATTAAATAGAGTATTATGGTTATAAGTTTTAAGTAGAATCAACTAGTGGCATTGTGAGCTTTTCTCCTATTACATACTACTGAAAGAGTACCAGGTGCTATGTAGGTGAAGAATTTAATTTAACCAGGTTTGGGTATTTTTGTTTCTTCTCTCCTCTTTCCAACAAGCTAATATGTAGAAATAAGAGAGATGAAAAATTTAGCATTGAGAAAAAAATTACCAAATGCAAATGCAAATGGTCAGGGGAAAGATAGCACACTCTATCTTAATGGATTTGAAAGAATCAGGGTGCCAGACAGATGTGACCGAAGTATAGGAGCTAGTGATGAGAGAATGTTATTACAAAGCAGGTGCATACTGTGGTTATGTCCAAACCCAGAACACTTACTATGGAAGTAATTAGCTGTTTTAGGACAGGGGAAAAGGAAAGACTATTAGAGGAGAGCAATTAAAGGAAAAAACATACGAGATTGCATAAAGACACATCTATGAGTATACTAAGAGAAGAGTTAAGAAGAGAGTAGCATGGAAGATGGTGAAGAAAGTGATAATAATCCATGTGACAAATATTTTTTTTAAATTGTACTTTAAAGGTGCAGGGTACAAATCAGATATAGGTATACAAGTGGTCAGGTAAAATTTGAGTCTCCCTTTGGTCCCCACTTCACCTGGTTTGAGATCAGGTATCTTTATTGATGTTATGTCCCCCACCTCCCTTCTCTGGCAGTGTCCTGCTACTTCAAATCCTTTTCTTACAGTATTATGGTAAATGTTCAGGGACCACTTATGAGTGAGAGCATGTGGTACTCGGTTCTTTCTTTCTGTGATAGATCACTGAGTTTGATTGACTCTAAATTCACTGAAGTTGCTGCAAAGTCCACAATTTTGTTCTTCTTTATGGCTGCATAATATTCCATTATGTATATGTACCATATTTTTTTATCCAGTCCAGTTTCTATTGGCAGCACACTTGATTCCATGTTTTTACTATCATGAATAATGCTGCAATAAACATGAGTGTGCAGGCATCTTTTGTGTGATCTAGTTCTTTTAGGAATCGCCACACTTTTCACAGAGGTTGAACTAGTTGCATTTCCACCAACAGGGTAGAAGCACTCCCTTTTCTCTGCATCCTCGACAGCATCTGTTGTTTTTGTTTTAGTAATAATGTCCATTCTTACCACAGTTATGTGGTATCTCAATGAGTTTTTGATTTGCATTTCTGTGATGATTAGTGAGGCTGAGCATTTTTCATGTATCTGTTGGCAGCTCATATGTCTTCTTTTGAGAAGTATCTATTAATGTCTTTTGCCCACTTTTTAATGGGGCTATGTGCCTTTTCCCTTTCAGCACATTTGAGTTCCTTGTAGTCTCTGGATATTAGGCTTCTGTTAGATATGCAGTTGGCAAATATTTTTTTCCCATTCTGTGGGCTGTCTTCCCAGTCTCTTCATGGTTTTTGCTTTGCAAAACTTTTCGGTTTGATGAAGTCCCACTTGTCAATCTTATCGCTCAGGGCATGAGCTTTTGGGGTTTTGATGAGGAACTGGTTGCCTATTCCAATTTCCATAAGGGTGTTTCCTGAATTTTCTAAGATTCTTAAATATTTGAAGTTTTATGTTTAGGTCTTCAATTCATTTGGAGTTGATTTTTGTGTATAGTGATAGGTAGGGGGCTCTGCTTCAATGCATATGGTCAGCCAGTTTTCCCAGTACCTTTTACTGAATAGGTTCTCCTCTGCCCAGGGGTTGTTATTGTAGGCTTTGTCTAAGACAAGTTGGTTGAGAAATTAAGGTTTTGCTTCCAGAATCTCTATCGTGTTCCATAGGTCTATATACCTGTTCGTGTAACAATACAAGATGGTTTTTATTATTGTAGCCTTTTAATAAAGATTAAAGTCTGGAAGTGTGATACCTTCCACTTTGTTTCTTTTGCTAAGGATTGTTTTGGCTATTTGTGGTCATTTATGTTTCCATATGAATTTCTGTATTGTCATTTCCACGTCTGAGAAGAATGATGCTTGTAATTTAATGGGTATAGTGTTGAAGCTGTAGATTACCTTTTGTAGGATGGACATCTTAACGATGTTGATTATTTCAGTACATGAGCACGAAATATTTTTCCATTTGTTTATGTCGACAAAATCTTTAAGAAATGAAGGAAATCTTTAAGAAATGATTAACAGTAGCTTACACAGCCCAATAACCTGATTTTCAAAGCTTGATGGCTTTAGAGAGGAGGTGTGACAGTGGATGGAAGTGAGAAATGATCTGAAAGGCACAAATGAGGACAAGATGACCTATTCTACCTCTAGCCAATAAGCAAGACATGAAAACAAAATGTAATCGCCACTAAATTTCCAAACAAACTCTTTTTTCCTTGTCATTAAACAAACAAACAAAAAAGCAAAAAGAAAGAAATAAACTTCCAAACCATCTTCCCGTTACCCATAGAGTCATTTCAAAATTGTAGCATAAGTTAGTTAATAAGTTGCATGGTTTTTTGTGACTAAAGTTCACAGGACATTTGCAGCCTTCTCTTGCCTGTGCGTAAGGTTGATCTTGCTGGAGGGCACCTTCCATGCTTCTTTTCTGGAAAAGTACTGAGACCCTTCAAACAAACTTCAACCTGACATTCATAGCATTGGTTCTAAGACATTTACCTGAAACACTTCTAATCAATTTGTCAATCATGATAAAAAAAGAATTTACTTTTTTTCTTCAATAAATGAGGTCAGTAAAATAGGAACATTTTTTCTTATGATTTTATCCCAAAATCTGCTTGTGAATTTTGTGATTCAGATTTGACAGATGAGGCTTATTCTGTTCAGTGCTCTCTAGTAAATCATCATTAAGTTTCTCTTGGTATTTCTCTGTAAAGTGTTCTGGTCATCTAACACAATCTTTGTTTTAAAACTTAATTTAATTTCATCTTACGTAACTAGCTATAGCCCTCAGGCGCACAACCTTTTAGGTAATCAATTAACTTAACTAGCCTACTTTCTGATTGAATATATTGTCTTCCATGAATCCCAAAGAAGCATGATAATTCTTTCCATTAACCATACAAAACTTGTGTTATAGTCAAGCTTTTGCCTGGGCTGCCAACAACACACTAGGGACAGAATTTGTTGTTAGCTTGCCGTATTCGTAATACTCTTTGTCTGTCCACACAGGCAATTCTTAGGGTCATATCCAAGTTTCTTTAGTAAGATTTGTCTCTTTTCACCACTTCAACCTGAAAATAGGTAGGGAGCTATCCTGATATTAATTCATCATCATTATTTTTTTCATCTCCTGTATTTTCTTGTCAAAAAGTAGTTAGGATTCGTGGGTTGAAAGACAATCTTTTCTATAGTGCCAGTTTGTGGTTACAATAAACATTCAATTATCAAATCAGACACACACTGATTTGACTCAATAGACTGTACTCAGTAACCCATTTTATTAATGGTTTAAGACATGCAGGTAAGTATATGGCACAAACTATTCTTTCTTTAGAGAGTGGTCTGAGACTATCAAATGTAGCTCTCACCATCTTGTTTCCCATATTAGTAATAAACATGTGAGATTTATTCTAAGCAATGCGTGAAGATGTATGACTAACATAGAGTAAACAGCTTTAGTTATAGAAATGTCCATCTTATATGTCATTAATACATTTTACCAACATTCCTTAACTCAGTACTTTTTCTTCAATAAATGTTTGCGAAAATCCATGCATAATGCTAAAAGCAACTCTTTGATAAGGACTTTCCATTTCCAATCTTATGAGAAATAGCATATGTATGTTTACTAACAGGCCAGGTTACAAGAATGTAAACTAGATGATTTGATGCGGTCACTACTTTTGCTGATGTCCTATTGAAGAGAAAGAATGGAAAGCAGACTTTGCTATGAAAACTGTCCTTCACAAAAAGGAACAAAAATAGTTATTAATGATTATCTAGCATGTAAAGAAATAAATATTCTATTCACTCAAGTAAGTTTTGTTTGTTTTTTTTAATTTTCCTGTGATTGAAACTCTCTTATATTAGAAGTGATATGATTTTGAAACACTGTAACATCCAACCAATATATGCTCCCTGGGTAAGAAATATTTCTGACCTATTTTTTTTTCTTCTTCTTCTCTCTTTCCTTCCCCTTCCCCTCCCCCTTCCCCTCCTTCCCCAACTCCCCCCCCCGCCCGCCCTTCCTTTTTTTAAGTTAGTGTCTCACTCAGTCACTCAGGCACAATGTGGCTCACCACAATCCTGGCATCCTTAGTCTAAGCCAACCCTCTTAACTCAGCCTCCTGAGTAGCTGGGACTACAGGTGTGTGCCTCCACACCTGATTAATTGTTTTTATTTTTTGTAGAGACAAGGATTCACTATGTTTCCTAATCTGGATTTGAACTTCTGGGCTCAAGCAATCCTCCCGTGTAGGCCTCTCAAAGTGCTAGGATTACAGGTATGGGTCACTGCACCTGGTCAATTTTTTCTTTATTTTAACATTTAATGATAGTTTAGAGCTAAATGGGTGCCAATTGAGGGAAATATTTTTCACAAGAAACAATTTTATTTATTTATACACAACACTATATGCGGACACGGAGACATATAAACATATACACACACATATTACCATCTTGCCTTACAAATAAGTGTTTAATAGTTTCTAAGCTTGATCCATAAATGACTTCATTTTTTTTTATTTACCTCTTACATCATCATCAGTGCATGGGCTTGAAAATTTATTCTTCTTATATCTTTATGGCTCTAATGGCATGCAATCATAATTCAGCTCTATGTCATCCTTAGTTCATGCTGGTTAATCAGCTGAGTCAGTGCCCAGCTGGGTTCTCTTGCATACTTTAATTTCACAAAATCATTCATCTCATTCCCAACTGAGTGAAAACATTTCCAAAGGTGGTGAAACCCAATACATTTTTATTTCTAAGATCGACATGTACATGTTATTTTCAGGGCATCCAGTGTGAGAACATTTATCATATAGAGCTGATATTTTTGTCACTTAGCTTTAATACTCCTTAGTTATCTCTGGGTTATATTATTCTACAGCCTTGGTCATTGAAAAAATATGTATCGATTGTCTCTCATTTTTTATTTAGTTTACATATTACATAGATGCCCAAAGATCTTGTATTGATGCTAAAAGAAATAAAATAAGAACTTTTAGCCATTTGTAATACAAATACATAAAATTGAATATTCTCATATGTATACAAAATGTGACCCAAGAGTATATACTTGGTAACATAAAAATACACACACATATGCTTACATTTTACACACACACACACACATACCTACAAATATACACACACACATATTTATATATGTATTAAATTTTAGAAACTAAACTGATAAAAATTTAATGATATTTCTAGATCTAGCCTTTATAGATTTTTTCTTTATACTTTTTAAAATTTTTCAAATGATTGATAATATGTTCATGTTATATTTATAGAATAAATTATATCTATGTGGAGTGCTTAAATATCAAATAGTATTTCTATTTGATAGAAAGAATATATTTATGGCATCTCATGACTAGATTTCTGAATCCAGTGATTGAAATATGAATAATAAATTTGAATTATATGTACACTTTTGTAATTCCACTGTTTACCACAGACATTTCTTTATAAGATTATAGGTTTGTAACAAGTAAATACATTTTAAAATTTTATTCTAAGTGAAAAAAAAGGAATTTGCTGAACTGTGAAAAACTTAATATAAAATAAATATCTATACTGATATTTAGAATGCATATTTAAAAATAATATATTTTAGTAATCAATTCAGTGTGTCTAAATATTTATTGAATGGCTAAAACCAACAATGAATTTTACAGAGTAATTTAGTAGTTACAACTACCTGACAAGGAGGCACTATAACCTACAATTTACAGAAAATTTGAGGCTAAGACAACTTAAGTAACATGCCAAAATTAAAGAATTAAGATTGGAACATAAGTGTTTGTGTTAGCCTGTTTGTTATAAATTTCAATGCCCATTATTTTGTGTCTCAAATTATTAACTTTTCTTTTCTGCATGTCCAGATGATACTTTTTCATTTCACTTTCCTTTGTAGAGATAGTATAAGAACATTTCATTGTGTACAGTTATGATTTACAACCAGATGAGGAAAATTGACACTACATAGCAGGGGTTGACAAACTGTGACCATCAGGCAAAACCAGTGCCACCCAACCACAACTGCCGCTTGTAGTTAGAGTGTCATTGCAATATGTAAACTCATTTGCTGATTATGTATATTTGTCTTCATGATGCAATTGCAGATTAGTTATGACATAAACCATATTGTCTCTAAAACCTAAGAGATTTACTATCTGGGCTTTTGCAGAAAACGTCTGCCAAACCCTTTTATTTAAGGTCATTTATTTTGGAATCAGACAACTTAAGATTAGACCAAAGATATGACTCTTTATAGTTTTATAACCATAAACAAATAACGATAATGTTTGTTTCATTTTTATGTAGTATAATTATAATAATACTTCACTGAGCTATTTTGAGAATGATATGAGATGAAGACTGTGAAGATATGAAAAAATGTCTAATAATATTTATTATTGCAATTCACAAAAATTGTCTATATACTTTCTATTTTACTTGCTTGAGATTATTATAAGTAAAGTATGTAAATTATGCTTTCATAGGGAATATATTTTTTTCTTCAATATTTTTATTATGTATTTCAGCAGGGTCCTCGGAGTGATCTCCCTTAGCCAGAAACCATTTTCTATGTTTACATTGGTCCAGTGAATCCAGAATCTTGATTTATTGAATATAAATAGTATCAAAAAATGTTCAGGGTGTAAATGTGATCATATGTCTTTAACTTTTCTAAGTAATTTCGTCAATGTCCACATTTCTTATATGTAGGAATTCCAGTACCACACTCCTGAGGTTATGTTACTAAGAATTGTTCACAAATTTTAAGGAGTGTTAAAGTGGATTTATTTTTGTTTCCATAATGGATGTATCTGGTCAGCTCTGATAATTTTTAGTCCTATTTACACCATGAAGCAGTCACTAAGTTGTCTTCTGGGTAAAGAGGGTGTGGCAATAATAGCAAAAGACACCCAAATGTAACCTGTGTGAATAACTTCCAATGGGGCAGTATATAATTCTAATCATTTTTAAAAATGTATAAATTATAAGAAATTGTGACTTCTAGTCATGAGTTTAGGCATGGCTAATCCTCTTTCAGCTGCTTTTCTTAGCAGAAAATTTTCATTTTACTACATTTTTAACTTGATAACTATGTTATGTTTACCATATAAACAGGGAATTCAAGCTTCGTGTCCCCAAAATACACTGCTCTATTAAAAATTCAGAGAAAATATTCATTTTTAGCTTTATTTGGTCTGAATAAGCAACTTATCCACAGATACAAATATAGCAAATAATTTGGAGACATCTATTTAAAATTTAAAATAAGTTAGTAATATAACTAGAAATAACATTTTTTGTTTGTTTGTTTTCAAGCTACCTAGTAGCTCTTGTCTAAGATGTGATTTTTCTAAGTGTGTGTTGAGGAGTAGCTTTGGTAGTTCAATGCAATATTCACTAGACATATGCTCTTTCTCTGGCTTTATATTGATTTTTTTCATCCTTTGTGCATAGTTTCCTTCTGGTTCTATCTAACTCATTTATTTTATTAGTTATTCGAGAAACAAATAATTTGGAGGAATATTGCATTGCTGTGTATGGGTTCTCTAATGCAGGATAACTTTCCACATTCCCTAGAATTTACTAAAAGAAGACAATTATGTTTATTTATCATGAATGACTCCTCCTAAAACATCATCATCATACTGGCATATAAATCTATATGAGGATAAATAACTTGTATGTGCATGTCTTCAGTTTCCCAGAATATTTCTCTATTATAGTAGAACTGTCTTTTTTATGAATAATGAACTAACACCCGAGGTCTTCTCTTGGGCTGCACAATTGTAAATAACAGTTATTTTGCTTTATTTTTGCTTTACATGCAAAATCATGATCAACAAAAGATAAATGTGGCTAATTCTTCTTATTTCTATAGTAAAAGTTTAAAAAAATTCATGTCTCATTATATGTTAAAAAACATAATTAATGAACATAACTCAGAGATAAATACTTGAAATTATTCCAAAGTCTAAGACTTGGTAGTACTCTATAATACTAATGTCTATATTGTTAATATTAGTCTTGTCACATATGCAAATAATTTAAGGTAATAGTATTTCTTTTTAAAGTCTCATATCCTATGATTTTGAGGTTGTTTCAACCTGTTATGAAGGATATACAGAAGCTCTACTTTTTCTAATAAAATACATAATAGCATATGAAAATTAAGAGTAATTAGAATATGGCAAATATATTTTTAATATATCTTTTAATGAAAGATATCTAGGATGTTATTTTGGTCCTCAGAGTATTCTTTAGAAAAGAGAAGTCAAAACCCAAACATTTAAAGGCAATCTCAATGAAAAAAGTCTTTAAAAGTCTTTGAATTGAAGGTACAAATCATTCAAGAGAGGAAAAAAATGAAAGAAACCACAAACATGACTTGAATATTAATATAATTATCACTTAGATATACAGATTGTTTTCTTATTACATTCTGCCATAAAATTAATACTCTTTCGTCAGAGAATAAAATGGTATAAAATCAATTCTTAAACTATTAGTACATAAACTTCAGGATACTAGGCACAATGGCTTGAAAAAATACCTACTGAAAATGGAAGAGTTAAACCAAGACATGTTTATTGGCTGGTAGAACTTTCCAGACATTCAAACAGCCAACAGACACCTGAAAAAAAGACTCAGCCTCACTAATCATCAGAGAAATACAAATCAAAGCCACATTGAGATACCTTCTAACCCCAGTAAGAATGGCCATTAGCAAAACAAAAAACAACAGATAATGTTAAGGATGTGGAGAAAAGGGAACACTTCTACACTGTTGGTGATAGTGCAAACTAGTTCAATGTCTATGGAAAACAGTGTAGCAATTTCTAAAAGAACTAGAAATTGACCTTCCATACAACCCAGCAATCTTACTTCTGGATATATTCCCACAGGAACTCAAATCATTCTACAAAGGAGATACCTGTGCACACATGTTTATTGCGGCACTATTCACAACAGCAAAAACATGGAACCAAATGTACTGCTCGTCCAAAGCAGACTGGATTTAAAAAAAAAAATGTTCCATATACATTATGGAATACTATGTAGCTATAATGAAGGACAAACTATGGACTTTGCAGCAACTTGGATGGAAATCATACTCAGTGATCTATCACAGAAACAAAGACCAGAGTACCACATGTTCTCAATTATAAGTGGACCCTGAACATCTAGCATAATACTACAAGAAAGGGATTGGCAGTAGCGGGTCAAGGTCGGGGGGAGGGACATAAAATATCAATAAGGGTGCCTGATTCTATTCAAGCAAAGTGAGATCTAATAGGAGGACCAAACTTCACCTGTATGCAAACCACTGACGTACCCAATCCTGACTTGTACCTCACAACTTTAAAATTTTTAAAAATGGAATTTATTAAAAATTATATATTTATTCTTGCATGTTAAAACTTCAGTCACCTTCAAGGTATTCTTCATTTGATGCAATACATCTATTAATACACTTTTTTTACTGCTCAAAACAGTTTTTGAACTCGTCAATTTTGATGCTTTTTAGTGCTTCTGCTGCTTTTTTTTCACCATTTCCACATTGATAAAATGCTTCCCTTTGAGGACTTCTTTTATCCGTGGAAACAGCAACAAAAAGTTGCTTGGTGAGATTAGTTGAACAGGGAGGGTAGGGCATGGGGGTCAAGGTGTTTTTGGTCAAAAACTTTTGAACACTCAGAGCAGTGTGGACAGATGCATCCATAAATTGCCCATGATGAAATGGGTAAATGCTTTTAAAGAACCTCAAAAAAATTCACTGAAGTCTAAAGCAGCCTCTCAAAACAACGTTAGCTGGTAACTGATGCTGATGGATTCCTAGAACACTTATTTAGCGAGGGAAGCCTGTACTTTTGGGGGGCCCTCTCTTTGTACACACACATATATGTAGAGCGAGAATTGCATATATGTGTATAAGTACATATATATGTATTTATAGAGAGATAGCATATTTATATATGCCATACATATTGTTTTAAAATAACATATTGAAAAGTGGTACAACATTAATTTTACACAAACTTGCATCACTTAATTACATTTCTTTTATCATTGACTTTGAAAGATTCCAGAATAAAATCTCTATCCTGTTCCATTGGTCTATATGACTGTTTTTGTACCAATATCAGGCTGTTTTGATTATGTAGCCTTATAGTAAAGTTTAAAATCTGGAAGTGTGATGTCTTCCACTTTGTTTCTCTTGCTGAGGATTGTTTTGGCTATTTGTAGTCATTTATGTTTCCATATGAATTTCTGTATTGCTGTTTCCAGGTCTGAGAAGAATAATGTTGGCAATTTAATGTGTATTGCATTGAATGTGTAGGTTGCTTGGTAGGGTGGACATCTTAACAATGTAGATTCTTCCTATACAAGAGTATCATATGCTTTTCCATTTGCTTCTGTCTTCTTGGATTTCTTTGAGCAGTGTTTTGTAGTTTTTATGTAAAGGTCTTTAACAACTCTGGTTAGGAAGAAGCCAAGGTATTTCTTTTTTTTTTTTTTTTTCGTGGTTATTGTGAACGGGATGGTGGTTTTTATTTTGTTCTATGCCTGTTTGTTCTCAAGCAAGTCATCTTCAACAAAGTCTCCAACAACCACCACTGAGGAGAGAACCTATTCAGTAAATGGTGCTGGGAAAATTTGCTGACCACATGCAGAAAGTTGAAACAGGACACCTACCTATAACCAAACACAAATATCAACTCCAAATGGCTCAAGACCTAAAGATCAAACCTCAGACTATAAGAAAGAAACAAGGACACCTATAAATCGAAACACAATATGATCAAATCCCAGATATCCATGCTGTCAGAGAGAAGATAGAAAAAGTGGGACCTCATTAAACTGAAAAGCTTCTGCAAAGCAAAGAAACCATCAGGAGAGTGGGGAGACAGCACACAGAATGGGAAAAAATATTTGCCAATTGCATATCTGACAAAGGTCTAACATCCACGATCTACAAGGAACTCAAATATGCTGAAAAGAAAAAAAAAACCCATTAAAAAGTAGGCAGAAGACATGAACAGACACTTCTCAAAAGAAGATAGATAGGCAGCCAACAGACACATGAAAAAGTGTTCAGCCTCATTACTCATCAGAAAAGTGCTAATCAAAACCACGTTAAGATCCTACCTAACTCCAGTAAAAATGACCATCATTAATTAAAAAAAAACAAAAACAGATTCTGGTGAGGATGTAGAGAAAACGGAATGCTTCTACACTACTCACGGGAATGCAAACTAGTTCAATCTCTGTGGAAAACAGTGTGGCTTTTCTAAAAGAACTAGAAATCGACTTTCCATATGACCCTGCATTCCCCCTATTGGTAATATACCCATAGGAACACAAATCATTCTACAAAAAAGATACCTGCACACACATGTTTATTGCAGCACTATTCTCAACAGCAAAAGCATGGAACCAACAGTGCTGCCTATCAAAAATGGACTGGATAAAAAATTTTGGTACTTATATATGATGGCATGTCACACAGTCATATAGAAGGAAAAACATATGGACTTCACAGCAATTTGAGTCTATGATATTCAGTGATCCATCACAGAAACAAAGAACTGAGTACCACATTTTTTCATGCATTAGCAGACCCTGAACATTTATCATAATACTATAAGAAAGGAATTAGCAGTAGCAGCATCCTGTGGGTGGGCGGAGGGCAATATCAATAAGGGTAGCCTATCTCAAACCAGGTGAAGTTGGGACCAATGGGAGGCCCAAACTTTAACTATACAATGACTACTTGTATATCTAATCCTGAATAGTACCCAACATCTTTTTTTTTTTTTTTTTTGAGTTGGAGTCTCACTGTGTCGCCCAGACTGGAGTGCAAAGCCTCGCCTGCTGGGCTCCGGCGATCCCTCCGCCTCAGCCTTCCAAGTAGCCGGAATTACAGGCATGCGCTACCACGCCCGGCTGATTTTTTGATTTATTGTAGAGATGAGGTCTCACTGCCCAGGCGGGTCTCAAACCCGCGGGCTCAGGCAATCCACTCACCTCAGCCTCCCAAAGGCGCGGGTTACAGGCTGAGCCACCGAGCCCGGCCACAATATCTTTTTTTAAAAAGGAAAGATTCCAGAATGAATTTATTTTGTCTGAAACTAAGCTATTTTAAAACTAGTTTATACTTTTAATAGAAAAAATAATTCTCAGAGGACAATTAAAACCATACATTTTCATTACATGAAAATTAAAATGTTAAAGAATAAATTTAAATAGCTGGTTATTAAAGCATCGTAAGAGCGAAATTATATAATGATTATTAAAAGACCAAAGTCAATATAAGGAAAAATAGACCATGTCTATCTTAACATAAATTGAAGAGCACAGGGGTTGCCTTTTTATTTGACACTACATGTATGTAATTAACTTTATTATATGTAGAACCTAAAGGTATGTGAGCTGTATATGTACCATTGCAAACAAACCTCTTTTTTGTATGCTGTCCTTATTCCATTTAACAAAGCACTTAATTACCTTATTGGGAAGCATTCAAAGAGAAAAAAAATTCATGGATACAAAATTGTAAACTTACTGTTTTTATTTAAGTATGTAGATGTGAACTAGGAAGATTAATTCAATCACATAAAACTATAATTCTTGCAATCCTGTATGTGAAAGTCTGGATTGCAGACATATGATGGTACTTTTTTTATTCAATTAAAAATAATATTTATTGATTGATTGCTAAATGGCAGGCGTTTTCTTAGTCATTGAGATGCAATGATAAATCAGATTTAGAAGAATGTTTACTTTTAAATTACTCTCAGGTATAACTCCAAGCAGCTTTTCACATAAATTCCTTGATTTGTTTCTTTCCAACTGAAATGGAATGTTTTTTGTTATGTTGTTTGTGTAGAAACAGCAAAATTAATTATTAGATTCAGAAAAATGTATTTGACATTTTAATAAGCTTTCTTTATTGTCTCTTACACATAGCAAACACAATTGTGCCTTATCTATAGAATGCTTGAAATATAACAAACATTAACAAAAATAAAAAGGTATCAAAAGCATGACAAATTCATAGCATAGCTGTGAATACCAAAGCCTCTATTTGCTATGGCAACTAAAGTAGAAACCTCCCCTGAGTGGGCACAAAGTATCTGAATGTCATAATTTGTTATTAAGGCCTCGTAAGCAACATAAAAAAGTATTGGGGATGTCAAAATTGATGTTTCAAAAGCAATGTTTTTATCAGAAAGAATGGTGTGATCTCATAGCCTGTATTTTCTCCAGCATCTACAGTTGAGAAAACCACATAAAAAGGCAAATAGTTGCAATAATAAGCAGATTTTGTTGAGAATTAGCAGAAATGTCCTTTGGAGCACAGCTGTGATGCCCAGATAGGTAGCATGGTCGGGAACGACAAGTTGTCATTCAATGGATGGCAAGATCTCTCAGCCTGTGAGGAGGCACTTACATGATTTTCACTGCCGAACTTCTCTTAAGTCATTTGAAGAAAATAAAAATTCATATTTTATTTCAATGGGCTTTTCTTCTGTGATATTTCCACTTATCTATTTTTGCCTTTAACAATTTTCCAGCAAGTTCTATCCACAAAGAACTATCAAAGGAAAGACTTTAGTCAAATGTGTTGGTGATGGTGTTCAAAATGACAAGCATCAGCTCAAATAAAAAATAAAACTTTGGGAGAAAAGTATAAAATATGGCTATTTTCATACTCAAAACTGTTTGTTGAAAGATAAAATTAAAATATTTTAAATTAGATTCTGTCAGGAGACAGTTCTCCAGGGGACTCTCATGTTCTTGCATGTCTGTAAGTAGAGACTCTGACAGCTTTTGTTCTGAAATATCTTTCAAGATTTGTGGAGTCTTCAGTCTTAAGATAGAAATAGAGTCTCCCTCCAGAGCAGCAGACAAGTCACTTTCCTTTCCAGTATAATGAAGACAATGTCTCCTACCTTGAAGAGGGTCAGGGTAAGTTTGCTTGCAGCCTATCATAAATGATCTGGATCGTGCTAGTCAAATTAAGTAGCTCCCTATTAGTCTTCTTGTGGCCCTCTCTATAACTTATTACATTTATTATCTGTCTCCTTACTTGAATGCAAGATTTGAAGCCATAGATAATTTTAGTTGTTTTAGTTTGGAAATGTATTCCCAGTTTCTCAAATAATGATGGACACATAGAAGTTATACAATATTTGGAAATAATTTTTTACATAATGGTAAACCAAGTTAAGGAGTTAAGAATAAAGAAACAAAGAACTGAATACCACATGTTCTCACTCATAATTGAGTCTGAATATTCATCACAATACTATGGGAGAGGGATTGGCAGTAATGGGACACTTCCAGGAACCGAGAGGGAAAGGACACATAATATCACTAAGGGTATCTGATTCTAAACCAGGGGAGGTGAGGACCCCTCGGAGGTGCAAACTTTGCCTGCACGCAGACTACCTGTGTACCTAATCCTGATTCGTACCCCACATATTCACAATAAGTTTAAAAAAGAATAAATTAGAAAATTATAACTAATCGGGAAGATGCTATAATACTGTTACATAATACAAAGGCTTCCAGTCTCATTGTTCAGTGATGCAACAAATGATTAAGCATGTGACAAGGATTCGCAAAATATTCCATTATCCTGGTACCTGCTTAATCCTTTTTCTTACATTTTATTTTATTTTATTTTTTGAGTTGGAGTCTCACTCTGTCGCCCAGACTGGAGTGCGGTGGCCGCTCCCGGCCACCGCCGCCTCGACCTGCTGGGCTCCAGCGATCCTTCCGCCTCGGTCTTCCAACTTTTTTTACACTTTAAAGTAAACATTGATATATATCAAATACAATTAAAATAAGACATATGTAGTTTTGAATATCTAATTATACTAAATTATAAATTCAATGCTTAATAGCTTTTATACAAGAACTATATAATAATATTTTATGTGTTTTAAATTGTATCAATTGACTAGTGATTGATTCCAGTGTGGTATAATTTATAAACTAGTTTTTCACTTGCAGTTATAATATCTGGGAATTATTTTGGAATGAGTTTAATACCAGAATGTTTTGTGTGTTCTCAGCAGTCTATTTTAAATGTGAAGTTAATTATGATGGGTCGTACTGACTAATTTATTTTAAAAATAAACTCACAAACACCAATAGTATTGAAATCTAATTTATTTACCATAGAGTGAATATTCATAGTGTATTTACTTGTATTGGAATTTTTATACGACCCATTAAGATATTTTAGTAGAAAGTATTAAGTAAATTTTAATATAAACATATCTTTTAAGAAGAGTACTACATGTCAGTAGTTTTAAGATAATATCTTTCATGTGTTATTGCATTTCTTTGACTACCTACTATACGGAAAGAAGCATCTATCCCATACCACATTGTAAACACTATATGTAAGATAAAGGAAAGAAACAAGAACAGAGTGAATAAGTATTATATCAGCTCAATTCACATCAAGCTTACATATTTCATGATAAAAATGTATAGTTTCATTCTATTTGCAAATATATGCCAAAACCAAAATTTCAATCACAGAAGAGAACATGATGAAATAAACATTCTTAAATTTCTCATTTTTACTGCTTTTGTACATTTATCCTGCAAGAATTATCATCTTTAAGGTCTTTGATATCATTGATCATTCCTGAAATTTTATTTGCGTCATAGAGGGGAAAAAAAGTCTCTTATGTCTGGCACCATTTTTTTTGTTGTTGTTTTACATAGCCACCAATTCAAACAATCCACTTTTGTTTGGTGTTTGGTGGGAGAAGAAGAATGGAGAGATGGGTAAGTGTATTCAGATGTAGTCGTAGTGCTATTTTGAAAACAGTTTCTCTACAACTCTTCTGTTTTCTGAATTTGTTTTTAGTTTTCTAGCTTATTCAATTAATGTAGTATCACCCACCTGCATAACTGGTAGAGTTGGCACCAATACTACAGATTTGCTACCTTCTGAAACTTTTTGCTTACAGTTGGATAAATTGTGATTGTTTTCTCAATAGTCAATCATATTTCAAATTTGTCTAAATGTAGACAAGAAAGAATCACGATACCACCTTCCAATAATACTTTAAGACATAGGCCTAGAGAAGTGCTGGTTTGTTCTTAGCATGTACTAAGTTAATGGAGCATTTCATTTTGTAGTGTCCATGAACAGATAAAGGGACCTGGACAAAATCAAGGATGATTTTTTTTTTTAATGGTAAAAACTTGCATTGGAGAAAAACAGGAATTCATCAGAGGAAAATAGAGTAGTTGAAGCAATAATTGCCCTAAACTACTATAGCAGATTTCAGGAGGAGAGTTTAGATGTAAGTGTATTTGTTTGATAGAGCTGTCAAAATTAAGTAAGTACCACAGACTGTGTGGCTTAAAGTACAAATTTACTTCTCACAGTTCTTGGACTTCTTCAAGGTCAAGATTAAGCTGGCAACTAGGTTGTTTTCCTCAGAAACCATTCTCCTTGGCTTGTATGTGGCAGCCTTTTTGCTTTCTCTCCACATGGTCACTCCCTGCATATGTGTGCACTTAGTGTCTCTTTGTGTTTCTTAATTCTCTCTTCTTTTAAGGACACCAGTTGGATTGGATTAGGGCCCAGCCTAAAGACCTCATTCGGACTTAATTACCTCTGTAAAAGTCCTATCTCCAAACACAGTGATATTCTGAGGTCCTGTGGTTGTATATGTGACATACGAATTTTGGAGTGACACAGTTCAGCTCATAACATATGCAGGAGTGTAGGATCACCTCAGTGAGTGTGCTTCTCTTTGTCTATGGCTTTTTAAATTTTCTGCTGCAATTTGGAAATTACTGATTTCATGTTGCTTTTTCTTGAACTGGTGTGTGAATGTTTTCTTTTTTTATTGATTCTGTATAATGAGCAATAAGAGTTTAGTTTATAAATGATTTTCACTTTGCTTTTTCTCTTTTTTTCAACTTGCTATTTGAAACAGACTTCCTACAGTTAGTGAATAACCATTCGCAATGAGCAAGCATATTCTGCTTTTCTGGTATTCTACACACCATCCCACTATATTTTGCAAATTGCTGTTTATCTTCCATATCTAGCTGGTCAGGGCATACAGCTATATTCAGTGCAGCATTTTCTTTAAAACAGTAAAATTGCTTTTATTCGATAGGTAAGTACATTTAATTTTCAAAAACGATTCTAATGTTAAGATTCCTCTATGCATTTTGTTGTGTGACATTCAGTTTTGTATGATCATAACTGTTTGTGACTTTTATATATGGAAAGAATTACTGCAATAAACAGTATACTTAGCCCACTTTTTTTTCTCCTTGGTGTCTTTACATGTTACTTCTTTGTCTTCTAACACTAAAGACTGTTGAAAATTTAATGTCAGACCAGGCTCGGTGACTCAGCCTGTAATACCAGCACTTTGGGAGACCAGGCGAGTGGATTGCCTGAGCCTGCGGGTCTGAGACCCACCTGGACAACTTGGTGAGGCCTCGTCTCTACAATAAATTTTTAAAAATTAGCTGGGCATGGTAGTGCATGCCTGTAGTTCCGGCTCCTTGGAAGGCTGAGGTAGAAGGATTGCTGAGTGCAGTAGATTGATGCTGGGGTGGCCGTGAGCAAGCCACTATACTCCAGTCTAAGCATCAGAGTAAGACTCCAACTCAAAAAAAAAAAAAAAAAAAAAGGAAATCTGATGTCAGTCTTACTCTCTATCCTTTGTAGGTAAGTTCAGCATTTTATTGGTCCAAATCAAGGATTAAATTTTTGTTTATTATTGATAAAATTTGTAAGTTTTATATTGCTATTTTTTGTCATTCTCTCCCAGGTATTTTGTATGATCTTTCAAATAAGTAAAGTGTTTGTTTTTAATTTCTGAATATATTATTAAGTTAACATTTTTTATAATTTGTTCTTTTCTACTATTTTTGTTTTGTTTTATAAGAATTTCTGTTTTTCGAAACAGCATGTAATGTTATAAAATTTTGTAGGAATTTTTATATTATGTAGAGTGATTCTTCTTTATATGTTCTTTTTCTGTTGTATTCTTCTCAACATTTTGCACCTTTTGTCCCCTGAGTTTTGAATCACCTTCTTTTTATCTTCTATTTCATTAAAGTTAATATATGCCATGCTATTTTTTTCTTCCACGTAGCTTACTCTTTATTTCGGAAAACTTGTTTGTTTCTGATTATTTCTACTCCTCTCATGTTCATTTTCTTATTCTGAATTATCTTGTTCTTATAAATATTCATTTTATTTATTTTTTTGACTTATTTTTCAAGAGAAATTGTTTACACTAAATTTTTTGATGGCTGGATCACAATAACTTTTCTAATATGACTCTAGAGCTAACTCTCTCATCTTTAGTTTTTGCTAATTGATTTTTTTTTTTTAAGAAAATATACACTTACTCTGAAATCCACCTTATCTTCTCTCCCACCCAAGATTTTTCTGGGCATTATTTTCAAATAGTTTTTGGTTTTGTTGCCCTATTTTCAGAGATTTTTCCTTGCGGAGTGGCTTTGCCTGAAAGAAGAATTCTGCTTGTTATATAGAAGAGCTTATAGGGTTAAGATTGTGCCAATTCTTTGTATTTATTGATGAATTGGAATGTGAAAAAATGTAGAATTCTGAAGAAAACAATACCTATTTCAGCTGTTCATCCCACATTCTTTTTTTTTTTAACTTTAAAATTTTTTTATTTTAAAATTGTGGGGTATGGTAATTCAAGGTTAGGTATACAAATATTCATTATGCAGGTACCCTTGTTGATGAGGTGTGCCGCCCCTTCCCCAGACAGATTCCCACTACTGCCAATCCCACTTCACTGCCCTCCCAACTCCCCCACCCTGCAGATTCCCGCTACTATCTATCCTTTTCTTATAGTATTATGATAGTTGTTCAAGGTCCACTTATGAGTGAGAACATGTGATACTCAGTTCTTTGTTTCTGTGAAAGATCACTCAGTATTATAGACTCTAAGTCCATCCAGGTTGCTGCGAAGTTCATGATTTTGTTCTTTATGGCTGCATAATATTCCATTGTGTATATGTCCCACATTTTTTTTTTATCCAGTCCTCTTTTGATGGGCAGCATGGTTGGTTCCATATTTTTGTTATTGTGAGCAATGGTGTGATAAATATACGTGTGCAGGTATCTTTTTTATAGAATAATTTGAGTTCTTCTGGGCATATTCCCAGTAGGGGAATTGTGGGGTCATATGGAAGGTCGATTTTTAGAACTTCTAGAAATCACCACACTGTTTTCCATAGAGGCTGTACTAATTGACACTCTCACCAAGAGTGTAGAAGTGTTCCCTTTTCGCCACATCCTCTCCAGCGTCTGTTATTTTTGTGCTATTAATGATGGCCATTATGACTGGAGTTAGGTGGTATCTCAGTGTAGTTTTAATTGCATTTCTTTGAAGACTAGTGAGGCTGAGCATTTTTTCATGTGTCTGTTGGCTGCACATATGTCTTCTTTTGAGAAGTGTCTATTCATATCTTTTTCCCACTTTGTAATGGTGCTGTTTGTATTTTTCTTTTCAGCACATTTGAGTTCCTTATAGATCCTCGATATTAGGCCTTTGCCAGACATACAGTTGGCAAATATTTTTTCCCAGTCTGTGGGCTGTCTTGATGCTCTCTTGATGATTGCTTTGGCTTTGCAGATGCTTGCCAGTTTGATGAGGTCCCACTTATCTATCTTATCTCTTATGTCATGGGCACTTGGGGTTTTCACCAGGAATTGGTTGCCAGTTCCAATTTCCATAAGGGTGTCTTCTACATCTTTTAAGATTCTTATAGTTTGAAGTTTTACATTTAGGTCTCTGATCCATTACAAGTTGATTTTTGTGTATGGGGATAGGTGGGGTCCTGTTTCAATCTTCTGCATGTGGTCAGCCAGTTTCTCAGCACCATTTAATGAATAGGTTCTTGTCTCCCCAGTGGTTGATGATGGAGGCTTTGTCAAAGATGAGTTGGTTGAGAAATTGAGGTTTTACTTCTGGAATCTCATTCTATTCCATTGGTCTATGTGCCTATTCTTATACCAATAGCAGACTGTTTTGATTATTGTAACTTTATAATAAAGTTTAAAGCCTGGGAGTGCAATACCTCCTGCCTTTTTTTTTTTTTTTTTTTTTGAGGATTGTTTTGGCTACTCATATGCATTCCTGTATTGTTTCCAGGTCTAAGAAGAATATTGCTGGTAATAATTTGATGGATTCTGTTAAATCTGTAGATTGCCTTAGGTAGAATGGTCATCTTAACAATGTTGATTCTTTCAATCCATGAGCATGGAATATTTTTCCACCTGTGTGTGTCATCTTTGAAATCTTTGAGCAGTGTTTTGTAGTTTTCATTGTAAAAGTCTTTCACGTCCCTGGTTAGGAAGTTGCCAAGGTATTTCATTTTTTTGTGGCTATTGTGAATGGAATTGTGCTTTTTATTTGGGTTTCTGTTTGTTTATTATTCGTGCATAGAAATGCAATTGTCTTTTGCACATTTATTTTATACCCTGAGACTTTGCCAAAGTCCTTTATCAGTGCAAGCAGGTTTTTGACAGATTCTCTTGGTTTTTGAGGTATAGAATCATGTTGTCTGCAAAGAGGGATAACTTGATTTACTCTTTTCCTATTTGGATACCCCAATCACCTTCCCTTCTCTGATTGCTCTAGTTCTGACTTCCAAAACTATGTTGAACAGGAGCAGTGAGAGTGGGCATCCTTGTCTTGTTCCAGTTTTCAGGAGAAATGGTTCCAATCTCTGTCTGTTTGGCAGTAAGCTGGCTGTGGGTTTCTCATAGATGTTTCTTACTATTTTGAGGAATGTTCCATCTGTGCCTAGATGTTTAAGGGTTTTTATCAAGAAGGGGTGCTGGATTTTATCAAAACCTTTTTCTGGATCTAATATTATATTCCTGTGGCTTTTGTTTTTACGTCTGTTGATGTATTTAATTACATTTTTGGTCTTACGGATACTGAACCAGTCTTGAATCCCAGGGATGAAGCCTACTTTGTCGTGGTGGATGATTTTTGAGATATGTTGTTGAATCTGGTTTGCTAGTATCTTGTTGATAATTTTAACATCTATGTTCATCAAGGATATTGGCCTGTAGTTCTCTTTCTTTGTGGATCTTTACCTGGCTTAGGTATCAATGTGATGTTAGCTTCAAAAAATGGTTTGGGGAGAGTTCCGTCTTCCTCAACCACCTGGAATAATTTCAATATGATTGGTATCAGTTTCTTCTTGGATGTTTTGCAGAATTCTACTGGAAAGCCATCTGGTCCAGGGCTTTTATTTTTTGTAGGTAGTCTTCTTATGTCATATTCAATTTCCTGGATTGCTCTTGGTCTATTTAGGGTCTTGATTTCTTCTTGTTTCAACCTGGGGAGGTTATGTGATGTCAGAAAGTTCTCCATTTCCTTTCAGTTTTCAAGTTTGTTTCCATACAAGTGTACATAATAGTCTCTAATAATCTTTTATATTTCTTCAGGGTCAGTTGTGACTTCATCTTTTGTGTCTCTGGTTGTGTTTATTTGGGCTTTTTCTCTCTTTTCCTTGGTCAGCCTAGCTATGGGACCATCAATCTTGTTTAAGCTTTCAAAGAATCAGCTTTTTGTTTCATTGATTTTTTGTAATATCTTTTTGTCTTCTATGTTCCTAATTTGGATTTTTATTTTGGTGATCTCGATTCTTCCACTGAGGTTAGGGTTTTGGTGGTCTTGTTTTCCAGTTTCCTTAGGTGACTTGCTAGGCTGTTAACTCTGATCTTTCCATTTTCTTCATGTGTGTTTATAGCGATATGAATTCCTCTCTTACTACTGCTTTCATGACATCCCAGAGGTTTTGGTAAGCTGTTTCTTCATTTTCATCTGTTTTCAGGTATCTCTTAATCTCTGTTTTGATTTCCATATTGACCCACGAGTTGCTTAGCATCATGCTGTTTAGTGTCCATGTCTTACTGGATTTTGGGGGAACTTTGTTGGTGTTGATATTTATTTTTATTCCACTGTAGTCTGATAAGGTGCAAATCAGATTTTCAATAATGAAATTTGTTTATGCTTGATATATGGCC
Source organism: Cephalopachus bancanus (assembly GCA_027257055.1). Classification (NCBI taxonomy): domain Eukaryota; kingdom Metazoa; phylum Chordata; class Mammalia; order Primates; family Tarsiidae; genus Cephalopachus; species Cephalopachus bancanus. The sequence continues at coordinate 377,825 of JAPVLO010000074.1, forward strand.
AAGGATGTGGTCAATCTTAAAGTACATTCCATGTGGTGATGAGTAGAATGTATATTCTATCGTTTTGGTTGAGTGTTCTGTAGGTATCAGTTAAATCCATTTGGTCAAGAGTCACATTGAGGTTCCAGATTTCCTTGCTGATTTTTTGTCTTGATGATCTGTCTAGGGTTGTGCTTGGGGTATTAAAATCCCCAGCTATGATAGTGTTAAAGTCAATATCTTTTTTAAGTTTGTCTACAAGCTGCTTTATGAAAGTTGGTGCTCCTATAGTGAGTGCATATATGTTTAGGATGGATACTTCTTGTTGATGGATTGAACTTTTTATATATTCTGTATCTTTTTACATTTTTAATAGCTTAAAGAATATTTATTGCAACTTCTGCTTTTTTGTGTGCTCCATTTACCTGAAATTTTGTTCCCCATCCTCTTACTTTGAATCTGTGAGTGTGCTTTCTGGTTAGGTGAGTCTCTTGGAGATAATATGTTGTTGCCTCTTGATATTTTATCCATTTTGCCATTCTAAGTCTTTTTGGTGGTGCATTTAGTTCATTCACATTCAGGCTAATTATTTAAATGTGATAGTTTATCCCTGTCATGAAGTTCTTATAGAGTTGTTGTTGTTACTGTTTGTTTGTTGTCTTTCTTTTGATTTTTGGGTTGATTCATGTGTGTTTTCAATCTTTTTCTTGCAGTCTTATAAAGAACACTATCATTCCTTTTTTTCTTCCTTCTGTGTTTAATACTTTCTTAAGTGTTTTTTGTAGAGCTTGTCTGGAGGCAGCGTAAATTCTTAGGGAATGAATGTCTGGTAAAGATTTTAATTTTCCATCACTGATGAAGCTTAGCTTAACTGGATTGGTTATTCTTGGTTGAAATTGTTTATCTTTGTGAACTTTGAAGATTGGGCTCCAAGCTCTCCTAGCCTGAAGTGTTTCTGTTGATAAATCTGCTGGTATTCTAATTGGTCTTCCCATGTAGGTACTCTAACCTTTTTCTCTTGCTGCCTTTAGGATTTTTTCTTTTATTCCTACTTTGTTTAGGCAAATTACTATGTGTCTAAGAGTTGGTTTTCTCATTTGTTGTCTCCCAGTGGTTCTCTGAATCTCTTTTGTTTGAATGGTCATATCACTGATGAGAGAATGGAGGTTTTCTTGAATAATTTCACTGAATGTTTGTTCCAGGGTGGTCTCTGTATCTCCTTCTGCCTCAGGAAGTCCAATTACCCTTAGGTTCATTCTCTTGAAGTAATCATTCATCTCTTGAAGGTTTTTTTCTGTCTTTTTAAGTTTCTTTTCTATGCTCTTGACAGTTTGGATTAGTTCTATATTTTGGTCCTCAAGTTCTGAGATTCTTTCTTCTGCTTGCCTAATTCTGCTTTCAAGGCTTATCAGTTTGTTATTTATTTCATTCACAAAATTCTTTTTTTGTTTTGTTTTTTGTTTGTTTGTTTTGTTTTTTTTGAGTTGGAGTCTCACTCTCTCACCCAGACTGGAGTTCAGTGGCTGCTCCCGGCCACTGCAGCCTCAACCTGCTGAGCTTCAGGGATCCTTCTGCCTCAGTCTTCCAGTAGCTGAAACTACAGGCATGCGCTACCACACCCGGCTAATTTTTTGATTTACTGTAGAGATGAGGTCTCACCAAGTTGTCCAGGCAGGTCTCGAACCCGCAGACTCAGGCAATCCACTCACCTCAGCCTCCCCCTTTACTGCTGTTGTCTCAGTTATCAACTCCTTCATTCTTTCCTTTTGTCTCTCCTCAATTCTATTCATTCTTTCTATTAATGTCTTGATAGCTGATGTTGTAGTTTGATACCAGTCATTCATTGTTTGCATTCAAAGTCTGTTTTCTCAGTGTCTGGCCTCCCAGGGGTCTGTGTGAGAACCATATTCTTCTTTTGGTTTTTCTTCATTTGTGTAGATTCCCCCCCACACTTTTTCTTTTCCTCTTCTTTAATTCTGTTGTACAGGGGATGGTGGGATTGCTTTTACTTTTGTTTGCTCAATCTCCTTTTCTTCCTTATGTGGTTCCTCTGGCTTTGACCAATTCTGAATCTGGACTGTGGTTTGGGGGCTGTAATTTTTGCAGGGTTGAGATTTGGTTTTTTTTGGGGGGGTTAGCTGTGATTGAATATCTTTCTCCAGATCCCAGTATCCACTGACAGGTGTATGGGCACCTTGAACCTCCTTCCCACTGCCTTACAGTTTGTCCATTCAGTGAGGGTATAGGTTTGCTCCCTGAAAGCAAAATGAGATAATAAAAAGGTAAAAAATGGAAACAGGAAGGAGGGGAGGCAAGAGGAAGGTGGAGACAGAGAAGAATAAGAGGGAAAACAGAAGATGTACCAACTAACAAATGAAAACAGATACAAAGACAGAAAAGAGTAAAAAGAACTAAAACATACATCATACAAACACACAAACAAAAAAGAATCAGTAAAATAACAGAAACAAAGCAAGTAAGAAAACATCATCAAAAACAGAGAGAAAAAAACTAAAACAAAAAACAAACAAAAATGAGCAAAACGAACAGACAAAAATTTAAAATAAAAGAATAAAAACAAGGGACCAAACTCGCTCTGAGGTCGTTCCTGTAAGTCCAATGTCCTTTCAGCTCTGATATCTATCTCTCCATGCAGGCTGATATGGTTACCCTCTGTGCAGGCTGATAGGGTTGCTTACAGCTTTGATGCCCAGGCCTACTGTGGAAGGAGAGTGGATCAGATCTGTACTCACCTGACTTGCTTCCTGTCAATTCTGCCACTCAGATATAAACTCTCTGTGTTTGATCCAGCATGGGAGAGGGGTTTCTGTCTCTCCCAGTTTGATGAGATTACCTTAGGTCCCAAGTTGGAGGCTGAGCGGAGCTGAGTGGAGCTGGGCAGGGCAATGCAGTTCTCTGTCTGGTCCTGGGACAGAGAAAATGACTGTGGTCATCATTTCTTACCAGGCCAGGGGCTCCTCTCTGGCTCTCCCCAGTCTTCTCTCTCCACTTATCAGACCCGGGGCTCCAGCTGATTTGCTATAACAGGTGATGGTGTGAGTCAGGCACCAGGTGATGAGTACCAGCTGGATTCAGCAGGCTCTTCTCAGGAGAGTCCTGTGAACAGCAGATGATCTTGTGCACCTGTGGCTCCAATCTCAGGGCCATGGGAGGCTGCAGCCACCTTCAGCGAGGGGCTCTGGGTGCATGAACCCGAGTCCCCCCTCAGGCAGACTTTCAGTCTCCCACCAGCAAATGCCTACTCACACAGAGAGTCTTTGTAGACCCTCGCCTTTGCAGAGACTCTCACAGTCTGTCTGGTTGCCATCTTGTCAGCATCCCCTTTTCTCACATTCTTAAGCCATATTTAGCAGAGAGTGGCTATTAGTGATCTGGGGCTTTCCTATTCTTAGTGTCACTTTTTCCAATATCCTTTGGTATTAAAACAAGTTGTCTCACAAATTTATCAAATCTAGGAAAGTCATTACATGTACACAGAGGTCAGCATTGCCAAAGGCAGATTTAAGTTGTTTTTCTGGTAGGGATTTTCTGGCTTACAAAGTATGGCTAATGATGCCTGAGTTTATGGTAATAGTAACTCATGTATATGCCCAATAGTATTAACTTAGGGACTTACTAAGTAAGATATTCTTCCAATAATGTCAGGTTAGTTAAAAGTGTGGAGATTACTGAACTAACAATTATTTCTAGTATCTATCACTCAGGATTTCCATGTTATGGATTCTTAGGTGAAAGAATGAGCTTTGTGCTATCCAAAGTCCAGGAAATGCCAAGAATACTAGGGGGCTAAAGAACATTTTGAATGATTGGGTTTTTTGAATTTGGGTCTTAGTTTTAGAGATTTTGAAACTGATAAAAGAAATTTAAAAAGAACTTGGATTTTGAGAGACATAAAGAGGCCACAGACTTAACTATATTATTAATTCAAAAGAGAATACTTTGTAATAATTATAATAGAAAATTTAATAATAATTATAAAAGTTAGCTTATTTGGAAGTGAAGATTCTATTATTTATCTGATTTTCTTTTTTCTTTTTTTTAAAAAATTGATTCAAGTGGCAGAATAAAGACAGACTGTTAATAGCCACTTGGGATGGAATCTCTACTATATAGCTAGAATAAACAAAAAATATATTTTACTGCTTGTTACGAAGAACAGAAGAAAAATTTTTAGTTAAAATATTAATTTCTTATCTCTAGTATTATTTCTTTTCTCATTTAAAGTATTAATACTCCGCTATTTGCTATTTCTAAGATTCCTTGATAGAAGACATTTAATATGCCTATATGTGTAGCACCACACACAAAGCTACAGTATGAAAACTAGATAATTTAAAATTTCCAACTTCAGCACTAAAACATAATCAACCTTATTAGCATATTACAAGAACTTTATATATTGAATTTGCCATCCGAACTGGTGTTTTAATAAATGTGAATGTATTTTTATGCACAAGAACATACAAATAAAAAAAACAATATCTTGTGGCCCACTGCTTTTACATATTTTGTTTTTATCATTTTAATCTACTTAAACAATCTAGATCACTAAAATTGCTCATCAATTTATTCAATTTAATATTTATCTCAATCTATAAAAGAGACTGTAAGTGCTGTTTAATAAGACATTGCAAACCAATACAATTTTTGATATCAGTATTTAATCATAAAAATAACATTTCAAAAATTTACTTCCAATGTTTAAGATCAGTAGTAGTGATATCTAACATTATGATTTCTAACATTATGGTGGCATGAAAGAACCTATCTTTCACTATAATACAACACTGAGCACATAAATCTATATGACTGTAATCTGGAGTATTCTGGAAAAATGATAACTTATCTGATTTATAAACTTTGCATATTCACTTTTTATTTTACAAAGGAGAAAAACGGATTCAAAAGTATTAAATGACTTGCTAAATGTGATCCCAGCAATAAGTTGGGATATTCACATCTAATCTAATTGGCGCCACTGCCAGACTTTCTTGCACTACATCCCTGCTGTGCCCATCCTCAGGTCATTTCTGTATGAAAGCTTCAAGACCTGAACTAAGAAGACGGAGCATCACCTTAATCAACTTCACCTGGAAATGATTTGCTCTTCTGAACCTATCTGGAAATAACTGCGAAAGTGCTGGCAGTATCGATTTTGGACTTCAAAATAATTGTTAGTCAATAAGTGAAGTTACAAATGCCAAAGCAGTGCATGATGAGGATATGCTATAAATATGATATGGATAAACAGATAAAGAAATAGACATGAATCCTACATATCGCATATGCATCTATATATGTTATGGCATGTTGTGATACATATATTAGACACACATATATAATAATATATATTATACACCTTTAACATATTACCATCTTTCAAACAATATTATACCGCTTTCTGTATAAGGTTAGTCCATTTAAGCAGTGTACTTCCATTGCCTTCAGCAAACTCTTTATGCCATTTTCATTATATATTCTATTTCCACGTTTTTCATGCTTAACTGAGTATATTTCTTCTCTTTGGCTTAATTATTTTCTATTTGTTTGTAGATCTCATTGAATTGGAGGAGATCAATCAAATCATAATAATATTGGTGGTAATCACCACAGCTGATCACTTACCACTTCTCAGAAGTTGTTTTAAGTGGTTTTCACGTACCTACTAACCTGATACTACAACCCATAAAGCTGTATCCTTATTGTCTCTATTTTGCAGATGAAGAGTCCAAGGCACAGAAAACTAAACACATTTTTCATAACTATACAATTAATAAATGGTGAAAGTGGGGTATAAATTCAGGAACTTTGACTCCAAAGCATATAGTTTTAACTGTTACATCATGATACCTTACAAGTAATGAAGTCTATTATAACCTTGTTGGTAATAATTTAGTGGGCATCTGACCTCTTGTTACTGTGGTAAAGCCTTTGCCTTCTCTAGTCTCAGTTTTCTCTTCTACAACATTATGACAAATATGATCTGAAAGAACGTTTAGTTTCCTTATGGCTGTTTTATTCCATACATGTAACGAGGTACAATGTATCTCTGATCATCAGTTCTTTAATTCTGACATAGTGAAAACATATTTAAACATCAGAAGTCATATCAAAACAAAGTGATGACTAATTGAATGTCTTAAATTTTACCGCTGTGCCATCTTCACCCATAAATCCTAACAAAGGTGCCTACAAGCACAGATTGCAAAAGAATACAAAGTTGCAATGAAGTGAAAGAAAATTGGGACAAATACATAAATCAGATAGGTTTTTTTTTTTCAGGTAATCAATGTCTATTAGTTATCAATGTCACTCGTGTTTTTTACATGTATTTGTCGATTCTGTGTTTATTTACATTTTAGCAAATGTATATTTAATACTTTGTTACAGTTCCAAAAATATGTTAAGTTTATAGAAAAGAAAAAAGGCTCTGAAATATGTCCTTTCATAGAGATCACATAGCTAGTGTAAGCAGAAGATCAGGAACTGTCAAAGCCCTCTCAAATTATTAGTGATCTAAAGTTTGAATTTATGATACACCAGTATGGTCACTAGGCATGTCGATTGCGAAAGCAGAAACCAAAAGGTATGCTTCCTAGGTGATTCCAGAATTGTAAAGAGTGTATACTAAATCCTTTTTGGTTCCCTTCTTAGGTAATATATCTTTCATGTTGCAAAACTTTGTGTAGTCTGAATTACTTGTCCCTGGTGACTGTATTTGTGCATTACACTGAACCCACAGTAAGAGCTTCCTACAGTTAGTTTCCCCAATGTAGGTAGATTGGCCAGATTTTACATAAACAATTATTTGTAGCACAGTCTTTAGATGCACTCACGAATAATGTTTGAGCTTTTGTTCATTTTATTTAAGGAGATAAATTCCTCAATCTCAAATTGCAGCTTCTGTATTTTTACTTTCACTTGTTCTTTCTTCCTTCTTACCATTTCAACATACTTCTTTTTTTTTTTTTTTTTTTTTTTAGTTGGAATCTCACACTGTCGCCCAAACTTGAGTGCAGTGGGTGCTCCTGGCCACCGCAGCCTCGACCTGCTGGGCTCCGGCGATCCTTCCACCTCAGCCTTCTGAGTAGCTGGAACTACAGGCGCGCACTACCACACCCGGCTAATTTTTTGATTTATTGTAGAGATGAGGTCTCGCCAGGTTGCCCGGGGTGTCTCGAACCCGCAAGCTAAGGCAATCCCCTCACCTCAGCCTCCCAAAGCTCGGGTTTACAGGCTGAGCCACCGAGCCTGGCTTAACATACTTTTTGGTATCATTTCATCTCTATTAGATAAAATGTCGTCAGTCCTTCTTTTAGGGTAGCTACACTAGTAATAAACCTTTTTAGTTTTCCTTCATTTGAGATCTCATTGAACAAACATCATTCCAGAAAGATTTTTTTTCTGTTGAATGTAGAATTTGTGCTGACGGTTCTTTTTTTCTCAACACTTGAAAAACTTTTTGACTACTTCAGTATGTCCTCTCTGATGAGAGATTCATTATAATTCAAGTTGTTTTTTCTATGAGTAAATATCACTTCTCTTTCATTACTTTCAGAATTTTTAAAAATTATCTTTAATTTTTGGAAGTTTAGTTATGATGTGCCAATGTGAATTTCTTCATGTTTATGCCATTTGGGATTTGCTCAGTTTCTTGAACTTGTGAGTTTTTCTTTTGTCAAATTGAGGAAATATTCATCTATATGTCTTCAAATATTGTTTATCCCTTGTTCTTTTTTTAAATTTCTTCATCTTTAATGAAAAGAGAGTTAACTCTTTTGCTATAGTCCCATAGGTGCCTGAGATGAGAAACTGAGACAAATAATTAAAGATTTTACAATTACTTTTTGATTGAGTCTTAACTCCAAGTTAATCATTCGTACTTTTTTATTAACTATTATAATGGAACTTAGCATATGCTATACATAAGACACTTATGAAGATGAGAATATATAGAGTATATGGTATAGAAAGTAGAACTGAGTTTAAAAACAGAAATAAAGTTTGAGTTGAAACTATAATAGAAGTTTTGTCTCTGATCATCAGTTCTTTAATTTTGACATAATAAAAATATATTTTTAACATAATTTTTCAAATATATTTTAACATTAATAGGAAGGTTTGGAAAGAAGTAGTAAGTTTTCCAGTATAGGCACATATATAAAGTCATCATTTAAAAGTTATGAGAGAAATATAACAATACGAACTATTTCCTAGGGTAGTGAGTCCAATCAGAAATAAGAATGTCACAAATGCAGATTAAAGAAAAATTAAGAAAAATTTTTATTGTTATGAACATGGAAGCATTGTCTAGAACAGAAACAAAATTGTATTTAGTATCTGATAAAGAAATAGCTGGCTGATACTGTTTGCAGTGGTATGAATGTGTTCCCCAAAATTTATGTGCTAGAAATTAAATCCCCAATGCAAAAGTGTTGAGAAGTGGGATTTTTGGGAGGTTTATATCAGGAGGGCCCCAATCTCATGAAGGCACTAATGCCAAGATGAAAATGATTTGTGAAAGTGGGTTTGCTCTCTTACCCTTCTGCTTTGCACCATGTTATGACACAGCTAGAAGCCTTTCACCAGATGGCAGTATTTTGTTCTTGGACTCCCCAGTCTCCATAACTGTGAGAAATAACTTAATTTTTTTATAAATTACCCCAGTCTCGGGGATTCTGTTACAGTAGTAAAAAAACAGAATAAGACACTGTCTAGTGATTCATCGTATATTTACTAAGACCCCATTTTATTATTATAAATTTTTTATTAAGGAAATAACATGGGCAAGTATATTATATTGTTTATTTTTTTCACATGAAGCAAAAGAAGTACAAATAATTCAAAAAAAATTAAATATAAAATTATAATTGGTAATTAAAGTTTTTACAATAAGTTCTAGAGATATAAATACTGCCTGATTATTTGTTTCTAAGGAATTGATTGTGTATCTTTCAAATTCCTTTGAATCAAAATTGTCAAAATATTTTAATCAAAATATAGTTATAAATATGAATTATACTATAAATAAATATTACTATATTAATTATTTATAATATAGATTCAAAAAATTCATTTTTAGTCAAGTAATTTTTTAAAATCAGTGATGTTATTTAGAATTGCCAGTACTTGCAGAAAATATAAAAATGTCTAATATTAGTTCTATTATTGTTTGTAAATTCTTACAGAAAAAGCACTTTTATTGCCTGCAAATTGAATATGTAAATTATTTTGTATAGTATGGACATTTTAACAATATTAATTTTTTTTCAGTCTGTGAGCCTGAGATACCTTTTTTATTTATTTGTCTCTTCAATTTCTTTCATCAATGTTTTATTTCTTTCCTTGTACAGATCTTTCATTTCCTTGGTTAAATTTATTCCTAAGTTTTTCATTTTTTAAATTCTTGTACATGGAAGAATTTTCTTGATTTTGGGGGGATAGTCTCTTCTATTTTAACACAAGCTATTTTATTTTAACACAATTTATTTTTGTATGTTGACTTATATCCTGCAACTTTACTAAATTTGTTGGTTAATTTTAACAGTTTTTTAATGAAATCTTTAGGGTTTTCTCTATATACAATTATATTTACAAACAAAAACATTTTTATTTCTTCCTTTCCAATTTGTAAGCATTTTCTTTCTTTCTCTTGCCTGATTGCTGTAGCTAGGACTTCCAGTACTAGGTTGAGTAATAATAGCAAGTATAATCATTCCTGTTTTGCTCTTGATCTTACAGAAAAATCTTCCAAATGTTTACCATTGAGTATGATGCTAGCTGTGGCCTTATCATAGAAAGCTTTTATTGTGTTGAATTGCATTCCTTATATTCCTAATTTTTTGAGAGATTTTATCATGAAAGGATTTTGAATTTTGTCAAATTCTTTTTCTTCATGTATTGAGATTGTTAAACAGTTTGTCCTTTATCCTGTTAATGTTATAAATCACATTCATTTATTTGTATATGTTGAATAATTCCAACATCCCAGAGTTGAACTCCACCTAATCATGGTGAATTACTTTTCGTTTGATATTGAATTCAATTTGTTAGTATTTTATTGAAGATTTATGCATTGACATCTATTAGACACAGTAGCCGGTAATTTTCTTTTCTTATTGTGTCTTTTTTTTTTTTTTTTTGAGTTGGAGTCTCACTCTGTCGCCCAGACTGGAGTGCAGTGGCCGCTCCCGGCCACCACAGCCTCGCCTGCTGGGCTCCGGCGATCCTTCCGCCTCAGCCTTCCAAGTAGCTGGAATTACAGGCATGCGCTACCACGCCCGGCTGATTTTTTTTTTTTTTTTTTTTGGTTTATTGTAGAGATGAGGTCTCGCTCCCTAGGCGGGTCTCGAACCCGCGGGGTCAGGCAATCCACTCACCTCAGCCTCCCAAAGGCGCGGGATTACAGGCTGAGCCACCGAGCCCGGCTCTTATTGTGTCTTCATTGGACTTTGATGTCAAGGTAATGCTGGCTTTGTGGAATTAGCCTAAAACTGATCTTTAAATGTTTGTAAGCATTTGAAGAGGATGAAATTAATAATTTATTTCAGTATCTGCTAGAATCAACATTGAGGCCATCAGACTCTTCTATGATGGAAGATTTTTAAATTACTGATTCAACCTCTTAGCTCATTATTGATTTGTTCAGGTTTTCTATTTCTTCATAATTCAGTCTTGGTAGGTCTTAATTCACAAGTATGTAAAAATTAAACATCTTACTCCTGAATAACCAATATATCAAAGAAGAAATTTTAAAAATTGAAAAAAATAAAAACCATATGACAAATATAAATGGAAACAAACATACCAAAATTCAAGGGATGAGCAAAAACAGTTCTAATAAACAGATGAAAGTTTATTATAATAAATGCCTACATCAAAAAAGAAGAAAAAGGTCCTAAATAAGAATCTGATGCTATACCTCAAGAAAAAGATAAAAAGGAGAAAACTAAGCGCAATTAGCAGAAGGAAAGAAATAAGAAATATCAAAGAAAATATAAATAAAATAGGGTGTAGATAGACAATAAAAAAGACAATTGAAGTAATTTTCAAAAAAATAAACAAACTGACAAATCTTTAGCAAGACAAAGAAAGAAAAGGCAAGAGATTAGATTTGAATACCTAAAATCAGAAATGAAAGATGGAAATATTGTAACAGATGCCACAGAAATAGAAAATATTATAAGAGAGTACTATAAACAATTATATATGCCAATAAATTAACTGGCATAAAATAAATGGATAATTTCCTATTTTTCCTGGTCTTGATAGTTTTAATCAAGTGAAGTTCTTTTCTATTTAATTTAATTTAATTTAATTTAAAAGATGTAGATGTTTCAATTCTTACCTTTTCCTTAAGGTATTGTTTTGACTCTGCCATCTCATAGGTATTCCCTTCCCTATTCATTTTCCATAAAAGATCAATAAAGGGTCCTCATTTCATAGTTTCCTAAGTAATATAAATGGTTAAGTGTTATTTAAAGTTGAATCACCTGGTGGTAGTTTAGTAAATACTAGAACAGAGGAAACAGCTGAGGGAAAAAAAAAACAGAATAATCAAAATTATAATACTTGTTCTATAAATGGAAATAAAATTTGGTAGAGCTTTGCAAAGGTATAATAAAAAAATTATCATAAATTTAAGAAGTAAAACTGAACCGTGTATTCAAAGATAAGTAAAGAGAAGCATCAAAGTGAATTTCAAAATATAAAATGATGAGCCGGGCTCGGTGGCTCAGCCTGTAATCCTGCGCCTTTGGGAGGCTGAGGTGAGTGGATTGCCTGAGCCCACGGGTTCGAAACCCGCCTGGGCAGCAAGACCTCATCTCTACAATAAATCAAAAAAATCAGCGGAGCGTGGTAGTGCGCGCCTGTAGTTCTGGCTACTCGGAAGGCTGAGGTGGAAGGATCGCCGGAGCCAGCAGGTCGAGGCTGCGGTGGCCGGGAGCGGCGCCAGGAAATGTGAAATAGGTCCAGTTAAGAGAAAAGATAACGATCAAAGGATTTTTGTTTGTTTGTTTTCTGATAGTGTGTATGATTCCCACTAGAGAAATTATAAGGAAAATCATAGGAATAAATCGAAAATCAAAAGACTGAGAGCAGCAATTCTTCTACTTGATAGGTGAGGTCAGAAGTAGAAGAACAGAAAACAAAAAATTACACAAGAGGCTCACTTTCAACCATATGCCGTAATTGTCTCTTTTTGCATTCCTGAGGGTTGCGAATAACAGAGCTAAGTGTTGATACATTAATTTTTACTCATTAATAAATTTGTTTGTTTATCTTTTCATTTATGAATTCTTAATTTTCTATGGGAAATATTGTTAATTTTGTGGGAAAATTAACAATATATAATCAAACTAAAGGGTCTATGCTTTTTTGTAAACAGATAATTCTTTAGTCATTTATTTTATTACATTTTTCTTAAGAGAATTTAAAATTGCTACTCTCAGATGTTCTATGGTAATGATTTTCAAAGTGTGATCTTATCAGCAGCAGCATCTCCATCCATTTCAATCTTACATCGGAGCTTGCTATAAATACAAAATCTGTTGTATATTTTGCTTTTTTAAATTTCATTTTATTTTAGAATCAGGGGTACACATGCATGTTTGTTACATGGACGTATTAAGTGCCTAGAAAAGCACTTTTGAAGATGTTTCTAAGTAAAGTCTCCTTGATAAAAAAAAACAACAACATAAGTTTCCTTTTCTGAAGTGTTTCTATCACATTACAAGTATGCACATTGGTTGTTCTGTTTTATAAATCATTTGTGCATAAATAAATTCTTTCGATCCAGCATGCTTACATAACTTATTCTTAAAATATGTTAATATTTAAAAAAAAATAAATCCAACTTTAGAAAGTCAAAACTATGTGTTCTTCCTCACAGTTAAATGAAATAAAAGTCAAAACATTTAAGTATTTCTTGCTGAAAAATCAAAAATTCGTATTAATTATTATTGTATAAATAATAATTTTCCTATTGTGTACATTGTCCCAATTATTTCTGTTTACTATGCATTTACATTCTTTGGTATCTATTTTATAAGCAAGATGTAATAAAGAAGAAAATATGCATTGTTATCTCAGTGAACACTATAATATTTTGTTTTTCATATCAGAAATAAACATTTTATTAATAATTAATATGGCTTATCAGTCCTATTTTCCATCTTGTTTCTGAAACTAAAATATATGAAGAAATAAACAAGCACTCAGTATCAGGAATTTTCATTAAGCAACTACATATGATGATTAAAAAGGACTTGCAGGGATTCAAAGCTATTTGTCAACCACTAAAATGTCCCTGAGCTGTTAATTATAGAAGACAGTTATTTCAGTAGCAAAGGATGCCTCATTAGAATGACAAGAGATAGATGTTTCCATTATACACATCTTTGTTTTGAGAGCTACCTGCCAACTTTGTCTATCAGAAACGTTAATGGCAAGCGAAAATTTTGCTCACAGGGTTCTCCCTGTTATTTTACATAGAATTTGTGAAATTACAATTTAGAAAGTAATATGTCATATTGTTTAAAGAAAAAATGCTTATTTGAAAATTTTCATTCATTATAGAGGGAAAAAAGCAAAGTATTTAAAGGTCTTCTTATAAATATTGCCTTAATATGAGGGCTAAAAGAGATGACAAATATTTAATCAATACATAAATCTAGAGTGCGGGAGGAAATTTAACTATCTTTTGCATAGTGCTGTGTTATTAAGTTATCTAGCTGTAGTCCTATTTCTTTTATATAATCAGGTGTGAAAATTCTAAGAAAAATTAATTATCTGTTATTGTACATATTTTTGCATTTTTTTTTACATTGTAGGTCCTATCTACAATTTAGATAACTCCAAAATTCTAGGGACGGCAAATCTAGAAAGGAAGATTTAAGTAAAATAGGTAAATTTTGCTAGGTGAAGATTCAATTTATGACACAAAAAAATATGTTCTTCTAGGTTTATGTTTCATGTACATTTTATATTATTTTATTTTATTTATTTATTTTTTTTGAGTTGGAGTCTCACTCTGTCGCCTGGACCAGAGTGCAGTGGCCACTCCCAGACACCGGAGCCTCAACCTGCTGTGCTCCAGCGATCCTTTCTATCTTTTGGGTGGAGATAGTCATAGTATTTGTTAGATCAAGTTGGTTAATATCATAGTTCAGATCTGTTATATCCTTGCTGAATATTTTTCTACTTGTCCTATTAATTGCTGAAAGGACAATATTGAAGTTTCAAACATAATTGTAGATTTGTTTAATTATCTCCTCATTTCTATCAGTTTAGTACCATGCATTTCATAGCTCTGTTGTTACACACACAGACAGGATTGTTTTGGTTTCTTGAGAATTTCCTTCACTCAGATTTAGGACCACCAAGATAGATGAGCCACCATCTGAAACTCTTTGGTTTCCTACATTCTAATGACCTCTGTGCTTGTGCTGTTCATTATGCTACTTGTTTCTGCTGCTTGAGCATAGCCTTTTTCTTTTTTCCGGTCATGAACTCTAACATTCCCATGAAAGTCAGGGAGCCTTTTCCAGGGAATGCATAAATCTCTGCATTCCCAAACTGCAGAGGACAAACACCACAGAGTCTCTGAAAGATGCATCTCACCAATGTACATCTGAATGATTCAGTCAAGAATATATTATCTTGCCAGATTCCCTCAGAAGGTGGTTAAGAGGTTCATACATTCCATTTTTGGATCCGTCATCTATAAGCTTTTAGATTTGTTGCTCTTGCAATTGAACTGAGGTTTACCTGTTCTGGGCTTGAAGGTCAAATTTGAGAGACAAGAATTGTGAAAGAAAAATAGGTTTATTCAAGAGCTGGCAACCTGATGAGATGCTGGACTAAGTTCTAAAGAACATCTCAGGTTCCTTGGGCTTATTGGAGGGTTTTTAAAGGGAAAAGAACTTGGGAGAAACTATATGCAGGGATTGGAATCAAGAAGTGTCTGTTGACTGTAGACATCTGGGCATCATTAAGGGTCTGAGGAGATTGGAAAACTTATTGGTCCTTAGTCAGGTAGCATTATTTTTCTTAATATTTTAAAAATAGTAATTAGTTTACATACTTCCCCATTTTTCCAGCTGCATACTTATTTCTATGTTATCTTTTTAGTGTTTCATAATTATTCTAGCCCATGTATAAACATGAGTAAATGCCCCTTAACCAAAAATGGAGTTCGTTATGTTCCTTCATTTGCTGTCTCACTGTTACACTCTGTGTTATAAGAAAAGTTTCACTTCTCAACCCAATTTAATGAATATCATCATTGCATCCAGGCTTTAGTCAACCTATTGATTGAACTCAAGCACCATTCCCGATGTTCAGGTTATACATTTCATTCAGAATATCTGACAAATCCAACAATATTGACAGGACTGGCTTTATTCATGATTTTACTCTTTAATTTTGGTTTATTTCTTTTAAAGCAAATTTCCCTGACTTATGCAAAAATAAACTATATTAATTAGACTCTCTTATGGTAATGGAGAAATGACAAAATGTAGTGCTTTAACAAAGCATCTCTATGAGTCCTGTCACTGCCTGATGTAAATCAAGTGGAGTGGCTTTCCTTGGTAAATTTGCTCCGTGTATTGATTCATCAATACCAATTCATTCCAATGTATGATATTACCATGTTAAAATATCACTTTGGAATTAGTCTCGGAAGAGGAAGATAAGAGTGTAGACAGTGCGCAGGTAGTTCTACCATTCAACGTCACTTTTGCTCGCATCTCTTTGGTCAAAACTTTGTCACATAAACTATATGAAGGCAAGGCAGACGAAACATGAATTCTTTTTGTATACACAGAAAGAAGAAAATTATACAGAATTAGTTCAGTGCATAACACTATCTCTGCCATTGTTGCTTTTGTCTCCATAAATTACAGAGAAATATGGAACACCTGTAGCAGGCCTACAATGATCAAAGAAACATAAAAGTAGAGCAGTGTGCATCAGTTAATAAGGGCAGGGCCTCGGGCTCTGGCAGACAGTGAGAGAATCAAAAAGATACCATCAAGCTGACTCACATATCTATCACTTCAAATACTTATCATTTTTGTTGTGAAAATATTTGCAATTTACTCTCCTACCTCCTTTAAAATGCAATGCATTATTATTTACTATATTCACCATACTATGCAAAATATCCTTTTATAAATGTATTCCTTTTGTCTAATTGAGACATTGTTCTTTTTTGACCATCATAGTTTTTAAAAACATAACATTATTTTGTACTCCATAAATATGTACAACTAGAGTTTGTCAATTTACAACTAAATTTTTAAAAATTATTTTATTTTTATTTATAATTTTATTTTATTATAGAGATGACGAATACAAGTCAGGATTAGGTACATAAGTAGTCTACGTGTTGGTGAAATTTGGGCCTCCAAATGGTCCTCACTTTCTCTTGTTTAGTACTAAGTGCACTTTATTTTGTTATGTGCCCCCCTTATCTCCCTCCCAACAATGTCTCAAATCTGCCAATCCCTCCCTTGTGCTATTGTAATTAATGTTCAGATCCCACTTATGAGTGAGAACATTCAGTATTTAGCCTTTGTTTCTGTAATAGATCAATTAGTGTGGTGGTCTCCAACTCCATCCAATTTAGGCAAAGTCCACGGTTTTGTCTTTCTTTATGGTTACATAATACTCCATCGTGTATATGTACCATATTTTCTTTCTCCAGTTTACTTTCCATGGGCTGTGGGGTTGATTCCATGTTTTTGCTATTGTGAATAGTGTGGCAATAAACATGCTTGTGCAGGTGTCTTTTTTGTAGAAAGATTTATGCTCCTCTGGGTATATTCCCAGAAGGGGGCTTGCCTGATTGTATTGATTGTATGGAACGTCAGTTTCTAGTTATTTTAGAAATTGCTACACTATTTTTCATAGTGGTTGAACAAGTTTGCACTCCCACCAACAGTGTAGAAGTGTTCTCGATTCTCCATACCTTTACCATCTGGTGTTTTTTGTGGGTGTATTTATGACGGCCATTCTTACTGGAGTTAGGTGGTATCTTGACATGATTTTGACTTGCATTTATGTGATGATTAGTGAGGCTAATCATTTTTTCATGTATCAATATATTTTAAAAGACACTAGTGTGTTCATTTAAAGAGAAATTGTAAAGAAAAAAGTCAGAAAAGCAAGAAAAAAGTCTTGCAGTTAACTCTAATTTACAAAATTAAAACCTGAGCTAGTTTAAAATTTGAAGACCTGCTGTTTGAAAAGATGCTAAACAATTGAAGGCCTGCAAATTTTGGACATGTTGACTCTAGAGCATAAATTTTACACGGCAGTCAAGAGGACCCATGGGTCTGGAGAGGAGAGGAGGGAAGCCATGAAAAAACAAGACCAGTTTTGCAAGGTTCATTTCTACCTACAAAGGACTTTCTAAATGATATTAAAATCAATGGCAAGGGATTGTCACTGATTTTGCAGACTAGAGAGTTCTGGTTTTTTTTCTTTTTTTCTTTTTCATTTTGAGTTTTTTGGTTTGTTTGCTTTTTGGTTGTTGTTTTTATCTCAAATAAACTCTACCTTCAAATTACTATCTGCTAGAAAGGGCACATGTGTATGAATGTATACACTTTGTTATTTTTTGCATTTTGACATCCCAGAAAAAATATAATATTTAGTAAGATGATGAATACAACAGAAAATAAATATAAATGGCCAATGAGCAAGTAAGAAAATACTGCTACTATGTGATATGTATTACTTTTTTGCCAAGGATTAGGTTATTATGATTGATACCTCAAGTTAAATGTTGTCTTATACTTGAATCAAAATATTATACTCTATTTTATCTCATCTCAAAATTTATGTTGAATTCATATTTCTACTGAGGTTAGTGCCAGATTTTGGAATTTGGGGGAATTCAGCATATTTTGACATCAAAATTGTTAGGTATTTGGGGTTAACATTATCAACAAGAGTTTTCACTTCCTTCTTCCCTTGCCTTCACACTCGCAGCTGCAGGTTTTTCAGGAAAAGTTTTCTTTTTCCCAGAGCCTCTAGTTCTATAATATCTTACTCCCTTGGGAAAACTGGGATTCTTCTGAAAATCCTGCAATATGATTATTAGTTCTCTTGTTATTTCTCAGAGGTCTTTAAGGCTTTATCCATTTTTAAAAAATTATTCATTCTATTGTCTTTTTCTTCAGATTGGGTAAATTCTATTGATCTGTATTTTATTGCTTCCATTCTGTCATCTCCATTCTATTATTGTGCTTATCCAACAAGTTTGCAATAAATCCTATAAAAAATAAGGAAATAGGGAAATATGTGTACTAGAAAAACTTTTGGATGATTTACATTAAGCCTGAAGATGGATGTGAGAGTAGTCAATGATTCCAGCTCCCACTTAAATGTATAATAACTAAAATTATCTGTATAGGGCTTCATAATATTGATGTGTCCTTACTCAAAATATATCTTCATCTTCATTCCTACAATGATATTTTCCCCCTTTTTATTAGATAAATAAATACCTCTAGTGTTATGAATGTTATTCAATTTTCAAGTCCCTAGGATCCCTGCCTTTCTAAGTTTTGCATATTAAAATATCTGATCCTTTATGACATTGTAGTGTTTGTCTATCTATTGCTACCCACCATGGTGTTTATAAACCAGAAAAATGAAAAATGACATATCCAAAATGCATCAGATTATGTCTGATTAATGATTTTTGAATTTATTCTTGCTACCTGTAATCATTACTTCCAAAGTTTGTAATAGGCCATTTGATGCCAAACATCCAGGGGCTCATTTCGCATGCCCATTTTTATTTTCTAATGGTACAAAACAAGTAAAAATAGAGTATCATGACATGAGCAATATTGTTGAATTATGAATGTATCTGCTTTAACATTGGGATTATGGATAATTTACATTGAGTTGTACATCAAACTTATTTAAATATGGGCTATAAGAAAAATACTCTAAACGCTTATCAACGTATAAGGTACTCTGTGATAAGTTTTGACAATTTTCCTGCCTGTATGTGTGTCCATACATAGTGCTGGATTTGTGATAACACTAGGCATGGCACAACAGCCAGTTTTCTTAGTATGCAACAATCCTCAGTAAACCTAGATGATATAGTTATTTTTGTTTTAAATATCTAATTTTAATATTGTATTTTAATGATTTACTAGTAGCATGGAGCAGACTTTCGTTACATTTAAATTTAGAGATAGATATTACATGAATATTCATTCAAAGGAATTGAAATAATCAATTTGTATGCCATAATGAGGTTGGCCATGATATATGGAGACACCTGGGTCTTTCTGATGTAACACCATAAAGACAAAGTCAAGTGTGTTTTGGAAAGTCTTCCATGATTTGACCAATTGACTCCTGCTTACTTCACCCTCGAATTTTGCTCTATGGCATTCTCATTTACTCCCTACTAATACCAAAGAAGATAGTTTATTTTGTATGTTATTCCATTTGTACCTTTTAAGCTTTGCTTGTGGTGTTTCTTATTGTTTAAATAACTCTCCCTATTTTCTTTGCATAAATAACTTAGACTTTAATACTCATATTCATCTGTGTCTTGTCTAGCAGTCTTTGTGTTTTCTCTCTTCAAACTCTATGTAATCCTGCAATTCATGTATAGTTCCCTAAGGACACCTTTTCTTTTCTTTCATGTTTAAATGAAATGATCATTTTATTTGAAAAAAAACCTCAAGATTCAAGATCTCCCTCGCTTTAACCCTATCTCAACTCATTCCACTGTTGTCCACGCCAAATTGTCTTAGCAACGTACATTTGAATTTCAGGCATGCATAGAATAAGGAAATAGAAATTCAGGGACTCAGAGGATGTAGTGACATTTTAGAAATTAGTATTCTTACTTAAATATAGAATAAAAATAACTTTGTGGTAAATAGCAAATTGTTTCTTCAGTTCTAAGAAGTAAAAAACATTGTTCAAATATTTACATTTTGTTCTTGGTCATGATGTTGAATAATTGAAACCCTGTAAACATTTGATTTATTTATATTCTTCTCCACTATTTTGTTTTGTTTTATTGCAAAATGAAGTCAATCACTCAACTTTGCCAAGCTAATGACTTAACTTTTTTTTTTTTTTTTTTTTTTTTGAGTTGGAGTCTCACTCTGTCGCCCAGACTGGAGTGCAGTGGCTGCTCCCGGCCACCGCAGCCTCTCCTGCTGGGCTCCGGCGATCCTTCCGCCTCAGGCTTCTGAGTAGCCAGAATTACAGGCATGCACTACCACGCCCGGCTGATTTTTGATTTATTGTAGAGATGAGGTCTCGCTGCTCAGGTGGGTCTCCAACCGGCGGGCTCAGGCAATCCACTCACCTCAGCCTCCCAAAGGCGCGGGATTACAGGCTGAGCCACCACGCCCCACTGACTTAACATTTTATATTGAAATATGGAAGGAATATAGAAAAATATATTTGAAAAATATAATTGTACTGTATTTTTAAAGACAGTTAACTTTCATCTGATTTAATGGTATTTGAATGATTACTTTCCTGTATCAATGATTTTTTTAAATATTTTCTTTAAAATACAAGAGCATAATTTAAGTAAATTTATTTTCCTAGGAAATCAAATACTCTACTCATTGTTTATTAATTTGCTTCTTTTAAAAATCTTCACTGATAGAAAATTAGAAAGCAAATCTTATGATGGGAACAAAAAATATATGTCTGCTTCTTATGCAAAATAGCAGTGGAAATATTCCTCTATCAACTTCTATTTTTGTAAAGTATTAAGAGATTCCATTTGCACTGATGTGAAGAGTTGAAGGAGATGAGGACAGTCATTGGCAGTTTCGAAAAAGGAAGAAGAGCATTGTGTTTCTCTTATGCTGCAGAATTCCCATATACTGCAGAATTATGCTGGGCTATGCTCATGACAAATTCTGAAAACGTAATTTAAAAAATTAAGTGGACATAAAAGCTGAAAGCTTTTCGGTTGTTAACATCTGCTTCAGTGTTATCAGAGTTAAATTTGGGTTTACTTTGTGATCCAATTTGGCTGACATTATCATTTTTTATATTGGTGATAACTTAGGTTTCTGCAATAGAGAGACAATTTAGTAACTGCAAAAAAATCTTTAGAGTCAGGGTTATTTTCTTTATTTTCTATTTCACTTTAGAAATTAAAATAAAAATTCTCAATTTCATCTTCCTCATTTGTAGAAATAATTTAATGACACATATTTTGCAGGAATATTATATTATTCCTGACAAGTAGCAGATATACAGATATTAATACACTTACAACCTTATCCAGTTTTTGAATGATGTTACGTATTGTGTAAATTATAATGCTTAGTTAGGACGGCACTGTTAAACAATTAATACAGTATTGGGCCAATAAAACAAAGTTAAATTTGAAACAAAAATACAGTTGTATTTATTAACAGCAAATATCCAATGTTAGCATGACAGCAAACAGATGTTTTGGAACAGTTTGATAAAATGATAGATGATAAAAGAGTAAATAAATATTATATGTCTTATTGTTTCTGAATAAAGAATGATAAACTCTACCCAAGAAAAATTAAGTCAACTACCTCTATAATAATTAGTAGTTCGAGTTTTCTTAAACAAATGTGTCTAATTCTGGATTTTGTGTGATTTACTCTAAAAACCATAATAATCAATTATTAATTAAAATATGCTTTAAAAGGCCACTGTCAGGGTAAGTTTAAAAGACATAGAGGCAATTAAAATGAAATTGTGTCACCAGCACTAGTTCATCTGCTAGTGTCTGACATTTCAAAATGGAAAGATATCATAATTAGTATTTTGACATTACTATTTAACAACTACAAATTTTTTTGAGCATCTATTACATGCCCCAATGATTTCTCATTTTAAAAATTCAGATTATTAATAACAGAAATTGAAGCTATGTTATGTACAGTTAACTTACCAAGTCTCTATATAGGAGAAATCAGAGATAAAATTTTATAATACATAAATTTAAAACTATACAATTTTTCTTCAATTATATGGCATATAGTCTTTCACATTTTTAATAACTCTGAATTTAGGATGCATCTTACAATTTATAGTACTTTACAGTGAATTAGACATTAACTGGGAATATTATGTTATCCCGAAGACAAGATGCTTAGCAAATGATTCCTTAGCTGAGTTAGAGACATGAAGAGCTGAATCAGGTTATTATATTTTTCATTAAGGCAAAATGTTAGCTCTGCTAATAAATAAATGATTTAAATAACTTTTGGGGTTTTTTTTTGTTAATTAGCTAATCATTGCACATCTCATTTCACCAAGAGTCATTTTTTGTTCACAAATATGCCATATAGTATTTTTCTGCATATGATTAATTCCTCAACTGGTTCTGTATTTTGCTGGAACTAGAAATAATTCAAGTTTCATACTCCAAAGAATTGGTGGTTACACCCTTAATTTACACATTTTATGATAACATTTAATGTTACTTCCAAGTAGCATCAAAATTTATTCTTTTTTTTTTTTGCATGTTGCTAATTTAGTTTTATTGAAATGGTTTATTCTGATGATTGCATATCAAGCCATTAAGCATCTTGGCCTCCCTATAGTTTAAGTTTAATACATAGCAAATATTTTATGTATATATTTTAAATGATCTTGTTTCCATCCCATCCCATCCCATGGCATCCCATCATAAAGTGTTAAATGTACACTTAAATAGCAAAACAGAAATTTTGGTAAGAGGTAAAACACACAAAACTATTCTCAGAAAAACTTCTTGCAATATGTAAGTTTAGACCTGTGTGTATAATTAATACATTAAGGCTTTGGTTTGTAAACCTAGCACAGCTTCTTCAGACCTTTAAAGTGTATATGAGAATAAATTCCTATTTGAAAGAAGATACATCCTAGGATCATTTTTAAAAATTACTTTGAGTTCACAGAGGCTAACAACTAATATCAATTCTGAGAAGGCCTAGGCTATAGCCAGCACAACATACTGCACAGTATGAAACTATTGGGTTTCAAAAAAGTAAAGATCGAATACTGAAACTGCTTGAAAAGAAAAAATACCTCTTTTTTACTCCATGCCCCAACCAAGAATCATGATGACTCGCCTTAATACAACAATGATTCAACTTCCCAATCAGGTATGATTGTTTAAATCTACCACCCGCTTGACTTTTGCTCTTAAAATAATAGTTATAATAATAAATTCTTACTTGTAGAAATATTTATTGCAATTTATCAATGCAATTTGATCTTGATCATTATTTATTATACACTAACAGATAGACTCTCTTTAATAAGGAATAATAATTGAGCCATTATTGGTTACAAAGGGGCTACAATATATTTTCATATTGCCACCCTAAGAGCAATAATAATATATAATTTCTTTCAAAATATACAAATCTGGCTAGTTAAGTGTTATGGTTTTATTTTTCCCATTTTATTTGTTTACTCTCTCATTTACTTCCTTACTCTTGGGCTTGTTAAATTTCTGCAATCATGTGTTTTACTATCATTTGTTTTGGCGTACAATAAAAAGATTGGTTAAATACTAGGACAGGGTTCTCTGGCAGTGGAGATTAAAAAGATGTATATAACCATGAAGCTGATTCCTGCTCCATGTCACATGTTGGTTATCTAGAGATTTTTTTCCTGAGTGAAAGCAGCAAAGAAGTGGAAAAGATTATCATCATTAAGAAGAAAAGGACATTTTTTATCTTCTCTCTGACTCATTAGGAATGCTTTCCTCTCATTTAATTTTAAATCTTAGTTTAATTCATTTAAAGGCTTTACCGGGTACATTATTAAAAACTAATAAATCCAAGCTACTTATTAATGAAGCTTGAGGGGATAATAGAGATTGCATTCTCCAAATTTATATTATATTTCAATAAGCATTCAGTTGTTACCATGAGAGTTTGTAACTAGGTCTAAGACATAATCTCAATTAGGTAGGCATATTGAAACTGAAAAATAAAGAGGCATGATTTCTATTTTTAAAATGAGCTAGATTATTTTCAATGCTAATTTTAAATTTATGTTAAAACTTGAACTACAAATCAACAGTGAATAAAATAATATTTCATAAATTTTAAATTACTTATATTGTACTGCTAGCATAACTTTATTATATAGGACACATACAATTATTTGGAGAAGGTTTTTGTTAACAAGTAGCTTTTAATTTAAAAGTAAAGTTTTTTTCTTTTACTGATATCGGTAAAATATTTTAACATGAATTAATTAAATAATTATAAATTTAAAAATCTATGATAGTTAATATTGACTATTGCCTATAAGCTACAGTCTCCTTGGAGAGCAGATTATGTGTAAAATATGAGGCATGCAGAAAAGTGTGCAAAGAGGAAGCATAGACTAGGGAGAGTCTTTTTCAGTCAAAGGAAAACAAAAATCTCCTAAAATAAAAAAAATTTGTCTGAGTCCTGAGGGATGAATGAGTTTGACAGATTAAGGTATTCTACTGGGGAACTAGTTTTCTATTTCTGCATAACAAACATACTTCCCTGAACAACACTAATCTATGATATCACAGTTCTGTTGGTTGGAAGTCTGGACAGGTGCTGATGGATTCTCTCCTTAAGGGTGTTGTTCAGACTGGCTTCTTCTCTGGAGACTTTGAATCTATTTTCCAATTCATTTTGGTTGTTTTTGGCAGAACTCAGTTCCTCCTGGTTGTAAGACTGAAGTCCCCAGTCTTTTCTGGCTGTCAGTCAAGGAAGACTTACAACTCCTAGAAGCCAATCTCCAATCTTTGCACGTGGTTCCTCCATTTCTAAGCCAGCAGTGCTACAGTGATTTGTGTGTGTGTGTGTGTGTGTGTGTGTGTGTGTGTGTGTGCACGCACACGTGTGCACTCGCATGCATGTATGCACTTTGCATATCTCTGATTTCCCTTATGTACCCAGTCAGGAAAAACTCTTCTTTAAAAAGATGTATGCAATTAGATTAAGCCCACCTAGACAGTCTCTCTTTGAATTAATTCAATGTTAACTGATTAATAACTCAAATTATAGCTGCAAAATCCCTTTTTTCATGTCACATAACAATCTTAGGCATAACTCCTGGGACAAAGATCATGGGGCCATCTTGAAATACAGAAAGTACAAAGACATAAACATTATACGTACATTTAGATGGCTATAAATAATTTTTTGAACATTCATCTAAATTCGTTAGGCAAGATTGATTGGAATAAGAAAACACATAAGAAAAAGTCATACCTGAAAAGAGGCAAAGCTTTTATTTAGGGCTTAGTGTTTATCTGGAGATAATTTTAACTGTAAACAGGGTAATCTATTGAGACAGGGAATGAGTAAGGGTCTAAGCAACTCTACTTTTGAAGGTGAATGGTGTGAAGCTTAAGGATATCAAAGAAGAGACATACTCAATTTTTTTTTTTTTTTTTTTTGAGTTGGAGCCTCACTCTGTTGCTCAGACTGGAGTGCAGTGGCATGCTCCTGGCCACAGCAGCCTTGATTGCTGGGCTCTGCGATCCTTCCGCCTCAGCCTTCCAAGTAGCTGGAACTACAGGCATGTGATACCACGCCTGGCTAATTTTTTGATTTATTGTAGAGATGAGTCTCGCCAAGTTGCCCAGGAGGGTCTCAAACCTGCGGGCTCATGCAATCCACTCACCTCAGTCTCCCAAAGCGCGGGATTACAGGCTGAGCCACTGAGCCCAGCTTACTCAATTTTTATGTTTTTGTATACATTCTAATATTTTAATTGAATTGATATAACAAACACTATAAAATAATAAAATAACTAAAGAGTTTATAGGAATTAAACATTGGCAAATCAAAGAGTATTCCAAAACTTTGAAAACACGCATATTATCGAATGTATGAATTAATTAGTAAACAAAAATGAGTCAATTAATAATTGAATTAAGTTAGAAAGAACACAAACAAAAAAGAAATTAATCACATGGAAAGGAAGTAATGCCATAGAGTAGAAAGAGCAAATGAATCCATTATATTGAAAAGGAAAAAACTAGGCCATATCAATTTATGTATCTGAACTTGACATCAATGTGTAAGCAAAATAAATGGAAAGAAAGAGATATTTACTGGCTGAACTTACCTAATCTGAAAATTTGAAATGCTTCAAAATTCCAAACTTTTTGAGCACCAACATGATGTCACACATAGAAAATTCCACACCTGACCTCATGTGATGACGAGAAAAGAGCTAGTTAGAGGCTGACTAGGTAAGATAGAAAGGGAGGGTCTTGAGAAGAACTAACACCTGCAGGAATGCCTCTGCACCACCCCTGTTATGTAACTAGCAAAACCAAAAATGTGATTAATGCGATTAAGAACCTCCTCCTATGCAAGGATGTTGGCTGAAAGAGACTTTTGCAACACAGACGCAAGCACTATAGCTCATTTAGATGTCCTTAACATGACATTTGCGTTGTGATTTTATGCCCCTCATACACACGCGGGCATTTCAGTTTTATGGGTAATAACCAAAATGGAGTAACTTTCGACAAGAACGCACATTCATAGTGAAAGCTGGAACCAGGAAGCAAACAGGAATATGGGGATGGGTAAAATGCAAACAAGAAAAACGCCCCTAGAAAGGAGAGAGAAAAACCCAGAGAATGCCCCTACTACCAGTAACCCATTTCGGGTCCCCTCTTGTTTCTAAGAACTTTTCTTGCCGCTTAGTAAACTCAATCTCACTCACTCTTCTGAGTCCACATCCTCATTCTTCCTGGTCGTGACAAAAAAAACTTGGAGATCTGAGCTGACAGCGTGATTGAAATCTTCTGCAACAGTGGGTCACAGGCAAATCACACTGACATCAATGTGTAAGCAAAATAAAGGAAATAAGACGCTTCACCAGGGAAAATAAGACGCTCCAAGCCCCTTCAAGCAGTATCTTTTCTGCACATGCCCAGATTCCATCCAAACACACACAGGCACACAAAGTATAAAAATTGTGGTCGAGTCTCAAAGTATATAGTAAAAATGTCTGTTTAAACGTTACAGTGGAATTGTAGTTGCAATAACACTAAATTTGACTGTAGTTTTGAAGTGCAAGAAAATAACGTTTAACAATGTAATAAAAATGAATAGCTACTCACTATAGACACTTTCTAAAGTCAAGCACTCAGAGAAGCATGTTATTAACGAGAGAGAGGAAGAGAAAACATCCTGCTATCAATGATACAAAAGTAAATAGCAATAGGGTCCAACAGGTTTCTTTTTGTTTGTTTGTTTATTTGTTCTGGCTCAGATGGCTTCATTGTAGCTTATAAAATACACAACTTTTAAGTGTATTTGTAAAATTGCTCTGTATTCAATGAAAATGAGAACGTAGTAGGAGGAGATATAAAGATGGACCTTAAGAAAGCTGGATCATAATCCAGATTTGCTTCTTTGTGTGAGACCATGAGAAATTAATTTAGTTTCCATGAATTCACAGTCTTCAATTGTAAAGAGAAAAGTTTAGGTTGTATATGCGTGATGATTCTTCCCATTTCAAAGTTTCTGTTACTTTTGTTACATGGTAAACACATTAAATTAAATATACAGTCAAACTTTCTGAACTTCATTTTATAAATCTAATTGTATGGATGCAGACCAAATCTCTGAAATGTTTGCCAGGTCCTGTATCTTTCCAATACTTAAGCACTTTTAATTTTGATGAGAGATTTTAATTATTTTTAAAGTGTTTGTCATTTGAGTCTTAGGAAATGGCATTATTTATGGATGTGAACGCATGCATGTAACTTTAAATAGTATAATTTAATGCATTTATTCATATTTGGTAAATAGAATGCTTATAATGAGAGTAGTCAATTGAAGGGGTAGACATGTGATAATAAATCTTGCAATGTTGAGGAAATAATACTCGTTCAATGATTGCTGCAGATTGTGATGAGCACTTTACCTATTTGGTATTGCATACAGGACAGTATATTGAAATAGACATCCTTATGATGTGTTTATTAGATGAGGAAACCTACAGGTTTAATGACTTAATCTTACACAATATGTGAATTTTTTTTCTCTTATTTTTTAGGATTAGGTACATAACGTGATCATTTTTAAAAAGAATATAAGTCTGTGTTTTAGCTTTCAAAACCTATGGAATATAATAGATCAAATCTAATGTTTTTCCACTCAAGTTGATATGAGAATGATGTAAAATTAATGTTTATTTTCATTAGAAAAAAATCTTATTTTAAAAATAAGTTACATTTGTTAACTTTCCACTATTTGTATAAGAGGATATATTTGGATGGGGGAATAGAGTCAAAAGTAATGTGTAGGAATTGATTGGAATGTGTTCTAGAAAATGGTACATATGAAATTAATTGGTCCAGTCAAATCTTTAATGAATTCAGTTTGAAAAATATACACAACATATTTTAAGCCAGTTTCCAAGGTGCATATTTCTGTCTTTGTAAAAGAAAGTGTTCAGTAATATAAATGTAAGTATTTCAAAACTAAACAAAGCAAATAAAAATTTCTTATCTCATTCAACACTAATAAAAAATGAACCACCCAAGAAATATTTATTGGGTACTTAATAGCAGTGAGAGAGAAGTTTCAATACACAGACATGTTTGGAATCTCAGCTAGTATTTCATTTATGATTTTCCTATTGACCAAAGTAATACTCATGGCAAAGCCTAGAATTAGTTTGTGCATAACTCAAGGATGTGGATAAAAGGAGTGAAATTATGGCAAACAGTTTGCAAATGGCTTACCACAGTTACCCACAAGACCTAAAGAAATCTACAGAACTTTGCTTCTTTATAAATTGTAGAAGGTGTAAGGTGTTTTTGTATGGACTTCTAAAATCATGCAAGCTCAGGAATCTTCATGAGCTTAATTCCTTGCATTCATATATTTTACTGGGATATTAAGATACTAATCATTTTCTGTTCACCAGGTCAAACAAACATGATATCATCATCAAGATGACACAGTGTAATCTCTTGTACAGAAAGCAGAAGAGTCAACATTACCTCTAGGCAAAACAGTGAAGTTACTGGCATCCTTAATCTGAAGGCAAACTAGTTCAACCTCTTTGAAAGACAGTGTGGCAATTTCTGAAAGAACTAGATAGTGACCTTCCATATGACCCAGCAATTCCCCTATTGGGAATGTACCGGAAGAACTCAAGACATTCTACCAAAAAAGATACCTGCACACACATGTTTGTTGCAGCTTTATTCACAATAGCAAAAACATGGAACCAATCATGCTGCCCATCGAAGCTGCACTGGATTTAAAAAATGTGGTACAAGTCGGGCTCGGTGGCTCAGCCTGTAATCCTGCGCCTTTGGGAAGCTGAGGTGAGTGGATTGCTTGAGCCCGCAGGTTCGAGACCTGCCTGGGCAGCGAGACCTCATCTCTACAATAAATCAAAAAATCAGCCAGGAGTGGTAGCGCGTGCCTGTAATTCCGGCTACTTGGAAGGCTGAGGCGGAAGGATCACCAGAGCCCAGCAGGTCGAGGCTGCGGGGGCCAGGAGCGGCCACTGCCCTCCAGTCTGGGTGACAGTGAGACTCCAACTCAAAAAAAAAAAAATGTGGTACATATACACAATGGAATATTGTGTAGCCATAAAGAAGGACAAATGTATGGACTTTGCAGCAACTTGAATGGATGTAGAGTCAATCATATACAGTGATCTATCACAGAAACAAAGAACAGAGTACCATATGTCCTCACTCATAGGCGGAACTTGAACAATTATCATAATACTTTAAGAAAGGGATTGTCAGTAGTGGGAAACTGCCAAGGGAGGGTGGGTGGGATTTGCAGTTGAGGGAAACTGTCAGGAGAAGAAAGGGCACACTTCATCAACAAGGATACCTGCATAATGAGCATTTGTATCCCTAACCTTGAATTGTACCCCACATCTTTAAAATAAAAAATAAAGCATCAGACAAAATAAACCTGTCAATTAATGCTAAGGGCTGAAAAAAAAAAAAGAAAAGTGAAAATGACCAAGAAAATTCATAGCGTTTCCAAAATTTAGGAATCTAGGTGTCGAAGAGGAGTTAGCAAAACTGTTTCAGAATGAGTAGTGGAATAGGAGGAATGACAAGAAAATCTAGCACCCTGGAAATGAAGATAAGCAAATGACTTAAGAAAGAAGAACTGACTCTCGATCTCAACGGTGACAATATTAAAAACCATGATATACTATTTACAATCCCTTCTTTGACACATGCTGCATGGATTGAATATACTTCTTGTAAGGAAGTTTATTGATCAGTGGGAATTTGAGTTCATCAGTCGTTTTGAGAAGTTGTCTGTTTGTTTAAACCAAACACTGAGCAAAAAGTGTTTTTGTCCCCCTCCCATTTTCTCTGTTTCTAATTTTATTTTTATTTTTATTTTATTTTATTTTTTGAGTTGGAGTCTCACTCTGTCGCCCAGACTGGAGTGCAGTGGCCGCTCCCGGCCACCGCAGCCTCGACCTGCTGGGCTCCAGCGATCCTTCCACCTCAGCCTTCCAAGTAGACAGAATTACAGGCATGCGCTACCACGCCCGGCTGATTCTTTGATTTATTGTAGAGACGAGATCTCGCTGCCCAGGCGGGTCTTGAACCAGCGGGCTCAGGCAATCCACTCACCACAGCCTCCCAAAGGCATGGGATTACAGGCTGAGCCACCGAGCCCAGGTCTGTTTCTAATTTTTTAGCATGTCTTTTTATTCTTAGATCACGTACAACCTGAAAGCTTTCAGTTTGTCTCAATTTTTCCTCCTGTTCCTTACTTCAGAACACCATGATTTGCTGCAAGACTTTCAAATGTTCACCGTGTTCCTCCCACTTCTGGCACCTCCAAAGTTTCCTCAACAAAATATTTTAAAACATAATTCTAATCATGATACACATCTGATTAAACTCTATATGAATAATTGATTTATTTTGAAGAAAATCCCAACTCCTCATAAAAGTCAACTAAGTTCTCCAGGGTCTGACCTCTGCCTTCTTCTCCAATCATGTGTATCATGATTAGAATTATGTTTTAAAATATTTTGTTGACTTTTTGTGAGAAAACTTTGGAGGTGCCAGAAGTGGGAGAAACATTTGAAGATCTTACAGCAAATGATGGTGCTCTGATGTAAGGAATAGGAGGAAAAATTGAGACAAACTGATAGTTTCAGGTTATATATGATCTAAGCATGAAAAGACATGCTGAAGAATTAGAAATAGAGAATTATTTCCATTCCAGAATTTTTTCTTCTTCCCGTTAGACAAACCACAGCTGTCTGCTTTCAGATTCTCAACTGTGCTGAGATCTTCTTACATTCTTTCATGATTATCCCTCTGCCAAGAATGCACTTTCTACACTTTCCACATGACTAACTCCTCTTCTTTCATATCTTGGCTTAATTTATTTTCAGTGCACCCCTAGGGAAATGTATTTAAATTTTACTCCTTCTATCTATTTCCATAGCACAAGTTGCATTATGTAGTTAATGGGATTTTATTAAAGTGTTTCTTTCCTTACTAGACACAAAATGTCATAAGGAGTCATGTCCCTTTTTATTTGACACATCATGTCTAGTGGGAAAATTTCCTTGGAAAATAGTTTAAAGCCAATGAATACTTGCTGAGTGAAAGAGTCAAAGTAGTTAGATGCATAACATGATAAACTTGATGATAATACTAGATAATGGAAAAAATACCCATTTAATAAATGCATTTTCAATCATTGAGTCATTGTCTATTTTTTTGTTAGTTTCTGTTAATAAGAGCTATGTTTCTTTTTAGAAAAAGATCTAGCTTGCTAGAATGCCACCAGAAGATGATAGAAATCTTCAGAATTGTGCACAGAACAGGAAAGACTACAGAATCAAAAGGAAAGCCAACATTACTAAACCGTAATTATGATAGATTTAAAAAAAAATGCATATTTAACAGATTTTTTTTTGACCCTTGAATAATGTCAGCAGTAAACTCAGACCTAGATATCCAACTAGTAGGTAAGTGTGTTTCTTATGTATGCTTTGTTTATTAAAAAATAACTTCTGTTTGAAAAATAAGAAATAATTATAAAAGAATGACTTCACTGGAGTTCCCACAAATTCTCTATCATTTGTCATATTTATTCAGCAAATATTAATTAATTAATTAATTATCAATAATATATAAATAATCTATTCATGTGCAAATATATAATGAAGGCATAAGAAAAGCAGCTAATTATCAAAGTGATTTTTCAAGTCCTGGTCATTATGAATCTGCAAATGTTTGACATATAACAGAAGACAATAGCCAAAGATAAACAGAAACAAAATAATTATAAGTATATTTTATGGAAAAAGCATTTTTTCAGCCTTGTTTTATCTCAGTTATTTCAGAGATAACAATGTGCTCATATAATACTTACCACTGATTCTTAAGGTCTTTTTTTTCATTTACACCTTTACTTAATGATCACAGATATTAAGTGAAACCTTATCAGTAAAAAGCTCATGCAAATAAAAATATTAAACCATTTGTTAAGCTGTTCACATAGCATTAAACAGCATAATAAGCAACAGTTATAATCAAGATCAGTAGAAAATGGATAGAAATGCTCAGGTAAAATTATTTTTCCTTGCTCTCTCTTGAGACTTTTTTGAAATGTTTCAAAGTGGAATTAGAAGATTGAAAATGCAATCATATACAATTTTGATGTATTAAATTATATGATGCTATTATGCATCACATAATTCCAGAGGCTTTTTTCACTTAAAAAATATTTATTAAAATATATTAAATGGCATATAGCATTGTCTCTGAATAGGCAAACATACCTCACCATTCTGGAGCTTGCTTTCTGATGAAAGGCATGAGGGTAATTAAGAGAGGTATAAGCTTTAGATACTCATCTGAACAGTCAGTTGACTCTGCTAGTTCTTCCTTCATTCATTTCTTCTTTCATTCATTCAACATATAATTTTGAGTACCTTTTATAAATTTCAGCTCTTGCTATGTGTTACAACACTACAAAAAGACAACAGTATTTTTATATACTAGTGAGGATAAAATAAAATTAACGCAAATAAATGAAACAGATATTTAAATTTATAAGGTGAGAGTGATAAACGTCAAGAAGAATAGTAAGCAGTAAAGAAAATATGGGGGAGTTACAGTTTTAGATAATAGTGATAGGAATATATCAATAAGATGCCAATGGTGATGAAACATGAGCTATATGCAAGGAAGTAAGCCATGAAGATATTAGGAACACATGTTCCCGTCAGAGAAAAAAGCTGTGAGTTCCTGAGCTAAGAGGAAGCTGGCAAGTGTTAGATACAGAATGAAGACAAGAGTACATGGAGCCAAATGAGAGAAGGAGAGAAGTACTAGGTGAGGACAAAGAGGTTACAGAAAGAGCCAGATTATGAATAACCTTTCAAATGAAAAACAATGGCTTTCACAAGAACTGATAAAGGAAATAATTTGGGAAACTTGAGCAGAAGAAAAGCAGTAGAATTCTGACTTTGATAGGAAAAAGAAACAATTGTGGAACATGACTAACCATTAAGGAGGACATTGCTATCATCCAAGCAAGAAATATTTATTATTTATGTAAGTATGGTAGCTTTGGAGGCGATAAAATATGGCTGGATAATGCATATATTTTTGAAGTAGACTTCTAAGATTTTATTTTTATTTTCCTGAACCACTTTTAAAATGGACTTGCATTTGCTAAAAATGTGAAACATTGCAAGAAAAATAAGATTTTGTGGAGAGAAAGCAGATCCAGAGCAAGTGTTGGGCAAAGCCCAGATTATGGCCATGAGAGTCCATAGTTGATGTAGGGTAAAGAAGAATATAAATTGACTTACAGAAAATTTGGGAACTCTGTTGAGAAATGCACAATGAATCTGAGAGTAAAATATTCAACATGTGAGTATTGCAGAGTCTTATACTCAATGTTTGAGGCATTTCAGGGTCCATTGAAATTGTTAGATATTGGCAAGCTGAATTGTAAAACTCTGTGCTTTGAAGTGGGGAGTGGGATAATAACTCAAGCCTATAGTGAATGAGATAAATAATAATTAAAATGGACAAATGAGCAAGATAGCAACAGGACAAGCTGAACTGTGATGATCTCCACTAAGGGTGACTCCTGGGGGCATTTCCATGTGCCCCTGTGGCTGCTGCCTACACAGGGGGTGGCTGCTATAGCTAGTCCCATGCAGCAAACAGCCTCCTTCACACCTCGGGTTTCTGCAGGGGATTGCTGCTGTTTGCTATCAGCTGCTGACACTGCAGCTCTTGGCTCCGGGGTGGAAATTCTTAGCTCTCTCCTCCACCCCAGGCCACCAGTGGCACACCAGGTGTGGCACCCAGCCGCATCACTGGTTGCCAGTTCCTGATGCCAGACACACACCATCGTCCATCATAGTGGATCACCTATGAATCAGATGGGTGGAGAGAAGGGACCAGTCGAGAGAAAGGATCAGCAAAAGAGGAGCCGCCCACTGCAGCCATTTTCCAGGCAGAGATTCACAATGCCCTGCCCATCGCGGAGCAGCATCCCCCTTGTTTCTAAGGTAACCTGCCAAAACAGTAGACAGAAGTTCCTCCCCTACACTGAATCAGACACAAACAACTCAGTCCTCAGGCAGCAAGGCATCACACCAAGGGAAACAATCCAATCTGCCTGTATGAGAGCAAAATGGAAGGGTTAGAGATCAGAGCTGAAGAGACTTTAGACACTCAGGAGACTCCAGAGCTAGTCTAGTTTCTTATTTTGATTTTTGATTTTATTGTTTTGTTCACTTTTGTCTGTGATTTGATTTAGACTACCTATTTGTGTTGGAGAAAAACACATCAAAAGGCATGATTTTATTGGACTGTCTTTGTATGACTACCAGTATGCTTTAGGGAATTTTGTTTGTTTGTTTTTTACTCTTTTCTGGCCTTGTGTCTCTTTTCATTCATTAGTTGGTATGCATGTCTGTTTTCCCTCTTACTCTTCTCTCTCTCTAACTTCCTCCTTAGCCTTTTCTACCATTAATTCCTTTTTCTTACCTCTTTTGGGTCCAGGGAGCAAACCTAAACCCCACTGCATGGACAGATGGTAAGGCAGTGGAAAGTGGGTTCCAGTGTGCCCATACACCTGTTGGTGGATAGTGGGATCTGCAGATAGATTCTGAATCACAGCTTCCCCATCAATTAAACCTCAAAACTGCAGAAAGTATAGCCCCCAACCCACAATCCAGTCTCAAAAGGGAACAAAGCCAGAGGATCCTCATAGGGAAGAACAGGAGATTGAAGAAAAAGAAGTAAAAGCAACCCTACCTTCCCTGAAAAACAGAATTAAAGAAGGGAAGGGAAAGGGGGAGAGAAAAATCTACACATATGAAGAAAAACCAAAAGAAGAATACAGGAGGTCAGACACTGAGAAAACTGACTTTGGAATGCAAATAATGAAGAGCCCTCAGAATGTTTGTAGTCTCAAACTACAAACCCAGATATTAAGACATTAATGGAGAGATTAAAAAGAATTGAGGAGAGACAAGAGAAAACTAGGAAGGAGTTGATAACTGAGACAACAGTGATAAAGAATACTGTGAATGAAATAAATAACAAACTGATAAGCATGGAAAGCAGAATTAGCCAAGCAGAAGAATCTCAGAGCTTGAGGACCAAAATATAGAACTAATGCAAACTGTCAAAAACATAGAAAAGAAGCTTAAAAAGACAGAACAAAACATTCAAGAGATAAGGAATTACTTCAAGAGACCGAACCTAAGAGTAATTGGACTTCCTGGGGCAGAAAGAGAGACAGAGACCACCCTGGGACAAACATTCCATGGAATTATTCAAGAAAACTTCCCTCATCTCATTAGTGATGTGAAAATTCAAACACAAGAGATTCAGAGAACCCCTGCAAGACAACAAATGAGAAGACCAACTCCCAGACACATAATAATTCGCCTAAACAAAGTAGGTATACAAGAAAAAAATCCTAAAGGCAGCAAGAGAAAAAGGTGAGACTACCTACAAGGGAAGACCAATTAGAATAGCAATAGGTTTACCTACAGAAACCCTTCAGGCTATAAGAGCTTGGAGTCCTATCTTCAAAGTTCTAAAAGATAAACAATTTCAACCAAGAATAACCTACCCAGCCAAGCTAAGCTTCATCAATGAGGGAGAATTAAATTCTTTCCCAGACATTCAATCCTAAGAACTTACACTACCTCCAGACAAGCTCTACAAGGAACACTTCAGAAAGTATTAAACACAGAGGAAAGAAAAAAAGGAATGATAGTGTCCTTTCAAGAGTGCAGGAAAAAGATTGAAAACACACATGAATCAACCCAAAAATCAAAAGAAAGACAACAAACAGTAATAACAACAACTTTATAAGAACTTCATGACAGGGATAAACTATCACAGTTCAATAATTAGCCTGAATGTGAATAGACTAAATGCACCACTGAAAAGACATAGAATGGAAAAATGGATAAAATATCACCAGACAACAATATATTGCCTCCAAGAGACTCATCTCACTTGAAAGGACACTCACAGACTCAAAGTAAAAGGATGGGAAACAAAATTTCAGGTGAACAGAGCACAAAAGAAAGGAGGAGTAGTGATCTTAATCTCAGACAAAATACCCTTTAAGCTATCAAAAATTTTAAAAGATACAGAAGGCCACTACATAACGATAAAAGGTTCAATCCATCAACAAGAAATATTCATCCTAAACATATATACACCCAATACAGGAGGACCAACCTTCATAAAGCAGCTTCTAGGTAAACTCAAAAAAGATATTGACTCTAACACTGTCATAACTTGGGACTTTAATAACCCACTTACAACCCAACACAGATCATCAGGACAAAAAATCAGCAATGAGATCCGGAATCTCAATGCAACTCTTGAATATATGGACTTAATTGATACCTACAGAACACTCCACCCAATGAGCACAGAATATACATTCTACCCATCACCACATGGAATGTATTCTAAGATCAATGACATGCTTGGCCATAAATCCAGTATAAACAAATTTCAAAAGATTGAAATTTTGCCATGCACCTTCTTGGACCACAGTGGAATAAAAATAATCATCAGCACCAATAAGTTTCCCCCAAAACCTACAAAGACATGGACACTAAACACCATGATGCTGAACAACTCCTGAGTCAATGATAAAATCAAAACAGAGATTAAAAGATACCTGGAAACAAATTAAAATGAAGAAACATCTTTCCAAAATCTCTGGGATGCCATGAAAACTGTAGTAAGAGGGGAATTTATATCTCTACACACTCACATGAAGAAAATGGAAGGATCACAAATTAACAGCCTAACAAGTCACCTAAGGAAGCTGCAAAAGCATGACCACCAAAATCCTAACTTCAGCAGAAGAATCCAGATCACCAAAATAAAAGCCCAAATCCGGACATAGAAGGCGAAAAGATAATACAAAAAAATCAATGAAACAAAAAGCTGCTTCTTTGAAAGGATAAACAAGATTAATGTTCCCCTAGCTAGACTGACCAAGAAAAAGAGAGAAAAAGCCCAAATAAACACAATCAGAAACACAAAAGTTGAAGTCACATCTGACCCTGAGGAAATACAAAAGATCATTAGAGACTACTATGTACACTTGTATGGAAACAAACTTGAAACCCATAAGGAAGTAGAGGACTTTCTGACATCACACAACCTGCCTAGGTTGAAACAAGAAGAAATAGAGACCCTAAATAGACCAATAACAATCAAGGAAATTGACCATGTCATAAGAAAACTGCCAACAAAAAAAAGCCCTGGACCAGATGGCTTTCCAGCAGAATTCTATAAGACATTTAAGAAGGAACTGATACCAATCCTACTGAAAGTATTCCAGGCAATTGAGAAAGATAGAACTCTCCCCAAATCATTTTATGACGCTAATATCACATTGATACCCAAGCCTGATAAAGACTCAACAAAGAAAGAGAACTAGAGGCCAAAATCTTTGATGAACATAGATGCTAAAATTCTCAACAAGAATCTAGCAAACTGAATTCAACAACACATCTCAAAAATCAACCATCATGACCAAGTAGACCTCATCCCTGGGGTGCAAGTCTTGTTCAACAATCACAAGACCATAAATGTAATTAAATACATCAAGAGATGTCAAAGAAAAACCACACAATTCTATCATTAGATGAAGAAACAACATTTGATAAAATCCAGCACCGCTTCTTGATAAAAACCCTTGAACATCTAAGCACACATGGAACATACCTTAAAATAGTAAAAATCATCAATGAGAAACCCACAGCCAGCATACTCCCAAACAGACAAAAATTGGAACCATTTCCCCTGAAAACAGACAAGGATGCCCACTCTTTCCCCTCCTGTTCAATATAGTATTGGAAGTCCTGACTAGAGCAATCAGAGAAGAGAAGGTGATCAAGGGTATCCAAATAGGAAAAGAGGAAGTCAAGTTATTTCATAGACGACATAATTGTATACCTTGAAAACATAAGAGAATCTGTCAAAAACCTCCTTGCACTGATAAAGGACATTGGCAAAATCTCAGGGTATAAAATAAATGTGCAAAAGACAATCGCATTTCTTTGCACCAATAATAAACAAACAGAAACCCAAATAACAACACAATCCATTCACAACAGTCACACAAAAAAAAAAGAAGAAGAAGAAGAAGAAATACCTTGGCATTTTCCTAACCAGAGATGTGAAAATTACAAAACACTGCTCAAAGAAATCAAAGATGACACAAACAAGTGGAAAAATATCCCATGCTCATGGATTGGAAGAATCAACATTGTGAAGATGTCTACCTTACCTAAGGCAATCTGCAGATTTAATGCAATACCCATCAAATTACCAGCAACATTCTTCTCAGATCTACAAAAAACAACACAGGAATTCATATGGAAATACAAACAACCAAGAATAGTCAGAACAATCCTTAGCAAAAAAAAAAAAAAAAAAAGCAGGAGGTATCATACTACCAGACTTTAAACTTTACTATAAAGCTACAATAATCAAAACAGCCTGGTATTAGTACAAGAACAGACCAATGGAATAGAATTGAGATTCCAGCAGCAAACCTCAATTTCTCAACCAACTCATCTTCGACAAAGCCTCCACCACCCCACTGGGGAGAGGAGAACCTATTCAGTAAATGGTGCTGAGAAAACTGGCTGACCACATGCAGAAAATTCAAACAGGACCCCTATCTATCCCCATACACAAAAATTAACTCTAAATGGATCAAAGACCTAAATGTAAAACCTCAAACCATAAGAACTTTAGAAAATGCAGGACACACCCTTATGGAAGTTGGAACTAACATCCAATTCCTGAGCAAAACCCGAAATTCACAGGCCATAAGAGATAAGATAGACAAGTGGGACCTCATTAAACTGACAAGCTTCTGCAAAGCCAAAGAAACCATCAAGAGAGCAGGGAGACAGCCCACAGACTGGGAAAAAGTATTTGCTAACTCCATGTCTCACAAAGGTCTAACATCAAGATTTACAAGGAACTCAAACATGATGAAAAGAAAAAAAACAAAAAAACCCATTACAAAGTGGGCAAAAGATATGAACAGACACTTCTCAAAAGAAGACATACAAGCAGCCAACAGATATATGAAGAAATGTTCAACCTCACTAGTCATCAAGGGAATGCAAATTAAAACTACACTGAGATACCACCTAACTCTAGCCAGAATGGCCATTATCAATAACTCAAGAAATAACAGGTGCTGGAGAGGATGTGACAAAAAGGGAACACTTCTACACTGTTGGTAGGAGTGTAAACTAGTGCGGCGTCTGTGGAAGTCAGTGTGGTGATTCCTAAAAGCTCTAAAAATTGGCCTTCCATATGACCCCACAATGCCCCTACTGGGAATATACCCTGAAGAACTCAAATCACTTTATAAAAAAGATACCTGCACTCGTATGTTTATCGCAGCATTGTTCACAATAGCATGGAACCAACCATGGTGTCCATCAAAAGAGGACTGGATTAAAAAATGTGGTACATATACACAATGGAATATTACACAGCCATAAAAAAGAACAAAGTCATGAATTTCACAGCAACCTGAATGGAATTAGAGTGTATAATACTGAGTGATCTCTCACAGAAACAAAGATCTGAGCATCCCATGTTCTCACTCAGAAGTGGACCTTGAACAACTACCATAATACTATAAGAAAAGGATTGACAGTGACGAGAAACTATGGTGGGGGGTAGGGAGGGGAAGGGAGGTGGGATTAACGGTAGTCAATATCTATCTGGGGAAAGGGGGGCACACCTCATCAACAAGGGTACCTGCACAATAAATATTTGTCTACCTAACCATTAACTGCACCCCACAAGTTTAACATAAAAATATATATTATTTAAAAATATTAATAATAATAATAAAATGCATAATGAAATTAGCCTTCATGGTTGCAGAGCAAGAAATTATGATGAGATTGTGAGTGTTGGCAGAAAGATGGGGTGAGACTATTGACTTTGTCATGCAGAGTTCTGGGTGCTCACCTGACTCCTGCTACAGATGGGTAGGGTCAGACAAAAAAAGTCTAACTTCAAGGAGGCAGGCTTTCTTTGGGCATTTGTAACTGGTTATCTCAAAGACAACAAAGAGGAAATGTTCCTTTATTGACAGAAAGGTCCCAAATTTTAAGATTAGGAAAAATAAAATTATGATTAAAAAAAATTGAGAAAGATACTTTTATAGGTTACAAGGAAAATCTCTGCCTAGCTTTTATTTTCCCATAGAAATAAAGGAAAGGACAGAGTAGGAAAAACTGCTAAATCTACTCAAAATCTCATGGACTTTCTCCAAATGCATCAGATTTTAAAATTGGTCTTTTAATCTCATTATCAGTAAGTATTTAGCTGTCATTGGGTCATCTTTTCAAATCTCAGAAGAAATGCTATTGGTCCCGAACTTCAGGGTTTTGGGTTTATGTGTTTATTTTTATTCTAGAACATATTACTTGCGATATATGGTTAATACAACTTTTTGTGGCAAAAAAAAAACACATATTATGAGATACCAGTTAATAAATGTCTAAGTGCACAGTACGGCATTGCCTAGCCTAGGACACGTATATTAGTGTGTAGCCGATCTCTAGAACTTTTCATCTTGCATGACAAACTCACTTCCTTTCTGTTTTAAATGCCTCCTCTTGACACAACAAGATGAATCAGAATAATTTTAAGATTACATGTGCTTTAAAACAGAAATGAGGTAAAATTGTAATTCACTGTAGTTAGAGAAACATTTGTGCAACTGCTAATCCCTACAGTTTGGTTAAGCAAATAAAATTTAATCCTCTGAACACAAAGTCTCTTCTCTGAGTCACTAGGGGCTTTGAACATGAACAATAAGTATCATCTCTTTAACAGATGCTTATTTCCCTTAGTTCTGATGACAAAAACACCACTTTTTAAATACAAAAAAAGCCCACCTGAAATATGTTCTATTTTATCTAAGCCTTTAAATATTTCAGCTTAAAGCATTTCCCCCTCTGGACAAGTTCCATTAAGTGTTGTTTGTAACATCATGATGTATATGAAATACAAATGAGATAGATTTTGTGGATATAACTTCCACTTGTAATCATCATGTGCTGTGCACATAACTGATTCTCTTTCGTGATTAAAGGTAACTTGATGCAGTATCAATACTTGTCCATAAAACATAGAACAATAACTTCCCCCTAATAGAGATACAATAATGTTGCTTGGCAAGTGAATGATTACATAAATAAATGGTTAGAGAAGCAATTAATTAAAACAATGAAAATTTTAGTGAAATAAAAAGGATCAATAATTGAAAAATTAAATTAAACTAGAAAGCACAGGAAAGATGAAATCTGTTTTTGAGAAAGATTATTAAAAATCAATAACTTTTTTTAAATGGGAAAAATATAGCTAGTTATAGCTGAATTTGCTAAAGTATGATGTAAAGTATCTGACTGTAGCTACTTGATGTGATTATGCTATCAGTGATATTTTCTTTTGCATTAAATTTATGTAACATAATCTAGAAAAATGTTCTATCCTGGTTTGAAAACTCAGAAAATATACTATCTATGGTTGGATATGCATTTCTTTAAATAGACAGCTATTTTGACCTGAAAATAGATACTTTAGATAATCTAAATTATTTTAAATAATCTGAATACAGTCTGATATCTAGTGTAAAATCATATGCCTAAAAGCAAAATGAGATTTTCCTACCTGCACTCTGAGTACACCATTCACTTCATGTGAGACTATAGATGACAATTGGGCTATTCATTAGTTGCCATAACAGTGTTTCAGAATGCTCCATTATTAGATCAATTGTCTGATTTTTTAAAACCACAAGCCTTGGTATTCAAAATAAAAAGTTATAAGAATTTATTTCACTTAAAAGGGGGCATTTTCAATGTTCTATTAGTTTTGTGTAGTAAATATGGAATATTTATACAGATATAAAATAAATATTTACTTATAAATAGGTAATAGAATATAGCCATTAATCGGTTGCATATAAGAATATATACTTTCATTTAATGCCACAATAGCTATGTATCACAACAAATTCAAGTCCATGTGTAATGATGTTATTTCCTATAGTTTCTCATGAACAAGTAATAAGCATTATATCTGTGAGTTAAATGTCTCCCTAGGAATGGAAGAAGATGACAGTGTATGCGAGTCCCAGTGTGAGTGTAAGAAAAATTTTTCGTATGTGTCTGTAAGTGGGAATGTGAGTGACTGACTGAGTGGGAACTCAGGAGCAAGTGGCTAGGGCTCTTCTGATGAAATGGAGTGGCGCAGCTGCTCTGCTTGGACTCAAGTGCTTCCCAGGGAACAGAAGCTGAGCTTCATTTTTTCAAAATCAGTAAAGCCCTTCCACAGAGAAACTGCAGGGAGTGACTGCTGGCTCAAGGCTCTGCCTCACCACTGTAGCACCTGGTCCAACACAGGCTGCAAGGGCTGCAGCGAGGGTGCAGTGAGGGAGCCCAGAGACAGAGCCCCACTGAAGAAGAAACAGGCACCCTGCCATCATCTTGGAAACTGGGCGAGAAAGTGCTCTGGCTTGCTCCCCACAGAGTGACAGACCAAATCTCTGTGATTAGAAGATTAACTACTCAGGAGTTGATCATGACCCGGAGGGCATATCTCAAAAGCACAAACTCTCAAGGGACAGGACTAGTGCTGAGTCTTAGGTGCCACACCCTCCCATGATTCAGCCTCAGGGCAAAGGGTGTGACCAGAAGAGGATGAGGAAGACCCCTGAAGAGGTCAGCAGTGAGTCTGGGGCTGACTCAACCCCCATTTCCCAGTAATCCTCTGAATGTCAGACCCACATCACTGGGGCATGACCAAAAGGGATGAGCTTAGGTGGATCCTGAACCTCAGTTGAGATAGGAGGACTCTAATCCAGGATAAGCCTGGCTGGAGCATCCCCCCCACGCCCCGCCACAGTACCTGGGGAAGAGACAATTCCACACCTTCCCATCAGAGGGGATCTCCCTGAACATATGCAAATGGAAGGTGAAGACTGAAGACTGAAGACCCACTCACCCCCGCCACCTTCTCTTCCTTCTCCCAACTGAATACTGGGGAGATTGTGAATAAAGTCAGAGCTCCACAGGAGACATCAGAGGGCTTACCTGTGAACAACTGAGAAGAACAATTACAGAACCTGCCACAGAAGGCAGTTTTCTATTCTTTTCTTTTTGGTTTTTGTATGTTTGTTTTTAATTGATTTTTCTTTTTCCTTTGAGTATGAATATGTGTATGTGAGGGTTCAATCTGCGTTCTCCACCCCACCTTATTTTTCTTTTTCTTTTCCTTCTTCTTTCATTTTTTTTCTGTTTATGTGCATATGTGGATGACTGAGTATTCATCTTTCAGTTTTGTTTGCTTGTTTTTTTTTTAATAGTTCTCTTTTTTTTTTTAGTTTAATGTGTGTGTGAATGGTTGTGTGAGGGTTCAATTTGAATGATTTCTCTTCTTTTTTTCTTCTCCTTTTCTTTTGTGCTGGGCATGTGTGTGTATTTATATGTGTATTCAGTTTTCCTATATTGTGGGATTTTTTTTGTTTCTTTACCTTTGAATTTTTCCAGCTTGTTTTGCTTTTGTGTGTGGGGGGGGAGTGGGGGTGTAGCTAATTGTTTTTAGCTTTGGCTTCTGCTTTTACTTTTCTGTGTTTTTTAAATTTTTATTATTTTTTAAAATTTGTGTCCATCTTATTTCATTCTTCTTTTCTCTTTTCTCCTCATTGCTATTACAGTATCTTGGACTCAGGAGGTATGCACAAGTACCCGTTGCATTATTATATAGAGTAGTGGTGGGAAGTAGGTCTCAAGGAACCCATACCTTGAGTGAACATTGTAATTTGGAAGTAGTTTCTGAATCCTAGCTACCCATCCTCCACCTTATTCAACTCTCAAAACTGAAAAAGACAGCAAAACTTTCCACCTACATCCCTGTTTCAAAATAGAACAAATTAAGAGCCTTAATCAAGGAAGAATTGAGAGCTGGGAAAACATCAGAAGTGAAAGCCTCTCCCACTGCTACTGAATAATGGACTAAAGAGAAAAGAAAGAGATCTGTCACAAATGACAAAAAAATCAAA
The DNA here is from genome assembly GCA_027257055.1 of Cephalopachus bancanus. Taxonomy (NCBI): domain Eukaryota; kingdom Metazoa; phylum Chordata; class Mammalia; order Primates; family Tarsiidae; genus Cephalopachus; species Cephalopachus bancanus. The sequence goes on from JAPVLO010000074.1 coordinate 422,467, forward strand.
GGAAGAGCACAGGTAATTCCCAGTTAAATAAAGAGAAAATACCTGAAAAATCAAGCCTCAGAGCCCAAACAATGGAACTCACTGATTGGCCCCAGAATAAAACAGGAATTAAGGAATGGATGAAAAGAATGAAGACTTAAGAAAGACAAGATGCAACACTGAAAGAACTTGTAGCAGGGATTTTGGCCATAAAAAATTGTATCCAGGAAATAAAGAACAAAAGGCAAGTATGGAAAGCAGAATAAGTCAAACAGAAGAAAGAAGCTCAGAACCTGAAGACCAAAACATGGAATTAACCTGATCTGTAAAAAACACAGAAAGAAGCTGGGCTGGGTGGCTCAGCCTGCAATCCCACGCCTCTGGGAGGCTGAGGTGAGTGGATTGCCTGAGCCCGTGGGTTCGAGACCCGCCTGGGCAGCGAGACCTCATCTGTACAATAAATAAAAAAATCAGCCGGGCGTGGCAGCTCTCACCTGTAATTCCGGTTACTCGGAAGGCTGAGGCGGAAGGATCGCCGGAGCCCAGCAGGCGAGGCTGCGGTAGCCGGGAGCGGCCACTGCACTCCAGTCTGGGTGACCGAGTGAGACTCCAACTCAAAAAAAAAACAGAAAGATAACTCAGAAGGAAAGAATGGAGCCTCCAAGAGATGTACAATTATATCAAGAGGCTGAACCTATGCTTAATTGGTATCCCAGAAGAAGAAAGAGAAAGAAAGAATACCTTGGAACAAGTATTCCTGGAGGTTATCCAAGAAAACTATCCCCATCTCACCAAAGATGTGACCATCCAAACACAAGACACACAGAGAACTCCTGCAAGATATCAAATGAGAAGATCACCCCTCCCACACATGGTAATTTCCCTATACAAAGTAGATGGAAAATAAAAAATTCAAATGACAGTGAGAGAAAGGTTAGACTATCTACCAGGGGAAACAAACCAGAATAGCAGCACATCTATTGACAGAAACATTACAAGCTAGAAAGACTAGAGTCTAACAGTCAAAGTCCTCAAAGATAAGCAATATCTTTTTGTAAATTTTAATTTTAAAGTGGTGCTACAATTCAGGGTTAGATACAAATGCTCATTATACAAGTACCTTTGTTGATGGGTGTACACCCCCTCCCTAGCAGTTTCCCTCAACTGCCAATCCCTTTCTTATTATGATAATTGTTCAAGGTCCACTTATGAGTTAGAACATATGGTACTCTGTTCTTTGTTTCTGTGATAGATCAGTGAGTATGATAGACTCTAATTTCACCCAAGTTGCTGCAAAGTCCATATGTTTGTCGTTCTTTATGGCCCCATAGTGTTCCATTGTGTATATATACCACATTTTTTTTTATCCAGTCCAGTCTTGATGTGCACGATTGGTTTCATGTTTCTGCTATTGTGAATAGTGCTGCAATAAACATGCATGTGCAGGTATCTTCTTTGCATAATGATTTGAGTACCTCCAGGTATATTTCCAATAGGAGGATTGCTGGGTCATATGGAAGGTCAATTTCTAGTTCTTTCAGAAACTATCACACTGTTTTCCAAGAAGTTACAGTTTTTTGCATTCCCATCAGCAGTGTAGAAGTGTTCCTTTTTCTCTGCATCCTCACCAGCATCTGTTGTTGTTTGTTTTATTAATGATGGCCATTCATAGTGGGGTTAGATAAACAATTTCAACCAAGAATTTCCTGCCCAGCCAAGCTCAATTTCATCAGTGATGGATAATTAAAATCCTTCCTATACATCCCATTCCTAAGAGATTATGCAGTTTCTTCCAGACCAGCTGTACAGGAAACACATAAAAAGATATTAAGCACAGAAGAAATAACAAAAAAAAGGAATGACCATGCATTTCCTGAAAGAACAGGAGAACACAGAATCAACAGATAATACATCTTGACTGCAAACTTGAAAATATACACATATATCAACCCCAAAATTAAAAGAAAAAAACAAAAGAAAAACTTTATATGTACCTCATGATGGGAGAAACAATCACATTTCAATAATCAGCCTGAATGTAAATGTACTAAATGTACCACTGAAAAGACACAGAATGGTAAATTGGAGAAAACACAAATGACCCCAAGTTTGCTGTATGAAAAACACTCATCTCACAAGGGACACACACGGACTCAAAGTTAAAGGATGGAAACAAATTTCCAGGCGAATGGATCACAAAAATAGGTAGCAGTCATGGTCTTAATATCAAGCAAAACATACTTTAAACTATCAAAAATTAGAAAAAGATACAGCAGGAGACAACATAATGGTAAAAGGTTCAATCCATCAAAAAGAAATATCCATCCTAAACATATGCAACCAATACAATAGCACCAGCATTTACAGCAACTACTAAGTAAAGTAAAATAATATATTGACTCTAATCCTATTATAGCCATGGGCTAAATACCCCACAAACAATCCTTGATAGATCATTTAGGCAAAATATCAAATAGATCTGGAACCTCAGCTTGACACTTGACCAAATGAACTTAATAGATACCTACAGAACACTACACCCAACAACCACAGAGTATGCATTCTACTCGCCACCACATGGAATGTACTCCAAGATTGATCCCATTCTTGACCATAAATCAAATATAAACAAACTTTGTAAGATCAAAACACTGCCATGCACCTTCTCTGGCCACAGTAGAATAAAACTAAATATCAGCACCAACAAAATTTCCTTAAAACCCCAAAGACATGGACACTAAACAGCATGATGCTGAATAATTATTGGGTAAACACAGAAATCAAAACAGAAATTAAGATTTTCCTGGAAACAAATGAAAATGAAGAAACATCTTTCCAAAACCTCTGGGATGCCATGAAAACAATTCTGAGAGGGGAGTTTATACCTTTATGATCACACATTAAGAAAATGGAAAGATCACAACTTAACAACCTAATAAATCTCCTCAGGCAGCTGGAAAGAAAAGACCACCAAAAACCTAACTTTGGCAGAAGAACCCAGATCACCAAAGTAAAAGCCCAAATATGGGACATAGAAGACAAAAATATCATAGAAAAAAATCAACAAAACACGAAGCTAGTTATTTGAAATAATAAGCAAGATAGACCCCTAGCCAGAATGACCAAGAAAAAGCTCAAATAAACACAATCCGAAATGTAAAATATAAAATCACAACTGACCACAAAGAAATACAAAAGATTATCAGAGATTACTATGCACACCTGTATGGAAACAAACTTGATAAACTAAATGAAATGAAGAACTTTCTGAAATCATATACCCTTCCAAGGTTGAAAAAAGAAAACGATAAGTCACTAAATAGAGCAATAACAACTCAGGAAATTAACTCCATCATTAGAAAACTACCTACCAAAAAAAATGCCCTGGTTCAGACGACTTTTCAGAGGAATTCTACAAAACATACAAGTAGGAGGTTATACCAATTCTATTGAAAGTATTCCAGTCAATTGAGAAAGATGGAATTCCCCCAAAATCATTTTACGAAGGTAGCATCACACTGATACCCAACCAGGTAAAGATCCAACAAAAAAAGAGAACTACAGGCAAATAGACATAATTAGCATAGATACAAAAATTCTCAACAATATTCTAGCAAATTAAATCCAGCAACTCATCTAAAAAATCAACCACCATGACCAAATAGGCTTTATCTCTGGGAAGTAGGGTTGGTTCAACATCTGCAAGACCAAAAATGTAATTAAATACATCAACAGATGTAAAAACAAGAAGCACATGATTATATCATTAGATGCAGAAAAAGCTTTTTGATAAAATCCAGTATACATTCTTGATAAAAACCCTCAAATGACTAGGCATAGAAGGGACATACCTCAAAATAGTAACCGCTATCTATGATAAACCCACAGCAAGCATATTGATAAATGGACAGAAACTGGAAACACTTACCCTGAAAACCAGAACAAGACAAGATTGCCCACTCTCACCCCTCCTGTTCAGTATTTTGTTGGAAATCCTACCTAGAGCAATTAGACCAGAGAAGGAAATCAAGGGTATCCAAACAGGAAAAGAGAAAGTAAAGTTATCCCTTTTTGTTTATGATTTATCCAAACAATGAAAATCCAAAATAACCTGTCAAAAACCTCCTTTCCCTGATAAAGGACTTTGGCAAACTCTCAGGGTACAAAATAAATGTACAAAAGACAGACACATTCTTATACACCAACAACAAGCAGACAGAGAACCAAATAAGAAGGTCAATCCCATTCATAATAACCACAAAATAAATAAAATACATCAGCATCTTCCTAACCAGAAAAGTGAAAGACCTTTACAATGAGAGCTATGAAACACTGCTCAAAGAAATCCAAGAAGACACAAACAAATGGAAAAATATTCCATGCTCCAGGATCGGAAGAATCAACATTGTTAAGATGTCCATCCTACAAAAGGCAATCTATGGATTCAATTCAATATCCATTAAATTACCAATGTCATTATTCTCAGACCTGGAAATAACAACACAGGAATTCATATGGAAACATAAATGACCACAAATAGCCTAAACAATCCTTAGCAAAAGAAACAAAGTGGGAGGTATCACACTCCCAAACTTTAAACTTTACTATAAGGTTGCAGTAATCAAAACAGCCTGGCTTTAGTAAAAGAACAGGCTTATGGACCAATGGAACAGAATAGAGATTCTGGAAGCAAAACCTCAATTTCTCAACCAACTCATATTGACAAAATCTCCAGGAAACAACCACTGGGGAGAGGAGAACCTATTCAGTAAATGGTGCTGAGAAAACTGTCTGACCACATGCAGAGGACAGAAACAGGACCCTTACCTATCACTATACAAAAAAAGTCAGCTCTAAATGGATCAAAGACCTAAATCTAAAACCTCAAAGTAGAAGAATCTTAGAAAATGCAGGAGACACTCTTACAGAAATTGGATTATGCAACCAATTCCTGATCAAAACCCCAGTTGTTCATGCCATAAGAGCTGAGATAGACAAATGGGACCTCATGAAACAGAAAAACTTCGGCAAAGCAAAAGAAACTATTAAGTGAGCGAGGAAATAGCCCACAGAATGGGAAAAAAATATTTGCCAACTGTATATCTGATGAAGGTTTAATATCCATGATCTATAAGGAACTTGAACATGACAAAAGGAAAAAACCAAATAGTTCCATTAAAAAAGTGGACAAAAGACATGAATAGACACTTCTCAAAAGAAGTTATATGGGCAGCAAACAGACACATGACAAGGTGCTCAGCCTCACTAATCGTCAGAGAAATGCAAATCCAAACCTCACTGAGATATCTAATCGCTGTAAGAATGGCCATCATTAATAAAACAAACAGCAGATGCTGATGAGGACGTAGACAAGGGAACACTTCTATACTGGCAGTGGGAATGCAAACTAGTTCAGCAGCAGTGAAAAGCACTGTGGCAATTTCTAAAAGAACTACAAATTGACCTTCCATATGACCTAACAATACCCCCACTGGGACTATGCCTGGAGGGACTCAAATCATTCTACAAAAATATACCTGCACACGCATTTATTGCAGCAGTATTCACAATAGCAAAAACATGGAACCAACTGTGCTGCCCATCGGAAATGGACTGGATGAAAAAAATGTGGCACATGTGCATTATGAAATATTAAGCAGCCATAAAGAGGGACAAACATATGGACTTCTCAGCAACTTGGATGGATTTAGACTTTATTATACTCAGTGATCTATCACAGAAACAAAGAACAGAATACCATATGTTCTCTTTCATAAGCGAACTATGAACATTCACCATAATACTATTATAAAGGTTTTGGTAGTAGTGGGATACTGCCTGGGTGGGACACAACATCAGTAAGGGTACCTGATCTCAATCCAGGCAAAGTGGGCACCAAAGCGAGGTCCAAACATTACCTGTATGATGTCCACTTATTTATCTAATCCTGGATTGTACCCCATATCTTTAAATATATATATATATATATATATATATACACATACACATATATGTATGTATATGTCTGTCTATGAGAAAAACTGAATATATGCCAAATCTAATGAAATTCCCTAAAATAAGTGAGCATGATATTTAATGTACATCTGCCTGCTGTAGACTTATGTTCTTTATGTAAGAAATAACAGTTTCAAATAAAAGATTAAACCACTAAATTGTAGATGCTTATGTAGTCTCATGATGAAGTTATTTAATGTTTCTGGATTAAGTGAGTATATTAATTAAATTTTAAAAAGGTTATTGCAACATGTGTATTTTTAAATGCATTATTCCTCTGTAGTTGAGTATGATAAAATTATCAAATTTGACATGTACATTGTCAGTTATGTATATGCATTAGGTAAGAATTAAGTGCACTATTACACATTACACAAACTTTAATCAAATTATAAGATTCTTTTCAAAATAAACCTTCATAAAATGCAAATAAAACTTATTTTACAAAAGGATTTTGGCAGAATAGTAGCATCACTGACTTAACAGATTGCATGCAGTCTCTGTACACTACTCCACCACTCCACTTCAGTTCCTACATTATAAAATAAATGTCTCCCAATACCTCAAAAAAAAGACCCCCAAAATAGGAAACCTTCATAAAACTTATGTCAAGACTGTAGATGGTAATTGGACTTTTCATTAAATTCCATAATAGTGTTTCAAAATTTTCCATTATTTGATCAATTGTTTAACTTTTAAAAAATCATATACTTTAGAAGCCAAAATCAAAATATGTAAACCAAATAGTAGATTATTAGTGTGATATGTTTTTGAGATGAGCAATTTTTCTCAGTCTACTAATTAAGGAAACTCTTTGCCACCAGGAAAGCTAACTCAACAAATCAGCAATTGCAAAGTCAAATTGCAATCACTCTGGATTTTATATGATTATGGACAAAGGAAATGATTTAACAGATGGTTTTCTTAATAAGCAAAGCATCAAGACGTGCTCCAACTTATTATTTTTAAACTTTCAGAAGAAATTGGTAAAAAGCCACATGCTTGATATATACATGTATACATTGTGAAATGCCTAAATCAAACAATTTAATATATGTATTACCTCACTGCATCATATATTTATCATTTTTTTGTGGTGAGAATAGACACCACAAAAAAAAAGTGTGGTGAGAACACTTACAACACTCTCTTGGCAATTTTCAATTATACATTATATTGCTAACTAAAATATTATATTGCATACATAAACTTATAACATTTTTATTTGTGAAAAATAAAGAAAAAAATCATTAAAAAATAAGCAAACAATCAAACATATCCCTCCTAAATAAATGCACAAACAAATGCCAAATATCATCACAGTGGTAACAAGTAGTAGCTTCTTGTTATTAATGAAAGACAAATGTTTAATCAAATATTTAGACTTTGCAGATTATTTGTGAGGAAATATTTTACAAGGGATCTACCACACACAAACTTTTCCAAGATTGGAATTAAATAGCTAGACTTATACTTTCATTGTTTTTCTCTCCTGTTTATTATTGCACAGGATGCAGAATACAAAATGAAAGACCAGAAGAATCTTTGACTTGAGGGAGAGAAGCAGCAACATTCAGAGTAAGTTTAATCCATATACAAGATAGTTTAAAACATAGCAGTCTGACCATTGAATTCACTTACATCTTCTCTTTTCCCTAGTCCTACTAAAATAACTCTATATTTATTAAAAGCTATATTTATCAACAAGAACAAAGACAAAGAGAAAAGAGACATCAGTGTATTTTTTTAATTATACAATTTTAGACACACAAAAAGGGATTCAAGTGTGGTAGCAGAGTCACTAAAGGTATGGTAAAGAAAGGCAGAGCTGGTCACAAAATGGGAGATTCAGTATTTGGGATACACAATACCAGAGGAGGCAACAGGAGGGGCAGAGAGGAAGATTAGGAAACCAAGTTAAGTTCAAACTAAGAGTAATTAGCTGTTTAGGTATTCCTGTGTTCTGAGTGGTTTGTCCTCCCAAAATTCACATGTTGAAACTTAGTCTCCAATATGATGGCATTAAGAAGTGGAACCTTAGGGAGGTGATTAGTTCATGGATGCAGAGCCCTCATGAATGAAATTAGTGCCCTCATAAAAGAGGTCCTGTAGAGTTCTCTTTTCCCTTCTGTCATCTGAAGACAGAGGAAGAAGATCCTGTTCTATGAACCAGGAAACTGACTTGCCCCAAACATCAGAACTTTTAATGCTTACACTGATTGTAAGCACTAAATATGTATTTTTTTTAAAGCTCCCTAGTGTATGGTAACTTTTTTTACAGCAACCTAAGTAGTCTAATAGGTATATTTCACTACCCTAATTAGATGATACTAAACTGTCTTTTTTTTTTTTTTTACTTGAAAAATAAAATGATTCCCTAAATAATTTGACTACCAGTTTCCAGATTCAGGAATACCATGTGGTAAAACTGAGAGGCCGAAATATTGAATAATCTATACACTGGACTACAGGACTCACATGCTGTTCACAGAATTTATACCAGCTAGGCATATTTTTTATTTATTTTTTTTTTTGAGTTGGAGTCTCACTCTGTCGCCCAGACGGGAGTGCAGTGGCCGCTCCCGGCCACCGCAGCCTCGACCTGCTGGGCTCCGGCGATCCTTCTCCTCAGCTTTCCGAGTAGCCAGAATTACAGGTGCGCGCTACCACGCCCGGCTAATTTTTTGATTTATTGTAGAGATGAGGTCTCGCCTGCCCAGGCGGGTCTCGAACCCGCGGGCTCAGGCAATCCACTCACCTCAGCCTCCCAAAGGCGCGGGATTACAGGCTGAGCCACCGAGCCCGGCTCAGCTAGGCATATTTATCTTCCCAGTGATAATAGGATTTCCCCTATGGATAAATTATATAAATAAAATATTTCAGCCAAAAGAAAAAGTCATAGAGAAAACATTCCATTATAAAATAATAACTATTATGCTATGAGATAATTAAAGGGTGATTTAAAGTCCACACACTCTTCATTCAATCCAAAGAGTAGACAAAATCCAAAAATTCAATATCTCAGAGCTAAATTCTAGAATTTACTTGGAAAGTTAATGATCATCAATCACTGAAGAAAAGCTTTGAATATAAGACAGAGTGAAGAGGAGAAACCCACAAATCAAGAAAATAATGGAGACTTATACATCAGGCAGAAGCAAACCTCCCAATAAAATTTTGCTTAGAGAAATAAAAGAAAACATTGTAATGTGAAATAAAAGCAAGATGCTAAAAAATAAGAATAAAAGAAGTTATTTTAAATGAAAAATATAATAACCTTTTAATTAGGGGCATTTAGTTTCTAAGGATAAAATTCAATAATTGGAATTACTCTCATTTTAAAACAATTTAAAACTTAACAGAATACATGAAATAATATTTTTTGGAAATCAGGCATCAAACATTGTAGGATATGGATATTTATGGAGCAGAAACAAATAAAGTGAGTATTGCAACTGTCCCAAATCGAACACTTGAAAAGAGTATCAAAGATGAAATTAAGGGAAGAAACCCAAGCATCATTGGTGGTCTCTTTATTTGTTTTTGGGGTTTTTTTGAGTTGGAGTCTCACTCTGTCGCCCAGACTGGAGGGCAGTGGCCGCTCCCGGCCACCGCAGCCTCGACCTGCTGGGCTCCGGCGATCCTTCCGCCTCAGCCTTCCGAGTAGCCGGAATTACAGGCGCGCGCTACCACGCCCCGCTGATTTTTTTATTATTATTATTTATTGTAGAGATGAGGTCTCTCTGCCCAGGTGGGTCTCGAACCCACGGGCTCAGGCAATCCATTCACCTCAGCCTCCCAAAGGCGCGGGATTACAGGCTGAGCCACGGTGGTCTCTTTAAAGGGAGAACACAAAGTTAGAATCTGAGAAAGCTAGGCAGCTAGACTGCAAAGGGCAGAGTACCAGAGGAGACAGCGCCCAGAGAGCGCTTTGTAAATCTGGACAGAGTCCTCCTCAGGTCTTGATTTGTGTATTGACCAGAGCATGCATATGAGGAAAATAACCAGGTTGACAAAAGAGCCACTCTGGAAGAAGTACAAAAGGAAATTGCTGGAGATCATGTCATGCTTATTTTTGTCACCAGCCAAAACAGAAAGCTTTGTAATTCAAAGGCATGAGGTAGAGTTCTTAAAGGTATATTGCCTCAGGAGTGTGACAAAAATAGTCCTAGTATATGGACTGTTCTGGCTGTGCTTAGCATCATGTACAAAATTTAACCTATAAGAATGATAAACTTCAATGTAAAACATTAATCTACAAATCCTCAACAAGGAAATACAGTTTCGCTTTAGGCCAAGATTTTTTAGATTCTGCAAAGAAAGCATAATCCACAAAATAATAAATCAAGAAATTTAAATTTTCTTATCTTCAAAAAACACTGTTAAGAGAATGAAAATACAAACCACACACTGGAGAAAGTATTTGCAAGTTTTATATCTAATAAAGGATTTGAATCTAAAAATATATAAAGAACCCTCAAAATTCAGCCACAAAAATGAAATACCCAATTTATAAATCAGTATAAATGGCTCCACCAAAATATATGTGGATAGCAAGTAAGGATATATATATCTAATATCATTAGTTACTGAAGATATACCAATTAAAACCACAATGAGGTATCACTATACATCTTCAGGTATGCTAAAATTAAAAAGACTGCCTAACCACATCAAAAGATGCAAAAAATGTGGATGACTGGGACTCTTCCACATAGCTGGCAGAAATGAAAATTGGTACACCAGGTTTGAAATCATTTTTCAGTTTCTTAAAAGAGAAAGGTCATGTACCACATGATCCAGCAATTCCACTCCTTGATATATATCCAAGAAAACAGAAACATATGTCCATACAAAGACGTGCAGAATAATAGCAGGTTTATTTGTTGTAGCACAATGGTGAAGCCAACCTGAAATTCTACCAACCAATGAAAAAAATCTGGCACATTTATTCAATGTAATACTACATAGATTTTTCAAAATTAACTGATTAGACAAGCAACAATATGGATGAATCTCAAAGTAATTTATGCTAAGTGAAAAAAGCCAGGCAAAAAGCATATAGTCTATGATTTCAAATCTACAAAATTCTAGACATATAATCTATAGCTACAGAAAGCGCACCAATGGTTACTTGTAGTTGGATCATATACATCAAGGAATAATTAGAAAGTGTCATTAGACAATTTTTGGCATTGACGAGTAAGTTTATTATCTTAATCGTGATAATAGTTTATCATGTATATACATATGTAAAATTTACAAAATTGTACACTAAATATTTGTATTTTGTTATATACAAGTTATTCTTCAATAACCAGATTAAAACATAAATGAAGTAAGCATATCAAATAATGGCTTGTCAATTTACTAAAATAAAACTTTTATACATTTTATAAAAAGTAACAGCATGCATAGCAGGTGACCTGATGCAATTTGGTTGCTATCTTTTATTCAAATCTCACAGTGACTTCTATTGCATACCCCATTGAGAGAGTACCGATTTGCTCTTTCTAAAGTAGTGGGGAAGGGACTAACTGTAACTTGTACAAAGAGGATAACTGATGCTTGTGTCCCAGTGGAGAGAAGATTTTTTCCATTATGAGTGGTGGCTCTCTTTTCCCCCTCTCTTCTATTTCTATTTTACCCCACTAGGCAAACCATAACTCCAGGCAAAAGTAAGGAGAAGGAAGACCAATTTAAGCAGCAGTCAACAGAATTGCTCAATCACCAAGGAGATTCATGAGGACAAGGATCATAAACACTCACGTAGTTCATTCCCAGATCCCCTCTTGGACAGAAATGTCAATGAATGAGAGGAAACAAATGAGTAGCCACAGGATTTCTTAACTACACTGAAATCAATAAGCATCACTGGGGAAAATAACAGATAAAATACTCTTTAAAAACCCTCGGAAACATAACTTACAGTTCATCCCTTCTTTACAATGAACAATTTTTCCTACTGATTTGAACTTTAGGGGAACTAATTACCCAATTTCCTTCAACAATATTCATCCATGTTTGCCCAGTTGGACCACAGTTGACTCTGCTTTTAATTGTGTGCTTTTTCTTTATTCGAATATTTTTACATTACTGTGTTGCCTTTTGACAGATAAATTGGAAGGATTTCATGTGTAATTTCTGGTTTCATTGAAGTGATAAGATCTTCATGGTTAACAATCTACTGTGTTTTAGTTTGTCTCAGTCTTTTTAATGAACAAAATGCAATATTGTTCAGTTTCTCTTATTTTAGACAGACTATGAAAAATAAGAGCAAACAAATGCCATTGGTTCTTTTCTGCTCTTCATTTTACAACTGTCGTCTTTCATATCGTAATTGTAGAAAGTCATTAAAGAGTATGCTTGAAATGCATTCTATTGTTAAACTTCACCAAAAATAAATGCTACTACCTTGGTGAAAGGCAATCAGAGATTATTTAAGAAAGAGATATTTTAGCAAATAAGGTGAAACAATATTTTCCTTTCTAAGGCTGTGCTCTTATGTAGAGCCTTATGTCATACTCATTTTGAGGGTTTTCACTATAGCATTATTAGTTATGGCAGGGTTTTTCCTTCTATACCATTAGAAGTAGATTTAAACCTGCTGAAGGCAGACACACACACACACATATACACACGCACACAGTCACAGATGTGCACACAAACAAGATATATAAATCTATCCACAGAAAAGAAAAAAAATTGTTAGAAAAAAGAAACTCTAAAGTTCTAAAATTTTATAAAACTAAAATCATACTATTAATAAATATTACAAGCAGAATTATTCCATATTTTATATATATTCTTTTAAATGCAAGCCATCTGGCTAAATGCAGATCTGAGTTGGTGCTGAAAGAATAGATTTGCAGACCCGTTCTTAAGAACTCTGTAAGATGCACAGTTTCTAAGAACATGAAAACCCAGCAGCCATGGACTGTGTATCTACATATTTCTAGCTGACAGCCACCATCCATGCATGCTGGTAGGAATCCATATTTATCACATATTCTTTACCAATTTATGATTCATAAATCACTTGAGATATCAAGCATAAAAAACACATAGCACAAATTCATGTTTTGTTTTGTTTTTCCATGCTGCACACTCCCCTCCCAGGTGCTGTTGGTTCTGCTCCTGGAACATTATCTGTGTTTTATGAAATCTTAAGAAACCAACATTCGGATCCTTTAAAGTTTAGCTGTGTCATGTTGAGGCTAACACATTCTTAGCGATGTTATTCCTGATTTCTTATCGTGAGCTGATGGTGGGTAGTTGTGGTGAAAGAAAACATACAAGAGGCAGGAGAGCAACAGCAAGGAGAGGAAAAAAAAATTGATGGAAAAATAAATAGTATTTATTGAATAACTGTGAAGTAATTGAAGTAGTTTGTCACCCTTATTTATCTTATTTAACCCACACAGCCCTCTCTATGTAAGATGATGTATGACAACAAATCTTAAGAATTAAAGAGAAAGAAGTTCAATTAAGTCAGATATTTGAACCAAAGTCACACAAACAGTGAACGGCAAAACAAAGATTTGCAAATAGGTTTACTTGTCTGAACAATAATCCACTGAGTTTTACTATATTGAGTATAGTAAATATTTATATTTACTACCTATATTTACTACTTGCATCCCTCTAAAATTCATGTTAATAGTCCCATTAGCAAGGTTAGCCAACCCCTCTCTTACCATTGACCCATCAACCTCCAGAATTGAGGATGTGGTTGGGAATAGAATACATAATATACTTCATTTCATGACCTAATTCTTAATTTTGCTCTTGATGCATGCCATCATCATTCTGAGGAATGGGTTTTACAGATATATGCTTGTTTTCATCAAAAATATAAACATTGACTATTGCATAGCAGCAGAATTGTTATAGGGTCTTTGTAGTGGTTTCAACTCATTCTTTTTTTATTGTTTTAGATTGGAAAATATAGTTTATTTAGAAAGTAAATTAGAGAGAGAAAGAAAGAAGATTCTCTTCCCCAAGGTAGGGGAGTGGGTCAAAGCTAAGAAGCATGACGGGTAGCTCAGAGAGCCACACGGACACACCAGAGCTTAGCAAAGCAATAGCTTCAACTCATTCTTAAAATAAATATCAGCTAGTATTTTTACACATAAAACTAAATATCAGGAGAGTTTCAAACAGTATAAGAAAACAGACATAGATTTACCGATGCCATATAGGTAAGATAGGTTTTGAAATAGGCTTTTGATAATGGAAAAGTACCTACGGATGTGATTTCTGTAGTACCCAAGAGTATGTTACAGATCTAAAAAGAGTGCATCATCAAATCTTTGGTGTATGGCTAAATTTTTTCTACCCATTTAACATAGAACTAATATGAGTTATATCTGAGAATTTGAATGATTGAATAGATCATCATTTAGGCTATTGGTGTAGTAAGAAGATAGATTTAAAACATGGCAACTTCATTCTTTCAGTTATTCTGACCCAAATACTTGGAAGTCATTCCCAACTTTTATGGCCGTTATGCAACTTATCAGTAAGACTTTGCATACTTCCTTTGAAATATATTAAGAATTTGACTACCTCTTATTACTCCCACCATACCAATCTACTCCAAGCATTTTTATTTCTAACCTAGGAAATTGCAATAAGTTGGTTTTCCAGATCCAACTCTAGACTTGTTATAAGTATAAAATCCATTATATCAATATAGTGATTAAAACTCTCTAAAGTCTGTCTTATCTAAGTCAGGGAAAAAACTAAAAACAAAGGACATCACCATGGCCCACAAGCACTTTATGACAGACTCTTTTTTTTTTTCAGTGTTTTATTGTCCTTTATTGCTTTTACAGACTCTTCTCTCCCTCCTTCCCTCCCTCCCTCTCATCCTTCCCTTCCTTCCTTTTTCTTGTTTTTCTTTTTCTTTTCTTTTTTTTAATCAATATTTTTTATTATGATATTGTGGGGTACAGTTAAGGCTAGGTATACAATTACGTTTCATTCAGGCACCCTGTTGATAAGAAGTGTTGTTGTTCTCCGTCCCCAGTCAGATATTTGCTACTGTTAATCCCA
The DNA here is from genome assembly GCA_027257055.1 of Cephalopachus bancanus. NCBI lineage: Eukaryota > Metazoa > Chordata > Mammalia > Primates > Tarsiidae > Cephalopachus > Cephalopachus bancanus. Next base: position 437,518 of record JAPVLO010000074.1, read on the forward strand.
TCCCCCCCCCAAAGTTTCCTATCACTGTCAGCATTTTCTTATAGTATTACATTGGATGTTCAAGGTCCATTATATGAATGAGAACATGTGATACTCGGATCTTTGTTTCTGTGAGAGGTCACTCAGTATTACAGACTCTAGATCCATCCAGGTTGCTGCGAAATTCATGATTTTGTTCTTTTTTATGGCTGCGAAGTATTCCATCGTGCATATGTACCACATTTTTTTAATCCATTCCTCTTTTGATGGGCAGCATGGTTGCTTCCAGGTTCTTGCTACTGTGAACAATGCTGCGATAAACATACGTGTGCAGGTATCTTTTTTATAGAGTGATTTGAGTTCTTCAGGATATATTCCCAGTAGAGAGATTGCGGGGTCATATGGGAGGTTGATATTTAGAGCTTTTAGGAATCACCACACTGCTTTCCACAGAGGTTGCACTAGTTTACACTCCCACCAACATTGTAGAAGTGTTCCCTTTTCACCACACCCTCTCCAGCAGCTGTTATTTTTTGAGTTGTTGATAATTGCCATTCTGAATGGAGTTAGGTGGTATCTCAGTGTGGTTTTGATTTGCATCTCCCTTGATTAGTGAGGTTGAACATTTCTTCATGTGTCTGTTGCCTGCTCAGATGTCTTCCTTTGTGAAGTGACTGTTCATATCTTTTGCCCATTTTCTACAGCTTGGTCAGTCTTAAATTCCTTCTGACTCTTCTACTTTCCTTCTGCTCCTGTCATACTGGCCATCTTGCTGCTCCTCAAAACCACCAAAAGGGTTTTGTGTCAGCCTTTTGGTGACAGAAATGTTCCTTTTAGGTATATCTGCATAGCTGACTTTTTCATGTCCTTGCTCACCTTAACAAAAAATTCCATTCTAAATAAAGTCTACTCTTAAAGTCACACCCTCTCTGACCATTATCAGCTATATTTTTCTTTTTGTATTATGGCAATTTGATATATAATGCAATGTAATTAATTAATTAATTAATTAATCTGCACTTCCTCCATCAGAATGGAACAAAGTCTACATAAGAGAAGAGATATTGATCTAATATAATACTATAATAAAGGCTATATCCCCAAACCCTAGAACAAAACCTGGCACATAGTAGGTGGTAAATATATATATATTGATTGAGTGTATTAATAGATAACAAAAAAGGTAAAATTAAATTCTTGAAATTTTGGGTAAAGCAAGTTTTATAAGATTGAAAAATATCCTTTCAGTGCTTTAATTTGGGATAACAAAGAATGTCATAATAAAAAATAAGTTCCAAGTAACTAATAGCAAAACAAACAAACTCACAAGATGTAAAAACAAACATTTCCCATATTTTGGGTTTCTCAAAGTAGTTTTAAAACTTATGCTGCAAAAAGTTAATATTTTATTTTATTAAAATTTTTCCTTAGCAATTTAACTTGCTGAAATTTTAAGTGGATTTTTTCATTTATGAATGCTTATTTTTTTTTCCTTTTGAAAAGCAGGATTTATTGAGAGGACAGAAAATCTCCCACAGTGGGAGGGGAACTAAGGGCGTTGCCCTAAGTCTGCATTTGAAATAGTGATTGATAACAATGTGATATTAAAATGTGTATACTCAGAACTCAGATTCCTGAAATTAATCAAGGAAAATTTTTGTTTAGGGGCAATTATGTTAAATTTCTTTCCTCTTTTACATCATTGTTATAACCAGTAGACAGAATTATTTCAACACAATACATAACCAGTGTAATACAAAAACTAGAGCTAACATTATTGTGAAGCATCTAATAACTTAATGAGTATAAGAAATGTTTCTTCAATAATCTATGCCTAAAATTTGCAATGTTTGTAGCATAAAATCTAATTAGAAAACAACAAACCAAAATTGTGTAGTGGATGAAAATTACCTGGATTTATTAATTATGAGAAAAACATAAAAAAAGAAGATCCAGTTTTCCTCTTCAGTTGAAAGCATTTTTGTGTATTTGAAAATATTAGTAAATATTATGAGGTTATGATGTTATTGGATTTTAGTCATTTTGAACAAAATAATTTCTCTTGAATTATTTTCTTTATATCTATATAATATAAATAAAATCTATAAATATAAATACAAAATGTAAATAAAAAGAATTCATCATTTTAAAGAAGAATTATACACATCCATAAATATAAGTAAATCTTAAGTTTATGGGTTAATTAATTTTTACAAATGGAATATACCTGAATAACCAGCATTCACATCAAGAAAGAAAACATTACCAGCATATGAGCAGACCTCTTCATGTAGTCTATCACCAAATTCCACTAAGGGCAAATGTCATCTTAATTTCTAACCACTACAGATTGAATTCCTGTTTTCTAAATTTTACATAAACAAAAGCATAGTGGATAAATATTTTTTGTGTTTAAAATTACCCATATTGTTGCATTTTGTCCTATGTAGTTTATTCATCCTCATCGATCAATTGTATTTTATAATGAAACATACATGTATTTATGTACCCTACTCTTTTTGCACTGTCTTTTTATTTCACCAATTTGCAACAAACAAATTTAAGTTTACAATTGTTTTGATAGTAATCTTAAATAATACATTATTGCAGATGTAAATATACTTTCAGAAAAATAATATGCATCCTACTTTTAACATGCATTTAGCTAGTTTCTAGATTGGACTCGTGAATATTCCTGCAGTGAAAATTCTTGGGCATATCTTTTGATGACTGTGCATTTCTTGTTTCAAGTTCATAACCTCCTAAAAAAGTTTCCAAAATTGTGTTGTATTACATTTAATTTGTAACTGTTGTATATAGTGTGAGCTAAAGTCATGATTATCTTTTTTCCAAATGGATATTAAATCAATCTGTTTCCAGTGAGCTATTGACACAACAGTGCTACTTATCAAAGCATTCCAAACTCAGTGGTATGCGTTGATAACCATTTGTTATTTGCTCTAGATTGTGGTCAGCTGGATGGCCTCTGCCTTCAGACTCAGCTTTCCTGGTAAACCGCCATAGCTTGGCTTTTTACATCCCTTAATATTCTAGCACAGGTCCATATTTAGATACATCCTTCTCAATGTGATAACCAAAGAACAAGAAAGAGTGAAAGTCTTATTATCTGTTAAAGACCTACACTGGCAATTGGCAGGTATCATTCTCTTTACCTGACATTAGACAAAAAAAGTCACATGGCCAAGCCTAGCATTGATGTGACAAGGAAATACATTCTGGCTCCACGGATCTTATACAGCAAATGCCATGAAGAACCACAACAACTGAGAGCAAAAATATACAGTTCGAGGTAAAAAATTAGAACAAAATAATGCGATGAAACACAGAAGGTTACTTTGAGGAAATATGTAAAACATTGCTAAGAAAAGAAAATATGCATTATTTAATAGTATGTGCCTAAAGATGGCCTTGAGTATGTATCACGATAACAAAAATGTCACATATCCCTTTATTATAAAATCAATTAAATAAAAACCTGATTTTTCCTTTGAAATGGCACAGGCTATCTTAAGTCTCAGGAAGAATACACAAAAGACAACAACGACAGGATATTAACCATATTTCGCACAAAAAGGTAATGTATCTGTAAGTTTCATCGGCAATATTGAATATGCTGTAAAGCTACTTTAATTTGAAGTGACCACGGTGCGTATATATCTATAGATATTTCAGTGGAAACAGAGAGAAAGTAAAAAAATAGAGCAAAATATAAATGGTATTTCAAGTCATTAGGAGACATATGGATTATAAAACAAATGTAATGGGTAGCGTTGAGATTACTATATAGCCATATAAGAAAGAAATACCATGGTTTTATAACTAGTTCTACAAATAAGAATAAATGAAAAAAAAAACACACACACAAAAGAGTGAAACAAAAATTGACCCATTAAATGAAGGTAAATTTTTAAATAATATTTGAGTAAGAAAATATCTTTAAGATTTTTAAGCATAATGCCATATCCAGGTGCAATAAATAAATACATGATAACTGATTATATTAAATTTAAAAATCATGGTAAAAACATGTATGATGTACAATTACAAAGAACAACAGGAAAATTTTAAACAAAATATAAGACATCTAAAAGCTTGTTTCTATGAAAAACATTTAAAGAGATCATTAAAAACAATAAAATAACCAGCAATCTAATAGAAAAAGAGGTAAAAATATGAACATGCAGTATGTAGGAAAATAAATGCATATTTTAAAACACATTCAGAATCACTGATAATATGAAAAATACAAAAATTGTAGTAAGATTAATTGTATTTACTGAGTTAGCACATATTTGATGAAATAATAAGGTAACCAGACTTTATATTAATACTTGCCATATGCGGATTATATTTTAAAAACAAAAATTAGATTAATGGAAAAATCCTTTCCCATAGAACCTATATAGTGTTCATATGTTTATGTGTATTAATTAGTGACTGCTGCTTAGTCTTCAACAGTATTCTGAGCACACATTTTAGTGTTAGCTAACAGAAATATAATGTTGAATGGGATATACTTTCTGCTACAATGTAAATTTAAGCTATTCTCATCTCAGAAGAAGATATACCATGTTTTACATAGGATATTTTGATGGGGAAGATATTTCACCAAGAAAGCATACAATTTTTATATAAGCTTTCTAATGCAGAAAAATCTTATACTGAAGAATAAACTTCTTTGAACTTAAAAGATACAAGACTGATAGGACAGGAACCTAATTAGGTAATAATTCATTGTTTCAAATAAAATCTCTCCAATTCAGTTAAAATTACAATTTTAACCTTTATGTGTTCAGGCTTGACGTGTTTTTCCCTCATAAGGAGATAACAAGTATTATTTAATTCTGAAAACTTTTATAGTCTTCATTACATTTCACATGGTTTATTAGCATTTCAAATGATCATTTATATAAGTATTTTTCAACTAATGCAAATAAAAAGTTATTTCCATTTGAGGTCAGACCCCTATAAACTGTTCAAGTTTATAAGTAAAGAACCTTTTGTAATACTTTATCAAAATCTTTATTCAGAGTGAAAATAATGATTTAGAACAGTATGTCAGAGGAAGAAGTTTAAACCATATTATTTTTTAAATAATAAAAATGAAGCCACTAAAAAAGTTATAATGAAGTCCAATCAGCAATGAGGCAATATTTTTTTATGGTCCAGAAATTAGATGACTTTGTCAAGGCAAGAGAGATGAACTGAAATAGGTGCAAGCAGTAATTCCAAAAGATGATGATGTGAATATAGTATAAGTATAGGTAATTTAGCATAGCATAGTATAATTTAGTATAGTTAGTGTGTACATTATAGTACAATCTACTATAGCATAACATAGTATAGCACTAGTTAGTAAACATTTGTTTGTAAAAATAGAGGAATTTAAGGAACAGACTTTGATGCCTGGAGTTATCTAATGAGAAAAATGAGATTCAAGCTATGGAATCCATGTAAAAATTTGTCCTAGTACCTGGTGACTTTTTAAGAACTTTTGTAAAGTTTTGTTTTGTTCATTTGAAGAGTCTAGATTTTGGATGAAGATACTTTTACCAGGCAACACAATGGATTTTCTGTTCCAGTTGAATACTAGCCATGGGTTTCCTATGTTCCCCACTATGTAGGGAGAGTTTGGGTCTACGTGCAGCTATGCTTCATTTACCTAGCCAAGAATTACAAGCAAAGTCACAAATTGTCCTTGTTTGAATCTCTCCTGAGACCAGTATTTGAAGAATTATGCCTAAAACTTAAGACTTTGAGTTCTAAAGGTTAGTGGATTCATAATGCCTCACTGTAAATTACTTCAAACGAAATGATGTAACTTAGAATATCTCTGATCTCAGATCCATTTTAATACTTTATATTAAAATGACTAGAATTCTAACTACAGTCAAGGCCAGTGTTTCCCTTCTAAATTCTTTAGCATGGAAATTCAGTCTCAACAGTTGTCTTAAACTATCTCTTAAAGATGCAGTATGATTTTCTTGCCAATCTGCAGGAAATGAGAAATAGAGTATTAATTCTGCAAAACACTTGGCATTGCTTTCATGACACTTTGGAGGAGAATCATAAATATCATTTACACCACTGAATTAAATGCTTCAATTTACAGTTATAGTTAATTACTTTACATACTGACAAAATTACCACAGCTCGGTATTTGAAATATCACCCCTGATGTACAGTACATATAATTTTAGGTAGCACATTGATTTTCAAAAGCTTTTAAAATGTTTTCTTCATTAATATAATTAATATGACTCACAGATACTTGCAAGAATTTGTTTTTAACCTTTGTGCCATTCTGCTGTTAAAAAAATATCAGTTGCAATATCTGGGGAGGATCTGGTATACTTTGATTCATGTTGTTTTCCTTACTCAAATTTTACCAGGGACCCGGTGACAGGATTGAGCTGGGCTATGATGTGGGAGAGACAAAAATAGAAAATTCCACTTTTAGGTCAAATGTTAGATTCCTTTTGGAACTCTTGCATTTGAGATTCTATTATTCCAAATTGTCCATATTTCCTAGATCACCATATCTGTCCATGAAAGAAGATGAATTATCATAAACAAAACCCCTCCATTATTTGAAGTTCTGCCTAAAAGCTTACTCTTTATTTTTACTCAGCGACAAGTTTTTTAGTCCACTTCTCTTCAACTTTACTAGACTCTCCCTGGTCTATTTTGTTTCAACTTTATTTTTGTTTACTTTTTCCCTTATTTTCTAAGGAACTATTCTGTATCTGTCATCAGTTAATTAAATCCAATCATCCAGAATTCATTATACTTAATTAATTCATTTTACCAAGATATATTGACTCCTAATTATAAGTAAAATACTCTAGGCCCTTAAGCCTATAAAAAATGAAACAGAAGTAGATGGCTTATAAACCCAGTGCACCATTCCCCCATCCACTATTTATTATTCAATGAATAATTTTTGTAAGATTTATTCACATTTACATTTTCTAATGACCGGGTTATTGACTTTTACTAGAAAATTTAAATGTTGTTTATGAAGACAGCAGGACTTGAACAGTATGTGTAATGTGTCCAGTTTGTTTTCATTGATATAGTGGAGGCATTGGCCAGCTGGAGCTGTCGGATATTGTTCTCAAAAGTTCTCTCTTCCTTTATTTTACACTACTAATATCATTTAAAAAAAATTTTTTTTAAGTCAGAGTTGCTTTTCTGTATGCCCCCAATGCCTTCATGAGAAACTTGAATCCATTCCTCTAGTAAAATTGAAAGTTCTATTCAAACAAAATTGAAATTTCCATTCAAACCACACATATGAAACAACTTAATGAACTTAATTACTGCAGGTTACACTTGCTTTAGAAGGTCTAAACCAAAGAAAAGAGTTGACCTTATCCACCACAAACTAGTAAAGACTTAAAAATGGTCTGTGGATTGCTCTAGAAACACTTGTGTAAATATCTTTATTGCACCATGAAAATATTTTTTGTAAGAATAGGGAAATGAACAAGTAAGTGTTGCTATAAACCATCTAAATAGTAAGTATAATAAGGTGAAACTAATTATGAAATGAGAAGAATCTAAAGAACAGCATTTTAGCAATTTCAACGCTTAATCAATGTTGTGAAAATGTAATTCATTTGAAACTATGTAACAATTGCAAGAGAGTAGCATTAATTCTCCTACATGAACAAGGATGCCTAGTAACTGCCAGATAACACTGTCTGTTAAAAAAAAATACAAAAAAAAAAACCACCTAATACTGTTTTTATGGGGCAATAGGTATTTCATTTTGGTTAAATAACCAGATTTCATAACATTTCAAAATGTAGACAAGATTACTGAAATGGAGGTGGAAGATAAAACTATCTGTGCAAGTATCTATAGAAAAATGGCTATTCAGAAATTACATCTAAAATAGTAGTTAAATTGAAAGTAGATTATCTCTGATTTTAAAAAGAGTAATAATTTTAAATAACATCAAGTAATTTCTTTAAATTATATGTTGTCACAATGCAGTCTGAAACACCAAGAGCTTACTGACATAGAATATATAGACAATTTAGTAAGATTATTTCAAAACACATACAAAAGTGAATCAAAAGCAAATTGTGATATGACTTAAAAACTATTAAAGATATATTCTAACTTTCATCTTCAACTAAATATCTAATTCAGTTCAAAGATCAGCAGCTATCATTTTGGCAGACTGAAACAATATTTTTAAGCAACTGAAAGCAATAAATTACTTATTACATTTTCAAAATATTATTTAAAAAATATAAAGGAGCAGTGTGGAAACTATTTTTTAAACTGAAACTATTGTCTTAAAAAGACACTGCAATTTTAATCAGTCTATGTGCAGGTGAAAGAAAAACCCCTTATTGTATTTGTCAATTTAGCATAGAATTTTTCTTTGAAATTCTACAGTTATAATGGATTGAGGAAAAAATTGTAGATGATAATTATTCTAAAAGCTGGTTTTGATTTTCAGCATTTGAAAAACTAGTAATTTGAGAAAAAAATTATTTTTAATCTTGCTTAAGTTTTATGCAATGGAAACAAATCTACAACCAGTGAATTAATTTATATAAAAATTACAAATTACAGAATGCTTTGATAAATTTTATTTTCTGATGGCTTCTATCAAAGTGTACAGAATCTGGGAACAGTCTTAAATTGTAAGGTAGGATAAAAGATACTCTATAAAGTATATACTACACAGCTTCCTTTCAAATCTTAATAACTTGCTCCAAATAACCACTGTTTTTGCATGATTTCTGAAATTTTCACTGGAAAGAAAAATCACTGTTTTGTGTAAGTTGATTTATTTTCTAACTGAAGGTTCTTAACAAAAAGGGAAATGAATATTGCCTGAGAATCAACACAATAATTTAGTTGAATACAAATTCAAAGCAAATTTCATGACTATTTATTCATGTATCAAATGAATTTTCATTTATTATTTATATGACATTGGGCTGGACACCAAGGTGACAATGAAGAACAAAACATAGTTCCTAAATGAATTATCTGATCCAAATGAATGGGAATTTGATAAATAACAATTACAGAAAGGTTCTGATTTGAAACTTCATTTTTCAACTCTGACATAAGCCCTCTCACCTTGCAAATACAAGATCTATAAAAACAGAGGAAAAAAACTAATAGCCAAATTTTTGCTAGAATCTAGAATAAATTTTAACTAAATATAATACAAGCAGCTTGGATGAAAAAAGAGTAATTTGGGGAAATACTACTACAAATATCAACATGGTAATCTTGTGCATATAAGTAAAGGCAGGAAGAATCTTTGCCTTCCCTTGGTTGACTGAAATTCTGGCTCAGAATTGCAATCTTTCTTTAAAAAAAAAAGAAAGAAAGGAAGGAAGGAAGGAAGGAAGGAAGGAAGGAAGGAAGGAAGGAAGGAAGGAAGGAAGGAAGGAAGGAAGAAAGAAAGAAAGAAAGAAAGAAAGAAAGAAAAAGAAAGAAAGAAAAAGAAAGAAAGAAAGGACAGCTATTTTTATGTTTGTGTCTTGCTTAATCTTTAAACCAAGTAGGGTGTTGTCATCAAAGGGAAGTAGTTGTGAGTTAAACAATGCCAACAGATCCCCATAGGATCAAAACTTAATTATAATGAAAAGGAAAACTTCATTTTTATATGGTGAAAAATTTTAATCATGGGATAAATGCAAAATGGCAAACGATAGAATACAACAAGATTGCTAAGACAAAGTTCAAAAATCAAAATGGCAGAGTAAATTGGTGGCTCCTTGGCGTTTACGATGGCTGGCTTGGCCACATCCAGAAACAATTAAGAGAGAAACCTGTACTCGTATGTTCATTGCTCCGCTATTCACAATAGTAAAATCATGGAACTAACCTAAGTGCCCAGCAACAATTGACTGGATAAAGAAAATGTGATATAAATACATCATTGAATACTATGTGGTCATATAAAAGAATGAAATCATATCCTTTAAGGCAGCATGGATGGAGATGGAGATTGTCATCGTCAGTAAACTGACTCAGAAACAGAAGTCCAAACACTGCATGTTCTTATATGCGGGAGATAAATGGTCATGAAGATGAAAATAATACTCACTGGGGACACCAATAAGAGGATAGGTGGAAGCCTGGCTCGGTGGCTCAGCCTGTAATCCCGCGCTTTGGGAGGCTGAGGTGAGTGGATTGCCTGAGCCCACAGGTTGAGACCTACCTGGTCAACTTGGCCAGACCTCATCTTTACAATAAATCAAAAATTAGCTGGGCGTGGTAGTGCGTGCCTATAGTTCCAGCTACTTGGAAGGCTGAGGCAGAAGAATTGCCGGAGCCCAGCAGGTCAAGGGTGCAGTGGCCTGGAGCATGCCACTGTACTCCAGTCTGGGCGACAGAGTGAGACTTCAACTCAAAAAAAAAAAAAAAAAGAAAGAAAAAAGGATAGGTGGAGAAGTGGGGTAGGGTTAAAAATCACCTGTTGGATACAATGTTCACTATCTGGGAATGGACCACCTGAGACCCAATCCCCACCATGTAATGAACATGCTCATGTACCCTCTGAATCTAAAATAAAAATGAGAAAAATGATAAACCACTAGAGAATTTGAAGAAAATCCTGAAAAACAGAAGATAAAATATTAAGAAGACGTTTGAAATAATAACAAAACAGACTGTAATCCCAGCTCTTCGGGAGGCTGAGACGAGAGGATTGCCTCAGCTTGGGGTTTTGAGACCAGCCTGGGCAACTTGGTGAGACCGCATCTCTACAATAAATCACAAAAACTAGCCAGGTGTGTGTCTATAGTTCCAGCTACTTGGAAGGCTGAGGCGGAAGGCTCACCTAAGCCCAGTAGGTTGAGGGTGCGGTGACCATGAGCATGCCACTGCACTCCAGCCTAGGTGACAAGAGTGAAACTCCAACTCAAAAAAAAAAAAAAAAGAAGAATGAAATAAAATGTAAACAAGCCAGAGAACAACACAAAAGCAATGGATTAAAATATTGAAGTAGCTAACACTGAAATGGAAAATTCACAGTGGGAACCAGAGAAGATATTGGGCTGTGGATTCTGGGAAAAGCAAAAGTGTTTACTTTCAAATACAAGAACACTGACTTATTCAGTTGATACAGATCTCTGAATTACTGAGTAGAAACGTTCAGTAGACTGTTAAAGATAATTTAACGAGAACTCAGAGGAGATATGAGGGCCAAACACAAATAGAAGAAAGTTGATATTGGCTAAATGAATGTATTACAAGGAACAAGTTGACAAAAGAGAGCAGCAACAGTATAGAAACTTGGCCTTTTGCAATGTCCACTGTTGGAGGATATAAGGAATGTATAAAAGGGATTGAAAGAAAATAAGAGAGAATGAGTTAAAAATAGAACCAGAGGAGGAACTACATCTCTTGAGGCATTACAATATAAAGCATTAAGTCAACTTTACTCATACCCAACGTCCTGCCAGACATTCTTGAAAGATTGCTATTGGAGGTCTGATATTTCTTTTCCTTCAGTGCTGGAATAAACGTGGAATCCAAGTTGAAGGACTTGGGCTGCTCTGAAGGTATTGATATATGGAAATATTACCCTTTTACCCTTAGGTGAGATGCTCACTATGATAAATGCAAAGAAACTGAAGAGACAGAACGTTCACATTTTTCACATTTTTCTGCTACTAATATTGAGTCCTGCCTAGTCAGGAAAAAAAAAAAAGTTGGTTGTCAGTGGTTCAGGGAGAGAGGGATCTGAATAGGTGAAATACAGGGAACATTTTTGTATGTTGAAAGTATTCTGTATGATACAGTAATGAAAGGTGTATATATTTACATAATTTGTTAAAATGCTTTTAACTTTAGAGCACAAATTGTGTGCCTTAAAATATGGAAATTTTAAAAAATCATTCATGAGTTCTGGAGCTCCCAAAATAGAATGAAAAATGTGAGAACAATGTCTAACTGCATTATAAATGGATGAATCAACCCCACTGTAGGGGTGAGAGAGAGCAGTGCTGATCTAAGTAATTGGGAACTGAATAAACTGTAAGACTAAGGCAAAATGAGCTATACATATGTCTGTATTCTAGTTGATGAAGTTGTTTCCCATGAAGGTGTGGGCTAACCATTCTGAAGTTCCTATATATTTATTCTGGAATTGAATCATTCTTATATACAAGTGCTGGGTGGTAGGAATTATGTTTCCCTGTAGTGGGAGGTTACAGACCAGCAATAGCTAGAATGATCCTTGTACTGTAGGAAACATCAGTATGAACTTATGTTTAGCTTAATGAAAATACAGATGGTTGCATTTAGAAAGATTTATAGTCATATTTTTATACATTAGTTGGTATATACACATGTTTTCTTCTCTGTCAGCTGAGAGCTTAGAAGTAATGGTAACTTGGTAGCATCCAGTATCTTGATTTTTGATATGATTCTATAATAAAGGGATCTAAGGCTCTGTGTGAAAATGCAAGGACTGCAATTGAAATATACAAAATAAACTTTGAACATTTTGTAGTGCCAGAGAGTAAGTGTTAAAGAAATAACACACCTATATAAATGAATAAGTGAATGAGTGAAAGGGAAGAGAATAGGCAAATCATCCCATAGAAGGATGAACTAATGTCAATGTCTGTGTATAAATTTAATTGTGCAGTTGATTATTTTTAAATGTATTAAATTTAATGACCCTAAGAAATTTAGATATCCTTTCTCAATAACAAACTGGATTTTGAACACTAAGCACTCTCAAGCCACACCTAACATTTACAACTTTTGTCTGTAATTTTCCAGCTTCATATATCAGAGCTCTCAGGTGATATGAGAGACATCCAAAAAAACAAGGTAGATTGACTAAGGCAGTGCAAAGATATAGTAAGAGTCCATCTTTCCCATCTTGTAGCTCCATCTACCTTCACATCAGTTCTCATCTCATACATGTTTCACCTGGTAGTAAAGGAGTCACAAGAATTCTGATCAGTTCCATTTTTACCAGCCTAGCAATCCAGTGAGTATCACTTACCTGAGGCTGCTGTAATAAATTACAGTGAACCCGAGGCTTAAAAGAAGACAAATGTATTATTTTACTATTCTGTAGGCCAGAAGCCAAAAATTAAATGTTGATAGATTTGGTTCCTTTTGGAAGTTCTGAGGAAGAATTTGTCCAGTGTTCTTTTTCTTGCTTTGGGTGGCAGCTGTCAATCAACATTCCTACACTTGTAGCCGCAGAACACCAATCTCTGCTTCAGTCTTCACAGTCTTATCATCTGTATCTCTTTGTCTCAAATCCCCCTTTCCTTTCTCTTATTAGGACTCCAATCATTACATTTAGAGTTTACCCTAAAAATACATTATGGTTTCATCTCCAGATTCTTGGCTTAATTACATCTACAAAGACCTTATTTCCAAATAAGATCACATTCACAGGCACCAGAGGTTAAGACTTGAACACATCTTCTACAGGGACCCTACTTAATCTATCTACACAATGAGCTAGAAATGCTACTTTCTCCTATTTTTTCCAAAAATGTGAGGGGTGAATACAATTTGCTGTCTAACTGATTTGGGTAAAATGCCCACTCACAAATCAATTATGGTTGCCAGGGGTAAAATACATTCAGTGGTCACACCTTGGACCTTTCTCAACCTAGAGTACAGGATTTGCCTCTTTCATATCATGTGAATGGAGTACAGAGGGGTCATTCATCAAAGGTTAACTGGATGTTGTTACCACAATAAGGAATGCATAACAGCTAAGTCACAGGTAAGCATTATCCTATCCATATATTCAGATGATCAGTATTTGCTAGATAAATAGATTGCTGCAAATTATAGTAAAGTCAGGAAAACATAATTTTGTTATGGAACAATGTATATACAACATAGAGATAATTTTATTTGCTCTCACATGTGCAGTGATGGTCTTATTCCTGGTGCTTTAAAAATGACCTAATTGCTTTATATGATAGCATCTTAGCTGAAAAATAATCTTGTGTTCTATTCCTGAAACAATATAACATGAGCATACTAATAATGAAAATCTTCAACTTGTTCCAGAATAATTGGAATGAAAGATAAAACTCACATATTTATAACTGACACTGTAACACTTTCAGATATATTGGAAAGCAATGTGTCATATTTACTTTCTAAAAATACAACTGAGATTTCATCATTATATAATCAAAAACCATTCTAATATATTTTTCATTATTTACATCGTTTTAAATTATGGGCTATTAAATCTCTCTGCAAAACAACAGAAAATCACAGACTTACACTTGTATGTTTTATGTATGATTTACATGCTACTTAGCAACACATAGGAGTTAGTTACCTCTAAATCAACCGGCAAATTAATAAAATTGCACTATATAGCACACATATTTATAGTCAACATAATTTATGTAATCATTAAGGGAGTATTTTCTTGACTCTGTGTTTTTAGCTCTTTCTAATATTAGTGTTATTCTAAATTACATACAGAGGACGTAAGTTATTAGAAGTTTAGTCAAATCTAAATCTCCACTAGCAATCTTTAGTTGCTTGGATGCATAGGTGTCACAGTGTCTGTGAGAGTCAGAGTTCTAAGATGGTTCCAGAGATCCTCATCCTTGGGTATACACACCCTACAATGTACATACAACATTCCTCCTGTTGATGTGGGTAGGACCTGTGACTCTGCTGGGCTGTTACTAAGTCATCTTATATGGCAAAGGTGAAGAAATTTATCAGGTGTCATTAAGGTCTAAAATCTATTGATTGAAATCAATCCAAAGGAGGCAATCCTGAGTGGGCCTGACTTAATCAGGTAAAAACACAAGAAGGATGTGGCCTTTCCTGAAAAGACTAGGACTGAAAGCAGGACAGGCTGTCTGAAGTCAGCCTTGAAAAAGCAAGCCAACATATATGCTATAGTCATAAGAAAATGATTTCTAGCCGGGCTGGGTGGCTCAGCCTGTAATCCTGCGCCTTTGGAGGCTGAGGTGAGTGGATTGCCTGAGCCTGCGGGTTCGAGACCACCTGGGCAACTTGGAGAGACCTCAACTCTACAATAAATCAAAAAATCAGCCGGGCGTGGTAGCTCATGCCTGTAATTCCGGCTACTCGGAAGGCTGAGGTGAAAGGATCGCCGGAGCCCAGCAGGTCGAAGCTGCGGTGGCCGGGAGCGGCCACTGCACTTCAGTCTGGGCGACAGAATGAGACTCCAACTAAAAAAAAAAAGAAAAGAAAATAATGTCTGCCAACAATGAGGAAACTTGGAAGTAGATCCTTCTCTAGTCAATTTTCCATACAGCAAACAAAGCAAAGCTCATCCCTAATTTCAACCCGTGAGACACTGAGCAGAAGACCCAGCTTGACTATATCGGTACACCTACCACATAGAACTTTGAAAATAATAATAACATAACATGTTTCTTTTGTGATAGAGTAACAGAAAATTGATCCAAAAATAAAATAACATATCTGGGAAGAGCATTTTCTATCCAAAAGGTACAACAACCAGAGTATATGTATTTATGCATTAAAGCCAGAGAAGGTTTTTATAATAAATACCATTCCAGTGTAGCAAATACCATCCTCACAAGGAGAGCAGGTTAGAGCCACCTTTGTTGCTGTGATGCAAAAAAAAAAAAAAAAAAAAAAAATTGGAAGTAGAGAAGTTTGTATGGGCTGTAAATTATATATATATATATGTAATATATGTATATATGTTAGGATCTTAGCAGCAGCAATATATTACAAAGGGGTGGGACTTCCTTGCCTTAAAACTAACTGTTCAGAAAGAACACTCTTATAACCTAGATTTTGCATACTTTTGGATTTACTCAGGGATGGCTGATAAAAAAATTACAGAGGGAGGAGTTAATGCAAGACATTGCTGCCACACACATTAGATTTGCTATAATAACCTGGTCTGGATTTTTAACCAAGTTCTCCCATGAGAACTAGTAAATATTTTGCTATTGATAAAAGGAAATCTTGCAAAAATATTAACGTATTTAATCTATAGAACACCTGAAGACTGTTCATGTGAATGCAAGAAAGCAGTTAGCATCAGTGATGTCTCAAAAAGTCAAGAGTGACTTGGCTGGTCAGTAGAGAGTAAAAAATTAAAAAAAAAAAAAGAGAAATACCACTTAGTATGATCATCAGAAATATTTTTTCCTTGTACAGTATGACATTAGTAAACAGATGATGATTTAGAATTATAATTATAATTTGAGGATTAAGGGCTGATTGGGATAAATTGCAAGATGTTAGAATAGCCAGAGTAATAGAGAGACTAGAAATAGACTAGATGAGTTTTCAGAACTAGAATCCAGGCACTTAGAAAAAACATAGAATTATAACTAGAAATGGAAACAGAAATATAAATATATATAAGCATAAGTATGCATGTAGATATAGAGAGAGACATATATGTTAGTCTGTGTATTGTTGATCTTGTTTTTGTTTAATAAAATTAAGATTTTGTTGTTTTATAATATACCAATTTAGAGAATTTCCTTAGAAAATTGTAAAATTACTATGAACAGATGTGAGAAATTTCCAGGAGATACCTTATTTTAAACCTTAAATGATTGTCCTCATGACTAGTTCTCAATTGCAAGTTCAAAAATAAAACCTACATATGAGGAGGCCCTCAGATTCAGATACCACACTTAAAAGTATCTATTTTATACATTTCCCTCCTGGTACATGGAAAAGTCTCTGTCTCCTGTCTGATACAAACCCTTCTTGTAAATTCTGGTATTTATCCTCCTTGTCTTTTGAAGGTACTCAGGAACCATTCATTTTACTCCTCTCTTTTTTCTTGGATTTGGGGCAATTCAATATGGTCATATTTCTGTCATATACTAAAAAAAAATGATCACTTGCTCTCAAGGAAGCTGCAGCTGTTACTTTCCCTTTTTCCCTCATTCCATAAACAAAACATTCCTGAGTTGACTATACTGATAGTTCCCTTCCTTTTCATGTCCTATGCATTTTTCAAAGCATGACAATCAGAATTCTGTCTCCTCTGAGACTCCTCTTCAAAAGTATCAATCAAAGACATAAGCTGTCACTCCTTCCTAGCTCTTTTCTGTTATCAACCACTCAGCATCTTCTGTTGACCTTTTATTTCCATTCATTCAATATCTATGTGACTCAGGGTTCTGTTAGGGCCTAGACAATTCATTTTCCTAAATTGATCAAAAGAAAAGGTAAGCCAAGAGTAATGACAGCACGACCCCTTTCAAATCCTACTTTTACCCAGCATATCCTATCTATTTGACTCTTGAATAATCTCTGATACATCGAAACACAAATACTATTACATAATTATTTAAAAGTAGCCCATGACAATATTATTGTTTGAATACTCAAAGATATCTTTTGTACTTCCAAATTTTTATTTATTTTTGTTTGCTTTATGACCACAAGAACAACTAATTAGGCTTTCATTCATTACAAGTTTTATGTACTTAAAGAGAATATTTTATTTTTTCTAAAATAAGCAACTATAATTTTTACAAGTATAGTTTTATGCACTCAATATTTTTAACACTCATTTATAAAAAACGTCCCATTAAAAAATATATATAGTGTATATATTAAGAAAGATATTCTGAGTTAGGTTTACAGAATATCTTGTATTTACACCCCGAATGATCAAATTTATACAGCAAAGACAATTGATCTTTAGACTTTTTTTTTTTTCTTTCTCTCAGGACCATTATCTTCTCCAGTTCCTGATCCATTGCCACTTTATTCCACTATAATAATTCCAAACACACTTTTCTCCTACCACTAAATAACATACCTTTTTCAGAGGAATTTCCCTTATGGCTTAGAAAGTAATTGCTTTCTTAATCTCTGACAGTCTCATAAAGATAAAAGTGTTACAACTTGAATAATCCATTCATTTAAGGTTATTTACAATTTTTAAAAACATTGCCAAAAATGTCTCTTTACCCAAAGGAAAGAATTCTTCACAACAGAAACCATAGTGTCTGTACTGACAGGCTGGTTTTTAGGTTTGGAAAAGAGACACTTCAAATCACATTTTCAAATTGAAATCTGTCAAGGTCTAGTTCATTAAATAGTAGCTCTTTATATGTCTAAAGAGAACTTCCTCATTCATCATAGGTTTTCTTTTTCATATTTTGAAATGTTCCTTTTTGTGCTTCTCATTGTTGAATTCTAATCTATTTCCTTGGGACTCTTGTATTGCATTTTTGGTCAATTTGCAAAGCATTCAGTTATTCGCTCATCCTCTGGACTGAAAACCCCACCCCCTTAACTTTACTGCTTTAGATATATTTCAAATCCCATAATTAATTATTTCCTTAAATATCTCTAAATTATACTTTTTTATAGTAATCATATTTTTATATGGACTCTAGCATATTAAATTGATATTTATATGTTGAATACCAGCAAACATATATCTCCAACTCCCAATATTAAAATATCCACCTGCCTATTTATCATCTGTTTAAATATTTAATAGAAAACTCAAATTTGCTCTGTCTAAACCAAAATTTTTCTGGCATACCCTTTCCTGCTTTTCCACAGTCAGCAAATCCTCTTCTCATGGATTTTTCCATACCAGTAAATGAAAATTCCACACTTACCATTGATCAGGCCAAAAACATGTCCACCTTGTTCTTTATTTTACTATTTTCTTGATATCTTATAGTAAGTCAAAACATTCTGTTATTTTTCTTTCAAGAAATATCCACAGCTGGACGCGGTGGCTCAGCCTGTAATTCCAGCACTTTGGGAGGTTGAGGAGAGAGGATTGCCTGAGCCCAGGGTTTGAGACCAGCCTGGGCAACTTGGTGAGATCTTGTCTCTACAATAAAAC
Organism: Cephalopachus bancanus; assembly: GCA_027257055.1. NCBI lineage: Eukaryota > Metazoa > Chordata > Mammalia > Primates > Tarsiidae > Cephalopachus > Cephalopachus bancanus. The sequence continues at coordinate 456,353 of JAPVLO010000074.1, forward strand.
ACAAAAACACTAGTTGGGTGTGGTGGTGTGTATCTGTAGTTCCAATTACTTGGAAGGCTGAGGCAGAAGAATTGCCTGAGCCCAGCAGGTCAAAGCAGCGGTGGCCATAAGCGTGCCACTGTACTTCAGTCTTGGTGACAAGAGTGAGACTCCAACTCAAAAAAAAACAAAACAAACAGAACAAAATACATCCACATTCTGTTTCTTTCTTTTTGCTTCATCCAAATCAGCATCTTCTCTTACCTAGATTATTGCATAATTTCCCAAATCCTCCTGTATCCACTCCTATCTAATTTCCATCTCTTGTCAGCCAGTAACCTTTTTGCAGCATGACAGTCCAAAACTTCCCAAAGGCTTCTTTTTAAACACTCATTTGATTTCCTTGACTATTAATTCTATAATCTGTGTCATTTCGTGGTCTTTTATCTAGCAATTGATTTCTGAGGTATTTTATTTTTTTACATACTTATTAGGTTTTTAAAATTTTAAACATACTGACTTTTACTTTTCTGGGTGTTATTTATTTATTTTTTTCCTTTTTCAATTTCTCTAACTAGGTGGAGTTTGTTCTGGGATTAAGTTGCATGTGATTAAGTTATATGGAACCAGTTTGACCATCCTAAAACGTGTTTTCGGCTTTAAGTGAATTCAAGACAAATTTTAGTCTAGAGATAATTCTCCCTACACTTGAAAGACTTTCCTTCCGCCCACCCCCAGTGACTTTATTTAATGCATTAAGATCTTTTTATCCTGGTTTCTTGTAAAGGAACTATAGTCAGAATCTTATGAGCTTTTGAAATTGTTCCTCCTGTTTTTTTCAGTGGCTTTTTTCCTGGTCTTGGTCATTTCCTCATTCACATGAATCTCCCACGTTTAGAGATTTCTATTCAGTGAATTCTAGACTCCTTTGTCTCCCTGAACTCTGAACTCCCCTGTCTCACTTTAGAAAGATTCTGAGGCGTGTTTTCCTTACCCTCTCATCCCTATATCCTGAAAACTCTTTCCAGAAAGATAAGGAGAGACAACTAGGGCTCACTTCCTTTGGTTAATTCCTCTAAGGGTTCACTGCCCTATGCTGCTTATCGTCTAATCTGAAAACTGTTGCACAATTTTTTTTTCCAGTTTCTAAAAATTGTTGAGGGAAGAATATAAATTGTTTTTTTGCTGATTTATTTTGGTAGAATGTGAAAGTCAAGAGATGCTTCTTGTAGAGCAAATGGTTTGCAATTTTTTGTTTGTATTTGTTCAGATAAATTTTGCATCAGTAGGTTCACTGTATAAGCAAGATGTTCCGGAATTTATCTTGCTACTCAAAATCAATAACATCATCTGATTTTAGAAGACTTCGGCAAAACAACATTTAGAAAACTTTAGCTATATTTTGTTTATTTCTACCAGATCATATATGGTTGTTACTTCATTATCTTGTACATAAATTATGTATGTGTATGTATTATATATTGTATCATGTGTATGTAAAATTACATGTAATTTTATATTTTAATAAATATATGTTTGGTGAATATATACTTTTTTCTTTATTGATTTTCTTTCTTTCCTAATATTTTATTTTTTAATTTATAATTTTTAAAAATATGTATGTATATATATTTTTCCTGTGTTTGCCTTTAGATGAATTGCCTGAACTGAATGGATTTAAGCCTCAAATCCTGACGCTATGACTCTTTAATAAAATAAGGCATCGTCTCTCCTGCCGTTCATTTTATTCTTCCTGAGATGTTGGCACTTCCGTGGTTCAAACCAGATTTCACTGAGTCACTTTACTGCCTATGTATATCAAGTTACTGGATACCCAAAAAGGTGACTGCCTCATTGCTAAATCTTTTTTTTTTTTTAGGCTGTTGGTTGATGCCTTTCTTTTGGCATCAATCTATACATATTTTGGTCAGAATACATAATCTTTTTAATCTTTAAATTTCTGTGCATTAAAAACGTCCACCTAAGTTATAAAAATATTATCAAGGCAAAGCCAAGAAAATAGGGATAAAAATGAAAAGTGAGCTTTTTTTTTTTTTTTTTTAAGGCTAGGGTCTTGCTCTGTTGCCCTAGCTGGAGTGCAGTGAAATGATCATAGCTCATGGCAACTTCAAATTCCTGGACCCAAGAAATCGTCCCACCTCAGCCTCCCAAGTGGCTAGGGCTACAGGTGCATGCCACCACACTCAACAAATTAATGTATATGTATATAATTGTAGAGACAGGGTTTCCCCATGCTGCCTGGGTTGGTCTTGAACTTCTGGCACCAAGTGATCCTTCCTCCTTGGCCTGCAAAAGTGCTGAGATTACAGATAGGAGCCACCATTCACAACCAGCTTCCTATATTTTAATTCCATGTTTTTAATGACTTCTTTAATTTTAACTGTGGTTAGATTTGTGCACCAAATTTTTCTTCTCTTCAGTGATTTAACAAAAAAAAAAACCCAATTATTCCTTCATAACTCTTCCTCAAAGTAAACGGGGATGTCAATTATTTTTCTATTTAATTATTTCCTAGACATCTGCAGGACTCTAAGGAAGAAAAAATATGATCTCTAAAGTGAGTTTAAAGAAATATTTTGTAGTCTGTTCAAAATTTTTTCACACTATAACACATTAAAAAGAAATGAAATAACAATTCCTAATTGCTTAAAATGTTAATCTATTAAACATGAAACTTTTAGTTAATGATAAATGGTTTTTTAAATATGTTTACTGGAGAAAACTCAGCCAATTAGTTTACACTGTGTTGCCAGTTCACCAAAGTATTTTTCAAATGATTTTAGGAAATAAGATTACAAAATTTTTAAATCAATATTGTACATAAAACAACCTTTGGCTTTTTCTAAAAATAATCTTCTCATTGTCCATTTCCTTTCTTCTGTTTTATGGTAATAATCAAGTTAGTCCGCTCAACACCGCTTCTGCCATGTAGGAAAATCTTTCTTCAGCAGCTGTATGTGTATGAACATAGGAAGATTGAACACAAGTCTTCACTTATACTTGAAGGAAATTTTTAACATTTTCCTGATGCATTTTCAACTTTTATATTCTTTAACATTTAACACAAAAATTGCCCTGTTGTAATGACCTGTTCCTTATAGGGTTGCAGCAAAGAAAAGCAGAAATAATGTTTTCAATTTCAGTTCTTTATTGACATGAAAAATATAATTTATTGCCCCACCACAACCTAATCACTACAGAAAATAACAAATGCACACAACACAGACACACACACACAGAGAGAGAGAGAGAGAGAGAGAGAGAGAGAGAGAGAAAAGAGAGAAACTCAAAATCCGAAAGAGTACTAAAATCAACTCTTGTCCACTGATACATTCCTTCAGTGGCCTAGTCAAACTCATTCTTTAAAAAAGCTGGGTTTTTATAATTTTCAAAACACAACATATTGCTTTCAGCATTTTAGAATTTGCATTGCTTTCTTATTTAATAGTAGAAGGAAAATAGAAAAAGAAATTTAGCATAATTTTCTCTTTCTGCTGTTTTGCTGAATAAACCTCAGTGCATTTAGATTATTATATATAGAGGCAGGGTGAAGTGATAATGGATTGAAACTCTTGCCAAATAAGTACTGAGGGCAAGAGAAGAAGGAAGTGCTTTATCCCTATCCTTCTTGACAGAGACCTTTGTGTCTGCTTATTTTATTGACCAAGCATCGAGTGGATTGTTTAGACAGTGTGACAGATCCTATTTCATATCCTGCATTTTTGGAGAGTCATGTTTTTCCCATTTTGCCTATTATCTTAAAAAATTATTTCTGCCTTTCCTCTATACAGACAATTATCTTACTTTTGTTGTTATTATTCACTTAGGCTAACAGAATATATTAGGTTCCCAGCGCGATTTCCTCCACCCAGCATAATTTTTCTCCTGAAGGTCTTCATCTACCATTTGCATTTTCTACACAGTTTCTTTTTTTACTTGTTTCTTTGGATATATCTTTTATCAGTCTTTTATTTTCAATAATCACTTATAGTTAAACTAGAGAAATTATCTCTGCAATAGTTTTTTTTCAGTGATTCATCTGGGAAAGATCATCGTTCTCAGGCAAGTAAGATTTCTTATAACACATGGTTGTGTTTGGAGTTTATTTAGTATTTGCCTCAAGCCAGCTGACAACAGCTCTAAAGAGCTGTGCTGGAGGTCGTACCATAACTTTCAGTTTGCTGAGGTGAGCTTTATTATTACACATTCAGCCCAACTTCTTTGATTTCTCCTGAAGCCAACAAGGACACAGGTTTGCCCTAGCTAGATGCCTCAACACCTTGCTACCTTTGTGGCAAACCCAGCATTTCCACTTAATTAAAAACTTAGGAATAAGTTAGCATTGAGTTTTCTCTAAACTCTACAGCCATGGTTGTTACTTCTGGAGTATCTTGTACAGTTATTTTATCTTAGTTGTTTTTCAGAGGTCTTTTTTAAGAGTGGGATCTTGCTCTGTTGCCCAAGCTGGAGTGCAGTGAGTGAAATGATCATAGTTCGTGGCAACCTCAAACTCCTGGGCCCAAGAAATTGTCCCACCTCAGCCTCCCAAGTAGCTAGGGCTACAGGTGCATGACACCACACCCAGTAAATTAATATATATGTATATATTTGTAGAGACAGGGTCTCCTCATGCTACCTGGGCTGATCTTGAACTTCTGGCATCAAGTGATCCTTCCTCCTTGGCCTGCAAAAGTGCTGGGATTACAGGCAGGACCCACCATGTACAACCAGCTTCCTATATTTTTATTCCATGTTTTTAATGACATCTTTAATTTTAACTGTGATTAGATTTGTGCACCAAATTTTTTCCTCTTTTCAGTGATTTAACAGGAAAAAAACCACAAAACCCTATTATTCTTTCATAACTCTTCCTCAATAATTTTAGAAAATCGAAACAATTATTTCCTTTTGTTTCATGTCCTACTAGTCATAAGGTTGCTCTGAATGTCCTTTTGTAGTGGAGATACTGACTTACCCCCTCCCACCTGCAAAATCATGCACCAATGGGACTTGCCAGTGCTCCCTCCTCTCTTCACAAGTCATAAGAACCATATTTTAAAGAGCTTGATTTACACCTCTTCATTCTTTCTTGCTGCCTCTTGTGACCTCTAGGTTTCTCCAGATATGAGGTTCTAAAAATATTAAATGAGGAGCTCCGTTTATGGCATAGCATTGGGAAATAGAAGAGTCAAAACAGACTTATTTATTTTCATTCGTATGTCTTCACTTCATCTCATTCCATGGACTGTCTTCACTTTTGCCTCCATTAATTTAGGGACTTTTTTTAAAATACAATCTGTATATTTTCTTGCCTTTGCACGTTTTGGATTTTAATAATTCTCTCTGTCTCATCTGGAAGTGTGACCAAATCACCTCAGAACATAGTGGCTTAAAACAAGATCATTTGTCATGGCCGTAGTTCAGGCAATGGTTCTGCTGACAGAGGTCAGGCTTAGCATATGCATCCACAATCAGTTGGCTGCCAGTCTAGGATTGGCTGAGACAGTCTAGGATTGTCTCAGGTAAGAATGGCTCATCTCTGTTCCACGTGGTTTCTCATCCTCCAGGAGGCTAGCTTATGCTCACTCACATAGCTCTGGAGAAGTCTTCCAAGAGCCTTCCACAAGCAGGTGGGGGTCCCTGTGGTACTGGACTTACAACTGACACAAAGTCATTGTGCTTCATTATACTGGCCAAAGAAACCTAAGATTATTCTCAGTTCATGGAAAGAAGAAATAGATTTCACCGATGAATGGAGGAGCATGCAAGGCAAAATTTGGGAATACAAGGAAGAATAAAGAATTGTGACCATTGTGAGACCTACCCAAAATTCTAGTACTTAGGAAAAGAAAATAGACTTCTCACAGTAAAAGTCTTTAAGTAGTAAGTGTGATACATCTAAAATGGAAAGAAAGAAACAGCAATACCCTTTATTTATACAATATATACATGACTTTATACCAAGTATTTTACTTTATTTACTTCATTATTTGTTTATATAAGTTTATCATTATTATCTAATTTAATCCTCAACAAAACCCTAGGTGGCAAATTTTACTGTCTCTACTTCATAGTGGAAGAAACTGCAGCTTAGAGAAGAAATATTTTGCTCCAGTTCCCATAACAAGTAAATAGGATAATGTGGATTCAAATCTAAATCTCCTTGGTGTTTTACGTAATATTTTGAAACTCTATACTCTATTGCCTCTTAAAGAACTCCTGAATTATCTACTTATAAATTAACTGTGGACTTGAAGCCCCTGTATTACATTTAAATTCTGTCACCATCTTTGAAAATAGCATGCTTCAATGAATAGCCACAAGACAATTTTGCTGAGAATATTAGATATAAGAGTATTCAATCATAGTGATATTTTTATTTTGAGAGAGTAGACAGCTTTTGGTGGCATTCAGAATGTATTAAAAAGAAATAAAATGGTATAATTTTGTGTCAACATTTCCTGATTTAGTAGATTTAAGTCACTAATGCAGCTCTTTCGATATTAAATTAAGATATTTTAAAGATCAGATACATAAAAAGAAGATCAGCATTGCAATGGTTAAGTCATACAGATATTGCGATTAAGTCACTTTTATTTAGAAGTGATTAATATTTAAATAAGTAGACTTTGATTAAGTTAAGCAGATTATCTTTCAGAATTTGAGTGGGCCTCATTCAAACAGCTGAAAGCCTTAACAGCAGAGACTGAGGTTTCCTGAGAAAGAAGGAAGTCTCCTGACAGAATCATAGAAAACCTTCCTGAGGCTCCAACTCACAACCCAAATTGCAACATGAAATCTTACCTGAGAGTTCTTGGCCTACCAGCCTGTCCTAGAGTGTTAACCCGGGGTAGCCCACAAAATAGCATGTGCTTAAGCCATTTTTTTCTAAATCAATCTCTCTCTCTCTCCAGTTTGTACCACATAATAATGTTTTGGTCAATGATGAACTGCACATATGTTTAGCTACCCAAATACTTATCATCGTATTATAATTTCCTGGAGTTTTCAGTACAGCAACCTACTGTACAAGTTTGTTGCCTAGGAACAATAGTCTAGACCATGTAATCTAGGTGTATAGTAGGCTACACCATCTAGGTTTGTGTAAGTACATTTTATGATGTTCAAACAACCATAAAATTGCCTAATGACACATTTTTCAGAATGAATTCCTGTTGGTAAGTGACATATGGCTGAGTGTGTGTGTGTGTGTAGAAATATATATTTCTCTGGAGAATCCTGATTATTGCAAAATACAAATTCCTTAATGACATAGTGTGCAACATTTGGGTAAACAATCAAAATGTATTAAAATATTCTCCAAGCCGGGCTCGGTGGCTCAGCCTGTAATCTCGCGCCTTTGGGAGGCTGAGGTGAGTGGATTGCCTGAGCCCGCGGGTTGGAGACCCACCTGGGCAACTTGGCGAGACCTCCTCTCTACAATAAATCAAAAAATCAGCCGGGCGTGGTAGCGCATGCCTGTAATTCCGGCTACTCGGAAGGCTGAGGCGGAAGGATTACTGGAGCCCAGCAGGTCGAGGCTGCGGTGGCTGGGAGCGGCCACTGCACTCCAGTCTGGGCAACAGAGTGAGACTCCAACTCAAAAAAAAAAAAAAAAAAATTCTCCAAATCAAAATATCTCTTGCTTTGCATATTAACTATTTAAATATTTGCACAGTTTTCCTTTGCCCCTGCTCCCTTTCATTCATAGCTTGTTTTTCTTTTTCAGTTTTTTTTTTCTATCTTAACTTTCCTGCTCATCAATAGTTCCATAGAAAATGAGCTCAGTGTACGGCAAGACTGGGCAAAACCATACACTTGTTCTTGTCACTAATAACATCCATATTATGGGAAGAAGTCAAGGATTCAAATTGAAAGATTGGTAGATTTAGAATTATTTCTGATTTGCTTGTTTTTCTGTTTGTCCCCCTCCTATTCAGATGAGGCATAGAAGATGTTGTTGCAGCCTAAAAATGACTTCTTGACTTCTCCTATCCTGATTATAGATCTAGAATTAATCATAACATTTCATGAGCTTTTATAGGGTTTGGGGAACAGGAAATCTGGGAGCAACAAAGTACTTGTTATTACACTGGGATGTGCAAAACTAATTTTTGGTATTTTTTGTTCAAGCAAAAACAGACTAGCTAATTTAAAACATCAAGTGCTCTTCTTCTAAAATGCAGTTTGGGGGTAGAGACTTACATATGTTATTATTCAAAACCCTTAGCAAAATAATGGACTTGTGATCACTACTTAAAGGTTGAAGATTTAAAGTGCCATTTCAGTTGAATTTTGTCACATCTGTCACCTGTTACTTTTTCTTTCTGCCTTGCCTTTTAATAAAGCTAGTAAATTTGAAATATTTTTTAGGTTCATACCTCTTTGCCATGTTTCTTTTTTTATATATTGAACAGGAAAGGATTGAATACAAAATACTCTGTCCTTGAGGGTATTTAGAGTTGAACTTTTGACTTTTTCCCAGCACGAATCTGTGAATCTTGTTAGACAAAAAAGTCTCCAACTCTTAAAGTGCTGAAGCCTCAGAAGTGAACCCCACTCAGCAATGGCTGCCCTGCAGCCCTCTGTGGCCGCCAGCTTCCTCAAGATCCCAGATAATTATTCAGGGCCGTTGACTCACCTTTCCCAAGTGCTGATGCTATCTCTTTTCTTGTGTCTCTGATATTGCATTTCTGATGAAGCCACAGAGGTGAAAGAAAGTTCACACGATGTAGACACCTATCCAAGTTCCTTAGGAATTCAGCTTCACTAATTGTGTCAGCTTACTGTCACAAAGAGAGAACATTGTAATGAGGGAATACAGAATATATCTGTGTTTTGTATTTCTTCCCATTGTTGACTGAGAGCAGCCATAACTGTCGTATATTTTAGGTGGCACTGTACTAAAATAAAAATCATCTTCTCACGTGGGGCACTTTTTTTTTGTTTCTAATATATTTCCTGCTCAGTAATTCTATCCTACCACTGATTAGAAAATGATTGTTTCATTAGTACAAGTATAGTTAACACCACCGGATATTTATCAAATAGTGCTTATGGATAAGCAGACATATGTATATACATATATACACACTTGCTTATGTGATCCTTAAAATTTCTCACAGCTCTCTCAAGAGTAAATTGTTCTAAATGAAACTAATACAAATTCTTCATTTTTCTTTCATTCAGGTAAGAATCCCTCTGTCCTCCTTATTAATTAAGACACTAACTGAAGATTACATATCAAGTCCTCAATCTCCCTAGTTCTCGCTCCCTACTCCATATTCAGTGTATCATTAAATAACACACACACACACACACACACACACACACACACACACACACACACACACTCTGCATAGGTATACCAAATACCTAATATTAACTGTCATCATTCTCATCTAGGCCACCTTCACCTCTTATCTGGGCTATAAAATAGCATACCACCCCATACACAAAAATTAACTCTAAATGGATCACAGACCTAAATGTAAAACCTCAAACTGTAAGAACCTTATAAAATGCAGGAGACATTCTTATGGAAGTTGGAACTGGCAACCAATTCCTGATCAAAACCCAAAGTGCCCAGGCCATAAGAGATCAGGTAGACAAGTGGGACCTCATTAAACTGACAAGTTTCTGCAAAGCCAAAGAAATCATCAAGAGAGCAAGGAGACAGCCCACAGACTGGTAAAAAATATTTGCCAACTCCATGTCTGACAAAGGCTTAACATCAAGGATATACAAGGAACTCAAATGTGCTGAAAAGAAAAAACAAAACCCCTATTACAAAGTGGGCTAAAGATAGGAACAGACACTTCTCAAAAGAAGACATACGAGCAGGCAACAGACACATGAAAAAATGTTCAGCTTCACTAGCCATCAAGGAGATGCAAATTAAAATTACACTGAAATACCACCTAACTCCAGTCAGAATGGCCATCATCAATAACTCAAAAAATAACAGGTGCTGGAGAGGATGTGGTGAAAAGGGAACATTTCTACACTGTTGGTGGGAGTGTCAATTAGTACAGCCTCTGTGGAAAAAAGTGTGGCATTTCCTAAAAGTTCTAAAAATTGACCATATGACCCCGCAATTCCTCTACTGGGAATTTACCCGAAAGAACTCAGGTCACTCTATAAATAAAGATACCTGCACACGTATGTTTATCACAGCATTGTTCACAGTAGCAAGAACATGGAACCAACCGTGCTACCCATAAGAAGAGGACTGGATTAAAAAAAAATGTGGTACATATACACAACGGACTATTATGCAGCCATAAAGAAGAACAAAATGATAAACTCCACGGCAACATGGATGGAATTAGCGTTTATAATATTTAATGATCTCTCACAGAAACAAAGAGTAAAATATCACATGTTCTCACTCATAAGTGGACTTTGAACAACGACCGTTTTACTGTAGGAAAGGAATTGAAAGTAGTGGGAAATTGCAGGGAGGGGGTCGGGGAGTGGGTAGCTGGGATTGACAGTAGTCAATATCTGCCTGGGGAAGGGGAGACACACCTCATCAAAGTGTACCTGCACAATGAACATCTGTATACCTAACCCTGAACAATATCCCACAATTTTTTTTTTTTTGAGTTGAAGTCTCACTCTGCTGCCCAGACTGGAGTGCAGTGGCTGCTCCCGGCCACCGCAGCCTCGACCTGCTGGGCTCCGGCCATCCTTCCGCCTCAGCCTTCCCAGTAGCCGGAATTACAGGCACGCGCTACCACGCCCAGCTGGTTTTTTGATTTATTGTAGAGATGAGGTCTTGCTGCCCAGGCGGGTCTCGAACCCACGGGCTCAGGCAATCCACTCACCTCAGCCTCCCAAAAGCGCGGGATTACAGGCTGCGCACCGAGCCCGGCTATTACCCCACAATTTTAAAATAAAAATTAAAGAGAAAATAAAATCGCATCCCAAATGATGGTCTCACCATGCTATATACCATTGTTATCATTTACAATTAGGTATGGCTGAACGAAATAGGGGAGTATGTGGTAATTCCAAAGCAGAAGTTAATTTTTCTCACACAATGATGACGTCTAGAGGTAGGCAGTTCAGCATTGGAGGAAAGTGCCACAAAGCTGACAAGGATTCCATTTCTAATATCTCCAACACTCCCGAGGCTTTGATTCTTTGGTCCAAAAGTGATGTTAGGCTTTTTCCATAGTACTTCCAACCTGCCTACATACAGTTATGTGGGTCATGGAAGAGAACTTCTCTACTTTGAAGGAATTGGAATGTTCATGAAAGACGTCCATAGCAAGAATCTGTAAACAGCCATGCTGCCCATCAAAAGACGACTGGATTTAAAAAATGTGGTACATATACACGATGGAATACTACGCAGCCATAAAAAAGACAAAATCATGAATTTCGCAGCAACCTGGATGGAACTAGAGTATAATACTGAGTGACCTCTCACAGAAACAAAGATCCAAGTATCACATGTTCTCACTCATATAATGGACCTTAAACATCCAATGCAATACTATACGAAAATGACTGACCGCACTGGGAAACTATGGTGGGGAGAGGGAGATGGGATTAACAATAGCAAATATCTGTCTGGGAACGGGGAAACACCCCATATCAACAAGGTGCCTGAATGAAACGCAATTGTATACCTAACCCTTAACTGTACCCCACAACTTCACAATTAAAAAAAAAAAAAGAACACACTGTGAGGAACTGCATCGTGTAGATAAATCCAGTGCCAAGGGATAATGTTATCTTGTTTAGTTGGCTAGCATTCTTCTCAATGACTTTACCTTGCATTTAAAACAAAAATTAAACTGATTTTCATATCTTAAAAATATCTCCAAGATAAAGCCTTTGTATATGTTTCCAGTATTACTTTTTTTCATGTACTTCTTCCTCTTTTCACAACAGATATGCTAGTCTTTGCAAATGCCCCAAATACTTCTATCCCTGCTTTTCTTTCATCAGAACTTGCCTGAGGCTAAATCTACTTAAATATAGAAGTATGGATAAATGGTAATTGCAGCAAAAATTAATTTAAGTTGGCAGATCAAAGAAAGCACGAGGGGTGGATAGGCAAGAGTGTTATTTAGCATGTTGAACAACATTCCTAGCAAAGACCCCGGCCACTGGGAGAGGAGGCACCAAGTAAACTCCAAAGGACACTGTCTGAAACAACCAGAAAGACCATTTCATTGTGTGTGGAGCAAATGTTTATCGATTCTGAAGATCAGTGTGTTTTTATTTTTATATTTTATTATGTGATCACAGGCAGTATTTCAAATCCAACAGTTTTGTTTTATTTATACTTAAAGACTGCCTTTAGAGGCAAAGTATACTCTCTAAAATTACTTTCTTGTATCTAAGAAAACGCAAATGTCTGAAAGGGTCAATTTGCCAATGTTAATGAGCCAAGCAGGTATAAATTAAGGAGAATAACAAAACAAACATGGCAGTCAAAGGAAACCAACTTTCAGCTAAATGGTTAGTGATTTCTTAGGGCACATAAAAGTGCTGTGAAATTAGTGTTTTCCCCACAGTGGTTCAAGCCTGTAATCCTATCACTTTTGGAGGCCTAGGTGAGAGGAATGCCTGAGCCCACGGGTTCAAGAACAGCCTGGGCAACTTGGCAAAACCTCATCTATACAATAAAAAAATAAAAAAATTAGCTGGGTGTGGTGGTGTGCACCTGCAGTTCTGGCTGCTTGGAAGACTGAGGCAAAAGGATTGCCTGAGCCCAGCAAGTGGATACTGGGGTGACCGTGAGCATGTCACTGCACTCCAGCCTGAGCGACAGAGTGAGACTCCACCTCAACAATAAATAAATAAACAAACAAACAACAAACAAACAAATAAAATTTAAAAAACACAGACTGTGATGCCTCTGTCTATTGTTGCCATCAGAGTAAGTAAGCTCTGTGTTTCTACAGCTTTTGATTCTTTTAAGGAATCCATCATTGTGCATATGTAAGTGAAATTTTCTGATTTTTTTCAAAACACATCTTACAGAAAACAAAAAACAAATGTGTGGGCTGCTAAATTGCAAGCTAATTTGGAGGAATCTTTTGAGAACCATATTTAAAAAGAATGCTTATCAAAAACTCAGTTATTATTGTCAATATTGTCCTTTTATATTTTTAAAATTAAAATTGTATTACAATTATTATAGTTCAACTTCTCTATGGATATCTATATATCTGTGCCTCAATCTATAGCTTTCTATTTGTTGTGAGATATATATATCCACATATATATATATATATATATATATATATATATTTTTTTTTTTTTGAGACAGCAGGATTTATTGAAAAGACAGAAAAACTCCTGGGGGGACCCAAGAGAGTTGCCCTGTTGTGATATCTTATATTGTATATTTGAATTGATAAATGCCATAATGTCCATCAAATGTAAATTTTGTGTCTGAATGGAGGAATGCTAAATGGAACTTTTTAAAATTTCTTTTTGTAATTGTACTTGGAGTATTTAATATTTTAAGATGAACATGGACCATGCTAGCTAAAATACAAATATTATTATTTATTTTTAAAAATCAAATGAGAATATACTTGCCCTGAGAACTAGAATTGAAAATAGATTTTTCTCAGGATACTACACTTTACAAATGAGTAAGTTAATTAAATTAGTAAAACCAAACATGTTAATTAAAATTATTAGAATAGCTGGGATCGGTGACTCAGCCTGTAATCCCGTGCCTTTGAGAGGCTGAGGTGAGTGGATTGCCTGGGCCCGCGGGTTCAAGACCTGCCTGGGCAGCGAGACCTCATCTCTACAATAAATCAAAAAAATCAGCTGGGCGTGGTGGCGCATGCCTGTAATTCCGGCTACTTGGAAGGCTGAGGCGGAAGGATCGCAGGAGCCCAGCAGGTCGAGGCTGCAGTGGCCAGGAGCGGCCACTGCACTCCAGTCTGGGTGACAGAGTGAGACTCCAACTCAAAAAAAAAAAAGAAAAAAAAATATTAGAATAAATTAGTTAAAATTAGTAGGTTTTTTTCCCGTTATTATATTGTGGAACTAAGTTTATTCTAATCTACTTTAGAGGTGGTTATATTTAAGAGGTAGTAACTGTATTTTTGTTTCTAGAAACATAGCTATGTGAATGTGAACTATGATTAGCTATAAAACCAAAACAACGGTTACAAACAATAGAAACTATAGCAATACAATCATAAAATAAAAATACTACAAAAGAAAGACAAAAGGGGATATGCACTTGTATGCAGCATGGCAACTAACCCCATAATGATGCTAAGTTTGGAATTGACAAAAATTACTCAAAAAGTGCAATAATTGTCAATAAGTTTGTTCAGTTTCAACATAGAGAAAGCAGAGAACAGAATATACAACCAAGAACAGTTACAACACAAGGTTTTGTCCTCTCCAGGCAGAGTTTCTAACTCCCTTACTGCACAGAGCACACTCCATTCCAGGAGACTAGGCTGAGATGCATGCACACCACTTCAACGCCAGGAAGCTGCCACCTTCTTTCCTCACCATATTTAGAACACCTGCCCAGTGCATCCCTCCAGGTACACCTACAACTCATCTGTTTGGGTTTCACCATAAACAATCTGGGTAACTGGAAATAATTTGCTGGCAACAGCAAAGCATTCAGTCAATATTTCAGTCATTGAAATCATTGTATTTCAGGGAGGGAAGAGTGCTGCAAGAAAAAAATAATATTCTGATTATATGCCAAAGTATCTTTGGCTTTGGTTTAAAAGGCCATGTATATGATGAAACTTATATAACAGTGATTTTTAAAGAAAGAAAGACAAATCCCTAGGAAACTGAAATTAAGAATAGTAAGTCCACAAACTGGCTCAAGATAACCAGAGCATAATGAATCATATATTCACCATGATATGTGAAAGCAGGTTTCTGAATAACAGTACAGGAGCACGCAAGTAGGTCTTAGGCCAGCAAGAAAAGGATAACTTGAACTGAGATCCTGGAAAAACCATGACACTAATTGTACTGTCTTCCAACAGAGAGCCTGAAAACCTACACACTCTTGTCCAAAGAATCAAAATAATCCTGTCTCCACTCCAGGTTCCATGTACAAGGAATACAGTATTAGAATGATTATGATTTGAATTCTTGATCCACTGCTTACCATTTGTGGGACCTTCAGAAAATGTAATAAATTCTTGAAGTTTCAATATCTACAAATGTAAGACGAGGATATGTTTTCTCTCCAACATATTCCTGCAACAGTTTAAACTAGATAATATGTCTCATACTTGGCAAGAATTAATGTAGGTGTTACTTATTATTTTAAGGAAGATACATTGTGTATTTTGTATATTTTGTATAATAGATTTAACAAATTATTATTAATGGAATTGTCAACACTCCATATATATAAAATAATTTTGTGATGCTGTGATGTAATTAAGCTGTAAGAAATTTACCAAAGTAATAGATAATCATATGGAATGCTTAAAGCAATTTAATTTAGTTCATGCTTCCTTTCATTGCTTAACTCATAAGGAACTTATACTGACAATATTGTTTCCATATATTTTAAAAATAAAATTATTTTAAAATGGCATGTTATTATTTTTATAATTTTATCTGCCATTATTTATAGATGTTGATTTCTATTACAATTTATCTCAAGGGCATTTTAGAATGATGTATTCCAAATGAAGTGTAATGGTTATCCACAAAATAAGAAGAGTGTTTTGGAGGCTTTTAAATTTTCATTTATTTGTTATTATTATTATTGAACATAGTGAAAAGAGACTCTCTGAATGTGGACACAGTTCAGTGTGGAAGGGTGCTGAAATCTCTTGAATTAACATAATAATAAATATGTATGTATTGTATGTTAACCTATTTCCATATTAAATATGAAGTATTAAGTTGGTTTGAAAATTTAATCTTTTCTTTTAGCTCACATGGCAATTTTATAACTGCAGAAATAGAGGAATTAGAAATTCCATACTAATTTTTTAAAATGTATTTTATTTTTTGGGTTGGAGTCTCATTCTGCCGCCCGGGCTGGAGTGCAATGGCACACTCACGACCACCCCAGTGTCGACCTGCTGGGCTCCGGCGACCCTTTCGCTTCTGCTTTCCTAATAGCCAGAGCTACAGGTGCGTAGCTACCACACCCGGCTTATTTTTAATTTATTGTAGAAACGAGATCTTGCCAATATTCCCAGGCTGGTCTCGAACCCACAGGCTCAGGCAATCCACTTGCCTCAGCCTCCCAAAATGCTGGGATTGCAGGCTGAGTCACTGAGCCTGGCCTCCATACTAATTTTAATATTAAGAAATTATTTAGGTTGGTGTTAATACTTTATTCTAAAATAGAAACACATAGTTGTCCACTGCTTCTCTTTCCAGCTCATAAATACATTAATTAATTGCCTGGTATAAATCAGGCATTGCGCTAAATTCCTATAGCTGTTGCTAATTGCTGTGTGACTTAACTGTGAAAAAGTTATAAACCATGTTACTTTACTAACTTTTCTTCCTAGTACACCACTGGAAGAACTGAAATTTAGAATTCTCTTCCAAAAAATGTGAATTGTTCGTTGTTTGTTGATTTACATCTTCTGCACATATGTGAGTGGTCCATTCTCTTCGGTCCTCTGGGCCACCTCTTCACTGTCTGTGTGTTCATGCTCTTTTATTTGCTTAAGCAGTCTATTTCTCAAACTCTTTCTGCCTTATGTCTGCATAGGCACTATTAATTAGTTCTTATTGTCATCTGAAGATATGCATTTAATTACCTTGATCAATAGCCACCACTCTTTTTGCTTTGTGAGCCAAATAGCTCTCCATCTTCTAAGGACTGTGGTGGTTAAGGGCTTGCACACACACACACACACACACACACACACACACACACACACACACAGACAGGTTGGAAAAACACAGAGCAACACATTTTATGTAATCAACTATTCTTCTGGGTACAAAAAAAACAGTATATAATTGTCCGTGGATATTCAACAAGGATTGGTTCCAGGACCCCCACAAATACCAATCCGTAGATGTGTTCCTTACATAAAATGGTGTAGTATTTGTATATAACTGACACACATTCTACCATGTTAAATCATCTCTAGAGTATGTATAATACCTAATTCAAGGTAAATACTTTGTAAATAGTTCTTATACCTACTTTTATTCTTATTTTATTGCATTTTTGACAAATATTTTCAATACATCATTTATTGAATTTGTGGGTGTGGTGGTTAATACAGGAATAAGATTTTTCTGGTATATTATGAAATCTTCTGCAAAGCTATTTGGAAAGATGATGTTTTCTCATGTCTTAAACTAAATTTGATGAATCCTTAATTGGAAGATAACCTAGATGGTTCCTTAAATACTCCCTTGAGTACCATAATTTCATAAACTTGAGCCCAGTTAATACCTGAGAAATAAAAATATTTAGCAATAGAGATGATGATCTTAATATAATTACCCTTGCTAGAAAATATATATTTATTTTTTAAAGTTTCTTCAGAGGTATGCTTTTAAACTGCTACAAGCCTTAATAAAATTAAATAGCATTTAAGCTGCTTCTTTTCTGTACTGAAGTTTGAGTTTTCCAAAGAAATTAGGAGACATAAAAGAAGACTATATAACAATTTGTAGCATGTAGTCCTATTATTTGAATTACTGAAAAGAAAATGTAATAAATAAATGCATTGGCACAAAATGACCTAAATCATATTAAGAGGTAGCTATATATATAAATTCAAAACTGCTGATGAGGCCAATTGTTAATTCTTTTCATAAAATATAAAAACTACAGAATTTCAAATTCTTCTTTTTTTTTTTTGAGTTGTTGTCTCACTCTGTCGCCCAGACTGGAGTGCAGTGGCCGCTCCCGGCCACCGCAGCCTCGACCTGCTGGGCTCCAGCGATCCTTCCTCCTCAGCCTTCCGAGTAGCCAGAATTACAGGCACGCGCTACCATGCCCGGCTGACTTTTTGATTTATTGTAGAGATGAGGTCTCGCTGCCCCGGCAGGTCTCGAACCCACGGGCTCAGGCCATCCGCTCACCTCAGCCTCCCAAAGGCGTGGGATTACAGGCTGAGCCACTGAGCCCGGCTCAGAATTTCAAATTCTTATGAGGAGAAAATGATTTTAGAAGATTTGTTTCCCATGCACTTGCTCATAAGCAGACCCTGAACACTTACCACCATGTTATAAGAATTGGCAGTGGCCGGAAACTGTTAGGGGGGGTCACATAACATCAATAAGGATACTTGATATCAAACCAGGCAAAATGGGGACCAAAGGGAGTTCCGAACTTTACCTACACAATGACCACTTGTTTACCTAATCCTGAATTGTACCTTACATCTTTAAAATAAAATTTAAAAATAAATTTTAAAAAATTTAGTTTGCACAAAAAGTTATTTTTCCTAGGAATTTGAATACTTAAAATATTATTATTATGATGCTATGACAACCCAAACAGTTAAAAACCTTCCTGAAGTCGCATAACTTTTGCAGATATTTTAGTTAGGAAATTTATTTTGAAAATGCCTTAATTATAAAAACAACCACACTTATTCATAAATATAATCAAGACAGACTGAAAATTTACAAAAGCATACATTTACACTGTGTAAGGCACTTTGCATTATAGATTTGCATTGTATCCATTATTGTAAAACTTGACAGTAAATGTGGAATTAATTTCACTTTCTTTCTTTCCCCTTCCTCCCTTTCTCCCTCCCTTCTATATTTCTTTCCTTCTTTTTTGTCAGGGTCTTACTCCATCACCCGGCAGGAGTTCCGAGGGTCTATCATAACTCACTGCAGCCTCTACCTCCTGAGTTCAGGTGGTACTTCCTCCTCAGTCTCCAGAGTAGTTGAGACTATAGGCACATACTACCAGGCCTGGCTAATTTTTTTTGTTTGTTTAATTTTTTGTAGAGACAAGGGCTCACTATCTTACCCAGGCTGATCTTTACCTCTTGGGCTCCAAGCAATCCTCCCACCTCAGCCTCCCAAATGCTGAGATTACAGGTGTGAGTCATCATGCCTGGCCAAATTTCACTTTTTTAATGCTGACAATGTGTATGCTTTTTGTAACTACTTGAGCATAATTACAATTTTATTTCAAATGGATTGTTCAATCATTTCAAAGATCTGGTAGCTACATGATTAAAATATTTACAAAAGCTTTTTTACTAGCTCTCTTTTTATTTTTATTTTTTTGCTTATTTTTCCCCATGCAAGTCAATATTTTGAGTGTTATAACTCAGTGATTAACTCAAAGACTTTGCTATCTGCCACTTATCAGACAAGTCTGATTTTTGCCCAGAGAGTTTTCTCTGTTTATAAATTTCTACCATGTGTCAGATAGGCATTTAAGTGTCTGTAGATTTTATATTAGTTAGAGCTGAGACTCATCTAACTATATGAATGGAGCTTGTGCCCTTTCACTTGATTGGTGCATCCAGAAATTACCAAAAGGCTGCAGTGAATCAATATGACTCACTACCTTCAAATAATAGGTTACCCTTTTCATAGTTTTTCTGCCTGAAAATGCATTTGAAACTTTAAAAATATATACTATTTTCTACACTTGTAACTGACAAAAAAAACTGAAATGTGTTGCTTTTAAAATTAAGTCAAATAAATTGTGGACATATCAACATCTAACTTACCTTCTAACATTGTGATATAAAAGATGTCATAATATATGATATATAAAATTATGATATAATAAAGGTATAAAATGACAAATACATTATTAATATGCTTATATTAATACATGTTTAAATTTAATTCAATTATTTAATTTATATTTAATTTCATTTAAAATGTTTTTAGATTTGAATAAGACATACAAAGGTTATGTATTATGTATTATACTATTACTGACATTTCTATTACTTGCAGAAATATGTAAAATATAAAAATTGGGATAAACTATTAACTTAAGGAGCCTATGTATCAGGTTCTTATTCATAGATATATAAGAGAAATATTTAATAAGACTGAATAATCTATTTTTGATCAGTTACAAACTGGATCTACTTTGATAGTTGTGTGATATTGTGATAGTAATCAAATTATTAGTGTGATGCTGTTATAGTGATAGAATTGTTAATTTGATATTAATGTTTTATTGTTAATAATTATTATTAACATTAAACTGCTTTGGGGAAGATTTGCCTTTAATTTAACATATTATAATTAAGAAAAGAGTGATTGGTAGTATATTTTCAATATAATAAACTAAAATGGAATACTAGCTTCCATGTTGACTTTATGTGTGAGCTATGGGGAAGAGGTTACTTAGGTTGTTTATACATAGATTCTAAAATATAAAATATGAAATATTAGGAGCCAGTGTAGGAGGAAAAGCCTGATCAATTCTCTTCCATTGACCCTGAAAATATCAAGCCAAACTTCGTTCTTTTACTCTTAAGAATTCCTTGCATTTCAGTTGCACCTAACACATATTCTAAAGCAGAGGCTTCACAGTTGCGCATGCATTAGAATTACCTGGAAAGTTTCTTTTTATTTTTCTGGTGAACTTATATAAATGAGTACTATGAGCATTATTTAATATCCTACCTGGAAGTATTATTGAACATCCAATTATAAAGTTCCTTGAATTAATTAGGAAGATTTACTTTTGTTGGTTTGCTGATAAAAAAAAAGTTTGTAATATTCTTAGAAATATTTGATAATAGTGGTCCTTAAGTTTCATTTGGAATTAGTAGCAAAAAAGTTTATTTACAATTATATAACTCATTTTTTCTATTTTTTCCTTTGTTGCCAGAAAATTTAGGGAAAAATTTTAATTTAATGCTCAATAGCAGTATTTGTGTTAGCTATGTTTATTGAATTATTTGATTTTCTCTCAGTTATTAATATATCAAATTATTCTGGTTTTCTGAAAACATCCAATCCATAGCAAAGTCATAAATCCTTCCCAAAAGCAAGTATCATAAACCCACATCCAGAATATGTCTTTTCTAATGTACTGTCGCTAAGATGCTCCATGTGTTGTTTCGTTGATGCAAAGAGGTACTGACAGAAATGAATTTTCTACAGAGATAAGAACTCCTGCCACAGACTGGGACTTCCCAATTGTGCATGCTTGTGAAGCTTTTTGTCTCTACCACTTCAGCATACCACTCTGGCCAGGGGTGTGAAACATTCTTACTGAATTGAGTATGGATCTTTAATTTAGACTCTTCATTTTTTGACTTATTTTTTGTTTTGCTTCATTTCCTAGAAATAAGACTCCTTGTGTATTTGTTGTTATTTTTAACTGAACATATTTGTATTATCCCTTGGTAAAATTGTTTTCTAGCATTTTGACACTTGCTGTTAGGGTCTGCTTATATGTCTAATATCTTGAGTGTTGATTTCATATGAGTCTATTAAAAAAAGATGGGAATAGGTCCAGAAAGTCTTTACACAAGACTGATCTAGGGACTGAAGAGTCCAAAAAGTCTCTCTTTTTATTCATATTTTGGGCAAACTTTTACTTAGAGTACAACTTTAAAACTATATAAGACCATTTATCAATGTAAATAAGTATGCCATTACTTAATACTTTTCAAATAAAAGAAGAATAATTATGTTTAAGGAAAAGACTGGATACACCTGTTCAACTCTATTTTGCTCCATGGTCCTATATTTACAAAACCTGTGGACCAACTGTAGTGGAACTGACTCAATTACACACGCCTTATCAGAAGGTTATTGATTATTTCATTACACACAGTAGCTAAGACATTTCCACTTTGTCTAAGATATAGAGCAGTAATAGCAAAACATCTGAAAGCTTTAGTTAATTTACTTCCGTGGCATTCACTAAACTTAATGAACTCTTTAGTGACAACCAACATTTTTCAGCTCATAGCTTACCTTCTCTGAGATATTTTTGCTTTCCTTGTATGAATCATCTCCTATCACTTCAACATGAAGCAAAGTTGTCCTAATTTCCTCCTCTGAAGAGTATATTTTCAAGATAATAAACTAAAATGGAATGCTGGCTTCCATGTTGACTTTATGTATGAGCTATGGGGAAGAGATTACTTAGGTTGTTTATGCATAGATTTTAAAATATAAAATATGAAATATTGGGAGCCAATGTAGGAGGGAAAACCCCCATGACTGCTTGCCTATGATAGGGAACTTTCCTTAACACCATACTCCCTTAGATACTTGTCTTAAGATGTTCAGCTTGGCAGACATGAAGTAAATACGCAAACGTTTGGACTTAACCAGCCTTAGGACACTGCTCAGCAGGTACATTGTGAGGGGAGGATGGGAAATAGAATTAAGGGTTGTGAATGATTTCCAGGATGTAGCATAAAATCTTGGGGAGTTGGTAAAGAAAGCAAGTACAGAAAAGGAGTGATGGTGAGAGAAATCAAGTTTGTGTCATGAATTGGGAGTCTTGATGTTGAATAATTACTGGAGTAGGTAGACAAAAGCAAATATGCTAAAATGAGAACAGGTAGACTTTAGAGAAAGGAATACTTGCCACTGAGATTTTAGAAAGATAATTGTGAGAAATGACAAGGTCAAATGTAACATTTTGGGGAAATGTAGGTAAAGTGTGGTAAATGAAACTCTTGTTGGTCCTGGGCGGTTCAAGGCTCAAGAGGGCTAGATCCATCTTCCACAAAGATATTGAAATTGAGGTTCTAAGAGAGGCAGCCAGCTCTCCATTAGAGCATGAAGATGAACTTACAAGGTTGAGAACACAGAGCAATTACTTAGTGGCTTGCAGAAAGCACAGGGCATGATCTGGGAAGCGAAAGAAAAGGAGAGGGATCGGGAAGGTAAATGACAGGGAATACTGGCAATAAATAATTTGATGGCAATAGATGCTGCAGAAAAGGAAATCATCTGGGGTATTGATCTGGTGGTGTTAGAAGTAAAAGGAATGATGAAATGAGTTCTGAATTTCCTCAAAGAGGTTGCTATATAATGAATATGAAAAATAGGGCACAGCCGGGCTCGGTGGCTCAGCCTGTAATCCCGCGACTTGGGAGGCTGAGGTGAGTAGATTGCCTGAGCCCGAGGGTTCGAGACCCGCCGGGGCAACTTGGCGAGACCTCATCTCTACAATAAAACAAAAATCAACTGCGCGCCTGTAGTTCCAGGTACTTGGAAGGCTGAGGCGGAAGGATCACCGGAGCCCAGCAAGTCGAGGCTGCGGTGGCCGGGAGCGGCCACTGCACTCTAGTCTGGGTGACAGAGTGAGACTCCAACTATAAAAAAAAAGAAAAGAAAAGAAAAATAGGGCACAATATTGAATTAGAATTTTATGTCCACTGGTTGATTGATTTTTATTTTTATTTTTTATTTTTGGAAAGCCAGTTTTACTGGAACCTGATGCTGTGAAGCCCTACAGAGATCACTTGGTCCCTCTAGGATACTTAAAAGCACAAGGACTGCACCAGCTCAATCCTTAGGACCCTCACTTCTCAGGAAACGTCATAAGACTTAGAATTTGCTTCTCTCTGGACCACCAGTGTCCTGGAGTAAATTAATTCACTTTCATGGACCCCGATTATTTTTCTGTGTAATGATATCATTATATGCAATGAGTATGATTTTGATGTGTTCTCAATTCTTTAGAATATAGGTAAGAAAAAATAAATTTAAAAAGTTACATGTGAGGAAACAAAAGAGATTACATAATAACTTTGTTTCAGGTCATGTTTCTTATACATTCAGATCTTCTTTGAAAGCCTATTTAATTTCACTTTATATGCAAATCTCCCATGCATATAATGCATGCATATGTATGATGCTTCTTCACACATAATAGGAAGGTAGAAGCAGCACATTTTATTTTTTATTTTTATTTTTTTAGTTGGAGTCTCTCTTTGTCACCTAGTCTGGAGTGCAGTGGCACACTCACAGTCACCACACCCTCGACCTGCTGGGCTCAGACGATACTTCCACCTCAGCCTTCCAAGTAGTTGGAATTATAGACATGTACCACCATGCCCAGCTAATCTGATTTATTGTAGAGACGAGGTTTCCCCACGTTGTCCAGGCTGATCTCGAACCTATGGGTTCAGGCAATCCTCTCGCCTCCACCTCCCAAAGTGCTAGGATTACAGACATGAGCCACTGCAGAGAGCCTAAAGCAGCACATTTTAAAAGAGAACTCCTGAAACATATAAATGCTCAGAGCAACATGGACTGAGACCTGACTACCTGACAACGAAGAAAAAGCTTGCAACACTAATTATTTTGTATAAAAAGGTATATTCAGAAAAGACCCATGACTGTAGTCTTTTGAGGACTTTTAGTGTAAGCTCCACATTTCCCAAATGAAACTCTTACCACAGTGTTAGAACAACTAACAAATGGTTCAAACACTGAGTTAACTCAATTTGGAAAATACAACTTTTTATCAGAATGGTTTACTTATATAGAATTTTTTCAAGTTTCTGTTAAAATACTAATTTTAAATCATGTTTTTAAAAAAATATTACTGATATTTGGAAATACCAATTAAGAAATAGTTGATATTTAGATAATTAGCTTACATAGAATAAAACAATTTATTTCTGAACCTAATAATAAAAATTTATTGTGATACTGTAAGATTTAAATATATATCTTGTTTACACAATCTGTTGTGATGTTTCACCTAACATTTTGAGCAAATTGAAGGAAATATGCATTATGACAAGATCTATTTGCTACTTAACTGCCTAAAAATTTTTGTTAGTAATTTTCTCTCACTCTGAATAGTGCAGGTATTTCTTACATCTTAATTTCTTGAATTAAGTATATACAATATTATCTAGCATAACTCTAAACTAGTATTTCTTATTTTATAAGATAGGAATAATGATATAACAAGATCAATATGAGTAAATGAGATTATTCATACCTGTCACTTAATATGCACTCAGTGCATGCTAATTACTATAATTGTTAAATACATTAACTTTCACTGCAAAGCACCAGAAGAAGAGAAATTTATTTAATAGCTAGGAAAATGATGTTTTATAAGACTGACACAGAATTTACCTCTGAAGTAGCCTAGAAAAGTTGCATAATCTTTCTAGAGCAACTGAAACAATTTGTAAAAAATCTTTTGATTGATTGCTAGTTGAAATTTCAATGTTGATATATATATATATATAATAGAACTTGATAATAGAACCACTGTCCAAACTTTTTAAAATAAAATCTTGTGGTTCCAGGAAAGAGAAAAAGAAAGGTAGAAACTTGGTTGACTCGAGTAATGAAACAGATGCTTAAGGGTCTGGTATAAATATTAAAATATCTTCTTTCTAACTCTATCACTTCTGCTTTAGCAGAGAGGTGGGTAACTGTAATTGAGATGGCAAAGACTTACTTTAAATTGTTCCATTTTGAATTTCACTCAGTTGTGAAATTAGACAACTCTTTCTGACATGTAGTTCTGCTTTTGTAAAGTTAAGACAATAATACTATCTCACAGAGTTAGTGTACAGATTAAACAAGGAGTTTGGGAAAATGTGTGGTGTCACATGACTGTTCCATACATACGTGCTTTCTTTTCTAGAATATCCTAAATATAATTTTATATCAAATGTGATCTAGGATCCATGTGTTTTTCTTTTATTTATATTATTAACCTCTACAATTTAGAAATGAAATTAGTATGTTGTCACATCATAATATTTACCATTTTCATTTTCAATGCCTTTTATGAAAATGGCAACACATGAAAATGTTTATACAAATGTCATCCCATCACTATATTTAATTTGCACAAATTATTCTATGTTTGGATGCATGTGTCTATGGTACCTTATGCCCTCCAGTGTTTGTTGTTATCCAGCTGTTTTTAAGAATGATGTATTAGCCGGGCTCGGTGGCTCAGCCTGTAATCCCGCGCCTTTGGGAGGCTGAGGTGAGTGAATTGCCTGAGCCCGCGGGTTCGAGACCCGCCTGGGCAGCGAGACCTCATCTCTACAATAAATAAAAAAATCAGCTGGGCGTGGTGCGCATGCCTGTAATTCTGGCTACTTGGAAGCTGAGGCGGAAGGATCGCCGGAGCCCAGCAGGCCGAGGCTGCGGTGGCCGGGAGCGGCCACTGCACTCCAGTCTGGGTGACAGAGTGAGACTCCAACTCAAAAAAAAAAAAAAGAATGATGTATTATTATATTCCCACTTCTCAAAATTGTATCATCACTTCATTACTAGAAAAATACAATATTATCATCTAATTTTGCTTGTCTATGTAAATTATTCAATATTTTAAAAATATAAATCATATAATTAATTTATCTGTGCCTTTAAACATACTTGAACATATGAATCAAATTACAACACAAATTTATGAAAGTAAAATTAAGAAATTAGAAAAGTAATCAAAAATATTTTTCAAACATTTTAATTTTCTTACAAATCTGAAGAATTCTCTAGTTAAATATATAAAAAGAAAAAATTCCTGCAACAGATTTACTTTTCCCTACAATCAGGGTCACCTATGAGCAAGATTCTTTTTATGAGTAAATGTATTTTGTTTCAATAGTTGCCTTTATTTTCTATTTCTTTATTAGGCTATATGTTTGTCTAAAACTTGTTTAAAAGCCTTTAGATTACTTAAGACATTAATGTTATTTAATAGAATGTGCGATGTCTTGTTTCTTTGATTTCTGCATCTGGAACTAGATGTGCAAGTTGTCAATGCTTAGTGTATGATTGAATGCATTTCTACTATAAGAATTAAAAACAGAAATCACTTAATCAACCTTCCAAATTTATTTATTATGGATGATACAAATCAATCAGCACCCCCTGACATTGATCATATATATTTTATGTCAATGGTCATATCCTAGATTATTTTCATTGTTTTGGAAACAAACAGGTTGACTGAAAGTTATAAACTTTCACCAAAGAAGCTCATATATTAACAATTTGTAGACTAGATAAATTGCAAAACTGTGCCCGTTAATATATTTTCCTCTGCTTTCTACTTCTATGGGAGCACATATGAATAGCAAAACCTCTATAAAATTCAACAGATATGGTAAATAAATAAATAGACAGATATAGTAAATAAATATGTTTCAATTCAGCATATTTAAAAATTTTGAAGTTTATTTTTTTCTAAAGTATATGCCACTTGAATCATCTTCCTTTGACTTTAAGTTGTATTCCCTTCAGACTCAATAATCCGCTCCATATTTAATTCAGACTTTTATTCCCCTTATTCTACCAAATGAGTGTCTCTATGAATTGCTAAATTTATTGGACATTTTCAGTTCTCAAATTACAGTACTACTCCAGGACTGGCACCACTGTTATAAAGAACTGCACAGATCATAATTGCCTAAAAATAAAATGCATGTTTTGAAGAACATGTACATGTTTATGCTCATTAACAAATAAAATAAAAAAGAAAAAGTCATACTATAACCATTCTCATCACAAACTTTTGTTAGCCTTGTCGTCTCTAAATGAAAGACAACTGCATCAGAATGCAGGAAGGATTCTGTTGTTATTGTTTACGTCATTGCCAACATCACAGACATTCTTCACTATGTTGAACAGAGGCTTAGAACAGCAGTAGCATTTAGATGAGAAAGATGAAAGATAGCAAATTACTTCTTCTCAGCCTATACCTCAAAGTTTATTCCATAAAAAATATTGTTTCTTGTGTTGCTGGGCAACCTTTATTGTCTTCATTTTCCAGTTCATGGTTCTGGAGGTTGCCACGAATTAATGTGTTATTACGATATTTGCAAGTAGTAGCTGAGCAATATTTTGTGATAATAAATAATTCATATTGCTCTGATATATTTTTATATAAATAGATAAGAACAGGTACTACACTTTATCTTGCCAATGTACAGTTAAATTAATACATTTATTAACATCTTGCTTTTAGAGATATTAAAAATCACATTTTATATGATGAATTTACATGATGCTATGAAATTATTTTGTATTGTCTTCTAATCAACGTTTTACACATACAGTGCATTATAATTTTTGAACACAATGTGTAAATTCATTGCTCACTGATACATAAAAATATTTCTTTAAAAATTTTATAGATAATTCTAGTGGTTACTAAAGAAGACTTTCTCAAACATTGGAATTAGCCAGGCTCGGTGGCTCAGCATGTAATCCCGCGTCTTTGGGAAGCTGAGGTGAGTGGATTGCCAGAGCCCGCGGGTTCGAGACCCGCCTGGGCAGCGAGACCTCATCTCTACAATAAATAAAAAAATCAGCCGGGCGTGGTGGCGCATGCCTGTAATTCCGGCTACTCGGAAGGCTGAGGTGGAAGGATCGCCGGAGCCCAGCAGGTCGAGGTTGCGGTGGACGGGAGCGGCCACTGCACTCCAGTCTGGGTGACAGAGTGAGACTCCAACTCAAAAAAAAAAAAAAAAAAAAAAAAATTGGAATTAACTACAATATTAAAATTGATTACAACTCAAGAAACATTGTTTAATATGGCATTATTCTCAACAGAATATGAATTATGTGAAATATTTTATGATACCATACTTATTGATTTTGCTACAACAAAAGCAAAAAGTAACATAGAATTCATGAATAATGTCTTTATTACTTATTTAAACCAATACATGAACAGAATGTATAACTGCGCAAAAGTAATTTCAATCATTTTTGTTCTTGTGCGAAGTTTGTAATTAAAAATTCATGCTTTTAGAGATGTTTATAATTGTTTTCATTTCAGGGCTATATTTGTCAAGTCATGAAGACAAAATACCTTAATCAACAGTTCACTAGGCTATTTTAGAATTCTTAATGTTAGACATATAATATGTGCTCTCTGGTTGTATTTTCACCTGATATCTCTCACATATCAACATTGTGTCGGTCATCTTCCTTGTCTTCATAGTAGCATTCATAATATTGAATATTGACCATCTATTTTTGAATAAATTTTTTCTGACCCTAGTTGATGTTACCCTTTCTGGATTTCCTCCCTCTATTTCCTTGTCTTCTACATAAAACAAATAATTGTAATAATAATAGGAGCAATAGAATAACTATTATTATGACTAAATAAAATGTACTCTCATGTTCATTTAATTTTTGTCCCCTTCTTTTTGCAGGTTTAGCTCATTCTTTTCTATGTAGTTATTAAATATTGAAGTTTCTCATGATCTGGTCTTTAATGTATTTTCTTCTTATTTTTCCTAAGCAGTCTCATTCATGTCTACCACCTCGGTTACAGTGTATATATCAGTAAATTCCAAATTTATATCTTCAGTTCCACCTCTTCATTGAACCCAGACCTTACATATCAAACTGTCAAATTAACACATCTGGTTTACGTACTTGAAATGTATCTCCAAAGCCACATACGTATCAAGACTCATGACCCACACAATTCTTCTCTATCTACTGTTCTGCAGTTCTGCATGTAATCAGAATCTCTATGGAAATCACAAGTTTAGAACTTATTCATGAAGTCACATTGAGTATTCCGGTAACACATGCATTAACAGCAACTTGAATTTACCTCTTCAATGTTTCTGGATTTTTTTCTTTTCTCAGCTTCACTTTAGCCACCCTGAGGTCAAGTCACCGGTTTCCTCTTAGCTGAATTTTTTACCATAATCTTGTTATTCTCTAATTTCTTTAGACAAGCAGTGACCAGAATGGGGGCTTCCGGATACAAATATATAATGTCATTCTCTTTCTTAAAACCATTCAGAATTTAAGTGTCTTCAGACAAATGCTGAGGCTATATGGGTGTATGGATTAATACACATATCCTTCACAGATTGAATACAAGAGAGCTCAGAAAACACACACCAGCAGTGTAGTGAGCACAACTTTTCTTTAAAATAATAACCTTTTAAACACGATTTTGTTTTAATTTGTCAAGGTATTTTTCTTCCCTTCGTGAAACTTTAAGTACACATAACTTACGCCATTTATTTATGGTCTTTTATACCTAGTTTGTAAAATTGTAAAATAGCAAACTAAATGCAAAGAGTTTGCATTTGAAAATAATAAAGTAGTTGCCATATACAAAACAAACAAACAAACAAACTGAAAACAACAACAAAAAATCTGTTCAATGGCTTTCCATAATTATTAGGGAAAAGCTAAAAACTCACACATGGTCTTCAGAATCTGTACTTTTGGCTATGACTTTCTCTCCAACATCATCTTGTACCAAATATCTTCTTATTCTCTATATAACAGTCATATTTGCATTATTTTAGTTTTCTAAGATACAGTGCTCCTACAACTTCACTCACTACTTCAAATAATCTTTCTCCCTTTTTTGCATGGGAGACAGTCATTCTTTCTCTAATTTCAAATGTAACTTTTTAAAGACAGTCTTTTATGAATTCCTAATCTAATCATATTCCTCTGTTGTGTGCTTGCCTACCACTTTACAGCTTATCTTCATAGCAATTATCACATTTTTATACTTACATTTCTTTATTTATATATCTATATGTATAGCAATACAGCACACATTTGTGCACTTATTTTAATATGTTATTATCAAATTAATAATTTTCTTGTGACCTAGAATTTTACTTCTATGAGTACCTAAGTATAAAGTAGCATATTTTAAAAACATGTCCAATTAGCTCAGTTAAATTTAGTCACCTAAAAACCTCCAATATTTAAAACATTCTAGTTATTCTAGACTTTGTTATTTTGAAAAATTAATTTTATTAATTCATCATTTTTCTGTGATTTTATAAATAGAGATTTCAGGTAAGCTGAATGCTGACAACCACAATTACATGCTGGGCCATTGATCTAAGGTGGTGCTTCAATAAGGATGCTGTGTCTAGAAATTATAGTCTTTTCAAATCATATTTTCAGAGTACAGAGTTAGCATAATTCTGCCCAGTGTGATACTCTTATCACCAATCTTGGCCTTTATCTTTTTGCTTATTTCTTTGTAAGCACAACTGAACATGCATAAATATGAGTTGATACATTTTTAGTGAAGTTAATGTTCACTTGTTTCCCATTATTTATTTTCTTCCCTCCAAGCTGCAAGCTCTATTGATCCTTACTCGTAGCCGGCATCTTATCTCATAACCTTTAAGACACCAAAAGTGGAGACACTCAAAATTCATATTGAATTTCTATTTCTTCCGAAAGCTTTTCTAGGGAGAACAGTATGAAGTAGAGTGTCTATCTCCAGGACTGTTAATTGGTTTCTAGCTTCAGTTCAGTGATTTTAAGTAATTCAGAATTCTATTCTTTAATTTGTTCATGTGCAAAACATGAAACTTAATTAACTTATTCCTTGGGTCTCTTCCATCTCTAAAATATATAACAAGAGACATCGCGTTGATATTTTATTGTCTATTCCAACGTTATTATAATTTTAAATCTAAATTTATAACGAACCTTTAATAGAAGCATTTATAAATGTATGACCACAATTGATGATATGTAACTTCAAAAATATTTCTCATCAAGGATTAAAAGAAGAGCATATTAAATATATCAGATAGTTTCATCTGTAAATAATACTAATGACAAAACTCATGCTTTATTTGAGTCATTTTGTTTTACCTATTTAACTGTGACATAGCTTATTATTTGGAATTAGACTGTATAAAGTTATATTTTAGCATTATCTAAATTTTAATTTAACATAATCATTAAATCTATACAATCAATAATTTTTAATTGGATTTGGCAGACAAAACCAAATTTTTACTATCCAACTAGTAAAACGAGTTCAACAAAAACAACACACACACACACATAACACACACACACACACACACACACACACACACAGTAGCCAGTTATTCTGCTTTATTTATAGTGTCAGGACAATGTTCTTAGTCCATATTGCATATTTTTAATATACTCGGAAATTAGGGTATTAGTATTATTTTTAAAATAATCTAAATATTTTCCCTATGGAGAGACCATCATATAGGCAAAGCTGGCTTTGTAATTTGTTCATCCCAGTGCAAAATTAAAATGTGGCGGCCTTTGTTCAAAAAACAGAGAAAAAATACACTTAAAGATGCTAGAATAGAAAGGTTTTTTTCTCTATGTTTTTGTCAACATTTTCTTGACTTGTCATGACATTTTTAAAAAATTGCTACTCAATGTCATTCAGAGTAAAAAATAGTTAAATTTTAAATAATTTCTGAGTCTTACCAGTCATTTACATATTGAACGACACAGCTTCAAGTGTAAATACAGACTCATAAGTTGTACAATTTGTACCTTGTACTTGCTTATGCCTTTTGTTCTTGCTATTTTATTCTAACCCTAACCCTAATCCAAAGTAAACATAATGCACAAAACAAATACAACTAATTACACTAATTTTACTTAGTGTTTTGATATATGCTCATTTTGCTGAACTTTCTTCCTTTGGCTTACTGATGAATAATGAGTGACTTATAGGGAGAAAAAAACATAGGATGCTCTTTTATTCCCTTTACATCCATGTCCTAATTTTCTTTTTAAGTGGTTGATTAACACAGGAAGTCTACACAAGTAAAAAAAGGATATAGAAGGGTTACTTGGTCATTCACACTTGTTAAAATGGCATTGCTTGTTTTGTTCCTGCATTCAAAGCAGTTTTAGTTAGGAAAGAAATTGTAGCCTCTTGAGACTATCAGTCTCGTGCTCTACACACACACACACACACACACACACACATAAACACAATTATATAGACCAGGACAATGAAGAATGATGAACACAAATATTGTTTGTATGTCCCCTGTTCATTCACGTATACTACTGTCCCATCAGACCCGACAAATAAAATTGTTGAGAATTTTGAGATGGCAGCAGCATATCATTGCACTTAGTTCTAGCTTCTTCTCACAGTGCATGCTATGCAACTGACCAAGTAGCATACCCATCCAGTCTGCCCTAGTATCAGAAAACTAAGAATAATTTCACAATTTGCCTGGAGGCTTAAGAAAAACAAGTTTTTGTACTAAATGTGAACATATAACTATTTGCATTCAATTTATCATGGCTGGCCTTAATTCCTTGACCCTACCGTTTATTTCTTCTTTTTTCTTTTTGAAATCTTCTTAATTATCTCTTCTATAGATTTTTGTATCATCTACCTGACACTTATCAAATTGTTTTCATTAGAACTAACAATAAAAAAAAGAGGCTATAATTGTCACATATTTACTAATAGGATAAATGTCAAGGCTTTTCGTCCACAATAGAAAGTGCTAACAGCAACCCTTGTAAATAGTTGTGTGGATATAAAGTGCACAGCATGTAGCCCTACTAAATTTCCATTTGGAACTTATCCAATAGAGTAACATAGAATATTAGTTTATGTCTCTATAGTACTAATTGTGATAAGAGCTTTTATTTTCCAAATAAAAACTTCAATAAAAATGAAATTATATAGGTAAATGTTATTTTAGATTTATATTTTATCTTTTGTATTAGGTAGGCATATTTTAAAATAACAAGAAAATAGTCTCTATAGTTAAAATTTTCAGTCACATTCTAATATTCTGCAGAGTCTTGGATGTCAGAAGTATTCTTCGATGCTAGATTAATTTACTGCTAGGCTGAAGCCCCCCCACAAACACACATCAAATTTGAATGTTGAAGACCTCATTTCCAGTGTGTTGATATTTGGAGCTAAGGCTTTGGAGAGAGAATTAGGTTTAGATGAGATTATGAGGGTGGGGTCCCAGTGATGGAATCAGTGCCCTCATTAGAACATACACTAGAGACTGATCTGTTTTCTCTGCCACTTGAAGACATATATGCAGTGCAATTTAGAAAAAGTGCTCTCACCAGAAACACATCATGCTAGAACTTGATATTGGACTTCCAGTCTCAGAACTGCCAGAAATAAATGTCTGTTGTTTAAGCTACCTTGTCTATGGTATTGTGTTATAACAACTAGAATGAACTCAAACAATTACTTAGATCCATGTTCCATATGTTGCCTTAGAATGGAACTACTACTCTGCCCTAACAAGATTCAAAGTCACTTAAGTGCACTAATATGCTATTCCAGTCAAATAGTCTGTAATTAAACAGGAATAGACTTAGAAAACTGTCTTACAGTTACATTGAGATTTCACTTCTGTAGGATTTAGAAGAAAGTATCTGAGTATAGTATTCACATGATATAACTCATTCATGACCTTTTATAAAAGTATATTGATGTTTTATTTATTAAAATGATGGAGCCAAAATAATACTTAAAATTCACTGGTTCTCTGTAATAAAATGTAGTTATGACTTTTGTTTTAATAATATAAATATGGCTTTTGGTGAATAAATTTAAGTTTTAAACAAACAACTCTCTAATTAAGGTCATAAAATGAGTGGGTAATAACTAATTTCTGCAGTTATGTGGTTTTATTTTCATGTTTATGTATAAAAATAAAAACATTTTTACTTTATATATATATGTAGTACCTGCTTGCTTTAAGATATTTTATTGGGTATGCAGTAGCATATGATGTGACAAACGATAATCACCTGATGAGCCCATGCAGGGTCATAAAAGGTCAAAATTTGACCATTATTTTTATTTTTAACTTGATTCCAATGTATCAAACAACCCCAAAGAAGGCATTCTGTGGGTTTTTTTGTTGCCTTTCTAAGTTTATAATTTAAGGGTTAATGTACGTGTTAACTTGACTGGCTAATGAGGTACCCAGTTATTCAGTTAAACACTATCTCCAGGTATGTCTCTTAGGGAATTTTTGGATGAGATTAATGTTTCAATTGATAGAAAGAGTTACCAGATTGCCCTCTGTAATGTGGGTGGATCTGTTTCAATTCACTAAAGGGCTGACTAGCATAAAAGGCTCAATGAGAAAGAATTCTTTCTTTTTGCCTGACTGTTTTTGCCTGAGCTAGGACATTGGTCTTTCATCTTCATATTCAGACTGAGACTGGAACATACATCATTTTCTCTCCTTCAGACACAAACTTGAACTACACCCTCAGTTCTTTCAGGTCTTCAATTTGATGGTTACGCTTCTTTGACTTCTCAACCTCCTAATTGTATGAACCACTTTCTTATAATAAATTTCTTCATACATACACACACATGCAAAGAGAAAAATGCAGATATTGACATGATATATCAATACATTTATGTGTACATATTCTTTCTATATGTTCATGTGTATATAAATATATTGTTATGGCTACATTTTTATGCAAAAAATAAAGTAAATCTTAGTGTATAAAATATACAGTGTATTTTCAAAGCAACTGAATTTGGTAAATGTATTGAGATGAGTAGCATGACTGAACAAAGTATGAAATATATCTGTAATGTTTTCAGTGCAGCATATATGACAAACTAAATATTGTTTCTTTCAGATAGTGAATATTTGTATGCCCTCACATCTTTCTCCATCGTTTTAGCTACATTTAATCATCTAGCGGTTATTTCAAATAAATAGATAATAGGAACCTATAGAAAGCAGTTGAGTCTGCTTCCCACAGAAGCTTAATTTGAAGGAAAGAAGAGTAAGGTTGTGGGAGGAATAAAAAACTATGCTCTCTTTTAAAAAATAATCATTTGTTTATGTACTTACCTATTTACTTACATATTTTTGTAATACAAGAAAATTGATGCCAGTGAAGAGAAGGAAAATATTTTTCATATAGTTCCCTCGAAAGAAAAGCAGTGTTATGTCTAAATATCCAACTTGCTATGCTGGGAATATAGATTTTCTCTGCTCAGCATTTGAATTCCAAAGCATGGACTCAAGGGAAAATGAGAAAAGGGATCATGGATCATAAATGAAAGACAACCTCCTCCTTCTTGGTTAGGTGTGCAGATTTTGGAAAGGGAGTCAAGATACTGCGTGTACAAAGGACATTTATTATGATAGAATACATACATTAAACTCCGAAACTTGAATAAAATGAATACTCATATCACCAGTGTTTGGCACCAAAGCCAATCTCATCACCATTTCTTCCTCCTGGTTTTTTAAGTGTGGCATATCAGAAGCTCCCCCAATCTCAAAAAGTTGAGGTCAATCAAAAACTGGAGCCACTGATGGAGCCATGAAATACTGCAGCCTATGGAAATCCACATAGTCCAGGAGTGCTCTGAGGTCCATTGAGTAAAAGATGTTGGTGAAAGAAAGAAGGAAGAGTTGGGCAATTCCCTCAGGTCTCCTTCCACTGTGGGAGCTTTTCTGTCTTCTCAATAAATCTTGCTTGCTAGAAAAAAAGAAAAGAAAGAAGGAAGGAAGAGTTGCAGAAGCCTGTATGCTCACGTGAGCTTAACCTTTGTACCACTAGTGAAAGGTGCCATTGAAAGGTTGCTTTGTGCTGTTTTGTTTTGTTTTCAAAGAGGGAAGTTAGATGGCCTACACCGAATTTTAGATGAAAAAGCATGTCTAGTATGTGAGGGACCAATTTTTTTTTTTTTTTTGAGTTGGAGTCTCACTCTGTCGCCCAGACTGGAGTGCAGTGGCCGCTCCGGCCACCGCAGCCTCGACCTGCTGGGCTCCGGCGATCCTTCCGCCTCAGTCTTCCGAGTAGCCGGAATTACAGGCATGCGCCACCACACCCAGCTGATTTTTTGATTTATTGTAGAGATGAGGTCTTGCTGCCCAGGCTGGTCTCAAACCCGCGGGCTCAGGCAATCCACTCACCTCAGCCATTTTTAAAAGGACAAACAAACCATTTAGGAAGTCAAGATGAAAAAGGAGACTTGAATTAATTAGAGCAAAGATAAGGTTGGATTAGTGACACATTTGGTAGTTAAAGATGAATAGCAACACATTCAGTAGTTAAAGTTCTTAGACTTAGTGACTAAGTGGTGGAGAGGACAGATGAATGAGAAAGAGACACTAATTCCATCCACTTTTCTAAGTAGGAAATCAGGATGACGGCAGGTTAAAAAGGCCTGGACTGTGTGTTTCATAGTTTCCTTGGTTTACTTTTTATTAAAATTCCTTGAAGGTCAAAAAAAGAATATGTAATATATATATGAAATAAAAATGTATTTGTAATGTTAAGAATTACAGGGAAGTTTATTTTATAGAATGTTGTACATCAAGTATATAATCATTCATTTTCTGGAATATTTATTTTAAAAAATATGTCTTTGTAGTCTTAGTCTTTCTTTAACATATGCAGAATCCATGGTAAATATAGCTAATTTGACCAGAGGTGAGTGACTACCATTTCCACATTATACCCTAGCCATTTGGTCTTTGCCTCTAAAACATAATATCAAACATGATGTGTGTCTCTATCTTTTACATTTTTCTAAGAAATATGGCATCTTATGTACTATCACATAGTTATCTCTTAGAAAATTTCTAAGTAGACAATGTGCTTTCCTGGCTGCCAGATTTTTTTTTTATGGGGTGGACTGTGTGTGTGTGCAAGCCTGTGCATGTTTGGGAGATGGCAGAGACAAATTGAAGGGTTTTAGCCGTTCTTCTTTTATTATCAATTTTTCTTCTTCTAGTGTAATAATATAATAACTTGATATTAATTGACACATGCTTATGATGGAGTAGATGGAATAGATGTATTTTAAATGTCAAATTTCTGGTTTTTAGGAAAATACATTGAAAAAAGTTTAAAATATAAATAATTGGGGAATCCAAGATGGCCACTACGGAGCAGCAGATTGGCATTGCTCTCAACAGCTTTAGGAACATTTTTTTTGTAAGTTATTTATAGAAACATCCTGTTATTTTATCAGTCAACAATTTGTAAATATTTACTAAATATTCCTGTGTCATAGATCTAACAAAATAGTCTCCTAAGAAAATTTAGATAAAAGTAAAATAATCATACTTAGATCAATGTATCTCATTTTCTGTATAAAGAATTATGCATAGTTAGATTTTACAATGTTTTATAAAATGAGCCTTGGACTATAGCTGCTCTTGCAGTAATACTTTCTGTGAAGCTAAACATATTCACATATTCATAGATTTGTTATGTTATGTGGGATCTATAGGAAATTGTAAAGGAAATATCATGAGTTTTAAGATAGCATTTGCTAATAATTATGAATTTAAAGTCTATAATTAAATGAATGATACATGTCAGTTGAATGTTTTTCATGTTTTGAGGATTGAGGAACTGAGCATGCAATTAGTTTTTAATACACTACTAGCCTGATGCAATATAATATTTTGTTTTGAAACTGAGAGGATCTAAGAGTTTTGAGAAGGATAAAGATCAGTTTCAGAACCAGCAGGTAGTTACTTAAATGTGGTATCCTTAAATATGGAAGGTCACCAAAGAATAGTCAGCAAAGGCAAAAGACTCAGTAGAATTCACTTGTTATCTTTTATAAGAAGAATTAAGAGCAAAATTTAAGAATTATTCTGGTTTTTAGGAAAATATATCAAAAAAAGCTTAAAATATAAATAATTGGGGGATCCAAAATGGCCACTATGGAGCAGCAGATTGGCATTGTTCTCACCAAGTAAGGCAGAGAGCTGCTCTCACCTAGCTGCCAATAAACGGAAACACCATGAATATTTTTTAAAGGATGACACATCCTGTATCTTGCAAATATATCTTTTGACATACAGAGACCAGAAAGCCATGGCAGATGTGGGAATCTGTGCCTCAGGATAGCACAAAAACTGAAACCCTGCCCAGTGGATAAAAGTGGGTGAGTGAACCAAAGACACGTTGGGATGGTTCACTTCCTATCAGACAGGTGCTGGTTATCAGTCCCACATATGGGGAGTCCTGGGAAGGGCACAAAACTTTGAGCAACTGCAGCCCAATCAGTACAGGGGAAAGACCCACACTGAAGCAGCCACCATGAGTGTTGCTTTCTGTCAGACTGGCGACTCAAGCATGGGGAGGGAGAGCCCACCAGCAGAGTGAAATTGGTAGAGCCACCATGAAAGCAGCTTTATGCTGGACTAGTGACTCATAGGCAGGAAGGGCCCACCTGCAGAGTAAAGTTGGAAAGTGCACATTGCCAGTGGCTGGTGGTCATCCCCGCAGCCAGACAGGGAAGAAGCCGTTCAAGACCTGCATCCCAGCAGGGCAGTGCCTACCAACCTCCTCAGCAGTAGAAAACCTGCTCTATTCCTAGAGTAGAGTGTGGACATGAACAAGGAAAGAGTGACATGATAGACAAATTAGGGCTGTCTCAGTGGGAAGACACTTGGACTATGGTCTGCAGTCAGCAGATGGAGACCCATTACCCCTGCTTGCCACCCACATAGCACTAGCAGTGAGGGCTGAAAGTTGATCAGACAAATTTAGCAGCAGATGAGTTCTGCAACAACAGAATACCGTCACAGGTAAAGCAAGGAACAGATGTGAATGCCCCTCACTTTCCCACTGAGTGACATATATTAAATCACATAAAGGAATCTAGAACAGAAAGTAACTGAACAGCTTCTGAACTTTAAATCAAAAGAGAAAATATAAAGAACAAAGAGAGACCTGTCACAAATGAAGAAAAATTAGTGAAAAAATATAGGCAACCCTCAGAGTCATAAAGAGGCAGTGCCCAAAGAAGCAGCTATCAGGACACAAACAATGGAAACCCTCCAGAATGATCTACCCCAGATGACAGTTATAGGAATCAGAGATTGGATGGCAAAAGTGAACAAGAACCAAGAGAAACTAGAAGCAAAACTTACTGAAGTCATACAGGAGGTAAAAGCAGAGATGGTCAATTTAAAAAAAAAAAAAGCTCACTATGAAATAATAGAGATAAAAAAAAAAACTCATCCTGGAAATCAAGAACACACTAACAAGCATAGGTAGTAGGACCAACCAGACAAAGGAAAGAATCTCAGAGCTTGAAGACCAAAGTATATAACTAACCCAGTCTGTCAAAAACATAGAGCAAAAGATTAAAAAGACGGAATAAGACTTTTGAGAGATGTGGGACTATGTCAAGAAGTCAAATATATACCTAATTGGTAGTCCTGAAACAGAGAGGGAAACTAGTGTTCCATGAGGTCATTTAAGAAATTTTCCCCTCAGCCCAAACCGCTTCTTCCAGTAGTTTGCCAAAATGACAAACACAAAGGAAAAGAGGAGGGGCATGCAGTACATGTTTTCCAGGCTGTTCAGAAAACATGGAGTTGTTCCTCTGGCCACATACATGGGAATCTACAAAAATGGTGATATTGTAGACATTAAGGGAATGTGTACTGTTCAGAAAGGAATGCCCCATAAATGTTACGGCAAGACAGGAAGAGTCTATAGTGTCACCCAGCATGCTGTTGGCATGGTTGTTAACAAACAAGTCAAGGGCAAGTTTCTTGCCAAGAGAATTAATGTGTGTATTGAGCATATTAAGCACTCAAAGAATCAAGATAGCTTCCTGAAATGTGTGAAGGAAAATGACCAGAAAAAGAAGGAAACCAAGGAGAAAGGCATGTGGCTTCAGCTGAAGCACCAGCCTGCCGCACCCAGAGAGGCATACTTTGTGAGAACCAAGGAAAATGAGCCTGAGCTTCTGGAACATATTTCCTATGAATTCACGGCTTAATAGGTGTCAAAATAAAAGATCTCTAGATCATTAAAAAAAAAAAAAAAAGACAATTTCCCACATCTCGCCAGAAAGAATCCAATCACAAGAGATTCAGAAAACTCCTGCAAGGTATCATATGAGAAGACTATCCCCAAGGAACATAGTAACTTGCCTCCACAAAATAAGCATGAAAGAAAAAAATCCTAAAGGCAGTGAGAGAGAAATATCAGACTACTTTGTGGGGAAAACCCATCAGAATCACTTCAGAGTTATCTGCAGAAACACTACAAGCCAGATGGGATTGTACTAAATTTTTTTTTAACTTTCTTAAAGAGAAGCAACTCTAGTCAAGAATTTCCTACCCTGGAAAGCTAGTCTTTACCAGTGATGGGGAACTAAAGTCATTCTCAGAATTCTAATCCCTAAGACACTAAGCCACCTCCAAACCACCCTCCAGGAGATGCTTAAGACTTTGTTGTACACACAGGAGAAACAACCAAACAAACAAACAGTAATACCCCTCACAAAAGTACAAGTAAGCACAGAGTTGATAGAACATACAGAGTACTCAAAAAAATGGAAATACACACACATACAGATACAGAAGCAAAATGGAAACAAAGCAACTCCTATGAGCCCTATGACAGGGATAAACTCTCATATTTCAATAATCAATCAGAACATGGGTGGACTAAATACACCACTGAAAAGATATAGAGTAACAAACTGGTTATAGAAGCTGATCCAATAGCCTTCTGCCTCCAGGAAACTCATTTCACTGCATAGGACACCCAATGGGCTCAAAGTTGAAGGCCAGAAATCAAACTTTCAGGCAAATGGAAATCAGAAGATGGCAGGTATAGCTATTCTGATTTCAGATGAAGCAGTCTTCAACCCATCAAGAGTTAAAGGGACAAAGAAGGGCACTCCATAATAGTAAAATGCTCAATCTACCAGCAAGAAATATTCATCCTAAACATATATGCACCCAACACAAGAGCACCAGGATTTATAAAACACTACTAAGTAAACTAAGAGAGGACATTGACTCTCACACAATCATAGTTGGAGACCTAAATACCTCACTACCAGCTCTAGAAAGATCATCGAGGCAAAAAACCAACAAGGAGATCTGAAATCTCTACTTGACATTCAATCAAATGAATACAATAGACATCTACAGAAGACTTCACCTAATATCTACTGAGTATACATTCTACTCACCAGCACATCAATCCAAGATTGATCACATTCTCAGGCATAAATCAAGTGCAAACAAATTTCAGAATATTGGAATATTATTATGCATCTACTCAGATCCACAGCGGAATAAAAATAAGCATTGCCAACAAGATCCCCACAAAACATGCAGACATGGACTCTAAACCACATGCTGCTGAATGACTTCTGGTTCAACATAGCAATCAGGCCAGAAATTAAAAGTTTCCTGGAAACAAACATATTAGTGATTTATCACAGAAACAAAGAACTGAATACTGCATGTTCTTACTGATAAGTGGGACCTGAACATTAATCACACAAAGGAGGAATCAGCAGTAACTGGAAATTGCTAGGGAAGGAATTGAGGGACATGTAACAACACAAAGGGTACCTGACATAGACCGGGGGAATGAGGGCCAGTTGGAAGCCCAAACTTCACCTGCATTCAGCCTACTCATGTAATGAATGCTTACTTGTACCCCACATCTTTATAATGAAATAAAATTTAACAAAAAAAAAAGGAAGAAAATCTTCCCCACCGGGATCCAACATGCTAGTCCTTTTATACTTTTTTTCTTTTTCCTCTCCAAATAAATATATACGTAGGGAGAGATGAAATGAAATCATTATATGAATAAGTAGAATTATGACCTTTTCCTTTTTGAGAATATTAATTGAATACAAATTTTAAGTCATGTTAGGATAACAACTGCTGAGCTGATTCAGTAATAAATTTGAAGGTGTTGGTAGAAGCCATAAGACTGTGCTGTAAGTAAATATTGCATAAAACTTAATGATATAAGACAAATGAAATGCAATTCACTTTTAAGAAAACTTCTTCTTTCTCTCCCCCATTCCTCTCTCTCCCTTTCTGAGTAAAGTAGTAAAAGCTATTCATGATTCACTGAGAATATCTATATGGAAACATTTATGTGTCTTTTTCTGTGAATGAGCCATTTGTTTTCACTGAGTTTCTGGATAACAAAGCTTCCCT
The DNA here is from genome assembly GCA_027257055.1 of Cephalopachus bancanus. Lineage (NCBI taxonomy): Eukaryota > Metazoa > Chordata > Mammalia > Primates > Tarsiidae > Cephalopachus > Cephalopachus bancanus. The sequence continues at coordinate 498,988 of JAPVLO010000074.1, forward strand.
TGCTCTACGGAGGACAATGAATGAGGACAAAATTTTTGAGATGATTTGTCATACCTGCAATACATACTACCTCAATTTGTAGAACTAAATCTTTTGCTAGCAGAAAAGCAGTAGAGAGAGTCAAGCAGGCCAGATTTAAGGAGTCCATGGAATTGAACTGTAGAGATTTAGGAGTTTCTAAATGTCATCAGGCACTTTTTAGTACCTACTGTTTCAGAAAGGAAACTGAATTAAATATAGCATGCTGGAGGCCTCTGATCTGTTCGCCAAAAGCTGTGGTTCTTGATCTGCTTTAATCAAACTCTTAGGAGACACGAGACATGAGGTTAAATGCCCAGGCCTTTTAGAGACACTGAAAATTTAAATTCTGCAGTTTGGGAAGTTCTACTAAATTATTCAGATTTTATTCCAAGGTAGATTTGCAGGCACTGATATGAGGTCTCAAGGGTGTTGCCTTTTTTTCCTAACTAAATTCAGATTCTATTTCTTAAATACAAACAAATCCTACTTTAAAAAAAAAACCTTTAGAATCATGTAAGTGTGGAGTTAAAAATTGGTTTCAAATATAGGAAAATGTTTAACTTTGCAATTTTACTTAACTGGCTGAAGTGAAATGTATTTTTCAATATCTTTACTAAATATTAAATCCACCACCATCATCATCACCAATGCTCCATTTAACACCACTTAAAGAAATCAAAGCATATAAATAGACTGATGCCAGAACAGATTTAAATTTTAACTTGAGGCTTACCATCTGATAAGTATTTTTCTTTCCCACCTAATCTGCTTTCTTTTTTATTAAAAAAAAAAAATTCCTAGGATTTCTTTTGTTTCATGTTTACATGGCATAACTTTTCCAGCCTTCTACTTTTAACCTATCAATATTTTTACTTTTTTCATAGACAGCACGTAGTTTAGTATTACTTTTCTATAAAAGTCAACATTCTTTTTTAAACGTATTTTAGATTTGGGGGTACACATGTATGTTCATGACATGGTTATATTGTGTAGTGATGAGGTTTGGGTCTCAGGTGGCCTATTCCCCATTTAGTGAATATTGTGCCCCATGAAATAAAATTTAAATTTAGTTTGAAATTTTCTATTTATTTATGCATTTTATCCACATTGCATACTACACATTTTGAAATATTCATGGCATTATTTTAAAGTTTCTGTTTGATAGGGTGACATAGGATAAGTGATACACTAGCCTCAGGTGCAAAAATGAAGGGAGGCAAGAGAAAATAATTAATGAAGACAAACAATATTTTAATGCAATACTAAAAATTAAAAGCAATGCAAAAATCTACAATGGGCAAAACCTTGACATCTTAAGTAAAGACAGTATGTATTATTATTCTAACATCTGGATCATCTTTGAATCTTGTTTTATTGATCAACTTATCTTTTAGTAATGGGTTATCTATTTTCTTTTTATTCTCTTTATTTAGACTGTGGAAAATGCTACTGATACCAAAGAAAAACTATCACTATTCTGTCAGGTCAACAGTATGGAGTATTGATTGAGACAGTCAATCAATCTTTGGGCTTGGCTTGGTTTTCAGTACTGTTATCTTCAACCTTGGTACCTGCAGGTTTTAAGTTCCATGGACAACTAGCTGTCATTATCTTGTGTTGTCTATGGGCCCTGATATGCTGCAGTTTTTTTCCATGGTTCTTACTCTGCCTTCTGCTTTTAGATCTTGATTGACTATGCCACTGTGGAAGACACTTTCTACATTCTTGCCCCTTTCCCGCGCAACAGACTGCTAGATATTTTATGTTACTCTTGTGATGTGAACAGCTGAAGGTTTGTTCTCAGTTCTCCTATACCAGCCTTAGTCTTAGGCAGGACCTGTGGAGTTAGGTCTTAGTGGTGGGAGCTTTTTAGTCCTCCTGTCACGTGCGCTGCACCTCTACCTCTGGCAACAACTCTGCCTTGTCTGTGTAGTGGAATTTAAGAGAGTTTCCTACCCTTCTTCAATGATATTGACTTCTGCTTTGTATTGCAATTCATGGAGATCAGTTTTTGTTTTGTTTCCAACAAGGGAGGAAGATGCCTGCTTCTCCTCTACCCTAGAAGCATTGTATATTTTCTTGGTGTGATATTTCCTGGTAATGAGATGTCTTGTTTTTTTTTATAGAAGGAAAGATTTTAAGAGTTTTGCTTTCTATGCAGTTTCTACTTTCCATGGAGTTGTCTGTTATTTCTTCCAGTTTCTCAAAGACAATTATCTATATCTGCATGTTTATTCCCCTGAGAAACTCCTCTGGTGTTTTTCCCTGACCTTAATTTTTCTCTTGAGCACCCAGTGGATGCCAGTGGAAAAGAGCTTTCAAATAAATGTAGGTTACCCTTCTTTCTGGGGCAGTCTGATATTTTTAATGGATACATTAGCCCACTTGAACATGGGGATTTAATAATATTTTTATTGATTTTTTTTTTACCTACCTCTATAGTGACCAATTTTTCCTCTGTTCTGACAAAGATAAAGTGGTTCGTGCATCCATTCCTTTTCTTCTTGGAGAGTTTTGTCACAGTTAAGCATTGTTTCCTTGGTTGCCTCACCAGAGCTCAGTTATCTAATAGGTTCAAGAACAGTTGTGAGGTTCTAGATTATCCCACTTATTCTAAATTTTTGGTTGAGAGTGATGTTTCCTTGCAAATGTCTACATTCTAAGCAGAAGTTGAACTTTTAATCAAATCAAATTTCAGTGAAAAGGTTTCATTTGATCTGTCTACTCTTAATATAGAGTTTTGAACCATTGGGACAAAGAAAATATCCTTGCCCTACCTCACCAAGATAAGGAGTCCCTCATGGCATTGTATTTCTCTCATGTCTGGGCTCATACCCAGCTTCCCTGTGTTATATGTAAACATGACCTTCAGTCCAGCCCAAGGACCATTTATGAAGATTGTATTACTCAGTGAAACATTGTGCAGAATCTGTGCTTCTTTTCCCCACTTGCAGAAAGAATTGGAAAAGTAAGCAGGACGTGTAAAATTGAGAATTCATACAATACGAGCAATCTGTATTCCTATAGCCGCCACTTCCCTCACTATTTCCTGATTTGCATTTTTAAGTGTTATGAAATAAATACTCTTTAAGACTGTTTATATTTGTATTATTATTATTTACATGTCAAAATTAAATTTACCCTTATTACTATACCTCCCTTTTCCCCTGAAGACTCCTCTTCACATATTTATCATCCAACATGGACATATGGATGAGCAGTGCAACTGATTATACTCCAGAACATTGATCATACCATACTAATAAGTGAGGACACTTCTTTTCTCTTCTACTCAATATTGTACTGTCTTATAGTCACAGAAACTCGATGGCTTCTCTTTGGTTTTTCTGGCCATAAATTTATCTTCTACTTTACTTCTACAAAACCAGATTACCACTTCTATACCTCCTCCTCCTTCAATCCCAAATTGGTTTGTATGTGACTCATGAGCATGTAGATATTTTTCTTCCTAATATGCAAGAAATTAACACTTTGAGTTATATCATTTTCAATACCAGATATGTATCCTGCCAAATGTATTCTACAAATGTTTTTCGATGAATCCTGTAAAAACCAGGGAAACGTAAATCATTTATTTTTTGTTTGTTTGAGATGGCTCCATTTATTTTATCTCTTACTACAGCTACTTCTTACATTCCTCTCGATAGGTCGTTTTACAGAGCGCTAGCTTTACCCAGCAGTCCCCAGAGATTACGTTAAGTGGTAATACCTTTACACAAGTAGGGATTGTTAATTAGACCTGGTTTGAGGCTGAATTTTACCAGCAGAGTAAATTACTCTATAATTTGTTTCCTCTTGTACCCTCCAGACCCTCGCAGTCAGAATGACCCCATTGTTGCTAAATTTTACAAACGTCAAAGAGAATCCTCTCTGGATAGTCAGTATTTGAATGTATTGCATCTCCCAGATACTTTGCCGACTGACTCTCTGTTATATTCCGCTATGCAAAATTTAAGTAGGAATTGAGAAGGGGGAAAGAGATCAGACACCTTTTTCTCTACTTCTGCAGGCACGCATGGTGGTGGCTAGCACTGTTTGTGGAATAAGGGCAGGTAGCAACAGCAGCAATAGCGCCACCTCCTGGGATGCTATTGTGTTTGATGACTGGATCCCCAGAGGGCTCTGTGTCAGGATGATCTGCAGCTCTGGGCAACTGTTTCCCTTTTGTTCCTTCATCCCTAGGACTGACAGTGGTTTTCTGCAGTTAAACTTTGTTTAAGCTTTCTGACTATCCCCTTTGTGCTTCTTCAAGCCTCACATGAACTTTTAACTACTTGGTAGTTTCCATTTTCTTGATTAGCCACTGACTGAATTGCCCATTCAGACTCACACATCGTGGTCATCACCCTTATTTGAGGAGGGGAATAGTGTCAGGAGAGTTCAGTGACTGGGAGTGTAAATAGTTTATCCTAATGACCTTGAACACAAATCCCAACCCCTTTTGAGTACCCAGGGTCAGGACCTCAATATTCTTTGTCAATATAGACCTATGAAGTTCAAAACTATTTTCCGGATACACCAACTATATGTTTTAGTTTACCGCATTATAGTGTTAAATGTCACATTCTATTTGGATCCTAGTTTCCCATCTAGTAGAAAACTAATCTCCACTGGGACCATGAGTCTTTTCTGGAAAGATTCTCAATGAGGAGAACAGAATGTGTTTATGCCTGCCCGTCAAGGACTTGTCCATAGGAAATTCTACCAGAGGGGCTTCAAATCCAAACTATGTTTCTGGTCCAATGTCTTGAATTGTAGTCTGTCTTTTGAAGGCAAGCAGTTTACTCTTTTTCTATTCTTTTACAAAATCATTTTGTTAACAGAAGAATTTTGGGAGTTTCTTGAATTTCTCTGGAATTTAAGGCTTTCCTGATTGAGTTCTTTCATAAATTGCGCCATCACTGTCGTCTGTGTTGAATTTCTTACACTGCATCCAATAATCATTTCATTGCTTTTCATTCCCATCTCTCTGCAAAAATGTTTTCTTCTGGCTTTTAGTAGATGTTCACAAATGTAACCTGTGTGAAGTGATAACCCTTCACATTATTGGAATCCTCCACTAATTAGTTAGGCAGAGACATGAAGGTATGAACAAATTTAAGGTAACATGTAGCTCTGAATTCCAGAATGTTTCGTGTATATGTATTTCAATCTCCTTAACTGCTCTGCTCTCAATATCTGTAACTCTCATATTTTACCGCTATGCTCTAAAAATAATTTAAAATCCAAGGTAACCTTCTAATTTTCTCTTTACTAAAGAGAAATTTTCTTTTTGTTAAATAGAAAATTTAGACATAAAAAGCCTACAGAACTTGCTCAGGCTCAGATATCTGACACATTTTTTACATCAGAATTGTTGCTTATTCTAGGAATTGCATGCAAATAAGTCTAATATACCCAAGCGCATGTTCTCACCAAACACCAGGCTTTGAATATCCCACTGGAACCACAGGGAATTCAGTCCTTGCCCTTTGGGAAATGTTCAGACTCCATCACCTACCTTGAGTTCTGGACATGTATATTCTATCCTGATGTCACCAGAAATTCCACTAGGTTGGCCTCTCTGGATTGGTGCCTGGAAGAACATTTGGACTTGAAGTCATGCTGTTCTGAATACTCTCAACATACAGGAGGCAGCTACTAGGTTCTCGAAGCCCATTCCTGTGTGCAATTCAGACTATGGGGACCCAGCAGCAAGGAGGAACCCAGGTTTCTTCTCCTTGGGGAAAAAATACTGTATGCAAGGGTGTAACTGTCACACTCATGCTAATTACGGACTGCTAAAAGTTAACACTAAATGTTTTGGTTAATGTAAGTAGTGGCTCTCAATAAAAACACAATGTCTCTGGATCATCCCTGATGTTTCTAAGCATGTGGACTTGGCAAGATTTTGTGTTTTTCTGTCCTTAACTCTGCATTATCTTCCATAGCATATGTGAATCCACTGGGAACCAGGGCCTAGAGGACCACTAGATTCCACATGGTGTCGACAAATTTTCAGGTCTATTCTCAACACTGAAAATACAACTTTGAGCTAACTCAAATGGGCTCATTTTGGTGTTTTGCATTAAGCCATTGGATTTATCTTACATTTATTTCAAATTGGCCAACTGAGTACATAGCTGATTCAATTTGTCTTTATGCAAGCCACATTTTAAGTTCTCAAATTTCTATGCTACTCTAAATTCTACAAAAAGCCTCTGAAGTGGACACTGCTTTTGTCATATGAAATATGTGGCATTTAAGGGTTAAACAGGACTTATGATTTCCCAAGTCATTGAGTTGTCAAGTCTCAGAACTTGCACGTTAGATGTTAGACACTATGTTTTGAATGGTAGAAGGACGCCATTTTATTTAAAAATTGCAGATGTGAAATTATGCTGATTGGTAAATGTAAATAACTATTCCTCACATAAATAATGGAAAAACATATCTCTCTGAGTCTGGCTTGCTTCATTTACCATAATGTTCTCCGTGCCCATTCATGTTGCTATGAATAACAGGATTTTATTCTTTTTAAAGATTGAATAGTACTCTATTGTGAATATATATCCACATTTTCTTTATCTTTCATCTGTTAATGGACAGTTAGACTGATTCCATGTATTAGTTATTGAGAATAGTACTGCAGTATACATGGTGTGCTGATATCTCTTCATCATACTGATTTCATTTCCTTTGGATACATACTCAACAGTGGGATTGCTGAATTATGTGGTATGTTCTCACTCATATGTGGAAGCTTAAAGCGTTGGCCATATAGAAGTAAGAGACTAGAATAATGGTTATGAGGTTGAAAAGGATAGGGCAAGGTGGGGGGAATAGAGAAAGGTAAGTTAAGGAAACAAAATTGTAACTAGATAGGAAGAATGAGTTTCACAGTTTATACAGCAAAGTAAGGTTATGAGAGTTAACAACAATTTATTTTAAATTTTCCAGTAGCCAAAAAGGAGAATGTTGAATGTTCTCAAGACAAAGAAATGATAAATGCTTGAAGTGATGGTTATATTACTTATCTTGATTTGATCATTACAAATTGCACACATATATAAAAAAATCACACTGTACCCTAAATATATGCAATTATTATGTGCCAATAAAATAATATAAAGCTTATTTTTATCATCTTAATCGTGATAGATAAGAAAGTATTTATCCAAAGTTTGTTTTGTTATGGGAGAGGGTGCTATTTTGTCTAGGACACAGGGAATATATTGATGCTGGTTAGATTCTTTGGGCTTTTTGATATAGCCATCCTCTTAATATTATGTGCTTTGAGATGCATTCAGAGCAGTTACCTTCTGCCATATACCTTCATTCCTAAAGAAAACAAGGTGAGAAGAATAGTCTTTACAATGAAAAGTGAAAAAGAAAAACATAGGTAGAAATAAATGATGGTACATTGCAATATTATTCAAGTTCTCTAAGACAGAAATTATTTCCAGGGCCAAAGGTGTTATTTTATTTAAAATTTCTGAAATTTTGAATTCTTTCCCAGAATATACTTTATTAATTTTCTATTTTAAAGGTTCAAAACTGCAAAAGCTACAGTAAAATAACAAAGAGTCATGAGCCCTTAACATTATTGATAAATAAGCTGAAGAAAGTATAATAAAACAGTGCTTCAAAAAAAATTAACCATTTTTTTACTTCTGAATATTATGCAAAGAATGTATTTTGTAACATATTTTATAAATTTCTGTAGCCTTTTTGAGCATAAAAATCATCTTAACATTTTTAAGTGAATTATCTAGTCAACTTTATAGAATAAGGCTGAAAAATTGAGTCCACAGAACACGAAGATATTACAGAATAACAATAAGCGATCAAATAAATAAATCAGAATGAATAAATGAGTGCATGAATGCTGCATCTCTTACTAAAATCCCATATGGATTCTACCTGTTTAAAAAGTGAGAGTATGTGTCCTTTTTTTAGCCATTGCTTTTAAGTAGAAATACAGTGATTTGCAAAACATGGTGTTATTATATGTGTATTTCTTTACACATGGATGAAGGTGTATATTTATGCTTATTTATATGAAAAGCATTTCAGAGTAGCAATGGTACCAACAGTTTACTAAACATTTGGGTGTTTGTTTTGCATCCCATTCACTATTCATGCATTTGGAATTGTCTCTAATAAATGAAACCATTTAACCTCATTGTTTCTATGGAATTCCTCTTTTTCATGTTCAGTCAATATTTTATGATCTAATACACAATTATTGAATGAAATGCTAAAGAAATTTACTTTTAAAAGGAAACTGCTATAACCTTCCTGTACAGTGTTATATTATGGTCAAATTTACTTTCCCAGTAGATTCCCTTAAATACTGTGTCAAAACCAAGGGAAATCATTATTTTAGAAATCATAACCAAGCACAAGGAAGGGATTGGCAGTCGCAGGATGCTAGCAGGGACAAGGAGAGGTACATAACAACACAAAGGGTACCTGGTTCTAAACGAGGACAAGTGAGGATCAATGGAAGCCCAAATGTCACCTGCACATACATTACTTATGTACCTAATCCTGACTTGTAAACCACATCCTTATAGTAAAATAAACTTAAAAAAAGAAATAATAGCCAGGAGTAGAATTTTAATTTTGAAAAAATCAATACTGGGAATACCATAAATGTACACACACATATACATTTAGCGAGAGACAATTTCTTTTTTAAGAAAGTAGAAAGAAGTAAAGTTTATTATTCACCTTTCACAGACTGGAAAGGAGGCAGCCACTCAGAGGCAAGTGTGGCCACAAGTTCTTTTGATTGTTAATTTTACCTCTTTTTAATTGATGATTGTGTTTCCTATCTAAATATATTTATTTCATGTATTATTTTAGATTTGAAATCTCTTCTAGTCCTCCTAAGCCAATTAATTTCCTCACCCATAAAATGACACAACAGATAGTACATTTGATTTCAACTGTCCATGCACTATTACCTTCTCAAGGCCACCATTGTTTCTCACCTGAGAACTGCAGCCTCCTGTGCCATCTCTCCTTTTGTTACTCTTTCTATTCTCCAAATTACATTTTCAGTGATGCTTCTAGAACACATATCGCATTGCTTCATGGCTCAAAACCTAATAATGGCTATTTATTTAAAGTATTGAAGGCCAAATTCCTTTAGTTGTCTGCTTTTAAACTTTAATTCTCCCTGCTAGTGCTGTCCACTCTAAAGTTTTCATTCCCCGGACTTCCCACCTGGGAGTCTTCACTTAATATTTGCTACACAGAAGGTTGCATATAAAATATTTTATTTGCCTCCAATCGCTAAATCTTTTGCCCTTTTCTCTAACCATTTTCGTTAATCAAATTCACCCCTTGGATATAAGTTCTACATTTCTTTGTTCTGAGGAGATTTTAATCTAGTTGTCTAGATTATTGGTGGTTCTTGGTTATGTTCTTGCAGAGTAGTTTGTACTTCTCAATTACATATTTAATTTATTTTTACACAATGATTTATCATTTTCTTCTGCAATATATGAACAACATGAGGGCAGTGATCATGTTAGCCTGCTCTTTATCTCTATAGCATCTTGCATGAATGAACGCCATAAATTATTACATAATAACTTAATCTTTTAACTGATCGCTTGATGGATAGTGCATGAATTTAGTAGATCGCTTATCTGAAGTGAATACATAGTATCTGGAACTATGTGCATTACCCAGGAAATGATTTCTATTATCATAACTATAACTACAGCTTAAATTTCACATGATATATTTCATGCAGTTAAAAGCTTCGTATCTGAAGCTTCAATACTCTGTATAATTCAGTAATGCATTTAATAATACATCTGCACAACTCATTTGTTATATTTCTGTTATCTCATGATATATATATTTTTTGTTATCTCATGATTATCCTTTTAAATAAAATATCATCTAATTAGAAGGCATTTTTCTATTGTACAATCCCCTGAGTTGGAATACACCAATGGAAGACGTGTCAGAACAAATCAGATCATTGTTCCCTCAGTCAGCAGGACAAAGTTGTCATCACATCCTCCCTGGCTCTGCATACTCACTGAACATGGAACATTGTGTGGGTTTGTCTAGGCCAAAGCAAGCTGTACATTCTACTTTGAAGGGAGAAAGAAAACCACTTCCTTATTATTGATTGTTAGCATGCACTGAACTGCCTTCACTATTTTTTTAAGGTTCACTTGTTGTTGTCATGAAGATGAAAGATAAAGTTCAATCAGAATACTTTAGTAATTTTTAAAACTTACAATGTACTTGAACACACATGTGTGTACACACACAGACACTATAGAATAAATGCAGTTGGCAAACATACATATCTTACATAACTCATCATCAATGCAATAAAATAAAACATTAAAAATGGGGTTTGTAGATGAAATAAAATTGGCCGTGAGTCAGTAATTGTTAAAGATAAGATGCATGTAATGAGAGTTCATTGAACTAGCCTACTTTTGAATATATTTTATATTTTCCATTGTAAAAAGTAAAACTAAAAAAGACTATATTATACTGATTTCATTGAATAGATTTCAACTTAAAATGCCTCACTGCTTATTATTAAAACATTAAAATAAAAAAATGGGGATTAATCTTCACCTATTAATTTAGATAATTAGAAATAATGAGAAATTTCACTTAAATGCATAAAAGATGGTTTTGTCTACTTTGAATTTCACACTGATTGCATTAGTCAGAAATTTTACTACATCGATCTAGCTAAGTTTATCAATAAGTAGAGCAAAATATAACTTAGTAAGAAAGCAGCACAAATACTTAGTAAGACTGTTATATTTACAATACTTGTAAAGTCTGTTAGTGAGATTTTGATATAAACCTCAAGTATTGCTTAACTAGCAAGCAGATGAATACTCTTAACTAGGAAAACCTAAAAGAAAAAACTATCAAATTTCTTCTGGATTCCTTTTCCTGTCTTGCAAATTGTTAGTGTATTCGAGTTTCTTTGAAATTTATATTTTAATACCCCATTTATTATATAGCTTTACTATATTATACTAGTGATCTCTGATACTAGAAAGCTAATTCAGATCACAGCACCACCACTATTTCCTGTATAACATTAAGAAAAGATCTTGTAAATTAGATGACATGTAGTCTAAAATTATGGTCATTTAGGGCATATTTATTTTGAGGAAAAATAATTTCAGGCAGATTGTTTAAAATATCTGGAATTCAGGAATTTTTCTCTCTAGAATAGGATTGAGGATATCGATATCTCACATAATTGTAAAGATTTAATAAGCTAAGACATAAAATTTTTAGAATAGTTCTCAAAACAGCATAAATATTCATGAAAAGTTAGTCAGCTTTTCAAAATATTTATTTAATTGTTACTTGCTCTACCATCTCTTGCACTTATCCCTTTTAGGTAAGTTCTGAGATCTTGGTTTTATGAGTGGAAAACGAATCTAAGGCAAACAATGCCCTTATCTAGTAAAAGAATAGAGACAAAATAGAAACCAAGCAGTTTGGTTTCCCAGGAACCATGTCTAACCAATACCTTCTCGTTTTTCCCTCTTACTTGATTGTTCTGTGGTTTCACATAATTAAGAGTTCTTCTCACCTCTGGATGTTCAAGTAAGATGAATATCATTATTTTGGAGATTTGAAAATAGACACAAGAAGTAGCCTACTTTTGCCAACTTTGCTTTCTGTCTAACCAAAAATAAATCTCTCTTCTTCCTTTCACTAGAACCCTGAGATACAGGAGACCAAATAAAACAAGGTTGAAGTCTTAGGGAAAAATTAGCATGGACAGAGAGAAAGATGTTAAGTAAATTTTTTTATATGATCATTCAGAGGTAAGGGAAATCCGTTAAAAGTGCTATTGTAAAATATGCGAAACATGAAAATGTTTTCAATATGCTTTGTGAATCTTTTATAATATGCCTGAATGTGTGTTTCACGTGGAAAGTTTAAAAATATTTATGAAATAGCCAATGTATACCTGATATTACTCTTGACACTCAAAAGAGAGGGGTAAACAAAATGAAGGATGACCATATGATGTCTTCCGGGAGACTAAAGAAACAGACAAATAAGCTAATAAATATGTAAAGTGATTTCAAATAAGGAAAAGTACTATGAATAAAATATAGTGGCAAACTGCAATTTATTGAATGAGACATAAGAAGCCAATATCTTGGGAAGAACAATAGTTGAGATGGAAATAATTACAATATGTCTGGAAATTAGGAAAGAGGCAGAGAGATGCATAAAATAAGTGTTGCAAGAAGTACAAAATAAAATTAGAATTTTAGGGAGGAAACAGCACTTGTATAGTCTTAATGACCAAATTAGGATGGGATCTTATAGGCCAAATTAATTCTTAATTCAATAAAGATTGAATGTATACAAAGTGCCAGTTACTTTGTGAGCTTCTGGGGCTATATCAACAAACAAAATGCATTTGAAAGCTATATTCTTATGTGGGCCTCAGGTTGAAAATATCAAGTATTTGACAACTATGTAAGGAAAAAATTTTGAAAACTGTAAAATAAACTAGGAAGTAGGTAATTCAATAATCCCATCAAGATTCTAAGATCGTTTCAATATTAAATAGTTATTTTTATTTTTGGTGTGCATTTAATTAAACAATTGCCAGACTCATATTGAACACCACATGGGAAAGCTTGAATCATTTATAGAACTATGTGAACAAAATCAATAATGAATAATTTTCTAAGCAGACTGTCAAATAATATAGGGACTAAAAAACAATGACTTTGTACTGACGAAGTTGCTTAGAATGTATATTCAGTTAAGAATAGATGATAGTATTATATATGGTAAGGAAAAAAAGACAGCATTAAAATAGTGTGTATAAAATATTTCATGCCAAAAATATAGAACAAAATTTAATGCAGTATAAATGACCCATAAATGTTCATGCCTTTATTTAGAAAAATTAGGTGATTTCAAAGCCTAAAATCCCTGTAAGCCAATTTCAATTGAATTGACTTGAGCTATTGCCAAAGAGTACCTGGGGACATGAGGTTGTAAAAAAATATATTACTGTGGCTTAAATCATAGAGCAATTGCGTAGTATGTCAGACCAAAACTTTTTAAAATTAAGTTTTCTTTTATGTATGTATTTATTTATATTTAGAAAATAATAAAAATGGACTTGGATATTCTCTTTTTTTTTTCTCATTTCATGGGTACAGTGATTCATTGTCTTCTCTTTTCTGTTTAACCAGCAGATTTATTGAACATAAACCTTATATGATGGCCTTGTGGAATTAGGTATTATACTAAGATTTGTTCTGACATGCACATTAAGTTGACTGATTATTCCTGTCAAGAAAAAAAAGAACATTCTAATTAATGGCCATCACTATTAAGTTAACCAAAGACTCTGAAAAATATATATATTCATATATATGTATATATATACATATTAAAGATATAAAAAATGTTTTGCATCAATTAATTTTGCTGAAAATCTACCTTTTTTCAATGATCTGTATTAGGTATGCATGTCCATTAGAGAAAAAACTATTACTTATTGAAAAATATAAGCAGATTTCACTCAGTTGTACTAAATTTCTATATACTTAAATTGAATTGTGTCACAATGAAACCATCTTAGAACATACCTCATTTGATGGATTAAAAAAAAATCACAGACTACCCAATATTCTCTGAAACATAACCAATAATATTTTTTAAATTGTGATTATTTTGAGTAGACGCTGAAGGGCTGATTCTATGAAATCAGAAAAAAAAATATGTGAACATGGGAGCTTAGAGGCAAAGACTCTGAAAGTATAATTTCTTAAAAATTTGCAAAAATAGCAGGAAGGTCGTTAGACATAACAAAGTTTCAAATGGGAATTTGAGCCAAATGTATCTACATTTTTTCAACGTAACTCTTGTGGTATCTGGATTAAACATATATGGATTTCATACATATTCTTTTTAGAAATGAAAATCCAATTAAAATACAAACTCCTTTGTCATGCTTTCCTCGGTTTCCATAGTAGAATTTTTCCTCCCTCAACTCTCCTATGCCACACTTTGGAGTTATTTCAACAGTAATAATATGAATACTGTAGATCATAATCGTTAACATGTATGTTTTCCTCTGTTTCATACTCTGAAAATGGTATTTCAAACCAAATATGCATACATTCTCCTGCTAGGATAGAGACTGAAGGTATTCATTCATCTCTATAATCCAAGATGTTAGCAACATATAATTTATGGTATTGTTCTATTATGATATATTATAAAATGCGAATGATATTCATTTTCCATATTATATGTGGTGGATTGCATGACTAAATGGATGGGTGATTGGATGAGTAGATGGATACAGTATTTTTTTTATCACTATAGCTTTCATGCTTAAATTCTTTTACTTGAAATGCAACGCTCACATCAGCTGAAATGTGTCGAAAAGTATCTCAAAGAAAAAAAGAACAAATTTAATTATTTGTTTTTTAATTTTTATTTAACAGTATTTATTTTTAAAAAGTTTTGTAAAGATGAAGTCTCGCTACGTTTCCCAGGTTGGTCTCCATTTCTTGTCCTAAGTGATCACAACCTTCGTTCAAACAACTGGGATTGGCATGAAACTCTATGCTTGGCCAAATTCATGTATACATGCAAATCTCATTGTAGTGCTTCAGCACAAAGACCATTGCAAAATGCATAAGAAGTATCAGTGATGGTGTAATTTTTTAAAGTTAAAATGAGTTTTTGCTCAGGAATTTTTAAGAAAATCTTGTCACTTAAAAACTTGATTGTATGATTAATTATTAATTATATGAGTTTTATTATATCATTTTATAATTAACTTCTAAATTGCAAATCTCCGGAAAATATTTACTATTTTAGAAACCATTAAGAACATTCATGATTCACAAAAGAAGATCAAAATACTAACATCAACAAAAGTTTGGGAAAAGTGGTTGCAATTTTCAGAGTATACAAAAGAGAGAGGAGAACATATATATTAATGATAATGATATAATGTCCTCCAACTCTCATGGATAACCTTGAGGAATTAAAAACATTGAGGAATTAAATATTTAAAAGAAGTAACTACAGATGTTGAAATAGCAGGAGAGCTAGAATTATAAATGGAAAACAAAGCTGTAATTGAATTGCTACAATCTCATGATAAAAGTTGAATGGATGATGATTTGCTTTTATGGATGCACAAAGTGTTTTCAGGTGATGGAATCTACTCCTGCAAGGATGCTGTGAACATTGTTGAAAGGAGAACACAAAATTTAGACTATTACAAAACTTAGTTGATATAACAGTGGCAGGGTTCGTGAGAATTGACTCCAATTTTGAAGGATGTTCTACTGTGGGTATAATGTTATCAAAACAGCATTCCTGCTGCAGAGAAATTTTTCACAATAGGAAGAGTCAATCAATGCAACAAATTTCATTGTTTTCTTTTTTCAAGATATTGTTACAGCTACCCCAGACTTCAGCAATCACTGCTCTGATCCACCAGCAGTCATAACATAAGGCAAGATTCTCCATCAGCAAAAAGATTAAAACTTGCTGAAAGCTCAGATTATTGCTAGACTATTTTAGCAATAAGGTATTTTCGAGTTAAGGTAAATACACTGTTTTATAGACATAGCGCTACTGTGCACTTAATAGAATACAGTATAGTGTAATGTAAATTTTGTAGTTACTGGGGAAACAAAACAAATGTGACTCACTTTATTGCAATATTTGCTTTACCGTGGTGGTCTGGAACCAAACCAATGATATCTCGAGGTGTGCCTTTATGTCAATGTCTGCCATAAGTAAATTGTGTTTTTCTAGACTTAATAATGTAAGAATAGTAACACTAGCTCTAGTATTCAATTATTGAGTGCCTAGTATAAGTTGCCCTATCCCAGGTGATTTAAATATTATATTTACATAACATATCAATTTCATGCATTAAGTTGTAATATTATTACGGTCAGAGTCAAATATTTTCAGGAAAATTAAATCATTTTCTCAAGGTTTTTTAAGCTAGTAAATTACAGAACAACAATTTGATCCTGTGTTTTATATTCTGTTACAAGAAAGCAGTTAAAATTTACCTGCTCCCAACAGCAAAACACAGCAAGTAATAGGCCAGTGAGAAGAGGCTTGTTGTTCAAATTGGTTGGATTAAATAAAACTAACATCTTCTGCCTTAGTCATTCCATTGGAATGTGTTCTTGAAATTTGTTGTTAACAAATTGTATCTTATATGATATTGTAAAATAAATACATATATACTAAGTAAAAATTGTTACACATACTGGGAAAAATTTCTGAAAAATTCTGAAATGTGCAAATATTTACTAGGTGTACTATCTATGAAATATTAGGCATTGTGTGACAGACATTTAATATTTATCTGATTCTATAGTGATCTTTTCAAAGCTATTTTGCAACTCTAAATATAGAAGGCAATTTTTGAAAGACTGGTGGTAATGTAAATTACTCCTTTTCTTAGCAATGCAAGTTTAATTTGTGTGGTAACAATAAAATTGATTTCTGCTTTGTATAGGATTTCAAACATATGTTGGTTGTGTCGAGAATCACATTGATTTCATCATTCCTGATTATTTTTGTGATTTGAGGGTTTTCTTTTAAACTAATTATACTATTTTACTGTCTTCTACATTACTACAGAACAAAATAAAAATTTTAATGTGATATGCTCATTTTATACTTTTATTAAAGTCATGACTTTATCCCTTTAAAAAAATCTTTCTTTAACATAACTAACTTTTTTCTTTAATACCTAGCAAGGTATCATTCAGGATATATCTTCTTGGGATGCTGCTGTCATTCCACCTCCTGTCTCTTCATGACCATGGACACTCTGATTTTAGAAAATACTTTCATAATCTCTTTTACACTCAGAAGAGGTTTAGTTAGTTGTTCCACCTTGTTACTCTAAGCCTTTACTTACTATTTATTTACTTATAACTGATATCATGGAGATTCGTCTGCTCTAGTTTTTCCAGTACTCTGTGGGCTTATTGAGATTAAATATTATTACCACAAAATCTCCAGTATTTAGCACATATTCCACCAGCAGGCAATTAACAAATGTTTGCTAAATGGAAAGTGAAGACCAAACACAGAATCTGCATTTGTTCAGATGAGTACCAGATGTTGATTTAAAAGTAGAAGAGTAGAAGTAGTTTTGGGTATTTATAAAATTGGCCCTTAAAGATCCGTAGCAGAAAGTAGCAATGTGATTTAAGGAAAATATGGGAATTGTGTTATTAAATAAGTATTTGACTAGGATCACGAGGATGTGTCATATGCAGAATAATATCTTTGTTAAAACAGCTCTAATGGTAACAATCATCATAACATAATCATTGGGAAATTCATTTGTGGATTCTAGATTTGTATTGCAATTGTCACCTCATACCAATATAGCTGATATACGGAAATTTAGTGATATTATTTTATCTGAACAAAAAGTGTTATAGAAATACTTACCATATGGCTATAGTCTATAAAATGTGATATTCATATTTGTGTGAATGCATTTTTCACATCTATGCCATTCATGACATCATTCAATGTAATCTATTTGTGTCTATTTTTTCATATGTAAAATACAGATAATCATAACTTTTCAAAAGATTATTGGAGGATTAATTGTTAAGCAACATAAAGTGTTTAGAAGGTGATTAAAACATGGAAAACCTTCCACACACGCTACATGTTATGATTATTCATATAAAAGAAATCTAACATTGTAGATTATTTATGAGAAGCTTAATCCATAAAATCATACTGGGTTGTAAAATTGTGCAAAAGTGGTAGGCTTGACTTTTAATTTGAAAGTTTAATTTTTAAAATGCAAAGCTATCATGTGGTTGATTGACTTTCATAATTAAAATTAGTTAAATAATATAAAAATTTAGATTTGTAATATAAATGTTCCCCAGGGTTCATTCTTCAGGTTTCAGTCTGGCATGGTTTCTAATACTGCATTAGTGTCTTAAAAATGAATACACATTTAAAACTACAGTTTATGAATTCAACTTTTGCATCAGAAATCAAGCATCCATTTGTACTAACTCCAAGTTAGAATTCTTGCCAACAAACATATACAGATTCTTAGATTCTTAGAATACAAATCTATTCAAATCTGAAAGGGAAATATCAAATGCAGAATTAGAGAGATTCTGTACTTTTGTCTTTATTAAACCATAGTCACAGGTAAATTTACCAGTCACAATCATTGAATATTTTTATGTATCAAACCAAGAGAATAATATATTTCTAGAATTCTTGTAACTTTCTATTCTGAGAGTACTGCAGTGAAAAATTTCTCTATTTTCTACTCACAGATTACTGTAGGTATAATATGTTTGACTAAACAGCTGAAGAAATGTACTAAAACACATAAGAAAGATGTTACTAAATACTAACTTTGGAAAAGATTAATCTTCCATGAGAGATTTATTATATTAAAGGAGTTTGCTCAAGATAAGATAGCAGTTATTAAAAAGTGTTATGCTTACTGAGGACACTTTTCCTCACAGACTCCTTTTTCAGATAATTAAACACTGTCTTGGAAACATGACATTCTCCATTGCCTTTAAGCATATAGGAGTAAATTGCATTTTCAAGACTTTCTTGCTACATCCATCTTCCTTTCTAAATGTCATTTTGTCAATCGGATCCTTGTCATATAAAAAACTTGGAAATGCATCATTTTCTCAAATGAAATCACTTGTGTGTTTTTCTACACCTGTGCAATACCTGGTAACTGATAACAGATAATGCTCCTGAGGGTTAAAACACAGTGCCCTTATTTTTCTTGGTCATCTGTTTGTATGATTTTAAATGTCAAAGGTACCAGCATGATTTTTGATTTATATTTCTAGACTTGACCCCTTCCCCTCTCCATCCCCATGTGTTAACACGGTCTTCTGGACATTCCTTGATCATAATCAGGGCCAAATGTCTTTTTTACGTTCCCATGTATCCCTTCCCTCTAATAATTTTTAAAAGAATTTTGGTAACCCTCAAACCTCAGAGCCTGTGAATCATCTATCATTCTTCCCAGTCTTGTGCTCTCTATGTGAAATCAAGTACTAAAACATATTGTGTTCTGTCTCTGAATCCAACTGTTACCCATTTCTTTATCTTTACCACCTATCCCTTCATCCAATCACAGAGGGAGTCACATAAACTGCCCTAAGATGTGGCAATGATGTTTGTGATTGAAAATAAGATTATTCGTAGCTTTCTCCACCCCCCACCCCAATAAGCCATCTGTCTTCTTTCCTCAAACTTCTCCACTGGCTCTTTTGCTTCTCCTTAAATAAAACTCACAGAGCATTCAAGGACCAGTGGTAAGTAACTTTGATTTGTGTTAATAGGCTTATAACCTGTTTAGTAATTCTATTTTACTCAAACCTGAGAACCTCCTTCTTTTTTTCTCTCGCATTTTTTTAACTAAATATGTATTTTTCACTTAATACTATTTTTCGGGTATGCTGTCTTCTAGGCATTGAGCTAAGCACCAGGTATTAAAAATAATTAAGTTGTGACTATCCTTTTCATACAATTGTATTTTCCTATAGTGGATACAAATACGGGAACAATTAAGTTCTGTTTACTTTGATAAGTATATAAACAAAGATATGTGTATGGCAACACAGCAAAGATGTGAGTAACTAAGTTGCAATGAGGAAAAGGTCTTTGGAATAAAGATTCACTAAAGGAAAATTATAAAACAGTGCTCTTGGTAGAAAAATAACAACACAATGGGAGAAGCAGAAAATAGAATAAAAATATTTTGAAAAAAATGATTATTTCAATAATGCCAAACAAATATCTAGGAAGACGTCTCTATGAAATGAAGTTTTAGAATAATGTTTCTAATGTTTATGACATGAGTCTGAGTAAAAGGAAACATTATTATTATTTTCTTCAGTATGTAAATAGGCTGTCAATTTTTATCACACTTTTATAATATGAAATAAGGTTATTCAAAGTCAAACGTGTCTTAATAAGAGCCAGTTTTTATTTAAAGTTTATTGTATTCTCTTTATAATTGAAATGTTCCGAGGGTCAAATTTTCTACTTGGTTTGGATAAAGAGTTCAACAGTGACCAAATTGGCTGCCTGGATTCCTAAGGTTTGATCAGGAAAGGTTATGCTTTATATTGCTATAAAAAAAAGTGAAAAGCATAGCAAATTTCTGTGTTCATGTAGATCTGCCCACATAGCACAGCTTTCTACTATTCTTTTTTCTCTAGGCTCACTCTTTCTCCCCTTTATGTGTCTGATCATTGGTCACCTCCCAAACATATTCATGAAGCTGTCTGTATGCTAAGTACTCTTTTTCAGGGACCTAATGAGACTTTCTATAATGTCATCATCGTATTTACACAATGATATTAAAATCCTTTTTAAAAATTTTATTTTCCCTATAATTTTATAAGATTCTTAGGGCATTATGTGCATTTTACATATCCAGTGCTTCTGTAGCCATGCATTTTGTAAATAATTCTAAATGGCTGTTACCATAGCTGCATAGAAATGAAAAGAAAACATAATTAGTTAAACAGCTGTCGGAGATGAGAGAGAGAGAGAGAGAGAGAGAGAGAGAGAGAGAGAGAAATTGATTTTATTTGAACTTTTACAATATGCAGAGCACCCAGATCTGAAGATTAGATTGTCTCATTGGAGTGGTCTTGCTTCCCATGTTTATAGGAAGTAGTCAACCTGCTACACAGATGGGTTGATTTACAGTTGGGCTGCTTCACAAGCAAGGAGAGGCTCAGTTATCTGAATAGAAAATAATTTGCTGTTTGCTCAGCTAATTTCAGGAGAATAAAAAAATTAATCTCAGTTAATCACTCATGAGACAAAGAATAAGGAGTTGTAGAGTTTGCATCTGGCCTTGTCATCATGTTCAGACAAAAGGGTAAAAGTGTGAGAATGTGTGCCAGGTAAACAGCAATTCTCAGGAGAACAATGAAAAAGAGTAGACAGAACCTTTTCTGAGCCATATGAAGAAGGGCTGTTCTTTACAGTGAGCCATTTCTCAACACACAAGAATAAGAAAATCTAGGGGGAAAATGTTGGTTTTTTTTTTTTTAGCTTTTATTGTTTTCTGTGCAGGTAAAGTTCCACATTGTCACAGATTAAATATAGTTTCTGTGAGACTGTTTCTGGTAGTTAACTCATTTGTTTTTCAAAATTAAAAACTTGTTTAAATATACAGGAAATTTTTTCTTCGTATATATGCAAATACATATTATTTTTCTATAGAAACCCCTTCATTGGCTCTACTTCTTTTAGCTCCTTTGATTTTTTTTGTGTGTGTGTGCCTCAGCATTCTTTTAAATTATGGTAATATATCATTACTTCCAACAGATGTGAGCTCATTTTTAGGATCAGAAATGTGATTTTAAAATGTGCTAATATCACAGGAAAAAGGGTTGATGCTTTTGCTTAATTTCATTAGAAAGCAACGTCTTTTATTTTGTCTTGTTTTACATAGAAATAAGTTTAACCTTTCAGTTTAAAACGTGCTTTAAAATAAATGACCAGGTGTTTGATTTAAACAGGAAACATAGAAATCTTGCACTTTAACACGGAGGAAAAGAATAGACTTGAATTTTATGCTAGGATTTATGCTTAATGTAATTTGCTATATGTTGGTCAATTTAATGGAATATTTCATTGATATTGTCCTGCCAGAATTTAAAAGTATGCTATAATTTTGTACTGGTTACTGTTCTTGAATCTATATTAAAATAACAAAGATACAATGTTATGATACATCATGCATAATATAGATTGTTTATAGGCTTAATTTTTTAAAATTATGTAACCACAGGGATTTCTGCTTCCTTTGGAATGCATAAATTTTATCAATTGGGTCACAGGATTAAAATGAAATAACAAAATTTCTGCTAAACCTTCCTTTCCAGCAAAGTATAACATTTTAAACTTAGATTAAATTGTGGTTATACAAAAAAACTGGAATTTTTTCATTATAAGAAATTTGCTGAAAAACATGTATTGAACCAATATAGGATACCTGATTCCTTTGAGATGCACATCTATTAAGGAAGAATAAACAAATGCAATCTAAAAAGTTGCCATTTTATGGATAAAACACTGTTCTCATATAGCTATTTCTTCAACATCATTATAAACCAGCCATATGCAGAGTGGACAGTGTTAAAAAAAAACATATTATTTTCTTCTTGCTATAGAAATACACTATGGAAGTGACAAAAATATGGCAGACAATGCTAAGAATATTTTTCAGGCTTTTTAGCCTGTCTAATTCAAAAATAGGCTAGTGAAGAAGTAATAACTCTCATCACTGTGATTGATGACAGTTTTTCAAAATCCACTACACAGAAGAAACGGTCAATAAACACAGCTTTTGAAAATATAACAGCTTCCTTCTCTGCTATAATATAGAATCTAAAGATGATTCACTGAAGTGCAGTTTGTAGGTCTCCAAAAGAAATTTCAGAAAGACTAAACTTCTATTACTATTTCATACCTCTTACTCTTGGTAAAACTCTTTTGTAAAATGATGATTGATGTTAATAATAATGTAATTGTTAAAAAATAAAAAAACTTTCTGGCATGAGGAGGAAAGTAGCCATTTTGAAATATGCCCTGAGCGTTCCCCATAATAAAGACCTATTCTTCAGCAGAAAGACTGTCCCAGAGTCTTATCCCACCTAGAGGGAGAACATTTAACCAGTTCCACTCCCTCTAGAATTCGTGTCTCACCTAAGAGGGGAAATACAAGGAAAGTCAAGTCATAACCTAGGTTCACACAATAATTAAATCTAAGATTTATTCATAAGATTATAGAATGCTTTCTTTTTTTTCCCCCTTACCACTACATTAGCTGGAATCTGAAATTATAACAGTGGACTACAAATAAAAGAGCTGTAAAACTCAGATTAATTATGAAGGAGTTCTTAGAGAAGCTTAGAAGCTTAAGAACAATAGAAGAATCTGCAGCCTTTAACACTTTGGCTATAGTAAATATTGATTATTGTCATATAACTAGAAAACCTCAAAGGATAGCCTTTTACTTCTATATTATGTGATAGGTCATATATAGATTGCAAAAAAAAAAAAAAATGCCAACGCATGTTAAAAGGCTAGGGCAAACACTGTGAAGAGATAAAGCAAGCATCAGAACAAGACTCAGAAATGACACAGATGTGAAATGATCAGGCAGAGAATTCAAAATTAAATGAAATTAAAGTAAAGCAAAATAAAATAATTGAATAACAAAATAAGTGATGGATAAAATAAAAAGATTACAATGTTAAGGTTTTTAATATAAAAAGTAGGCCGGGCTCGGTGGCTCAGCCTGTAATCCTGTGCTTTGGGAGGCCGAGGTGAGTGGATTGCCTGAGCCCACGGGTTCAAGAGCCACCTGGGCAACTTGGCAAGACCTTATCTCTACAATAAATCAAATAAAATGAGGCGGGCGTGGTAGCGCGCGCCTGTAGTTCCAGCTACTTGGAAGGCTGAGGCGGAAGGATCACCAGAGCCCAGCAGGTCGAGGCTGCGGTGGCCTGGAGCGGTCACTGCGCTCCAGTCTGAGTGACTGAGTGAGACTCCAAGTCAAAAAAAAAAAAAAAGTAGACAATATTCAAGAATAGATGAATAAGGTAAGTAGAGACATGGAAACACTAAGAAATACTGGAAATAAGCACATTGTAACAAAAATGAAGTATACCTTTGATGAGTTCACTGGTAAACTGGACATATTATAAAAAAGAATCTGTAAGCCTGCATGACAAAATTTTTAGTGGCCTTATTCACCATAACCACAGCCAAAGGTACTTTCAATTTTTTTTCTGAACTTCAAGGTCACTCTTCCACTTTCAATGTTCCTTATTGAAACACAGCCTGTGATGTTCATCCAAGTATGAATCTAAGCACACCCATGTACATTTCATTATGTATTATGGCTAAAAATATTCCATTGTTTATAAATGCCACATTTTACCCTGGGAGAACAGGGCCTCAGATCACTGCTGACATAATGGCTCCTGATTTCCGACCTTGGAAAAGTGATACTAAAAATGTGTATCTGAATCCTTTTGTGCAAAAGTCCTCAAAATTAACATTTCAAATTACATTAAGAAAGTTTCAAAAATCATAGCAATCTAAAACTTAAAATTGAAATTTTGAACCAACACAAATAAAACAAGATATTATAATGAGAAATGCATTTCTGGACACTTTGGGGATATTTTAGATTTCAAAAGGATGTTTTTAATTTTTCCAGAGGCCAAAAATCATGCTGAATTTTATCTATTAATATTAACAATTCTCTCACAGGAATACTGAGCATTTATTATTATTTATCATTCTCAAAATTTGTTTCATTATTTATTTTCTTTCTGAATTGGAAATTTATCATCTCTAGGCAATAGAAAATCTTCTGCCTTAAAAAGAAAACCTATTAATTTTCCCAACTGATAATCACTCTGTCTTTATCCTATATATGTTAGCACAACATAACTTTCAATGAAAGACTCAAAGCACTCAAATACATCAAACACACTCAAAACACATATAATAAGGTGGAACTAATCAAGAGGTAGCATGACTTTGATATGAATGTAGACTAAGAAGACTGAGATCTATGTTGAAAGCAAAGAGAAGGATATGATCAAAGCCTTCATCAAAGTCTTTTTAAACTTGGCAGTGTATGAATTGCCTGCATAGTAACCAAATACAGCAAAAATCTGCAGTCTGGAATAAATGACAGATTCAAATGAAATATCTGCCAAAATCAAAACCTGGAGCAGGGTCTGCATTTCTCAGGGAGGCGAGTTCTACCTAGGTACAACTGAATGCATTTTAACAAGTGTTTCTGGCAATAATAAACTACAGCTTTTGAAGAGTGAGGGGTTTTACTACTTTTAATTTTTTGTATTTGTATAAATTTACTAGATATAAGGCCAATTTTGTTATATTCGTAGATTGCTTAATGGCCAAGTCAGGGCCTTTTGGGTATTCAACCTGACATACTTTGTGCTTATTATGTAATTGATCATTATCCAGTCCTTCCCACCCCCTCACTCTTCCAAGTCTCCGTTGCCTGTCATTCTGCTCTCTATGACCATGTGTACACATTATTTAGCTCCCACTTATGAATGAGATCATGCAATGTCCGTCTTTGTCTGACTTTTTCACTTAAGATAATGACCTCCAATTCCATCCATGTTGCTGCAAAAGATACAATTTCATTTTTTTTTTTAACGACTAAAAAAAAGAATCCCATTGTGTATAAATGTCACATTTTTTCTGTTCAGTCATTCATTGCTGGGCGCTTAGGTTGATTCCATATCTTTACTGTTGTGACTAGTGCTACAATAAATACAAGTCCAGGTAACTTTTTAGATTTTTTGCTATTGACTGATTAACTGATGGTAATATCCAGAGTCTTGAGAAATGCATATTTTAACTGAATTACCTATATTTTGTCTTTGAAATATTTCTTGATTCTGTGAGAGCTTAAAACAGATTTATCTTTTATAATAATGTGTTTATTATAGTTATGGGGTACAAGTGAGGATTTACTACTTAAGTAGACTGCATGCAGGTGATGTTTGAGGTTCTAGCTGGCCCTCACTCCCTCTGGCAGTAGACCAAGTACCCATTGTGTTATCACATCCAACATACACATGAAAAAATGCTCAGCCTCACTAATGATCAGAGAAATGCAAATCAAAACTACAATGAGTTACCACCTAACTCCTGTAAGTATGACCATCATTAATAAGTCAAAAAACAGCAGGTGCTGGCACAGCTGTGGAACAAAAGGAATGCTTACATTTCTAAGACAAAATGGAAGTGAGTTCAACCTCTATGGAAATCGGTGTGGGGATTTCTAAAAGAACTAAAACAGATGGTCTCTAGATAATTTTAATAATAAAAATAAGAGTATTATCCTACATATAAACCTCAAACATGTTGTATCCTTGTTATTATATATGCAGCTTTTTACAACACTGATAATAAAACTTTTAGAGAATTCACATGGAAGCAAAAACAGATCATTTGTTTTTTTGCAAATTCCGATTACTGCAAATTGATGTGTATATTCTAAGACCCGTTGAAGGCTTATCCATGACACCCAAAGAGAATTTCAGTTCTCATAGGTAAGAGAAGAAAGGCATTGTGGGTCCAACACATTGCCTAGTTATTGGGCTACTCTTGGAATTACTGTCCACTTTAAATAATTTTAATCTTTCCCTTCCTTTCTCAATTTCCATAGGCCATCGGGACTAGCCACTTTCAGTCCAGCTTTTGTGATGTCATTCCTCTGATATCATTCTAACATAGCATCCTGCAAATTAGACTTAGTATTCTGAAGCATTGGAATGGGATCTTATTATCAGTCACTGAGTCATACTATCCGAAACTTTTACTGTCACGCATATATCATAATGAAGGCACAAGTAACAGTGTTCAGAATCTAGGAAACTGTTCATGGGAATCTGAGGTAGTCCTATGAACATTCCTAGGTAAAATCACAAGTGTTGTTATAAATAAACCAGTCATAATCTGCTGTTGTGAATATGTCATTCACTCATCACCTTTTCTGCCTCTGCATTTTCCAGTTCATTTTGCCCAAAGTATGATTTTCCACAGAGTCTATGCAGTTCTAGTCCTATTGTCTTTCTGACTTAACAAGGATAGGATTATGGCAATAACTGTCTTTTCCTGACTATCGCCTGTGCTCTTGAAATTGTAGAGGCCGAGGTGAGTGGATTGCCTGAGCCCGCAGGTTTGAGACCCGCCTGGGCAACTTGGCAAGACCTCATCTCTACAATAAATCCAAAAAAAAAAAAAAAAAATCAGCTGGGCTTGGTAGCGCACGCCTGTAATTCCGGCTACTCAGAAGGCTGAGGTAGAAGGATCGCCGGAGCCCAGCAGGTCAAGGCTGTGGTGGCCGGGAGCGGCCACTGCACTCCAGTCTGGGTGACAGAGTGAGACTCCAACTCAAAAAAAAAAAGAAATTGTGGTCCTTATGTGATAAATTGTGACCATGCCAAAGAGAGCCAGAAAGAAGTCTTGCCCTCCTTATCTTTTTCTGAATTCTCTTCCCTATTATGACTGGTCACATGCTGGAACCATATTAAATGTTGTTGTTGTTTTTCCAGATCTCAGTGTTCACCAAATTTATTTGTCAGTTTCTTCTTCTAGAGCCAGAGCCTAATATCATAGCATTGTAAAATTCCCAAAGCCTTTTTCATACAAATATACATTTTCTTTACAAAATAGAAGAACTATTTCCTAAATTAGTTTGCTTTTAACATACATAGATATAAACACAACCTTTTTGGTGTGTTTTTATTTTTAAAGATTTCAAAAGTATAATCACGTATGTATTTGTTTCAAATACACACTTATCACCATGGTAATACTATGGCAACATCTTATCTGATTATTATTTGATCAGGTTAATTTTTTGTTTTTTACAGCTCTTGTACAATGATACAAAACTATTGACAAAAGGAATTTGACATTTTATCTTTGCATGTAAAAAATGTTCCCCGATTACATTCATTTCTCAGTATCCTACTCAGGACCATGAGAAAATCAGATTTTACAGTGGGAAAGAGAAAATGGACAACTTGGAATTCTCCAAGAAAGTCAAATCTCTCACCTCCAGATCACGTTCAGAATCACTTTCTCATGTGCAAACTAGAACCTTCTTAACTTTCCACATGCTGTATTTTCAACATTTGAAAGTCATGTTATTTTTCCTAACACCATTTTCTTGATTCCTACAGTGATTAGGACAACAGAGGAAACTTAAAACAATCTCAATTAAACTTTTGTCAATGTCACCTTTGTCTCCATCAGACATTATGCAACAAACGTCACAGAACTTCTTTCCCACCTATGTGCTAAAAACACAAGCTAAATTCTGTCATTGTTTTCTCCTGAAATGTTTGGCAGTTTTGCTTCTTCTTTTTTTTTTTTTTTTGTCCCAATCCCATCTGTCTGTTTACAGCTGCTTGGTTGCTTTTGTCTTCATAGTTTAGCTTTCACAATCAATAATTAAAAGTTTTTGTTGTTGGTACATAAAAATTTCCCAAGCCCCAAATTCGAGTGCTCTTTTCTTCCTTTCTGCCCCAGCTTCAGGTATTCATTCTTAGGATAATATCAAATGGATAAAACACTGAGAATTTTTAACATTAGTATTTTTAAAATTAATTTAAATATATAAATCCATTTACATATGTGTGTGTGCAAAAGCATTAGGTTTGCACATTTTAAAACATAAGCCTCTATGCTACCTTCAAATTTCTTTGAAGAATAACATGCATTAGAAATAAAAGTACACGGCTGGGCTTTGTGGCTCAACCTGTAATCCCAGCAATTTGGGAGGCTGAGACAAGAGGATTGCCTGAGTCCGTGGGTTCAAGACCAGCCTGGGAAACTTGGTGAGACCTCGTCTGTACAATAAAAATAAAAAAATTAGACGAGTGTGGAAATGGTCACCTATAGTTCCAGCTACTTGGAAGGCTGAGGTGGAAGGATTGCTGGAGTCCACCAGGTCGACGCTGGGGTGGCCATGAGCATGCCATTGCACTCCAGCCTGGGCAGAGTGAGACTCCAACTCAAAAAAAAAAAAGAAGAAAAAGAAAAGTGTGCAGATATTATTCATGAAAATAATTATGAGTCAAGTTATAAAGAGATTGTGACATTTGTTCAGTTGATTTCTAAATGATTCCAATATCAAAAACTTGACCATTGTTTCACTAGACTCTGGTGTGGCCATGTGCTCTTTGAGCTGTGGCTACTGCCATGTTTCCTAATCTCTGGAAAGGTGAATCTCTCTCTCTCACTTACTTTCTGAATAAACTATATCTCTAATCTAACTTCTGTGCAATTCTTCACATCTTTCAAAAAGATTATATTTTCTAATATAAAAAAACATTATGGGCATATACACAGCATTTAAGTTTATTATTTATCGGAAAATTATTCCTCTTGAAAGGGCCAAAATGAAGTGGTAGATAAACTAATGTCTTACAATTTTAAATATGAGAAAGGAAGCATAGAGACACAAAAATGTATATGCATATTAATGAATATAATTACCTCCTGAAATCTACATTATCTTTAGAACAGCAGGTGTGGATGAAAAGAGGTATGGAATTTGTCTATTTAAATTCCAATTCACAATTAAACGTGAAAGACAAAACTACTCGGAATACCTTAAAATATGTCTGGATAAAAATAAATGATTGGAAGCTTATGAATGCGTATATGAACAATGAGTACATATTTGGTTTGGAATTTTAAATCCTTTTTTTGGGAGGGGAAGTTGCTATTTTAATTGCAAAGTCTAAATGCCTTGAGATATAATACCAGAGGCGATCTGTTACATTGAGTGATTTAGGGACTCTATATGAGGCATATTGAGGGAGTAGTTGCAATCAAAAGTGAAAAGGAAAAAATAGTTCTAAGCAAAACTATAACAAAAATAACAATTAGCTGTAACTGTAACTACATGGGTTGACCAGAAAGTCAGAGCAAATCCCGATCCCTATGTCACCAACCTACTATACTACCCACAGACTTCTCTGGGTGAATTGCCTAAATCACCGGCCCACACAACTGCTGGTCAATTCCTGGTGCTTGTGAAAAGCTAACGTGGCGAGGTGACTCCAAAAGTCTCATCACCACAGGATCTGCTGATAGAAAATTGCCTCCATCAAAAGTCTCAAAGTTAGGACTGACTGGATTTGCACCAAGATAAACTCCCCAAATGTAGTTCCTTTTTTATATCAGAGTATAGCAAGATGGATTTCACAGGTGGACAGAGGTTTTCTTGTAATCAAATATAGCTGAAGTTAAGCTGTTTCCAAAATTTTCTAGAATTAGTTGCATTGCTGTACCTGTTCATATCTATAAGATTCAGCATTATTGTTATGAAATGGTCTTATTATTTCATTTAATTCATTACAAATGATACTGAAGATTAAAATAAGCTTAAATGAGTTGTGCAATACACTGGGATCACTGAGCTAAATTTTACCTTGTTTGATTGATACTCTGCTAAGGTAGAATCCTCTATTTTGATGCTATTTAATACAAATTACTCTATACTGCACATTACATTTGAAAAAGTGGCCTGCCACAAATTAAAAAAGAAGATCTTTTAAAAATATAAACATATCTAGGGATATACATTTAACTTTGATTTTATACAAGGATGAGAGCATTTCAAACGTTATTCAGCTGACAGGGTTGAGTACACTCAGATGGGAATAGTTGGCCAAACTTTTGTTATTCGTATTGTGACATCTCCTGAGCACAGCAATAAAGAAAGTGACTTTAATAGATATTTACATCCATATATAGCCAGTAGCTTTCTGCCAACTATATTTTGTCATTAGTTTTCTAAATACTGCATGTTTACATTTTTGTTTTCTCAGCCATTCTAAAATGCTCATCCCTCTGAAAGCTGCCAAATGTTGAAGGTCTTTTGTGTATTTCACAACAAATCAGATTTAATATCACCAGTAAACAATGCAGACAATGTTACCCTTAATGAAGCATGTCAGTGATATTTTCAAAGTGGCAATAAAAACATTCATTTAAATTTATAAATGTAGGATTCTTAAAAATTTATGGGAAAAAATAACTTGTTAAAAGTCTGCTTGAAAGTAAAAAATAAAATAATTAGAATTCAGCCTCAAAATACTTGCTCAGAATAATGCTCATAGGTATCTGGAGGTTTTCTGGAAATCAAAGCTATAAATTGAATGTTCTTTTACAGCTCATTATTATAAATAAATAATGGCTTTTTTTTTTCTTAATGTCAAAAGCCAGAGCAACTAAAGCTTGGTCCTTGCTTGACAAACATTTCTGTCAGCATGCAAGACCAAGGTCAACTGTTTTGGGCCAGGCTAGAGAGGACACTGGTGCTGGGTTGGATACACAGGCATGACTGCCGAGCAATTCCCATTCCAGATGTAGGGGTCACCATGCCAGCCAATCCTGCAATTCAGGCTGTCAAAAAGCATTAGAGCAAATGTATTTGCAACAATAAAAATGGCATAAAATAAGACCTTGGAACCAAAGTTGAGAAGAAGAGGAAAAAAATTAATGTTGTTATCTCAAAACCTAATGTTTTCAGGGAGAATAAAAAGGGCAAAAATAACACATTTTTGGCTCTAAGTGGCTAAGCAATATGTCAAAGTACTCAGGAGTGTGTTTTAGGATCAACACTTGCCTAAGTACTTGCCTATTATCTTTCAAACAGCATCTAATGTGGTTCCTTTGTTTGTTTTTCTTCCTATTGACCTAATTTACGGCTTGTGGGAGCCATTGATTTAACTGAAAATTCAGTAATTTAATCCAGTCGCATAAGAGAGAGTACACACTAGAAAATGGGAAGGATCATATTGCCTAGAAGGCAGTAGATTACCCCTGAAAGTTTTTCATTTTTCTGTTGGAAGGTGGGGGCAGTGCTAGTCATTATCTGAGAGCAATTGGTTTCTCTCCTGAATTCCAATCTTGAAGTATGCATTCATCTGTAATAATATAAATATTCATGGTCGGTATTGGTGACTCATTTGATATTTTCAGTGTCTTTTTGTTTGCTTCAATATACAAATGTTGTTTTGAGCTTAATACATTCCCAATAGATCAATAAGAAAAAATTTACATGTCAAGAAGACTTGAGTTTTAAAACAAATTTATTCGAAGGATTCCTATTAAGTTGAACTTCATGCAAAAGATTTAGAACTAGGCAGTGATATTGTTTGTCTTTAAATTCAGTCTTTGGTGCCTTACAAAGGCAATGAATTGTACTCTGTACATTTTATTAAATGGGAATGATTTGAATTAGCTGACGCTATCAGGATGAAGCAGTTAAAATTTCTAATTGCCTTGATTTCAAGTGAAAGTACAGATCAAATTATCTTTCCTAGATCTGTTGTCAAAATGGACTAGTGCCCCGAATAACACTATGAAAACCATACTACAAGCTGGGCTCTGTGGCTCAGCCTGTAGTCCCGCCCCTTTGGGAGGAGAGCCCTGGACACTTCCTCCTGCATACCCACTCAGTCATGGCACTCACACACCCACTTGCTCACAGACAGGTACACACAATTTTCCATACACTCCCTCACTCACACTGGGACTCGCATAGGCTGACTGGTTCTGCTATTATCTTCCTCCCTTCCTAAACATCCAGGATCTACAAGGAATTCAAATGTGCCAAAAGGAAACTAATAGCCCAATTAAAAAGTGGGCAAAAGACATAATAGACACTTCTTAAAAGAAGATATACAGGTGCCAACAGACACATGAAAAAGTGCTCAGCCTCACTAATCATCAGAGAAATGCAAATCAAAACCACATTAAGATACCACCTAACCCCATAAGAATGACCATCATTAATAAAACAAACAACAACAGATGCTGGTAAGGATGTGGAGGAAAGGGCACACTTCTAGGCTCGTGGCAATGCAAACTGCTTCAATCTCTATGGAAAACACTGTGGCAATTTCTAAAAAAAACTAGAAGTTGACCTTCCATATGTCCCAGCAACCCCCCTGCTGGGAATATACCCGGAGGAATTCAAATCATTCTACAAAAAAGATACCTGCACATTCATGCTTACTGCAGCACTACTCACAACAGCAAAAGCATGGAACCAACTGTGTTGCCCATTGAAACTGACCTGGATTAAAAAATGTGGTACATATGCACAATGAAATATTAACACAGTCATAAGGGACAAAATTATGGACTTTGCAGCAACTTGGGTGGGTTTGGAGTCTATAATACTCAGTGATCTATCACGGAAACAAAGAAAGAGTACCACATGTTCTCACTTATAAGTAAAACCTGAACATTTACCATACTGTAAGAAAGGGATTGGCAGTAGCGGGATACTGCTGGGTTGGGAGGGGGGATGTAGCTTCAATAGGGTACCTGATATCAAACCAATCAAAGTGAGGACCAAAGCGAGGCCCAAACTTTACGTGTATGATATCCACTTGTATATCTAATCCTGAATTGTACCCCACATCTTTCAAATTAAGAATTTAACAAAAACTGAGCAATGGAAAAACAGTTTTGATAGGTGTACTTCATCAAATGGAGTGTATTTTGACTGAAGTTTAAAATGCAACAATAAATACACTATTTTTTAATAAATAAATTCTGAGTTCTAGGGGGTCCCCTGTCATAAGTTATATAGGTGTGTGAACATTAAATCTCTTGATTTAGCCGGGCTCGGTGGCTCAGCCTGTAATCCCGTGCCTTTGGGAGGCTGAGGTGAGTGGATTGCCTGAGCCTGCAGGTTCGAGACCTGCTTGGGCAGCGAGACCTCATCTCTACAATAAATCAAAAAATCAGCTGGGCGTGGTAGCGCATGCCTGTAATTCCGGCTACTCAGAAGGCTGAGGCGGAAGGATCGCCGGAGCCCAGCAGGTCGAGGCTGCGGTGGCCGGGAGCGGCCTCTGCACTCCAGTCTGGGCGACAGAGTGAGACTCCATCTCAAAAAAAACAAAACTCTTGATTTAATGTTTGAGCATATTTCATGCAAATAATTCATATAATTGCTGCTTATTTTGATAAATATGTATTTTCAAATCATCTTATTTTGCTCTAGTAATTACTATATTTTAAATACCATTCATCATATGTAAAATTTATCAAAGGATACGTATGCAAATATTTTGATACAGGTGACCCTTGAACTATATGTGTTTGAATTGTGGGCATCCACTAATACATAGATTTTTTTCAATAAATAAAGTCAACTTTTCTTATAGTCAGTCACTTTCTGCATTCTCAACAAAAGGCCTATCAGCAATATCATATTTCCAGGAAATAAAGTCCCTATATACACAGGGCTCACTTTTTGTATCCTAGGTTCAACAGAAACAACTGCAGAACTTGAATATGAATGGATTTTAGAATCTGTGCGGAGAAAGTGAAACCAATTTTCTGAAGATAATGAGTAACTTAACTTTCAATAATTTTCATTTTCTTCTTTATGTATTGTCAATTCCCAATAATCTATTTTTTACTGCATTCTGTAAACATAAAAATGCATGGGTAAATGTAGCAATTATACCAAAGGAATCTTTTGTCCAACTAGTGAACATTAATCTCTTGCATGTGGATGGCAGGTTTTAAAATTTTTTAGTTGACAGAAAAACATTAAAGGCACATACACTTGAAAGAGTTAAAGTCCTGTTAACATGCTGCTGATAAAGATTTAACACAGTTCAAATATCCTTATAGTGAACTGTCAATACTTGTTGATAAACATTTTTGAAGTCAAATTTGAAAAATTAAATGAAGTAGAGACTGAGAAATGCAAAGTATTAAACATGAGTGAGAATGGAGTTTATTCATTTATTCACTTACTCAGCAAAAGTTTATATAGGTCTCACTCCACCACACATTGATATCCGCGCAGGGATATTATTGTGTAAGACAACAGTCAAGCTACTCCCACAAAGATGTTTAGTCTAGCGGGGAATAACAAAGAATATCTATAAAAGCATGTAAAGGAAATAAATGTCTGAACAAATTGTACTTGATGCGTTAAGTGGCATTTTTATAGTCTTAACAATTAAAATCTACCTTTATTTGGAGAAAAAAAGTTTTCTCAGTTGCAAAGGGCCTAATGGTAACAAACAAAAGAGTTCAGAATCTTGAGAAAGTATGATTCAAGTATAATTACTTTGAGGGTTAGACCTTGCTATGAAGATCAAGGAGGGCCCATAATATCCCAGCACTAAGGAAATGTTCTTAAATCAGTAGAGAGCTGCTAGGGGTGTGTGGTTAGAAAGGGATGTGCATGTAAGAAAAGTGTTTCTTACAAAGACATGTTTTACAAAGCATCCATTATAAATTGTATAGTGTTAACTTTATGTGCATATTGTGTAAAAGATCATCAGAGACTTATTTTAGTTTACTTATTAAGAACATTTCTAATTATATTCAAGGCCTATGTCTTACAAAATGTTTAGGAATTTAAATCCAGTCTTTACTTTTGTATCCATTCCTGTAATTGAACAGTAAATAAAATATTGGTATGAAAGCTACTGTCTTTGAAATAATTATATTTTGATGATGTCAATACTGTGAGGATATGGTGGGAGAAGAGATTTTTATCACATTTCATATTATAGGGTTCATTAAGAGTTCAAACTTAACTAAACACTATGTTTCTCACTGTTTTTTTGAAGAAGGTATAATAAAGTAAGCAGCAGTAACAACAAATCACAGTCAATAAACAGTAGAAAATTTGTCAGTATTTTGCTAGATGTTCATGAGACCAATTGTTGAACTAATGTCTTCTGTTAAGTAAAGTGGGTTCTGCTTATATCAAGAACAGATTTGGATATGATTCTATTCTATTTTGTAACCTTAGGTGTTTTAGAAAATCCAAGGCAAACACATGAGAATCAATAATTCACTAAAAGTGAATGGGATTCACTAGGTTTACAGGTGCCATTCATCATGTCTACTTGGCCTATTAGATCTGTCCCCAATACAATACATCCATTTCATGTAAAACAATTTTTTATGTTCTTGAAATGGTTTTTTTCCCCTTGCGGTAGTCATCGGTCATAGATGAAAACAGTGCATGGTATGTAGTAAGTGCTGCTCGATACTGAAGCATAAAATGCTTTAAAAATATGATTGGATTTAGTGGTCATAACAATGATAAACTGTGTGAACTGAGCCAAATAAATGCCCTGACACTTTACACTGCTTGGCC
Source organism: Cephalopachus bancanus (assembly GCA_027257055.1). Classification (NCBI taxonomy): domain Eukaryota; kingdom Metazoa; phylum Chordata; class Mammalia; order Primates; family Tarsiidae; genus Cephalopachus; species Cephalopachus bancanus. Next base: position 534,818 of record JAPVLO010000074.1, read on the forward strand.
AAGATGCATCTTCTACACTTTGCCTATTTATACCTCAACTCTTAAGTTTTTCAACAAAGCACAAACCACCCAGCGTTAACTAGCAATGGAGTTTCTGGGAAATACACACAAACAGTGAGTTACAGTGACACAACCACTTTGATATATTGCTCAAGCATTAAAGGGCGTTAGTAGTTGTTGCTATAAGAATATCTTCTTGTTATTGGAAGAAGCAAAAAACTCCACTAATTTCTGGTATTCTACTTCTGAAATTTGCATATGTTTTCAATTGATTAAATTGGTTTAAAATGTAAATGACAATAATAGTTCACAGCCCTACAGAGCTAATCTTTTTCAAAATGTCTTACATTGCTATTTCATTTTATAATTTTAGTAGCTTTTGCAGTCATCTTGTTTGGTGAAAATAAGTGCTCTGAGGATACATCAAACAATTCAATTCATAATGAAAACTATTATTTTTGATCATTTCCAAATCGTATTTTATGCCTAGGGAGCCAAGCTTCTTATTAATATTGAGGTATCTCTTACTGTTTTGTGTCACTACTCCTAATTCTCACAAAAAAGGATAGGACAGATAGAATTATTTGTTTGTTTGTTTGTTTGTTTGTTTATGTAGTGAAATGATCTGAGATTCAGGAAGGGTGAATGACTTGTTTAGCATAGCTGGTCAAGTCTGGACATGAACAGTATGAAATTCTTTTTATAGCATACTACCTAACAGTTCCTAAGCAGTGTTTTTGTGGCACACAGGTCAGTTAACTTGACAAATTCATTTAAAGTGGGTATTGCCAGTCATCACAATCATTAAAATAGTGTTATTACAATGAAATTCTGTCATAAATAGAAAGAACCAAATGGAGAGTGTTATGGTAACAAACGGGAAGCCATCATTTTCCAATTAATAAAGAAACATTGTTATTAACACCTTAGGAGAAATGCCCCTAATTATCTTTGTATATTTTACAAAAAAAGGTCTTATGCTTTGATTTTAGAACTTTAAACCTACACATTTATCATTTGATTTCTTTTTCAAGATTTAGTAAAATAAACTGGATAAGCAATTCTAGCAATATATGAAAGGCAATGTCATTGCATGATGTTGGAATAGCTTTCATTTAGTATTTAATTAACAAAGGAAAAGGCACTAATGACAAACATTCATTTAAAAATCCTTTCATTAGCAGAATAAATTAGATGCTTATGATACATTTTAGCAGGTGAGGATCCATTTCTAGTAAGGTCTAAAATTGCTAGTGTCAACTTGACAACTTGCTTTTATGGAAAAGAATTTTCAAAGTGATCATGGCTCTTTTCAAAGAATACTCAATATGTTTGTGAGGTGTGTAATATAAGCCTGAATATTTGAGAGAGAGAAAAGAATGAAATCGACATATTTTAAGGGGTGACTCCCGTGATTGTGGAGGCTGACAAGTGGGGATTCTGTAGAACTGGCCACAGGCTTCAAACTCAGGCAAGTGTTAATGTTACAGTCTTGTGTTCAAACTGCACAGCCCAGCACGCTAAAAACTAATCAGATTTTTTTATGCTACAGTCTTGAGAATCTCTTCTTCTCTGGCGGTCTCCAGCCTCCTTTCTCTTCAATTGATTGGTTTAGGCCAAATAACAGGGTCCCATAGCCAAACTCAAATGTAAAATTACCCATTAGTTAGGAAGTAGAAGGCTCTGACATTTTAGAAAATGAAAACTAGCCCAGCTTCCAAGCAGCCCTGGCACATTTCTGTCCCTCATCTGTCAAGGCTTCCCATTTTTAAAGCAACACCATGCTCTGCCCAAACCCCACAAACCTAGTCAGCTTTCACGTTATAAAAATGCCAGAAAAGTCCCCCAGACTGTGTGGAAGCAGACATTGAAGGGAAGAGATAATGTAGAGATAATGTAGATTGCTTACCAGGTGCCTTGTAAGTTTATTTATTCTCATCAGAGAGAATGTTCACCACACACACACACACACACACACACACACACACACACGTGCACACATGCACCCAGTTATCAGAAGAAAGGCTAATGTATGAGGGAAATAATGTCTGCATCTTCAGTCCAAAATCAGTTTTTCTTAGCAACTGTCAACCCATTAGAGGACAGATTCAAGGCTGTTTGTGCTATCAACTAAATCATTATAAAAAGCCATGTATATAATTGTTTAGAAAGAGAGCTTAATGAAAATATCATTCTGATTACATTGGGAGATAAAAGGTCAAACTAAAATAGATGAGAGAGTTCTAGAGCAAAGCATCTAAGAGATGCACCGTACAACATGGTGACTATGGTATTCTTGATGTATTCTGATCAATAGATGCAGGAGAAACATTTGCAGAGACAGTTCAAATTAGCAGATGCTCTTAGTGAGCTATCAGCATTATTTTAACAATTTAAAGTAGGGAGAAAATAAATGTATTCTGAAATGTACTATGTATTATCTAAAAGATGAATAAGAGGTGGTACAGAAATAAGGATGCTGCTGCTGGTAAAAATAAAACCATACACAGATCACTTATTTTGCAAAACACTTTTACATAAAGCATTTTATTTTGACCTCAACACAATTAAAAACTGCTGCAAAAAAATGTTTCCTTTGCACATTTTACTCATTATATGGGAAGAATATTTTCCTTAAAATAAAATAATATATTCTTCTCCTTTTATGCTTATCAAAAATTATATTTATAGTTATAGCTACCATTTTTGAACAATTTTAACCACTTTCTGACAGAATGTATAGACAAAAGCAGGATAGTAGTATAATATACCGAATCAGAAAACCAAGTAGGTTTTCCTCCAAGTTTCAAAAATTAAATAGAAATAAGTGATTTAAATTTCTCTATATGCAAGGACTGAGTGAACATGAATGTTATTGAGAGAAATAGCTAATGTTGGTACTTTATATAGCCTATAGCATATTAGAGAATGAACAAGCATTAATACCATAAACAACAACATTCAGTCAAAATGTTTTAGAAATTTTCAAAGATATGTGGCTTATTTTTTTGTAGTTTGAGTATCCCAGCTTAGACATTGTCAAGAAATGTTTGTGATGCCAATGGAAGTGGAATATACCTCTCCTTGCCCCTGTAGAGTGATTAAGATGATTGATTTTTTTTAAAAAATATTGCAAAATCCACCACCTAAAAGAAAAGGCCCAGGCAATCATGCTGTATACTTAATCAAAAGCAATATAGGAAAGATATCTTCACTTTTAGATAATAAACATAGCACACATTCAACGTTTTACAGATTAAGAACACTTCTGTAACGATATATTGATAAACACTAAGTATTTAGATGAATATTAATTAAATGCAGTAGAAGACACTGACCTTAATATGCACAATAAAAATGAGAAGAAATAAAATGGTCAGAGAAACTTAGAGGCTCAACAGAATGTATAAGAAGAGGGAACTAGACTAGTTTGGAAGAAAGACAATACCCTGTCTATAGTTGCAGTGTTTGGAATCAGTATTTGATTATTTGAAGAGAATTAAAAGTTTAAATTATGATGAAACCTGTTCATTTTTTCAGGGATACTCTATAATTAATCTTAGAATTGTTTGCGACAAAAAGTTAAATTCTAAGTCTTTGGTGTGCATTCAGCCATACAACTGATTTTGCAATGCTATACGGTATTTTCAGTATTTCATAGTGATTATTTCCTTTTATACTCATTCCAAATCTAACCTAAAATATTTAACATTTTATATGCCTAATGCACAAATAATACATTATTAATACTTGTCCCGTGTTACACAGCTAGGCAATAGAAGAGCTAATACTTAATCTTTAATACTTTCACTATAAAAATTAGATGTTTAAAAACGAAACTGTGTAATCTAGTTGCCTATTATGTCTACCTCAATCTACACTATTTTCCCACTATGATTCTATATCTCAAAAAATGTAGGAATTATTAAAATTCTACCTTTAGTGGCAATGCCATTCGATTTACTGATATGTGTATTCAATCTTACTACTCAAACCTTAAAATAAGTACATAAATTTGGAAAAAAATCCATTGCTCTAAATATAATTTCACCCAGTGCATCCTACTTCCTACATGTACCCTCTAAATGGTTGCCCAGGCTTTCTTGAACAAACAATAGCTTACCTTCCAATAAAGCCCTCTCAGCCTTAGAAAGTTGTTACAATGGCTGTGGCTATGACCAATTGATTTTTTTTTTTCCCTGAACATCCCTTGTTGGGAGCCAACATCTATAGCTACATGGCTGAGGCCTGTAAAGGCCCATCTGGAAGATCGCCTCTGACATAGGATATCAGTTATACCTATAATATTGGCGTGTGATTAGTGACCAGTGTGCATACATGGCAGTAAAACTTATAAGTAAAATCTCTGTATGCCTGATGAAAGGTTATACAGCAGAATGACCTTGTCCTTTCTAAATCTTACTTCTTTCTAGATATTTTTTAACTTCTATTCCTGGTAGACTAATGAGTCAGCTCTTGTTCCCAAAGGCAGTTTCTCCTAGGATTAAGATTAGAAACTAAATTATCATAATAGTTTTATTGCCCCGCCTTTTAGCCGGGCAGGGTGTTTTTCTTCAGGACGTTTTTCTAGTTTCGTTACATGCCGAAACTCTGCTTCAGCCCGTGGCCATTTCCATAGTAACTGCGCAGTCCATTATCCAAGAGTGTGGCAGACACTATTTGATTTTTAGAATAGACTTGTTCGGATAAAACATTCTTTTAAGACGATATAATTTCCATCGGAAAGATTTAAACAGTAATAAGCATTCATAGAAAACTTTTAGGTTTTGTTTAAGCTTTTTAAGTTTCCTTTTCTCAGATTATGACTTTAGTTCCCGTTCCTGTAGGCCAATTTTAAGATCCTTTGATTAGTATACCGAAACTTTCCCAACGCTGTAGTTTTTGCTTCTAATATGACAATAGGAAATTTTACACGTAACCATGTATTAATATACTAGGAAAAAAGATTTAAGTTTTGGGTTAAAGTCGTAGTTTTATTAAAATAGAATGAGAATTATAGTGTTATGATTCTAAAATCATACGTCAATGATAATTATAAGATTTAGAAAGGACAAGGTCATTCTGCTGTATAACCTTTCATCAGGCATACAGAGATTTTACTTATAAGTTTTACTGCCATGTATGCACACTGGTCACTAATCACACGCCAATATTATAGGTATAACTGATATCCTATGTCAGAGGCGATCTTCCAGATGGGCCTTTACAGGCCTCAGCCATGTAGCTATAGATGTTGGCTCCCAACAATCCCTTACCACTGTCCTTCCTCTAAGGGTATTTTAAGTACATGAAAAAAGTATTTTTCTAATCATAACATGTTTAATTCCTTTAACTTACTTATTTTATGGTGTTTTATATCCCCTTGCCATTGGGATCACTTTCATCTGTATGTTTTGCATGGAGACAGCATGGTGCAACAAAGTGAACAGAATATTTGGACAGAGACATTTCCTTAATCTTCAAATAGGATAACCTATGAAAAAAGTACATGAATTTTGTCTTACATGCTGACAGGCAGCATAGATTGTGAAATGAGTAAAAGACTCGCTGTCAGAAAATCTAATTCAAATTTTTCTCTGCTATTTATTAGACGTGTGACCTTGCAACAGTGATAGCTGCTGTGAGTTGAGTATTTTTCTCTTCGAGTTGTTTTGGACTAGTTTTATAAAAGAAATATTTCATATGATTAGTATTAATAGTATTTCTTTTTCAAATTGCTCACAAATCACATTTACACTTTTTTTTATCATCTTGTCATTCCCCTTTTGGTAAGAGATGTGAATGGGACAGCATATCTGATTGGGGTTAGTAGAATGATTCTGTAATCTCACCTTTTTTTTTTTGTTAATATTTTAACTCGTGAGGGACTAAATCTCATGAGACACAGCTTCTTTCTAGAGATCAAATTCACTAAACATATTCAAGTTTATCTTTTTTAAATTATAGACTTAGGAAGTAAAAATGAAGTTATGCTATATGAATATATTGTGCTTTGGCAAATTCAAGGCTTTTTGGGTTCTCATCACCTGGATAATGTACATTACATTCATTAAGAAATTACTCATTCCTCACCGCCTCTTAACTGTTACTTTCTTTCAAGTCTTTAATATCCATTATCCCACTCTTTATGTTCATATGTTTGCATTATTTAGCTCCCAGGCATAAGTGAGAAAATGTGGTATCTGACTTTCTGTTTCTGAGTTATTTCATTTAAGATAATAACTTCCAGTTCCATCCATATTGCTTAAAAATATGTTTTTAAATTTTTTATGACACAGTAGTATTTCATGGTGTATATATAATATACCACATTTTCTTTATCCAGCTATCAACTGATGGACACTCAGTTTGACTCCATGTCTTTGCCATTGTAAATAGTGCTGCAATAAACACATGAGTGCAGGTATAATTTTGGTATAATCATTTCATTTTCTTTGGATAGATTCCCAGTAGTGGAAATGCTGAATTGAATGACAGTTCCAACTGTTAGTTCTTTGAGAAATCTCCATACTGTTTTTCATAGAGGTTGTATTAATTTACATTCCCATCAACAGTGTATAAAGATTCTATTTTCTTCATATCTTTGCCAACATCTGTTGTTTTTTGACTTTTTAAATAGCCATTCTGACTGGTGTGAGATAATATTTCATCATGGTTTTAATTTGTATTTCTCTGATGATTATTAATGTTTAACACTTTTATATGGTTCTTGATCACTTATAGGTCTTATTTTTTTTTTTAAAGGTCTGCTTGTATCCTTTGCCATTTTTAGTGGGGGTATTTGTGTTTGCTGTTGTTGTTTTTGTACAGTTGTTTGTGTTTCTTGTAGATTCTGGATATCACACCTTGATAGGTGTGATAGGTTGATAGGTTGCACGATCCACAAACATATTCTCCCATAATTTAGGTTGTTGCTTCACTTTGTTGATGATTCCTTTTGCTCTGAAGAAGTTTTCAGTATAACTATGTAACATATTTCTTTTTTTATATTCTTGTGGCATTTTATTTTGAGGTCTTAGTAATAAATTCCTAGCCAAGGCCGATGTTCAAAAGAGTTTTTCCTAGGGGTTTCTTCTAGAATTTTTGAAATGAGTAGTCTGTAGTTTCATGTTTAAGTCTTTAATTTATCTTGCATTACTTTTTGTATGTAGTGATAGAGAGATTACAGTTTTATTTTTCTGTACATGGCAATCCAATTTTCCCAGTACCATTAATATGTCCTTTTCCCAGTGTGTGTTTCTGCCAACTTCATCAAGAATCTGGTGGCTGTAGGTATGACACTTATTACTGTGTTTTCTATTCTGTTCCATTGTGTCTATTTTTTATTCCAGTCACATGCTCTATCTGTTACTATAGCCTTGTAGTATAATTTGAACTTAAGTAATGTGATGGCTCCAGCTTTTTTCTTTTTGCCTATGATGGCTTTAGTTGAGTTTTTTAGACATTCCATATGAATTTCAGGATTTTTTTTCTAATTTTGTGAAGAATGATGTTGACATTTTAATAGGAATTGCATTGAATATATTGATAGCTTTGAACAGTCTGGATATTTTAATATTATTTATTCCTTTGATTCATGAGCATAGGATACTTTACCCTTTGTTTGCGTCATTTATTATTTCTTTCCTCAGTGTTTTGTAGTTTTCCATGTAGAGATCTTTCATCTCCACGTTAAATATATTTCTAGATATTTTATTTGCTATTGTAAGTGGGATTGACTTAACTTGGTTATTATTTGAGCATTATTGATATAAGAAATGCAACTGATATTTATACACTTATTTTGTATTCTGAAACTTTACTGAATTTATTTATCAAATCAAGGATTGTGTTTGGCAGAGTCTGAAGGATTTTCTAGGTATAAAATCTTCTTGTCAGTAAACAGAGATAATATGACTTCTTCCTTTTCCAGTTTGGGTGTCTTTCATTTCTTTTTCTTATCTGATAGGTGTAGATAGGTCTTTCAGTACTATATTTAACTATATTTAATGGTGAATGCGGGCATCCTTGTCTTGTTCCAGTTATTAGGGGGATGTTTTTATCTTTTTCTATTCAGTATGATGTTGGCTGTGGATTTACTTTATTTATTTATTATCTTAAGGTATATTCTTTCAAAACCTAGCTTGTTGAGGGTTTGTGTCATGAAGGATGTTAAATTTTATCAATTTTTGTTTTGCATCTACTGAGATAATAATATGACTTGGGTTTTTAATTGTTTTGTGGTAAATCACATTTACTTATTTGTCTATATTGAACCATCCTTTTTCCCTGGAGTAAAGACCACTTGATCATCGTGCATTCAAATTTAAACCACTGTCATTGTCCTGCAGCTAAGAACATTCATGAACAAATGTTGAGTCAAACATGTTTGAGTTTGTAGATTTGTCACTATGAAGCAATGTACTCTATGATAAATTTTAGGGTATTGGTAGAAAAAAATAGTATAAGATGTAGTTTTGTTATAGGTGGTCCTAGAAATAGTTAAAGGGTTTTTGAGTTGTTAGGAATTGTGGTTAATTAAATGATTGGATATTTTAAAACTTTTATCTCAATGATGGACGGAAAAGAAAAAGGTTAAAGCTGTGATTGCTAGTAGAGCCTATTTTTTGTTTAAGCAAAGAAATGGAGCAATTTAGTCATCATTGTCATTGGCAAAAATTGATATTTGGACAAATGGTATTGTGTGTGTCCAAACATGGCTTTGGAAGTCTTGGCTTTGTTTTGGCCCATTATGTTCACAGAGTTCCCTTGTCTGGGCAATTGTTTCTGTTAAACAGGAGAACACTATGGTCAGCAGACCAGGTCCTGGCTGAAATGGCCTTTTTTTCATATTCTTTGTTAACATTTTGGCAAATAAAGTATACTGAAGAGCATTGATACATGATAAGTATTTTTAAAATTTTGCTGATTAGGAGATGGCCCAGAGAATGCTGCTTATGGATTAGACAAGAGTGAGACCCTCCTTTATTTTTATTTTTATTTTTTACCAAAATAAGTTACTGAATCATCTTTTGCAATAATGTTGGTTTAAGATCATTTAACAGCCGGGCTCGGTGGCTCAGCCTGTAATCCCGCGCGTTTGGGAGGCTGAGGTGAGTTGATTGCCTGAGCCCGCGGGTTCAAGACCCGCCTGGGCAGCGAGACTTCATTTCTACAATAAATCAAAAAATCAGCGGGGAGTGGTAGCGCATGCCTGTAATTCCGGCCACTTGGAAGGCTGAGGCGGAAGGATCGCCGGAGCCCAGCAGGTCGAGGCTGCGGTGGCCGGGAGTGGCCCCTGCACTCCAGTCTGGGCGACACAGTGAGACTCCAACTGGAAAAAAAAAAAAAAAAAAAAAAGATCATTTAAGATTTTTGGATAAGTCACAACTTAACCCAGTTTTTGCCAAAAATAAAATGGTTATTAATTGAAGAAATAGATCCTCAAAGCCGAGAGCTTAGATTATCATGCAGCAAAATTATCCCAGATTCCAACTTGTTTTTTTTTTTTTTTATTTTTTAAAGATAGATATGATTTCTATTTTGTTTGTTAATTTGGCTTGTTTGTATTTGGTTTTATTTTGTTGTTTAACCTGGTTGTGGACTATTCTACTTGACTTGCAGTATTTATATAGTTAAAGTGAGAAGTATTGTTATAGCTCAAAATCTGTTTTGGCTAATGAGAGAAAAATCAAGACTTTGGCAATTGTCTAAGATAACTGATATGTTTGACTTTGGGAAAAGTTGTGTTACTTCTAAAGTAGTGATTTAAAAAGGTACAAAATCTATTGAAAATGCAAGCATAAATTATCTGAACAAGAGTAAGTCTCTTAACAGTCGGAAAAATATTCAAGTAGAGGTAAACAATTGCTGCAAAGCAGGCCGAAGTCACTTTAAATAGAGTAAACTGTCTACTGCATTAAGAATAGCTTTAACATGGTTCTAAATATTGATAGCTAAATTTCCTGGCAGTGTTTCAATTAAATCTGTCATTAATTTTTAGATGGAAAAAAATTCCTTAGACTCCTCAGTTTGAAAATTCTTGATGGAATAGATGCCCAGTAGGAAGGGGAAAATTCTGTATTTATTTTTACTTGGGAAATGTGAATTTAGATATCAACTCCTTGGAATTTTACTGTTCCTAATAAAGCTCTTTTTGATAATGTTCACTGATGTAGAGTTTCTCTCAAAAGTCATTTCTAGAAGTTCAGTACCACAGGGTTAATTTATGCAGATATCTTAGAAATTAACTTGAGCCTGTTAGTGATATTATTGATATTTTCCTCTTGTGGTCAAATGAATCCATGTAACATATAATTTATAATTCAGGAAATTAAGTAAAATAAAAATTAAATACATGGAACAATCTTTTATTAACTTACAAGAAGATGCCGTGTAGATCCCAAATGAAGTTTATATTGGTATAACCTAATGTAATGACTATGTTTAGGCCTGGGAATCTCAAGGGTTTTTGAAAGTTTTGCTAATTTTAGTTTTATTAATTTATAAATTTTCTTTACATTTTTATTCTTTTGGGTTGATGAGTTCAGTAGTCTTTCTGAATATAGGATAATACTTTGCAGAATTTTTTTAAATCTTTGATTTAAAAGATCTTTTGATCTCTCCCCGCTGCTCTTTAAAATAAAAAAAAAAAGATCTTATGGATTTTTTTTCTATTTCAATATCCTGCTGTGTTTGGTTTTTTTTTCTTTTCCTAGAGGTGCAAGTAAAAACAACAAGCCTATAATCCAATACCATTGTATGCTAATATTCTATTACCTTAAGCATTTGCAAGAAAAAAAAAACCTGCAGAAACTAGAACATTTATCTATATACATAAAATTTAAGTTTACTACTGAGATTCTACTGTTATAGACCACGTAAAAACTAACTACAACTTTTCCCTTCCATAGCCTTTTACTTAAAGAACAGTATCATATCTTTCAAAGTACAATCACTGCTGCAGAGAATAAAGAAGCTTCAAAGCCATAACATCACTAAAACACTGATGCCCTGAATCACAGTAGGCTTTATCGATCGGATATTTAAAAAAAAAGAAAAAAAGATTGCTTTCTGCTAAAAAGAGAAAAATCAAACGATTTTATTTTTCCTATTACAAACTTGAGTAACGCCTAACTTAACTTCAGTGATTGTTATGGACTTAATTGTGTCATCTTCCAAAAATTCATAGGTTGAAATTCTACCTCTCAGTGTCACCGGATTTGGAAATAGGGACTTGAAAGAAGTGATTAAGGTTAAATGATGTCATAAATGTAGGGTCCTAATTCAAGCTGACTGGTGTTCTCATAAGAAGAGGAAGTGACACAAGAAATGTGTGAGCACAAAGAAAAGGCCATGTGAGGACACGGTAAGTAGGTAGCTGTCTACAGGCCAAGGAGAAAGGCCTTAAATGAAACCAAACTTGCTAATGCCTTGATCTCGGACTTTTAGCCTACAAAACTGTGAGAAATAAATTCCTGTTGTTTAAGTATCCCAGTCTCTGTTCTTTTTTTTTGTTGTTGTTGTTTTTATGGCAGCCCTAGCAAACAAATATAGTAATTTATAAGTTTAATTCCACAGAAACTATCTATCTGCATTGTATGTAATAGAAATTGATTCTGATTTTATTAACATAGTCAGGTTTTTTTCATTTAAATGTTTCATTCGTCCATAAGGTCATGAAGTTTAACATTGTATAATATGCCTATTACTGGACTGCTATAAATATGAGTGGATTTGCTCTCTGACACTAGCACTAGAAACACTTTTGTCAAAATATTGATTTTCTGAGTTATCTAGTCCTTTTAAAAGTAAAGAAAATTTGAATGATAAATGCACAAAATCATGCAAAGAAATTAAGAATACGCTTTTACCGCTTTTATTCCCCCAATAAATACTTTAACATTTTTGTAGAACAAATCAATGGCCTGCAGCATTCTTATCAGTGCAATCTTAACTAGTGCCTAATGACTCAGCATCTACTCTGGGCCAACTTTGCCAGATAGAACCTTGGGAAAGATAATAACTATGCAGTTTAGCAGAGTAAGTATAATGTGAGTGTTTAATTCGATGGAGGCGCATGACTATTACACAATAAATGTACAGTATGTGCAAAGCAAAGAATAGGCTTCTGGGCACAGTTTGCACATTGCTAGATGTTCTGTAGTTTTTATAGTGGCAGGACATATACTCAAAAGAAGCAAGCAGAACAACTATGTTTGTCACATATACAAGCTTTGATCCAAAATATTGAAAATAGGTTTAGAGCATCCTTTCTCATTATCTCATTAACTTTTTTTCCAGATTGTAATAATGTCATAAAAATAATATGGTGAGGGTTCAATCCTTCAGCGCCAGAATCTCTCTCTCTCTCTTTCACACACACACACACACACACACACACACACACACACACACACACGTGTGCGCATGCACACACACGCGCGCCTAGGTCATACAAAGAATATTCTCAAAAATTAAAGACATTACAACTTTATAAAATGAGATTAGAAATGCATTGTGTAGAAATAGTTGCAGTTCACTTTAAAATACAACAATGGGAACGAAGAAAGCCATAGATGAATATAAAACAAATCCTTATGTTATACATGTAGCAAGATTGTTTTTCAGTTTTTACTATGAAAAGAGCTGTCCAAGTATGTTAGTGCATGGAAGAAAATGCCATTCATTTCTATGGATTTTTACACTCAAAAACTTGAAAATACATATTTATTCATATTTGCACAAAACTGGATAACCTAAGGATAAAATGAGATGTCGGAAAGAACTAGGAATAGAACATGAAAACATACTATAGTTTATTAAAAATAATGATACCTTATCAACCACTTCCAGGAAAAAAGGATTCATTGTCTTAAATGGAATCTTGATGTAATGATTGTGTGCTTTAATTTTTAGACTTCAAAGAAAGAAAATAGCTTTAAATGAAGATCTAATTTATAAATTGTGAGCAGATTTAAGGAAGAATCTTAGACATTATTGTCATTTCCAATGCCTAAGAGAAAACAAGAAAGTGAACAGAGAAATTGCTATAACAAGGCATTAAAGGTCTCTAGTATGAGGAAGTAGTGTTATTCTTGCTTCTTGGAAAAGAGACAAATTTATTTTTATTTATATTAATTAGGAAAGAAACTACTTATGGCATTTTGTTTTTATATTCTGCACTGAAAATAGAGCCAAACTATTGTTTTATACACTAGCCAGGAGCCAACCTTGCCAGATTTGAATTGTATTGGTGCAACTTTACCACTGTACACTTGGGTATGTTGGATCACAAACAGAAACACATTTTCTTTTCCTCAGTAGGGTTTTTTAGTTCACAGTAATTAACTCACTGAATCTGGCCAAATTAATAGACCAAATTATTGTTCATTGTCTGCCGTGGTTTTATTAATCACTGCTCCTCAAATCTAACTGAGGCCCAGATCTCTGTTTGGTAAGTCATGATGTATTTGTCTGTGTGAAGGACGGTCCAAGTTAATGTCTTCCATGATGGGAAGGGAAACAAACCTCTTCTTGGCCTTTAAGAGCTTCTCTTGTGCCAAATATAGAAAGCTAATAACTTGGACTCAAGATGTAAGCTGGCTGGCAAAGATCAGATTCATAAAAATTGAGTTACATAGAATATTTTGCTGCAGGAGTGTATTTCAAGTATACCTATGATAAATAACCACATGCAGTGTTTTCCATACTCATGGCATATCATAGTGATTGGTGACAATTTTGCATAAACAAAAAGTGTATAGAATTCACTGGCGTTTTCATTGCAATGAGCAATTCATCTGTCTGACCATACACTGTGTCATTACACGTGTTTTCTGTTCCTTAATTTGGATAGAGATAAAGTACTCAGCTGTTTATTTTAAAATGTTTATTGAATTTGTCCTTTTATGTCTGGCTTATTTTAAAGTTTATCCATGTTTCAGAAACTCATTCCTTTTTATGGCTGAATAATGTTACATTGTATATACTTGCTACATTTTGGGCATTCATTGCCGATAAGACACTTGGGTTGTTTCCATCTTTTGGCTGTTGTGAATAACGCTACTATGAATGCTGTTGTACAAGAATCTGTTTGGGTCCCTGTATTCAACTCTTTTGTGTATGTATCTAGGAAAGGCTATCTTAGTCATATAATAATGTTTAACTTTTTCAGGATCTGCCAAACTCTTTTCCATAGCTGCTGCACCATTTTACATTCCCATTAGCAATGTAAAAAAAAGGATTCCAGTTTCTCTACATCCTTCTCTTTCCAGTTTTTATTTTTATTTTTATTTGTTGAGTTGGATTCTCACTCTGTCGCCCAGACTGGAGTGCAGTGGCTGCTACCAGCCACCGCAGCCTCAACGGGCTGGGCTCCGGTGATCCTTCCGCCTCAGCCTTCCAAGTAGCTGAGACTACAGGCGCGCGCTACCACGCCCGGTTAATTTTTTTTTTTATTGTAGAGATGAGGTCTCGCCAACTTGCCCAGGCAGGTCTTGAACCTGGGGGCTCAGGCAATCCACTCACCTCAGCCTCCCAAAGCGCGGGATTACAGGCTGAGCCACCGAGCCCGGCCTCTTTCCATTTTTTAAAATATCCTTCCTAGTAAGTGTGAAGTGGTACTCATTGTAGTTTTGATTTGCATTACTTTAATGACTAATGATGTTGAGCATATTTCATGTGCTTATTTTCAACTTATGTATTTTTTTTGAGAAATATCTGTTCCGGTCATTTGCCCATTTTTAAATTGGGCTGGTTGTGTTTTTGTTGTTGAGTTGTAGTTTCTAAAGATATTTGCATATTATACTGATATCAGATATATGTTTTGCAAATATTTCCTTCCATTCTGTGGGTTGTCTTTTTTACTCCCTCACCACTTTTAAATCCTAACTCAAATGTTACCATTTCAATGAGACGTTGATTCCTTGATCCTCCACCCTATCCTGCCTTATTTTTCTTTTTATCGTTCACCACAAATAAATGTTTCTATATATAAGCATATTAATTATTACTATTACTATTTAATACTTTGTTTATTGTCTGTTTTCTCCAACCAAAATATGACGATTTTGTCTTTGTTTATTATTGTTGTATAATTAGTGCCCAACATAGAACTGGTGGACATTTAATAAACATTTATTGAATAATAATTAATGAATGGATGGATTTAACACAAAGATGTCTGTTTTGTTTTGTTTTGTTTTGTTTTTGACACAGGATCATCCTATCTTCCAGGCTGGCTCACCACAGCCTTGACCTCCTGGACTCAGGCAGTCCTTCTGTCTCAACATCTCAAGTAGCTGGGACTACAGGTGTGCCTCATTATGCTTGGCCCATTTTGTATTCTTTGTAGAGATGAGGTCTCACTATGTTGCCTAGGCTGGTCTTGAATTCCTAGACTCAAGTGATACTCCTGCCTTGGCCTCCCACAGTGCTGGGATTACCATTGTGTCCACCGCATTCTTTTTTTAATTGGGTAAATACACCACACAAAGAAAAGAGTATAGTGATTTGATAAATCATAAGATATAAGGAGAGTAATCTTTAATTCACCCCCAAGATCAAAAAGTAAGTTATTGTAAACAACTTATGCTTTCTTCAAATTACTACCTTCTCCCTCTAGTCACTCAGAAATAAACACTATTCTAATACTTCTGATAATATCTTTGTTGCTATATTTTGTGATTTCATCACCTAATAATTTATCTCCTAAACGTTTTTTATTGTTGCTAAACCATCATATAAATGTGTTTGGTATCTATTCTTCTGTACTTGCCTGTCACATTCACCATTACATTTGTAAGAGTCAAGAATGATGTATTTAGCTGTAGTTTACTTTCAGGTCTATATAATTTTCCATTGTATTATTGTACTATAATTTATATATTCTTCTGAAAGAAATTTGAGTTACTTCTATTAAAAAATTAAATTAAATTAAAAAATAAAAATAAAATTGTTTATTGAGTCCTTAGTTTAAAACTATATCTGTCCTCAAATAAGTCACAAGCTGGGAAAATGTATTAAAAAATTTATTATGAAGTTGATAAAAATTATGGAATATAAAATATTAGAAAGTTAACCAAGAAACCAAGACAGGTGCTGGGAGCTCTGAGTCTTCTTTGTATGTCTCAGATTCTTTCGAGATCATTGATTTACAGATAACTACTTTGTATATAAGATCATTTATAGGGAACAGGCAAAAATGTGCAAAGTTACACAACTCCCCTGTAAACTAAAAGCTACATAACTAGATAATTCAATAAATTCAATAATGGTTCAGAAATACTTAATTGAGCATTGATTACTCAAGTCTATTGAACTGCTTTGAAGGGATACCTAATTTATAAAGAAATTAGGGATACCTTATTAGGTATATATACCTAATTAGGTATATATAAATTAGGGACACCTAATTTATAAACTGCTTTGAAGGGATACCTAATTTATAAAGAAAAGAGGTTTGTCTCAAACTTCTGTAGTCTGCAAAACAAATCTGGCGTCTGCATATGGTGAGGGTCTCAGGCTGCTTCCGCTTATGGTGGAAGGCAAAAGAAAGCCAGTTTGTGCAGACCACAGAGAGAAAGAAAAAGAGAAGAGAAGAAGATGCCAGGCTCTTTTTAACAACCAGGTTTGGCGGGAACTAAAAGAGTGAAAACTCACTCATCAACCCCATCCAAGGAAGGCATTTATTTCTTCATGAGGAATCCACCTCCGCGATCCAAACACTTCTTATTAGGTCCCACCTTCAACACTCAGGGTTAAATTTCAATGTGAGATTGGATGGGAACAAATAAACCATATCCAAACTTGCAGCAATTGATTATTCTAGAAACTGCTGCTTGCAAGATGGTATATCCTATAATATCCTATAATAAGGCACACATTATAAAGGGAGAAACTTTTGAAGCTTAGGTATTTATTTATTTATATATTTATTTAGAGTTGAAGACCTGGAGGCAGTTTTTATTATTTAAAGTTCCTGGGAGCTTCGGGCCTTGTGAAAAAGTTGGTCTCTTTCAACTTTGGTAGAAGGAGGGGGAGAAGTAATTTTATCTTGTTCTTTTTTCTTTCTTTTTTTTTTCTTTTTTTTTCTTTTATTTGAGTTGGAGTCTCACCCTGTCACCCAGACTGGATTGCAGTGGCATGCTCCTGACCATCGCAGCCTCGACCTGCTGGGCTCCAGAGATCCTTCGGCCTTAGCCTTCCAAGTAGTTGGAACTACAGGCGCAGGCCACCACGCCCGGCTGATTTTTGATGTATTGCAGAGAGGAGGTCTCGCCAAGTTGCCTGGGTGGGTCTCAAACCCGCGGGCTCAGGCAATCCACTCGCTTCAGTCTCCCAGAGTGCTGGGATTACAGGCTGAGCCACCGAGCCCGGCCTTTTTTTATTTTTCTACTGTTCTGTTTACTTATTCTTTTTTTATTATAGATACATGGGGTATAAGTCAGTATCAGGTTTTGTGCAGGTAAAGTTTGGACCTTCAACTGGCCCTCACTTCCCCTCCTACCCCTAGGGATGCTACACGCCCCCTCCCTTCCTTACTCCCTTCCTGGCAGTGTCCAACAACTACCAATCCTTCCCTTGTGTTAAGGTGATTAATGTTCAGTTCTCACCTATAAGTGAGAACATTTGGTTATTTGTTTCTGAGGTAGATCACTAAGTATGATCGTCTCCACCACCACCCAAGTTGCTGTGAAATCCATGATTTTGTTCTTCTTTATGGTTGTATAATATTCCATTGCATATATGCACCACATTTTCTTTATCCAATCCACTTATGATGGGCAATAGGAGTGATTCCATATTTTTGCTACTGTGAATAGTATAGCTATAAACATGCATGCGCCAGTGTCTTTTTTTGTGAAATGACTTGTGTTCCTTCAGATATATTTCCAGGAAAAGTTTTTCTGGATTGTATGGAAGGTCAGATTTCAGTTTTTTTAGGAATCTCCACACTACTCTTCACAGAGATTGAACTAGCTTGCACTCCCAGCAACAGTGAATACTCATAATGATATTTAATTACAATAGCAAGTTAGTATTTAACTAACAATAGGAAATAAATTAACAATAGTAAATAAAATTATAACATATCTTAGAGTGACTTAGATTTTATCTCATGCCAAAAGTAATTTAAATTCCAATATGTTAAGAAGTTAAATAAAAATTATAATTATAAAAATGACAAAATCTTGAATGCAAATTTAAGACACTAAAAATGAAATTGGGGTTTGGTAAGATATTCTTAACTAATTTGTATTCAATTGTTGCATATAACAAAAGTGACCATAAATAGGTTAAAAAAAGAGAGCTGACTTTGGAGAAATTATGTGATGATTAATTTATTTAATAAAGAACTCTAGAAACACAATAAAATATAAAAAAATTATTATAATAAAATTTCAAAATAGCAAACTACAATTAAATATGTTGAAAGTGATTTATATTTACCAAGTGAAAATGAAATGAATATAAGCACCATTACTTTTTACTCATTGAATTGACAACAAATGCAATAAAAATGGGCAGTGTTTTAGGAAAATTTTTATCATTCCTTACTGCTGGAAATGTGAAATACTAGACTTTTTATAAGAAACAATCTGTAAGTTGCATTAATATTAAATATATACATATCATTTTACATAGTAATTTCAATTTTACAATAAAATAAAAATTTCAACATGTGCGAACACATAAATATGGATGTTTATTTGTTTTTGATTGGGTCAAAAGTTAAAATAAATTTGGTATCTATTAAATTGATGAGAAGGTAAGCCATGCAAAAATTAATTTGACCTCCAAAGTTGTCTATATAAACATAATTAATAAAGTCACATGGGGTGAGAAATTTATGCAAGAAGAAAAGTAGGAAACAGGAGAAACAAGTGATCATAAATAGAAAAGATGCCTTCTTCTTTCTATCTTGATGTGGAATGGAAGATATGAAACATCAAGAGAATAAGAGACATACCCCCTTGATATTATACATCATACTTCAACACTACCTGTTGCCAATCTACAGTATGTTTGTTATGTGAGGAAACAGTAGACTTGCCTCCAATTTGATTAAATATCACTAGTTAACTTAATCACCAAGGATAAATCACTAGAATTAGAAAAGTTGTTTCAATTTATATTTAGATGCCAAGGACGCTAAGATATATTCCCACATTCCCTCCAGGAACTTTGCAATATTATTAATTTTCACACAATTTGTAAATTAACTTAGACTTCTACATATCTGTTTAAAAACAGGAAAATTTCTTGAATTGTTTGCCATGTGTAGAATAAAACCTGAAATTTCACTTTCTAAACATTTTTGTACTATTAAATAACATAGGTTAAAAGAGCTTCAAGTATTTTGCTAGCAATATTAATTGTAGTTTTATTTTACTTGTTCTTATATCTTGCCCTTTATTGGGGGGGAGAGTATCCATAATTTTTTATATTATTTCTAAGAACTCAATTTTAGAAAGTGAAACTTTTGCTGTCAAATATGCTGGCAGATATTTCCTCCAACAAAAAGCATTTGCTATTTAATTTAACTTGTGAGTTTGGGTCCATGATCTTTCAACTTAATACAGTGAAATCTCTAGAAAGACTTTCTAAAGAAAAGAGGTAATTTCCTGTAATTTGGTTTTTGGATGACTTTTATAAGTTGCCATTTCAAATTAATTGCTTTTTAACTTTTTGATACATATTAATCTATTTTAAAATACTTTAGTGAACTTCTATTTTCAGCATGTATACATTCACTTCACCTATCCCATGACAACCCTCTTTTTAATGGCTGACTTGTTCATTATATCCTGATAATAATATATCTGAAAAAGAAATGTATTTACTTCTGCCAGAAATCCAACTGGATTATGAAATAATTTTTATTTCAGTTTATGTTTATTAGATTTAATATTTTAAAAGATAAATAAAGTCTTTGCTTTAGCCAGTTTTTCTGTGTTCACATGAACAGACCAAATGATCATGATTTTCCCTCTATACATTTAGCTTCATGTGTTCAACAGATATTCATATATGTGTGGGTCTATGTCTGAATTATTTTCTGAAATAGTGACCTATTTGTGTCTCCTTACATTATCAGACCTGAATTATTGTTGCTTTGTAATTAGTCTTTAGAATAATTTTTAAATTTCTCTAATATCATTTAGGATATTTTGGTTGCTTTTTGTCTCTTTAACTTTTTCATTTCCACTTAAAAATAAATTTCCATGGTAATTTTCTTTTTCACATTAATGAGATGCTTACCATAGTGAATTTCTACATATTAAATATAATGTGTAGATTGGATGTTATTGATACTCTTGTATTACTTTTAAATTGTTTTATATTTCGTGACTGTAACATAAAAATACAGATTTTATACTACTTCTATTTAGTAAACTGTGCAAGTACATACATACTATTTCATCTGTCAATTATAAAGTTTAAAAATATGTCCAAGAATTGCTCTTTTTAATAAGTTTTTAACTAAAAATATAGATCATTACTTTTTATTTTTCCTCCTAAAATGCATAAAAGAGCTTTAAGTTTCTATGGACAGCCTGTGCTGCCTCAAATAAGTTTTGATTATAATATCAACATTATCAATTTGCATTATTTTTTTTTTAAATTTCCACTTTAACTGAATTTTTCATCCTGAGTGTTTAAGAGCTGCATATTTATTTATAAATTTATGGCAGTGAGTTTTTTCCAGTTATCTTTTATAAATTGCTTTAGAACTTAATTATCCTGTGATTTGAAAATGCAAGCCGGGCTCGATATGGCTCAATCTGTAATCACGCGCCTTTGGGAGGCTGAGGTGAGTGGATTGCCTTAGCCCACAGGTGAGCGTGCCTGTAGTTCCGGCTACTTGGAAGGCTGAGGCGGAAGGATCACTGGAGCCCAGCAGGTGAGGCTGCGGTGCCGGGAGGGGCCACTGCACTCCAGTCTGGGCGACAGAATGAGACTCCAACTCAAAAAAAAAAAAAACAGAAAAGAAAAGAAAAGAAAAAAAAATGCAATGAAAATTATTACCATATGTCAAATATGGAGAGATTTTATTTATGACATAGAATATGGTCAATCCTGACATATATTCCAGATTCGATTAAAAATATGTACTCTGATGTTCTTAGGTTCATTATTCCTCGTAGATAGAGCATGAGACAGGGAAAGAGAGAAAAGGAAAAAACACACATGTGGATATGACTGTAGTTGCAGTTATAAATACTACTCTAATAAAACCATCAGACTGTTTTCCAAAGTGTCTTCTGTTTTGCTTTTCAGCAGTTTTACTGAATTGTGATGTGGTTGATTATAAATATGGCCATACAATTCTATCATTTCTGTACTATCAATTCTGAATGCAATTTTGCTTTCTTCCTATTAATTGGTGGTGTAACTTCTCCAACTCTAAAGACTGAACTTGATCACGCAACCTGTTTTGATCAATAGGACATTTGCAAATATGACGCAAGCAAAATCTTTTAAATGCTAGCAGTTTGGAGCTTTACTTTTGATTCTCTTAAGAACCCTGCCACCACCTACATGTTAAGAAGATTGATTCATTTGCTGGATGATGAGAGACACATGGCCAAGCAAATCCATTGCCCCACTTATATACAACAAACTGCCAGATATTGTATTGAGGCCAACATAAATCTTACACTCTCAGCTGAGCTGGCTCAAAATAGCACCCAGTTGTCTCATGAAATCATGAAAATGATAAGTGGTTTTTGCATGCTGCTAAGTTCTGGGCTGGATTTATATGCAGTTAAAATGAGAAAATACATGTGGTTTTCCTTCTATTCATACTACATGAAGTATCTTCAAATTGTAGATTTGTGTGTGGATTCAACATGTCAAGTTTTGGGCATTATTTTCTTAAAATGGCTCTTGTTCTTTTCTCTCTTCATATTCTTTATTAGGACCCAATTAAAAGCATATTGTGCCTATTAATAATGTCATACATGTCATTTGTTCTCATATATTTTACTTTTTGTTGTTTGTTTTCTGTGCCATACATATGTCTTCCTGCCTTACTAATTCTGTTATCTGTTGTGCCCAGATTGTTATTATGCAGACTCATTAAGTTTTAAATTTCTGATATTTAATTTTTCTGTTGTTTGTTTGATTCTTATGCATCAATGTCATTTCTGTGGTAAATTTATCACCTTTATACTTTTTCCATATTTTGCACATTAACCAAGTTATTTAGAATCTCTTTCCACTATGTTTTTAATTTCTATTGTATCAGTTGTATTGTCACCATTTTTACTTTTTATTAAAATAATTTGAATCTTCTCTCTTAATTAATCTCTTTAGTAGTCTATCAATTTTGTTTGCTTTGTAAAGAAAACCAACTTTTTATTTCAAGGATCTGTATTTTTACTTCAGTTTCATTTGGTTCTGCTCTGATTTTCATTATTTCTTGTCTTCTGCTAACTTTGGGTTTGGTTAGTTTGTGTTTTTCTAGTTCTTTGAGTTGTGATGTTAGGTTGTCGATATGCAATCCTTCAGTTTTATTAATGTAGGTATGAAGCACTATAAGTTATTCTTTAATCACAGCTTTGGCTGTGTCCTACAGGTTTTAATAACTTGCTTCATTGTTATCATTTATTTTGAGGAACATTTGAATTTCCATCTTGATTTCATTGTTGACCTGTGTCATTGGTTTATCTGTTTTTTATGGTATATTTTCCTCTTAATTATTAACAAAAAGTTGATTCTGCATGACTAGTAATATTTTGTTGTTTTGTGTGTGATGTATGCTATGGAACATATGCTAAGATAAATGCTTTTTTTCCAGAGAATTTCTTCTTCTGCTAAGCAAATTGATAGATAGCTAAATAACTCAGTCATATTAAAGAAAAAACTTAGTAAGGATTGGATTTGAAGTTTGTGTGTGTGTGTGGAGAGAGAGACAGAGACAGACACACACACACACACACACACAGAGAGAGAGAGAGAGAGAGAGAGAGAGAGATCCTTTATCTCCAGTGTTCTCAATCTTAGGGTATATCCCTCAAGGACTTTCAGCTTAAGAGTGTTTGTCTCTTTAGTCTTGAAGGACAGTACAGATTCCCTTTATGCCTTTCAGATTTTCAGTTCTTTAGAATCCTGTCACAGGTAGAGCCAAACTTGGTCAAATATCTTGTTAGAAAGATTGATCATGTGTTTGAGAACTCCCCAAATTGTCAATATTGTCACAGCACCATATGAACTTCAAAATCATTGCTGGTTTCTTTACCCCATGAAAGAAGTCTGCAGAAAATCAAGCTCAGATTCCCAGCTTCTAATAGCTCCTATATTAAATATATCTCTTCACAAAATACCAGCAAACAGACAGATAAACAAAAAGCTCATGTCCTCTCTCAATCCACATCCTTTTTATTTCATATCTTGAATCTTCTACTTATAGAATCTATTCCCTCACTATTATTTCTAAGTACTAAAATATTGCATAATATTTTGCTCTATTTTCCAAAAGCCTTTGTCTTAACTGATTGTCATTCTGCATTATTTCAACATTCAGAAAAGACCTTGTCAGTAAAAACATGTTATTTTCTTCTAGAAATTTTATTGATTCAGGTCCTAAGTTTAAGTCTTTAGTTCATTTTGAGTTAACTTTTAGTGTATGGCATAACAAAAGGGTCCAATTTCATTCTCTTGTTCATTGATATTCGGCTTTCTCAATACAATTTGTTAAAGAGATTATCCTTTCCCATTGCGTATTCTTGACACTCTTGTTAACAAATACTTAATTGTATAAACATGGATTGATTTCTTGGCTCACTATTGTGTTCTATTGGTCTATGAGTTTGTGTTTTTTTTTTTATGGCAGTGCTATATGGTTTTGATCACCATAGTTTTATAATGTAGTTTAAAATAAGAAAGTATTATACGTTTAGCTTTGTTCTTTAACAAGATTGCTTTGGATATTAAAGGATTTTTATGGTATTATATGAATTTTTTTTCTATTTTGGTGAAAAAAGCAACTAAAATTGTGAAAGACATTACATTAAATATGTACTTTGATATTTTAGTCTATTTGCTGTTTGTTTCTTCTACAAACATGCATTTTAAATATCAGATTTGGAAACTTTATCTGACTATTTTCTATTTATTATTAGTGAAACATTGTTCTGTCTTTACCTACCACAAAAAAATCGAACTTCCATATAACTCCACAATCCCCCTGCTGGTAATATACCTGGAGGTACTCAAATCACTCTATGAAAAAGATACCTGCACATGCATGTTTATTGCAGCATTATTCACGATAGCAAAAACATGGAAACAACCATGCTGCCCATCAAAAGAGGACTGAATTTTTAAAATGTGGTACATATACAAGATGGAAAATTATGCAGTCATTAAGAAGGAAAAAATTATGAACTTCGCAGCAGCTTGGATGAACTTAAAGTCTATAATACTGAGTGAGCTACCACAGAAACAAAGAACTGAGTATCATTCACTCAATTGTTCGGACCTTGAAAAATTATCATAATACTATAAGAAAGTGATTGGCAGCAGTTCAAAACTGCTGGGAGCAGGGGCACACCTCATCAACAAGGGTACCTGCATAATAAACATCTGTATGCCTAATGCTGAATTGTACTCCACATCTTTAAAATTAAAAAATTAAAAAAGAAAGCATAGTTCCATTTGAAATATCATCTTAAAAAATTTACTCTGAGGCACAGCAGCAAAAAAAGGAGGACAAAAAGAAAGTAGGAAGGGGAGTTAAGCCTGTAAAAACCTAGTAATACAGGATACAATTCATGATTTCAAAATCTAAGTGGCAATAATTATGGAGTAAATTGCTAGTATTCCGTATATTCAATCAATCTTCACTAACTGATTCCTTACAACGTACCAAACACTGTTCTAGATACATGAGATAGGTCAATGAATAAAGCAAATCTAAAACTTATCCACATGGAACTTAGGGAAAAATAAAAAATAAATAAAACCTACAGTACACAAATAAATTGCACATTTAGTTATAAAGAGGTACATAACTCTCAAAAATAGATAAGAGCAGATGATTTAAATTGTTGGACTTGGGTTGATTGTGATGACTCACACCTGTAACACAACACTTGGGAGGCTGAGGTAAGAAGATTGAATGAGCCCAAGGTTTCTAGGTCAGCCTGGGCAACGTAGCAAGACTTCATCTCTACACAAAAACAATAAATAAATAAATAAATAAATAAATAAATAAATAAATAAATAAATAATCAGACTTGGACCAGCCATGATGACTCATGTCTGTAATATCAGAACTTTGGAAGGATGGGGGTGGGAGAATCACGTCTGCCAAAGAATTTGAGATCAGCCTGGGCAACAGAGTGAGGCTTCCTTTCTAAATAAAAAAAGTAGAAAATTTAGCCAAGTTTGGTGATGAGAGCAATGAGCCAGGATCGTTCCAATGCAATCTAGTCTGTATAACAGAGTAGGAACCCATCTCTAAATAAATAAATCAATAGATAGATACATAGATAACTGGACTGGAATGGTGACTTGCGAAGTTAATATTTTGTTTTGATAAGTTAATACTGAGTTTGAAAAAAGATTGAATTGATAAGTGTGGGTGGGATTTTCTAAAAAATATAATTACTTATTATATATTGTTCTCGTATCTGGTAATGTGATTAGTATATCTTATTAATTCTCATTTATCTAGATTTCATTTTAATTTTAATCTCATACCATTATAACTTTTGTGAAAAAAAATTATTTCTTACATTTTAAAACTCACTATTTTTCTTATTTAACAAGCTGGCACCTTTAACTTTTAATAAAATTGGTGAGAGAATGCATCATTTTCTCATCCTCAATAGCATGAGGGGAAAGATTTATGAATGAATATGAGGCTTTCTATAGCTATTTTTTACTATGTGCTTTATCAGATGATATAAATTTCTGTCATTCACAGTTTGTTAGGTGGTTTTTATTGCTTATATAATTTGAACCTTATCAAATGCTATTGTGTAGCTATTGAGAGGATTATGTGACTTTCTTTCATTCTGTCAGCAGAGTGAATAACTTTGATTATTTTTCATATATTAAACCGCTTCCATTATTACAATAAATTTGCTAATATTTTGTTTATGAGTTTAGACGAGATATTTATAGTAAACATTACCTTTCAATTTAACTTTTTTGTCATGATCTTATATGGTTTTGGTAACAGTTTTACTCTGCTCTCATAAAACTGATTGGACTTTGTTTATTTTCTTTTTAATTCTCTGGAAGAGTTTGTAAGTTGTATGCTTTTTTTAAGTGTTTGGAAAAAACTTTTTTGGAAATTCTCTAACCTTGGATATTCACTGTTCGAAGGTTATAAAATTTGGATTCAAGTCATTTAAAGATATAATTCTTATCTTTGTGAGTCAATCTGGATTTGTATGCTTCACAGAATTTTTCAACTTAATCAAACTTTTCAAATGTATTAGTATCAAACTAGACGTGCAACAGACAGCTGCATTTTTATACATTGACAACAAACAGACAGAGGACCAAATAAAAAGCATAATCCCATTCCAAATAGCCATGCACAAAAATGAAATATCTGAACATCTTCCTGATCGGAAAGGTGAAAGATCTTTACACAAAAACTACAAAACACTGCTCAAATAAAAGATGACAAAAATAAATGTAAAAATTGTTGCATGCTCATATGTTGAAAATGTCAACATTGTTAAGATGTCCATCCTACCAAAGAGAATCTACAAATTCAAAGTAATACCCCTTAAATAATCACCATCATTCTTCTCAGACCTGGACAATACAGAAACTCACATGAAAACAAAAAAGACCTTAAATAGCCGAGACAATCCTTAGTAAAAGAAGCAAAGTGGGAGGAATCACACTTCTGGAATTTAAACTCTGCTATAAGGCTACAGTAATCAATACAGCCTGGTATTGGCATATAGACCAATGGAACAGAATACAGATTCTGAAAGCAAAATCTCAATTTCTCAACCAACTCATCTTCAACAAAGCTTCCAATAACATCCACTGGGTAGAGGTGAACTTATTCAGTAAATGGTTCAGTGAAAACTGGCTGACCACATGCAGAGAATTGAAACAGGACTCCTACCTATCACCATACACAAAAATCAACTCTAAATAGATTAAATATCTAAACATAAAACTTCGAACTATAAAAAACTTAAAAAACATGGGAGACATCCTTATGGAAATTGGAGCAGGCAACAAATCCTGATCAAAGTCACAATGCCCAGACCGTAACATAGAAGATAGACAAGTGGGATTTCAATATACTGAAAGCCTTCTGCAAAGCAAAGGAAACCATCAAGAGAGTGTGGAGACAGCCCAAAGAATGGGAAAAAATATTTGCTAACTCTATATCAGACAAAGGCCTAACATCCAGTATCTACAAGGAATTCAAATGTGCCAAAAGGAAAAAACAAACAA
Organism: Cephalopachus bancanus; assembly: GCA_027257055.1. NCBI lineage: Eukaryota > Metazoa > Chordata > Mammalia > Primates > Tarsiidae > Cephalopachus > Cephalopachus bancanus. The sequence continues at coordinate 562,262 of JAPVLO010000074.1, forward strand.
ACAGCACTATTAAAAAGTGGACAAAACATATGAATAGGCACTTTCAAAAGAAGACAATGGAGTAGCTAAAAGATACATGAAAAAATGCTGTCTCACTAATCATCAAATAAATGCAAATTAAAACCATACTGAGATATCACCTACCTCCAATCAGGAGGAAAGTGTCTTCTATCTATTAAACATTCTTTAGTGTCATATACTTAAAGTGTTTCACATTTGGTTTAAACAATTATTCATGAAACTAATATCTATGTTTCTAACAAATTAATAATCATGTAGACCTATTGATTAGAAGATTTTAGGTCGACCTGAACACATCAAATGTTCAAAAATTGATTCACAGTATAACAATTTGAAAACTCAAAAAACAACAGATGCTCAAGAGGATGTGAGGAGGGAAATTAGTACAACCTCTGCGGAAAACAGTACTGTGGCAATTTCTAGAAAATCTAAAAATTGACCTTCCATATGACCAAGCAATCTCCCTTCTGAGGAGCTTAAATCATTTTATAAAAAAAGATACCTGCAAATGCATGTTTATTATAGCACTATTCACAATATCAAGGCATAGAACCAACTGTACTGCCCATTGAAACTGGACTAGATTAACAAATTGTGGTACATGTACACAATGGACTACTACATAGCCAACAATAAAGAAGAATAAAGTTAAACAACAATAAAGAAGGATAAAGAAGGAGAAATTTGCTCCTTCACAGCAACTTGGATGGATTTAGAGTTTATAATACTCAGTGATCTATCACAAAAACAAAGAACTTAGTACCATTTGCACTCACTCATAAGTGGACCCTGAACATTTATCATAATAATATAAGAAAGGGATTGGCAGTAGCAGGAAACTGCTAGGAGAAGGGGAGCACATCTCATCAATAAGGATACATGGTCTCAAACCAGGCAAAGTGGGGACCAAAAGGAGATACCAAGTTTACCTGTAAAATGACCACTTATCGACCTAATCCTGAATCATGCTCATGTCTTTAAAATAAATACATTAAAAAAACAAAAATTTATTAGTATCAATTTGTCAGATTATTTTACTTTTTCTTTTTATCTATTACTATCAATAAGACTGCTACTAGTGGTCATTTTTTTCATGTTCATAATTTATACCTTCTCTTTATTTCTCAGTTTTTCCATAGTTTTATTATTTTATTAATCTTATCAAAGTACCACAGTTTGGCTTTACTGATTCTCTACTAAATAATTAATTCTATTTTATTATTTTATGTGTTGGATTAAACTGTCATCTTCTACCTTCTTCTCAAGATTATTGTTCAGTCCTGGATTTCTAGTCCTTCTTTCCCTCTACTTTGTGTGTTCAAGGCTAAAACTGCATCTACACATGTTAACATGTTGCTAGATACCACAAGTATAAATTGATTATTTGACATTTGTTAAAAATTACTTTGTGCTTCTACATTTGATTAATTTTGGTAAATATTCTAACATCTGAAAGATTATGCATACTGTATTCATTGCAAGCAGCATTAGATATACATTAATTTGGTTTATTTTATGAATAATGTGGCTTAACTTTCCAGAATCCCTAATAATAATTTTCGACTGCTTCTCTATCAGTGTTTGAGAAATATGTGTAAAGTGTTCAAACAGTCATTAGGGTCTTTGCTATATTTTTTTGTTGTTGTTGTCCTGTCAAATTTCAGTTAAATATGTTTAATGATGTGTGGAATATACATTTTATTCTCAGCTTGAGTCTTTGTGGGAGTAGTTCCACAATTTTGGTTTACACATACTGTTAATGTGCAGTCCTTCAAGATTCCCAATTGTAATCCTGGCAAGTTTGCTTTTTTCTTTAGTGGGCTCTGAACGTCTACTTTTATTATCACAGATACAGGAGAATGCCAAGCAGCCTACTCAGCTTTCTTAGGCTTTCCTTCATAGTTTCTGGAGAAACAAAATTCTTCAGTGGGAATATTTGCTTTCATATTTGCACTATATCTACAGTCCTTCCTTCATCTCTGGGTCTGGACCACTTATATTATCACTTCTTGCTTGACTTAGTGTTGCTTCACCATTTTTCTCCACAATATTTGTTGAACTGGCTCAGCTTATTTTTATTCAAGGTGGAGTTTTTTTATTATAGAGATATGGGGTACAGGTGATGATTAACTCCATATGTAGGCTATATGCAGGTGAAGTTTGGGCTTCCAATTGGCCCTCACTCCACCAGGTAGTTTGCCAGGTACCCTTTGTGTTGTCACGTGCCCCCCAACCTCCTTTCTCTATCATGTCCCTAGCAGGGCTCATTGACTGCCAATTTCTCCCTTGTGCTCACATGACTATTGTTCAGGGCTCATTTATGAGAGAGAACATGTGGTATTCTGTTTTTGTTGCTGTAATAATAGCTAACTTAGTATGATGGTATCCAACTGCATCCAAGTTGCGGCAAAATTCATAATTTTGTACTTATTTTAGAATACACATTTTTGAAATTGGCCAACACTGCTTTTGCTTCCTGTAATATCTCATTGAGTTTTACTTCCTGTTTCTCATGGTGTCTGTTCATTTTTGCCATCCAGTTTCTGATTTCCATGCTTGTCATCTGGGCAGGTCATTCTAGGGAAGGGTTCCATTTTTAATGCTCTGGTTGCTGTTTTTTCAGGTGTTGTCTCTTTAGGACTCTGATGGTTGCCTGTATTTTTTCATCAATATTTCCTTTTTCGTGACAGGCCCCTTTTCCTTCTCTTTACTTCCATTACTCAGTGAGAGAGGAAGAAGCATTTGCTTCTCCTCCTTACTTCACCCAGTGACAAGTTACTGTTACTGTAGATTTTCACTGTGGCTGATAAACTTGTCAGACCAGTTTTCAGTCTCTGCTAAGGGTCATTAATGGCTTGCACTCAGTTAGGAGGAGGTGAACTGACTCAGAGCATCTTAGAATCACTCACTCCATTTTTTCCTTAGGTGGGACATCAGTTCCTTTACTAGAATAGTGCATGGTGGGGAATGGGGTACACAGATTCTTGCACCCGCCATCATTTTCTCCTCTGTGTTAAAGAGACATTAGCTGGGTGCTGAATATTTCACCCATTCAAGGGTGTTCAGGGTGTCTCTGGCAATCAATGACTTAGTCCTTGCTTCTGCCTTGCTCAGCAAGAGAAGTGCTGGTCTGTTTCTCCTCTAGCTGCTGGCTGCAGGTGTGCCATTCAGATCACTCTGCAAGCAGGGTATTTCCTGCCTGTGAATTGGTTGCCACATCAGTGGCCAGCACGTGAGTTTTTGTTTGTTTGTTTGTTCGTTTTTTCCTATTGCACTTGGACTCAGTTTCCCAATCCTGGGCCTTGACCACTTCTCCTCTTCCTTCATGGGACTGACAGCTCATGCATGGCTGGGAGGGGTTGAACTGACTCAAAACGTCTTAGAAACACTCCCCACTCTCCTTCACCGAACATATCTTTCATTCTTGTTAAGCCTGGAACGGGATGGGGAATGAGGACACCCGGAATCTGCTTCATCCATTGCTTTCTGGTCTCTGTGCACTCAAAGAGACCTCCAATGGGTGCAAGTATTTGCCCATCTAAAAGTGCTCAGGGTGTTTCCTTCTCTCAGTGACTGTGCCCTTACTCTCTTTCTTACTGTGTGAGAGAGGCACTAGTCTGCTGCTTCATGGTGGCCATCTTGCCCCTTATCTTGATCATTTTATTTTTCTTCTTTTATCAGCAAGATAGTTGGTCTGAAATGAATCACTATGTTCTCATAGATATAATTTTTTTTTTTGAGTTGGAGTCTCACTCTGTCACCCAGACTGGAGTGCAGTAGCACGCTCCCGGCCACCGCAGCCTCGACCTGCTGGGCTCCAGCGATCCTTCCGCCTCAGCCTTCCGAGTAACCGGAATAACAGGCATGTGCTACCACGCCCAGCCGATTTTTTGATTTTTATTGTAGAGATGAGGTCTCGCTGCCCAGGCGGGTCTCGAATCCGCGGGCTCAGGCAATCCGCTCACCTCAGCCTCCCAAAGGCGCGGGATTACTGGCTGAGCCACCGAGCCCGGCTATAGATACAGTTTTGTAAGATTTTGATTTGAAGAATGCTTCACAGACTGCAATTAGAAGTTATTGCTTCTCAGGTCGCTAAGATTAATTTTATGTGTATATAAAAAAGAAAAGAAACAAAGCTATTTTTAAAAACCCACATTTTTCTCTGTATTATTTTAAAATAATTTTGGCATTTGCTATGTAGGAGTTTCTTCTAGGCATGTTTTATTAAAATATTTAATGAGGGAAAAGTAAAAATTTACTACATTGCAACAATCTGTCTTGAATTTTTCTTTATCATAAAGACAAGGTTTCTGGAATCATTTCTAAGAGTTGCTGTAAAAGATTCATTTTCCAGAGACATTCATTCAACATTCAACAAGGATTGAGATCATTTTTAAAATGAGCTCTTCTCATCCAGATACAAATGTGTGGAATACCTTATCTGGACATAAACTTTCATGTTAATGCTTTTGATTACAGCTGGGCAGAAACTGTATTTTTTCCAAAACTGTTACCTCATATTCTTTTCAGCAAATGAAACAGCATATGTTAAAGCAATGAGGCATGGGCACCCTCTGGGCTTTCATATGCCAGGATAAAGAAAATGAATGTTAATGCCAAAATAAAGAAGTATATTAAAAATATAGGTGTTTTGGAATAGGGTTCTAATCTGATTCACTGTTTAAATTTGATATTTTGTGTGATTTGTGAAGCTCAGACTAGAAGAATGAGTATAATTTTCTCTGAAGTTTGACAAAAAAAAAAAATACATGCCCAACATCATTAGAAGAATTTGCTTTTTCTTTTCTTATACAATTTACTTACTTTATATATAATTGGAGTGCCTAGCATGTGGCAGTATACCAGTGCAAGATATGGAAACAATGCAATATTTGGTTAACTAATACTAGTACATTTATAGATTCAATGTTTTACATAATTTAGCATACTACTTAAATTAATTTTAAAAATGTTAGTCATTTGTATTTGCATTGTTTATCACAAATTCTTGTCTCATTTTTATTATGTGTTTATGCTAAATAATTATTGGAATGCAAATTTCTAGAGTTAAAAATTTTTTAATAAATATTATATATGTAAATAGGATGCTGTATCATACATATTTCTAAAGGTGGGTAATTTCTATAGTGGTATAAATAAAGTATACACAAAAATAGTTATTGAAGCTATCATTAATATGCTATTTAAATAGTGTATCTAATAATAAAATAAAATGTTATAGGTAATACCATATGTTAGTTATAAAGGATTTAACATATCTATTTGTTCCAGCTGGAAAAATAATCACAAATATAGGTCAATTTGCATTCATCAAGTTGCAATATAGAAAAAAATAAAGTGCAATCATTCTCAGGTAATTTTTAAAAGATATGTTCGAAACTTTACAAACGTTACTTGAAATAGTGACCAGCTTTGACTATCTGCTATCACTTTTTAACTTAAAAAATGGTCTTATTATCTTTAGCCTTCCATGAAAATTTCTACAATGACTTGGGTCTATGGAACAATAAACTATTTTCCTTGGAGAATTTCAGTTGCATATATAGACATTAGCAACATGGAATTTAAGGACAGAAAATGTTTTTAGACCAATAAAAAGTCCAAATATTTGTGTTTTTTTACATTAGGAAGGAGATAAAACTTAGACTACTATTTAGAAATGAATATATATAAGAAATATATTTTTAAGATGTGATTAAATCATACCAGCTTCCTGAGAGTAAGAAACTTATCTAGAAATCTCTTTGCAGTTACTACTTCAGAAATGGCTCAATATATGTGTGCATTTGGATGTTAAATTTTAATGCTGCTCATTCAATTTTCCCTTTTTATGTACATTTTCTTTCTTAGTTTTATTCTCCTTATTTGAATGTTTATGTATGCAATATTTTCTTGAATATTTATAAAATAACTCATTCAAAATGTGCAAAACTACATATTTAGAAAACATAATTTATATAAAATTAAAATGGGTCTTTTTTCTACATAAATGACATGGAAGTAATTGACTTTCCTCATTTGACCAACCATATAATAGAATGATTGATTTCAATATGAAGTTGCTTAGATAATTACACTTGAACTATGCACTAATATAGTTAAAGAAAATGTATTATATATTATTCTATATAGTAAAATGTGCTACTAGATTTTTCTATTTATTTAGTCATTATATACACATCACATAAACTGAGCTAATTTTTTTTTTAATATTTAAGGTTCTTAATGATGTCAAATGTATATTTTCTTTGTTTTTGATTTTGTGGTAATGCCTTGTCTACTAAGAATAAGCCTGGCTCATTTTCTTTTACCAAAGAAAATCTGTGTTAACAAAGCTTAATATTTTATAGTAATTTTCTTATTTTCCCTATTCATTTAAACATCATTAGCACATTTAATAAGCTTGCATTTGATCTGCTTAGATAATCCATAAATCTGGCAGCAATTTACAAGTTAATACCTTTGTAATACGCTTATAATCTTTGATGTCAAATATGGGTCATTAGTATGATTATTGAGTCGCCAATGAATTGCACAGTTCATTTGGATGACTCACTTATGCTTAAGCTTAATGACAAATGTCAGTTTTAATTGTTGTTGCACCTCATTTTTCTTTCCATGTGTAGTTTCTTAAGGAAAAAAAATACTCATAAAACAATTGCAATATTAGTCCAACCACTGAAACAAACTAAGAAAGAAACAGATTACTTTGATGAATTTCAATAAAATAGCTTTTATTTAGTTGGAGATAAGTAGGAAATTCATTAAATGTTGTATATTTTTATGTGTAGAATTTTTTTCTCATTGTTATTGAGAATCTCTGTATTATTTCTTTTTATTAAAAGTAACCATCAAAAAATCATATTTCTCTCATGTTTGCACCTGAATAGGCACAGGACTTCTATGGTTTCACAATCTGATACACCTTAACTTTTCAGTCTGATCATATTACTTTCTTGATACATTCTTTCTTCTTGTCATTCGACACCTTTTTCAATTTTTTAAGTGTGCTGTACCTTTCATAATACTGTTGTTAAATATGTCCAAATTTCATTTCCAATAGCAAAGAATTTCCTTCAACATCTATATATTGTAGTTTAAATACCACTTTCTCTTCAATTTCTTCCAGATCAACACACACACCTTCCCTATTGCTTTCTTGAAAAGTTAAATGAAATTTCATTGTTTAGAAATGATCTGTACCAATACAGGTAATAAAACATCTATCACATTACATTATATTATTTTATTTATATGTTTAACTAGCACAAAAGCTCATGAATGAAAAATACCAATCTATATGTAATAATGTAATAAAGGTATAAAATATGTAATAAAGATGGATAAAGTGTCTTATAAATATGTATGTAAACATACACTTGTATATGCCTATATTCAGAATTTATCAATATAGTAACTTCTCAGTACTACTAAATTCAACATTCTCAGGAGGTCAGCAAATCTATATCTATTTCGTTGTAGTATTTTCAGTGCTAATATGCAGGCTTTATACTGCAGGTGCTTGCAGCTGAGGAATGTTAATTTTCTCAGGAATGTTAAGGTTAAATGATAGCAAGTTTTTTTTTCACTTCCAGAAGTGTACAAGTGAGCAAAAAAATAGCTGTTATTAATCATAGTCAATAAATTGTATAATAATAGCATTCTTGAACTTATTCATTCTACCTGAAATTTTATATTAAAAATTACTAAGAGAATAGATTTCAAGGGTTTTCACCCCAAAAAGATAAACACATAAAGCAATTCATATGTTAATTAACTTAATTTTGTCATTCTATAATGTATGCACATTTCATACAAAAAACACACAACATGTGTTCTATACAAAACAATCTACAATTTGCATTTGTTAATTAAAAATAGTTTTTAAAAGAGTCCTATTGTTTTTTAGTATTCTTCTGTAAATTTCTAAATACAGTATTTTCATTATGCTTTATTTTGGGACTGCATATGTCCTGCACATTAAAATAAGAAGCTAATGGATACATTTTGCTCTGTCTTTATTATGATCTTTTTTATTTAGTCAAAGGTTTTTAATTTCAAAATAAGGTTCTAATGGTTTCTTCTGGAGACATTAAAAAGACATCTAATTCTTCTTGCACATAAAAGTCTTGCAAATATTTTTAGATAACTATTCATGGTCTCTAGTGTCTTTTTTTCTTTAATGTCCTTGGATTATTTTTCTATGTTCTTTTAATATGAGCGTTTTGCATCATTCCAAATCATAATCATTCTACTAGACGCGGTCCTGTGTCCCAAGTACCTCTTAAAATGCAGTTCTCTAAACAAACAGAAACAGAACATTTCAACTGTAGTTCTGAAGTGTTGTTGAACTCATCTGTTCCCACTGACTCATCCTATTCTCCAACCTCTGCTACTCCACTGAAAGTATCTGTTCATGTCATTAGTGTCCCCATCTAATACGAAACCCGAAAGGTTCCTCTCCATTAAAACAGTGATTATGTTCCTCCAGTTTCCTGTGGCAATGGTTAAGTTACACACTTTTCTCTGTCATTTTGTTTATGCTACTATTTTGATCTTCCTATCACTGTAATTTCTTTGTGTTTTTCTTCACAATTTCTGTTCCTTCTCTTGTCCCCTATGTAATGAAGCCTTTAACCGTTTCATCGTCTATCCTCTCTGGTTATTTATCTACACACTCCTCTCTACATTATTTCACAAAGGAAATTCAAACCTGTCAGTTTCAACTTATGACACCCAAATATCTCGACTGGTCTTTTGAACTCCTGTGTGTATATGTGTGTGTGTGTGTGTGTGTGTGTGTGTGTGTGTGTGTGTGTGTGTGTGTATGTATACATGTGTGTGTATATATATATATAAATATATATATATATTTTTAAGTTGTGGGTGCAATTCAGGGTTAGGTATACAAATGTTGATTTTGCGGGTACCCTTGTTGATGTTGATGAGGTGTGCCCCTCCCTCTCCTAGCAGTTTCCCTCAACTGCCAATCCCACACCTCCTCCCCTGACAGTTTCCCACTTCTGCCAATCCATTTCTTATATGAACTCATATTTTTAACCACTTATTACTGTTTCAACTGATAATTATTCTTCAAACAACATAAAATTATGTATGATTTTCCCCTCTGAAGAATTGTCATTTGTTGCAAAACAGAAAATGTGTACAGGCTTGGGGCAGGAAGAAGGAACTTGTACTCTGTGATGTCAGAATTTTAACGATAAAAAGAGGAAATTGTTGTTTTTTCAGAAACAGCATGTGAGCAAATGTGAATTATTTTCAGTATAACCTGGCATGATGTACCAAGATTAGCTATGTGGTCTGAGGAACTTGAAAGGCTTGAAAAAAAGAATACCTGTAAGAACAGGAGTTTCAAGCTATAGTGGATGCATCTCTTCATCATATGAAGAAGGAAGCATTGCCAACAATTGACTGAATACCTTCCAGTCTTAGATGTTTTCCATTTTATGTATTTCACTTTTGAGTAGTTCACTTGAATATTCTTTTTTTATAAGTTCATTTTTTTACATTTTATGTTATACCATCTTGAATTTATATTATTTTCTAATGAATTTTCAAATGGTGAGTTAGTTGCTATAATTTTTCAAAAATTATATATTGAACCAATCATCAATGCAACCCTTTGTAATAAATGTATATATTATATTATATATATTGTGTATATACATATTATTAGTAATAAAATATAACTTTTATGCTCTAATTGCTCAAATTTACATTTTCTTATACAACTAAAGATTTATTTACATCACCAGGATCTTTCACTTAAATACTGAATATAATAAGAGTTTTATTTAGTATGGCTAAAGTGGTTGTGCTTTGCAATTCTGGGGGTTATTAGTGCCTGCAGTCTGAACTACACACTAGAAGACCACAGTTTTGACCTACTGTCCTTCTTTTATTTATGACTGTTCTTCTTGGTACCTATCTAGCCTCTCTAGCAGGAGGAGTAATACTTAAAATATGGGTTCCCAAAATTAAATATCTTTTTTTAAGAAATGTTTGGAGATTCAGCATCTATAGCCCAAGTTCAACCATCTTCCTACAATTCTTCCCAAGCGAACATCAACCAAAAATAGGGCATATGTTTCTTATTATCATGATGATAAGAAATAGCAAAATTTTAATACCAACTAAACTAGATTCCTTGCAACAACATGTATTATTTGTAAAACATTCCTAAAATATTCTGATGATAATGTAACATTTCATTTTGAAACTCTTTTCAAAATTTAGTTTATTCACTACTACAAAAGCATTATAAGATTAGATTCAGATACATATTTCACTTCTTGCATCAGTACACTTGGAGCAGAATAGAGTACCTAGTTTTAAGATTAATACATAGAGTATGTTGTTAGTGATAAAATAACTACCAGTATTAACTATGACTAGAAGATAGAAAAGAGAACAAAAGCTAATTAGAAATGCACAATTTTGATACAAGATCAATTGAACACTTGAGTTTATTTTTTTGTACCTCAGACAATAATAGACAACTAAATAGATAAATAATAAACACACGAAATCACAAATAATCACCAAACTGTATCGAGATAAACCACAAAGGACCATTTCTGGAATAATTCTACGCTTTTGGAAACTGTGAGATAAAAGTTGAGTTTCTTATTTCATATAATGCCTTCAAGAATCTAAGGAAATTTAAATTTCCAAAGAGAGATAAAACCTTATTTTTGTTCCTGTAGTATCATAATCCACATTCTTGTAAAAAAAATCCTTTAATAATTGAGAAAAAGTGCACACAAGACTGGAATACAGTCTAAACTATGTCTTAACTATGTTAGAACAATTCCTTCTAAAAATAGCAGAAAATATGGGGGGCAGCATTCACTGTACAGAATAGGTTCAATTCAGACCCGTGGCATTTTCTCCTCCAAGCAGCCAAGAGGATCCAGCAAACAAAGACTTTTCAGAGCTCTGAGATATGCTCATTGTGATGCAGATGTACTAGAAAATATTTTAGGCTATTCTTTGGGCTTAAAATACATCTGCCTTGGTATAGTAGATCTATAAAAGATGTTTAATGCTTTGTTGTATATTTATCTGCTTTGCTTCACTAACCTTACAGCTATCTAAACATGGCATGCTGACAAATAGTTTATTTCTTGCTGGGTAGACTTCTATTCAAACTGGTGTCTGCTTTGGATTTATATAACCAAAATATTCTAAATGTATTTTGCTTACATAACAGGAGAGAAATTATACAAACTAACAGTTCAAGGTTATTAAAAAGAATTCTAATATATATTCACATGTATGTGTGCTTATTTATAAATATATTTTAAAAGCCTTGAGGGTTTCTTTAAAATAAGGACATATGTATATATTTATAAATACATGTCTAAAACCGTAGGAATAAGAATAGCCCAAAAGGTAGGAAGTTAGCTTTAGCTCAGATTTATCATGTTGAATGATAATGGCTTACTTATTTGAAGTTTTATAAGCCTCCTGGATATTTAAGATGTGCTAGAGAATCTCTCCACAGCAGACTTTAATTCCCTCTCCCTGACTCTCCTACACAAAAACTGTTCTGGGAGAAAAATACGTTGTTTATTTTCTATTGCCAGCAATGCTTACAGCTAGATATAGGAAGCAAAAATTCTCATCAAAATGAAACTGCAAGAATTTTTTTTTTTTCAAAAGAGCATTTTATCTTGTCTCACCATCTATTTTGTCCTCTTTGGCAATCATTTACATTCCTTATACAGCCCTAGGAGTCTTTGGTCATAGATAAAAACTAGTTATTAATATATAGAGGTATCATAGATGTGACCTTAAAATATGTAGCCCAAGTACCTAACAGAATTATGGTACATGATTAATTATCATACACCTAACTAATTTTCAAAAAACTGTAGATCTTTAAAATTGCACTATGAAACATTAACCATATTGTCATCTTAGAGATTCTCTATTTACAAAGAAGTACTATTTACAAAGTAGATTCTTTGCAAATTAAATGCCTTTCTCTCTGCTTCTATTCAATAATAATTCCCTTTAGTCTTGCTTTAACATGAGATTACTATTTATGGTCCCAGGTTTTCTCTTCCTCACTCCCATATCCCTACCTCCTCGCTGTTTTTATAAAGGGAAACTGTACCATTATTATAGTAAAACTAAAACATTTGGAACTATATGCTGCTGAGATATCAATGCAAAACCTGAAGTGAACAGATAAACATATACAAATGCAAATGAAATACAGGATAATTTTACATATAACTTAACCATGTAAACCTCAAATATACGAAGCATTACCATCACAGAAGACTGAGTTTTGTGCTTTTCTAGTTAACACTCTCCCTGAAAATGCTAATACTATTTTGATGTCTAACATTATGAAGAACTGTTTGCTCTTGAACATCACACTGTGTGTTCTCTGGTTTCTAGTTTCTCTTGCTCAATACTGTGCTGATGAGATTTATCACATTACTGCATAGATAAGCAGTTCACTAGTTTCCAATTTAGTGTGATATTTTACTATATCAATATGCTACAAAGTGATTCATTTTAAAATTTTGTCTTCTTCACTCTCTGTTTTGGTCATGATATCCAATACTAAACCAAATACAAATGATTATTGTGATCATTATAGTTTTCTCTAATACACAAAACTACTCAATATTTTACCATTGCCTATAATTGCATATACTTCTGAAATATTATATTTCACTTTAATAAAGTTCTATTATATTTACTGTTAGCTGAAAAATTTTACAATGCTCAATATTTTACCATTGCCTACAATTGCATATACTTCTGAAATATTATATTTCACTTTAATAAAGTTCTATTATATTTACTGTTAGCTGAAAAATTTTACAATGAACAAGTATTGAATATCATTCAATTCTTGTTCTGCTTTTACTGAGGTGATTGTATATTATTCCCTTTATTCTGTTAATTGCAATTTATAGTGAATGATTTCCCTGTAAAAACAACATCAAATTCTTGAAACAAATCTTACTATGATATATTATTAACTTTATACATGCTAGATGTCCTAATTTTCCTTAGAATTTTTTCCTTAAAATTATAGAAATAAGGATTTAAAGTTTAATGTAATTTTCTTGGCAGATTTTGCTATAAATATTATAGTAAATTCCTTATAAAATATGTGGTAAAGTCTTTGCCATTGCCTATTCACTGGGAACTTTTATGCAAGTTTGAAGTTATTTTTTCTTTAAAGGCTATAATTAGTCTTTAAATGAATAATTCATTGGTGATGTCATCTTAACATAGAGTTCTTTCAAGAGAAAGAAAAATTATTAAATTAATTTATGTTATATATATATTTATGTGCCATTCATAGTCAATACATTTTTTCATTGTCATTGGGTTTATGTTTTCTCTATTCAACTTGTTTTTTATTTGTTCCACTTGTTATTTTTTCTTTTCTTTATCCTTCAAAATGCTTCCTTAGGATTAATTACATATTTTAACTATTTTATGTTTATCTTTTTTTATCACTTTAGTCATATAGACTGTAGTGAGGAATAATGTAGTCCTCCTTCTTCTCCTGGGATGTCCTCATCCAAATTTTGGAAACCTGTGCATATATTGCTTCATGTGGCAAAAGAAACTTTGTAGGTCTGGTTAAGGTTGTAAACGTAAAGTCAGGTTAAGATTATGGTTGTGGTTAAGGTTATAAACCTGAGTTCAGGAGATTATTCTAAATCTTCAAGACTAGTTCAATTTAATCTATGATGGTGAGTCAGTCCTGAATATTTCAAAGAAAAGTGACTTAAGGAGAACTCAGTTCATGACTGTGAGAGTTGAAGATCGAAGAAGGGAACATAAGACAAGGTATACAGTAACTCATAGAAGCTGGAAATTCCCCTCAGCCTAGAATCAGCAATTTATGGATATCTATGTTTAATAACTGCCATAAATAAAATTCTACCAACATCCCAATGTTTGGATTTATATAAATGTATTATTAAATTGAGAAATTAATTATTGTCAATAAATTATCTTGGACTCAATAAATTTATGGACCATTTTAGAGAACAATTATGCAAATTTTAAAATTGTAAAAGTGGTTTTAATCACCTTAATATTGCAAAATGTTACAAAATTTATGTAACATGATACAATTATGAAACAAAGGTAAAAGATGGGTTACATATTCTTAAAATCAATAATATTTGAGAAATGTATACAAGTTTTAAGAAGATTCAGTACAAAGTATATTCAAACTAAAATATACATACACTTATTTGAGAGTGAATAAATTGAGAAAAAGTAACTTATTTTTAATATTAACATAGGTTAAATATTCAAATAAGAGAACTTTAAAATATGACAATGAATGAGAAATAAAGAGCACTGAATGTTGAAAGCTTCATGTTATGCACGATTCTCTTGAGTCCTTTTGAAGGACAGGCTCAGTATGAAAGATTATCTTCCCGAAAAAAGTAGTCAATAGAAAACTCTCCACAGTCCTGCAGCGCAAACAGAATGCAGAGACAGCTGGGCTTTATACAAAACGATTGCTTAGAGTCAGAAAGTGGCAGGACAGAGCAATATAAACATAAGAGATTTCCTGATTTTCAGTGATAGGCAGCATTCAGTTGATAACCTTGGAAAAATAATTACCCTATTAAAGAGAACTGAAAATGACCTAAGATGAAGGATAATAACTGATTCAGTCTATACAAAATAAAACAAGGTAGTAAAGCCTCCTCACAATTTCATAAAACATAGATAAAAAGAGAAAAAGATAGATCCAGAATAAGGCAGACCAATGGTAAAATCTTTAATTACAATTCACTAGAGTTTTTGTTTCTTATTAATTTTTATGAAGTAAGAATTGGAAATTATTGAAATGCCATAGATTGCCAGTAATGGAAAGTCACATGTAAAATTGCCTATTGAATAATTATGTTTATTTTTAACTTCATAATTTGAGTTAAATCATTCACAATTAATCCTTTTGTTGATTTCTCAAAGTCCAGAATGGTGAAATAAGATCCTCTATTGAGACTATTTTAGATAGGCAGCATTCAAACTGTGACTAACAGAGTCCTATGGGCCAACTCCTTGAGGGATGGACAAAAGAACTAAAACATCAGAGACTCAGGTTTCTACTACAAGGCAACTAGAGTAGCATGTGTTTAATTGTATAGGTAGTGGAAATTCTAGCAATATTTGCTTGTGGAAAAACTGCCAAATGAGACGGATAAGTTGAGAACTACTTTGACAATTGATATTTATTAAGTGAATCCTGTGTGATTCTCATAATTCATGTTTGAATTTCAAACAGGTCATGCCAGGGGAAAAAAGGCCAATTTACTGCTCATTTAATGTTTTCCAAGGCCTCAACTACTCATTTCAAGATGCCACACAAAAGGCAAATAGAATAAACCAAGCTAACTTACTTTATGAGCTCATAAACTTACTTTATGAGCTGGACCTTACAAACAGAAGAACAAAAACATATTCCATAATTTTTGCTAATATATTTGACCTCACATTAGTTCTAATATTCTTATAGTAGCATATACATGCATCATCTGTCTTGACAGTTCTTTCTCATGTCAGTCTAGATAACAGATTTCTGCTGAGCTTTGTAGTTACTGAAATTGATGAAAAGGCATGTCATGAATATACATATTGTTTCAGAATATTATACATAAAATAATTTAAATGTCTGATATTTGTTTAAATATTACATAAATTTAGTTTTTAAATAGCACTGTTACTGAGACATTATATATATATATATATATATACAATTAATAACCCATTTTCAGTCTGCAATGCATTAATTTTGGCAAATGTATGGGTATGCATCGATATATGTATACAAGAACAATGTATTCAAATATTATATTTTTTATATATGTCCATTTGTATATCCATCCATCTTTAGTTTGGTAGTTTAACCCTTCCTTCAATCATATACATAGATAGTCATCAATTTTATTTCTATCCTTCTAGTATTGTATTTTCCAGAAGTACAGGAAAACAGATCAAATAGTATTTCATCTTTTGTGTCTGGCTTTTTTTATTTACCATAATTCTTTTGCAATTCATCCACGTTGCTGCATATATCAGTGACTCATTCTGTCTCATTGCTGGGAAACACTTCATCCTATGGAGATGACTGACTGATTTGTTTATTCACTGATATTATAAACACTTAGACTGTTTTCAGTTTTCAGCAGCAATTAATATAGATACTGTGAACATTTGCATACCAGTTTTGTAAGGACATTTGCTTTCATTTCTTTTGGGTAAATAACTGAGGATACTATTACTGTGGTGTATGGTAAATGAATTTTAAATTTGTAGAAACTACCAAAATTCTTTCTATGTAGCTGTACTACTTTGCATTCTTATAAGAAATCTATGTTATTTTCCTGTGCTGCACATTTTTGTCCACACTTGATATTGTCAGGTTTTTCCATTTTAGCCATTCCAGTAGTTAGAGATATGAATTTATTAGCATCTTCATAGTGACTCAATGTAGAGCATCATGTGCTTATTTGCAATTTGCATATCTTCTTTGCAGAGGAAACAGTACAAACCAATCCAAATATTTCTTTTTTTAAAAATTGAGTTGTAAAAGTTTGTTGTATTCTCAATACAAGTCATTCATTACACACATATTTTGCAATGTTTTCTGCCAGGATGTAGCTTACCTTTATATTTCCTGAACCATGCGTTTCAAAATGTTTTAAATGTCTTAATTTTGATGATATTGAATTTATTGAATTTTTGATTATATAGATTTACTTTTTTAAATTTAAGAAATATTTGGCAGAGTTCCAGTAAGATGGCGACATCATAGGTGGATTTGTGAGATTCTTCGAACGTGAGTTCCCAAAAAGACTCTTACTTTTCTTCCCCCACCCCACCCCCGCCCACCACCAGCTGCACTGGTCTGAGGCCCAGGGACCTTCGGTCCCATGCAGGGCCGGATATTGCAGCCCCTGGCTGCTGCTGCTCCACTATAAGTGACTCCTGCCCACACGGGAGTCCTGGGTCTCGGCTCCCTCCCTGGCTACATCGTGTTGCCCAGCACCCAGCACCAAGTTGCCAGTCACCCAGGGAGGCTCTGGGTGCCTGTCCCTCAGAGATACTGGTCCCATTTCTGGCTGAAGTACCCTGTGAGGGACTCAGAGCCAATCACGCCACCCACCGCCTGCCCTTTGGAGCTTTGGAGCTCTGGAACTCAGGGCCTACCCTGGCTGAGGTACTCAACACGCGATCCCGTGCTTGTGTAAGGGAACAGCATATCTTATGAGGTGGCGATGGGAGGCTCTCAGCTCCAGAGGAGGGAACTCCCGACCCCTCCTCCAGCCCAGCCTGCTGGTGGCACCCCAGATCCAGTGCCCAGCTGTGCAGTTGATCCCCGGTGCCTCCCACTCCAGCACAGTCCATCACAGTGGAACACACAGGGACCCAGACGAGCAGAGAGAAAAGATCTGCGAAAGTGAAGCTGCCACTTTGGCCATTCTCCAAGCAGAGATTTGCATTGCCCTACCCACCTATCAACAGCCTCCACCTCAGTTCCTAAGGTAATATCAATAAACAGGAGGAAAGTCCCTCCCCTGCTGAATCACCAACGGTAATGTCGCAGACCTCCCAGGCAGCAGGCTAAAAAAAAAAAACAAACCCAAGCTGCCAGTAAATCTTGCTGCCTGCAAGAAAAACAAAGGGGAGAGGCTGGAGATCAGAGCTGAAGAGACTTTAGACACGCAGGAAAGATTCCAGAGCTAGTCTGATCTCTTATTTTGACTTTTTATTTTATCATTTTGACAGTTGTTTTGCTCATTTTTGTTCACTTTCTGACTTACACTACCTGTTTCATGATTATATTGATCTGTCTCTGTGTAGCTACCAGTATCCTTTAGGGAATTTGGCTCATGTGTTTTTTTCACTTTTCTCCAGCCATGTGTCACTTTTTCACCTGTTAGTTGGTATGTATGTCTGTTTTCCCTCTCACTCTCCTCTCTTTCTAACTTCCTACTGACCGCCCCCTTCCTCCATTATTTTCCTCTTTTGTAACTCCTTTTGATCCAGGGACTAAACCTACATACCACTGTACAGACAGATTGTAAAGCAGTGGGAAATAGGTTCCAGTGTGCTCATACACTTGTTGGTGGATGTTGGAATCAGCATATAGATTCTGAATCACAGCCTCCCCCTCAATTAAACCTCAAAACTGCAATAAATACAGCCTGAAGCCCACACTTCAACCTCAAAAGTGAACAAAGCCAGAAGAACTTCATAAGGAAGAACAGGAAATTGCACAAGTGAAATAAAAGCAACACCACCTTCCCTGAAAAACTGAATTAAAGAAGGGGAAGGAAAGAGGGAGAGAGAGAAAAATCTACACAACCGAAGAAAAAACAGAAGAAGAATATGGGTCTCTCCCAGAGCCCTGGGAGGGAAGACACTGAGAAAACTGACTTCAGAATGCAAACAATGAAGAGCCCCCAGAATGACTAGTCCCAAACTACAAACCTAGATATCAAGACATTAATGGAGAGATTAAAAAGAATTGAAAAGACAAGAAGAAACTAGGAAGAAACTGATATCTGAGAAAACAGTAATAAAGAATACTGTGAATGAAATAAATAACAAATCGATAAGCATGGAAAGCAGAATTACCAAGCAGAAGAAATAATCTCCGAGCTTGAGGACCAAAATATAGAACTAACCCAAACTCTTAAAAACCCAGAAAACAAGCTCAAAAAGACAGAACAAAACCTTCAAGAGATGAGTGATCACTTCAAGAGACTGAACCTAAGAGTAATTGGCCTTCCTGAGGCAGAAAGAGAGATAGAGACCACACTGAAACAAACTTTCCATGAGATCATTCAAGAAGAAATTCCCTTATCTAATCAGTGATGCAACCATTCAAACACAAGAGATTCAGAGAACCCCTGCAAGACAACAAATGAGAAGACCAACTCCTAAACACATCATAATTCACCTAAACAAAGTAGGCATAAAAGAAAAAATCCTAAAGGCAGCAAGAGAAAAAGGCCAGATCACCTACCATGGAAGACCACTTAGAATAGCAGCAGATTTATCTACAGAAACCCTGCAGCCTAGGACAGCTTAGAGCCCTACCTTAAAAGTCCTAAAAGATAAACAATTTCAACCAAGAATAACCTACCCAGCCAAGTTAAGGTTCATCAGCGAGAGAGAATTAAAATCTTTCCCTGATATCCAATCCCTAAGAACTTATGCTGCAACAAAACCACCTCTGCATGAAACACTTAAGAAAGTACTAAACACAGAAGAAAAGGAAAAAAGAACAACATTCTTCACAAGAGTACAGGAAAAAGAATAACATACACATGCACCAACCTAAAACCAAAAGAAAGACAAAAAACCAAGTGGAAGAACAACAACTCTATAAGAACTCTATGATAGGAATGAAATATCACATTTCAATAATTAGACTGAATGTGAATGGACTAAATGCAACACTGAAAAGACATAGAACGGTAAAATCGATAAAATATCACCAGGCAACAATATACAGCCTTCAAGAGACCCATCTCACTAGAAAGGACATGCACAGACTCAAAGAAAGAGGATGGGAAACAAATTTTCAGGCTAATGGAACACAAAGAAAGGAGGAATCACGATCTTAATTTAAGACAAAATACCATTTAAGCTATCAAAAATTAAAAAAGATACAGAGGGCCACTACATAATGATAAAAGGTTCACTTCATCAACAAAAAATATCTATCCTAAACATATATGCACCCAACATAGGTGTGCCAACTTTCATAAAGTAACTTCTAGAAAAACTAAAGAAAGATATTGACTCTAAAGCAATCATAACTGGGGACTTTAATACCCCACTCACAACCCTAGACAGATCATCAGGACAAAAAATCACCAAAGAGGTCCTCAGTGTGACTCTTGACCAAATGGACTTAATTGATACCTACAGAACCCTCCATCCAAAGACCACAGATACACATTCTACTCATCACCACATGGAATGTACTCTAAGATCAACCACATATTTGGCCATAAATCAAGCATAAACAAATCTAAAAGGACTGAAATTTTACCATGCACCTTCTCGGTCCACAGTGGAATAAAAATAAACATTAACACCAACAAGTTCCCCCCCAAAACCCACAAAGACATGGACACTAAACAGCATGATGCTAAACAACTCCTGGGTCAATGATGAAATCAAAACAGAGATCAAAAGATACCTGGAAACAAATGAAAATGAAGAAACATCTTACCAAAATCTCTGGGATGCCATGAAAGCTATAGTAAGAGGGGAATTTATATCCCTACAAACACACATGAAGAAAATGGAAGGATCACAAATTAACAGCCTAATGAGCCACCTAAGAAAGCTGGAAAAGCAAGATCACAAAATACCTAATTTCAGTAGAAGAATCCAGATCACCAAAATAAAAGCCCAAATCCAGGACATAGAAGACAAAAAGATAATACAAAAAATCAATGAAACAAAAAGCGGATTCTTTGAAAGGATAAACAAGATCGATGGTCCCCTAGGTAGATTGACCAAGAAAATAGAGAAAAATCCCAAATAAGCACAATCAGAAACACAAAAGATGAAGACACATCTGACCCTGAAGAAATACAAAAGATCCTTAGAGACTACTATGTACACTTGTATGGAAACAAACTTGAAAACTTCAAGGAAATGGAGGACTTTCTGTCATCACACAACCTGCCTAGGTTGAAACAAGAAGAAATTGAGACCCTAAATAGACCAATAACAATCAAGGAAATTGAGTACGTAATAAGAAAACTACCTACCAAAAAAAACCCTGGACCAGATGGCTTTCCAGCAGAGTTCTAAAAGACATTCAAGGAGGAGCTGATTCCAATCCTACTGAAGGTATTTAAGGTGATTGAGAAACATGGAACCCTTCCCAAATCAATTTATGAAGCTAACATCACATTGATACCCAAGCCAGGTAAAGATCCAACAAAGAAAGAGAACTACAGGCCAATATCTTTGATGAACATAGATGCTAAAATTCTCAACAAGATCCTAGCAAATGGGATTCAACAACATATCTCAAAAATCATCCATCATGACTTAGTAGGCTTCATACCTGGGATGCAAGGCTGGTTCAACATTCGTAAAACCATAAATGTAATTAAATACATTCTGTTTTTGTCAAAACAAAAACCACATGATTATATCATTAGATGCAGAAAAAGCTTTTGATAAAATCCAGTGCCACTTCTTGATAAAAACCCTTGAACATCTAGGCATACAGGGAACATACCCAAAGTAGTAAAAGCTATCTACGAGAAACCCACAACCAGCATACTCCTAAATGGACAAAAATTGGAAACATTTCCCCTGAAAACTGGAACAAGACAAGGATGCCCACTCTCACCCCTCTTGTTCAACATAGCATTGGAAGTCCTGGCTTGAGCAATCAGAGAAGAGAAGGCAATCAGGGGTATCCAAATAGGAAAAGAGGAAGTCAAGTTTTCTCTCTTTGCGGATGACATGATTGTATACCTTGAAAACCCAAGACAATCTGTCGAAAACCTCCTTACACTGATAAAGGCCTTTGGCAAAGTCTCAGGATATAAAATATATGTGCAAAAGACAATCGCATTTCTTTACACCAATAATAAACAAACAGAAACCCAAATAAAAAGCACAATTCCATTCACAATAGCCACACACAAAAAATGAAATACCTTGGCATCTTCCTAACCAGAGATGTGAAAGACCTTTACAATGAAAACTACAAAACATTGATCAGAGAAATCAAAGATGACACAAACAAGTGGAAAAATATCCCATGCTCATGGATTGGAAGAATCAACATTGTGAAGATGTCCATTTTACCTAAGGCAATCTACAAATTCAATGCAATACCCATCAAATTACCAGCAATATTCTTCTCAGACCTAGAAAAAACAACACAGGAATTCATATGGAAACACAAACGACCAAGAATAGCCAGAACAATCCTCAGCTAAAAAAACCAAAGCAGGAGGTATTACCTTACCAGACTTCAAACTTTACTATAAAGCTACAATCATCAAAACAGCTTGGTACTGGTATAGGAACAGGCATGTAGATCAACGGAATAGAATCGAGATTCCAGAAGTGAAACCTCAATTTCTCAACCAACACATCTTTGACAAAGCCTCCACCACCTACCACTGGGGAGAGGAGAACCTATTCAGTAAATGGTGCTGGGAAAACTGGCTGACCATGTGCAGAAGATTGAAATAGGACCCCTATCTATTCCCATACACAAAAATTAACTCCAAATGGATCAGAGACCCAAATGTAAAACCTCAAACCATAAGAACCTTAGAAAATGAAGGACATACCCTCATGGAAATTGGAACTGGCATCCAATTCCTGAACAAAACCTGAAACCCACAGACCATAAGAGATAAGATAGACAAGTGGGACCTCATTAAACTGACAAGCTTCTGCAAAGCCAAAGAAACCACCGAGAGAGCAGGGAGACAGCCTACAGACTGGGAAAAAGTATCTGCCAACTCCAAGTCTGACAAAGGCTTAACATCTTGAATCTACAAGGAACTCAAACGTGCTGAAAAGAAAAAAACAAACATCTCTATTATAAAATGGGCAAAAGATATGAACAGACACTTCACAAAGGAAAATATCTGAGCAGCCAACAGACACAAGAAGAAATGTTCAACCTTACTAATCATCAGGGAGATGCAAATCAAAACCACACTGAGATACCACCTAACTCCTGTCAGAATGGCAATTATCAATAACTTAAAAATAACAGTTGCTGGAGAGAATGTGGTGTAAAGGGAACACTTCTACACTGTTGGTGGGAGTGTAAACTAATGCAACCTCTGTGGAGAGCAGTGTGGCAATTCCTAAAAGCTCTGAATATCAACCTCCTGTATGACCCTGCAATCCCCCTACCGGGAATATACCCTGAAGAACTCAAATCACTCTATCACAAAGATACCTGCACACAAATGTTTATCGCAGCATAGTTCGCAATAGCAAGAATCTGGAACCAACCATGCTGTCCATCAAAAGAGGACGGGATTTTAAAAATGTGATACATATACACAATGGAATACTATGCAGTCATAAAAAAGAACAATATCATGAATTTCGCAGCAACCTGGATGGAACTAGAGTCTATAATACTGAGTGACCTCTCACAGAAACAAAGATCTGAGTATCACATGTTCTCACTCATATAGTGGACCTTGAACATCCAACGTATTACCATAAGAAAATGACTGATGGTAGTGGGAAGCTATGGGGGGGAGATGGGAAGGGAGATGAGATTAATGGTAGCAAACATCTGTCTGGGGACAGGGAGACACCTCTTATCAACAAGGGTGCCTGAACGAAGCATATTTGTATACCTAACCCTTAACTGTACCCCACATTATCATAATAAAAAATATTGATTATATATTAAAAAAAGAAATATTTGGCACACTCCCATAACAGATATTTGTCCTCATGTTGTGTTCTTACAGCTTTACAGTTTTAACTTTAAACTATGATGCAATTATATGCAGAGGTGAATGTGCTAGAGCTTAAGCTCCAGGTCAGACTGGCATAAATTCTGTTCTTGCCACACACTCTGTTCTGCAATATGGTACAATATTGCCTCACTACCTAAGCCTCTGTAGTCTTATTTATAAATTAGAGACAATACTAACTAGAACTCAAGTAATAATTACTTTCATGATTATGTAAGGTTATACAATAAGTTCCTTAGCCTGATGACTGAGTCATTCCTTAGTTCATTTTAAATAATGCCATCCATTGCTTTATTAGTATTTTTTAAACTTTTTAACATACATACAGAATAGATCTCTATGAACTATATTTCATAGCGCATATATGCATATATAATAAGCTAGCTGAATCTTTACAAACTAAATACATCCATATACCTATTACCCAAATCAAGAAACAGAAACTTCACAGAGAAATTCCCCTTTTGCCCTATTCTGGCTACTACCCTCATTATTCCTAATAGTAATCACTTTTATAACTTTCTTTAAATGTACGTTTAATTGAAAAATAATAATTGTGAATATTTAGAGTTTACTATGTGATATTTTAATCTATGTATACATTGTAGAAATATTTAAGCAAGGTAATTATCATACTTATCATTTGCCACCTCATTACTTTTTTATTATGAAAAGACTAAATATCTATTCTCTTAGCAACTTGAAATATAAAATACATCAATTGTGATCACCATGCAGAACAATAGATCACTTAAACTCATTCTTCCAATCTAACTGAAACTTTATCCCTATTGATCATCTTCCTTTTCCCCTTCTCAACCCCTTCCCACCAGCCTGCTTAACCACCATTCTACTCTGTTCTATGATATCGACTTTTTTTAGATTTCATATATAAATGAGATCATTTGGTATTTGTCTTTTTATGTCTGGCTTATTTCACCTAGCATAATGTCTTGAAACTCCATTCCTGTTATTGAGACTGTCAGAACAACATTCTTTCCTTAAGGCAGTATTATGTTCTTCATACTAAATATGCTTTAAAAGGTTTTTTTTGAGGAAGAAGGAATGAAGATTTCACCATGTTACAATGTGTCTAGCAATATCACCACACAAGCACTTTTTAAAAAAATTACCTTGTTTTACAATAATTGAGATAGAGAAGGCATTTTTCAAAAGGCTATAGTGTGCATCAATTTTTGAACATTTGGTATACTCAAGTAGACTAATATCTTCCTTAATAGTTTGTATGATTATCAATTTGCTAGAAACATAGATATTAGTTTCATGAATAATTGTTTAAACCAAAGATGAAGCACTTTAGGTATATGATACTAAAGAATGATTAACAGATAGTAGGCACTTTCCTAAACAACTCACAGGCTTATCTATTTAATCTTATGAGGTAAGTAGGCACTTATGGTCCACAGTTTGCTAAAGAGACAATTGATTTAAAAAGAGATTATCTAAACTGGCCTGGGACCCAACTGGTTAATGCAAAGCTAACATGTGAACCCCAGAAGGTTAACTTCAGATATCATGCACTTAATAACTACATCATGTCAACTCAACACACGTGCCATGAAGGGGCACAAATCCTGAACATGTGCTCCAATACCTGTAAAAATACAAAACATCTTTCTGGAACCTAGGTCAAGAAGTGAGGCTGATTAACCAATTCTTAGGTTCAGATAGTAAATGTCATAAAAGGCATTTGGATTTTCTTTTAGAAGAGGTTAATATATAAAATATACTTTTTAACTTTAAAATGTTTTATTTTAAAGATGTGGGTACAAGTCAAGGTTAGGTATACAAATATTCCTTACGCAGGTACCCTTGTTGATGAGGTGTGCCCCCCCAAGGGAGATCCCCAGGCAGATTCCAGCTACTGCCAATTCTATCTTCCCACCTTCCCACTCCCCGTGGTTTCCTGCTACTTTCAATCCTTTTCTTATAGTGTTATGATAGCTGTTCAAGGACCACTTGTGAGTGAGACTGTGTGATACTCAGTTCATTGTTTCTATGAAAGATCACTCAGTATTATAGACTCTAAGTTCATCAGGGTGCTGCAAAGTTCATGATTTTCTTCTTTTTTTATGACTGTATAATATTCCTTTGTGTATATTTACCACATTTTTTAAATCCAGTCCTCTTTTGATGAGCAGCATGGCTGGTTCCATGTTCTTGCTATTGTGAACAATGCTATGATAAACATATGTGTGCCAGTATCTTTTTTGTAAAGTGATTTGAGTTCTTCCAGGTATAATCCCAGTAAGGGTATTGTGGGGTCACATGGAAGGTCAATTTTTAGAACTTTTAGGAATTGCCACACTGTTTTCCACAGAGGCCGTACTAGTTTACACTCTCACCAACAGTGTAGAAGTGTTCCCTTTTCACCACATCCTCTCCAGCATCTGTTATTTTTTGAGTTATTGACATGATCATCCTGTCTGGAGGTAGGTGGTATCTCAGTGTAGTTTTAATTTGCATTTCTTTGATGACTAGTGTGGTTGAACATTATTCCATGTATCTATTGACCACACATACATCTTCTTTTGAGAACTGCTTATTCATATCTTTTGCTCACTTTGTAATGGGGCTGTTTGTTTTTCTTTTCAGCATGTTTGAGTTCCTTGTAGATTCTAGATATTAAACCTCTGTCAGACATACAGTTGGCAACTAATTTTCCCCAGTCTGTGGGCTGTTTCCCTGCTCTCTTGATGGTTTCTTTGGCTTTGCAGAAGCTTGTCAGTTTGATGAGGTCCCACTAGTCTATCTTATCTCTAATGACATGGGCACTTGGGGTTTTGATCAGAAATTGATTGTCAGTTCCAATTTCCATAAGGGTGTCTCCTGCATCATCTAAGGTTCATATAGTTTGAGGTTTTGCATTTAGGTCTCTGATCCATTTAAAGATGATTTTTGAGTATGGGGATAAGTAGGGGTCTTGTCTGAGTCTTCTGCATGTAATCAGCTAGTTTTCCCAGCATCATTTACTGAATAGGTTCTCCTTTTCCCAGTGGTTGGTGGTGGAGGCTTTGTCAAAGATGAGTTGGTTGAGAAATTGAAGTTTTGCTTCTGGAATTTCAATTCTGTTCCATTGGTCTATATGCCTGTTCTTGTACCAATGCCAGGCTGTTTTGATTACTGTAGCTTTATAATAAAGTTTAAAGTCTGGGAGTGTGATACCTTCTGCTTTGTTTTTTATTTTTATTTATTTTTATTTTTATTTTTGCTGAGAATTACTTTGGCTATTTGTGGTAGTTTATATTTCCCTATGAATTCCTGTATTGTAGTTTCTAGGTCTGAGAACAATGTTGCTGGTAATTTGATGGGTATTGCATTAAATCTGTAGATTGCCTTAGGTAGAATGGACATCTTACAACGTTGATTCTTCCAATCCATGAGAATGGAATATTTTTCCACTTGTTTGTGTTGTCTTTGAATTCTTTGAGCAGTGTTTTGAGGTTTTTATTTTAAAGGTCCTTCACCTCTCTAGTTAGGAAGGTATAAGATATTTCATTTTTTTGTGGCTATAGTGAATGGGATTGTGATTTTTATTTGGGTTTCTGTTTGTTTATTATTGGTGCATAGAAATGCAATTGTCTTTTTGGAAATTTATTATATATCCTGAAACTTTGCCAAAGTCCTTTAAGAGTGCAAGAAGGTTTTTGATAGATTCTCTTGGGTTTTCAAGGTATGCAATCAAGTCATCTGCAAAGACAGATTACTTGACTTCTTCTTTTCCTATTTGAATACCCCTGATTACCTTCTCTTCTTTGGTTGTTCTACCTGGGACTTCCAAAACTATATTGATCAGGGGTGGTGAGAGTGGGTATACTTGTCTTGCTTCAGTTTTCAGGGGAAATGGTTCCAATTTTTGTCTGTTTAGCAGTATGCTAACTGTGGGTTTCTTGTAGATGACTTTCACTATTTTGAGGTATGTTCCACCTATGCCTGGATGTTCAAGGGTTGTTATCAATAAGGGGTGCTGGATTTTATCAATAACTTTTTCTGCATCTAATGATATAATCATGTGGTTTTTGTTTTTATGTCTGTTGCTGTATTTAACGATGTTTATGGTCTTACAAATGTCAAACCCACCTTGCATCCCAGGGATGAAGCCTACTTGGTTGTGGTGTATGATTTTCATGATATGTTGTTGAATCCCGTTTGCTAGGATCTTGTTGAGAATTTTAGCATCTATGTTCATCAAGGTATTTGGCCTGTAATTCTCTTTCTTTGTGGGATCTTTGCCTGACTTGGGTATCAATGTGATGTTAGCTTCATAAAATGATTTGAAAAGAGTTCTATCTTTCTCAATCCCCTGGAATCATTTCAATAGCATAAGTATTAGTTCTTCCTTGTATGTTTTGTTGAATTCTGCTATAAAGCCATCTGGTCCAGGGCTTTTTTTTTTTTTTTTTTGTAGTTAGTTTTCTTATGACATAGTCAATTTTCCTGGATTGTTATTGGTCTATTTAGGATCTTGATTTCTTCTTGTTTCAACCTGGGGAGGTTGTGTGATGTCAGAAAGTCCTTCATTTCCTTTAGGTTTTCAAGTTTGTTTCCATACAAGTGTACATAGTAGTCTCCAATAATCTTTTGTATTTCTTCAGTGTCAGCTGTGACTTCATCTTTTGTGTTTCTGATTGTGTTTATTTGGGCTTTTTCTTTCTTTTTCTTGGTCAGTCTAGCTATAGGACCATCAATCTTGTTTATCCTTTCAAAGAACCAGTTTTTTGTTTCATTGATATTTTGTGCTATATTTTTGACTTCTATGTCCCAGATTTGGGCTTTTATTTTGGTAATCTGGATTCTTCTGCCTAAGTTAGGGTTTTGAATTTTGCCTTTCCAGCTTCCATATGTGAATTGTTAGGCTGTTAACTTGTGATCTTCCTGTTTTCTTTATGTGAGTTTGTAGTGATATGAATTCCCCACTTACTATTGAAGTCATGGCATCCCAGAGGTTTTGGTAAGATGTTTCTTCATTTTCATGTATCTTTTATTCTTTGTTTTGATTTCCATGTTGACCCAGGAGTTGCTAGCATCATGCTGTTTAGTGTCCACGTCTTTGTGGGTTTGGGGGAAACTTTGTTGGTGTTGATATTTCTTTTCATTCCACTGTGGTCTGAGAAGGTGCATGGCAGAATTTCAATCTTATGAAGTTTGTTTGTACTTGATTTATGGTCAAAGATGTGGTTGATCTTAGAGTGCATTCCATGTGGTAATGAGTAGAATGTATATTCTGTGGTCATTGGTGGAGTGTTCTGTTGGTAACAATGAAATCCATTTGGTCAAGAGTCACATTGAGTTTCTGGATCTCCTAGCTAAATTTTTGTCTTGATAATCTGTCTAGGGTTGTGAGTAGAGTTAGAGTCAATATATCTTTTTTAAGTTTGCCTAGAAGCTGCTTTATGAAAATTAGTGTTCCTGTGTTGGATGCATCTATGTTTAGGATGGATATTTCTGATTGATGGATTATACCTTTTATCATTTTATAGTGACTGTATGTATCTTTATAAATTTTTGAGAGCTAAAAGGGTATTCTGTCAGATAGTAAGATTGCAACTCCTGCTTTCTTTTGTGTTCCATTTGCCTGAAATTTTGCTTCCCATCCTCTTACTTTGAGTCTGTGAGTGTCCCTCCTGGTGAGATGAGTCTCTTGGAGACACTATATTGTTGCCTCATGATATTTTATCCATTTTGCCATTCTGTGTCTTTTCAGTGGTATATTTAGTCCATGCACATTCAGGCTAATTATTGAAATATGAGGGTTTATCCCTGTCATGAGGTTCTTATATTCCTGTTTGTTTGTTCATGAGGTTCTTATATTCCTGTTTGCTTGTTGTCTTTCTTTTGATTTTTAGGTTGATTCATGTGTCTTTTTAATCTTTTTCCTGCACTCTTGTGAAAAATGTTGGCGTTCTTTTTTCCCTTTCTTCTGTGTTTATACTTTCTTAAGTGTTTCTTGTAGAGCTGGTCTAGAGGCAGTGTAAGTTCTCAGGGATTGAATGTCTGAAAAAGATTTTAATTCTCCATCACTGATGAAACTTAGCCTGCTGGGTAGGTTATTCTTGGTTGAAATTGTTTATTTTTGAGAACTTTGAAGATTAGGGTCCAAGTTCTCCTAGCCTGAAGTGTTTTGGTAGCTAAATCTGCTGGCTGTTCTAATTGGTCTTCCCCAGTAGGTAGTCTGGCCTTTTTCTCTTGCTGTCTTTTGTATTTTTTTCTTTTATACCTACTTTGTTTAGGTGAATTACTATGTGTCAAGAAGTTGGTCTTCTCATTTGTTGTCTTGCAAGGGTTCTCTGAATCTCTTGTGTTTGAATGGTTGCATTACTGATAAGGGAAAATTTCTTGAATAATTTTGTAGAATGTTTGTCCAGGGTGGTCTCTGTCTCTCTTTCTGCCTCAGGAAGTCCAATTAGTCTTAGGTTTGGCCTCTTGAAATATGCGCTCATCTCTTGAAGGTTTTAATCTGTCTTTTTAAGCTTCTTTTCTGTTTTTGAGAGTTTAGTTTAGTTCTTTATTTTGATTCTCAAGCTCTGAGATGCTTTCTTCTGCTTGACTAATTCTGCTTTCCATGTTTACTAGTTTAGTATTTATTTCATTCACAGTATTCTTTACTGCTGTTATCTCAGTTATTAATTCCTTCATTCTTTTCTCTTGTCTCTCCTCAATTTTTTTTTATTCTCTCTATTAATTTCTTGATATCTGGGTTTACAGTCTGAGACCAGACATTCTGGGTGCACTTAATTTTTTGTGTTCTAAAGTCTGTTTTCTCAGTGTCTGACCTCCCAGGGTTCTGTATGAGACCTATATTCTTCTTTTGGTTTTTCTTCATTTGTGTAGGTTTTTCTGCCCCTCAATTTTTTTCCTCTTCTTTAATTCTGTTGTTCAGGGATGGGGGTTGCTTTACTTCTGCTTGCTCAACCTCCTATTCTTCTTCTTTTTTTTTTCTTTTGAGTTGGAGTCTTATGTCGTGAGCCACAATCACTAGTAAAAGTAAGGTAAAAGGGACCTGAAAACAGGAAAAATGCCGGCTGGGAGCAAGGCCCCAGTAAAATGTGGCCATGATGGAGGCAAAGCTCCATGGATCCTGTTGATGGACCTTCCCTAACTTTGAAGGATTGCATGCATAGGCTTGAGAATGTTCCCTCTTTAATTGACATAATAGATGCGCAAATGAATGATGGCATTAGACAGCAAAAATTATACATAGGCGTAATGGAGGTGAGATTGCAGCAAAAAGGGTGCCCCTTAGGGTGTGTAAGGATGTTTTTCAGTAACAGCAGGAGGACAAAAAATAAAACGAGTTGACCACTTCCTCATAAACAACAGACCCAAGCTGAGAGCTGGTGGAAAACAACCATTTGAGATAAAAAAATAGGTTAAGATATTTTAGGATTAAATAAGTAGTTTAATGAAGATAGAATTTAGAATATTAATATTAAGATAGTAAGATAAGATAAACTAGTAAGATAAGAGATATATAATAGTATAAGTGATAGTTAAGAAAATATAGAGACATAAGGATAGAAATAAGATTAATAGAAATAAATATATAGTAGTAAGTAAGTTTAAATAAGACTTAGGGTTACAGTTTAGCTTTATAGGGTAAGGATATTATAGGCCTATAATAGTAAATAGTTATGAGAAAGTTAGGAAGAAAACCAGAACGTTCATAAATGTTTGACTTAAGAAAAACACCATCTGTGGTTGAAATTGCTAAAGATCCTTATTGTGAGTGCAAAAAGGATGTACGTGGGCATTTGGTTAGCAACATAAGATACATTTGTGGGTACAGGGCTGAGTGGAAAACCTATATAAGCTTGTGAAAAATAAATAAAAATTGGCAGAGTCTTGAGCTCTCCCCAGGAAGAGGATTCCTGTCATTTTCGTCTTTTCTTTTTCACTGCTTCCCAATTCCCCTGTCCCAGGCCCTGACTCTCTCCTGGAGCTGGACTCCAGCAGTCTTACTCTGCCACCCAGACTGGAGTTCAGTGGCTGCTCCTGGCCACCACAGCCTCGGCCTGCTGGGCTCCGGTGATCCTTCCACCTCAGGCTTCCAAGTAGCTGGAACTACAGGCGTGCACTACCATGCCGGCTAATTTTTGATTTATTGTAGAGATGAGGTCTCGCCAACTTACCCAGGTGGGTCTCAAACCCGCGGGCTCAGGCAATTCACTCACCTTGGCCTCCCAAGGTGCGGGATGACAGGCTGAGCCACCAAGCCTGGCTTATTCTTCTTTATGTGGATCCTCTGGCTTCATTCAATTCTGAAGCTGGACTGTGGGTTGGGGGCTGTACTTTTTTGCAATTTTGAGATTTAATTGAGGGAGTAGCTGTGATTCAGAATCTATCTGCAGATCCTAGTATCCACCAACAGTTGTATGGGCACCCTGGAACCCACTTCCTACTGCTTTACAATCTGTCCATGCAGTAGGGGTGTAGGTTTGCTCCCTGAAAGCAAAATGAGGTGAGAAAAAGAAAAAGGATGGAAAAAGGAAGGAGGGGGCAAGAGGAAGGTGAAGAGAGAGAAGATTAAGAGAGAAAACAGAGAGACATACCAACTAACAAATGAAAGGAGACACAAAACAGAAAAGAGTAAAAAGAAGTTAAAACATACAGACAATCATACAAACACACAAACCACAAACCTCCCTATCGATATACTCTTCCCAAATACAAACTGGAAGTCTAAAGAAAAAAAAAAGTCACTAAAATAACAGAAACAGAGCTAGTACAAACATGTTATCAAAAACAGAAAGAGAGAAAAAAACTAAAATGAAAAACAAACAAAAATGAGCAAAACAAACAGACAAAAAAACACAAGGAACCAAACTCAATCTGAGTTCTTTCCTTTAAGTCCAACTTCTTTTCACCTCTGATCTCTGGCCCCTCCCCTCTGCTAGGATTGCTTGCAGCTTGGGTCAGATGCCCCAGGCCTACTGCTGAAGGAGATTGGATCAGATATGGACTCACCTAGCTTGCTGCCTGTCAGGTCTGCCACTCAGATTTGAACTGTCTGTGTCAGATCCAGCATGGGGAGGGGCTTCTCTCCCAGTTTGATGAGATTACCTTAGGTCCCAAGTTGGAGGCTGGGCTGAGCTAGGCAGGGCAATGGAGATCTCTGCTTGGTCCTAGGATGAGAAAATGGCTGCGGTCAGCATTTCCTCATTGGGGATGGAGCTCCTCTCCAACTCTCCCGAATCTTCTCTCTCCGTGGATCAGGGTTCCAGTCACTTTGCTGTTGCAGTTGATTGTGTGGGCCCCAGGCAATGAGTATCAGCTGTATTCGGCAGGATCTTCTCAGGAGAATCCTGTGACCAGCAGACGATCCTGCATACCGGGAGCTTCAATGTCAGGGGGGTTGCAGTCACCTTCAGAGGAGAACCCCAGGTGCATGAACCCCATTCTCCCCTCAGATGGACTTTCACTTACCCACCAGCACACATCTACTCATGCAGAGAGTATTTATGGACATTAACTTTTGTGGAGACTTTCACAGTCCTATTGGTCTGGTTGCCATCTTGTGAGAATAAAATATTCTAATAGGGTATGGTGATATATGTGTCTATAATACAGTGCACTGTTCTTTACCAATAGATGCTACTTTTCCAGGAAGTGGGGGAGGGGACTTGTCACACTTTCTGCCCCACTGATGTCAGGCATAGCAGCATGACCAAAGTGATGATTGCCACCTCTAAGCAGAAGTGGTAAGGGTGGATTCATGGTTTGCCATGCTCATTTTTACCCTTTTTTCTAGCTAGAGTTTGATTTTTCAGGGTGAATGTCAGAGTAAGTAGAACATGAAAGAATAATTGCGAGGAAGATACAGTATGAGCTGGAATTCAAGTTCTGTTTTCCTATGCCAGAGATAATCTATCATTTCTTATCAGAACATAACCTGGCTATCCCTACTGATATAATGTCCCACTTTAACACTATTAGGTTAAACTAGAATTTGACTAATTGAATATGTATTTATCAATATCTATGAATTATTTTATCTAAGCTAGTCCCCGTGGAAATGTTTTGACTACAGTTGCATGGTTTGGATGGGACCTGTGGATGCTACATTGAGGAGATGAAGAATTTTGGATGTCCTCAAGTTTCCCTCAAGTTGAGCTAACTTTTCACAGTCAGCTCATCTTTTCCTTGACTAAGAGCTGGACTATTATCACAGACTAGAAAAGTTTCCAGGGCCACCTCTGACTCTGGTTTCCTGAATCAAAATTATATATGATCTAAAAAATTCAATATTAATAATGATTTTGTCTCAAAAGCATAAATATACACACATATACATATATTCACATGTATACACTATATATACCATATATCATATCTATTTCATTTACACTTTCTTATACTTTTAACATATCAATATAAATTTATATATCTATAACAAAGCATAGAAAGAACTCCTTTAAATATTTACATTTTAGTTCTAACTCAGTAAACAGGTAAAGTGGCATTTAATCCTCTTAAGATGCTAATACGAAATCGAAATCAATACATGAAAACAAATAAAGCTTGTGGCTGTCATTACAAAGTTAAAGCTAATCTGAGTCATCTAATTCATGTATTTATCTCATCAGTGAAATTTAATAAGATAAAAGAGGCCCCATATTGTGCTTATAATCAAACTACTTCACAAATTAAAATTTTGAAAATGTAAGCTGAAAGGTCACTCAGTGTAATTTTTCTGTTTTTTTGATGCTGATTTGTAGAGAAAAACATGACAGAAGGTACATTTAGAAATATGCCAGTCTCTGGTGTTGTTATAAAATTAGCCACATGTCGCAGAGCCAGAGGAATCATGTCCTCTCTTTCCCTTGGCAAATGTTTTCAAAGATAATTATCAAAGAAAGTCTAAGGGAAGGTGCTGGAGTCTAAGCAGTCTGCCAAGTTCAGCTGATGGGAATGATAATAAACAGTGTCAAAAAGAATTAGTGCACTAAAGTAACTGGTTGACACTCATGAATATTTCCTCACCCATGATCTCACATTTTAAAATAACAACAGAAAGGCCTAAGAAATAAAAGTTTATGACCACAGTGAACATCAAACAGAGACATAATTAACACAATGTTTAGGTGCAAATTAATCAAAGAAGTAAAATGATATGAAGTAAAATGATATCAAGACTATTTTTTTCTTTCTTGAATTTGTTAGGACGGTATTTAAGTATCTGAATCATATACCTAAGAATTCTATATCAGAAACACTGATGAACTTGAAATTGTTCACATTAGGGTAAATTATGATATAATAAATTTTTGGAGTGATGCAACATTTTCTTTTTTTTTACTTATTTTTTTAAATCAATATTTTTTATTATGATATTGTGGGGTACAGTTAAGGTTTAGGTGTACAAATATGCTTCGTTCAGGCAGCCTTGTTGATAAGAGGTGTCTCCCCATCCCCAGACAGATATTTACTACCATTAATCCCATCTCCCTTTCCCTCCTCCCCATAGTTTCCCACCACTGTCAGTCATTTTCTTATAGTATTACGTTGGATGTTCAAGGTCCACTATATGAGTGAGAACATGTGATACTCAGATCTTTGTTTCTGTGAGAGATCACTCAGTATTATAGACTCTAGTTCCATCCAGGTTGCTGCAAAATTCATGATTTTGTTCTTTTTTTATGGCTGTGTAGTATTCCATCGTGTATATGTACCACGTTTTTTTAGTCCAGTCCTCTTTTGATGGACAGCATGGTTGCTTCCAGGTTCTTGCTATTGTGAACAATGCTGCGATAAACATACATGTGCAGGTATCTTTTCTATAGAGTGATTTGAGTTCTTCAGGGTATATTCCCAGTAGGGGGATTGCGGGGTCATATGGGAGGTCAATATTTAGGAATCGCCACACTGCTTTCCACAGAGGTTGCACTAGTTTACACTCCCACCAACAGTGTAGAAGTGTTCCCTTTTGCCACACCCTCTCCAGCAACTGTTATTTTTTGAATTATTGATAATTGCCATTCTGACTGGAGTTTAGGTGGTATCTCAGTGTGGTTTTGATTGATGCAACATTTTCTTTCTTTTTTTTTTTTTTTTTTGAGTTGGAGTCTCACTCTGTCGCCCAGACTGGAGTGCAGTGGCCGCTACCAGCCACCACAGCCTCGCCTGCTGGGCTCCAGCGATCCTTCCGCCCCAGTCTTCCGAGTAGCCAGAAATACAGGCACGTGCTACCACGCCTGGCTGATTTTTTTATTTATTGTAGAGATGAGGTCCCGCTGCCCAGGCGGGTCTCGAACCCGCGGGCTCAGGCAGTCCCCTCACCTCAGCCTCCCAAAGGCGCGGAATTACAGGCTGAGCCACCGAGCCCGGCTGATGCAACATTTTCTAAAGTGATCATTTTAAAACCAATTTTAAGCCATTTCACCTAAGTAACACTCATTTATTTCACTGAGGAGGCTATTTATTTCAACCTTTGATCTTCCTTTCTGTTTTCATATTGTCACTGTTTTGACTGTGGATCACCCTCACTGGCACCTCCCACTACATCTCATCGCCTTGGCTGAAGCTTTCTTAATAATAGGTGGTACTTTTCTGGGAAGTGGGAGGGTTCACACTTTCTGCCCCATTGATGCCAGGCATAGATAGCAACATGACTAAAGTGATGGTTACCGCCTCTAAGCAGAAGTGTTAAGGGTAGATTCATGGTTTGCCAAGCTCGTTTTTACTCTCTCTTCTAGCTAGAGTTTGATTTTTCAGGGTGAATGCTGGAGTAAATAAAATGTAGGACCCCTGAATTGATTGTAATGGTCTCAGTTTTTCTTAGTTTCCTCCTTTCATCAAAATAGTTTCATCAAATGGTGTATACATATATATATAGGGGTGCCAAAAAAATGTATACACATTTTAAATATGATGTTCATTAATCAAATGGTGTATATATGTCTCCTTCTCTGATAACTCATTAGAAATTAATTTGACAAACCAATTCTAGCTAAGACATTTGTGATTGAATATGTTGAAACATACTTGCTTTCTTTTCTTTTTTTTTTTTTTGAGTTGGAGTCTCACTCTGTCGCCCAGACTGGAGTGCAGTGGCCGCTGCCGGCCACCGCAGCCTCCACCTGCCGGGCTCCGGCGATCCTTCCGCCTCAGCCTTCCGAGCAGCCGGAATTACAGGCATGTGCTACCACGCCCGGCTAATTTTTTGATTTATTGTAGAGGTGAGGTCTCCCTGCCCAGGCGGGTCTCGAACCCGCGGGCTCAGGCAATCCACTCACCTCAGCCTCCCAAAGGCGCGGGATTACAGGCTGAGCCACCGAGCCCGGCTTCATACTTGCTTTCAAAGTTGTGTTTTAATAGAAGTCTTTAGTGCCCGAGACAAATGGGTTGAAAATGTACACATCTTAGAACTAAGGGATGTTTCAAACAGTACAGTTTTGTTTGCACTGTTTGTATAAGGTTTGAGTTTCTTTTATGTATCAATGTGGTTAGCACTATGTCTGCAAGACCCATGAGCTGTGGCAGCGTAGAGCTTCCGCCGAATTCAGATCAGGAACAGAGAGGAAATAAAACTGTTGTAGAGTGGAAGAGAATAAGGAAGAGGTAGGGTCAAATTAAAATCCTGGAAAAGTGTTTGCTTAAGGGGTAAAATATGACCTTATAAATAAAGAGGGAAAAATCAGATATTTTCTCAAAGTCACTAGGTCAAAAATGGTGTAGGTCAAGAATATAAATCTTGGTGTATCTAAAGCTCAAGTTAGCTAACTTGGGCCTAATCCTGCTAATGATTACTAAAAATGTGATATATTATTTGCTATAACTTTAAATAGAGACGTCTCTTGACTTTTCTCTTAATGAGACTAAAGAAAGAAAGTTAAAATGCATTGAGTGATCTTTTGATAAGAATGTGAAATGGGCCAGGCGCGGTGGCTCAACCTATAATCCCAGAACTTTGGAAGGCTGAGATGAGAGTATTGCCTGAGCCCAGGGGGTTTGAGACCAGTCTGGGCAACTTACTGAGACCTACAACATCTACAATAAATCATAAAACCTGACCGAGCGTGGTAGAACATGTCTGTAGTTCCAGCTACTTGGAAGGCTGAGGCAGAAGGATTGCCTAAGCCCAACAGGTCGAGTCTGCGGTGGCTGTGAGCATGCCACTGCATTCCAGCCTGGGCAACAAGAGTGAGACTCCAACTCAAAAAAAAAAAAAAAAAAAGAATATGAAATGAATTGGGCTACAATATCAGATGCTATGAAGCTATAACTTAGACATAAGAACTACTCTACTTTGATAGTAAAATCCATTACATTTTGAAACATTCAAATAACTTTTTATATGTTAAATTTCATACTAAGATAGATTTATATGTGTTATATTGTCTTTTGCAAGATGCATGTGTGTGTATGTATATACACATATACACACAAGTATATATATATTTGCTTACATACATGTATATAGGGGTGCCAAAAAATGTATACACATTTTAAGTATGATGTTCACTCAGAAGATAACATGATACTTAAAATGATGCTAGCATCACCACGTGACAAACAGGACAGTCAAAGAGAATGACAGAAGCATGGTTGAGTGAATATCATACTATATTGTTACCACAATTATATTCAACTTAGAAAAGTAATACATAACTTCTCCTAAAATATGAATACATTTTTTGGCATCTCTGCATGTTATATATGGAAGGAAAAAAATGAATTATCTTAGGGGAGACTTGCCCCATGAAGTACACTCAGAGTTTGTTCCTCTGGGTCAAACTGTCAACCAAAGTTTTTATTAGGAAATTTTGAGAAGTTTGTGTCATGATTTGTGGAAGAAATGTCTTGATTTGTGGCAAACAGGTGACTGGTTCTTCCACTTTGACAACGCACATGCCCATGCCGATCTGAGTATTCAGCAGTTTTTGACCAAAAACAGCATGACCCCTGTACCCTACACTCCATATTCACAAGTTCTCACCCTGAGCAACTTTTTTGTTTGTTTGTTTGTTTATTTATGCAGAAAAAAAAGTCCTCAAAGGAAAACATTTTGCCAATATGGAAGAGGTGAGTCAAAAAGAAGTACTAAAAGGCATCAAAATTGACAAGTTCAAAAGCAGTTTTGAACAGTGGAAAAAGCATCTCAATAGGTGTGTTGCATCAAACCTTTGAAGGTGAATGAAGTTTCAACATGTAAGAATAAATATTCAATATTTTATAAATAAAACCATTTTTGAGATCCCCCTCGTGTGTGTGTGTGTGTGTGTGTGTGTGTGTGTGTGTGTGTATAAAAGTTAAGCATAATGGATATTATCTCCAACAGTCATATGGGTGACTTGATGTTTATAACAAAATGGAAAACAGAAAAAGACTACTACTTTATTTTATTTCATTTTCTCCCTTAGCTAAAACAATATGTGTTCATTAGCAAATTATGTCAGCTAACTCCCAAAATGTATCCTAGTCTGTTTACTCCCTAGTTCCACCATGACTACCCAAGTCCAAGACCTGATTGTCCCTCAGAGGGCCTAGAGCAATAGCCTCCCAATAGTCTTCCTGCTTTCACTCTTTTATAGTACTATTGAAGCATATTTATTTTTAATATAAATGTATATATTTATTATAATAATAATATGCATTCTAAAATGTAAAGATTTTAAGTATGTAGTTCACTGATCTTTAGCAAATATATATCTCTTTTTAATAACCCAATTCAAGGTCTAGAGCATTTACATTTTCTAGAAAATTCCCCAGGCTCTTTATGTCAATTTTCCTTCCCATGAAGGCAACCGCTGTTCTGTTATCTCGGTTTATGGAATATATTTGCCTTTTGTTGAATTTCATATTCATGGAATTTTTTTTGTGCCTATATCCTTTTGCAGCACAGCATAATATTTGTAAAATGAATTGTGTTGTTTATTAATCAGGAGATTATTTTTAATCCTAAGTAACATTTCATTATATGAATATATAAAAACTATTTGGTATACTCTTAATATCCATTTATATATTTCATATTAATTGACTTTGTGAATGAAGGTGCTGCCAAATTCTTTTCTTTTTTAAATTTTGAGTTGGTATGGCTACATAATAGTTATAAATATTTATGTGGTACATATGATATTTTGGTACAAGCAGATAATGTTCAATGACCAAATCAGGGTAATTGAGGTAACTATATCACTTGAAACATTTGTTATTTCTTTGTGTTAGGAATGTTTAAATTTTACTGTTTTACTTATTTTCAAATATACAATGAATTATTAACTTTTGATGCCATATTGTGCTACCAAATACTAGATCTTATTCATTCTATCTAACTGTATGTTTCTACTCATTAGTCATTCTCAGTTTAACTCCCACTCCCCAATTGCTTACCAGATATCTGGGGACTATATATCTCCATGAGTTCAATATTTTTAGTTCCCACATATATGTGAGAACATGCAATATTTGTTTTCCTGTTTCTTACTTATTTTACTTAAAGTAATGTCTTCCAGTTCCATTTATGTTGTTACAAATGACAAGATTTAATTCTTTCTTAAGATTGAATATTCCATAGTGTATATACACCATGTTTTCTTTATCCAGTCACTGATTGATGGACACTTAGGTTAAATATAAATCTTGGCTATTGTAAATAGTGTTGCAATGAACATGGGATTGCAGGTACCTCTTCAATATATTGACTTCCTTTCTTTTGGATATATATAGCAGTAGGATTGCTAGATGATGTGTAGTTCATTTTTAATTTTTTGAGAAATTTCTGTGCTGTTTTTCAGAGTGGTTGTACTAATTTATATTCTTACAAACAGTGTATGATCGTTCCCCTTTTTCAACATATTCTCCTCAGCACTCGTTATTACCTGTCATTTGGATAAAAGCCATCTGAACTGGGGTGAGATTATTGTAATTTTCATTTTCTTTTTAATGATGATTAGTGATGTATAATACACATAGGATTTTGACCAGATGCATTACTTTTACTTGGAAATAATATCTAAAAGCTTCCATTTGGAAACTTCGCTCAATCAAATAATAGCTATAACTTTAACTTTAGAAGAAACTGCTAATCTATTTTCAATGTTTTTATAGTTTTTTACATTCTCACCAGGTACCCTAAGAGTCCCTGTTGCTCCATATGTACTCCAACACTTTAGGATTGTAAGATTTTTTATTTTAATCCTTTCTCATGGGAAAACAGACTTGAGATGTTATGCTGTGCTTCATCTAAAACAGTTTCATTTTTTAAGGTATAATATTAAAGTACACAAAATAGAATATCATATATATGTATTTTATATATGTATCTTTATATAGATACCTTTAAGATTATATTGTGGAATTTTATTTCACTTCCCAGTTAAGGGGAGGAAGAAGTCTTAAGTTTGGAGCCTAACTTT
Source organism: Cephalopachus bancanus (assembly GCA_027257055.1). Lineage (NCBI taxonomy): Eukaryota > Metazoa > Chordata > Mammalia > Primates > Tarsiidae > Cephalopachus > Cephalopachus bancanus. The sequence goes on from JAPVLO010000074.1 coordinate 603,210, forward strand.
TATTAAACAAGTTAAAATCTTGGTTCATACATTCTCACCCATTCATAGTTTAATTAGGAAGCAAACCACAAGGTGTTAACATGGAGAATTTTCATTAGTCACTAAGCTCATTAAACTTGGTTTCCTCAGAAGTAGTTTAACTTTTAGCATGACAAGGACACTTTGCAAACAACTAGGGTTTTACTTTTTTTTGAGTTGGAGTCTCACTCTGTCGCCCAGACTGGAGTGCAGTGGCCGCTCCCGGCCACCGCAGCCTCGACCTGCTGGGCTCCAGTGATCCTTCCACCTCAGTCTTCCGAGTAGCCGTAATTACAGCCGTGCGCTACCACGCCCGGCTGATTTTTTGATTTGTTGTGGAGATGAGGTCTCCCTGCCCAGGTGGGTCTCGAACCCGTGGACTCAGGCAATCCACTCACCTCAGCCTCCCAAAGGCGCGGGATTACAGGCTAAGCCACCGAAACCTTTATGAAGCTGGGCTCGGTGGCTCAGCCTGTTATCCCACGCCTATGGGAGGCTGAGGTGAGTGGATTGCCTGAGCCCGCGGGTTCGAGACCCGCCTGGGCAGCGAGACCTCATCTCTACAACAAATCAAAAAATCAGCCGGGCGTGGTAGCGCACGCCTGTAATTCCGGCTACTCGGAAGGCTGAGGAGGAAGGAGCCAGAGCCCAGCACGTCGAGGCTGCGGTGGCAGGGAGCGGCCACTGCACTCCAGTCTGGGCCACAGAGTGAGACTTCAACTCAAAAACAAACAAGCAAAAAAAACCCTTTAACCTTTATGAAAGGAATGTATTTGATGGCTCCAAATTATGTTTTCTAACTACAATAGTAATCCTATTTTAAAATATGAATATCTGTCAATTTTATTTTCAGTCAATAAGGACAATATCTGCTCTTATTCACTGCATATTCAACTTCCATGAATTGTGTTTTTTGTTTTAAATTACACGCACCTTCCTTTTCTAGGTCTTTTACTAATAATCTAAATATAAGAAAGTAGTTATAAGAAAGTGTATGTTCACTTCAGTTTAAATTAGTGTATAGTTTGTTTACTGTTTTTTCCATTTTCTTTTTATCTACCTATAAAGATTGCAATACCAGCTCCTGAAAAGAATTATAAAACTCATTCACTTTATTTTTACACTATAAACTTTTCATTTGAAATGTATTTGCCTAATGAATTTAATAGTGATATGCCAGCAGGTAGAGTATTTGTTTGAAAATGACTTCCAGTTTATAATTCTCAGCTCAGCCAGGACTACCTAAAATGATGTTCTAAGCCTGAGTAGAAAGAACACTAGGTTTCCTTTTATGATTCTTTCAAAAATAAGTCCATAGAACTCTCTATTTACACTAAAAATATTTTCCACCTGGTGTTTCCAAAGAGACTCAGGTGGGCACCTCTCACCTGGCCTTCTCTAATTGGCATATGGAAGCTATGATTGATAGCTTAGTAACAGGGTGCACAGAAATGGCTTGGCTGGAACTAATGCTTTTTCCCGTCTGTGGTCTGTGATATACAGTGAGACCAACTATGATTTATGTTTTGGTCTTTGTAAGAGACTATTAGATTTCTCCTCCTCTTTTTTTCCCCCTTATTTCTTTATCATCCGCAATCTTTCTAATTCATATTCTGCTTTGCCTTTATTTTATGAGTTAGGCACTGCCAATACTCTCATTCCATGAATGCATCACAAAAATGTTTTATTCTCCATGTGTCATGAATTCTCATTTAACAAAATTTCTTGTGCAAGGTCAAGAATTAGCCTGAAAAAATTCATTTCAGTCTTGATCACATAGTATGATTCAGTCTTCATAGGTTAACTTTAATCAGAATGTCAACACAATGCCTCATGATGTTGTGAGCATATATTATAAGGTTAACAGTGATAAAATTAATTTCTCAGGCTACACTCCCTGCTTTAAGAATACTCTGAGTGGCCAGACGCGGTGGCTCAGCCTGTAATCTCAGCACTTTGGGAGGCCAGCAAGAGGATTGCCTGAGCTCCGGAGTTTGAGACCAGCCTGGGCAACTTGGTGAGACCTTGTCTTAACAAAAAAAATCACGAAAACTAGCTGGGCATGGTGGCATGTGTCTGTATTTCCAGCTACTTGGGAGACTGAGGCAGAAGGATTGCCTAAGCCCAGCAGGTCGAGGTTGCATTGACCATGAGTGTGCCACTATTCTCCAGCCTGGGCGACGAGTGAGACTCCAACTCAAAAAAAAAAAAAAAAGAATACTCTGAGTTATTTCAAAAGTGAGGAAAGGAAAGGAGTTGACTTCCAGTAAAAGTTCTTCTAATTCAAGAACAATTTTTGAGAGTCCACAGTTCAATTTGAATCATCTCCTAAATTCAGAATCAAACTGTAATTCACAAAGGAATGTGTTGCGGTATCATTCCGAAGTTTATGATGGGAATTAATTTAGGGTACTTCTCTTACTGACTAGATATGAGAGAGAGTAATTTTGAAATACTACTAGAATATAAACTTGGCCTTGATTTCCATATTTCCTTACTCTAATTGCCACAGTCATAGTAATTCTTAATGTTTAGGTATATCTCAATTTATATTAGATGTGCTTATAAACACTCTGTAATATGTATCAAGTTTGAGAACTTAAATATCATTTTAAATGCACTGAAATATTTCTCTATTTAATGGAAAAGTGCATCAATTAGTATTGAAAAGTGAACACCCATTGGCTAGTTTACAGTTTCAGCAAATCCAGATTTCAATTTGTCATGATTTGAATAACTTCCTGTCTCATTTAACATTTGCAATTATTCATTCATTCACATATTCATTCAAATTACTGTGAGCATCTATTATTTGTCAGGCAGTAAACTAGAAGCAGGATAGTTGACAGATTATAAATTGTAGTCGCTACCTTTTATGATGCTCCATAATGTTTCAATAGCTGTTTGATGTGCCTGTAAGTAAATACATGAGCATCCACTTTTGTGAAAATTATCTAGAAGTGGACTTTAGAATAAACTTTACCCTTTTAACTTTTATAAATAACTAAAATACTGAATAGTTGTCAAAACATAGCATTCACTGCATAAACCATTTTTTATTATTGAGAAAGAAAATTTCCATAGTGCTTGTCTAAATAAACCTATATTCTTTAGCAAAGTCAAAGGCGGAATGTTAATTATCCCATCTTATTGAAAGCTGTATTTTCTAGACAATGGTCTTGAAGAATTGCACTAGGAAAAAGTTTTAAACAATTCTTGTTCTGAAAGATTGTAAAATGAATGTAAATGTCAAAGGTATCATTCAAAGACTCATTATATTCATGCCATGTGTTGGCAGTTGGCAAAATATATATTACATTTTCTAACATATGTCAACCCCTTTTCATTTCTTAAAAGTGTACAAAATGTTCCTGATTAGTATAAAACAGCAAAACTCTTTCCATGTCTTTTGATTGAAACCTTAATAATTTTCTTTCCTCAATAAGTTCAAAAAGCAACTGTCATTGTGCAAGCACTTTTTTTGGGTAGTGTTAATTTAGCATAAAGAAAAATACGTGTTTTTACTTACCAAAGTCTAGCTAGATGAGAGATAGATGGAGAGATAGATAGAAAGAATATCTTATCTACAGGAAAGGTTTTCTATCTCTGGCTATCCTAACATTAATATTAAAATCTCATATGCCTCACTAACAGGCAATGTATTATCATCTTAGACAATATCCAACATTATCAATATTGAGTTAGTAATATTCTTATTTTGAAAATAAAGGACAAGAGAAAGAGATCAAGGGTAATCAAATAACAAAAGAGGAAGTCAAGTTATTCCTCTTGCAGATAACATGATTCTATACCTTGAAACCCCAAGAGAATCTGTCAAAAAACTCCTTGCATTGATAAAAGACTTTGGAAGTCTCAGGCTATAAAAGAAATGTACAAAAGACAGTTGCATTTTTATACACCAACAAGAAACAAACAGAGACCCAGATAAAAAGCACAATCCCATTAACAACAGCCACACACAAAAAAAGATTACCTTGGCATCTTCCTAACCAGGGAGATGAAAAAGCTTTACAACAAAAACTATAAAACACTGCTCAAAGAAATCAAAGATGACACAAAGGGAAAAGTATTCCATGCACATGGATTGGAAGAATCAACATTGTTAAGATGTCCATACCACACGAGGCAATCTAAAGATTTAATGCAATGCCCATTAAATTGCCAGCAGCATTCTTCTCAGACTTAGAAACTACCATATAGGAATTCATATGGTAACATGAACGACCACGAATAGCCAAAAAAATCCTCAGCAAAAAAGCAAAGTGGGAGGTATCATACTCTCAGACTTTAAACTTTATTTTAAAGCTACATTAATCAAAACAGCCTGGTATTGGTACAAGAACAGGCATACGGACCAGTGGAACAGAATAGAAATTCCAGAAGCAAAACCTCAACCAGTTCATCTTTGACAAAGCCTCCATCACCAACCACTGAGGAGAGGAGAACATATTCAGTAAATGGTGCTGGGAAAACTGGATAGCCACAGGCAGAAGATTAAAATAAGACCCCATACCTATTACCATATACAAAAAATCAATTCTAAATGGATCAAAGACCTAAATAGAAAACCTCAAACTATAAGAACCTTAGAAAATGCAGGCGACACCCTTATGAAAATTGGAACTGGCAATCAATTTCTGATCAAAACCCCAAGTGCCCATGCTATAAGAGTTAAGATAGATAAGTGGGACCTCATTAAACTGACAAGCTTCTGCAAAACCAAAGAAACCATCAAGAGAGCAGGGAGACAGCCCACAGACTGGGGAAAAATATTTGCCAACTATATATCTGACAAAGACCTAACATCTAGGATCTACAAGGAACTCAAACATACCAAAAAGGAAAAAAAAAACAGACCCATTAAAAAGTGGGTAAATGATATGAATAGATACTTCTCAAAAGAAGACATACAAGCAGCCAACAGATACATGAAAAAACGCTCAACCTCACTAGTCATCAAAGAAATGCAAAATAAAATCTCACTGAGATACCACCGGACTCCGGTCAGGATGGCCATCATCAATAGCTCAAAAACAACAGATAATGGAGAGGATTTGGGGAAAGGGAACACTTCTACATTGTTGGTAGGAGTGTAAACTAGGACAACCTCTGTGGAAAACAGTTTGGCAATTCCTAAAAGATCTAAAAATCGACCTTCCATATGACCCCTCAATCCTCCTACTGGAAATATATTTCACACTATGAAAATGATACCTGCACACACATGTTTATTGCAGTATTATTCACAATAGCAAAAACATGAAGCCAATAATGCTGCCCATCATAAGAAGACTGAATAAGAAAAATTGCGGTATATATGCATGATGGAATATTATGCAGCCATAAAGAAGGACACAATTATGAACTTTGCAGCAACTTGGATGAATGTAGAGTCTATAATACTGAGTGATCAATAACAGAAACAAAGAACTGAGTATCTCATGTTCTCACTCATAAGTGGACCTTGAACAATTATCATAATACTGTAAGAAAAGGAATGGCAGCTCTTATATATTTTTTTGAGAAGTGTCTGTTCATATCTTTAGCTCACTTTGTTATAGGGCTGTTTGTTTTTTTCTTTTCAGCACTTTTGAGTTCCTTGTAGATCCTTGATGTTTGGCGTTCGTGCAACATGGAGTTCGCGAATATGTTTTCCCAGTCTGTGGGCTATCTCCCTGGTCTCTTGATGGTTTCTTTGGCTTTGCAGAAGTTTATCAGTTTAATGAGGTCCCACTTGTCTATCTTATCTCTTATGGCCTGGACACTTCGGGTTTTGATCAGGAATTGGTTGCCACTTCCAACTTCCATAAGAGTGTCTCCCCGCAATCCCCCTACTGGGAATATACCCGGAAGAACTCAGGTCACCTTATGAAAAAGACACCTGCACATGTATGTTTATCACAGCATTGTTCACAATAACAAGAACGTGGAACCAACTGTGCTGCCCATCAAAAGAGGACTGGATAAAAAAAAATGTGGTACATATACACAATGGAATATGATGCAGCCATAAAGAAGAGCAAAATCATGAACTTTGCAGCAACCTGGATGGAATTAGACTTTATAATACTGATTGAACTCACAGAAACAAAGAGCTGAGTATCAAGTGTTCTCACTCATAAGTGAACCTTGAACAACTACTATATTACTATAAGAAAAAGATTGAAAGTGACAGGAAACTGCGGGAAGGGGTGTAGGGGAGTGGGGAGGTGGGATTGACAGTAGTCGATATCTGCCTGGGGAGGGAGGGCACACCTCATTAATAAAGGTAACTGCACGGTGAATATTTGTATACCTAGCCCTGAATTGTACCCCACAATTTTAAATAAAAATTTAAAAGTGGAAAAAAAAAAAGAAAAGGATTGGCAGTAGTGAGAAACTGCCAGAGGAGTTGGGGGCACACCTCATCAACAAGGGTACCTGCATAATAAGATTTTGTATACTTAACCCTGAATTATACCCCACATCTTTGAAATAAAAAAAATTTTTAAAATAAAGATGTGACATATTTTTGCTATGCATAAATTAAGTTTTGTTATAGCAATGACTATCTTTATATATTTGTGTTTTTTTTATTTTTTAACTTTTACTTTAAAGATGGGTACAATTCAGGGATAGTTATACAAATGGTCATTGTACCAGTAAAGTTGGGACCTCACTTTGGCCCCCACTTCACCTGGCTTGAGATAAGGTACATTTATTGATGAAGTGTGCCTTCCCTACATCCTGTGTGAGTTTCCCACTACTACCAATCCTTTTCTTATAGTATTATGATAATTGTTCAGGGTCCGCTTATAAGTGAGAACCTGTGGTACTTGTTTCTTAGTTTCTGTGATAGATCACTGAATACTATAGACTCTAAATCCCTTGAAGTTGCTGCAAATTTCATAATTTTGTACTTTATGGCTGCATAATGTTCTGTCGTGTATATGTATCACATTTTTGTTATTCAGTCCACTTTCTTTTTTCTTTTTCTTTTTTCATATTTTATTTTAAAGCTATGGGGTACAATTCAGGATTGGGTATACAAGTGGACATCATATCGGTAAAGTCTGGAAATTTTTTAATTGATGTATTTATTTTTAAATATACGGCAAAAATAAAAAAAAAACTATCTTTCAAAGTATGATACCATTAACTAGCTGCACTTTAGTATTTTCTTTGGGAGAAAAAAAGAATGTGCACATCATCATGCTTCAAACACCAATACCTAAACTTGAGTTTTATTCTCACTCTCTCTGAAGTGAGTGTACATACTCTTGAATTTATGAATATAAGCATTTTCAAAAATAGTAATACATTTACATGCATGAAGAAAAATAAATACCTTAAATTAGTAATTTAGAAATGTAGTATATATGGGCGTTGTGGCTCAAGTCTGTAATCCCAGCACTTTGGGAGGCAGAGGCGAGTCTATTGTCTGAGCCCAGGGGTTCGAGACCAGCCTGAGAAACTTGACGAGATCTCGTCTCTACAATAAGTCAAGACCTAGCTGGTGTGGTGATTCTTGCCTGTGGTTCCAGCTACTTGAAAGGCTGAGATGGAAGGATTGCCCGAGCCCAGTGAGTCAAGTCTGTGGTGCCACTGCACTCCAGGTTGGGTGACAGAGTGAGACTGACTTAAAAAAAAATTAGTATTTACAGATAATACTATAGAAAGCACGTAGACAACTGGTTCTGATGTTCAGGTCTAGTAAGTATAGAAACAAACCTTGTAATTTTCCATTTTCCCCTCAACCACAAAGACCAGCATATATCTGATATTGTTAACTGAAAATATAACATTCTCTCCAGTGTTACTTATTAAAATTCTGCTTTTCAAAATGAACTAGAAAATACACAAAGCACTGTTCAATATTTTGAATGAAGACTAAACAAAAAAATCATTAATTATTATGGAAAGTAGACTTTCTGGAGAGTAAAACACATCTTAATACTTGTAGTTCAACTGTGTCTTTACAGATATCAAGGCCACATATAGAATAGAATGTACTCTTTCATAAGTAACCTGATAATCCCCTATTTTTAGTAGACTAACATAATTACAATCAATTTTCTTTACTAACAGTTCAACCTAAGATAAGCTGAAAATTTAAATTCATAGATTATAGAAAGGGACTAACAAACACATCATCTCTCACAGAGTAGACTGTGCCAATGACTTTAATTTTAAAACCATCAGCAGTTTTGCTCTGAAACATGAAATACAGTGTTATCAGTTATAATCATTGATTCAAAGTGAGCTAGAATTGTAGGTATGCTATTTTGTACTCAGAAGGACAATATGATTTAAATTCCATGCAAATAGAATGATAAATCTAAAACATTACTCTCTAGTAAAATTAATTATTATTCCTTTGGGTGCTTAAATGCCCATATTTCCATATTATACTAATTTAGCTAGCAATATAAATATTTCTAGCTATGGAGAATTAGAATTTAAATGATGGAACGTCTTAAGGCCAAATCATGAACCAAGAAAATAATGAGGTAGATAAATGTGTTATGAAAACGTATCCACCTCACTGCCCTCTCCTCTTCTGTCTTCTCTGCCCAAGCAAGTAGAATAGAAAAATACTACAGTCACGTGATCTTCTGGATTATAAGTACAAAACACAAAATATAAGCATATTTATTTTGGTAGCTTTGTGTATATTTTCTTTCTTTCTTTCTTTCTTTCTTTCTTTCTTTTTTTCTTTCTTTCTTTCTTTCTTTCTTTTTTCTTGAGTCAGGGTCTCACTCTGTCACTCAGTCTGAGTACAGTGGCAAAGTCACAGCTTATCGCATCCTCGACAGTCTGGGCTCAGGTGATTCTCCTGCCTCAGTCTCTCATGAGCTGGCACGTGCCACCACACCTGGCTAATTTTTTTTTTTAATAGAGACCAGTGCTTGCCTTGGTCTCCCAAAGTGCAGGGATTCCAGTTGCCGTGCCTGACCTAGGTATTTATTTTCATTGTATGCACTGCTTTCTAAAAAGTCATAATAAACACTTGGATTCCAACTATAATATTTTTTGGAATACTTCTCTAAATACATACTACAAAATGTAAGACTCTGAAAATGTCTTAGACATCAACAAAGAACTCATAACTTTCAGAAATTATGCTACAAATATTTTTTCTTGAATATTGAAGTTTCACACACATAACTAGTACTTATGTTTGCAAGTGAAGTATGATTGGCCATTAGACACCACTGGGATTAGAGTCAAATCCCTTGCTGTCAAAAAGCACATGTAACTTTGATTCTCCCAAAACTTAGCTACTGATAGCCTAATATTTACCGGAAGCTTTACTGATAACACAAACGGTCACTTAACACATATTTTTGTGTGTAGTATGTATTATGTAACATATTCTTACCATAAAGGAAAATAGGGAAAATAAAATATTTTTATGAAATTATTATTAAGAAAATTATAAAAAAGAAAATATATACATTATTCATTAAGTAGAAGTGGATCGATCTTCATCTCCATTATTTTCATGTTGGGTTGGTTGAGGAGGAAGAGGAGGGGTTTGTCTTACTGTCTTACTGTGGCAGGGATGAAAAAGTAGAAGAAGTGGAAAGGAAAGCAGAGCAAACAGGCACTCTAGGTAACTTTTGTAATTACTTTTATATTCAAGTCTATGTTGTTGAAGGGAAAGCTGTATATGAGAAATATAATTTGTTATAGTTTACCATATAAAAAAAATTAATTTTATTTCCTGGATGAAGTTACAAAACTAATTCAGTAAAAACATACCTGATCCCAAGTTCCAAGTTCCTTTGGTGACTATTTATACCAAAAAAAGAATAAAGAATAACAATGTTTTGGATCATGAAAAAGTATTATATTTGACTAATTTTACATTTCCATTAACTCCTTCAATCATTTATAATTTGAAAGGCTTTATTGGCTGAGCATGGTGGGTCGCACCTGTAATCCCAGCACTTTGGGAGGTGGAGGTGAAAGGATTAACTGAACCCAGGGGTTCAAGACCAGCCTCAGTAATATGGCAAGACTTCGTCTTTACAATAAATCAGAAAATAGAGCCAGGTGTGGTGGTGTATGCCTGTAGTCTTAGCTACCTGGATGACTTAGGTCAAGGGATCACCAGACAGATTGAGACTCTGACTCAAATAAATAAATACATAAATTAAAGCCTTTATTGACCACCTCTAGGAGGATTGCTTGAGCCCAGGAATTTGAGACCAGCTTGGGCAGCAAAGCAAGACCTGGTTAAAACAATAACTAAATTACCCAAGCCTGGTGGCACATGCCTATAATCCCAGTTACTTGAGAAGCTGAGTCAGGAGAATCAACTGTGCCAGCAAATCTGTTAGGGTCTTGGTCCTAGCAAAACAAACAAATCTCCCCCTCAAGGAGGTTATATTCTAATGTAGGAAGAAAAAAAAATCATAATAAGGCAATCTTATAGTATTCCAGAAGATGATAAGAACCCAGGAAAAAAGGCAACATAAATGTAATTGGAAAGGCTGGATGATAGTGCCGGACATATTTTAAAGGGAGTAATTGGTGAACATCTCACTAGGCAGTTGGTATTTGAACAAGGAGGGAGTGAATTGATTGAGCAAACCAGTTGGAGGTCTACTGGTACATTTCTCTGGGCAGACAGCCTGGCATGTCCACAGGACCGAGGAAAGATTATGCCTGTCGTAGCCCAGACTGAGAAGACTTGGAAGAAGTAGAGAGGTAAAACTTAGGAGATTTACTTAATTTTTTTCTCTGTAAGAGATAGGAAGCCATTGGAGGGTTAGAGAGAAGAGCAACATTAGCATCTCTCTTTTATTTTCATAAGGTCATGCTGGTTGCTGATTTAAAAAGATACTGCGAGAGACAAGAATGGAAGCAGAGCATTTGCAATAGCCCATTGAACATATATTTTATCTTCTGGAAAGTGGTCAGAGTCTTAAGTATTTTCAAGGTTCAATCAATAAGATTTTTTTATTTATAAGATGGGTTTGGATGTGAAAGAGAAAAGTTAGCAATGACTTTATTTTGCTTTTCATTAGGAGGAACTGGAAGTATTTGACTATGCCATGCTAGAGTGGAAAACAAAGAAACAAATACAAATATAGCTTTATATGTGTAAAGTTCAAAATGTCCATCAGATGAACTGTTGGAGATGTCACATAAGAAGCAGAATCTAGACTAGAGTTAAAAAGGCTGGTCCAAGCTGGCATACAAACTTGGGATACATTTGAAGACATATTTCTAAATAAGGTCATCTAGGGCCGCAGTCCCCAAATGTTTTTTGCATCAGGGACCTATTTCGTGGAAGCCAATTCTTCCACAAATGGGGAGGGGGAGAATGGAAGGTGGTGTGGGTGGAGGGTGGGGGTGGGGAGGTTGGGATGAGGAGAGGGGATACCCTCAGGCATTAGATGTTCATAAGAAGGGGTAACCTAGACCCTCACATACAGTTCACAATAGTGTTCTTGCTCCTGTGAAGACTAATGCCATTGCTGAACAGACAGAAGCAGAAAGGGTTTCCCCACCACTCACTTCCATCTGTGCAGCCCATTTATAGACCATGGACTGGGGAAACCCTGATCTTGGGGATGGATGCCAATATAAAAGGGGAAGTATCCAAAGACAAAATCCCGAAGAGCTCCACAGTTAGTCAATTAGGAGAAAAATATTCATAGACGAAGCACCAAAGGAAAATGACTGCCAGCAGTGGTGAAATAAGAGAGAAACCAAAAAAGCATGGTCTAGGAAAACTCTTGTTAAGGAAAAGGAAACAATACATTCTGTTAAATAATGATGAAGATTATGGAGAAGTTGTGCAAGGGGAGTACTGAAAATTTTCTCTCACATTCAGTCATGTCTCAGTCATCAGGAATTTTTATGAGTATAGTTTTAGCACAGAGATGACAGAGGAAGACTACATATCCTAGAACAAAGATGGATCTAGATTGAACTATTAGGTCAATGGGAGGTTACTTTTTATAGGGGAGCAATATGAGCATTTTAAAGTCCTGACGAGAGAATGATCCAGAAGGCAACATGAGGACGTCAGGAAAAATAGTTGTGATAAATGCCCTGAAGAGGCTAAGATAGGACAATGCCATGTACAAGTGGCCCACATGTTTCTTAGACAGAAGGGTTTTGAACAGGCAAATGAATGTTTAAAAATTGCTTAGCTGTTCAGGGAAAAAGTGCCATGTGAACTTGATAAATCATGTGTCAGTTTGTTCAGTGGCTAAACCATTTTACATGTAATAATATTGATTACTTGCTTCATATCATGCTTGTATATGTTTTTTTGTTTCCCTCTCAAGAAGGTACTTTCTCACAAAAACAGGAAAAAAGATGTATTCATTATATATAGGCAATGATACAAGTAAGTGAGGAGTTGTAAGTTCCACAAGTAAGTGTGGAAGTTTTCATAGGAAAACTGGAAATTTCTTACTACATATGAAGCAAGATCACCATCTATGTTTAAGAAGGGTGAAGAGACATGGGAAAATTGAGGAAACGGAGGTGGAATTGAGGAGGAATGTGTGACACAATCATTTTAGAAAAGCAGAAAAGCAAAAGTAATAGAGAATTTTAACAACAATGCAAGTTCATGTTTCTTAGTTTTATTTTTCTCCAGCCTTGTACAGTTACAAGGTGGAATATAATGAGGGCCTCTTTTTTTCCCCAGGAGAATAACTTCCTAGCAGTAATATCAATCAAAAATATATAATGATGGAATCCATCAAAGAAATGAATATTTCTTTACACATATTTTACTGGCATATATATAGTGTACAACTACTGATTCCAATATATTTCATATTTAATATGCTTTTTGTTTACATGGAAGACCAAATATAGTATGTGTGTATGTGTGTTTTAGGTACTACAGCAATTCCATGGACTTTATTCTCAAGTTTTTCTGTTTGGTTGTTTATTATTCCTTTCAATTATAAGGTTGACTATTATTATGCAAATCAGAGAATGTCAGAGTTCATGATGTACATTTATTTTGAAAGTGTATTTATTATTTATAGGTTTAGCTTTTAAATAATATTTTTACAGGTCTATCTAAAAGCATATTTATTAATAATGCTTCACATAATGTGGCAGAGACAATTTTTTGAAATAAATAAATAAAATTTTTAAATATTCTGTGACTGAAAAAGAGACATAGTCTTGATAACGCTTTGTGTTTTAATCTGGAAGAAGTTGTTTACACTAAATCATCAATATTTTGTAGTGTGTTCTTTCCTACATGTACATGCTAATTTGCTCAAAAGACTACTTCCTTTATTTTGTTATTCCCAACTGTAGGTCAAATACAGTTTTGCAAAAGAGTAAACCATTCTTTTATAATTTTGCCAACATTACAACAAGCAGTACAAATATCTCATAATAAATTATTTTACATAGAAAAAACATTAATGGAACAAGTTGCGGATAGATGAGGTAATTGAATTTTAAATCTAAACATATTTGCTAAAAATGATCAGTTAGTTTTTGTGTTAGTAAGGAGGGTGATTTAGTCAAAGGGAAGCATTCATTGCATAGAACTTCTTGAGTAAACACTTAATTGGATTTGAGTTGTAAAATGGTACCTACCTACTTTCTATTAGTATCACAATTTACATTGCATCATTCTTTATCATTTCTGTTTTTCTTTTGCACTTTTTTCAAACTTAGCAGTTTACACAATTACAATATTTTCTGGCATATACAATCATTTACTGATACATAAATTTATATACCCTCATATTTTCCTTCATTGTGCTGTATTCAATTCATTTGCAGCAAGTATGGAAGGTGAGGTTATTTTGCTGATATTTCTGTGGTGAGTCTGAAGTCTAGCATTCATTGAATTTTTTTAAAGTGTTATTTTTGATAATACTAAAAAAACTACAACTGAAATATGAAACATGTTATATAGGAGTTTTTAATAGCAGAAGTATAATAGTTCCTCTCTACCATATTTACATTATAATATTCTAAGTCAAATGTATATCTTAGATTATACTAGCACTAAGAAATATTAGACTATTATATCAGGAAAAAGTAATATATAAATTTTCAGTAAAAGTTACTATAAAAACTTTAACAAAATAAGTATGCATTTACTCTTGGAGAACTGTTGTCATGATGCTTCTGCATAATAATTGAATGTTGCAACACAATGCATCCCAACAATAATGTCAATCTCAAATATAAAATGATGGAATTGATTCATATTAATTATTTACACATATTGTACTGGTATTTACATTGGGTACACATTGCTGACTCAAACATATTTCGAATTTAACTTGTTTTTTGCTTACAAGGAAGATCACATATAGTGTGTGTGTGTGTGTGTGTGTGTGTGTGTGTGTGTGTGTGTGTGTGTATTAAGTACTACTGCTATGCTATGAGACTTTATTCTCATGGTTTTTGTTTCTTATTTTTCCTTGGAATGCCTGCACCAATATTAACTGATAAAAATATATTTAAACTATGCAGTTTGTGTTTAAACTCTGCAGTTTAAAATTTATTCTTGGTTAATAGATTTGTTACATTTTGTTATACATAATTGCTTTTTATTTTCAACATAAAATATGAGCATTTTAACATGTAAAACTAATATTTTCTCTCTCAACATTGAATCACTTTCAATATTAATAAGAAAAACATGTCTTTATTATTTTTCCTACAATTTAGGTCTCAAGTAAACAGTCTAACATTGTACCTGTAAGGGTGCTGTAATGACAAGAGTAATTTAATCTCAAAATCAGACCAAAAATGAAAATTATTAAAATAAAGGTTCAGTTGAATGAAATAGAGATAAAAGAAATCATACAACAGATCAAAAAGACAAAAAACTAGTTCTTTGAAAAGTTAAAAAAGATTTATAGATTCCTGGCCACACTGATAAAAAAGAAACAGAGTGAAAGTGAGAGCAAGAGCGAGACAGAGAGAAAGAGAGAGAGAGAATGAAGAAAGAAAGAAAGAAAGAAAGAAAGAAAGAAAGAAAGAAAGAAAAAAGAGAATTAGAAATGAAAAACTGACTCTGTAGAAACACAAAAGATTATCAGAGACTACTACAACACAAACTGCATAGTTTAAATATATTTTTATCAATTAATATTGGTGCAGGCATTACAAGGAAAAATAAACAAACAAAAACCAGAAAAACTAGAAAATCTAAAGAAAATGGAAGAATTTCTGGCATTACATAACCTCCCAAGATTGAAGCAGAAGGAAGTTGAGACTCAAAACAGAACAACAATAATCCGATAAATTGACTCAGTAATAAGAAACCTCCCACCAAAAAAAGGACTGCCCCAGACCTTTCTCCATTGAATTCTACAAGTTATAAAAGGAAGAGTTGATACTAATCCTACTGAAAGTTTTCTAGGCTATTGACAAGGAAAGAATTCCCTGTAGCTTATTCCACAAAGCCAATAAAATCCTGATGCCCCACAACAGCAAAGACCCAACAAGGAAAGAAAACAAGTCAATTTCTCTGATGAACATAGATACAAAAATCCTCAATAAGATTCTAGCAAATCACATTCAACAGCATATTTTAAGGGCCATTTATCATAACCAGGTGACCTGCTTTTGCAGCATGCAAAACTGATTCAATAAATGTAAATTGATAAATGTAATCCATTACATAAACAGGTATAAAGCCAAGAACCACATGATTATTAGATACAGAAAAAAAAAAAACATTTGATAAAATACAACATTCCTTCTTGATAAAAGTCCTCAAATGTCGGGAGCCGCAATCACTAGTGAAAGTAAGGTAAAAGGGACCTGAAAACAGGAAAAACGCCAGGTGGGAGCAAGGCCCCAGTAAAATGCGGCCATGACGGAGGCAAAGCCTCATGGATCCTGTTGATGGACCTTTCCTAACTTTGAAGGATTGCGTGCATAGGCTTGAGAATGTTCCCTCTTTAATTGAGATAATAGATGCGCAAATGGATGATGGCATTTGACAGCAAAAATTATACATAGGCATAATGGAGGTGAGATTGCAGCCAAAAGGGTGCCCCTTAGAGTGTGTAAGGATGTTTTTCAGTAACAGCAGGAGGCCAAAAAAAACGAGTTGACCACTTCCTCATAAACAACAGACCCCAGCTGAGAGCTGGTGGAAAACAACCGTTTGAGATAAAAAGATAGGTTAAGATATTTTAAGATTAAATAAGTAGTTTAATGAAGATAGAATTTAGAATATTAATAATAAGATAGTAAGATAAGATAAACTAGTAAGATAAGAGATATATAATAGCATAAGTGATAGTTAAAATATAGGGACATAAGGTTAGAAATAAGATTAATAGAAATAAATATATAGTAGTAAGTAAATTAAATAAGACTTAGGGTTAAGGTTTAGTTTTATAGGGTAAGGATATTATAGGCCTATAATAGTAAATAGTTATGAGAAAGTTAGGAAGAAAACCAGGACGTTCATAAATGTTTGACTTAAGAAAAACACCATCTGTGGTTGAAATTGTTAAAGGTCAACCTTATTGTGAGTGCAAAAAGGATGTACGTGGGTGTTTGGTTAGCAACATAAGATACATTTGTGGGTACAGGGCTGAGTGGAAAACGTATATAAGCTTGTGAAAAATAAATAAAAATTGGCAGAGTCTTGAGCTCTCCCCAGGAAGAAGATTCCTGTTGTTTTCATCTTTTCTTTTTTGCCACTTCCCGATTCTCTCATCTCAAGCCCTGACTCTCTCCTGGAGCTGGACTCCAGCACTCAAACACCTAGGCATCAAAGAAACATTCCTCAAAATAATAAGAGCCATCTATGACAAACCTACAGTCAACCTCATACTTAATGGACAGAAATTGGAAGCATTCCCCCTAAGAACTAGAACAAGACAAGCATACCCATGCTCATGCCTCCTATTTCACATAGTGCTGGAAATCCTAGCCAGATAAGTCAGGCAGGAGAAAGAAATTAAAAGTATCCAATAGGAAAAGCAGAATTTAAATTATCCTTTTCCACAGATGATATGATTCTACACATAGAAAGTCCAAGTGAGTTTGTCAAAATTGTTCTCACACTGATAAATGACTTTAGTACTCACACTGATAAATGACTATAGTAAATTCTCAGAATACAAAATCAATGCACACCAAAAATTGCATTTCTATACAGCATCAACAAGCAGGGTGAGAATCAAATAAAAACAGAGTTCCATTCACAGTAGCAAAAAGAGAAAGCAAAAACAAAACACCTCTGCATTCAACTAAATGCAAAATACCTTTACAATTGAACTATAAAACACTGTTCAAGAAAATCAAGGATGACATAAGCAAATGGAAAAACACTTCATACTCGTGGATTGGAAGAGTCAATATCATCAAGATACCCATTCTACTCAAGTCAATCTACAGATTCACTACAAATTCCCAGTAGGCCATCCCTATCAAGTTACAGCATCATTTTTACAGATGTAGAAAAGACAAAATAGAAATTCATGCGGAAGCAAAAAAGAGCCCGAATACGTAAAGCAATTCTTATCAAAAAGAACAAAGCATCACACTTCTAGACCTTAAACTTTGCTACAAGGCTACAGTAACCAAGAGAGCATGGTATTGGTACAAACTTAGACACATAGATCAATTGGAACAGGACAGAGAATCCACAAATAAAACATGAACCTTTAACCAGCTCATCTTTTATAAAGTCATCAAAAACAAATATTGGAGGAAGAAAGCCACACTTATTAAAAGGTGCTGTGAAAAGTAGTTAATCACATGCAGGAGAATAAAAATAGTCCCCTACTTATCACCATATACAAAAAATTACCTCAAAATTAAATAGGGACTCAAATGTGAGAACTTAAACTATAAGAATCATAGAAGAAAGTTAGTGAACTTAGTATCCTGGATGTAGGAGTAGGCAATAAATTCATGACCAAGTCCTCAAAATTAAATGCAATAAAAACTGAAATTGACAGGTGGGACCTTATGAAGCTAAAAAGTCTTTGCACAGTCAAAAAGACCATCAAGAGAGTAAAGAGACAATGCATGAAATGGGAAAAAATATTTGCAAGTTATGTATCCAAAAAAACCCTAAAATCCAGGAGCTACATGGAATTCAAATGAATTGACAAGAAAACAATAAATAACCCCATTAAAAATTAGGCAAAAAATATGAACAGACAATTCTCAAAGAAAGACATCCAAGCAACCAACAAGCATGAAAAAATGCTGAACTTCACTAATCATCGGATAAATGCATATCAAAACTACAATGAGACACCACCTTACTTACACAGGTCAGCACAGCTGCCATTATTATTATTCTGTTTTGTTTTGTTTTGTTTTGTTTTGTTTTGTTTTGTTTGAGTTGGAGTCTCACTCTGTCGCCCAGATTGGAGTGCAGTGGCCGCTCCCGGCCACCGCAGCTTCGACCTGCTGGGCTCCGGCCATCCTTCCACCTCTGCCTTCCAGGTAGCTGGAACTACAGGCGCGCACTACCACGCCCGGCTCATTTTTGGATTTTTTTTAATTGTAGAGATGCGGTCTCGCCAACTTGCCCAGGTGGGTCTTGAACCCGCGGGCTCGGGCAATCCACTCACCTCAGCCGCCCAAAGCGCCGGATTACAGGCTGAGCCACCGAGCCTGGCACAGCTGCCATTAAAAAGTAAAAAAAACAAAAAAAAACAACAAAAAAAACAGCTATTTATGAGATTATGGAGAAAAGGAAATGTTCTACATGGTTGGTGGAAATGTAAGCTAGTTCAGCCTTTGTGGAAAGCAGTATGGCATTTTCCCCAATGAACTAAAATTTGAGCTACTGTATAATCTAACAATTCCGCTTCTGGGAATGTACCCAGAGGAACATATATCACTCTACCAAAAAGACATCTGCACACGTGTTTATGGCAAAAAAAAAAAAAAAAAAGACAAAAACATGAAACCAACTCAGATGCCCATTAAAAGTTGACTGGATCAAGAAAATGTGGTAAATACACACTATAAAACACTATGCATCCATAAAGAACAGCATCACGTTCTTTACAGCAACAATGATGCAACTGGAGACCGTTATTCTAAGTGATCTTTCACAGAAACAAAAAAACTAAATACCACATGTTCTCACTCATGAGCGGGCCCTGCACATTGAGCACGTGATCACAAAGATGGGACCGACGCTGGGTACTGCTAAGAGGAGGGAGGAGGGAGAATAAGGGGCACACAACTACCCATTGGGTACCATTGTCCACAACCAAGGAGACAGAGTGGCTAGAAGGCCAAACCTTGCCTGCATGCAAGTTACATTTGTAGCAAATCCTCCCATGTACCCCACAACCCTAAAATGAAAATAAAAATGAAAGTCTTAAAAAAATGAAATTGCGATCTCAGAAACTGACATCTTATAAATACTTGCGTGCCTCAAGAAACAGCATAAACAATTCATTGAAAGATTTGAAAATACAATCAGCTTACTTCAAATATTCTCTCATTCTATTTTTAGACGTTTGTGGCTTGATATGCAATATTGAGATATGAGAAATAAGCTGAATGAAGATGTAAGAAATTGTCACATTACATATCACTATTGTAGGGAATATTTTAACATGAATATTTTAACATGAAGTTGTCAAATTGTTTTCAATAAATAAGAGAGAATATTTCACTGTGGTGGATACAAATATAGAGTGAGGTTTCTTATTATTTATTTGACTTATGTACTTCATGATTTAACAGCTAATTATCCAAGCTCTCCTAAGCCATAGGTTAATTTGACCAGCAAAACACAAAATCACTGATTGCCAAGTCAAATGCCCTTCCCTTTACCTCAAATAAATTATGCGCAGTAAGTGCTAGCTTTAAAAGTCATGTTTTGATTAAAAATACAGACACCATTTGGGACTTTGCTTTCAGATCTCATTTTAAATGGAAATATATTATTCAGTATTATCTACTAAAAATCTTTAATAATTTTAGAACCAGTGTAAAATAATAATTTTATGGTGTACACAATGAAAAATATACTTGAAAGTGTTTTACTAATGTTATGATTTAGAAATTTAAATAATCTCACAATAGCAATGCACTCAAATGTTAATACATATATTTTCAACCAGATATCAGAAACACAGTAAAAAAATGTCATGTTCAGGTATTAACAAGACTTTAATTATATATAAATATTGTATACATTATGTAATTCAAAACTGCATAAATCTATTTCTTCTTTTTATAGTCTTTAAAGAACAAAACCAACTTTATGTTTCCAAACTTTTTTGTGAAAATTTATACCTACTTTTCTCATATAGATTGGGAAGACAGTTCTTTTTCTTCACAGATATTGAATTTCTTTGTAATCTCTTAGAACTGCAGAACTGAAACCTATGTAATTGCTATCAGACAAGGGGAGAACCTCTTGAAATTGTACAGCTCATGAATTTCTTTGCGTTGTCATCAACATAGGTGGGAGAGGTTATTAAACTTAGCACTGGCTGCTGCCCCTTGATTGATACCATGTGTCAGATTTTAAATTCTTTCTTATTCAGGCTTGTAATGTATGCATTTCCCAGTCACTGACTTGTGGGATTTTAGGTGAGTTATATTTCTGCAGCTTTATTTTATCATCTTTCAGTGAAGAGAAGGCTTTTTCTTCACTTTTTTTAATCCCACAAATAAAACTAAACATTTTTGCTTATTATGAAATATTTATTAATCACTGGTGTTTACAATAAAACCTTTACTATTTTCTAGCACATGCATTTGAAAATATGTTTCTTAAGTAATATTAGGTTTTAAAGTTGTTTTAATTATTGTATTTATAGAAATAAGCCTTAATTATTATCTTAATAAAAAATCCTGTTGACTTTTAATAGAAATCAGAGTTATATTTTCAAGGTAGTTCCTACTATTAGAGCTGCTTAGATACATCTGTCTATTTGAGAATCCAATATACATGCAATTTATCTTCCCCATTCTAGATGGAATATATTCCACATTTTAGAAGAATTTGAAAGAAGAGTTTTGCAGAACATCTTCCCAAAAGATTTATTCTTAGTATATTCACTCTTAAATGGGTTGGAATGTGTAGAGTGAATTATACAGGAGTATATATTCTTTAATTCAAAAAGGAAGTGCTCTCAAATTTGTAACGAAATAATATCAGTGTTAGGTGTTCTCTCTCCTATTCTTCCTCATATCAACATATGCAAATTTTCTCTTTACCTGTTTCCCGACCTCCCACCTATACCTAAGAAATAGATATGATTTCATGCGCAGCAGCTTTGTAGAGTGTCGGTGTTACGATTTTGGAAAACATTTTATGGTGGTGTGTAATTCACAGCTCACAATTTCACGCTGTCATACAAAAGCAGTTTTCTCTATCCTTGAACATAACAGCAGTTCAAGTTTGAATGTTTTTTAAAGAGCATTTCAGGTAAACAGGTCATGAAAAGACCACAGATTACAGAGAAATAAAAAAGAGAAAAACTTTCTTAAAAAGGATTCAAAATATCTTAACATTTTGGAAATAACAGAGGTCATTTGCAAGCATATCGACATCATATAGAATATATTACACATCCCGTTCAGAGTTTAATCTTTCCACATCATTCCTTCTGAAAAATGTAAATCCCTTTTTTCCCCATCTTTGCTAGTACCTCTCTGTTCTGTTAGGTATATTTTCTCTGTTCATCTCTTTCTGTTCTTTGATATCTCTTCAATGTAGTATTTTTGAACAAAGGATACATCTTGATTTCACCAACTTTGCTAAGTCAACTCAATTATGTTATTTAAAGTACTGTAAATTTAATTACAGAAATGCTTCTTTTTAAAAGGTGAATATGCATTTATATGGCAATTATGCATTTATTGAATCTCTCTCTGAATATATTTATACAAAGATATCAAAAAGTATATTTTATATAGTTGACAATAGATAACATGGGGTAATTGAAATACTCTTTTCCTGGGCCTGCTACAACATGATACCATTTACTGGGTGGCTTAAAACAACAACAATAAAAATTCTACTATGGTTCTGGAGGCCAGATGTTAAAAATCGAGATGTTATAATACAAAATATCCATGTTACAAACAAGTCCATGTATCCCTTGAAGCCAAAAGAAAAATACTTTTTGAAAAATCAAGATGTTGCTCAGCCACATTTTCTTTTATGTGTCATTTAAAAAAATTTTTTTTTACTTTAAAAGTGTAGGGAATAATCACGGTTAGGTATACAAATGGTCATTATGCAAGTAGGCTTGTTGATGAGGTGTGCCCCCTCCCAGCAGGTTCCCACTACTGCCAATCCCTTTCTTGAAGTATGATACCTGGTCAAGGTCCACATATGGGTGAAAACGTGGTACTCAGTTCCTTGTTTCTGTGTTAGATCACTCAGTATTATAGACTCTAAGTTCATCCAAGTTGCTGTGAAGTTCATCATTTTGTCCTTCTTTATGGTCGCCTAATGCCTAATATCTCACCACGTTTTCTTGAAAGACTAGAAAGTCTTTCTTTCCCCCTGCAGCTTTTGGTAACTCATGGCTTTCCTTGATTCGTGGCAGCATAACTCCCATCTCTTACCCTGTCTTCACATAGTCTTCCCTCTGTTACTCTGTGTCCGCTCTTCTTCCTTTTTTAAAATTCTTATTTTTATTTTTTTTTTTAATTTTAGAGTTATGGGGTACAAGTGAGGATTTAGTACATAAGTAAGTTCCATACAGGTGAACTTTGGACTTCTACCTATCCCTCTCTTCCTTTGATAGTGGACAAGATACCCATTGTGTCACCTGTTCCCCTCCCTCTATCTTCTCTCCCTCCCCTAGCAGTGTCCAGGGTCTGGAGATTCCACCTCTGTGCTTGTATGACCGGTGATGCAGGCCCACTTACAGTACAAACATGGTGGTATGTAGTTTGCTTCTGTGATAGTTCACCTTAGTATGATGATCTCCTGCTGCTACCATGTTGCTGCAGAGGCAGCCAACAAACACTAAAAAATGCTCAGTCTCACTAATTATCAGAGAAAGGCAAAAGTACAATAAGATACCACTTAACACTGGAAAGGATAGCTATCATTAATAGTAAAAAAAAAAACAACAAACAACAAATGCTAGTGCCTTTCATAATTCTTGTAAGGACACTGGCATTAGATTGATACCCCACATTTTGCTGAATAATTTTATTTAGACATATTTACATTAATTATATCTGCAAAGACCCAATTTAAAGACCTCAATTCTATCTGCAGAGACCCTAATAATATCACATTCACAGGGTCCTGAGGGATATGAATATGGAGTAAATGAAGGGACATTATTCAATTCACTATGGTGGGATCACTGCTGTCATTTTCTTTTTTGTGTATTAAGGCATTTCCTCTATACACATATATTTGTATATGAATAAGCAGATGTGAATACTTGTAATTTGGAAAAATATCTAATCAGGCATGAGTATTAAAGGGTATTGAATTCAAAGGTGTTGAAGATATGGGTATTAAATACAAATATGCAGGTGGACATTAAAATTGGAAAATTCTACTAATATTGGATGGTTCTCGGGATGGTTGAGCCATCTTACTGAATGTTAGTTTTCTTTTTTCCAGGATCCTACCTCTTAGGGCACTGAGTCCAGCCTAATGCTGGTCACGAAGAGTATCAGTTTATTTCAAATGAATTGTTTCTAAAAATCATCTAGATGGTAAAGTCTCTGAATTCAGAGATGATATTTCACTTGTTCACTACTCTGTAGCGTTAACAAAGACAATGCTGTACCTAGTAGGTGTGCTTGATGCATATTTATTGAAGAACTTTCTGAATAAATGCTTATAAAAGGCAGCTCTGCTTAAACTTTTCTGAAATTTCCTAATTCATTTTTCCTTTGCTTTGTTTTTTTAAGAATGATTTACTGAGATTTATTGATTTGAAGATTTCAAAGATGAATGGATGATAAAACACACTGTTAATACTGACTTCATAGATTGGATTTTGAATTAAACATACTGCTACAGTTAAACTGATACAATTGAATTGTATGCATTATTCTTGAATAGAGCTCATGTCTGGTTTCTCTTAATGTTCTTCTTCCTCAAAGTTGTAGTCTTCCATTTATGATGATGATGATGATGATGGTAGTGATACCAGAAATTCTCTCTCAAATTGGGCTTCAACATGCAGTTTATGTAGGATCATCTTTTTTTTTTTTTTTTGAGTTGGAGTCTCACTCTGTCGCCCAGACTGGAGTGCAGTGGCCACTCCTGGCCACCGCAGCCTCGACCTGCTGGGCTCCAGGGATCCTTCCACCTCAGCCTTCCAAGTAGCTGGAACTACAGGGGCATGCTACCACACCCGGCTAATTTTTTTATTTATTGTAGAGTTGAAGTCTCGCCAAGTTGCCCAGGCGGGTCTCGAACCCGCGGGCTCAGTCGATCCACTCACCTCAGTCTCCCAAAGGCGCGGGATTACAGGCTGAGCCACCGAACCCGGCTGTAGGATCATCTTAAAGTCATGTTTAACTTTGTAAAGTTTCTTGGTAGCTTTTGCTTGGAGTCTATCGATTTCCTTGTCAATTCTTTCCTGCTGCTGTCTTAGGAGTTTTATTTCTTCATTAATTCTGTGCTTGTCTATCATAAAATTATTTTGGTTTCTTGTAAATTGTCTTTTTGCCTCCTTTATAATATCATGGCATGTTGGAGCAGGTGATGGTTCTTGGAATATTTCAGTGAGCTTAATCTTGGTTTGTTAGGGGCTTTAGAAATACCAATTAGCACATCGACAACTACACGTTTATGCTTTTGTGCAGATTTAAATTTTAGCTACTGCTGTTGCTCACCTAATTCATATTTGTCCTATGTCATTTGGTACTTCTGATTTCCCTGCTGAACACTTTATCTTCTTTTTGTGGGTGCTTAAGATAAGATGAGCTCATCCAGCCCAATCCTTTACTATGTGAGCCTCCATTCCAATCCCTTTTCTTTCCTTTCCATTATTTTTAATTTCACTTTTTAATCATTCATATTTCCTCAAATTTTATAAAATTAATTTCAGATATTTTATTTGTGTAATGCTTATTTAGAGTCATACTACATAGCATTTGTCAGAGCTGCTTCTTATATTCTATCTTTCTAAGTTTCAATTCTGCTTTTCAAATAATACTTTGTCTTTTGTAGCTGTCATTAAATATGCAATGAGCTTCACAGCAACCTATAAGATTGAAGGATGTGATTAATAAACAATTTCTTCAGGTGGCTCTGTTGTCATAGATCTTTGAAACATAGAATTTCTTTA
The DNA here is from genome assembly GCA_027257055.1 of Cephalopachus bancanus. Taxonomy (NCBI): domain Eukaryota; kingdom Metazoa; phylum Chordata; class Mammalia; order Primates; family Tarsiidae; genus Cephalopachus; species Cephalopachus bancanus. The sequence goes on from JAPVLO010000074.1 coordinate 628,472, forward strand.
TTTTAAACATTACATGTTAAAATATAAACATTCATCTAAAAAACAACTATAGTGTGTGCAGCACAGCAGACATTTTAACCTCGCTCGATGTCGAAGACATTTTAAAAAAGGGAGGAAATATCATATAAGAAACGGCAGTGATACAAAAACCTTTTACATTAAGACAGATTTCAGAGATGGAGAATTTTAAATTTCAATTTCCAAAAAGGTTTTAAGTAGTTTTTCTTTTTCTTTTTTGAAATAAATATTACCAGTAAGAAAAATTTCCTCATCAAACTTGCTCCTTATATAAACTTTAAAGCTAAGTAGGAATTCAGGCCACATAATAATTGCTCATAGGAGTTTCAAATATATAACTTTACATATTTTTTTCTCAGAACATTAACCAAGAAGTTTCAATACAATTCATTATAAGTATTTGAATGTTTATGATTTCTGCATGATTTTTAAATTTTTCCAGTTGAAATTAGTTGAAGCAGTTGAAAAATAATAGGAAAATTAAATGCCAGTCTCATCCTCTTGCACTGAGGTGGGAAAATAGAATCGAGCACAATCTAAATATCAAATAAGATAAATATAATACAACATTAAACAAAGAAGCTGCCATAACTTTATTTGATAGCATTATTAAAAATTTAATTTTTCACGTCTTATATTAGGTGGCAAAAAATTAACTAGTAAAAATAAAATCATCAAATGCATATAAGATTTATACCATGTTTTAACCTACATGCTCTTCAAAATGTCATCCAGTCTCTATCCTTCTGCCTTCTAGCTTCTTTAGGTTTACTCAATCCAATAAAAGCCCTATGGTGTATGCATGTGGTGTGTGTGCATGTATGTGTTAAAATACAAAAAAAAGACCCCAGATACTGTAATATATTTTGATTACTTTGAAAACATATCCATTATAACTATGAAACTCAAAATTATTTAAAATAATCATGGAAATGATCTATGAACTAGAAGTTTGTATACAAATTATCTAAATACCATTTCATGAAAAAACAATGTGCTAGGAATGAAATGGTCCTTCCTCAACAAAATAAAGAAAAATTAATAGTACATGTTATGGTGAAAAGACTAAAAAGCTTCCCCTCTAAGATCAGGAACAAGATGAACATGCTGCATTTATTGTTTTTAATTCTATTCAGTACTCTACTAGAATTTCTATTCAGAGAAAATAGGCATGAAAAAGAAATAATCAGCATCTATATTAAATAAGAAGACCATTTCTATTCACATATTAAATGATTACATACATATAATTTTTTAAACCCACAATAATTTTCTAAAACAATAAACAAATTCAGAAATTTTGCAGGATGGAAAAGTGATATTTTTGTGATAAATTGTTGTGATACACACACACAAAGGTGATATTTCTGTACCCTAGTAGTGAACATGCCAAATGGAAACTAATTTTTTAAAAATCTTGTTTAAAATTATATCAAAAACTAAAAAAAAAAAAGAAATCCAACTAAGCAAGTGCAAAACTTGTACATTAAAAGCCATTAAAACATTGATGAAAGAAATTGAAGTCATACATGGAAAGTTATTCTGTGATGATAGACTGAAAAATATTAATTGCTAAGACTGCAATAGTATCTAAGGCAGTCTACAGCCTCAATGCAATGTCTATCAATGTCCTGACAGCATTTTTCTATTTTTTTTAATTCTTATTTTTTCAGAAATTAAAAGACTCGTCCAAGAAATAGCCACTAGGTGGGGGAGAAAAAGCAAAAACAACATTGAATAATAGAACCATGGCTACATTATAAACAAATAGATGAGGGGGAAAGAATTAAGAATCTAGAAATAAGTCCGTACATTTATAGTTAATTGATCTTTTACTAGGGTGCCAAGACCATTCAGTAAGCACAGAATAGTCTCATTAGACAGTTTTGTGGAGACACTGGATATTTGACATGGAAAAGAGTAAAGCTAGATTTCTGTCTTATATTATTTACACAACTTAAATAATACTTAAATGAATCAATACCGTAAGCATAAAATAATAAACTATAAAACTTTTGAAAGAGAACAAAGTAATACATCTTTACTCCTTGGACTTGATAATGGTTTCTTTGGTGTTATTTAAAAGCCCAAGCAGCAAAAAGAACAAATAGTAAGTTAGAATTTATCAAAATTAAAAATATTTGTGCTTCAAAGGGGAATATCAATAAAGTGAAAATATGAAATGGAAGGAAAGATTTGGAAATTCTATATTTGATAAGAGACTTCTATCCATTTTTTATATATATTTTTTAAACTTAACAATTTAACAACAAAAAGACAAACAACCTAATTTAAAAATAAGCAAAGTGACTAAGCCAGGGATGGAAAGACAAATTATTGCAAGAACTCACCTATGTATGTAGTATAAAAAGGTTAAACCCACAGAAAAAGAGAAAAATGGTTGTTATTAGGGTTGGAGTGGGGATGAGGAGTACGAAAAAATGTTGGCCAAAGGACATAAAAATTTTGTCAAAACAGGTGAAATAGATTAATAACATTGCAGAATAGTTTTTAAATGATCTCATCACAAATAAAATGTGTATATGAGGTAATGGATATGTTAATTGGGTAATTTAGACTTTTCATGATGTATATGTATATCAAAGTATCATGTCCACCATAAATAGGTATCATTTATATCAACTTAAAAATAAATAAATAAAATAAAATAGAAAATAAGCAGAAAATAATTGATAGGGATATTTATCCAAAGAAAATATGCAAATTGTCACCAAGGACATGAAAGGATATTCAAGGTCTTTAGTCATTCAAGAGATGCAAATCAAAGTCACAATGGAATGTCACTAAAAATCTAACAGGATATTCAGAATTTTTTACAAAATAGAATAAAACAAATGTCTGAAGATTCGGAGAAAATGTAACTCTCATGAATTAATGGTGAAGATGCAAAACTGGTGCTGTCTGAATGGAAAGCAGTTTAGCAGTTTCTTGATCAATTAAATGCAAGATTACCATATTACTCAGATATTCTATCCCTGGGTGTAGACCCCCCAAAATAGAAAGGAGATATGCAAACAAAAACTTATACATGGACGTTCATAGAAGTACTATTAAAAATAGCCAAAACATAGAAAAACCTTACTATTATCTGTGACAAAAAAATCAAAATGTGTATATTTATATACTAGAATATGATTTAGCTATGAAAAGGAACCAAGTACTGATATATGCGAAAATATAGATGATCCTTGAAATTATTATCCTAAATAAAGAATAGGCAAAAGTTCACAAATTATGAATCCATCTACACGAAACATTCAGAATAGATAAATTCATAGAGACAAAGCAGAATAGTCTTGCCGGGAGATGGGGAATGGGGCAAATAGAAAGTGACTACTTAATAAGTATGGTGTTTCCTTTTGAGGAAATAAAAAGCGTTCTGGAACCAGGTAACAATTATGGTTGTTCAACACTGTGAATATACTAAATGTCACTAAATTGTATATTATGAAATGGGTAAGTGGTAAATTTGATTTTGTGTTTATTTTACCACAATAAAAATGTGTTAAAAATAAAGTATTTTAAAATATGAATGTCATCTTATAAAATGAATTAGTGGAACGTCAATTAATTCAATAATTAATTGAAATATAGGATTTCCAAATCTTTCCTTCCATTTCGTATTTTCACTTTATTGTCAAAACAGGTGAAATAGATTAATAACATTGCAGAATAGTTCTTAAATGATCTCGTCACAATCTAATTTTTAAATTAGGTTGTTTGTCTTTCTGTTGTTAAATTGTTAAGTTTAAAAAATATATATAAAAAATGGATAGAAGTCTCTTATCAAATATAGTAATTTGGTTCTAGTTTCCTGTTCACACAGATTTTGACAGTAATTAATAAATTATATCTCCTAATTCACAGTCTGCATTCACTTGAATGCACTGAAGTGTTTTGAAAGTTTATCTCTTAAACAAAGAATGAGTTTAGAAAGGTACAGAGAAAACTGGAAAACCACGTATGGCCTTCTTAAGATACCCCACTAGCCATGTCAGACTCTATATTATTGACTCAAAAGAAATTTAAAAGATAGAATTTTGACACCAAAATTTCAACTGATTAGTTGTGGTATGATTAATAAATTTGAATTATGTCTTTCTATTAAAAAACCCATAGGAAAAAGTACTGTGAATACTTTAAATATTATTCGAATGCTTACTGGCAAAGTATCTTTTCCATTTTCTTCAAGGACCCAGGGGACCAAAGGACAGAATCAATAGGCTATTCAGGAGTATTCAACAGAAGTTATTATTTTTGTTCCCAAATATTATATTCACCTGCACTCACTTTCTCAAGCTTTGACATACTCTAATCACTTGAGCTCAAAAATAAGTTAATCTTTGGTTTTGTCCTTTTCAACTTTCCATATTTTACTTATTTGTTTGTTTATTTTTAGATTGGAAAATATAGTTTATTTAGGAAGTAGATTAGAGAGAGAGAGAACAGGGAGATCTACCTCCCCCAGATTGGGGAGGGGGCCAGAGCTTAAAGAAAAGCGTGAACCTGCTTTCCATATTTTAACATGCTGACACTCACTGAACTTTGACATATTTCTATATCTAGGTAAGAAATGAGACATCAAAGCAGATTCCTTGAAGGTTAATTTCAATAGGTATTAAAACATTTATGAGAAAGCATGCATTACCTTGAATGTGGTTAAATTCTTCTTATGTTTCCATTTAGTTTTCTCTTTAAAAAACTAACACTTTATTGAGATATGATTGACATACACAAATCTGTATATATTTAATGTATACAACTTGATGGGATTGGAGGTAGGAATTTGCCCATGAAACCATTAATTCAATCTATAATATAAACCTATCCATCAATTCCCACATCTACAATGTCTTTGTAAAATTTTTGTATGAGTTTTACTCATCTCATAAAATAATTTAGGATGTACTTTTTCCTTCTCTACTTTCTGAAAAGAGTTTCCATAACATTAATGTCAAATATACTTTAAATTCCTGGGTCTGAACTTTGCTTGCTTGGGAATAACTTGAAAAATTTTATCATTATTAATATATAGGTCTACTCATATTTTCTGTTTTTGTTAATTAAATTTTGTGATATTAACTTTAATAAGATTGTTTTAGGGGCATCCCCTTTGGGGACCACCCAATGGGAGCTTTACTGTCCTGCTTTCTAAATAAACAAATAAGATTGTTTTTAAGAAAATGTTTATCTAATCTATATATCCATTTTATCTAATAATTAATAATATAAAATCATTCATCAAATTCTTTCTATATTTTTGAAATCTGTATTAACCACAGCACTTTCATGCTTGATACTGGTAGCATTCTTCTTGCTGTTTTTCCTTCATCACTTTATATAGGGATTTATCAATATTGTTGAATTTTTCAAAGAAAATTTTTGTTTTGTTAATTCTTCTATGGCTTTCTTGGGCTTTTTAATTATGTTTCTTTATTTATCTTTATTATTTTTACCTGTTAGTTTCATTGATTCTGCTCTTCTCTTTTTTTGCCCAGTGTCTTAAGGTGTAACTTAATATTATTGATTTTTTAGAACTTTGAATTATTAAAATTAAGTTCACACAATACAAATTTTCTTTAGGTACTGCTAGAACTACATCTCATAAATATTAATATGTCATTACCATTCAGCTCAAAATATTTTCTGATTTTTTTATTTCTTCATCTCTTGTGTTTTTAGAACTGTGCTAGTTTTCATACATTGGGTTTTTTATATACCCTATTGATTGTGATTTTTTTATTTAACTTCTTATAACTACAAATGTGCTCTATGATTTCAATTTATTCACAGGTGTTGATACTTGTTTTATGCTTCAGCTCATAGTTTATCGTAGAGAATATGCCATTGTACACTTGAAAAAATATGTATTCTGTAGATATCAGAATAGTATTCTATAAATCTAAAATACATTGACGCTTGATGGGTTTTTCAAATACTCTATATTTTTACTAATTACCTACACACTGGTGTTATCAATTTACTGAAAGTTTGATATTGATAATTCCAATTTTATGGGAATTTATTTATATCTCCTGTATGCTGTTTCAGGTTTCAATTCATGTCTTTTGAAGCTCTGCTTTTAGGTACAAACACATTATAATTGTCACATCTTCCTAGTACATTAAAACTTTTATCAATATGAAACTCTATTGCTGACAGGTCCCCTCTTGTAAGTGAAATGTATTTGGTGTCATGTAGTCATTCTTGTCTTTCTTTGCTTACTTTAAATGGTTCAATCATGCAATTATTTTTTATTGTATTTTTTATTGAAAGCATCTCTTTTGTGGCCAGCATATAACTAATATTGTTTTGTTATTTATTATGACAATATTTTAATTAAAGTGTTTAATTTGGTAATATTTGTTTTCTAATATATTTATCAATACAGTTAGATTTAAATGCACCATTTTGCAATTCATTTTCCATTAGTCTCCTCTGTTTCCTATTTTTCATTTTGAAGCTTCTTTAGATTAATTAAATATTCAAAATTATATTTATCAATTGACTGTTTAGCTATACCTTTTTGGATTATATTACAATAGTTACTCTATATATTAACATATTCATTCTTAACTTTGCATAGTCTACTGATAATTAATGTTGTGTTACTTAATGGGAAATGTAACTATTAGGATTATCTACCCAGTCTCTTCTTTATATGATGAAATATATATTATGATGAGATACATATTATGTGATTATACATATATAACATCTATATACATATTATAAAACAACACTACAATTTTTTGCTTTAAACAATTTTTAAAACTTTAAAGTTTTAAAACTAGTAAAACAAAATGCTCTCCTTGTAGTAACACACATCCTTTAGTGGGTAACTGCCAAAATCCTCTGTGGACAACATATTTCACTTTTGACATGTTGGATGTAATACTGAGCAAAAAGTATGGGTAAACTTTTCTGAAATAGCAGTGGACATTACTGTCACATGTTTTCCTTTTAGATAATGTAATTCTGCAATATATGAAGGTAGAGTTTAGTAACCCTGTGAGCACCTTCAAATGGATTTTTAATCATTGCTCCCCACTATGGATTTTGATTATATACTAATAACAGTTTGTTTATTTTTGCATGGTTTGAAACGTTCAATAATCAGAATGCCATAATAATCACAGTCTGAAAGCCATTATTATGTGTCTACCTGAGACACCTCAATGTATCTAAAAAAGCAAATTTACAATTTTTAGTAAATTATGCATACACAAGTTTTACTCTTTACTCAGAAACTCTTCTATACTTATTAACCCCTCATCTCCAAACTCTGAAATGTCAGCATGGTTGAATGTCTTCTTTTTTTTTTTTTCAGTCATGTTCAGCTGCACAAGTATGGATGCAATACAAAACAAGCAAAGACTTGGCTTTAATTGCATGATCTTTTTTATGGCAAATAGTACAAAGAAAAAAATCAGAGTAAGAGAGTTACATTTCAAGCATTAAAATGATTTTAATAATAGGTCATAAAATATAAGCTAGTAAGAAATAATATGAGCACATAAAAACATTTACACAGCACGATCTATTACTATAATTTTAAGAGAAGGAAATGAATCAGGAAGATAAGCAGTGATGGTCAAAGAATGAGCGGAAGGGGATCGAATTAGAGTTATGAAAAAGTTCAGTTATTAATAATGAGAAGCCAAGATATGACCAGGAAGACAAACAGATAGCCTGGTAAAAAACAAACTTGAAGGAGAATATCAAATAACTAAAGAACCACAATATTAGCATGATTATCTGTGAATATATGTAAATCACCGATAATTAGAACAAAAGCAACGTTTCTACAAGATAGTAATATTCAGAGACGTTTTAGAGAGAGCACATTTTGCTGATCGGTGAAAATTGTAGAGGGTACAGTGGAAGGTTTTAAAGATTTGGGAGCACTGAGAAATTGGCACTCCATTGGCAGTACAGTGTTAATTAAATGAGAGTGAGGTAGGAACTGATATTAACAAGAACAGGAAGTTTGTGTTATCTCTGACCCTACATTGCCTGTGGAGTACTCATTAGTGCTAAGTGAGAAAGAGCAGTAAAGGTCAGCTGATAGAGATGAGTAGTGTGCTTGGGCTAAGTTCATGGAACTACAACCATTGGAGGGCATGTTAACAAAGCAAATTATGTTGTCCTAGAGGTCAATGGAAAGTTACAAAATTAAAATAATGGTATTTGGTCTTGCAATCGAAGCCTGTGAAAGAACAACAGCAACGACAACAAAAAAAATCAGTCTGGGTAGTACAAAAAATAAGCCCATATGGAAGCACAAAAGTTTAAGTTCTTTGCTATAAAGCAGTGCTTTTGCTGACGAGATAAGAAATGTCTTCTACTGAAGGTGAAAATGGTTTTGGAACTTGCATTGAGTATGGAAAAGAAACTTAGTGAAAGTTGTGAAGTGCCATTTATCCTATGCTAAAATGTATATATTCTATTCTGAATACAATGGAGATCCCTCTACATGTTAAAACAGGCCTTCAGATGTAGCAAGTCTGTGTTTTAGAAAGATAAGTTGGTAGCAGCATAGCAAGTTAATTGTTGGCCTGAGTTAGAAGAGATACGTGGCTCTTACTGGATCCTGCCCAAATAAACAAAATACTGTCATATGCTGCTTACTGAAGTTTCAGTCAACCACAAACTGCATATAAAAAGGAGGTCCCATAAGATTCTGATGGGGATGAAAATTTCCTATCACCCAGTGATGTGGTAGCCACTGTAACATTATGACACAATGCATTCATTACTCATGTGCTTGTGGTGATACTGGTGTAAAGAGATTACTGAAACATCGTTTGTATAAAAATATAGCATATACTGCTAGGGGCAGTATATAATAATTGATAATGATAATAAACCACTATGTTACTGGTTTACATACTATACTCTACTAGTTATCATTTTTTAAAGTATAAACTTTCTGCTTTTTTTTTTTTAAAGTAAACTGTAAAACTGTCTCAGGCAGGTTTTCCAGGAGGGATTTCAGAAGAAGACATTGTTATCAAAGAAGATGACAACTTCATGCATGTCATTGTCCCCAAAGACCATCAGTGTCCAGAGAGACAAGGTGTTGAGGTAGAAGACAGTGATATTGATGATCTTAATCCTGTGTAGAGCTAGGCTACTAGGTGTGTTTGTGTCTTGGTTTTTAAGAAAAAAACCTTTAAAGGTAAAAAAAAAATTTAAATAGGAAAAAGCTCACAGAACTGAGATACCAAATATATATATATTTTGGTTTTGTTTTTTTGAATTGGAGTCTCACTCTGCTACCCAGGCTGGAGTGCTGTAGCAGACTCTCAGCCACTCCAACGTTCACCTGCTGGGCTTAGGTGATCTTTCCACCTCAGCCTTCCAACTGGAACTACAGGTGCATGCTACCATGCCCAGCTTATTTTTTGATTTATTGTGGAGACAGGGGTCTCACCAAGTTGCCCAGGCTGGTCTCGAACCTCCGGGCTCAGGCAATCCTCTCACCTCGGCCTCCCAAAATGCTGGGATTACAGACTGAGCCATTGAGCCAGGCAAAAAAAATAAAATATTTTTGTACAAACTATTTGTGTTTTAAGCTAAGAGTTATTACCAAAAAATTAAAAAAATTTAAAGCACTAAAAAGTACCACATATTCTCAGTCATAAGTGGACCTTGAACCATTATCATAATACTATAAGAAAGGGATTGGTAGTAGTTGAAAACTGCCAGGGTGGTGGTGGGGGGAATGATATCAACAGTAGTGTGAAACTGCCAGGGAAGGGTGCAACACACTTCATCAACAAGGGTACCTGCATAACAAACATTTGTATACCTGATCCTGAATTGTACCCCACATCTTCAAAATTAAAAAAAAATTAAGTTTATAAGGTAAAAAATGTTCAGAAAGTTCAGGTTAATTTATTATGGAAGAAAGTAGTTTTAAACAATAAATTTAGCACAGCCTAAATATACATCATTTATAAAGTTTACAGCAGTATACATTAATGTCCTAGGCCTTCACATTCACTCACTGACACACCCAGAACAACTTCTAGCTCTGCAAGCTCCATTCGTGGTAAATTCCCTATATAAACGCACCCTTTTCTTTTTTTTACCTTTTACAGCATTTCTTATTGTACTTTTGCTATGTTTAGATACACAAATAGTGTATTAGGCATTGTGTTACAGTTGCCTACTATTCAGTACGGTAACATGCTGTATATATCTGTAGCCTATGAGCTACCGACTATCTCAAACAATCCAGGTGTATATAATAGGTTATGTCATCTAGGTTTGTGTAACGGCACTCTATGATGCTCACATAACACAATATCCTAATAACGCATTTCTCGAAATGTATCTTTATCATTAAGCACTGCGTGACTGTAGAATGATTTGTAAAACTTTTCCCAACCACTGTTTTTAGAGTAACAAAAAGATACGTATTATAAGAAAATGGCCTTTGAGATACTCAGCTAAATGTTACGTAATTGCTAGGAAAAATATATGTATACAAATCACTCACCTTCCCATTCCCTGCTGAAAAATAGCAGTGAAACCCAACCTGCTACTCCATCTGTCCAGTGACATTTCTTCACATATGTCACATAAAAAAAAGTCACTTAGCTCAGGCTCACGAAGTTAGCAGTGACATACATCTAAAGGCAGAGCCATTCTCAGTAACACAAAGGAAATTATAAGGCAGTTAACAAAGAGTTAGCATATAAATTAAGAATGCATTTTATAACAATTGAATTATCAAATTATTTCAATATTTTATTTAAAAATATTAAGTAACTAGGTTCAATGAAATTATCAAGTGAGGCTACTCATAATAAAGGACATTTAATAAAGTAGGAAAGAAGGACAGGTGTACAAATGGCCAAATAACCAAAATTCAGAGATACGGCTCAAACTTGGATGCCATTTTATATGCGTGGGCCTGCTGTGATAAGGTGGAATTGGAAACTGAAAGGTTGCACAGGAGATTGTGTTTTCAGAAATACTTTTTTCTCCTTCTGACAGATGCTTTTTATTTTAAGAATATGATTATTTTGTTGTTATTTCAAATACTACAATAAATGTCTAGAGTCACATAATTAAAATACATAATGCTTGAATCTACCACTATTTTTATGATTTGGCAGTACAACCTTATTTCCATGGAACAGGAATAGATTCTTCCTAATTCTAAGAGTTATTGAATGCATTAATCTGAACAACACAAATTGCACTAAAGTTCATGTTCTCAAAAGGGAAATTCTAACATATCATTTCCTAAAGTTCTTATATTTATAATTTTTCTATTTTGTTTTTTCTTTCTGTTCATAGCAATGAAAGACTATGATTATTAATAGTTTTCCCTATAAATCCTACATCATGTTATTCCAAAATATAATGATTGTGTGTTTTCCCATTATTTTGAACCTATTTCCAATGGCAGTTCCTCAAATATTGATACGACATTTAAAAATAATAAAAATATACATTTGGGTCACATAACTGGTTAGCCTAAGTCCAGGGCCTTAAGGGCTATCAGAAACACAAATCTTTTTCATCATTTGCCTGATTTTCTTGGATTTGGTCTAATTCTTCAACAATTCTCTTCTCATAGTGGTTGCCAGCTCCTCTAGTCTTCCAAATTTTTTATAGTTAAGAATCCTAGAATGTTGAGCACTCCTCTTTCTGCAGTACTGTAATAAGCTTCTTGAAGTTGATTCAAATTGGCCTAGCACTGATCTTGTGACCATATCTGAAGTGCTGAAACTAAATTTTTTCAATTGGCTTGAGAATGTCCTTAATACATGATATTTTAGTTTTAGCTATTATTATTCCTAGATATGGATTGAAGGAGTTAGGTTCATTTAAATTAAATAAACTAAAGAAATGAAAGGAGTCATGTTCAAAAGAAAAAAAAAACGATATATATATATAGTTACTAAAATAAGAGTTCCATGATGGCAAAACAACAGTAGTACATAGGTATACTCTACAAATACTCCAATCCTGCATAGATACAGCTTTCATGAGTGAGACAAAGTCAAGTCATGGTTGTCCTGTGACAATAAATGACCTACTGAAGTTGATTATCGTGACTTTGAAATGAGAGCACTAGCCTGATTGTGTGCTTTTTTTCCCAGTTACTATTAGATGGATGACAGCAGAAATAACATATGCAGAAAATAAAATGTATCAAAGTTTACAGTTTCACTAAGTAGGCAGAGAAAATGAGAGAAAGACAAGAAAGTTGAATATATGTATTTTAATATATGTTTATATACTATCCCAAATAAATACTTCACATATATGTTTGTGTGTGTATAAAAACATATGTATACAACATGTATACACAAAGAGAAACACACACCCTGAAATTCAAGTTTTCAATACCTGAGAAAAACACAAATGTGGTAGACTCAATTAACTCAGAGTTTAAAATGTGCAAATAAGATAGCAGAAGAATAGGCTAGAAAATAGAAAATAATAATTATAGAATAGAAGGATTAGAAATAAAGCTATAAGGATCTTTCAGTTATTCAGTTATTATTGGTGAATATTCCATGATCCTGCAAATGAGTACCTACATCAGAGTAAATGACAAAAGCAATTAACTACATGGATATTTAAAGCATGAAAAATTAAAACTAGAGTGATATTGATTAAGTGAACAAGAAGTTACAACATATTAAAAAGAAAAAACTCAATATGGAGTAAAGACTTTAAAATAAAACCAGAAATAAAACTACTAGAAGAACTACCAGAAGAAAAAAAAGGGAAAACATTGCATGATATTAATCTGGGCAAGGAATTTGAAGGTAAGAACTAAAAAACAGAGGCAGAAATAGCAAAAATAGACAAATTAAATTACATTAGACTAAAAAGCCTCTGCAGAACAAAGAAAACATTCAACAGAGTGAAGAAGCAACCTAAAAAGTTAAAAAAAAAAAAAAAATTCAACCTATGCATCTGAAAAGGGATTAATATCAGGAATAAATAAGGAACTCGAAAGCCTGATAATAAGTAAACAAATAATGTAATTAACAAATGAGCACTATACCAGAATAGGCCAATCTCAAATGAAGATGTACAAATGACCAGTAAGCATATGAAAAAAAAAAAAAAGCTTAGCATCACTAATCATCAAGGAAATCTAAATCAAAACCACAATGAGATATCACCTTACACTTGTCAGAATGGCTACTATCAAAATAAAAATAATAAATGCTGGCACAAATGTGCTGGAAATATACTGTTGGTAGAATTATAAATTAATACAGTCATTATGGAAAACAGTATGGAGGTTTCTTTCTTTTCTTTTTAAAGATGCAGGGTACAATTTAGGATTAGGTATACAAGTGATCCTTGTACAGGTAAAGTTTGGGCCTCCCTTTGGTCTCCACTTTGCCTGGTTTGAGGGCAAGTACCTTATTGATGTTATGTCCCTGCCCTATTTTGGGAGTTTCTGGCCACTGCCAGTCCCTTTCTTACGAGTATTATGGTAAATGTTCAGGATCCACTTATAAGGGAGAATATGTAGTACTCAGTTCCTTGTTTCTGTGATAAAAACAATGAGTGTTACAGACTCTAAATCCATCCAAGTTGCTGTGAAAGTATGGAGGTCTCTTAAAACTTATAAATCAAATACCATGTGATACAACAATTCTACTACTGAATATTTATCCACAAGCATTGAAATCCTTTGGGTATAGATGTTGAAGAGATACTTGCACTCCCATGTTTATCACAGCACTATCCACAATAGTCAAAATATGGAATCAATCTAGTGGAATACTATTCAAGCATAAAAATATGAAATCCTGTCTTTGTGGCAAAATGGATGAACCTGAAAGACTTTTTGTTAATGAAATAAGTAAGACACCGAAAGACAAACAACATGTGGTCTCATTCATGTGGACTCTAAAAGTAGTTTATCTCATAAAAAAAAAAAGAGAGCAGCATAGTTGTTACCAGAGAAAAGAGAGATTACAGGGAAGGGAAAGATGATAGTAAGAGATTGTTCAACAGAGACAAAATCAGCAAGGGAAGTAAGTTCTGTTGCTCTCTTGCACAGTAGAGTGAGGATAGTTAAATATATTGTATTATATATTGTATTGCACATTTCTAAATAACTAGGAGAGAGTATTTTTAATATTCTCACCACAAAGAAATGATAAGCATTTGAAGTAATGGATAAGCTAATTCCCCTTATTTGATCATTTCACAATGTATAATTATACCAGAACATGACATTGCACCCCTAAATATGTATAATTACACGTCCATTAAAAATAAAACTTTTATAGAAAGTGAACAGAGAGTTACATTTTTCTTAACTTCAAAGAAGGTCGTGGACCAACTGTGCTGCCCATTAAACCTGGACTGTATTTTTTTTAATGTGGTATATATATGCGATAGAATATTACATAGTCATAAAGAACAAGCCTATGGGCTTTGCAGCAATTTCAACGGATTTAGAGTCTGTAAAACTCAGTAATCTATCACAGAAACAAAGAACTGAGTACCACATGTTCTCACTCATAAGCGGACCCTGCACATTTATCATAATACTCTAAGAAAGGGAATGGCACTAATGGGACACTGCCAGGGAAGGAAGAGGGAGCACATAACATCAAGAAGGGTACCTGATCTCCAATCAGGTGTAGTGGGGATCATGAGATCATTGAGAGGTCCAAACTTTACCTGTACAGTGACCACTTGTATGCCTGGTACTGAATTGTACCTCACATCTTTAAAATAATTTTCATTAATTTATTTTTTTAAGAAATGAAGAAGGTACCTGAAGATTGGGAAATACATGGTATAGTACAGTAACAGGTATATAATTATATAATATTCAAAATTATTACTTCGAACAATTATTCATTAATTAATTATGAGGGAATGAGAAGGGAAAATGGTCTTGGAGTAGCAATGAGAACAAGAGAGATATTTATTACACTCTCAAGTATAACAGCCTGGAGAATGTAGTACATACCCTCAAAACTCAACTGCACCTAGAGGGATATACGTGAAGTCTATCATTATAAGACAGTCAGCTTTCTGTTACAGTAGACAGCAGAAGAGAAAATTACAGATACAAACCCCCAAGCAGAGGAATTTTGAATTTTAAGGGACATAGAGAGTGAAAGGGTTTCAGAATTTGGAAATAAGTCAAAACGGGGAATGTGCAAAACCTTATTCCACTGGAGACTGAGGAATGAACACTGACCCTGGAAATCAGGGTTGCATGTAACAACTAATTAACACAGAGCTCAAAGTCCTCATGAGATATGTCCTGATGGTAACAGCAAAAGGGACTGAAAATGTGGCTGTTAAGTATGTGATGAGCATTGGAAGAGCGAGACAGCAAAGGTGGGATGTTGCCAGTAGCACATGGAAGAATATGTAACCTGGGGATGACCTGTCTTACCTGGAACATCTACTTTCCTGAGATTCCTCGCAACCCTACTGAGTTCAAGGAATTCTGAGGATTTCTCTTGGCCTGCAATATGGGAATGGAGGATGTAGTTGGCATAAATCATTATCATCAGTGTAAGGAAATGTGTGAGTTTCTCTTCTCTTCCAACAAAAGACTCCAGTGGTCGTGTCTGAACCCTGCAAAGCACCTTGCTCCTTCTAGAATTCTAAAGCACTTGATTCCTGAGTTCTTCCTTACTTTGGAGCAGAATAACTTGGGAGACTTTTAGTGAATGCCTAGTGGAGACACATAATATCTTTTTTAATTGGCTGCACTCAGTATTTTTGCTTATAATTGTAATATTTTATAATACCTGCTTGTGTGTAGTGTGAGTCTATTTTCATTTGGTTTGAAACGTTGTGAGCGCTTAGAACCTGCATAATGTAGGCCTCTAATACTCAGATACTTTTATATATTTTATAATATTTAAATGCTCTTTAAACTTTATAATAAAGTAAACTTTAAAGTAAAATAAGCTTTAAACTTAAAAATATTTTTCACCTCAAATTCTATTTCAATACATATTTTTTTCCTTTGGGAACATAATTATTTTTCCAGTTTTGGATGTACATTTTCTTCTCTATCTCTTGTCTCCTTTTGTATTGCTTTTTTCCTAGTACACATAATCAGAGAGCTTCTCAAGGAGTCAGTCCACCGCACCACTGATTCTGTAATCCCAATTCAGCCTTCACTATTTCCAATGCATAATTGTTTCCATGAATGATTTTCTTCTTGTTTTATTCAAAACCATTTAGATCATTCCTCAGTTTGGAGCTCGTCTTTCTGACTTTTCAGATTATTGTGCTGTCCTTTCAACTCAAGTTATTTCTTCCTCTGTGTTTTAGAGAGGCATACAGCACCTTACAGAAGCTTCCAAACAACTCATAGAAGTTTACGTGTGAAAGTTGCATGGGATAATTTTCAGACAATGTGCTTTCTTTGGATGTTATTCTCTTTGGCTTTACAAAATGCTATTTTCATAAAGCCTGTCATTCTTCTGATGAAGCACCATCCATACAAAACTGGTGTTTATATTTTTTTGCATGCCTCATTTCCATCTTGTTGTAAGTGATCCTACGAACATATGTCCAGATAGGTAGGCATGCAGAGACCCAAGTTCCAATGACATCCACTCATAGAAGAATTTGCTGTCTACACTCACAGAATCGTTATTTCTGAATTAATTTAACAAAAGAATTAGGCAGTTGTACATGTTGGAGGGATAAATGTGTAATAATTTGTTGCTGTAAACACCATCTGATCATTTAGGGATCTGAGAGTTAAAGGAGAAAAGAATGTCTTTTCCTCTTTCTTCTGTTTTTTAAGGCTCTGTTTCAAACTGATATATGACCCAGAGTCACTTCAAGTCAGGATGAGATTTTTTTTTCCTCTTCATTCATGTGTCTTGCTGTCAGGAATGAAATATAATATATTGGTGGACAGCAGATGCTTTGGACTTTTATCACAATTTTTTTATTTTTCTGGTTTCATCACCAACTAGCTGTGGACATTGATCATATTACTCAGTTTATCTAAGCCTCAGATGTTTAAACTATAACACTAAAGTTATTTTTACTATATGGATACACCTAAAGTTTAAAAAAGATAAATTATGAAAAATATTCAGTCAAAAAACTAGATAGCAGTAAGTTCTTCACAAATTTTTAATATTATTAAAAAGAGTTATAGTTATAATTATTATTTTTACTGCTTTGAAAACCCTTGCTCTGATTTTCCTATCTCTATTCTTTGACCTGTTTTCATATTTTAATGTGTTATGATAGGTAATCAGTAAAAGTAAAGAAAGACATAACTTAGTATATTTTATTTGAGTCATCATAAAAAGAAAATGTTAAAATAAAATTTTGAAGATATTGATTCTAACACTATCATAGCTGGGGACTTAAAACAATAAAATAAAAATTTGAAGTAATATTTGACAGGGAAAAATTTTTCTCTATATATGTTGCCTTTAAAGAACTAGTATTTCAAAATATATGCTGCATAAAAAGACTGAAATTCATTGTAGTGATATTTTGACAGATTTTACTTGTAGTGATATTTTGACAGATTTTAGTTATGAGTTGTACAAGTGATTCCAAACTATTTCCTTTCACAATCCAAAACTGTTTCTTTCATTGCATGTCATTTCTATTACTAGAAATTAGTTATTTTAAATTTTAGGTTAATTCATTATTTAATCTACTTTTAGAATATTACAACAAAGCCGGGCTCGGTGGCTCAGCCTGTAATCCCGCGCCTTTGGGAGACTGAGGTGAGTGGATTGCCTGAGCCCGCGGGTTCAAGACCCGCCTGGGCAGCGAGACCTCATCTCTACAATAAATCAAAAAATCAGCCGGGCATGGTAGTGCATGCCTGTAATTCCGGCTACTCGGAAGGCTGAGGCGGAAGGATCGCCGGAGCCCAGCAGGTCGAGGCTGCGGTGACCGGGAGCGGCCACTGCACTCCAGTCTGGGCGACCGAGTGAGACTCCAACTTAAAAAAAAAAAAAAAAGACTATTACAACAAATTTCAATAATATTAAACAATATATATTATTAAGTAGTTCCAGGGACTCATAACTAGAGTTTGTCAAATGTAATATTTTAATAACATTTTAAATTAATAAAACAGTTATTTTAGTATTTTTATATCCCGTTTCTTAGACATCAGTGTCTCATTTAAGAAAATTTTTGTCCAAAGTAAAAACATTAAATCTGTTATTTCCACATGCTATGAAGAACTTCAAGCGATGCTTTTAACATTTTAATTCTCTAGTTGAAAAACATTGGCCACAGAAAATTGTTTTGAATGTCGACTTTTTCAAGATATTTAGTAGCTCTCTCAAGTCAGCAATGAAGAATAAAAAATACTGACAGAATTAGACGATAATTGACATAGACTGGGCACAGTGGCACACATCTGCAGACTCAGCTCCTCAGGAGGCTGAGATAGAAGAATTAGTTGAGTCCAGGAGGTCGGGGCTAGTCTGGGCAGCATACTGAGATATTGTTTCTGGAAAAAATACTAATATAAAACAAAATAAAAAGACAATTGACATAAACTAAGATATGTGCACAGGTGCCATGTGAGATGAGCTCCTTGACAGCAATTGACTCAGGCTATGTGAATAGGTTACTTGGGCAATTGCGTGGGAAACAGACTCAGAGTCGTGAAGAGATTGCATGAGCAATTTCATAGTTAACGAAGTCAGGCTAACCCAAGTTTCCAGCAAGGAGTTCTGCTGATTAGTGCAAAGGTACAGAGCAAAGGGGCCACGGAATCTCTGGGTCTTTTCATGTGAGTGATATGAAATGAGGCATGTGGTAGATCCCAGCTCAGACTTTGTCTAAAAGTGAGGGAGAATTTATTTCACAACAAAGTTTGGAAGCAAAATGGTCAAATCTGTGCTTTAGAGCACCACCACTCTGACAGCAGGGAGGGCATTGCCTGGAGCAAGGTGAGATAGAGGCAGAGAGAATCAGGCAAGTAAAAAAGTTAGGTTACTTTCTCTTTAATACAAGAGAAAAATATCAGACCATTTGATTTAAATTCAATTGGAATGGAGAAAAAAACGTATTTGCTATATAATTAAGCATTTATTTTAACAAACTTTGTGTCTAAATAAATGAGGAAGGTAAGTAAAAAAAAAAAAAGAAGATTCTTCTTCACGTTTGGGCAGCTGGAAAAAAGTGATGAATAAGGAGAGAAAAAATCCTCAGATCTGGAGGCACATTTGCTTCCCTGGCTGTGAGTTAGCGCAGTAGAATAGGATAAGAGGAACCACCGAGCTCTGGAGACCACATAGTCACATAAAGGTGACCCAATCCTTCTATTATGTAGAGTAGGATGGGGACAAAGCCTCTCTGCATGGAATGCTAATCATGGTTTATGCAGATCATGCTTGCCTAATCTAAGCTATAGGTCAACGAAAAGGGAATTGAGTGGACGTTACTTCTTCTTAGCACATAAGTTTGCTCTAATAAATTTGATATTACAGTTGATCCATTTGAACTCCTGATATGTGTCCAAAGCTTTCAGTTCAATAGTAATGAGATGAAGAATTCAAAGTTGGACTTGTCGATTATGAAATTATTGCTTCAATAATTGGGCGACTTAAGAGAGCAATATTGGCTAGGTATCAAGATTTGAGTAGTCCGCAGCATATAGCTAGTTATTTAAATTGTAAGATGAAATGACGGCCCCAAGAGAGAAGGAAAATAAATCTAAATACTGCAAAGAGACTAAAATAGATGAAAATGATGATCATTGAGTTTAATAAAATTTACTAGTTTGCTCCCAGTAAGTCTTGGACTATGAAGAAAAGAACAAACTTTTCTAAAAATTTCGCCCATCTGGTCACATACGTACTCCAAATTTGTATCTGTAAATGAGTATTCTTTGTTATGGTATCATTTTATATAACTGCACTAATGTTGCAAACCGATGTAATAAATATTTAGATAGATAAATTGGTGATTTTAGTCATGTTCCTAAAAAGGGTGATGGAGACAAATTATTTATTAGCATTTATTAGCCTTTAGTTCATGAAACTGAAGTCTTATGATTAAAATAAAATTATCCAGGGACTAAATAATAGATCACAAAAGAAAATAATCTGAATAGAAATGTTATACTCTATCCAAAAAAGGTATATGCTTAAAATCCTAATAATTGAAACAGTATGTGGCGTATGATAAGATAGACCAATGAGCCATAAGAGCAGGTTCAGAAATGTGCTAAACATATAGTATATGTTTTAAGATTCTCAAAACCAATGCCACAAACCATGCTCAGACTAACACAAGGATAACATAATACCAGAAAAATCTAAGTTTATAAAACTTAGAAAAAAATCATTTTCAGTGGAGAACACCTTTCTACCTTTGACATAATATTCAATCGTCAAAAAAAAATTTGATAATTTTATGTAAAAAAAAAATCTTTTGCATAGAGTTAAAAATCAAATAAGCTGAAAAATATTTTTTAGCTACAGCAGAAATAAAAGGCTAATCTTCACATTTTAAAATATTCTGGAAATGAAACAGAACTACAAAAAGTGAAGCAAAGGAAATCAAAATGACTCTCAATCATGTGAAATATATCTACTATTACTGACAAGACAAATGCAAATTAAAACCCTCTGATTTTCTCACTAATTTCATTGACAACAGTGAAACCATGGTGAAATTAATCTTTCACGTAGTACTAGTGGAAATGTAATATAGGTATATATGAAAAGGTGAAAGACTCTTTGAGAGCATGGTACAAGTCAGGAAGTTGTCAAACCTCATCAAGTACAGTAAAATGGTCAGATGTGAAGGACAGTTTGCCAAATAATCTAATTCAAGGGCAAGCAAATTGACCAATCAGCTGTAGGTCAAAGGGTGATAGCTTCTTGAGTGCACTAGCTACAACTATATTTTTTAGAGGGTGCAGATGACAATGGGGCAGGTGTGGAGGACATCACAGACGAGAAACATCCTCTTTGAAGTGCTGATACACATCTTTTTGGTGAGGTCAGAGGCTATGACATCAAGCTGCTTCAGCATCTATCAGTCAAATCCATCTGTAACCCAATGATAAGAGAACAAGAAAGTGAAGCTTGGCACAAATGTAACCTTCTCTGAGAAGATGGACGAAGTCCAGTGCTATGCTGCCTTCACTCTTCTCTTCATTCTGTATCCAGGCTGTGAATGGTTCAAGAAATACAAGATTACATAGCTGAAAGGCACATTTTTAACTGGAAGTAGGATTCTGTCAATGTCCCATTAAACATTCCTGACTCCCTGACTCATGCTCTGAACATTAACTATGGCCAGTATCAGAGATGGGACCTTTAACTGAGATTTTCTACCTAACTAGGGCCTATTAACTAGTTCTTCTTTGGGCACATATTGGTAGATGAGTTCAGCAAAGTTGGGGTGATTTCTTATTCTGCTTTACTTTTTGAAGCAATTTGTTTCCCAGGAGTTATCTTCCCTGAAGATACAGAGGAGAAAATGTGTGAGGCTGCAGTGCAGGTTTAACCATGGAGAATATCTGTCCTCTGAGATGAAGGAACCCAAGAACACCACCAACCTTGGCGGTGACTTCTCCCTGGTCATGGAGGGCCCTTAGAATTCACTGAGAGCTTCATCTGCGAGGTTGAGGAGCTGCTACTGGAAGGATCACAGACTCAGGCAGTTTGGAGGAAGAGTCACTCATCCTTGCCACAAAGTGTGCTCTAGAAACAGTAGCAGCCCTCAGAAGACTGCCTGCCTTCCAAACAGGGACTGGCAGAAGCCCAGTCTTCTAGTTCCATGCTTGAATTATTCTGACAACCTTTTCTGGATGAACAGCAATACACTGGAGATCTCCAAACCCAGGCTTGCAGTTCTGAATGACTGGAAGTCTCAGCTACAGAAGATGTACTCAGCTTTCTTGGCCACAAACAGCAGCACAGCGAAGGTTTAGGCAACAGCCTCCTGTCCCTCTAGTGCAGTTTTACAGGAGTGTTCGAGCAGAACTAGCAGAAACACCTCATAAAGCAGCTAGTACAAGACAGTTCTCTGCTTCTCTCTCTGCTGAGTCCTGAACGGCAGCAAATGACATGCCTGGTCAATAGATATTTCTCACTCCTTCTCCATCATAGATTTGGCAGCCCCAACATTTACCAGGATCGAGGACAGGGTTCTCCAATGTCCAACCTCCTGAATGACCTCCTCTCTTGTTGTTGCCTTCCATTCACCCCAACCTTTGCCAAAATCCCTGTCAACTCTCAGAACTGTGCGGGGTTTCCCTTGGGCTTTATGGAGGTCTTGACTTCATGAAGGACATTTTTTAACACTAAATGAAATGAGCTCTCAAACCAAGAAAAGATATGGAAGAATGTTAAATGTATATTACTAAGTAAAATGAGCCAATCTAAAAGACTACATACTATGTGATTTTAACTATCAGACATTCTGGAAATGATGAAACTATAAAGATAGTAAAAAGATCAATGGTTGCCAGTAGCTGAATGTGGGAGGTGGAAGAATGAATATGCCCAACAAGAGGAGTTTTAGGGCAGTGAAACTATTCTGCATGGTACTATGGTGGTATCTGTATGATACTATAATGGTGGATATATGTCATTATAAATTTGTTCAGCCTCATGGAATTGTAACACCAAGAGTGAGTTCTAAAGTAATCTATAAACTTTGGGTAATTATGATGTGTCAATGTAGGTTCATCTAGTGTAAACAATTGTATCATTTTTATAAGGGGGATGTTGGTAATGGTGAATGTTATATATGCAGGAGGGAAGGAGGCATATGGGACATCTCTGTAACCATTCTTTCAATTTTACAGTAAACCTAAAAATAGGTCTCTAAAAAACACAGTACATTTCAACCAATATGGAAAAAACTTGACAATCTTGAACAAAAATTACAGAAATATTTAGTCACACAGCAATATCATATCTCAGAATCTATGCTACAGATACATATAGATAGTTATACTACAGATACTTCATAAGATGCATGAAGTTGATATGCATAATGTCTTAATTTTAATTTAAATTTTAAAAAATCTGGAAACAAGCTAGGTGTTCTATTATAGAAGACTTGTAGCCGGGCTCAGTGGCTCAGCCTATAATCCCGCGCCTTTGGGAGGCTGAGGTGAGTGGATTGTCTGAGCCCGTGGGTTCGAGACCCGCCTGGGCAGCGAGACCTCATCTCTACAATAAATCAAAAAATCACCCGGGCGTGGTAGCAAATGCCTGTAATTCTGGCTACTCGGAAGGCTGAGGCAGAAGGATCGCCAGAGCCCAGCAGGCGATGCTGCGGTGGCCGGCCACTGCACTCCAGTCTGGGCGACCGAGTGAGACTCCAACTCAAAAAAAAAAAAAAAAAGAAGACTTGTTGCATAGACTGGGGGTACATGCCCAAAGGAAATATTATGGAGCCGTTAGAGAGGTAGAATAATGATGTCTACATTTAGTATTAAGGGATCTTCAGGATATAGTGCTAACAGGAAAAACAGTGGATCTTATTTGGGGTTTTCTTTGTGTGTGTATGTAATAATGTGTGGAGAAAATAAGTGTCTCATTGTGTTTATATATTTGCAAAAGTAAGTAAAAATTAATAAAGATAATACCTGTATGAGTTTAAGGAGAATAGAGTGAGAAAGGAGAAGACTTTAAAGAATACTCCATCACCAAAGTTTTGATCAAGGATGTAGTAGATGGCAAAATATTGATTTAAATTCATGAAACATGTAGATGTAGTCTTATAGTTTAATTGGGTCAAGATACATGCTTACCTTACTCATAAACATAAAGTCTTTACATGTATAATGAGATTAGTAAAGAGAAACCCAGAAAAAAAACCTTTATTGCCATGTGAAGTGGCCATTAAAACACTATTAAATTGAGAAAAGAAAAAGCATTTACTTCACCTTTTCAAATAACTGCATTTCATTATAACCAAGTAGTTCTAGATGATAAGATAACATTTTATTTTGTAGATCTCTAATTGAGAAGTGTCTAAGAACTGACAGAATTAGAATGTCATCATTTCACACATGCCTTAGTATAGAAAGGATTGCCAATTAGTGTTAAAATTACTAAGTGAATGATTGATGGAAGACTGGACATGTGTGTAATCTGGATTACTTTTTAATTGCAGGGAAAAATACTGGAGAACTCAGAATACCATTATCTTGATTAAGTAATCTTTGCACCTTAACCAGTGGGCAACTAGATAGTAGGCATTTTTATCAGTTATATAAAATATTATAACAAATCACATGCAGATTGGTGTAGAATACTTCAGGGCATTAAGAAATTATTTTTCCATCTATTAATTTAAACCAACTCTAATCAAAGTAATGATTGGTGAAATGGATTTTATTATTGAGATGACACAACATCACTACTATCCCAAGCAATTGTCTATTATTTTACTAGTATCACATACAATTATTATTATCCCATCCTGGTTTCATTTAATCTGTGAGAAACAAATTAAATGCAAATTATAGGATGGTTGTGATCTCATTGAAAGAAATATGTCAATCCACTATAAAAGTAACAGTATATTCAATGATAAGAACACATGAAAATGTTTTTCTAAAAGGCGATATGGAAAGCAATTGTCTTTATTTTCAGATTTACTGAAAAGGTGGAGTGCAAAATGTAGTCTTCAAAGTTGATGTCATTATTTATCTTTCTCTGTCTACTCTTCCTTCTTTTAAGTGTTTACATCAAATGTTCATGTTTAGAAATCATCAACTTTGTGTTAGGATAGCAGAGTTCTTATAAGATGTAAAATTTAAACCAAAAGTGCTCTCTAAAACAGCAATTAGATGCAAAATATTTCTGAAATCAAGCAATTTTTCCTTTTTCCCTAAAATTTACATATCTGTGACATATTTGGACACATTGTTAGCTTTGGACTAAAATTCCTTTTACCTTTTAAAAGAAAATCTTGTCTTCGCAGCAACTTGGATGGATTTAGAGCCTGTAATACTCAGTGATTTATCACAGAAACGAAGAACTGAGTACCGAATGTTCTCACTCATAAGCAGACCATGAACCTTTACCATAATACTGTAAGAAAGGAATTGGCAGTAGCCGGAAACTATGGGGACTGGCACCTAACATTAATAAGAATACCCAATCTCAAACCAGGCAAAGTGAAGACCAAAGGCAGGCTCAAACTTTACCTGTATGATGACCAAATATGTAACTAATCCTGAATTGTACCCCACATCTTTAAAATACAATAAATTTTTTAAAAAAATAAAATCTTGTTATAGATATATAAACAGATTGCTTTTACTTCATACATTTAAGTGTAGATGAACTTTTAAATAGCATTAATAGTGTATATTTGAACTATTTTTATTAAAATATAATCTGGGACATAGGATTTGATTGTTCAAAACATAATTGCATTAAAAATGTAAGTATAGCCTTTTGGGATTGTGCAACTCATGTGATGGGCTTGGCTTATTCACACACATGAAGTCTGAAAAGTGCAGAATTAATCCCTAAAGCATGTTAATGTACTTCTTTGACAACTCTTATTAACTATAACAAGGCATTTAAATTGCAGATACCCTGCTGAGTGAATATTCAAAATGCACTTGACAGCTCTACACCAGAATACCATATGCTCTTTAACAGAACATTACTATGTTTTATTTTGTGATTTATAAAAGGTTGGTTTTATTTTGTACTGTCCTGGCTCTAGAGAGAGGAGAGAGAGAAGAAGAAAAGAATAAGGGGGGAAAAAGGAAAGAAGGATGGAAGGAAGGAAGGAAAACGATTCTTACATTTCAAGAGCCAATCATATGTCAGACATTTTTACATTGTTTTCCTCACTAATGGTTATTTGAACACACATCACACTTCCTTATCTCATCTTTTTGTTCACTGTCTTAACATATCTCCTTTTGTGGCCGACTCGACCCTTAAATGAGAAAATGTCTAGTTTTCCAGAATGATGATTGCACTGTCTATTTAAATTATTTTAGGTTGCTAGAATTTAAGTATCTTTGTCTTTCTTTTACTTATTTTAAATATTAATTCATAAAATTACTTGCCGTTTGTCTTTCAAAAAGTCTGATATTTTTCTTCTTCAACCAGAAGAAAATAATTTAAACCATTGGGTGTTATGTACTTCTTGAGAATTAGTCCTTATAATGTGATAATTTACTTTTTTCCATAAATCAATAGTAGATATTATAATAACAGAGCAATTCTACAGAGAGAAGGCAGAATAAAAATTACTCTGTATCACAACAAACTTGGAAACCAGGTTCATTCCACCATACCATTACAGTATGATTTTGGTATGGGATTTTGTTTTCCTATTTTTTAAATTTCATAATTTACTTATCTATTATAGAGTTGTAAGGTACAAGTGAGGATTTAATACATAAGAATGCTGCATGTAGGTGAAGTTTGGGCTTCTAGCTGGCACTTACCCTTCAAGGTAGTGTCCCTTTTTTTGCCACGTGACCCTCACACTCTTTGTTTCCTCTCTCCCCTAGTAGTGCCAGCAACTGCAAGTGAGAGCATGCAGTATTCAGGTCTTTGTTTCTGTGACAGTTCACTAAGTATGACAGTATCCAGCTACATAGAAGTTGCTGCAAAGGCCATGATGTTGTCATTCTATATGGCTGCACATACTCCATCATGTATATGTATCACATTTTCTTTAATCATTCTACTTTCAGTGAGCAGCAGAGTAGTTCTGAAGTCTCTGCTATTGAGAATAGTGTGGCAATCCACATGCACGTGCAGGTGACTTTTTTGGTAAACCGATTTATGTTTCTCCAGGTATATTC
Source organism: Cephalopachus bancanus (assembly GCA_027257055.1). NCBI lineage: Eukaryota > Metazoa > Chordata > Mammalia > Primates > Tarsiidae > Cephalopachus > Cephalopachus bancanus. Next base: position 655,293 of record JAPVLO010000074.1, read on the forward strand.
CCAGGAGACGGATTGCTGGATCACATGGAAGATCAATTTTTAGTTCTTTTAGGAATTGTCACACTGCTTTCCATAGAGATTGAACTAGTTTATATTCCCACCAACAGTATAGAAACATTCCCTTTTCTCCACAGTCATGCCAGCATCTGTTACATTTTGACTTAATCATGATGTCCATTCTTACTGGAGTTGGGTGGTATCTCATTGTAGTTTTGATTTGCATTTCTCTGATGATTAGAGAAGCTAAGCATTTTTTCATATGTCTGTTAGCTGCTTGTATGTCATCTTTTGAGACGTGTCTGTTTATGTCCTGGCCCTTTTTTGTTTTGTTTTGTTTGTTTTTTCCCTTTCACTTTGTTTGAGCTCCTTGTAGACCCTGGATATTAGGCATTTGTCAGATGCTTAAATTTGCAAATATTTTTCTCATTCTGTGAGTTGTTTCTTTAGTTTCTTGATGGTTTATTTTGCAGTCCAAAAGTTTTTTTAGTTGATGAGGTCCCACCTGTCTATCGCAGCTTTTGCAGCATTCACTTTTGGGGACTTGGTCATGAATTCATTGCCCCCTCCACTTTGCATAAGGGTGTTTCCTACATTTTCTTGTAGGATTATTATAGTTTGTGGTCATACCGACCACAAAGGTGATAGCTTGACATTCTTCTTTTTTATTTGAATACCCCTTGTTTCCTTACCTGGTTGCTCTAGCTAGTACTTTCATCACTGTGTTGAATCGGAGAGGTGAGAGAAGGCATCCTTGTCTTTTATCAGTTCTTAGTGGGAATGCTTATAGCTTCTGCTCACTGAACAATATGTTGGCTGTAGGTTTATCATAGGTGATTCCTATTGTTTTGAGAAATGCTAATTCTATGTTTACATGTTCAAGGGTTTTTTTCAAGAAGGGATGCTAGATATTTTTGAATGCTTTTTCTGAGTCTAATGATATAATCATGATGTTTTGGTTTTACATCAGTTTATTTGCTGAATTGCATTTATGGTCTGAAGAATGTTGAACCAGCCTCGAATCCCAGGAATGAAGCCCATTGGGTCATGGTGGATAATCCTTGAGATACGTTGTTGATCCTATTTACTAGAGTCTTGTTAAGAATGTTTGTGCCTATGTTCATCAAGGAGATTGGCTTGTAATTCTTTTCTTTGTTGGGTCTTTGCCAAGTTTAGGTATCTGTGTGATATTAGCTTCATCAAATGAGTCGTGGAGTATTCCATCACTCCTGATTGCCTGGAATACTTTCAACAACATTGGTATCAGTTTCTCCTTGTATGTCTTGCAGAATTCAGCTGGAAGGCCCCCTGATCCAGGGCTTTTTTTGTGTGTGGGAAAGTTTCTTAACTGAGTCCATGTCTTCTTGTTTCAACCTTGGGAGGTTGTGTGAATGCCAGAAAATTCTCTATGTCCTTTAGATTTTCTAGTTCATTTGCTTACAGATGTTCACAGTAATCTCTGATAAACTTTTGAACTTTTCCCAGGTCAGTGGTAATTTTGCATTTTTTATTCTAATTATGTTTATTTGGACTTTACCTCTCTTTTTTTCAGTCGATAACCTGGGGTCCATCAATCTTATTTATCCTTTCAAAGAACCAGCTTTTTGCCTTGTTGATCCTTTCTATGATATTTTGTCTTCTATGTCCTGCTATTGTGACTTTATTTTAGTGATCTAGTTTTTTTTTGTTTTTTTTATTTTTGTTTTTTTTTTTTTAACTGAAATTAAGATTCAGATGTTCTTGTCTTTCCAATGCCCATAGGTGTAGCATTAGGCAAGACCAAGTATGTGGTCTTTCTATTTTCTTGATGTGGGTATGTAGTGTTACGCATTTTCCTCTCAACACTGACTTCATGACATCCATATATTCTCAGATCCCCAGATTCTTTGTTTTCACTTGTTTCCAGGCATCTTTTTATTTTTGTCTTTATTTATGTGTTGACCCAGACGTTGTTTAGCAGCATGTTACTTAGTGTCCATGTCTTTGTATGTTTGGAGGAAGAGAGATCTTGTTGGTGGTGATATTTATTTTTATTCCACTGTGATCTAAGAATAAGCATTGTAATATTTTGATCTTTTGAAATTTATTCACACTTGATTTATGTCTGAGAATATTATCAATCTTGGAGTATGTTCCATGACCTGATGAGTTGAATGTACACTCTGTAGCTATTGGGTGGTGTTTTCTGTTATTTCATTGAGTTTCAAGTTATGATTTGAATCTTTTTGTTTTGGGTAAGTTTTTTTGCCTCAATGATCTGTTGAGGGTTGTTAGTGGGTTACTGATCTCCAACTATGATGACGTACGTGTCAGTGTCTTCTCTTTGTTTTTTTAGTAGCTATTTTACTAAAACTGGTGCTCCTGTGTTGGGCACATTCATGTTGAAGATGGATATTTCTTGTTGAGCCTTTTATCATTATGTAGTGTCCTTCCATGTGCCTTTTAACTTTTGATGGTTTGTAGACTGCTTTGGCTGATATTAGAATAACTGTCCTTGCTCTTTTCTGCATTTCATTTGCCTGAAAGATCTATTTCCAACTTTTTTATTTGAGTCTAGAAGTGTCCTCAGGAGTGATATGAGTTTCCTGGAGCAGCAGAATGTTAGTTCTTGCCTCTTTATGCAGTTTGTCACTCTATGACTCTTCAGTGGTGCATTCAGACCATTCAGTTTCAATTAATTATTGAAATATGAGTTTACTTCTATCATATAGCAATTAGGGTGTTTCTTTGCTTCCTTTTTACATGGGTATGTGTGTGTTGTGTGTATATTTTCATTTTTGTGAATAATATGTAGGCTCTGTTTACTCTGCTCTTGTCAGTATGTTTTTGATGGGTATGATTATTCTTTTCTTTCTGTGTTTAACACTTTCACAAGCATCACCTGAAGTTCTGGACTGAGGCAGAATATTCTATTAGGGATTGGATGCTTGGAAGGACTTTAATTATACATCACTGAAAATGCTTACCTTTGCAGGGTGGGAAATTCCTGACTAGTGTTGCTTATCTTTGAGAACACTAAAAATGGAACTCCAGCTCCTTTTGGCTTGTAGTGTTTCTGCAGATAAGTCTGTAGCAATCCTGATGGGGCTTCCCCAGTAAGTGGTCTGGCCTTTCTCTCTTGCTGCCTTTAGGATTATTTTCTTTTATGATTACATTGTTGGGGAAGATTACTATGCGTCTTGGGCATGGTCTTCTCATGTGATATTGTGGTAGTTCTCTGAATCTCTTGTGTTTGAATGACTACCTCTCTAGCAATATATGAAAAGCTTTCTTAGATGACCTCATGCAATGTTTATTCCATGGTATTCTCAGTTTCTGTTTCTGCTTCTAATGCAAAGATTTGGCTTTTTTACTTAGTCTCACACCTCTTGAAGATTTTGCTCATTTTTTAAGCATTTTTTTACACCTTTGATAGACTGGGAATGTTCTATATTTTGGTCTTCAAGCTCTGGTATTCTATCCTCTACCTGATTGATCCTGCTGCTCATGCTTGTTATTTAGTTTTTAAATTCCAGGATGAATTCATTTCCAACATTTCAGAATGGACCATTCTCAAATTAGCCAACTTTGTTTATTTCCAGTACGACTTCTAGTCTTTTGTAGTTTGTTTATTCACTTTAATCATCCAATCTCTGTGTTCTAAAAAAGCAATTATCAGTGCACAATCAATGAAAACCCCCCTCCAATAACCTAAACTGGACAATAGTTACAGAACTCAGATTTCATCTAAATTCTAATTTCAGTAGATAAATCTAGATCACTAAGACAAAATCTCAATATCGACATATTGAAGACAAAAATATCATAGAAAGTATCAAGAAAAAAAGTTGGTTCTTTGAAAGGATAATTAGATTGACAAACCCCTGGCCAGATTGATTTTAAAAGAGAAAGAAAGTCAAAATAAACACAGTTAGAATGGAAAAAAAAGGCAAAGTCACAACTGGTCCTGATGAAATTCAAAGTCCCAACCGGCCCTGATGAAGTTCAAAAGAATATCAGAGATTACTATGAACATCTGTGTGGAAATGATCTAGAAAATATAAAGGAAATGGATAGCTTTCTGATATCACATAACCTTCCAAAGTTGAAATAAGAAGAAATTGAATCTCTAAGTAGGCCAATAACAATCCAGGAAATCAACTAAATCATAAGAAATCTCCAGGGGGGTTCCAGTAAGATGACGGCGGCATAGGTGAAATTGTGAGATTCTCTGAACGTGAGTTCCCAAAAAGACTCTTACTTTCCTTCCCCTATTCCCCTGCCCACTGCCAGCCACACCGGTCTGAGGCCTGAGGACCCTCAGTCCCATGCAGGACCGGATACTGCGGCCCCTAGCTGCTGCTTCTCCACTATACCTGACCCCCGCCTGCCACCACATGGGAATCTCAGCTCCCTCCCCGGCTACATTGTCTCACCCAGCGCCAAGCTGCCAGTCACCCATGGAGGCTCTAGGCTCCCGCCCCTCAGAGATACCAGCTACATTTCTGGCTGAAGCACCCTGTGAGGGGTCCAAAGCCACTCTCACCACTCACCACCTGCCCTTTGGAGCTCTAGGCCCACCCTGTCTGAGGCACCCAGAGACCCAGCATACAACCCCATGCTTGTGTAAGGGAACAGCATATCTTAAGGAAGTACCAATCGGCCGCTCTCAGCTCCAGAGGAGGGAGCTCCCTCCTGGCTTCCTCCTTCACCCCAGCCTGCTGGTGGCACACTGGATCCAGCACCCAACTGTGCAGCTGATCCCCGGTGCCTCACACACCACCACAGCCCGTCATAGTGGATTGCCCAGGGACCCAGATGAGTACAGAGAAAGGATCTGCAAAAGAGGAGCTGTCCATCTCATCCATTTTTCAGGCAGAGATTTGCATTGCCCTGCCCACCTACAAGCAACCTCCACCTCGGTTACTAAGGTAACATCACTAAAACCCCTCCCCTACGCTGAATCAGATGCAGGCAACTTAGCGTTGCAGACCTCTCAGGCAGCAGGCTAAAAGAACAAACCCAAGCTGCGAGTAAATCTAGCTGCCTGCAATGAAAGCAAAGGGGAGAGGCTGGAGATCAGAGCTGAAGAGACTTTAGACACTCAGGAAAGTTTCCAGAGGTTCTCTGATTTTTTTATTTTGACTTTTGATTTTATCATTTTGACTGTTTTGTTCACTTTTACTTGCTTTTTGACTTAGACTACCTATTTGTGATGGGGAAAATGCATCAAAAGGCATGATTTTATTGGACTTCGTGTGGTTACCGGTATGCTTTAGGGAATTTTTCCCGTGTGTCTTTTAACTTCTCTCTGGCCTTGTGTCTCTTTTTCGCCTGTTAGTTAGTATGTATGTCTATTTTACCTCTCACTCTTCTCTCTTTCTAACTTCCTATTGACCTCCCCCTTCTGTCATTATTTTCCTTTTCCGTACCTCCTTTTGTTCCAGGGACCAAACCTACATCCTGCTGCACAGACAGATTGTAAGGCAGTGGGAAATAGGTTCCAGTGTGCACACACACCTGTTGGTCCATCATAAGGAAGAACAGGACCATCATAAGGAAGAACAGGAGACTGAACAAGCACAGCAAAAGCAATCCCACCTTCCCTTAAAAACAGAATTAAAGAAGGGGAAGGAAAGGGGGAAAGAGAGAAAAATCTACACAAATGAAGAAAACCAAAAGAAGAATATGGGTCTCTCCCAGACCCCTGGGAGGGCAGACACTGAGAAAACTGACTTCAGAATGAAAACAACGAAGAGCCTCCAGAATGACTGGCCTCAAACTACATACCTAGATATCAAGACATTAATGGAGAGATTAAAAAGAATTGAGGGGAGACAAGAAGAAGCGAGGAAGGAGTTGATAACAGAGATAACAGTAATAAACAATACTGTAAATGAAATGAATAACAAACTGATAAGCATGGAAAGCAGAATTAGCAAAGCAGAAGAAAGAATCTCGGAGCTTGAGGACCAAATATAGAACCAACTCAAACTGTTAAAAACACAAAAAACAAGCTTAAAAAAGACAGAACAAAACCTTCAAGAGATGAGCGATTACTTCAAGAGAAAGAACCTAAGAGTAATTGGCATTCCTGAAGCAGAAAGAGAAACAGAAATCACCTTGGAACAAACATTCCATGAGATTATTGAAGAAAACTTCCCTCATCTTATCAGTGATGCAAAAATTCACACACAAGAGATTCAGAGAACCCCTGTAAGACAACAAATGAGAAGACCAACTCCCAGACACATAATTTGCCTAAACAAAGTAGGTACAAAAGAAAAATTCCTAAGGGCAGCAAGAGAAAAATGCCAGATCACCTACCATGGAAGACCAATTAGAATAGCAGCAGATTTATCTACAGAAACCCTGCAGGCTAGGAGAGCTTGGAGCCCTATCCTCACAGTCCTAAAAGATAAACAATTTCAACCAAGAATAACCTACCCAACCAAGCTAAGCTTCATCAGTGAGGGAGAATTAAAATCTTTCCCAGATATCCAATCCCTAAGAACTTACGCTGCCTCCAGACCACCTCTACAAGAAACATTTATGAAAGTACTAAACACAGAAGAAAAGGAAAAAAGAACAGCATTTTTCACAAGAGTACAGGAAAAAGAATAAAATACACATAAACCAACCCCCAAACCAAAAGAAAGACAACACAACAAACCAAGAGGAAAAACAACAGCTCTATAAGAACTCTATGATAGGCACCAACTCTCACATTTCAATGATTACCCTGAATGTGAATGGACTAAATGCACCACTGAAAAGACATAGAATGGCAAAATGGATAAAATATCACCAGGCAATAATATACTGCCTTCAAGAGACCCATCTCACCTGAAAGGACACGCAAAGACTCAAAGTAAGAGGATGGAAAACAAATTTTCAGGTGAATGGAACACAAAAGAAAGGAGGAGTTGCGATCCTAATTTCAGACAAAATACCATTTAAGCTATCAAAAATTTAAAAAGACACAGAAGGCCACTACATAATGATAAAAGTTTCACTCTATCAACAAGAAATATCTATCCTAAACATCTATGCACCCAATATAGAAGCACCAACTATCATAAAGCAACTTCTAGGAAAACTAAAGAAAGATATTGACTCTAACACCATCATACTTGGGGACTTTAATACCCCACTCACAATCCTAGACAGATCATCAGGACAAAAAATCAGCAATGAGATGCGGAAACTCAATGTGACTCTTGACCAAATGGACTTAATTGATACCTACAGAACACTCCACCCAACGACCACAGAATATACATTCTACTCATCACTGCATGGATCGTACTCTAAGATCAACCACATACTTGGCCATAAATCAAGTGTAAACAAATTTCAAACGATTGAAATTTTGTCATGCACCTTCTCAGACCACGGTGGAATAAAAATAAATATCAACACCAACAAGATTCCACCAAAACCCACAAAGACATGGACACTAAACAGCATGGTGCTAAACAACTCCTGGATCAACAATGAAATCAAAACAAAGATTAAAAGATACCTGGAAACAAATGAAAATAAACAGACATCTTACCAAAATCTTTGGGATGCTATGAAAGCTGTAGTAAGAGGGTAATTCATATCCCTACAAACGCACATGAAGAAAATGGAAGGATCACAAATCAACAGCCTAACAAGCCACCTTAGGAAGCTGGAAAAACAAGAACACCAAAACTCTAACTGCAGCAGAAGAATCCAGATCACCAAAGTAAAAGCCCAATTCTGGGACATAGAAGACAAAAAGATAATACAAAAAAAATCAATGAAACAAAAAGCTGGTTCTTTGAAAGGATAAACAAGATCGATGGTCTCTTAGCTAGACTGAACAAGAAAAAAGAGACAACGCCCAAATAAATACAATCAGAAACACAAAAGATGAAGTCACAACTGACCCCAAAGAAATACAAAAGATCATTAGAGACTACTATGTACACTTGTATGGAAGCAAACTGGAAAACCTTAAGGAAATGGAAGACTTTCTGATATCACACAACCTACCTAGGTTGAAACAAGAAGAAATCGACACCCTAAATAGACCAATAACAATCAAGGAAATTGACTATGTAATAAGAAAACTACCTACAAAAAAAAGCCCTGGACCAGATGGCTTTCCAGCAGAATTCTATAAGACATTTAAGGAGAAGCTGATACCAATCCTACTGAAAGTATCCCAGGCAACTGAGAAAGATGGAACCCTCCCCAAATCATTCTATGAAGCTAACATCACATTGATACCCAAGCCAGGTAAAGACCCAGCAAACAAAGAGAACTACAGGCCAATATCTTTGATGAACAAAGATGCCAAAATTCTCAACAAGATCCTAGTAAACCAGATTCAACAACACATCTCAAAAATCATCCATCATGACCAAGTAGGCTTCATCTCTGGGACGCAAGTCTGGTTCAACATTCTCAAGACAATAAATGTAATTAAATACATCAACAGATGTCAGAACAAAAACCATATGATTATATCATTAGATGCAAAAAAAGCTTTTGATAAAATTCAGCACCGCTTCCTGATAAAAACCCTCAAACACCTAGGCATACATGGAACATACCTCAAAATAGTAAAAACCATAGATGAGAAACCAACAGCTACCATACTCCTAAACAGACAAAAATTGAAACCATTTCCCCTGAAAACTGGTACAAGACAAGGATGCTCACTCTCTCCCCTCCTGTTCGATATAGTATTGGAACTATTAGCTAGAGCAATCAGAAAATAAAAAGTGATCAGGGGTATCCAAATAGGAAAAGAGGAAGTCAAGTTATCCTTCTTTGCTAATGACATGATTGTGTACCTTGAAAACTCAAGAGGATCTGTCAAAAGCCTCCTTGCACTGATAAAGGACTTTGACAAAGTCTCAGGGTATAAAATACATGTGCAAAAGACAATCGCATTTCTTTACACCAGTAATAAACAAACAGAAACCCAAATAAAAAACACAATCCCATTCACAATAGCCACAAAAGAAAAGAAAGAAAGAAAGAAAGAAATACCTTGGCATCTTCCTAACCAGAGATGTGAAAGATCTTTACAATGAAAACTACAAAACACTGCTCAAAGAAATCAAGGATGACACAAACAAGTGGAAAAATATCCCATGCACATGGATTGGAAGAATCAACATTGTGAAGATGTCCATTCTACCTAAGGCAATCTAGAGATTTAATGCAATACCCATCAAATTACCAGCAACATTCTTCTCAGAGCTAGAAAAAAACAATACAGTTATTCGTATGAAAACATAAATTACCAAGAATAGCCAAAACAATCCTCAGCAAAAACAAAAAAAACAAAAAACAAAGCAGGAGGTATCACACGACCAGACTTCAAACTTTACTATAAAGCTACAATAAACAAAACAGCTTGTTATTGGTATAGGAACAGGCATATACACCAATGGAATAGAATTGAGATTCCAGAAGCAAAACCTCAATTTCTCAACCAACTCATCTTCGACAAAGCCTCCACCACCCACCACTGGGGAGAGGAGAGCCTATTCAGTAAATGGTTCTGGGAAAACTGACTGACCACATGCAGAAGACTCAAACAAGATCCCTATCTATTCTCATACACAAAAATTAACTCTAAATGCATCAGAGACCTAAATGTAAAACCTCAAACAATAAGAACCTTAGAAAATGAAGGACATACCTTATGGAAATTGGAACTGGCATCCAATTCCTGAACAAAACCCAAAACCCACAGGCCATAAGAGATAAGATAGACTAGTGGGACCTCATTAAACTGACAAGCTTCTGCAAAGCCAAAGAAACCATCAAGAGAGCAGGGGGACAACCCATAGCCTGGGAAAAAGTATTTGCCAACTCCAGGTCTGACAAAGGCTTAACATCTTGGATCTACAAGGAACTCAAAAGTGCTGAAAAGAAAAAAACAACCAACTCCATTATAAAGTGGGCAAAAGATATGAACAGAAACTTCTCAAAGGAAGACATCCAAGCAGCTAACAGACACATGAAGAAGTGTTCAACCTCACTAATCATCAAGGAGATGCAAATCAAAACCACACTGAGATACCACCTAGCTCCAGTCAGAATGGCAACTATCAATAACAAAAATAGCAGTTCCTGGAGAGGGTGTGGTGAAAAGTGAACACTTTTACACTGTTGGTTGGAGTGCAAACTAGTGCAACCTCTGTGGAAAACAGTGTGGCGATTCCTTAAAGCTCTAAATATTGACCTCCCATATGACCCCGCAGTCCCCCTGCTGGGAATATACCCCAAAGAACTCAAATGCCTCTATAAAAAAGATACCTGCACACGTATGTTTATCACAGTATTGTTCATAATAGCAAGAACCTGGAACCAACCGTGCTGTCCATCAAAAGAGGACTGGATTTAAAAAATATGATACATATACAGGATGGAATACTACACAGCAATAAAAAAGAACAAAATCATGAATTTTGCAGCAACCTGGATGGAACTAGAGTCTATAATACTGAGTGACCTCTCACAGAAACAAAGATCAGAGTATCATATGTTCTCACTCATATAGTGGACCTTGAACATCTATAGTAATACTATAAGAAAAGGATTGACATTGGTGGGAAACTATGGTGGGGGAAGGGTGGGGAAGGGAGGTGGGATTAATGGTAGTCAATATCTGTCTGGGGACGGGGAGACACCCTTTATCAACTTGGGTGCCTGATGAAGCATATTTATATACCTAACCCTTAACTGTACTCCACAATATTAAAATAAAAAATATTGATTTAAAAAAAAAGAAATCTCCAGCCAAAAAAAAAAAAAAGCCCAAATTACTTCTCAGCAGAATTCTACAAGACATACAAGCAGGAGATGTTATCAATCTTACTGAAAGTATTTCAGGCAATCAAGAATTATGGAATATTTCACAATTCATTTTTTAAAGTTAACATCATACTGCTATCCAAACTAGCAAAGATTCAGTAAAGAAAGAGAGTTACAGACCAGTGCCTCTGATAAACATAGAAGCAAAAATTCTCGACAAGAGTCTAGCAAACAGGAGCCAACAACTTTTCTCAAGGATCATCTGTCATGACCGGGTGTGCTTCACTTTCAGAATGCAGAGCTGGTTCAACATTTGTGAGATCATAAACCTAATTCAGTACATTAAGATGAAACACTAAGCACCACATGATTATATCATTAGGCAGAAAAAAAAGCATTCAACAAGCATACTTTGAAAACCACAGGGAGTTTCTCAATAATCTCCTTGTCCTGATAAACAACATTAGTAAAGTTTTAATATACAAAATCAACATGCAAAAAGCAATGTACCAGATACAAGCAGGTAGAAAACCAAATAAAATTCTTATTCACAATAACTACAAAAAAATTAAATACATTGTCATTCACCTAACCAGAGAAGCAAAAGACCTTTATAAAGAGAGTTAAACAATGCTGCTCAAATAAATCAAGAATGACACAAATGAAAAAGCATCCCATGCTCATGGATTGGAAGAATCAACATTGTCAAGATCTCTATCCTACTCAAGGCAATCTACAGATTCAATGCAATATCAATCAAATTACCAACATCACTTTTCACAGACCAGAAAAAGACATTACAAAGATTCATATGTAAACAAAAAAGAGCACAAATAGCCAAAACATTTCTCAGCAAAGGAAACTAAATAGGAGGTATTATACTTTCAGACTTTAGACTTTATTACAAGGCTTCAGTAACCATGATGACCTGGTATTGGTACAGGAATAGGCACACAGACCAATGGACCAGGACAGAGATTCTAGAAGTAAAAGCACCATCTCTCAACCAACTCATTTTCGTCAAAACCACAAACAAAAATCATTGAGGAAAGGAGACCATATTTAGCAAATGGTGCTGAGAAAACTGACTAACCACATGCAGAAGAATAAAACTGGACCACTATCTATTGTTGGGAGCCAGCCTTGGAGGCTCGCCTGATTGACAAAGTCCAGGTGCGCTGAGGACCCCCGGCCGCAAAGCAAGTCCGGGAAGCTGAGGCCCTTCTATCTTCATCTTTGCTGTTGGTATGGCTGAAGAAAATCTGTGCAGTCGTGGAAGAAGAAAATGGCATGTTTATGCGAAGTACTCACAGCTAACCTGAGAATGTCATGGTTCATTTTTCCATTTTCCCACTATGCCGCTTGGCCTTTTCTAACATATGCAAGGGTTAAACTCTGAAGCACATCAAGAATGCTTTCTTTCACTTGGTTATAAGTTACTAGATATTGCTTAAGTAATAAATGGTATAAGTATACTCACTCCTTATTTGATTTAGAATTATATAGTTTAGTGTTTAGACATAAGGTATTTTAGAAGCACAAGTTTATAGTAAGTCCATTATGAATTCATTGTAAGTTCTAACACTTATATAGGAGTTATGTGGGTGATTTATAACACTGTTTTCACTGACTTAGGATAAAGATTAATCATTAAGGTTTTTATTTAATTCAATAGTTAAAACTCCAAGTTAACATTTATAGAGTGAGTTTTCACTGAACTTATAATATACTAATCAGACACTTTTATGATAACTTAGCTAAAGACAGAAAGCAACCTTGGGGGCCTGGGAAACATTACTAAAAGCTTCTTTTGAGTTTTCTTTAGAAACAAGCACTGCAGGATAAGAGAAAAGTAACCAAGACACCTGGACAAGAAAGGCGATTACAGAACTCTGAAGGCCATAAAGCCCCAGAAGGAAGACTACTGCTAAACTTTCTGGAGACAGTTCAAGGACTATAATTTGGGACTTTGGACTAAAACTATCATCTTTGGCCTTATGAATAAGACTCATTATCTGAATCTTTACAGGGTTCTTCGCTTGTTTATTGCTAAGACCACTAGATGGTGGTAACTTGTAGAGGATATGTACGTGAAGGAATTTTCTTTGTCTTGCCCCTTTACGAATGGTATAAAAGCTCTGTGTTAACTAACATTAAATTGCCATCTGTTCAGGAAGCAGGTGTCCGGGTATAATGTTTTCGTCTTTCGCCTATCAGTCTCTCCTTCAGGAAATCTCACGACCCTTGCGGGGCGGGAACCCCGCAATCTATTACCATATAAACAATCAACTCGCCGGGCTTGGTGGCTCAGCCTGTAATCCCACACCTTTGGGAGGCTGAGGTGAGTGGATTGCCTGAGCCCACGGGATCGAAACCCACCTGGGCAGCGAGACCTCATCTCTACATTAAATCAAAAAATCAGCCTGGCATGGTAGCGCAAGCCTGTAATTTCGGCTACTTGGAAGGCTGAGGCGGAAGGATTGCCGGAGCCCAGCAGGTCAAGGCTGCAGTGGCCGGAAGTGGCCACTGCACTCCAGTCTGGACAACAGAGTGAGACTCCAACTCAAAAAACAAAACAAAAAGCGAAAACAATCAAGGACTTAAACATAAAACCTCAGACTATAAGAATTCCACAAGAAAATATTATGCACACCCTTGTGCACCTCAAGGTAGGCAAAGAATGTATAGCCAGGACCTCAAAAGTAAATACCATAAAAGCTAGTATATAGACAAGTGGGACCTCATCAAACTGAAAAGATTTGCACAATGAAGGAAATCATCAAGAGAGTAAGGAGACAACTCACAGAATGAGAGAAAAAAATGCTTGCAAATTATGCATCTGACAAATGCATAACATCCAGGATCTACGAGGAACTTAAACAAAGTGAAAGAAAAATATTAACCCACCTATGAAAAAGCAGGCAAAGGATATGAACAGACACAACCCAAAAGATGACATACAAGCAACCAACAGACACACAAAAAAATGCTCAGCCTCATTTGTCATCAGAGAAATGTACATCAAAACTACAATGGGATACCACCTAAATCCAGTAAGGATGACTATCATGAATAAATCAAAAAACCAGTAGATGGTGGTGTGGCTGTGGAGAAAAAGGAACGCTTCTACACTGTTGGTAGAAATGTAAGCTAGTTCAATCTCTATGGGAAGCAGTGTGAGGATTCCTAAAAGAACTAAAAATTGACCTTGCATACAATCCAGCAACCCCCTTCTTGGCAATATACCTGGAGGAACATAAATTGTTGTACCAGTGATTTGGGTTGGCAGGACAATTTCCTGTTCTAGACATTTTATGTAAGTGGAAACCCTCACCCGCATGTTTATAACCACACTATTAACAATAACAAAAACATGGAACCAACCTTACTGCCCATCAAAAGTAGACTGAAAAGGAAACGTGGTACATATTCATGATGGAGTATTATGCAACCATAAAGAAGAACAAAATCATGGACTTTGCAGCCAATTGGATGGAGTTGGAGACCATAATGCTTAGTAATCTATCACAGAAACAACAACAACAAAAACTGAATACCATATGTTTTCACTTCTAAGTGGGACCTGAGCATTAATCATATTAGCAAAAAAGAGAGATTGACAGTTACTGAGCACTGCCACTAAGTGGAGGGGTCTGTAACCACACAAATGATACCTGGTCCCTTACCAGGGGAAGTGGGGGCCAGTTGGAGTCCTAAACATCACCTACATTCAGCCTTCTCATGTAGCAAATTTTTACATGAACCCCACATCTGCATAATAAATAAAATTGAAAATAAAATTAAATTAAAGCTAAATTGTTAATATAAACTTCAAATGAGAGTATGTTACATGAAAAAAGAATAGCATTTAGTGTATATCACTTGGTTAATATAAATTATAATTACTTCAATTTTCCCCAAATTTCATTTTTTAATAGTTTTATTTCTGGGAAATAAAAGAATGAAATACAGGAAAAATATAGGTGACTTTGAAAAGGAATCTCAGTGCATTATGAATAGATATTTAGTTGATATTTTATTCGCATCAACTGCCACACTGGTGTTTAGCAAAAGATTTATGGCTACTCAGGCTTGAATATTGGTCTCTCCTGACCTGGCTCCTTCACTGTCAGAGTTTCCACCTTCTGCTCTCACCAATTTGTTCTTAATGCTCCAGTTATATCAAACAAAAGTGGCTCTTCTATTCAAGAAGAAAGGCCCTCTTATACTTAAAGCCAAAGAGACTAAATTATTTTCAGTTACACCATTTGCAATGGGCATTCAAAAGATTTTTTAACCTACTATACTTTTTTCAAATAATTTTTTATGGTAAAATACAATACATACTTTTCACTTTGACCATTAATAGATGTAAAGTTCAGTGCCATCGGCTACACTCACAATGTTGTGCAACCATCACCACTATTTTCAAAATATTCTTCAATCAAATAAAAACTTCTGTAACGATTAAGGGTTAAAGATATATTCCTCTTTTTTCCCTATTTCATGATCACCTTCACTTGTCTTTATGAGTTTGCCTGCACTATATATTTCATGTAAGTGGAAACATGCAATATTTCTACTTTTGTGTCTGGCTTATGTCACTTAACATGTATTCAAGATTTGCCCATATCATATATCAGAATTTCATTCTCTTTTCTGTGGTTGAATGATATTCAAATGTTATTTATATACCACTGTGTTAGTTTTCTAGATTTGACATAACAAAGAATTACAAACTTGTTGACTTCAACATCAGAAATGTATTGTCATAAAGTTCTGGGTGCTAGAAATTCAAAACAAGTTGTCAAAAGTATTAGTTCCTCTGAGAGCTGTGAAGGAAAGGTCTATTTTAGACCTCTCTTCTTGACTTATAGATGGCTGTCTTCTCCCCGTATCTTTTAATATTGTCTTCTCTCTATGCAAGTCTATCTCAAAATTTCCAAGTTTTAGAAAGATACCATTCATAACGGATTAGAAACCCAACCTATTCAGTGATGACTTATTATTGACTAATTACATCTGCAATGGCTCTCTTTTAAATAAGGTCATATTCAGAGATACTTTCATTCAGAATATTCATCTTTTGATAGACACTTGTGTTGTTTGCACCTGTCATAAATTTGGGCATAGAAGTATTGAGCTTCTCTTTTAAAAAATACATAGATAGGCACAGATTTTGCTGGATCATATGATAATTCAATTTTACCTTTTTTGAGTATCTACCTGTTTTCACAGTCACTGCATCATTTTACATTTCCGCCAGCAGTGCACAAGGGTTTCAATTTCTCCATATCATCACCATTTGCTATTTTCTGTCTTTTCTACTGCACCCATCCTTGTAGGTGTGAAGTTGTGTCTCATACTGGTTGTGATTTTAATTGCCCCAATGTGCCCTAATGTTGAGGATTTTTTCATGTGTTTATTGGCCAGTTGTATATCTTCTTGGAAAAATGCCAATCCAAGTCATTTACTCATTTTTTATTTTTTGTATCATTTTTATTGTTGAATTTTAATAATTATATATTCTGGATATTAAAATCTTGTCAAATATATAATTTTCAAATATTCTCTCCCAATTCATAGACTTTTTTTCATTCTTGATAAAGTCTTTTTATGTACAAATATTTTAAATATTGAGTATTTCTCTAGTTCTTCTTCTGTTGCTCATATTTTTGGTGTCAGATCTAAGAATCCATTACCAAATCCAGTATCATGAAAATGTAAGTGTATGTTATATATGAGAGATGTAAGGTTTTAGCATTTATATCTGGTCATTAGTCCATTTTGTGTTAACTTTTGTATATAGTGTGAAATAGGTTTTCGACTTCGTTCTTTGCATGTGGAAATCAAGTTGTCCCAGCACCATATTTTAAAGAGATGTCTATTTCTTCATCAGATGGTTTGACACTCTTATCAAAAGTTAGTCATAAAGGTACAGGTTTATTTATTGACTGGCAATTGTATTCTCTTGACCTACATATCCATCTTTATTCGAGTATCACATTGTTTTAATTATTTAACTCGGTAGTAAGTTTTAAAATTGGAAGTGTGAGTCGTCCAATCTCATTCCTTTTAAAAATGTTTTTTGACTATTCAGGGTCTTTTAAAAGTACATATGAATTTGAAAATTATCTTTTCCTGCTCTAAAAAAAAATGAAATTTGATAGAGATTGGATTGATTGAATGTGTACATCACTTTACTTTGGGTATCATTGTTATCTTAATAATATCAAGTCTTCCTATCCATGAACTCAGGATGTATTTCTTTTTTTAAGTCTTTAAAATTTTTTTCCAGCAGTGTTTTATAGTTTTCAGTATGTGAGTAACCTACTTGGTTAGATGTATATATAGGAATTCCATTCTTTCAGATATTATTATAAATAATATAACTTTCTTAATTTATTTCTTAGATTGTTCATTGCAGGTGTACAGAAACAAGCCTGGTTTTTGTGTGTTGATCTCATACCCTGAAGTTTTGCTGAAATTATTTATTATAACCTAGTAGCTCCATACATATAAGATCTTTATTATCCCACATACAAAATTATGTTATCTATGAATATAGAGAGTTTCTCTTCTTTCTTTCAAACTTGGATGCCTTTTATTTCTTTTTCATGTCTGAATGCTGACTAGAAATGGAGTCTAGTGTTGAACTGCAGTGGTGAAAGCCAGCATCCTTCTATTTTTCCTGATCTAAGAAGGAAAGCTTTCAGCCATGGGTTTTTGTAAATGGTCTTTATCATGCTGGTGAAACTCTCCTCTGTCCCTAGTTTGCTGAGTGTTTTTATCATGAAATAAAGCTGGATTTTGTCAAATGCATTTTATGTCAATTGAAATACTTAGTTGGGGTTTTTTTCTTTCATCTATTAATTTGCTATTAATTGATTGACTTTTTAAAACGTTTAACCACCTTTGCATTCATGTGGTAAATCCTACATGACTATGGTGTACAAATCTATGAATATGCTGTTGGATTCATTTTGGTAGTATTTTGTTGAAGATTTTCACATCAGCATTCGTAAGTGATGCTGGCCTGAATTGCATGTGTCTGTGTGTGTGTGTTTGTCTTTATCTGGTTTTGGGATCAGGATAATGCTAGCCTAATAGAATGATTTTAAAAGATTCCTTCCTCTTGTTCTATTTGGAAGAGTTTGAGAAGGATTTGTGTTTGTTTTTCTTTAGATATTGGGTAACATTCATCAATTAATCAGTCTGGTCCTCGACTGTTTTTTATTAGGAGATTTTAGTTTACTGATTCAATCTTTTTACTTATTACATCTCTACTCTGGTTAGATTTTCTTGCATAAATTTAGGTCATTTGTGTGTTTGGTAGAATGTATACATTTTATCTAAGATATCTAATAAAAGTTTGATATTTTATATATCTAATTCATACAACAAATTAGAGTAGATTCTTTTTTTTTTTTTTTTTTTTTGAGTTGGAGTCTCACTCTGTCGCCCAGACTGGAGTGCAGTGGCCGCTTCCGGCCACCGCAGCCTCACCTGCTGGGCTCCGGCGATCCTTCCGCCTCCGCCTTCCGAGTAGCCAGAATTACAGGCATGCGCTACCACGCCCGGCTGAATTTTTTTTTTTTTTTTTTTTTTGATTTATTGTAGAGATGAGGTCTCGCTGCCCAGACGGGTCTCGAACCCGCGGGTTCAGGCAATCCACTCACCTCAGCCTCCCAAAGGCGCGGGATTACAGGCTGAGCCACCGAGCCCGGCTTAGAGTAGATTCTAACAAAGAATATAATTCTTCATAGTAGTCTTTTTTCAATTTATATTTTATTTTAAAGATGTAAGGTATAATTCAGGATTAGGTATACAACAGACATCATGCAGGTAAAGTCTGGGCCTCCCTTTGGTCCCCACTTTGCCTGGTTTGTGATAAGGAACACTTATTGATGTTGTACCCACCCCTCACTGCCCCCGCAGTATCCTGCTACTGCCAATTCCTCTCTTATAGTATTATAGAAAATGTTCAGGGTCCACTTATGAGTGAGAACATGTGACCTCTTCTTTGTTTCTGTGATAGATCACTGAGTATTATAGACTCTAAGTCCATCCAGGTTGCTGCAAAGCCCATGACTGCATAATATCCCCTCATGTATATGTACAATATTTTTTTATACAGTCTAGTTTAGATGGGCAGCATGGTTGGTTCCATGCTTTTACTATTCAGAATAGTGCTTAAATAAACATGTATGTGTAAGTATCTTTTTTGCAGAATGGTTTGGTTTCCTCTAGGTATATTCCCAGTAGGGGGATTGTCGGGTCATATGGAAAGTCAATGTCTAGTTCTTTTGGAAATCATCACACTGTTTTCCAAAGATATTACACTAGTTTGCATTCCCATCTGCAGTATAGAGGCGTTCCCTTTCTCCACATCCTCATCAGCATCTGTTGTTGTTTGTTTTACTATTCTTGCTGAGGATAGGTGGTATCTGAATGTGATTTTGATTTGCATTTCTCTGATGATTATTGAGACTGAGCGTTTTTTAATGTTGGCTGCCCATATATCATCTTTTGAGAAGTGTCTATTTATATCTTTTGCCCACTTTTTAATGGGACTGTTTGTTTTTTCCTTTCACATAGTAGTCTCTTATAATCCTTTTTTGGTTTTGGCAAGTCGGTGGTAAAATCTCTATTTTTATTTGTGGTTTTAGTTATTTGTATCGCCTTTCTTCCTTTGTCAGTTTATCTCAAAGTCCATCAGTTTGGTTTATCTTTCTCAAGGAAAATGTTTGCAAATGGTATATCAAGCTGAGAAAAAAACATGGAAGAATTTTAACTGTATATTGTTACTGAAAAATGCCAATGAAAAAGGGCTAGGTACTGTAGCATTCCAACTGTATATTATTTTGTCTGAAAGAGGTGAAACTAGAGACTTCAGAAAGATCAGTGGTTGACAAGCATTTGGTTAGGGGAAGAGATGAACAAGAGGAGCACAGAAGATCTTTAAGGCAGTGAAATATTTCTGTGTAATGTTGTAATGGTGGATATATATCATTGTACATGTGTCAAAGCACGTACAATAAATGACACAAGAAGTGAGCCTGAGTGCAAATTGTGGACTTTTATTAATAGAAATGTGTCAGTACTAAGTTCAACCGTTCTAACATATGTAGTACACTATTTTAAGATGTCAATAACAGGAAAAACTGTGCTGGATGAAGGTATATATTTGGGGATTCTCTATACTGTCTGTTCAATTTTTATGCATACCTAAAACTCTTAGGAAGTCAAGCTTCTTTATTGATTTATTTTTAAAAGAAATAAACCATTTACTTTTAACCTGAAATTCAAAAAAATCAGCCATAGTAATTTAAGGACCTAAGGAAAATATCTTTAAATATTTAATGAGCATAATACAATTCAAAAAATTTTGACCTGGTTGCAAATGAACCAACTTTGCAACTAGTTTTAGAAAATAAGATTTCCTATTTTATGAGAAAATCATTTTGCTCATTGGTATTGAATCTGTGGTTTGGTCAAAGGAATAATTTGAGTTGAGAACATTCACCACCCTTCATATCATGATCAGTGATGTCAAAGCAACCACAGGTTGCAAAAAAATTCGATTTTAAAAAATGTTTGGGTATACAAACTAGAGACATTTTTTTCCATCCTTTGTATCTTGTGAATAATATCTTTATGTTTAATTTAACTGATTCACAACACATAATCTAAGCAAAGCAAAATAAGAACCAAATGCGTCTTTACAGTATGTTTTTCTTCAAGCTCCAGCACCCATAAAAAAGTGATCACATGTGAGGCCCCCTAAAAAAGTGATCACATGTCCTGCTCACAGCCGGGAGGCACCCTACCATGGGGTCCTGCTTCAATAATGGAGCTCTCAGGATCCATGTCTCAGCACAACTGTAACCTCATGATGACTCCTTAGCAATGAATCAGACTTGCTGGGAAGTTCTGCACAGGCTTAATCTTTCCTTCCACACTGGCATCCATCCACAACCCATCTAACCTAGCTGACCCCAAAATGAATTCAGAGGCCTCCCTTATGAGAGGAGCTGTGCTTGTTGGCACTTTTGCCTTCTAATTCCCATACTGTATGAATACTAATGACAAAGAAGCTATGATGTGTGAGGGCTTATGAGGACATCATTATCCGCTAAATACTTTGCACATGTCACCATCTTTATCTTTGTGTGACTCCATAAAAAAGACAATATGGAATAAAGGCCTACTTTACTTCTTTAGGGGAAGGAGAGTGAGACAGGCTCTACAGTAATTAAGTAACAACTCTAAGGGTGAACAGCTGGGATAGCAACAGGGACAGAATTTGGAACCACGTTGGTCCGTTTCCAAAATGCAAACTTCATATCATTCTAAGAAATGCAAACTTCATAACGCCAAAATGCAAACTTCATTCTAAGAAAAGCAGTCACTTCCTGAAAGGACATTATGACAGACTGACTTGAGAATAGCAGTATTGGCTGTTTTGAGTATTTTTTGCTTGATGTGATATTAGTAATTGTGTCTGGACCTGAAAGCTGGACAAGAATAGTAACACTAATTGAAGCAGTGTTGATCTGCAGGTCTACAGGTCAACACTGCACAAACTATTTAAAAGCAATTACTTGTAATAATAAATATTATTTTTAAATTGATTAAAAATAGCTTAATATACTGTATATCACTTGATCACTAGGAAATGCCATCCAAAAATCATTGAAGAGATTAAAGAGAAATTAGAGTTTCAATGTATGAAAATTATGAATTTTATTATTCCCAAATAGAGAGTAAAAACTTACAGATGAAATATGTTAGGTTATGAAACCCATTTTCTGAGAGATGCAGTGATGGATTCCTAAGGTAAGACTTCCACATGCTGAAATGAATGCAGGGACCTGGATGGTACTAATACTGTGTCTCCTGACTAAAAATGAGATAAAGGTTATTCTACATTTGACCTTTCTGTTTACAGAAAATTTGAGTACCAATGAATTAAACATCAGACTTTTTTACATTTTTATATCATGTTTATCTCATGTTTATAGCTACAGCAGTTTCAGTGTCAAATTATTTTGGCAGCTGCATTCAGTGTTGATATTGCTTTTGTTTATTTTATTCATTTTTAAATAGAGTGTATCATAGAAATGCACTCAAATTTCAATACTCCAATTGTTTACAAATGTTTCAAAGATAGATCATTCTAGAATTATATACTATACTCCAGATAAACCTCACAAACATTATCTCCAACAAGTGGAATACTAAGATTGAGATAAGCATAAATGCTCTTTTGAAATTGCCTGGATTGAAAATCATTAATAAAATAGAGAAATCCCGTCAAGGACAAGCTTTGCAGTCCTTGTGTGCAGTAAATAAGAGTATTAAGAAAACAGCTCTAGCTTATTCCTTTTGTTTATACATCAAAGTATCACCCTTAAACAAGCTTTAAATTGAGTTGATCATTAACATTTATATTGTAATAATTATTCTCATTCTTGTTCTCACTTCGTTATTGAATCTTGTCGTATTGAAGAGAAAATTACCTAACGGAAAAGGGTTCTAGGTTTCTTTTCTGAAATGTCTGGATTAGTACATTCCTGAATTTAGCAAATATATCTCTTAAGTGCTTACCACATGCCAGGTGCTATTCTAGTCATGGGAGTCAAACAGTGTGGGGGGGGGGAGAATGTAACTGTCATCACAGAGCCTAATTTCAGTTAGTGAACATTGAAAATAATATTTTTGGCCGGGTGCAGTGGTTCAGGCCTGTAATCCCAGCACTTTGGGAGGCCGAGGCTGGAGGATTGCCTGAGCCCAAGGGTTTGACACCAGCCTGGGCAACTTGGTGAGACCTTGTCTCTACACTATATCAACAACAACAACAAAAATAGCCGAGTGAGGTAGCACATGCCTGTAGTTCCAGGTACTTGAAAGACTGAGGGGGAAAGATCGCCTGAGCCCAGCAGGTCAACATTGGAGTGGCCGTGAACTGCCAGTGCTCTCCAGCCTGAGCAAGGGAGTGAGACTCCAACTCAGAAAAAAAGAGAAAAAGAAAAAGAAAATAGTATTTTCTCTATGCCTAATAAGATATACTTTGAAGCACTGTACATACAATTTTTTGGTCAGGGGATAAAATTTGGTCACTTTTAAAACATTGGGTTTTATGTAAATTATTGACATCTGGGGGGTATTTGTTTTTGCTTTTGCTTTGTTTAAATAACTGACTTAAACTACCTCATGAATTATCCCCTTCTTTCTACTAGAAATCAGGGAAGAAGGAAGTACAAATAGTATCATCACCAATTAATTGTATCTCAGTCTCTTTCTGTTTAACGCTAGATCTTTTGGGTGATCAGTTACTCCTGGAAAATGCCCTTTGTTGTCTCACATTTTCTTCCCATCGCCTACTTGTCTCTAAGAGAGTATGTCTCTATATAAAGGAGCTTGTATGATTTAATGGAAGAAGGAGAAAAGGGGGTGACTTTATACAGTGGAACCTAAATCTAGGGTAATTGCCCTGATATTGCTTGTATGCATCCTTGAAAGAAAATCCCACAGATGGAACTGGTTCCTTCTGGCATAATTATGAACAAGGTTGGCAGTCACATTAAAATCCTTGTATACTGCAGCATCTTTATACCAAGTCCTCTATTGGTGCCCTGCATCTCTTGACATACCGGCAGTCACTCACAATCACATAGACATCTGGCACAGCTGTTCAAACCAACTTAGGCTCCTCTATTTACTCCTTCTACTGCCCAATTAGCTTACTGCTATACTTCTAATGTTGAAGCAGCCTCCGTCAATTTATAATTTGCTTTCCAAGATTTCAAATTCAAAAGGAAAAAAGCGCCACCAATTAATAATTTTTTTTCGGACTCTCTAGTGAATGACCTCTGCTGGGTCAGTTTAGAGATGAAACACACTCCTGACACATGACTTTGCTCCTCACACCTTCTCACAGTCCTGTAGGTTAAGACCAAGTTTTAAAAGAGAGTAAATTAGAGAAAAGAAGAGAGGCAAGAAAGAAAAGCAAATTGTCATATCCCACATATATCATTTAACTAATCTCTACTAAAATTTATATAACTAGAAGAAAAGGAATCATAATAATGCCAACATCAAACGGTTGCTATGAAGATTAAAAGATAACATATATTTAAAGCAATCAACATTATTAACATCTATTAATGTTATGCTCAATAATACTATTATTCTGATTTCTTTAAATTAGTTAATGACAATGGCTTCTGCTTAGTACTATGCAAGATTTAACTAACATTATTGCTGCCTAATATGAATTGGGTATTAGCTTAGATGATTTTGTTGATGAATTTGAGTCACTTTTATTTAATAAAACTCTCCAAAAAGTCTTTCGTGTGACACAAACCATGAACAATGGAAAGACACAGACAGAAATAAGTCAAATATGGTGGATATTGAGAAATCAACAAATAACAATATAGAAGTCATGATAAATTTATTCCTTCAAGATCAAAAACCTGGTATTCTGCCCAGAGACATATAATTATCTTAAATATTATATTACAGTATAGACTACACATACAAAGTAGATGATCATCTTTTTTTCAACTCTACCTATCATATTTTGTACATAAGCCTAGTCTAACACATAGAGATTTACCAGTACTTCAGGAGGTTTAAAGAGGGAAAACTAAAATGACCAGCAAATTCAGAGCTGGATGCTAGTGAAAACAAAAGCCAATAATTAGTGCCTGGTTATTTGATGCAGGCATAAAGCCATGCTCTTAGTGATGGATGCACACACCTCCAAGATTTCATTTGCATGTGTGTGAAAAACAGGCACATGCTAGTCTCCTTGGTATAAACTAGGAATCTAGGAAGAGGACACATCAGTGCTTGAGGAAAATTTTTGTAGCAATGTCACTAATATTCAACAAAGAAACATGATTTGAAATTATTTAAATCATTATTTTGATGGTATTGATGGCCAAGGATAACTCAGCAAGATATTTTGCTTACTCTTATGTATTCCCCTAGCACAGTGTGGTAAGCGAGTCATAACTAAAATAAGAGAGAGCTTCTCCACATTTTCACAAAATTTTTCAAAGCAACAGATAGTTTTAGTCTTGTTCTATCATGATATACATTTCCTACCATTCCATCCCTCTTCTCTTTTCCTGTATTTATTTTTAAAACAGCATAAGATTAATAAGTAACATAAATATGAGTTTGGAGGCCCAGGGAGTATTTCATTGAAACCTGAGATCTGTATATATTTCAAAGGAAGCATTGAAAGTTGGTTGATGGAGGAAAAGGCCAAATGGCATTTCTACTGGCTGCAGGGCTATCATGACCAAAGGCCACATGGTGATTCTGATAACAATTGGAAGTGTGGCTGGGAAGAGAAAGATGCATGCAGCCTTGCAGGTTTATCCCAGCCTTATCAAAGATGCCAGGAATCAGGAAAGGCAAGATCCCATAGAAGCAATGCTGAAGGAAAAGCAACTGGGCCTTAGAATTTGGAGTGGAGATTGCACTTATTCCTACACATGATTAAGGAAGGATATTCCCAGCTCTCATGAGGAAAGTAGCAATATTCCTCATTCCATGTTTCTTCTAAAGTTCAATCTCAATTTTTTTTTTTTGAGTTGGAGTCTCACTCTGTCACCCAGACTGGAGTGCAGTAGCCGCTTCCGGCCACCGCAGCCTCGACCTGCTGGGCTCCGGCGATCCTTCCGCCTCAGCCTTCCGAGTAGCCGAAATTACAGGCATGCACTACCACGCCCGGCTGATTTTTTGATTTATTGTAGAGATGAGGTCTCGCTGCCCAGGTGGGTCTCGAACCTGCGGGTTCAGGCAATCCACTCACCTCAGCCTCCCAAAGGCGCGGGATTACAGGCTGAGCCACCGAGCCCGGCTAATATTTTTTTTTTTAGCAATGATTAAACAGGATCAATATTTTGGAAGAAACTCCCAAAATAGACCTGAATGGGTAATAAGAAAAAATTGATTAGAAAAAGGAAAATAGATATGAAGAACCAGGGCAAGAGGCAAACTCTTCAGATGTTTTGTAAGCCTTTAAAGTAAATACAAGGGGAAAAAAAGAAATAGAAACACATAAGACTGTTTGAACCAGAAATTAACAATGAACTAGAGATAAAGTAACCTCACCCGAGTTTTGAAAAAAAAATAATTAAACATTAAGCTACAATAGGCACACACATAAAGTCCTAATAATTTATGGCATATTTATAATTTCAAAAAATCCATACAAATTTTAAGTGTAAATTCAGATTACTCAAAAAAAAAAAAGCAGTAAAATTAGGTTTGTCTCTAATTTTTCCTTTGTAATTCTAAACAAAGAGATAAGGAAGAAATGTCTTCAGAATTTTTAAGTATGATTGGGCCCTGAGTGTCCTATTTCCAGCCAATTTGTTATCTGTGTATACAGACAATTGAGTTGTATCACATGCAGGCATGTACTCAGAAATTATGCAATCATGGCTCTTATAAAATTTGAGAAGATGTTTAGTTCAGAGAAGGATGGACATTACTAGATTAGAATGTGAAAATTTATTTGGTTTATTCCAGATATTATTTATTCTTTCTTTTAAAAATATGTCTATCATTCGTAAGTGTAAAAACACCAAATGTTGGGAAGGTTGCAGAGAAAAAAGGAACACTCGCACACTGTGGGTGGGAATATGAACTAGTTTAACTAAGTAATCTCACTAATAAGTATATGCCCAAGGAAGCATAAATCATTCTACCAAAAAGACACCTACCTTCACATGCTTATCACAGCACTATCTATAATAGCAAAAATGTGGAACTAACCCAGATGCCCATCAACAGTCGACTAGATAAAGAAAATGCAGTACATACACACCACAGAATACTAAGCAGCTATAAAAATGAATGAAATTAAGTCCTTTACAGCAATGTGGATGCAGCTGGAAGACATTATGCTAAGTGAAGTAATTCAGAAGCAGAAAACTGAATCCTGCATGCTATCACTTATAAACACTGGAGCTAAGCACTGGACGCATTGGTGGAAACAACAGACACTGGGGACTCCTAAAAGTGGAGGTGAGATAAAGGTGAAAAACTCTTCGTTGGGTACCATGCTCACAATATGCATGACTGACTTAATAGAAGCTGAAGCCACAGCATCATACAATTTACTCTGTGACAAATCTGCACTCAAAATAAAAATTATTAAATGATATTCATAGTTTATTCATATTTTCTTAGTTTTTGTCTACCGTCTGTTTTTGTATTCCAGGATCCCATCTATGATATCACATTGCGACCAGGTGTTATGTCTCCTTAGACACCTATCAGCCATGATCATTTCTGACATTTTCCTTGTTTTTTCCATCTTGATAATTTTCAGCAGTACCAGTCAGGTATATTTTAGGATGTATTTGTATTGAAATTTAATATATTTTTCTCATGATTAGACTGGGTTTATAGACATTGGGTCCCATGAGTTTTGAAATGCAATGTTCCTATATTTATTAATTTTTTAATAACATGATTTTGTTTCTCACTAGCTCAATTATGATAGAAGGAACTGCTCAGTAAGATTAGGCTAGTTTAATTTAGAATAATAAAAAATGCTAAGTCTTTGCATATACAGACAATCATTTTTTACTTCTCAAAACACTATATATATGTCACTAGTTGGCTGAGGCTTTTCCTCCACATAACGTTTTCAGGACTAGTCCACTCAGAGACTTGGCCAGCACAAGAATACTTCTGGTATACAAAGCAGAAGAAAAGAAGGTAAGATCAATTGTGACCTATCTCTTAAATCTATTGCCCAGAGGTGACATTGTCACTTTTTTCACATTTCTTTGACCAGTGAAAACCCCATGGTCAAGTACTACTATAAATATTAGAATAGTGTAATCATTATCAGGAAAAAAAATAATGGATATTAGTGAACAGTAATAAAAACTACTACATGGGTGTTTTAATTGCTTGCTTCATTTAAGTATAAGCAAGATAGGTAATAACAAAAGCAAGTTAATGAAAAGTGAGAAGATAATAATTACCACAAATTTAGAATACCTTAAAAAAGTTAGACAAGTAATATAAATTAGAATAAATCAGAGTTAGATTGAAGGAACAATACTCAACATATCTATAACAGATATATTTAAGAAGAAGAGAAATATGAAAATATTTAAAAGAAAGAGAAAAATCAAATGTATCAACAAACATGCAAAATTTAAGAGACACTGGCTTAAATTTTTCTAAACAATTAAATTAGAAGATCTCAATAAAATTGAAACCTATTAAAAGGCAAAACTGCCAAATTTATGGCTGAAGAATTAAAAATTTAAAGAATTAGAAACATGAATTCAATAACTGTAAAAGAAATTGAAAAAGTTGTCCAAGAATGATTATGTTCTCTATTTTAAATTTCTTGTATACATTGAGCCAGTAATCTTTCCAGAATAAAACCAATTTAACTTTCAATTATATATATATATATATATATATATATATATTTTTTTTTTTTTTGCATAGAAGAAAAAGTTAAAGACTGCTATAAAGAAGCAATTTTGTCCTTGGCGATGAAAGAAAAGACTGTACACTACTTCAATGTTTATTACATGACTGCATGATACTAAATAGCTACTTTTTCAGTGCAATCAAATGGTAAAACCAATTTGTGCTGATATATCTTGATAAGCAAAACAATACAAAGTTGTTAAAACAAAATATATTTCATACTTGTTTAATGAAATCCACATATTCAAGGGCACAAACACAGATGATGCTTCAGATAGCTGAAGCAATATTTTCCATCTCCTGGAAGCAGTTTTTACACTTACCCTAATAAAAGATGTGTACTACAAAGAAAAACAACAGAAAGAGGAATATGCATAAGGTAGGAGGTTATGATATATATTAAGTAATATCAGAACAAGTCAATTCCAAGTGCAAGTCTCTGTGTCCCAAATATCAAAGTTGATTACTGTGAAGGACTGAATATAAAATGCATTTTTTTCTCAGTGTTATCAACCTAAAAGAACAATCTTGCAAATTAGTCTTTTCAGGTTTTCTATCACCCTTTCACCCGCGTCATTTTGAGTAATAAAAGAGATTCGGGGCAAACCTCTTCAGCATGAAGTCATTAGATTTCAGTTAAAACCAGTTTGAAATGATACACAATTGCTCAAAATATTAATCTTAGATTTACCATCTGATCTATCAATTTCATTCATGGGTATAATGTCAAAGAAGTGAAAGTAGGGACTTGAACCAGTATTGGACACCCATGTTCATAGCAGCATTATTCACAGTTGCCAAAATATGGAAGCAACTTCTATACTTGTAACTTTTAATTTACATTTAAACACAGAAATATTAAATCCTGAAATCTTGAATATATCATGGTGCATCAGATATATTCTATCACATGTGACATATAAATATTTGGGTTTCAAAAATCTTCCTCTATAGCCAAAGTAATTCAAATGTTAACAAGTGCTTTTCATAACATTTGTTTAATTAAACCTTACAAAGAGAGAATTCGGGGTCAGACCCAACTGTGTACAACTGTAATTTCAGCTACTGGCAAGACTGATGCAAGAGGATTACTTGAGCCCAGGAGTTTTAGACAAGCCTGAACAACATAGCAATATTCTGTCTCAGAGAGAGAGAGAGAGAGAGAGAGAGAGAGAGAGAGCAGAATTGGTGTTTGCACTGTCTTTTCTTCCCCCCTTGTTCTTCTTTTTTGCTTATATTCCCTTACTAATATAGATTAGTGCAAAAAGAAAAAAAAATGATACCCTTCAGCATTATATCTCCCCCATCTCAAACTGTTTTGAAGCATCCTATCTCAAGCCCTCTGCCAAAGAGTATGGAACATCTAATCAGGATAAATCATTCCAGCTGTAGTTGTATATCCTCACTACTATAATAATACTATAAATAATATAAATAATACTATAAATAAATTTGTCCTGCTTTCTAAATATTATCATCATTTGTCCTAAGATTTCCACAAAACATTATTTTAAATTTTTATCACATTTAAGATGAAAACTTATCATATTATGTGAAAAGGCAAATTTGTTTGATCCCATTTCATTTCAGCATACTCTGGAAAGTTTATAGTAAAGTTCTGGACAATACACCCTGTAAGGTTCAGTACTTCCAAAGCACATATTAATGGCACCACTATTTAAGGACATCTCTAAATATTACTTTCCTTTCTGTAGTTCTTTTAAAAGGTAGTAAAATTTCCTGTTGTTGCATGGCTGATGTTGCCTCACCAACAGCCACTTGAATTTACCATTAATTGGAAACTCAGTTCAGGAGAGCATATATATTTTATTTGAAAGTGTATCCTGGACATATTCCCACAAGGCAAGAGTTACTTGTCACAGGAAGTGGATATTTCATTAGGATTAAGACATGCTGCATATAATAAGAAAATTAAAAAGATAAATATTGGCTTAATAGAATAGACATTTATATCTTGTTCAGGGTCTGGGTCATATGAACAGAGGTAACCACAAGGCTTTCTTTTTTTAAAATCAATTAATTAATTTATTATAAAGATATGGGGTACAATTCAGGGTTAGGTATACAAACATTAATCATGCAAGTACCATTGTTGATGAGGTATGCCCCTCCCACCCCTAGCAGTTTCCCTCAACTGCCAATCCCACCCCCTCCCCTGACAGTTTTCCACTACTGCCAATCACTTTCTTATAGCATTATAATTGTTGAAGGAAACCTTATGAGTGGGAACATATGGAACTCAGTTTTTTGTTTCTGTGATAAATCACTGAGTATGATCAACTCCAAATCCATCGAAGTTGCTGCAAAGTCCGTATATTTGTCCTTCTTTATGGCTGTATAATATTCCATTGTATATATGTACCACATTTTTTTTATCCAGTCCAGCTTCGGTGGGCAACACGGTTGGTTCCATGTT
Source organism: Cephalopachus bancanus (assembly GCA_027257055.1). Lineage (NCBI taxonomy): Eukaryota > Metazoa > Chordata > Mammalia > Primates > Tarsiidae > Cephalopachus > Cephalopachus bancanus. Next base: position 685,996 of record JAPVLO010000074.1, read on the forward strand.
TTTGCTATTGTGAATAGAGCTGCAACAAACATACGTGTGCAGGTATCTTTGTCATAGAATCATTTGAATTCCTCCAGGTATATTCCCAAGAGGGGAATTGCTGGGTCATATGGAAGGTCAATTTCTAGTTCTTTCAGAAATACCACATTGTCTTCCAAAGAGGTTGTACTAGCCTGCATTCCCACCAACGGTGTAGAAACGTTCCTTTTTTCCACATCCTCGCCAGCATCTGTCATTATTTGTTTTATTAATGATGGTCATTCTTACAGGGGTTAGGTGGTATCTTATGCTTTGCATTTCTCTGATGATGAGTGAGGCTGAGCACTTTTTCATGTGTCTGTTGGCATCCCGTATATCTTCTTTTGAGAAATGTCTATTGATGTCTTTTACCCACTTTTTAAAGGGGCTGTTTTGCTTTTGTTTTTGTTTTTTCCTTTCAGCACATTTGAATTCCTTGTAGATCCTAGATGTTAGGCCTTTGTCAGATATACAGTTGGCAAATATATTTTCCCATTCTGTGTGCTCTCTTGTCATATGAACGGAGGTATCCACAAGGCTTTCAACGTTATCTCATGTTCCAAAGTACTTACTGAAAATCCAGTCATTGCAATTATCTTGACGATAAAAAGTGAAAGCAACACAATTAATCAAACCACTGAATTATTCTCCTTTAAATATTTTTCATTTGTTTTTGAAGTCCCTCATAACATTTTCACAACTTAATCATATGGTCACAAGTAGATGCAGGAAACTGGAAATGTGGTATTTTAGCTGGATCATTCTTTCTGTTACTCTGATTTTTTCTTTTGAGTTGGAGTCTCACCCAGCCTTGACCTGCTGGGCTCCAGCAATGCTTCGGCCTCAGCCTTCCAAGTAGCCAGAACTACAGGCATGCGCTACCACACCCAGCTAAGTTTTGATTCATTGTAGAGATGAGGTCTAGTCAAGTTACCCGGGTGGGTCTTGAACCCAAAGGCTAAGGAAATCCACTTTCCTCGGCCTCCCAAATTGCTGGGATTACAGGTTGAGCCACCGAGCCTGGTCATGTTACCCTGATTTTTAGAGCAACCTTCTTTTTAAATTTTCTTTTTTAAATTAAGGTAGGGTTCACAAAGAATAACATTAAAGTTTTTATAGTGTACATTTCTGCGTCATTTACTAAATTAATACTGTTGTACATCCAGCACCTATGTACAGTTCTAGATCATTTTTATTGCTGTACTCATTAAGTATAATAGTTTCTTTATAATTCCTCCTTTCTCCTAGCCCCATCAACCATGAATCCACTTTCTGACTCTATAGATTTATCTACTCAAGATAATTCATATAAATAGAATCATGTACTGTGTGAACTTTTCTTTACGGCTTCTTTTAGCACAATGTTTCCAAGGTTTGCCCATGTATCAATACTTTACTCCTGTTTCATGGATGAATATTATGCTACATGGATATACCACATTTTGTTTATCCATTCATTTGTTGACAGATACTTGTTTCCACTTTTTGGCTATTGTGAATAGTGGTGCGATTAGAATTGTGTACAAGTATTTGACCATATGCTTTCAATTATTTGGGTTATATAGCCAAAAGTGGAATTGCTGGGTCATGTGGTAATCCATGTTTAGCTTGCTTATTCTTCCCTGGTAAAATTGGAGTCCCATACTAGAAATGAAAAAGAGAGCAGATGCTGTGTGATAATAAGCAGCATTTGCCACAGCAGATGTGCCCATTTTATCCCACCAGGGGCACTTACTGAGTAGTCCTACTCAGTCTCTCACTAGAATGGACAAAATCATGTTCACACATCCCTGATTTTGGCACTCAGAACTCAGTAGCCTATTCCCTCCTGACCCCGTTACTTATGACACACTGGTTTCGTCCCAGACAACCATGGCATTCCACAAAAATGCTGCAGCAAGAACCACCACATGGCTGTCACTGTTTACTTACAAAAAAACACAGTCAGAGCCAGACACATTTCCCAACACTCTGCAATCAGCATAGGCTAATTGTTGAACTTTACTTGATTCCTAAGCTGAACAGGTGACCTTCATGAACTGATGTGAATAGCAAAACAATTTAAAACTTGATGGGCTATTCATTTCTTAAAGATTTCACTTTTGAAAATAGAGTCTTGTTTATAGAATTGTCAAGCTTACCCCTAGCATTCACATATACACACAGGGCACATTTTTCTTAATGGTTACAAATGGGCACAAATAAGTAGTCATTCATCTTATTTACAAGATAGCCAGTGGGCAAATTCATCTTAATTAATTAAAAATGTAGTTTCAAAGAATAACAGTTATACATTTTCAGAGAAAGCTGTTCCCCATCCCTCTGTAGTATTTTAAAAATTTAAGCTTTGGATTTGAACTTCTCTGGAACGAGATGCTAGCTCTTTTGGATAAAACATAAACTGAGAATTTTCAATCTAGAAATTAGTATTGATTTCTAAACATTTCACGAATACTCTAGAACTACAGGCACACTGTGTGTATAAACGTATGTATTTTTCTCTGGGAAGATCCAAGTAATCATTATTCACACCCTCTGTCCAATCTCTCACTGAGGCATTTGTTTGGAAGTTGTGAGATATTAAATAGTTATTTAGCCTCATTGAATTCTAGAAAAATGTGATTAAATAAGAAGATACCTGGGGTTCAGAAAAAAAGCCCATCAGGATATTTTGAAACAACAGATATCTAAGATAAATGCCCAATTTTTTCCTTCTTACATTTCTTTGGTTTATAACGCTCTGAAGCTTATGATCAAGGTACATTTTTCTTCACCTTGAAGGCTTTAACAATAATTCCAAGTATCACTGACGGACTCTTCCCTGAATTTTTAAAATCCTCAGAGCCTAGTCTATACAAAATAATTCTTAATTTTATTCTTAATTTTTCCATGCTTGGTAGAATATAAGGTTTATAAAGACAGAGGATTTTTTCTATTTTGTTTGTGTCCCAATACATAAAATATTTCCTACTTCATATTAGGTATATGATAACTGTTTTCTTTGAATTTTAATGAGCAGTTGTAGTTTTCTAAACCACACTGTGTCTTTTGGGAATTGGTTTTCTATTCTTCTACCGTGTCTCACATAGTGGGTACCTATATTTAGCTGTAAATACTTTCAACAATTAGGTACTCTGTATAACATACTGAAGTTAATCCAAAACCTAAAGGATATTTCTATTGTTTCAGAAAAGTAAGGAGCTTCTGAAGTACTAATAAAAGTATGGCAGTTGAGGAAGAAAAAATATCAACCTCAGTGCTTAATTTAACGTGTTGCTAAAAGGTGACTATTTTGTATTCTCAGGGATCAGGAAAATATATTCATTCTGACAAATAAATGTTATTTAAAAGCAGGTTAAAAACAATAGATGCCAGCAATAAGTCAAGGAAAATATTATTCATTTTTTCCAAGGTTATTGAACCTATTTTAGAACTTGAATGATGCTGTATTGACACACACACACACACACACACACACACACACACACACACACACATTTTATATAGATAAATTCAAGTTTGATGTATGCTTTCTTTATTACCTAGCTAGGAAGTTTCTGGCAAGCTATTAGATCTATAATCATGTCGATTTCCTATCCACTAAAATAGAATTAAATTTTCTTGTTTTTCATAATTTGGGATAGGATAAGATATAGTATATTTAAAGTAGTGTCACTATTCATCTATTAAGCATTTGCAAGGCAAACTGGTTCAAATGGGTTTTATTTGTGATTATTTGTCTCTTTTTTCCAATTGGTTATTGATTACTTTTCATGTAAGTCGCAACTTCAAGTACCAAGGACAAATATCTAACACTTTTTATTTTTTAAAAAATCATGAAATGTTCTCTTCTTCATCTCACATCTTTATGGGTCTAAAAAGAAAGGTGATGATTATATGAAATGACTCACAGTTGAGAAAACGGAATATGAGAAAAGGTTAGAAGAATGACTGGGATATCTAATGGAACAAAAGAATCGAGTCATTTTTGACCAGACCCCACATTGAACATTTTCTTAAAGCTTGGTTTTTATTTATTCATCATAGTTTTTAAAAATACTGCTTTTCTTGATGTGGAGCATCAAAATTAAAAATACTCTATTGGCAGTACAGGAAACAACATAAGTGATCTTAACCAATTTTATTAATAACACTTGATTCAATTAAGGTAGAAATAAAGATGATTATTTACTTCTGAGTGTATGTGTCTGGTGCTTAAATTTAGTGTATAAGATGAATTATCTTATACCAGATAATGAGTTGTCTGTAGTAATAAAACCAAAAATAGAAAAACAAGATAAGAAAATAAGTATAAAATATATATACATATATGGAAAAAAGAGAAGGTATTTTTTAATAATTTCAGGTAATTGGCAACAAAACAAAACAAAATAAAAACACAAAAATCTATCACTAAGCAGATGACAATTAAGTAAAGATCTGAAATAAAGATCTGAAATGACTCAGCCTGTAATCCCAGTACTTGGAGAGGCCAAGGTGAGTGGATTGTCTCAGCCCGCTGGTTTGAGACCACCCAGGCACCGTGGTGAAACCTCATCTCTGCAATAAACAAAAAATTAGCTGGGCATAGTAGCATGCACCTGTAGTTCCAGCTACTTGGAAGACTGAGGTGGAAGGATCACCTGAGCTCAGCAGGCCGACACTGGGATGACTGTGAGCACGTCACTACACTGTAGATTGGGCGACGTGAGATTCCGACTCAAAAAAATATATAAAGGATGAAATAAAGAATGAATGTGATTCACAGTAGGACAAGGTTACCCTGTATGCTGTATGGACAAAAGAGTATTGGGGGCAAGGAAAGAGACAAAGAACATAATACAGAGGTTATTATTGTAATAGTCCTGATTTGAGAGGTTGTAGCTTTAACTCAGGTAGTAGTAGTAATGGAGGCGATGAGATGTTAATAAACTGTAAATATATTTGGGACAGTAAAGCTTAGAGTATTCATGGATAATTGGATTTTGATATGAAAGAAAACTGGAATAAAGACTGACTTCAAGGTTTTGGTCTGAGAAAAATGGGAGAATATATTTGTCAGTCACCGGAATGGAAAAATCTGGAATGACCTGTTTAGAAGAAAATGTCAGGAACTCATTTTCAAATCTTTGGTTTGACATGACATTTATTCATTCAATTGGAAAAACTAAGTAGAAAGGTAACTATAAGAGACAAGAATCAGGGGAGAGGTCTCAGTTTAACAGTCCTTCAGGGTCTAGTTGTAATAAAGGTGGGATTTGAACCTGGGAGGCAAGATGAGGGTAATAAAGTGAATATCGTTAACAAAAAGATGAAGCCCCAGGAAGAAAGGCCACGAGCAGACAAAATAAATCTGAAGAGGAGCCCCTGAGGAAAAACCAGTGGGTGTGGTATCCTAGAAACCAAGTGAAGATGGTACTACTATTCAGGTGACAGCCTCCAGATTTATCAGGATGTTCATCTTAATAAGGACAGTTTCAGTGGAGTAGTTTGAGAAGAATGTGCACTTATATAATCCCTTTGAAAAACTATGCAACACTCCCCACTCATACTGAACAAATGTTACACTTATGTCCAAGCAATGAACTCTAATGTATATACCTGCTCCAATTACCCCATTTAGATTATTGAAAAGCCTCCCCTAGTTCACAAAGTTGATTGAATACTTCTGGTTTTAATAAAGACAAAGGATACGATACAGTAGGATTTAGAAAGCATAGGCAAATCTTAAAGAGATTTATGCATCCAAGCAAAGTCCTCTCTTATATATGATGAACTTCATCTTCTAAATAGAAACCACTAAGCTATGTGCAAAATTTCTTAGCGTCTATAAAGGCCCGTGTCTTAGTCCATTTCGTGCTGCTACATCAAAATACCTAAGACTAGGAAATTTATAAAGAACAGAAATGTATGCTCTCACAGTTATGGAGACTGGGAAGTCCAAGATAAGAGTACCACATTTGGTCTGGTGAGGTCCTGCTGTCTGGTAAGGTTCTTGCTGTATCCTCACATGGCACAAAGTGGAAGGACAAGTGAGCTGAATGCTGAAGCCTCTCTTATTAGAGATCTTAATCCCACTCAAGAAGGAAAAACCCAATGGCCTATTCACCTCATAAAGGCCTCACCTCTAATTTTATGGCACTGACATTTGAATTTTGGTGGAAACACATTCAAACCACAGCAAGCCATCTGGTTATATAGCTAAAAAGGTACTTTAACAGGAGCCACGCTTCTTCATTTTCCTGAAATAAAATTCCTCCTGAGTGTCAAATACATGCTAATATATGTTTTTTCCATAGTATTTCTCTCCTCATTAAAAGAAAATATGGCTTGTCCAAGAACTTGTGCCAATTTTATTCAGAGCCCCTTTTAAGCATTTAGTCATTTAGTCAGTTAGCCAAATGACATGTTGTGGCCTCTGAATACTTATTGCTTCGTTACAATTTGAATCGATGTTTTGACCCCAAAATGTCAAGACCCTGCAATTTAGTTTTACTGTTCTCAAGGGCTTAGTATAAACATACTCAACTTCTATCATGTCTTAACATTTTTATTTGCCATATATTCTTTACTATGATTGTAGGCATTCATCAACAAAAAAGCATGATCTGTGGGCATCAGAATATACGTTGTTAAAACAAAGCAGGCAAATAACAAAAAAGTTACGTCCATTGTACCTCACATATTTCTTGCAAAGTATCAATTAGACGAGTAGTTACACATTTTTTAGTGTTTCTATTCTTGAATAAAGTGTGTACGCGTGTGTTTTTAATTGATTCTGGAAGCAATGTGTTACTTCTGAGATGAGGGTCGCTATAATAAATGCCACCTCTAACAAAAGAACTAATTGCAAAAGTACATTCTAATAATTGCTAGTTTCATCCACAGGGTGTCATTAGCACCAGCAATGTGCATCTTATAGATAAATTTATATTGAATAAGTCTTGACTTCACTTAAACCTGTCCTGAACCTTCTGTCTCTGCTTCAAAAATAGAAGATTTTAGTAGGTAAACAGTTTCTCCCTTGAGGCATCTGAATATAGCTCTTGACCTTTAAAGAGATACCAAAGTAATATTTGGTTTTTTCCTGTTTGCAGCAACTATATCTTACTCCTAATGCCACTTCTTTCTGTGGACACTTCTCATTGTTTTCCATTTATCATTAATTTTTACCTGAAGCCTTTAGTCCATCCAAGGAGCCTAACTCATATAGCTGCTGTCAATATGAATCTCGCCAATGCCTACCTCTTTGTCTCTTTCCAGTCATGTGGAGTAGGTTTAAATCACCATAAGTTTATAGCACGATCTTCTCCACTTGGATGAGAAAGCTGAAATGGCTACTTCAATTTAGAGTTGAGAAATAAAACGACTACTCCAACATTTTATTATAAAATTGGAAAGTTGTTTTTGAAAGAACTGCCATAGTGCCATGTTAGAAATTGATTTCTTCTCTAGAACTCATAAATGCAGCCAGGTCCCAGGAGAACTAAAGGATTAGTCAGAGAAAATGAAATATGCATTGAAGTAGGGAAGAAGTTCTATATAACCCCCACGCTCTTTCCTTTCTATTTTCCCCACAATATATCAACAGTGGATAATGAAAACATCCCTTTACCTCTCTGCATATTAAGTTTTCAGTCATTAAGTCATCTCTTTAGGCACTTATTGTATCTAAGTTTTGTAAACAAATTGCCATTTCCAACAATCCGCAAGCTTGTGGGTGGTAAGGTATAAGAATTCCCTTGTATGTGATGCCTTTTAGCCTATCGCGTCCCTTTATCTAATGATCTTTAAACAAAGATTCCAAATTAAAATGATGTTTTCTATTTTTCCTGTATAGCAATTAGAGACATGTGCTTGTGTCACTGGACATGAAAAATCAAATACAGAATGAGTCTCTATCCCAGTTAAGAACCACAGGTATTCACATAGAGCTGTTGCTAACACAGCCAATACAATTCACTGGCCCCCGATAGGCTGGTCCAGATTTTCTTGATATGGCCCATTGTAACTCTTAAGGTCTGATTTCTGTTGAGAAGTACAATTTTGTAGCTTTTCAGGGATACAGAAGAAAATGATCTGTCTCCATGTCCATTGCTTGACTATCATGAGCTCTCATTTTAGTTTCCCAGAATGCTATTTTCAAAAGCAGATGAAGACATCATTGGTTCCTACCAGACCCATTCACATTCAGAAAGAGAGTGTTCTGATGGTTATTAATATGCTCTATTTATTTTTTGTTCTTTTCCATGTCTATAACAGTTTCCATACAATAGCATATTCCACAAAAATTGTCTTTTATTCTTTAATCATTCAAAGTCCATTTTATTTTTTCTTTATTGATTGATTTATTTTCAAGGAAAGCTTTGCTTTACAGAAGCTTTTCAGCTTGATAAGATCCCATTTGTCTGTCTTATCTCTTATGGCATGTGCATTTGGGGTTTTGATCAGGAATTGGTTACCTATTCCAATGTCCATAAGGGTTAAATGTTTCTCCTGCATTTTCTAAGGTTCTTATAATTTGAAGTTTTACATTTAGGTCTTTGATACATTTAGAGTTGAATTTTGTGTATGGTGATAGGTAGGGGTCTTGTTTTAATATTCTGCATGTGGTCAGCCATTTTTCCCAGCAACATTTACTGAATAGGTTCTCCTCTCCTCAGTAGTTGGTGGTGGTAGAGGCTTTGCCAAAGATGAGTTGGTTGAGAAATTGAAGTTTTGCTTCTGGAGTCCCTATCCTTTTCCATTGGTCTATATGCCTGTTCTTGTACCAATACCAGATTGTTTTGATTGTTGTAGCCTTATAAGAAAGTTTAAAGTCTGGAAGTGTGATCCTTTCTACTTTGTTTCTTTTGTAGAGTATTGTTTTGGCTATTCATGGTTGTTTATGTTTCCCTGTGAATTTCTGTATTGTCATTTCCAGGTCTCAGAAGAATGATGTTGGTAATTTAATGAGTATTGCATTAAATCTGTAGATTACCTTGGGTAGGAAGACCATCTTATCAATGTTGAGTCTTCCAATCCATGAGCATGGAATATTTTTCCACTTGTTTGTCATCTTTGATTTCTTTGAGCAATGTTCTGTAGTTTTTTCTGTAAAAGTATTTCATTTCTCTGGTTAAGAAGATGCTGAGATATTTCATTTTTTGTTGCTATTGTGAATTGGGTTGTGTTTTTATGTTTTTGTTTTTTGTTGTTTTGTTTCATTTTGTTTTGTTTCTAAGAAAGCAGGATTTATTGAGAGGACAGAAAAGTTCCCTCATTGGGAGGGGACCCAAAGGGATTACCCCAGATTATGCTTTTTATTTGGTTCTCTGTTTTTGGTGTATAAGAATGTGACTATCTTTTGCATGCTGATTTTGTATCCTGAGACTTTGCCAAAGCTCTTTATCAGTTCAAAAAGATTTTTGACAGATTCTCTTTACTTTTCAAGAAAGAATTGTATTGTATAGATTCAATTCATCAGCAAAGAGGGATAACTTGACTTTCTCCATTCCTATATGGACATCCCTGATTTCCTTCTCTTGTCTAATTGCTCTAGCTAGAACTTCCAACACTATGTTAAACAGTAGGGGTGAAAGGGGAAGCCTTGTCTTGTTCTGGCTTAAAGGGAAAATGCCTTTCAATTTCTGTTCATTTTGCAATATGCTGGCTGTAGCTTTATCAAAGATGGCTCTTACTGTCTTGAGGTATTTTCCCTCTAAGCCCAGGTGTTCAAGGATTTTTATCAAGAAGGAATGCTGGATTTTATCAAAAGATTTTTTTGGATCTAATGACATAATCATGTGATTCCTATTATTTATCTGTTGATTTTTAAATTACATTTATAGTCTTGTGGATGCTAGCCAGCCTTGCATCCTGGGGATAAAGGCTACTTGTCATGGTGGATAGTTTTTGAGATGTGTTATTAGATTCAATTTGCTAGAATCTTGTAGAGTATTTTTGTATCTATATTCAACAGGCATATTGGCCTGTAGTTCTCTTTCTTTGTTAGATTTTACCTGGTTTGGGTATCAGTGTGATATTAGCTTTATAAAATGATTTGGGGAGAGCTCTGTCTTCCTCAATTGTCTGGAATACTTTCAGTGGGATTGGTATCAGCTCTACCTTGTACATTTTGTGGAACTTCATTGGAAAGCCATATGCTCCAGGATTTTTTTTTTTTTGTAGGTAGTTTTCTTATGATGGAATCAATTTCCTGGGTTGTAATTGGTCTGCTTATGTCTTAATTTCTTCTTGTTTCAACCTCAGGAGGTTGTATGATGTCAGAAAGCATTCCATTTCATTTAGGTTTTTGAGTTTGTTTCTATACAGATGTGCATAAGTATCATCTTTTGTGTTTCTTCTAGGTCCATTGTGAATTTGATCTTTTGCATCTCTGATTGTGTTTATTTGGGTTTTTTCCCTCTTTTTCTTGGTCAATCTGGCTAGGGGTCCATAAATCTTGTTTATTCTTTCAAAGAATCAGCTTTTTGTTTTCTTGATTTTTTTCTATTATATTGTTGTCTTCTGTGTCCTGTATTTCGGCTTTTACTTTGGTGATCTGGATTCTTCTGCTGAAGCTAGGATTTTGGTATTCTTGTCTTACCAACTGCCTTAGGTGATTTGTTAGGCTATTAACTTATGAGTTTTCCATACTCTTGATATGTGTTCATCCAGAAATAAATTCTCCTCTTGGTACTGCTTTCATGGCATCCCAGAGTTTTTGTTAAGATGGATCTTTATTTTCAATTTTTTCCTAGAAATATTTTCATTTTTGCTTTGATTTCTGTATTGACCCAGGAGTTATTCAACATCATGCTGTTTAGTGTTCATGTCTTTGTGGGTTTGATATTTTTGTTGGTGTTGATATTTATTGTTATTGCACTGTGGTCTGAGAAGGTGTGTGGCAGTATTTCAATCTTATGGAATTTGTTTATGCTTGATTAATAGCCAAAAATGTGGTTGATATTGGAGTATGTTCCATGTGATGATGAATAAAATGTATATACCCTTTTTGTTGGGTGGAGTGTTGTGTAGGTATGTATTACATTCATTTGGTCAAGCATTGAGTTGAGGTTCCAGATCTCCTTGTTGAATTTTTGTTTTGATGATTTATCTAGAGTCGTTAGTGGGGTATTTAATTCCAGAACTATAATTGTGCTAAAGTCAATATCTTTTTTAAGTTTATGTAGAAGCTGCTTTACAAAAACTTGTGCTCCTATTTTGGGTACATATATATTTAGGATGGATATTTCTTGTTGATGAATTGAAACTTTTACCATTATGTAATGGCCTTCCATATCTTTTTAAATTTTTGATATCTCAAAGCATGTTGTGTCTGATCTTTAGATCACAGCTCCTGTTTTCTTTTGTGTTCTGACCTGAAAATTTATTTTCCATCCTCTTACTTTGAGTCTGTGAGTGTCCATTGTGATGAGATGAGTCTCCTGGAGACAGCATATTGTTATGTTATTTTTTTCATCCAGTTTGTCATACTGTGTCTCTTCAGTGGTATAGTTAGTTCATTCACATTCGGGCCAATTATTGAGATGTGAGAGTTTATTTCTGTCATGATGTTCTTATATATTTTGCTGTTGTTTGTTGATTGGTTTTCTTTTGATATTGGGGTTAATATGTGTGTTTTTAAATCTTTTTCCTGCATTCTTGGAAAAGCATGGTCACTTTTTAAAAATTTCTTCTATGTTCAATACTTTCTTAAGCATTTCCTGTAGAGCTGGTTTGGAGGTGGCATAAACTCTCAGGGATTGAATGCCTGAGAAGGATTTTCCATCATTTCCATCACTGATGAAGCTTACCTTAGCCAGTTAGGAAATTCTTGATTGAAATTGTTTATCTTTGAGAACTTTGAAGATTGGATCCAAGTCTTCTCTAGCCTGTAGTGTTTCTGTAGATAAGTCTGCTGCTATTCTAATTGGTCTTTCCCAGTATGTAGTCCGACCTTTCACTCTTGCTGCCTTTAGGATTTTTTAAATATCTATTTTATGTGAGTGAATTACCATGTGTCTACATATTGATCTTTTCATTCAATGTCTTGCATGGGTCCTCTGCATCTCCTGTGTTTGAATGGTCACATCTCTGATGAGATGAGGGAAGTTTTCTAGGATAATTTCATGGAATGTTTGTTCCAGGGTGGTCTTTGTCTCTCTATCTGCCTCAGGGATGACAATTAATGTTGGCTCAGCCTCTTGATATAATCGTATGTCTCTTGGACAGTTTGTTCCATCTTTTTAAGCTTCTTCTCTGTTTTTAACAGTTTGGGTTAGTTTTATGTTTTAATACTCAAGCTCTGAGATTCTGTCTTCTGCTTTGTTAATTCTGCTTTCCATGCTTGTCAGTTTGTTATTTGTTTACTGTATTATTTATTGCTGCTATCTGAGCTATCAATTCCTTCATTCTTTCCTCTTATCTCCTCATTCTTTCTATTAATATGTTGATATCTGGGTTTGTGGCTTGAGACCAGTTGTTCTGGGGGCTCTTCATTGTCTGAGTTCCAAAGTCTGTATTCTCAGGTGCTGTCTTCCCAGGAGTCTCGATGTGACCTGTGATCTTCTTTTGGTTCTTCTTCATTTTAGATGGTTTTCCTTCCCCTGTTTCTTCCCTTTTTAATTCTATTACTCAGAGATAAGGGGAATAGCTTTCACTTCTGTTTGCCCAGTCCCTTATTCTTTCTTTTCCAGATCCTATGGATTTGATCAATTTTGAGTATGAGGGGTTGTGCTTTTGCAGTTTTGAGATTTGATTAAGGAATGATGGAGGGAGCAATGGTTTAGAAGCTATTTGCAGATCCCAGTATCTGCTGACAGGTGTATGGACCCCCTGTAACCCGCTTCCCACCATCTCACAATCTGTCCATGTGGTGGTGACATATGTGTACCTCTGATAGCAAAATTAGATAAGAAAAAGGAAAATAATGTAAAAAGGAAGAAGGGAGATGAAAGGAAGATAGAGAGAAGAAGAAGAAGAAGGAAAATAGACAGGTACACTAACTAATGAATAAACACTAAAAAAGGGGGGGGGAGCATACAAATAAACAAACACACAAACAATAAAAGCCTGATTATGCACTCGACCTCAAAAATACCCATACACAAATCAAAAAACTAAAAAGTAAACAAAAATAACAAAAGCAAAACAAGCACAAAAATGTAAACACAAATGAAAGAAGGAAAGAAGAAAATAAAAGAGTTCCCTTTGTGGCCATTTCTGGAACTTCAGGTTCCTTTCCCAAGTACTGGTGCTACTTTTGGCTGCCACTGCCATAGAGAGCAAGCTCTGGTCTCTAGTACCTCCTCTCTGCTCTCTGTGCAGGTAGATCAGGTTGCTCTTAGCATGAATCAGACATCCCATGGACTTCTGTAGGAAAAGGCTGAATCAGATCTGAGCTCACTCAACTTGTCTGCTGCTACTGCTGCTGCCAGGTCTCCCACTTAGATCAGATGTGTCCATGTCTGATCCAGCATGGGGGTGGGGGACATCTGTTTCTCCATGTCTGCTCCTGAAGTTTCCTCTCTGGGCCATTGATGGTTGATCCCAGAGGGGTAGGGAGATTGCCTCTCAGTCTCAGGTTAGAGACTGAACAGAACTGGGCAGGCCAATGCTGGTCTCTGCCTGTTCCTGAGACAGAGAAAATGGCGGCAGTTGGTATCTCTTTGCCAGTGGTGGGGCTGAGCTCCAGATTTCCTTGCCATGCCTTCTCCACAGTTTCCACTGTCAGTACCCCACCTGCTGCTGCAGGTGTGGGCCAAGTGCCAGGTGCTCAGGAGCAGCTGATCACTGCTGCCTCCTCCCAAGAGATCCTCAAAATGGCAGATAATCCTGCACACTGGGGTCTCTGATCTCAGGGCAGTAGTGTGTCATAGCCACCCGCAAAGGGGAGCTCCGGGTGCTTGATCCCATCTCCCCTCAGATGAACTTTCACTCACGCAGCTGCACATACCTACTCACACAGACTATTTTTATGGACATTCACCCTTGCAGACACTCTCACACTCCCACCGGTTCCACCATCTTCATCTTGCCACCTTCCTGAATGTCCATTTTCAAGATTATGTTGCCAGTCCAATGACTACTGACAAATGTTATAAAATCAATATACAAGTATTGCTATTACTGCTATTTTTATTCATTTCCTCTGATATTGCAAAAACACTACTATTAATTCTCTCCATTGAGACAAACATATCTATACACACATATATATCAACCTTTTATCAGAATGTGACCATCAACTAGATACACTGCAGCAGCCTTCTAGAGCAAATATTGTCCACCAACCTGTAAACAACCATAAGTAAACTATGATGCCTTTTTGTGCATCACCTAACAATTGACCAAAAGTCAGTGCTCATTAAGCTATTAGATTAAAAAGCTCCTGCTCATTATGTGATGGATATCTGCTGTGGCTCCCCATCTAAAGATAACAACCAAATTTCATGAATGAACTTCTTTGTATATATTCCTCTCTGTTCAAATATTGCTTAGATATCACTTGTTTCATAACTAGTATTTTAGGAATCAAAATAAAGTTATATCCTTCAATATGCTCTTGAATGAATGCCAAATAATAGAACAATTGTTGTCTTCCAAAGATAGTTTATTTATTAACAGTTTCAGGTAACTGAAAGGACTTTTGCCAAACATATCAGTTATTTCAGTGGAGGCTGCTAACATTTCTAATATTATGTTCACAATGTAAATGTAAAGACCCAGAGACATCAACTGAGAATTAGAGTTTCAACACTGTCTGTTGTGGTCCAGACCCTGTATCAGTTTCCCAAGTCTGCCATAGTAAAATGCCACAAACTGGAGGACTTAAAACAATGTGAGTTTATTCTCAGTTGTGGAGGCTACAAGCCTGAAACTAAGGCCTCTATAGGGTCATGTTCCTTCTCCAACCTCCTTTCCTCTGCCTAGATCTGGTGATTTGCTGGTAATCCTTTTGCTCACTGGCTTGCAGTTGAATAACTTCAATTTCTGCCTTCACTGTCACATGTTCTCCCCAAGTGTCTCTGTCTTCACAAGTCAGTCTTCTTATGAGGACACTTGTCTTATTAGATTAGGGGTCCAGTCTACTCCAGTGTAACCTAATATTAACTAATTGCATTTGCAATGACCTATTTCCAAAAAAAAAGTTACATTCTGAGGTATTGGGGTTTAACATGTCAATATATCTATTTTTGGGGGGTGAGAAGCCATAATTCAACCCATACAGAAGCCTATTTATTTTCAGCTTTCTTTTATGCAACTTTATGGCTGAGGGTAACACAAAGCTTAGTTTAATTTATAATTCTTTCAAAATATAATAAGAAGATTAGTACCTGTGCCTCTTTTTCACATTTTATTGCTAGAATAAACAATTTATTTTTATTGTTTTGGTAATGCTTCATAATGAGGTCACTCTCGGGTTATTCCAATAAATTTGATCATCTGTGTCACACCTTATACTGTAGCAGGGTTAAGTAATCATGCTCAGGTGGTCATATGATTAACTTGCATTTTAATTTAATCTTAGCATGATCTTCACATAGAGATATCAGCATTATATCATGAAAATCATCCTACTTATTTAACTAAGTAATAAATATCTTTGTGACAGCAGAGTAAAAATGTATAAAACCATACCACATGAGTATAAATTTACTTTTTCTTATGAAGTAGTAGTCAAAAGATAGAATTATCCAAATGGATCTCAATAGAATACTAATATACTCCAATTTATGTCACAGCTTGATTTATTAATCCCATTTCCTATAAAGCCAACAACTTTGGAGTTGTTATATTGTTAAGCCATCTGGATCTGTCACTTTTTCTTAACAGTCTGTACTGTACTAATACATAGCTACTGTATCTTGAGTAAGAGTGGAAAACTTCCACCCACCTCAGGTAACTTATATTGTTTTAATTTATGTAACTGAGCACACAAAGGTAGTTATAAAGTTTTCCTTCCAATGTCCAATGAAAAGTATAATGAGCAGATTTCAGGACAATGCTTTTCCCAATGACTTGTCTTACAGATGAGGTTCCCAGTTATATATCTGTGTGTTTTCCAGTGGGAAGTTTGAGGAAAGGTATCGCTGTTAAGTGTACCAAGGTATATATGATGGGTGTGCAAAAGGAGAGAGAAAAATATTTGAAGCAATGAAAACATTAATGAACTCTAAGTAAGATGAAGCTAAGAAGATTCCCCACTAAGATACATCATATTTAATCTACTGAAAGATAAATTCAAAGGAAAAAATATTGGAAATGGCAGGAGAAAAATGATTTATCATGTATAAGGGAACCATAATAAGATTAATACTTCTCACCAGAAATAGCGTGGACCAGAAGGCAGCGGGGTAATGTTTTCAAAGTGGTGAAGGGGGAAAAAAAAAAACTTTTCAATGAAGAACTCTATATCCTTGAAAAATGAGAGTAGAATAAGACATTCCCATATAAACCAAAATTAAATATCTGTTGCTAGAAAACCCACCTTTTAAGAAATGTTAAAAGAAATTCTTCATGTAGAAAGCAACACAAAAAATTAACTCAGTATGCCCAAAGTAACAAAGTACGTAATTACAAAAGATGGCACATGTATTTACAATCTACCTGTGAACCTCATGGGTTTAAACTGTGCATGTCCACTTATACTAGGATTTTCTCCTGCCTCTGCCACCTCTGAGTGAGCAAGACCAATTTCTCCTCTTTCTCCTCCTCTGCCTACTCAATGTGAAGACAATGAGGTAATAGTCGACTTTCACTTCATGAATAGTAAATGTTTTCTTCCTTATTATTTTTAATGACTTTTTTTCCTTAGCTTATTTTATTGTAAGAATATAATGTAAGTACATGTAACATGCAAAAAACGTCACAACAATCAAGCATATTTTTTATAACTTCCTGTTTGGATCCACACTCTCACTCTTTAGCCAACAGTCAAATGGTTATCACCCTTAAACTTCTCCAACCTGTCCTTTAAACTTCCATCACAAATTTAGGAAATGTGCTTTGGTGTCTGGTGATGCCAATACGGGTTTTTACAAACCCAGGTCATTTTCCTAATCAATGTCATTGGCCCTGGGTCTACACTTGAGTGTTGTACTAGGAGACTTTGATTTTCCTGTCATTCAGAACCATCACCCTGTACTAATTTTAGAGTTTTACCTGAGATAATCCACATATTCGGTTCTTATTTTTCTCGGATTTCTTAGATTTTACAAGGCTGGTGTGTATAGAACAGATGAATTGAGGCTCTTGTAGTGATGGAGGAGTTGAAAAAGGAGATTTACTTCAAGGGCAACTAATCTCTGAGAGTGAACATGAGCACATTAATGCCACATCACTGATGTTTCTCAAGGTTATAACTAGCTCCCAGAATGCAGATTATGGAGCTTTGGATATGCCTGCTCCATGCTGATTTTCATTAATAAGGCTATAAGCAAACAAGCAATCAAATTATTGATAAATTTCCTCTGGTTTGTGCAGTATCCTTTTGTTTTTTGCCCATTTTTAATTTCCCCTGACACTGAATTTATTAGCTCTACATACTATTTATCATAATTAATCACAGTGCTTGGATAACCTCAATTCAGGGATGGCTCAAGAGCCAACCTAGCAACAAAGATAATTCATACTCCCTTTTCTTCTCTTTTGTTCTGTCAAAC
Organism: Cephalopachus bancanus; assembly: GCA_027257055.1. NCBI lineage: Eukaryota > Metazoa > Chordata > Mammalia > Primates > Tarsiidae > Cephalopachus > Cephalopachus bancanus. The sequence continues at coordinate 703,662 of JAPVLO010000074.1, forward strand.
AAAGCAGTAGTCATACTTACATTAAATCTGCAGTTGTTCAAACAATTCTGCCAAACTCCACAAACCTCAACAATTATTTCTGTTTACTCATAGACTCTCTAATAAAGGTAAAGGATGTAACATAATAGGAAAAAGAAAGAATGGGTAAACAATGAAGCAGTTATAGAAATCCAAACAAAGCTTCTGAAATCTACTCAGATTCACAAACAACATACTTCATTTCTGTTTCTAAACCACCAACATATGCATGAAATATATCCATCTCGGAGCAGGTGGCTTCTTATCTGAGAAGTGGTCTTTCATATCCCTTTGAGGTCAAAGATTTACATTTGAGGTGACTGTATTCTGTAATCTTTCAGTTGTGATCAGAGATAACTAAATAAAATGTATCCCCTGAAGGAGCAGATAGTATCTATGAAAACACACAGAATTACTGGTGATGTTTGCATCTAAGCATGAAACATAAGACAAATTCCCCTAACAATTAACTGAAAAAAACTGCAATGAACTGATTGATTTTTTTAATTATTATTTTTTGGTTGTGTTTCAGAAGCATAGGATCGAACAGACATAGTTTCTCAACTAAATTTTCTTAAATACCTACTACACCCTGGATCTTGTTCTGGGCACCATAGTGTGTATCATACAGAAATGGAACCTAGTTTTTCTCCTCTCCATAAATACATAAAATATGCATAGACTCATAAATGAATTGTGGAACTATTCCAAAAGCAAAAGAAACAGCAAGCAAAAGACACCGGCTTCTATCAGGAAAAGGAAGAAAAGGCTACCAGAGGATGGGCATCTCAAACTACTTTATGAATAGGAGCCACATCTACCACTTTAACAATTCATGATATTGAAAATGGCATTTTCCATTTCTATTCATAGGATACACTTGCAAATATTTAACTCCCTTAGGGCTTACAAAAATCTGAAGATCTTGAAGAAAAATTAAGAGACAAGTCAGTTTCACGAGTTTTAAATTGTACTAAAGTTTGATAAAATTCAGTGCCAAATTTTAAAATCTGTCTTTATCCTTCAAAATGTTTTTAACTTCTGTGGTAAGTATTCTTCAAAAACTGAGTGTAATTGAGTCCAAGTTAACTAAAAATGTATTTCTTACCTGTTAAACCCTTAAAAAGCTTTTTATCCAACTAGTTGCATAATAAATATTAGACATAGAGAATAAATTCTGCATTGATACATAATTTTTACTCCAATTATGCTGTCTTTCTTCAAAAATAAAGAGTTGGGACCCGTGCTTAAGACTCTCAAGATACTTTCACCATGCTTAATAAGCTTACATTATAACACCATCTAAATATATATAAATTATGTAGGACTTACTGTCTTAATGATCATACAGATGTTTAAGTACAACACATAAAACTTATTGACATTTTTGGAATCTAAGAAGCAATTGCACATACAGCAGCTTTATCTTTAGCACTTTAAAATCTTCAGCTCATTTTTAAAATGAAGGATATAGTCATGTTTTGGGGGAAGGATAAAATAAAGTCAGCTTTAAAGTAGAAAGAAATAATTCTTCCTCATGTAGCCTTTTCATCCCAAAACAGGAGAATACTCTTACTTCAAGTGAAGAATATTTTTACTTCAAGTCTAAGAAAGAGAAATCATTTTCAGAATAAAGAGGATACACCTATGAAAGCATCCCATAGTTGATAGCAATAGGAAACTTCAAGAGAACAATATTGTGATAATTCTAGGGCGAAGCAGAAGGGTAAAAATGTGACTTTTTAAAAGTGATTTTGAAAGATATATTAACTAAAGTATTATAATTCTGATGTTTTGGGGATTGCAATATCAAAGGGAACACAAGAATGACAAGAAGAAAAATGAAATCGTTATTAACTTCAAGGACAATAGAAAAGTTGTTCAAGATGACAAACACAAACACAGCACACTCTGTGGCTCAGCAGTCAACACTATTTATCTAATATATTTCTATAAACACCAAAAGAGAGTGAACAGTTATGATGACCTAGAAAAATGAAAAATAACAATTTCAAATATGATCAAATTTTATAGCCACACCTAAGGAGTATGTGGTCAAACATATACATACACAATACCTAGCTTTTGCCAGTTACTGATGAAATCAACTCAATACGAAGGCAGTCAGAATCTTAAAAATTAATTTGCACTCATACAGAATATTTCAAACCCAGTGTTTAACATACGTGGCCAAGAAGTACCAAAAATAATAAAATGATTTTTTTTGCATATACAATGGGGCACCCATGTCCCTATTAGAACAAACAGAAATAATTTAGAAGTTAAATATAAAATGAGGGTTTTTTAGATCTCTTCTTGCTCCCTTTTCTCCTCAAAGAAAACAATCTTCTACCTTTCAAATGCCAGTGATTGACTGCTTACTAATGCCCTCCTCTTATCAAAACAATAAGGTTGTAATTTTGTGAATGGCATGGTAAATTTCTCTTCTATTTTATAGTGTATTAACTTTTTCAGAAATTTGCCTCTTTTTTTGTGGATTTTATCTCTGATTAGGAAATGACATAATTTAACACACAAGCCCACCATAGTCAGTGCAGATGGTGTTGAGGAAGGGTCTTGTAATTATTGTTTCTTAATCAAAGCCTAAGGAGAGTAATTGATCTTGAACTGCTAGAACTAGGAGTCAAAGAAGGGGTGAAATTCAAGAGTAGGATTTCGAACTGACCTCTTGGTGATGGATTGCCTCTTTCGAAATCTGCATCCTTGCTTTACCATAACTTCACTTTTTGCCCTCATAAAAGCACAGGGCAATGCAATGATTCCTTAAAGAAATGACCTGTGCAGGAGACAGCCACTATTATGAAATGAGCACAGAGAATCTCATAGTAAAATGTGAAATAAAGCTACCCCTGAAGATGGTAAATTCTCAGTGATGGCGTTTGTCTGCTTTCCTTCACAAGGATACTGAGAATTAACCACTCTTAGTGAAAATGTTTATTAGAAATATCAGAGAATTAAATATGTGATTTGATTTTCCACCTAAGTGACTATGGTAAGTATTATTTGCAAATGGCGTTTCATTTATATCTACATAGTTAGCATGTAGCACAAAGACAATTATGTATGTCATTAGAAATATATCCAATTAAATTTGCCTTGGGTTTTATTTGATTGCTGCAATAAACTCAATATATATGTTTAGCATACACGTTTTATTGGCTCATGTAGCAAAGTTGACTGTCCAAGACGAGGCATTTTAGTAGAAATACTGTGCACAATATATGATAGGATGTATAAACTTCAGGAAAAAATTATGTATGTGCATGGTTGCAAACACCGTAAATCACCATTCTCGTCAGGCTTAAATGTTTCCAAGCAAGTTTCTTTCTGCCTAAGTGCGTTTATATATTTTGTGTCTTCTGCCTGGGGCGTTTTTTGATAGTTTTCCACCAGCATTAGTTCTATCTTCTTTCATTAATAGTAAAATCAGCAAAGTTTTGCTAGGTCTTCCTCTCAGTGGATGTCTGTGCTTGGGACAAGGCATGGTGAGAAGTGATAGGTGCCTCCATTCACACTGAGCTCTCAAGAGCAACGTGCTTGCTTTCTCTATTCCCAATGCCTTGGATAAAGTTCTGTCTTGCTTGTGCTAATGTATATGGGGTAGTTTGTGTTGTGGAGGATACACTGGGCTTCTCCTTGTCCCTGTAGTTAAATCACTTTTCACTTTGATCCATTCCCTGGGCACTTGGACATTATGAAAACAAAGAAAGGGACTTTTTCTTTTTGCCTTTAGTTTGAGTTCAATCAATGAGAAATGCTACCTGGAGACTGCGGTGTAAAAGGAAAGTGAGAATGGTGTCTTTGTCCCAGCATTCTCTTGCGCGCTGAATTCTGGGTTGTCAGTTGCTCCATTCCTTTCTTGGAAACCACAGGTCCTATTGGTGTTTCCCTCCTACTGCTGGGGAAACAGTTAGCTCTCACTCTCCAGAGTGGTAACCCTTCCCTCTCCTTGCTTCTCAAGCTGGTTGTGGGGTGTTTCTCCAGCCATTGTTGATTTCACTTGTAATTCATCCTTTTATTTTCCTCAATACATCTGCGGGGTGTTTAATTACTTTTCTTATAAAGACCTGAAACGACACAACCATTGAGCAGGCAGAAGTCTACTCTTTATTCAAATCCTAACCTAAATGTCATGTCAGGCGAAGTTAAACTTTTAAAAACCAAGCCCCTCCTTTTTTACCAATATAACGGTATTTTAGTTCCGATTCAGGAGGCACAAGTGCCTGTTTGTTGCAAGGACATATTGTGTAGTGGTGAGTACTGGGCTTTAGGTACTGGCCCGTTCCCCAGATAGTAAAAATTACCCGCAGTAGGTATTCTTTGAATCCTAACTCCTTTTCCACCTTTCCCTTTTTTAGTGTCCTCAGTGTCTATTTTTTCCCTCTTTGTGGTCATTTAGCTCCTGCAAATAAGTGAGGACATGTGGTATTTGGTTTTCTGTTTCTGAGTTCGTTCAGTTAGAAGGATGTTCTTTAGCTCCATTCATGTTGCTTCAAAGGACATGGTTTCATTTTCTTTGGTGGTAACATAGTATTCCATGGTATATATATACCACAGTTTCTTTATTCAGACAGTCTTTGGTGGGCATTTAGGTTGGTTCCATGATTTTACTATTGATTGTGAACAGTCAAGCCACTTATGAAATATCATTTATCCTAAATAATTCTCTAGTTTGAGAGATATCCAAAAGTAGAGGGCATCAACTACTATGTGTTCATAGCAGTGGCAAAGAAACACTTATGGGTAACATTTAATCAGATACTATGGACTGCAAGCTCCATAGAAATTGATAGGAAAAATTGCATTTGAAGTTCTACTAGATATTATGAAGCATCTAAACTTGGTTTGAATTTTAAAGAATGGGCAGATTATAAAATTAGTAAAGGAACAGGAGGGCATATTTAGCAAAAGCTTATGAAATTAAACTTGTAGAAATATGAGTGAGCATATGGTGTACTTGAAGAGACTATGTTTGTCTGGAGTTTCTTCATATATTGTTTTGTTCCTGATATGTGCTGGATACTGGTCCAACAGAAAAACAAAGATTTTTTTCTCATGGTACTTAATTATAGTCTGGGAAAATGGACTTTAAACACGCAAATACCCAAATAAATGGATAATTACCAATTACAATAATTGCTATGAATAAAAATTCCAGATATAATAAGAGGGTGTAATTTTGATTAGAAAAAAAAGCAAAGTATATTAAAATGTATAAACTGAAACTTGAAGGATGAATATGCCTTTACTAAGAAAAGATTTGGGGAGAGGGCTATCCTTCTGCAGTGCAAAAACCTGGGTCAGTTTCTGGGGAATGATAATAAATTTAGTGTACATTGATAAGTGAAAAATAATGTGAATAATGTGATTGTAGCTTTGTGACCAAGGGGAACAGAAAAGCCAAAGGCCATGGCAACATAGTTAATGAAGAGGGGTTAATGTAGAATCAGTTAGTTAAGGACACTGAAATAACAAATATCTTTTATTTCTAAAATAATGGGAGTCCATCACAGGTTCTGAAGGTTAAAGCATGTCAAATTGTATTTCTAAGGATATGGAAGTGGCAGATGGAGAGGAATTAAAATTAAGACATGAATGACTTGGCTGGGGTAGTTTAGTCATTTAGACATGAGATGAGGCCCCAGATAAGAATTTAAATGGCAGGAATATATATAGAAACATTATTTCAAGAAAGACAAAGTTGTTGTTTGCTGGTATCTCAATTTCACTCTAAAACCATAGTCTCATCCAGTGCTCAGTGAATAGTACTGCCATCCATGAAATTAATTGTTAAAAGAAAATACTAGAAAATGACTATTTAAATCTCTGTCTTTTCCAACTTAAGACACATATACTCTCACACACATACAAACTGACCCACTGAATTTATTACATTTGTGATCATCACTCTCAAGCCTCAGCTTATATATTCACTGCCTTAAAATGTGCTGTACCACGCCTCCCTATCATAAACTTTGTTATTACTTTCTCCTTATTGCACTATTTTTATTTTAAGTGCCCTTTTTGTGCATTTTAAGAAGTATAAAATTTTAATGAATAGTAATTATAAATTTTAATTTTGTAATTATTTGTATATATATTTTTAAAACCAGTATCTCCACCTATAGCGTAATAAGTTCCATGAGAGAAGGAACTTTACATGACACCCACTAGGAGATCCACAATGGCTGGAGCTATGCAATCAACCCAGTTTTCATGCTTCAAATCTTTTTTCACCTTAACCAATTTTAAAATAATGCAGAGATTTTTGAAGCTGTGTGGCTTCACTAAAAATGAAAAGTGAATGGATAGAAAAATAATATTACAGAAGGAGGAAATGTATTTGATCTGAAGCATGCTTACTTTGAGACAGTGGTTAGTTACCTAAGTTGAAGATACCATTTAGACAAAAGAATCAAAGATCAGATCTGGGATGAGATAACCAGACTGGAGTTGAACATAGGGGTGTCAAATAGCTTTGTGTGAATGTTGAGGATAATGGTATGGATAGACTCTTTCAGAAGTGAAAATATAAAGAGAAGGATAGAGAGATAAATGCTTGGTTGTGCGATTTGGGAATTGATGGAGAAGTCTTTTTAAAAGGTTGTGTGAAGCAACATTTAAATTTATAGTGTTTACAATTGTCCTTCAGTCTGAATTTGCACTGTACCAACTGATAGCTGTGTACTTTGGCAAATGTTACAAGTGCCCAATTTATTTATTTACAAAGTGGAAGGATAAAAATGTCTACATAGCGTGTTGAACTGTGTACCAAATGTCAGCACATAATAAGCACTTTATAAATGTCCACTATTATTATTACATGATGGTAAACTTAGATGGCACAAAGTAAAAACTACAAGCCCCTTTTTTCTAATGAAGATAATTATTTATAAAATCTGGTAAAAAGTATGTAGTGTGTTATAGATGACAATATTATGTTACCAAAATTACTCATTTGGAAAGGTATAAAAATTGTAAAGTAAAATTGGTTGAACTTATGTATAAAAGCCAAAATGTGTTTTAAAGATTTTCCTAAGTAGTGCTATAAAACATTTGATAAATTATGACAGTTTGTGGAATTCAACTTTATTTTTGCCCTGCCATCTCTAGGCTGTGTTCTGTTTGCCTCTAGGCTCTAGAGAACTAGTTACCACGGACTCAGCTAAAATTCTTGGTTCATGGCATCTTTCACAATTATCCTATTACCTCTACAAAAAGAGCCTGTGGCAGACTCAGTATTGATCCAAATGGCCCCTCTAAAGGAAGTTATTTATATTTATACATGTGAGAGCAAATCAGTATTCAGTTAGGATAACATTTTAGCTCTCAAACTAATAAAGTGACCCTATTAAAAATGATCTGCTTTTTCCATGCATATTGATTTTTGAGGCTAATAGAAGGTAGACATGGCAAAGTAGTACCATTCCACACAGCTGAAAAATGGGAAATTGCTTGCTACACGTTTACAATTGCAAGATCTATTTAAGTCTCACAGTTTTCAGTTACACAGATGTCATTAATGCACGTGAAACATTATCAGTGCCTTCCAGACACAATGAGCCTAGTCATTGTTATTAGTTTGGCTCTCCTCTGATTTTGGCAATGAAACAGATTGGAGGGAAGAAATGTATTCAAAAGCAAGGATCCATGACTGCTAATGTTGAAATGATAAATGCAGGGAAAAAATATTGTTCTACCTGCAGTTATTTGGGTAGAAATAACCTGCAATGCATATAAAAGCAATGTTTTTATATAATTAATACAGAACATTATTATGTTGTTTAAAATTTTGGTAATCATGTTTCTAATATATGCAAATGATTAAGATAAACAAAGTGAAAAAAGGTACATTTTAAATTTCACCTTATATTTTAAAAGTGAAATTCTACATATTAAAGAATATTTTATCATTATAATTGTTACAAATATTCCATGTCATATTGGGAATTTTTGAAAATACATAGAAGCTGGAAGAATAATTAAATTAAAATCATATTTTCATATTCCAGAATTTACAGTGGTTGAGATTTTGTCACATTATCTTTGTCTTCTTTTTCAATAAAAGCAATGTAGTATCAATTACAGAAGAGACTGAATAACATTTTGTTCCTATCTTTTCTGATCCCCAAACTCCTCAGAAAATAACCACTTATCTAAATTAAATGTAAATCCTCTATATCCCTTTCAATAATGACAAGTAAGCCATTATTTTATAATAAAAACACTCCATATTTATGTTGACAGCTATATTTATTTACCCGTCATTTATGTGGTTCAAGTTTCACTAAGGGATGAAAAGATATGATAGTATCTCATGTCACCAAATATGTGAGGAAAATCATGGGAATATACCCAGAGAAATTCAAACCACTCTATGAAAAAGACACTTGCACACTTAAGTTTATTACAGCATTATTTACAATAGCAAAAACATGGAATCAACCATTCTGCCTCTGGAAAGTGGATCGGATTTTTTTTTAACATGGTGCATATATAAAATGGAATATTATGCAGCCATAAAGATGGACAAAATTATGAACTTTGCAGCAACTTGGATGGATTTAGAGTCTATAATACTCAGTGATCTATCACAGACACAAAGAACAGACTACCACATATTCTCATTCATAAGCAAATACCAACCAATTATCATAATACTTTAAGAAAGAGATTGGCAGTAGTGGGAAATTGCCACGGGTGCGGTGGTGGCACACTTCAACAATAAAGCTACCTGATCTCATACCAGTTGAAGTGGGAGCTAAAGTGAGGCCCAAACTTTACCTATACAATAACTATTTGTATACCTAACTCTGAATTATACCCCACATCTTTAAAATTAAAAAAATAATTTAAAAAAGAGAATCATGGTCACATTAAAAGTGAACTAGCTAATCATTGTAGCAGTCAGACCATGAGCAAAGCAGGATTCCAGTGTTTCCTGGACCTATCAAGGTACTGATCAAATTTTACAAACATCTATTTCTTTGTCTTTTGATTTAAAAAAACTGGATATTAGTTTAATAATAGTATTATTTAAATATACCAATAGTACTTAATGTGGCAGATTGTTCTTTCTAAATATGTTTGCAGCAATATTTCTCACCACACAAACCCATTCATTAATTCCACTGATGACTAGGTCTCTGTGTCCTTTCATGAATCTGTGTGTACATTTTTCAACAATGAAATATAGAAGTAGTGTTGCTATATGACTTCCAAGACTAAGTCAATATTTTCATGCAGCTTCTGTCTGGTTGTCATAAACACTTGCTCAAGGTAAAGCAGCCAACATGCTAGCAGTTGACTACTCTGAAACAACCATGTTGGAAAGCTTAGGTTATCTGTTCAACAACACTGTTGAGCTTCCATTAGACAGTCAGTCATCTTCAAAGGCTATCACTGAATAAGCTATCTTGAATATCCAACCAAGTCAAACATTGAGTTAACTGCTGCCCAAGGTGACATCTGATTATAGTTAAATGAGATACTCTAAACAGGACTCCTCACCAAGGACTTTTCAAATTCTTGGTACACAGCATCATTGGAAAAAAAAAAATGATGGTTTTAAGAGATTAAATTCATGAGCATTTTGTCAGGTAGTAAATGCATTTTAAATATTTTGAATTTTAAATTAAACAAAATTATAAGAATAATTTAAAGCACAATTTTAATCAATATTAACATAAGAAATAATAAAGATCTCTTTTATTATCTGAATTTTCATGAGATGAATATTTGTTATAATGGCAATGCTACTTTTAATAAAATCTCATCGTCAAAATAAAAAAATCTGCTGTAACATATTCCTACACCTGTTCTTGAATAAATGTGTGAGTCCAAGGAAGCAGATGTAGAGTCCACTTCAGTCACATTTTAACTCTGAATCAGATTACATTGAGTAAAAATGCTATGCATTATATATAACAAAAATAATCCTTACTATGAAAATAAGTGAGTCTCACAAACCTATAAAAGTGTTGTGTTCAAAAAAGAGTTGCAACAAATAATAGCAAGTTGAAATATATAAACACATAAATATTTAAGCACCTGAAGCATGCTTAAGTTTTTTAAGCAAGAGAAACTTTGGAAGATGAGCCAAGAAGTTTTTGGTTATCAAGCATTCAAATATTAGCTAGCAATGTTTTCTGATATAAATTGTGAAGTTGAGGTTATGCTAAAACTTTATGTGTATGTAAATCACTCTGAAAAGAAAAAAATCTACTAGGAAATATTGAAGAGTGTCTACTCTATGACTATGAATTTTTAAAGCCTCTGCAATTATAAGTTGTTAAGGAATATTTAAATATCTATTTATGAAAATTTATTAAATCAAAAACAAAGAATAAAAGACACAGCTCATTTTATATAAGATGATGCTATTGGATTGCATTCTAGTGTTGCTCTATTAAGAAAATAATTTATTGGTAGTCATTTTACCTCTCAACATTATTTTATTATATAAATCTTTGGTCCAACAATTTATCCCAATTTTTATGGAATATGATGGTGTATTCGTGCAGATAGCATTATTTTGATAAATGATTAACAGAGAATTTTGACTCATCGATTTATTGCTAAAACTTAAAAATATTTTAATAACCAATAAAAGAATTATGAAAGAAAAGTATTCCTAAATTTTTTCCTTATTCCAGGTTTAAATGTAGTGATTGTACAATAAAAATATCTTAAAGTAAAACAGATGACGAATATATTAAATAAGAGCATTACTTAGTGAAGAACTTATTTCTAAATTTTCATTCAGTTCAATGTTCATAATTTAGAAAAGAATGAAGAGCAACTGAACTAAACTGAATTTTTACAAAGCTTTAAATCATAAAGAAACAGTTATTGTATCTGAGCATAAACTTCATATGAACAGAAGCAGTACATTGAACCATATACTGAAAAGAATCAGCCGGGTAAACAAGGGCGATCTTCATCTTGGATTCAGACAGACCAGATTTCAAAACCTGGCTCTGCTATGTACTATGGATAGAGGATAGCAATTAAGTCAATTATAATTTCTACTTACAGCATAACAGTTAAGACCACAAACTCCAAGCTATCTTCAAGGGAAAACATTAATCCCAAGATCAGTAGCATGGGGACCATATATCCTCTAAGGCATTTTAGAGAAACTGAAAGAATCTATGTGAAAGCAAAAATACATGAAGGGGCACGAACAGCATTAGGGACCTGAAAACATCAACAAGAGTTTTCCCAGGCAAAGAAGCACTTGCCCTGAGTAGGAAATTACAAAGTATGTCTCGCACATGGCAGATTACAACACAGACAACACCAGATCAGATGAGAGGAGCTTGGGACGTGAATAAGACCAGTGGTTGCTATCTTGGGAAGACACTTCTTTTGGAAAAAGATAGAAGGAGCATCTCTTTAAGGTGACTATTGCTATTAAAGGTAGTAGTAGGTAGAGACAAGAAGAAAGGCTGGTGATAAGGGGAATGCTGAAACCAGACATTAAGAAAGAATCAGAGGCCAAACAACCAGCTGACTGCCATGGCCTTGGAAGGGCTGTGAAAGCCCAAAGGTGAGAACATCAAGTTATTAGCAGATGCCAAACCGTCCCTAAACTTGTTCAGGAATCACCAGTGACAGAGCAGAAAATTTATACTGAAGATACGATCTTTGAAACTTCAACATTTCCACCTCATTGTTTATATTTAAACAGTGGAACCCTAAAAATGAGCACGTGTACCCTCTCCAACAACAAATGAAAACTCTGCTCACAGAAAAAAATCTATAATAAAAAAAGTTTCATGAACAATAGTATGACAGTAAGAGGGTCGTGAAGGGAACTATGTCATCTGAGAGAAAAATCAGCTAAAGGTTCACATCATACATCCGTTCAGGCTGAGGATAGTTTGAAATTACATGATTATCATAAACAAACGGGCAGGAACTCCAGAATCATTACAAAAAGTGAATTTACCTCCAAACTTGAGTTTGATTTGACTAGGTTAGATTTTTCTGAATTGCAAGGTCCAGAGAATAATACTATGTCAAACAAAGAAAAGCAACCCAAGTGGAGACCTGTCTGCTCCACCTCGATAATTTTTCTTCTAAATGAACTGGTAAAACCAGCTGCAGTGCTATCAGAGGGTGAAACAGTGGTCAAAAATAATGATCTAAATAAATTGATGACTGCTAATTCTACTACTAAGTCCCTTTCCTATACAAGAGAGTTATCTTGGACATCAGTGCACCAATATGTAACGTTGATGACAGACAATATTAACAGAACTTCTACCAACCCCTAAAAATGTTACTTCCATTTATTTCATCAGTAAATTCTAAAACTGTTAGTACATCATCCTCTGAAATTTTATCTTTAGAGCCTTCCTATAACAAAGAGACAGACATTGGTCATTATACCAGAACGTCCAAAATATCACAAAACTGTGACCTTGAACAAAATGAAATCTCAAGAAAGAATAGGAAAAGTCTTTTCTTTTGAAAAGAAATCCTGACAGCTCAAGAGCCACCAAAGATTGAGCATGCTCAGGAGTTTCTCAACCTGGCAGTTCCATCTGAAAGAGGAGACAGTGTAGAGTCACTGAAATTCAATCTAAACAGCAGTCACAGGGCAATTTTTAAGCACTTTCTCAAACCACCATTGAATAAAACTAGAAATCATCTCCAAGAAGAATTCCTCAAACCAAGCAACTACATGGAAATTAAATAATCTGTTCCTGTATGATCTTCAACAATGAATTTCAACATTAAAAATTTCTTAAAATGAATGAAAACAACACAAGTTTCAAAATCTCTAAGTACAGTTTTGACTTAAGACCTACATTAAAAAGACTAAAAGATAACATATTGACAACCTAACTTCACATGTCAGGGAACTAGAAAAAATGAACAAATCAAACCAAAAGCTAGTAGAAGAAAATAAATAATGAAGATGAGAGCAGAATTAAATGAAACTGAAACAACAACAACAAAAAAATACAAATGATCAAGGAAACAAAAATTTGATTTTTGAAAAGATTAACAAAATTGATAGACCATTGACTAGATTAATTAAGAAACGAGAGAAGATTCAAATTAGTACATTCAGAAATGAAAATGGAGATATTACAACTGATGCCACTGAAATACAAAACCTCAACCAAAATTATCATGAACATCTCTGTGCAAACAAACTAGATAACCTAGAGAAAATGGATAAATTCTTGAAACTATACACTCCCCCAACTTTGAATCTGAAAGAAAAACTCTGAACAGACTAATAATTTGTAGTAAGACTGAATCAGTAATTAAAAGTCTCACTCCTTCCCCTCTGAAAAATTCTCAGACTTTACAGATTCATAGCTGATTTCTGCAAGCTGTTTTTTTCTTTCAGAAAAAAATGGGTGCTGATTTTATTGAAACATTCCATAATATTGAAAAGGAAGTAATTCTCCCTATCTTATTCAATGAAGCCAGTATCACCCTGATACCAAAGCCAGGAAAATATACAACAACAGCAAAAAGACCAGTATATCTGATGAACATAGATGCAAAAACCCTCAACAAATATACTAGCAAGTGTAATTTAACAACACATAAAAAATAATACACCACAATCAAGTGGGTTTCATCCCAGGCATGCAAGGGTGGTTCAACATATACAAGTCAATGAACATGATCCACCACATAAACAGAATTTTTTTTTTTTAATCATACGATTGTTGCAATAGACACAGAAAAAGTATTTAATAAAAATCCAGTATCCCTTCATGGTAAAAACCCTCAGCAAAATAAGTATAGAATTAACATTCCTCAAAACAGTAAAAGCCATACACAATAAGCACACAGCCAATATCATTCTGAATGGAAAAAAGTTGAATGCATTCACCCTCAGAAATGAAGAAAGGCAAGGATGCCTATTTTCACCAATCCTATTCATAGTTCTGGGAGTCCCAGACAGAACAATCAAGTAAGAGAAAGAAATAAAGGGTATTCAAATTTGAAAAGAAGAAATGAAGCTAGTCCTATATGCCAACGATATTGTCTTATACATAGAAAATCCTAAAGACTCTTGCAAAAGACTCCTCAGCTTGATAAATGAATTCAGTAAAGTCCCAGGATATAAAATAACACAGACAAATCAGTAACACTGCTATATACCAATAGTGAACAAGCTTAGAATCAAGCTGAGAAATCAAAGTGAAACCCTGCCCCCCCAAAAAAAATTTATAGAAAAAGCTAAATATTTTTGTATTCAGTATACTAAAAATGTAGCCTTGTCAATGGATTGTCTTCCTGTTTTTGCACTTATTAAATTCTAGGATTGTATTAAGTACACATTGTTTTAACACATACATATAAAATATTGTTTTGCTTTTATTTTACTTTAATCACTATATTTTAGCATTAAGCTTTGTTAAGTTTCTATACAATAGAGTGGTAAGCAAGAGAGCATTCAATTCTTGTGGTTTAATTTCAACATGTAAGATTTTTAAAAATCTTTCTATCTCAATTTGTATTTTTTAAATAAAAATTGTAAACTTAAGCTAAATAAGCATTTTTAGTATTTTAACAAACAATGAATAACTGCTGATTTGGCAAATGAAAAAAATATTTTATAAAATGGATGACATCATATTCATTCATATTATTTTATTTTTCAGGTCGCTCAGAAAACATCTATTTATCTAAAATAAATACATAATACAAGAAAACAAACAAAACTGACAGAATTGCAAGCATCTTTAGAATTCCCACTGTTGTCACCTGGTCATACTAACTGTCAACCCTTGAACTTTGCCCTTGTGAATAAGCTCATTTCCTCCGGTTCCTATGATTTCTACCAGTGCATACAGCCCTGAGACTGGAGGCTATTATAATACATTTGTTTTTAATTACAGAATAAATGGTCTATCAATTTGACCTTTTATATCAGTATGTCTGTTACAGATCTTTTATTTATTTATTTATTTATTTTGAGTCGGAGTCTCACTCGGTCGCCCAGACTGGAGTGCAGTGGCCGCTCCCGGCCACCGCAGCCTCGACCTGCTGGGCTCTGGCGATCCTTCCGCCTCAGCCTTCCGAGTAACCGGAATTACAGGCATGCGCTACCACGCCCGGCTGATTTTTTATTTATTGTAGAGATGAGGTCTCGTTGCCCAGGTGGGTCTCGAACCCGCGGGCTCAGGCAATCCACTCACCTCAGCCTCCCAAAGGCGTGGGATCACAGGCTGAGCCACCGAGCCCGGCTTGTTACAGATTTTTTAATCAGGGAAGTTGGAGAGTGTGCTTATGTGTTCTGGAGATCAAAAATACTATCAAAAATACTGTGTATTGAAACAAAGTAGAATATTTTGCTTCCTTACAGAATTTAAAGAGAGCAGAAAGCCTCAATATTTACTTAGAGAAAAAAAAAATATATATGTATATATATATATATATATACATATTATTTTTTTTTTTTGGTCTAGAGAAATAAGTTTAGTACCTAAGTTAGGATTTTACTCTTTTTTGTAATCTAATTTTATTAAATATATTTATTTGGAGAGAGAGAGCAAACATTATGCTGAATTTTCCTGTCCTGGTAAGAAGGTAGACACAAAATCACTGCTAAGTGTTCAAAAGGCATAATAGTTCCAGTAATAGCATCATTTTAATTCTATAAAATTAAACATACTTTGAGATTGCAGTTGATTTTCCTTTTTCCAGAAATGTCCAAATATCATCAAATTTCATATTCTAATTTACTTTTTTATAACAGTCAATATGTGACACTTCTGAGGGTGTCCTACGTCCCAGATGCTATTTTAAGCACATTGACTATATTAATTTAATTTACACAATTATCTATGAGAAAAGTAATATTAAAATTACTATTTTGCAAATTTAAAATGAGCAAAATAATTATAAATGATGGTGGCGTTGAGATTTGAAATCTAGCAGACTACTTCCGTTTCTTTTCTTTTCTTTTTGAAACAGAATCTCACTCTACACCACAGACTGGGGTGCAGTGACGTGATCCCAGCTCACTGCAGTGACAATTTCCTGGACTCAAGTGATTCTCCCAACTCAGCCTCCTTAGTAGTTAGAACTATAGGCATGTGACACAACGCCCAACTATTTCTTTCAGTTTCTTTTTGTGTGTTTATCATTAACCATATGGATTCTCTGTTACAATTACTGTTATTCTTGGTCAAAATACAGATAAATAAACATACTTTTTTTTTAAGTTTCCAATTATTCTTAAGGCCTAGACAGTGAACAGTTTTCCCCCCACTGAACTTTCGGGAACAGCTTGTTATTAGTCATTTTATGTTTAAATTCACTCAGATGGTTATTCTTTATTTTCTATGTAAGTAATAAAGTAAGATTAAAAAGTGGTTCAGATACTGATTTTACACCTTAAAAAATGTATGAACTACAGATGTAGAGGAAATGAATGTTATAAACAAATGATAAGATAGATTTAGGCTGAGTGAAGTAGCTGAAACCTGTAATACCAGCACTTTGGGAGACCAAGGCAGGAGAATTGCTTGAGTCCAGGATTTCAAGACTAATATGGGCAACATAGCAAGACCTCATCTCTATTTATTAAAAAAATTTTTTTAAAGATAGATTTAGCTCATGGGCTGAGTTTGTCCACCCAAGTTAGACTAATGAATAATGGACGAGTGATAAATGCAGGTAATTAATTTTAATATTCCTTAATAACATGTTTACACAAAGTTACAGAAAAGCATGAACAGTTAATCTGAAGATCTTTACTATTAATTTTGTTATACCAACTGATTGTTGTGTAGATGTGTTTTATTTATTCATTAAATTACCTACTCAGACATTTATTATTGTGTCTTTTGCATTTCATATGTGTTTTATTTTTGAATACTGTAAAACTGGTAATCATAATATGTTCTATATTCTTATTTAGACTACTTACCCAAATAACTGAACAGCATATGTTTAAGAATATGATACTTTTATATCTTTGTGTGTACACTGGAGAGGCGGGGAGAAGTGTAAAACATCATTGTAATTAGAATTACTAGATGACTAGATTAAAAATTGACATGACAAAATACATAATAAATAGATGCTGCAAGACAATTCACTCCACAGTAAAGGGAAATAAGTTTAATAATAGTTTCTTTCTTTTTTTTTTTTTTTTTTGAGTTGGAATCTCACTCTGTCGCCCAGACTGGAGTGCAGTGACCACTCCCGGTCACCGTAGCCTCGACCTGCTGGACTCCGGCGATCCTTCCGCCTCAACCTTCCGAGTAGCCGGAACTACAGACACGCGCTACCATGCCCGGCTGATTTTTTGATTTATTGTAGAGATGAGGTCTCACTGCCCAGGCGGGTCTCGAACCCTAGGGCTCAGGCAATCCACTCACCTCAGCCTCCCAAAGGCGCGGGATTACAGGCTGAGCCACCGAGCCCGGCTAATAATAGTTTCTTATGAATAGCTCATAGCTCACGATGATTTACTTTACCTTTGGCATTTTTTGTAATTTACTAGGATTCACTACTTTTTGCCCTTTTGTCTTTCCTATCTTTTTTTCCCTTTCCCATTTCTTTAAACTCTCACAACATCCAACTATAATTTCTTATCTCATTCTTGCCTTCATAGTCACCTCTGGGTTTCTATCCTCCATTCCTGTCTGCAGGTAAAATACTCTTGCATCTTGTTCCTACCCTAATTTAACTTTAAAATTTAGACATATTGATACTTACAGGTAAAGTTTTGTCCTTTGTAGAATGGAAATTATAAACATTTTGTTTACTTCAATTGCTAAAATATATCAATAATTACATAAAGGGTGCACCTTGGATTCAGAAGTTTATTATACAATGTAATCAATTTTTTTTTCTAAGGCCAAATCCTTTTTTAATATCTTTCAACTAACTTAATCATATTGAATTTAGAAATGAAAAATAGCATACTATATATATATATTGATCTATCAGTGCTCAGTATAGTTACATTTTTTAACATCCATACTCGCCTTTGAATGTCACACCATGACTAATTTTCGCATCAGACTCTAATCTGGGCAGTGACTCATGGAGACAATAAGAGAGGAGTCAAGGAACTGATTTTGATCAGTTGGTGGTTAAAAACCCTGAGATGGTATTTATATATTCTTTCACTCCCACCTACCAACACCAAAGCAAAGGAAAATGACATTATCTCTCTCTTTGACATAAATTTTTCACAGATTTCTTCATTCTATTCAATTCAACACTAAGTTGGTTATAGGATAAATTTTAGAAAGAGAAGCTTCTGTTATTCAAATTGTTCCAGTTAAAAGGCTCAAAATGTTTTGGAACTGGAAGTGACCTTAGAGATGTCATCCTTTCTACTCCTTTTACCAATGAGAAACGAAAATATAGAAGCTGACTGTTTTGCCTACAGTCATACTGCTTATTAATAAAAGAGCTGAGACTTGAACCTGTCTTCCAAATGCTTATTAAAAAAATAAAATAAAGCAGTGAGGAGTTCTTAAAACACTCTATGTGTTTTTGGATATGTCTACTTTCTGCAGTAAAGATGCTGAGGAAAGTCATTCACTCACACTTAGTTGGATGACGTTAGCAAATACCCATCCAACTTTTCAAAAATAAAGAAACCAGTTGCTCTCAAATAGCCCAGTAAGTGGTAATGGGGAGGGAGTGACAGTTCTTAGAGACTAACCAACATTTCCTAACCTGAACAGTCTTACTTTTTTCTCCTCCCTTTTCTGCACTTATGTGATTTTATGACCGTGGATGAAATAGATCAGAGAGTAAAATGGTTAGTTAAAAATATGTGTTCTCATAGCCATAAAAAAGAATGAAATTATATCCTTTTCAGCACCATGAATGGAGCTAGAGATCCTCATCCTAAGTACCTAACTCAGAAACTGAAAACCAAGCACCGTATGTGAGAGCTAAATGGCTACAAAGATGAAACTAATAGAGACCGAGGATACCAATAAGGGAAATTCAGAAATTACCTATTGGGTGCAATGTTTGCTTTTCTCAGCAATGGGCCACCTGAGACCCAAACTCCACGACTATGAAATATATCCATGTTACAAACATGCTCGTGTACCTCCTAAATCTAAAATAAACACGTAAAATTTATATATCCTATTTTTTTTTTTTTTTTTTTTTTTGAGTTGGAGTCTCACTGGGTCACCCAGACTGGAGTGCAGTGGCCATTCCCGGCCACCACATCCTCGCCTGCTGGGCTCCGGCGATCCTTCCGCCTCAGCCTTCCAAGTAGCCGGAATTACAGGCATGCGCTACCACGCCCGGCTGATTTTTTGATTTATTGTAGAGGTGAGGTCTCGCTGCCCAGGCGGGTCTCAAACCCGTGGGCTCAGGCAATCCACTCACCTCAGCCTCCCAAAGGCGCGGGATTACAGGCTGAGCCACCGAGCCCAGTTTATATATCCTAATTTTTGGAACGATTCTCCACAAATATGCAAATACAATCAGTAAGGCTGAATAGTAGGATCATATGTAAATAAGAGTAGTCTTTACAAGGTATCTAGAATGTTTTATTTTTCTCACCTTTTTAGAATACCTATGACTTTTTCTTTTTGAGCATTTAAAATGTTTTTAAAGATATTTTAAACTTTATTATTTTATAAAACTATGTTTTTCTTAGGTATATTGAGAAAAAAAGACTTCAAAATTTCTTCAGAGTTCAACAGCTTTTCTACTAAAATATCAAGAGTGCTAATATATTTATGCCATTAAGATACTCTGCATTTAAAGTAAATGTTAGATGCTAACTTCAAATTATCATTCTCTTAACATATGTGAAACAGAATTGGACAAAGGGAAAATTCCATTATAAGACAGTTCTTGATTAATACACGTAAAGTCATAAAAAATGCATCTTCATTCTTATTATGCATGGAAGTTATGCTTTCTATGAAACAAATTATTTTGTAAAATTTTTAAAAAATTATGAAGTGTGCTCAGAGACATATTTGAAAATATGACAGTAAAATGAAATATATTTAATGAAGCATATTGTGAATGTTTAACTGAAAACCATACCAGCTTTATTTTTGTTGGAGTCAATATCTGTCTGATGTTTTGGTATTAATTCCCAATAAAGCTGGCATTCTAAAGAAAAGAAGAATGCTAAAGACTCTTAGAAGCATCTCTGATGATACACATATTAGTCCACTGACTCTGAGATAGATTAGTAATATTTTATCTTTTAATCTATTTAGTTTACATATTTGCCTACTATAAATTATTTTTCCTTACTTGATGCACTAATTCTTAAATAAGCTGATAGAAAAAAATAACCCGACTAATTTTAATGAGCATTTCCTATTTCTTACCACAAAGTCTATAGTCTAGTGATAATTGGTTGTTTTGGTCAATCTAAGGAAATGTATGTGCTCAAATTTAATCATGAAAACAAAGAATCATAATCCTGAAAATAATAGTGCAGGGGTGATTGTGAAATTAAAACACAACTGAAGATTGACTGGTAGCCATTTATTTTAATGAACATTATGTTATTTTAATGCTCAGTTCTTAATTATTGCTTTTTTGCAAACAATTTGATTTTTACTTTACTTAAAAGAGAAGAAAATTACTTATAAAATTGTATTATTCAAGTGAGGGGTTAAAATGTCAGTTTTACTTTATCAATAAAGTTATTTTCACAGTCGAGAGAAAGAGAGGAAGGAAAGAAGGAAGGAAGGAAGGAAGGAAGGAAGGAAGGAAGGAAGGAAGGAAGGAAGGAAGGAAGAAATAGGGAGGTACCTGGAGTTCGAGTGTTTGTAAATCATCACCTTCCAGTCCTCTGTCCCAATTTCTTGCTTATAAACTCTTGTGTGTTGTGATATTTTCGGGGGACAGATGGATTCATTGCCAGCTCCATCTCTTACTACTCCATGATCTTTCCAGGTTGTCTAACTTTTGTCTATCTCATTTACCGACTATACACAGTTAGGTAATACTAGTACATGTTCTATGGCTATGCTGTGAAAGTTAAATGAAAAAACACAATGAAATAATTACTATAGAGTTTTGAATCCATTAATAAATGCTAACTAGTAACAATAGACTCAGTAGCAGAAAATAAGCAATTAATTAAGCAAATGATATAAAATGGTAATATTATTCATAAATATATGTGATAAAGTCATTTTAAA
Organism: Cephalopachus bancanus; assembly: GCA_027257055.1. Taxonomy (NCBI): domain Eukaryota; kingdom Metazoa; phylum Chordata; class Mammalia; order Primates; family Tarsiidae; genus Cephalopachus; species Cephalopachus bancanus. The sequence continues at coordinate 724,841 of JAPVLO010000074.1, forward strand.
AAAAAATATTAATAGAAATCCACATTTTTCCATGGCCTAAAATGAATCATTGTTATTATTTTTTAAATACAATCATTTAACTTTGACTAGGAAACTGTACTTGACTTTGTTTTCCTTTTTTTCAATATACTCCTCTGAGAATTTGGTGAGAAATATGGTTATAAATGTTTTCACTAGAAAACTGGAAATTTGTACTTCGTCTACGGATCAAATAGAGGCATACCAGTATAAGGTGAAACACTGATTTAACTTGATTTAACAATGAATTTAAATAAAAATTTAAGTAAAGAATTAAAAATAAAAATCAAACTATATAAAATCTTACAATAGTCAATAACTGTGACCTTTTTTCCTTATGCATATACACTAAATCTAAATTACATATACATTAAATTAAAGATTTTTTTTCCTTTGAATTCTTTGTAACAAAATGATGGAAGAGATTAGAGAAAGAAAACAAACAAACAAACAAACAAACAAACAGCAAGCTTCAGCCTAAGTAGAAACAAATAAAATCCAAAGGCTTACAATAATATAGCAAGCAACCTGGGCTTTGTAATTTCACTCTTTTAGTCATTTTTACCTTCTGGATCTTCAATTGTTATTATTAATTATGTGAAAATAAAGAAATAAGTTCTTCTAACAACTTGATAGTGAAGGAAACTGGAGGAATTCTTTCTTGTTCTTTTTTTAGTTGTGACATTTAGGAGTAGAGGGCTACTATAAAAGTATCAGAATGCAACATAGTAATATTAAAAAGGAAAGAAAAAAAATGAAGCACTTGTGCCCTCCTGGGCATATTCTTAAAAGCCAAAGTAGAGTAAGAGGAGTCAGAACATTTTGGTCTGAGAAGCCGTCTTGAAAATTAATACTGAAAAGACGTATGCAGATTCCAAACATCTGCTAGTAGTGACTATCTTCACCTCTGGGCTGTCAGCACAGAGGCGGGTTTTCTCACTGGGAGCCAGGGCTGCACAAGGCCTACAAAGACTAGAATGGCTTGAAATTCCATTAGAAACCTGAGCACATATTCAGAGACAAATTCACTGCTTGGAATAAAAATCAAAGGAGATTCTCTCTCTCTCTCTCTCTCTCTCTCTCTCTCTCTCTCTCTCTCTCTCTCTCCCTCTCTCACATACGCAAGCACACACAGACCCATCAATGCCTATAAGATATCCTTGAGCAGTCATGAAAAATGCACAAAATCATTGATTATTACAACTTGATAGAACATTAAAGGTCAACTGCTCATGAGACTTTCTAATTTTAGGGAGGAGAATATTGGAGATCAAGGAAGCTAAATGAATGGCCTGTGATTATAATAAGCAAACTTATAAGTGGTAGGTTCAGATATGAGACATGTTTTCCTTACCCCCTTCATTGATCTTTACATTATATGTTTACAATCAATTAATCAAGATGATGAATATATCCTTAAGCATGGGCCTCAACGATATCAGGCACCAGTCTACATACTGAGATGCATTATATAATTTTATTCTTCAGTGCTACTCAACACTGATTTTATTAAATGAGGAATTTGAGTATCCAGCTTGTTGCAGTCAGATCAAAAATTTAAAAATCCCCTGATTCTAATGACATATACTCTACCGGTCTTTGCTCTGTTGATAACTCTCCTCCCATGAATATAATCTTCTGTTTTATTTTTTTCACTTTTTCCTGTGTGTTTTCCAAAGCAATTTTCATAGCTGAGCATAAAGCAGGCTCTCAGGGGCTTCTTGTTGATTGAGTGATGATGGAGATTGTGGTACTGATGATATTAGTGACTTGGTAGTCACCCAAATTCCTAAGTGAAGGAAGTGAAAAAATATACCCTGAAAATATTGATTTCTCATTACATGTCGAATTCTGCATAAAGGCGTCTAACAAGATACTGAAAATGTGCATGGAATATCTATCAATTAATCACTCAGATTTAGAACAGAAACTCATTGGCTTCTGAAAGCAGTAAACCTTTGAAGAGTAAAATTGACCCTTGGGTGTATTAATACTCTGAAATGCACAAACAATGAAAAGAAATTGTTTTCTGAATTAACTTTGCTGTTAGTCTCCCTATTTTATAGATTTACTTATTGATTAACTTTGCTATTAGTCTCCCTATTTTATAGATTTACTTATTGATTTAAATATATATATATTTACTTTCTTAATTACTTATAAAGGAATAGTTAAAATCAAATGTAACCATAGAAGTTGAGCAACAACCCTATGGATACACACAGGATGGGATTATGAATTGACAAAATGGAAGTCACTTAACAATGACAGGTAGGAGTACTTCCTTCCATTTTAGTCACTGCTGCTGAAATAAAAGGTATGACATAAAATTAATTTAAGGAGTATTTAAAAGTCTTTATGCAATATTCCTTTAACATCAAACAGCTTGATGAAAAGGACAGAAGAACCACATTGGCAAATAATATTGGGTGTACAGTAATAGATAAAAAAGAGGGATATTGAAAGGAAGACTTAGAGCCTAATGACAGAAAAGACTAACACAAGGAATAAGCCCCAGACACTTCGTGAGCCAAACAATTATGAAACCCCTTATTTTAATAAAGCACTTCCACTTAATTACTTCTGACAGAGTCTTGAAATGCAATATTTAAATGCAGTCTTTCACCTTTGCATTTTACCTCATATTAGAGAAAGCACTTGGACACAAACGAGGTGCTAATTGTTAAAATATCTTGTTTCATATGTTCCTGGTTTAGAGTTTCCTTGGCAATATGTGTCTTTTCAAATTAAAATGGCTGACTGCCAATTTCACTTTAAGAAATTTTTTGACACTACTGAAAGAAATTATATACAGCCTGGCTCTTAAATCATGATTGTACCAGCTTCCCATTCCATGACCTCAAAAGAACACATACAGTAATTGATAAAATCAGCCAAGTTGCTTGATTCCTCTTTAATTGTCAATATAATACAACTCTTTCATTAAAATAAGCATATATCTAGGATCTTCAGGCAGAAAGTATGCAACCAGAGTTACTTTGGAGGTTGGCTTAGGACTCTCAGATTCCTCTTGAAGCCCTGGTGTTTTGTATTTTAGTGTCTAATATCCAGGATCCTATATTTTGTTAATCATTGTACAGCCTTAAATATGCAATTTAGCTTCTGTAATTCAACAGGATAGAGAATTATTTGATCCACACTTTTTCCAGTTAGTATCATTTATTTATTTACTTGAGTTAGTCTCACTTCGTCACCCAAGTCGAAATGCAGTGGCATGCTCATGGCCACCACAGCCTCCACATGCTGACATGCTGGGCTCAGGCTACCTTTCCATCTCAACTTTCCAAGCAGCCAGAAGCACAGGTGCACACCGCCACACCTGGTTTTTTTTTTTTTTTTTTTTTAGAGAGCCGAGGTCTCTGTTAGTTGTCCAGTCTGGTTTCTAACTCCTGGGCTCAGGCAGTCCTCTCACCTCTGCTTCCCAACGTGCTGGGATTACAGGCTTGAGCCACCCTGTCCAGTCCAGTTATTTAAATATAGAAAGTGCTTTCTCTAGCAAGGTTATAACTTGCTGTGTGTTCCTCGCACATGTTCAGGTGTGCTGGCTGGGATTTTAAATTAGTTCCCGTGGAGTAACCACCATTTTGAAGGCAGCAAGAGATAGCCAATACATTTCACATTCCTCAAACTTGTTCTCAAATCTCCAACTCTCTCAACTTAGTGAGCACATAGTATGAATTACTGGAGAAAGTGAGGGATAATTTAATCTTTTACCCACATTCATATTGAGGTCAAGAAATTCATATTCTTTGTTCCTCAACTTACTCACATTATACAGTGTTGTGGTAAATGTTTCGAAATCAGTTTTTAAAAGTGTATGAGTGTGCATACACACACATATATTGATATTTATGTACCTATAGTATATACTTGTGCATATATACTTTTTATACTTATATGTATATATAAATAAATACATACAGATATGTCCTAATTTATAGCAGCTGTCCATTTCCATGATATCAATACCTATGCAATAGCTTGGTTTTAAGCTATTGACATTATTTGGAAATTGACATGTTTTGGAGACTTGCTCGGCTAATATTCCATGCTTCTTTGCTCTATAGGTTACTACATCGCTAAGCCATGAAGTAAATATGTCATACTCCCACATAGGTTCTGTTTACTTATTCAGTCTCCATCGCTTTATAACACAACATTGAACCATAGTTGAAAATATTTTATACAGATTGCAAGATGATTAGTATTTTCCATGATAGTATCAAAGGCTCAGATCCAGGCAATCAATTATCTTTATGCTATTAGTCATGACCTTCTCCTTTGAAATGATTGCCTGTCATCTGTCATTTCATTAAGTATTGAACTTTGTTGCTGAATAGCAAGACAATTTACGTTAGTGATTTTACCAAAAAAACATTTTAAATTCCTTTATGAGAAATGCAATTGCTTAAATTCAACGTTCTTTTAAATTCCAGATTTAAAAAAAGTGACTACACGCATGTGAAGCACACAGCCATCAGAGATAGCAAAGTCATTAGTGTACAGTCATACAACCCCTTAAAAGGTTATTCACAGCTCAAACCCTACATTATCACTGTATGTATCCGTTGCAAACTTTGCCCATAAAAAATGAGGATGTGTATGTAATGACTAAGTCAGAGGTTTGTTAAAAATTTAATGAAGGCATAAAATGTTGCCATTTACACCTGTTAATAAACTGCTCCAGATTGACTTTTCTGTCTTCTGAATGTGAGTTTGTTGTGTAACAGGTTTTTCTGTATCATCCTTGATCTGGTCACTGTATTTTCATTTCCTAAGCAATTTCATAATCTAGATTAAGTCCTTAACTTGGAGCACACAAGGGCATATTCTTTTTTTTTTTTTTTTTTTTTTTTTAGTTGGAGTCTCACTCTGTCGCCCAGACTGGAGTGCAGTGGCCGCTCCCGGCCACCACAGCCTCGCCTGCTGGGCTCCAGCGATCCTTCCACTTCAGCCTTCCGAGTGGCCGGAATTTACAGGCGCGCGCTACCAAGCCCGGCTAATTTTTTTATTTTATTTTATTTTAGAGATGAGGTCTCGCCTGCCCAGGCGGGTCTTGAACCCGCGGGCTCAGGCAATCCACTCACCTCAGCCTACCAAAGACGAGGGATTACAGGCTGAGCCACCGAGCCCGGCTCAATGGCATATTCTTAACGCAATCATGGCAATGTGCAGAACAAATAGTATATATTGCGTTCAACTTTTCTTACTATTTCGCAATTTTCAAAATGGCATTATAGTTTATTCTCAAGAAAAGACAGAAACATTAACATCACCTTCTGGCAATGGACAGTATTTGTTGACCAGGGCTGACCCACAGCAAAGATTATTCCACGTAGGCGAGGTAGAATGTCTAAGCATTTATCCAAAGCAATAGCAGTTTAGATAGTGTTCATTGTGGAAATCCAATACAAAATACTGACTTCAAATAAGTGTTGAAAAACTGAGGCTAGAAACTCAAGTTAAGGAATACTTCTTAAGTCCAGGTAAAAAGGCCATATATAGAAAATAAACTGGTAAGAGAGTCAGGCTATTATTAGAAATAATTATTGAGGATGAATATGGTATAAGTAAATAAAAGAGTCAAACTCTGAAAATATGTTAGAGTTAGTTATGTATTAGTCCAGAAACCCAGAATGTGGATCAGTTGAAACCAAAAATCTCAAACTATAACATATGGATTTCAACTAAGAATTTGCAATCAAGTTCAGACAATGAGGACTTCAGTATTAGAATGTAAGTTTTTGGGAGAATGAATGAAAAATGGTGAAGCCAACACAAAATCCTGACGTCAGCACTAGAACACTGAATCTAACAGCGAGTCAACAGAAAGTACAACCAATTATTTGAAGAAACCTACAAGTGAAGGCTAAACTTGAGCTGTAGAAATTCCCAGAGATGCTTAAATATCCCTTGCCTGAAAGCTAAATTGGTCTTGTATTAGGGAGCTAGCTGAGTGTAAAAATATGTCAACTATGGGCCTAGTAGTAGTTGCCAACAAAGGCTGGGGAAATGAGAAAAGGTATTGATCTAATTGTACTAAATTTTGCTAGTAGTGATTGTTGAATATTGTACTTTTTATACTGCATATTTGACAGTTTGCAAACTTCAAATCATTAATACACTAGAAACCAGCTATTTTTCTCTAGCTTTAACTTCAAAATCCAAGTTCCTGGAACTGTGACAGACTGTATCCTTTGGCGTCACAAGCCAAGTTACTAAAAATACAGATTGTTGGGTGTCAATAGACTCCTACAGTATTGTCCAGGAATCTATATATTTTTAAAGATTTCTAGGTGATTCTGATGTCTATTCGGGTATGAAAGCTACTGTAGAGAATTACAGCGTTATTTAGAAAAATACTTGATATGGAAGTATTTAGACTGAAAGACTAAAAGGATGAAAATGAGTCAGTATCTGAGAAATAAGGAATGCATTTCTGAAAAATGAAACATCTGATTTCAGAAAATGACCTGTAGCCAAGAAGAAAAAAGCAGGCAGTATAAAAAGAGAGAGAGAAAAAAGTCAAGAGATTTTAAAACCAGAGCACCATTTGATTTATACTCACCTAAGGAGATGGAAAATGATTTCACTTTTTCAAGTAAAAGTAATCAGTCCACAGCTTTCTGGAACCCTGGTATCTGTCTGGGGATTGTAAACCATGTAATTACAAAAGCACAAATGAAAAATTATTGGAACATAAAAAAGGTAAAAGTGACAGCTACGATGTCGGGTCTGTGTTAAAAGACACTAATTGTAATCAGGGTTAAAAACAAAAGTCAGAAATAAAAAACAAAACCCCAAACTATTGTACATGTAGGCATCATTTCAAAAACTCTGGTACATGGAGAAGAATTCTTGAGTTAAATGACAGTGAAGTCAAATGTCTGTAGTAATGGGAGGTCTTCATTCAGTAAAAATAAATGGTTAGATAGGTGATGGTGGGAGGTATTCATAGTAACATGTGAATAATTTACAAGGGTCACACTCTATTGGAAACATAGATCATATTCTGAAAGTATACAGAAAAGTGGTATTTTTAAAGAATAGCAGCCGGCTCGGTGGCTCAGCCTGTAATCCCATGCCTTTGGGAGGCTGAGGTGAGTGGATTGCCTGGGCCTGCGGGTTTGAGACCCACCTGGCAGGCGAGACCTCATCTCTACAATAAATAAAAAATGAGCCGGGTGTGGTAGCACGCACCTGTAATTCCAGCTACTCAGAAGGCTGAGGCAGAAGGATCGCCGGAGGCCAGTGGGTCGAGGCTGCGGTGGCCGGGAGTGGCCACTGCACTCCAGTCTGGATGACAGAGTGAGACTCCAACTCAAAAAAAAAAAAAAAAAAAACAACAGAAACTGTAATAGAATAGTCTCGTTTTTAATACTGTTCTCAATAGAGAAATAGAACTTTTAGCAGGTGGTGTTTGATAATAGAATTCACTATAGGAACCCTTAAATCTCTCCTGTTCTTCTAATAAAACCATTTGTACTTCTTTTTTTTTTACTTCCTTTAAGTATTTGACATAACCTGAGGTGATAAGTTCATGTTGAATCTCACAAAAATGCCTACAATTCACTTTTGTAAGTTTCAGATTTGATTTGAAAAGCTGCACAGGTGAGTCTAACATATTTTTTTCTACCACATTCCTCCCTAAGTCACTATCTCATTTAAAAAAAAGAAAAAAAAAACTATTCTTGGTAGACGTGCCATAAGACCAGACTAAATTTCATAACAAAAGCAGTGGAGAAGCATTTTGAATAGTCATTAAATAGAAGCTGAAATTTTTTAAATAATAGTTTGTATATTGTTTGGGAGAATTAATAACAATTGATGAAAAAAATATAACTTAGTACCAAGCTTTTAAGTAGCTTTTATAATTAGTAGTTGGCCAAAGTTTAACCCAATAAAATAATCTCAGCAGAGTCTCATGGTAAGAAATCTGAATCTACAACTTTGAAGAAGACATTGGCGGGAGAAAGAGTGTTTTTTAAGGAAGGGTGAGTCCGTTACAGTCAACTGCTTTCAGAAAAACATGAAAAGAAAATTCAGAAAATGTCTTTAGTGTCTTGATAACAAGAAGTGCCCACTTGATAGGGGTGCGTGAAATAGGGAATAAGAAAGTGAGTGAAGAAGAATCACGGTACTTATAGAATGCGTTGGTAGTTCACTTAACAGAACTTGGGAAAGAAAGATCTGAAGAAATTTTATGGTTGGATCATGTAGAGAAAATATATTTTTTAAAAAATCCTTGCCTATGCCTGTTTTTAGTATGCTATTCAATGAAAATGATAAATGCATTTCGAGTAACTTCATGTTTTGAAAGAATGTTGAGTCACCATTAGCTATAGACTGTCTCTATTCATTTCTTAATCTCTCAGTTTACACTTATGTTATGCATACTTCCTCCCCGCATTCATGCAGATTTTGTTGTTAAGGATAATGCAATGTTTGTAAGCTATTTTATGAAGGAGGCATCATGATTATTTTGTGGAGAAGTTCTGTAGAGACCTTGGGCAATGAGATGGACAACTTGGACCAGTGATAGCAGTGGGGATCTCACATCTGGGTTGGCCAGTGCTGTGTGAGGACACATCCAGTCCTCACAGGGGTGGAAGGACAGATTTTTGGGGAGCGAGGGCTACTGTCCTGAAAAGTCACACTTTAAAAACTTGAAAACCTAGTAACAAAGGAAAGAAAGATGCTGATTACATTTTTATTCCTCTGTTGAAAATGTTAGAATAGTTTTCTTAACATTTCCAGCAGTGCTTTAAAGTATATATTTCTGAAGGACAAAAGAACATCTTTTTTTTTTTTTTGACAAGTTGCTTCTTTGCTACGTATGCTGTCCCTATCTCCCCAGGGTTCAGCCCGCAGATTCTGCAGCTCTGGTTTCAAGGGGAAGCAAAGACGATATGACAGGAAATAAACCACACTTAAGTAATGTAATATAGCTGGACTCTCTTGCTCTAAGCCACAGAATTGGAGCAAATGACCTGCTAAAAAGGGAGAGATTGTTTTCAAGCAGCACTCCTCAGCATGAAGGGCAATGCTGTTCAAGAAAAGGATACAAAAACATTTCAGGCATCGTTTCCACCGTTTTCAAGAAAGAAACTTAATGTGCAATGTGAAAATGCTTGTATGAATGTAAATGTGACTTTGATAAAAAGTGCTATTTTGACATTCTCTGAGGGAATATGGTCTGAACCCATAGCTACCATAATTTTTAAACACTTTTTGATTTGATTAATTGTATCATTTATATGATGTATCTGAATTCATTATATAATCATTAAACAAAAATTTCCTTTGTCCATTACTAATATTTTTACTCTAAAATAACTGTATAATATCTTCAAGTTCAAAATAATTTAGGGTAAACTATACAGATGTTTCTATTTTATAAAATGCATGTTATAAAAAAACAGACGTCATTTCATTTTCTCCTTTTAAAATATGATATTGCTTTAAACTAAATAATCACAAGCATTATATCCTTTATCTACATATATAAAATATAATTAGAGCCGGGCTCGGTGGCTCAGCCTGTAATCCCGCGCCTTTGGGAGGCTGAGGTGAGTGGATTGCCTGAGCCCGCGGGTTCAAGACCCGCCTGGGCAGCGAGACCTCATCTCCACAATAATAAATCAAAAAATCAGCCGGGCGTGGTAGCGCACACCTGTAATTCCAGCTACTTGGAAGGCTGAGGCGGAAGGATCGCCGGAGCCCAGCAGGTCGAGGCTGCGGTGGCCGGGAGTAGCCACTGCACTCCAGTCTGGGCGACAGAGTGAGACTCCAACTCAAAAAAAAAAATAAATAAAAAATAAATAAAAAAAATAATTAGACATAAAGATAGAAAAGAAACAATGAACAAAGTTGTAGACAAATTCTATGTTCAATAAAGTTGTAATTAAAATATTTCTTTAGAATTAGTTCAAAATGTTTAACAGATATCTATATCTTCCATATCTATGTTATCTCATTAAATGATTATCTCATTTTGTTCATTTTTTAAAAGTCAGCAAATTAAAACTTTAGTTAAAATAAGAGAAAATAACCATTTTCTGTGTTACGGTTATATTAGAAGTACTTGTACCTTATTTGAAAGGTCAACTTCAGATTGTTGTTGTTTTTTTCCATCTCAAGCCTGGTGTTTATATTTAAACCATGGCATATAATTATTTTTCTGCAAGCAATGTTTATTTCCATTGCTTCTGTACAGTGGATTTTTCTGTCAGGCAGAGAGATGTCAAAAAAGAGAAAAGTACTTACAATAAATAACTTCATTCAGAGACAAAATATCTTAGGACAATTTAGATTTCATACTGCCATGCTCAATAAAAAAAATACTATCAATCCATGAAACACCAAATTCCATGAAATTTCATGAGGATCCTGAAAAATTACCTCTGAAAATATTTTTTAAAGCATGGAGAAAGCAACAGGCTACTACTGACTTTATTTTTAAGAACATTCATTATTGCTATGTTTCCTTCAAGGTCACATTTTTTAAATATTCTGTGGTGTCTTTAGAATGTTCATAATTTTACTGCATTATGAAGCATATACTTTTAATAATATATTTTGAGCTGTATTTTCTCTGTGTATAATAATATAAATTATTTTATTTAAATTGGAGTGTATTTATACTTAGCAAAATCAACTTTCCTTAATTTTGTTTAAAGTATTAGTTTGGTTTTATTTACAAGAGTTATATCTCCTGCCAATTACACTTAAGAGGTTTAACTGTCATTAATATTTAAAGAAGATTACATTAGCTTATGTATATTCTTTACAAATAAAATAGAAAATGCATTTATAAATTCAGGGTGTTTATCAAGAATTTGTTTTGAAAGATAAAATGAATCAAGATTTTATATTATCAACCAAATCTACATATAGATAATTTTCTGTACTTTGGGAATCACTGATGTCAATCATGCATATCTTATACATATTTATTAGAGTAAATTGTTATTGGTACTCAGTAGTATAAATTTATAGTATTCTCTCCTTCCCTATTAAATAAACATTTTGTGGCAGGTTCTATCAACCATATGTATAATCATCAAATAAAATCCATCTCAATTTCTATTGTCCATTCCCATGACATTTCACGCTTGTCTACTTCTATGTATGCAATAATATACAAAGATACTCAAACACATGTACACACTATAAATTTGTGTATTTGTGTATAAATACTGTGCATATGTACATATATGTGTTATATTTGACTCAAAGTTGAAAGCAAACAAAGTTAGTTACTCTTGGTAAACCTTTCTAAAAAGTCAGTAAAAAGTATACATTACATGTAGTATTCAGCATAAATATGGATAATAATATAAATAGAAGACAATTTTACAAAATTAGAAAAAAATAAATACAAAAACGTTAAAAACAAAAAACATGCTACTAATAAAGTGTATAAGAAGGTGACAGAAAAGTTCTAATATGATGATGTTTACAATATATGTGGATAAAGACCTTTCCACATTAAAAAATAAATAGCATAGAATATATGTTAAATAATAAGAGCAAAACCAGTTGTTATAAACTAAAAATAAGAAAACAAAATAGACATAAAGTATATATAAAATACATATAATGCATATATATAAAATATATACATATATAAAATATAATTCGACATAAAGATAAAAAAGAAACAATGAACAAAGTTGTAGACAAATTCTATGTTAAATAAAGTTGTAGTAGCGCATGCCTGTAATTCCAGCTACTTGGAAGGCTGAGGTGGAAGGATCGCCGGAACCCAGCAGGTCGAGGCTGCGGTGGCTGGGAGCGGCCACTGCACTCCAGTCTGGGCGACAGAGTGAGACTCCAACTCAAAAAAAAAAAAATAAAAAATAAAGTTGTAATGAAAATATTTCTTTAGAATTAGTTCAGAATGTTTAGCAGATAACAGAGGAATTTCTTTGAAAACTGTGGTTTCAAAAATGTATGAGAATATAATCATATAAATACTTAAAACTAAGATTGCAATATAATAAAATAAAAAGAAGAGGATATGCAAGCACAGTGGATTCTTTGATCAGGCAGAGATATGTCAAAAAGAAGAACAGTGCTTACATAAATAACTTCATTCAGAGACAAAATACACTAGGACAATTTAGATTTCATGCTGCCATACTCAGTAAAAAAACAAAAACAAACAAAAACATCAATTTGTGAAACATCAAACTCCATGAAATTTCATGGGGATCCTGAAAATTTGACCTTTGAAAACATTTTTCAATGTTTACATTGATAGTTCATCAAAGATGATGAACTATAGTTACATTTGGATATGTCTATATAACTCTCAAATATCAAAAGATTAAGTAAACAAATTATTTTTAAAAAGTAATACATTAAGAACATAGTTAATTGATTGCTATAGACATTTACATTATTTTGTATCCTAATAACATAAAAAAGAAAATGCAGCCTTTAAGAGTTCACTTATTAGATTTGTTGATGTGTTGAATTACATTTATGGTCTCACGAATGTTGACCAGTCCTGCATCCCAGAAATGAAGCTCACATGGTCATGGTGGATGATCCTTGACATATGTTATTGGATTCAATTTACTAGAATCTTGTTAAGGATTTTTGCATCTGTGATCATCAAGGAGATGGGTCTGCCATTCTCTTTTCGTGTCAGGTCTTTGCCAGGTTTGGGTATCAGTATGATGTTGGCTTCATAAAATGAGTTGGGGAACATTCCCTCTTTTTTGATTGCCTGGAAAATATCCAGTAAGATTGGTATCAGCTTCCTGTAGAATTTAGCTGGGAAGCCATCAGGTCCAGGAACAAAACACAGACATTCATATGAAAGCAAAAAAGAGCATGAACAGTCAAAACAATCCTCAGTAAAAGGAACAAAGTGGGAGGTATCACACTTCCAGACTTTAAACTTTACTACAAAACTACAGTAACAAAAATAGCCTGGTACTGGTACAAGAATAGACACATAGACCAATGAAACAGAACAGAAATTATGGAAGCAAAAACCTGATCTCTCAAGCATTTCATCTTCAACAAATCTGCCAATGATACCCAGTGGGGAAAGGAGACCATATTTAGCAAATGATGCTAAGAAAGCTGGTTGAGCACATACAGAAGAATGAAATGAGACCCTCCTACCTATCTCCATGTACAAAAATCAACTCTAAATGGATCAAAGACCTAAATGTAAGACCTCAAACTATAAGAATTCTAGAAGAAAATGTAGGAAATACTTTTATCCACTTTGGAATATGCAACCAATTATTGATCAAATCCCCAAAATCAAATGCCACAAAAGAGATAAGATAAACAAGTCAGGCTTGGTGGCTCAGCCTGTAATCCCGCGCCTTTGGGAGGCTGAGGTGAGTGGATTGCCTGAGCCTGCGGGTTCGAGACCCGCCTGGGCAGAGAGACCTCATCTCTACAATAAATCAAAAAAAAAAAAAAAAAAAAATCAGCCGGGCGTGGTGGCGCATGCCTGTAATTCCGGCTACTTGGAAGGCTGAGGCGGAAGGATCGCCAGAGCCCAGCAGGTCCAGGCTGCGGTGGCCGGGAGCAGCCACTGCACTCCAGTCTGGGCGACAGAGTGAGACTCCAACTCAAAAAAAAAAAAGATAAACAACTGGAACCTCAGCAAACTGAAAAGCTTTTGTACAGCAAAAGAAACTATCAAGAGAGTGAGGAGACAACCCACAGAATGGGAAACAATATTTGCTAATTATGTATCTGACAAAGGCCTAACATCCTGGATCTACAAAGAACTCAAACAAGCTGAAAGGAAAAAAAAAAAAAAAAAAATCTTATCAAAAAGTGGGCAAAGGACATAAATAGGCACGTGTCAAAAGAAAATATACAAGCAGCCAACAGATACATTTAAAAAAAATGCTCTGCCTCAGTAATCATCAGAGAAATGCAAATTAAAACCACAATGAAATACCACCTAACCCCAGCAAAGATGATCTTCATCAATAAATAAAATAAAATTTAAAAAAATAGATGCTGGTGAGAGTGTGGAGAAACGGGAAACCTTCTACACTGTTGGTGGGAGTGTAGGTTAGTTTAACCTTTATGGAAAGCAGTATGGCAATTTTAGAAGAACTAAATTTGACCTTTTATACAATCCAACAATGCATCTCCTGGGGATATACGGAAGAATATAAATTGTTATACAAAAAAGACACCTGCACATGCATGTTTATAGCTGCACTATTCACAACAGCAAAACCATGGAACCCACCCCACTGCCCATCTACAGTGGACTGGGTAAAGAAAATGTGGTACATATACATGATGGAATATTTTGTAGCCATAAAGAAGTACAAGATTATGGAAATCACAGCAAATTGGATGCAGTTGGAGACCAACATATTTAGTGACCGATCACAGGAACAAATTACTGGACATTGAATGTTCTCACTTATAAATGTGGGACCTGATTACTACATTAGCCCAAGGAGAGATCAGCAGTAGATGGACACTGCTAAGTGACGGAGGACAGGAGGGAACATGTAGCATCACAAAGGGTACCTGGTCCTAAACCAGGGAAAATCAGGGCTAGCTGGAGGTTCAAACTTTACCTGTACGAAGCCGCCTGTTTGTGTAACTAATCATGACTTTTAACCCACATAGCTATATTTTTTTTAATTATTGCAAGAGAAAAAATTGAGATTATGATAGATTTACATACACTTGTAAGAAATAAGGCAGAGAGACCCCTGGTATACTTAGTCCAGTTCCCCCCATTGGTTATATTTTGAATAAAAAGAGTACATTTATTAATTAACGTTCTATTGGGCCTCAACTAAAATTTCAATAAATTTCAAATAGAAGAAAACATATAGTTGACATTGTGTTTTTTTATAATTCATTAACACTACAAAAAATAGCATTTTATCATTTTCCCACTTAAAAATATCTATTGTGATTATTTTCACTTGGAGTACAGAGGAATATGAAGGAAAAAAATAGACACTGAATTTTAAAAGTGTACCAGTGAGAGTAACTTAGAGTCATGTGGCATCCGAAATGCCACTTTGGTGAACGGTGGATTGCTTCTCCAATAGTGGTCTCATTGGATTATGATGGAGCTGAGAAATTCCTATAGCTTGGTGACCTCATGCTGTTGTCATGTTGTATTGCAATGAATAACTCATGTGTTTGTGGTGATGCTGGTGTAAAGGAAACTATTGAGCTGTCAGTTGTGTAAAGGGGTAGCACATGCAATTAAGTACTTAATAATTGAAATAAGTGATTATGCTCTTGGTTTATGTATTTACTATAAATGCTTTTTTTTTTTTTGAGTTGGAGTCTCACTCTGTCACCCAGACTGGAGTGCAGTGGCCGCTCCCGGTCACCGCAGCCTCGACCTGAGGGCTCTGGCGATCCTTCCGCCTCAGCCTTCCAAGTAGCCGGAATTACAGGCATGCGCTACCACGCCCAGCTGATTTTTTTTTAAATTTTTATTGTAGAGATGAGGTCTCGCTGCTCAGGTGGATCTTGAACCCGCGGGCTCAGGCAATCCACTCACCTCAGCCTCCCAAAGGCGCGGGATTACAGGCTGAGCCACCGAGCCCGGCTATACAATGCTTTTTTATCATTATTTTAGAGTGCTCAGAGTCATAACAATAAAGTATTTTATAGACTCATTCTAAACATACATGTGAAGAAGAGATAAAGTTTACTCAAAAATAGCCTCAGGCAGGTCTTCCAGGGGGTATTACAGACGAAAACATTGTTTTCATAGAAGATATTACACTTCATTGTCCCTGAAGACCTTCCAGTATGACACGATGTGGAGGTGAAAGACAATGATATTGATGATCCTGACCCTGTATAGGCCTAGGCAAATGTGTGTGTTTGTGTCTTAGTTTTAACAAAAAAGTTTAAAGGGAAAACATATTGAAAATAGAAAAAAAAATCTTGAAGAATGAAGATACAAAGTAGAAAGAAAATATATATGTACAGTTGTTCAACATCCTTGTCTTTTAAGAAAATATATTTGTATAGTTGTTCAACATGCTTGTCTGTTATTACAAAACAGTGAAAAAGTTATAAAAAATTATAAAGCAATAACTTTAAGGTAAACTAAAGTTAATTTATTATTGATGAAAGAAAAGTATATTCAAAAAATTTTAAATAGTCTAAGTGTGGAGTAGCATTTATCAAGTCTACAGTAGTGGACAGTAATGTCCTAACCCTTCACATTCACTCTCCACTGACTCACTGACTCAGAGCAACTTCCAGTCTTCAAGCTCTGTTCATGGCAAGTGTTCTATACAGGTGAATGCTTTGTTGTCTTTTAGATCATATTTTTACTATGCTTTTTCAATGATTATGTATGTTTGGCATGCAATTGCCTGTTATATTTACTGCACTAGCATGTTGTACAGGTTTGTAGCCTAGGAATCATAGGCTACACCATACAGTGTAGGCTTGTAGTAGGCTATAGCATCTAGATTTGTGTAAGAATGCTCTGTTCACAGAACAATGAGATCACCTAATGATGTATTTCTCAGGACATATCCCCATCATTAAGAGCTGCATGACTATAAAACAATCTTATAGGAAAAAGCAACCACCTAAAGACATTGCTACAAATCAGGCAAAATTAGGAAATGCTTTAACAAAAATGTAGTACAATATTTGCCTCTAAAGCTATCAGAAGAAAGACTTTCATCAGGTGCTTCATCATTGCAAATATAATGTTCCGTGTTTCCAGTTTTTAGGTATGGACAGCATCCCTGAAGTCATGGACATACATTTTTGTCTCAATGGCACCACACTTATAGGTCCTAAATTAAGTAGTAGGAAGTTTACTCTAGGGCATTTTATATGTCAACTTGATTAGAACCTATATTAAATATTAAACATGGGTGCCTAAATTATACATTATTTGTGGTACACCTGTGAGGATTTTTAACTTCAATCTGTAGAATCAGTAAAGTAGATTGTGCTCTTCAAGGTAGGCGGACATCATTCAATACACTAAGGACCTAAACAGGACCAAAAAGCAAAGGATGGAGGAATTTGCTCTCTCTGCTTGACTACTTAAGCCAGAACATTCATCTTCTCCTGCCCTTGACTGTAACTTACATTGTGAGCCCTCCAGTTATTAGAACTACACTGTCAGTTCTCCTGAGTCTCCAGTTTTCAAACAGCAGATTGCGGGACTTTTCAGTCTCCATGATCACATGACACCTGAGCCAATTTCTTACAATAAGAAAAATACAAACACACACACACACACACACACACACACACACACACACACACACACACACACAATATGGGATTTTTTTTTTCCTCTGGAGTACCCTAGTAGAATGTTTGCATGCCATAAATTATTTTGGGCTACAACATTCTAGGAACTGTTGAGTTGGCTGCTATAATTTTTTTTTTTTAGAATTGTTTTTAGGACAGAACCATGTTTCATCTTACTGTTGGAGAAATTCTAAAGAGCAGTTCCTATCAGACACGCACTCTCATAGCAGAGAGCACAGGAGCAAAACATTTTATTCAAACGTATTGCCATACACAGGGGGAAGGGATGGGCAAGTTATTTTTCCATATAAGAAATTTTTAAAAATTCGTCTCTGTTTTATGGCATGCACAATCATCAATTGTAGGTGCATCTTTGTATAATTTAAGAGTGACAGGTAAAACAATAAAACTTAAAGGTAAAAATAGTAGAATAGCATCATGAGCCTAGAGTATAGCAACCGTTCTAAAATAAGGCCTGAAGCACCTTAATGATAAGGTAAAGAACAATAAATTGGACTTTTTTACTATTAATAAAATTCATTCATCAAAAAGTTATATTAAAGTGGTAACAGTTACATAGCTGATAAAGGGCTCACTCATATAGAGAATACATGAGGAATTTCTAGAAATCATCAAAACTGGTTTGATTTATTTGAAAATTGTGAAGAAAAAATCTTCCAACAAAAGCATAATTTTTGAAAATATATATGTGTACAATTTAAGCCACAATGAAATAATGCTATAGGCATACCTCTGAGATGTTGTGTTTGGTTCTAGACACCACAAAAAAGTAAATATCACAATAAAGTTATTTATACAATTTTTTTGTTTCCCAGTGCATACAAAACTAAGGTTACGTTCTACTATGATCACGTGTACCATAGCATTTTGTCTAAAAAAATGTGCATACCTTAATTTAAAAATATATTACTGCTAAAAATTGCTAACAATTATCTGAGTCGTCAGTGAGACAAATTTTTTACTGGTGGAAGATCTTGCCTGGGTGTTGATGGCTGCTGATTGATCAGGAGGGTGATTGCTAGAGGCTGAGGTGACTGTGGCAATTTCTTAAAATTGACAATTTTATAAAATTGACAATAATGAAGTTCCCACATTGACTGAAAGACTTCTCTGTAGCATTAGATGATGTTTAATAGCATTTTATCCATAAAAGAATTTTGCTCAAAATTGGAGTCAATTCTCTCAAACTCTAATGCAGTGTTCAGTTTTTGTTTTCCTTATGGTTTTTAGGCGTTTTTGTAATTATTCATAGAAGGATTTTTATCATAGATAATTCTAACATCTCTGTCAACCCTGTGTTGGTGTTCATCAATTGTCCATCTTCAGTTTTTTTTTCTTTGTTCTGTTGTGATAAGTGATTTCTGGTTGAAATTTGAACATTTTGAGGGGGGCATGAGTGGACTTCCACCTTGCTACTGCCAGCTGAGTGTGGAAGCCTTAGTTCTGCACTTTGCCTTTTTGACTCTGAGAGGAAGGACTTCTCGGTACTGCGAGGTGAGAGTGAGAGAAGGGTTTCCAGATCCCCTCTAGATCTTCACACATGCCTGATGGTAGATGGAGGCACATCTCCTTACTGCTCTTACCATGGCCTCCACTGACACCATAGTGGGAAATCTTATTTCTACTAGGCGTAGAGAAAGTCCTGAACTTCCATTCTGTCTCCCTTGACACCACCCTGAAGGATGGGGAAGGAATGCCTCTTTGCTCTCATTATTGCCTGGTGGAGATGAAAGTCCTGAATCTTCACATAGTTCCTGTGACATTGAAAGAGGCAGGAAGGATGAAAGCGAATGTCTTGGCTCTCTATTTTGCCTTTTCTAAGACCACCAAGGCATGAGTTTATCTTGCAGCTTGCTAGAGTCTGGCGCAGGTGGAAGTCTGTGTCCCTTGCTCTTGCTTAAGTGAGAAGAAGGCCACAGTTTTGTCATTAGAAGATTACTTAACTAGAGTCATTATTTTCTAAAAGTTTGCTTTCATGCTAGGTTGCATTTTTCTGGTCCTTTAGCTAGAGCAAGTAGGCCTTTGGGGACCTTTTGTGTCTGAACCTTCTGACATTTCTGGGCTGCCTTTTTTTTTTTTAACCTTCCAAATCAGATTATATGAGAATAATAATAATAATAATAAATCCAGGGAACTTACCCACCTGTCATTCCTTGAGTCCCAAAGACTCCAATCTGTTTGTCTTCTCTCTACCTTTCAGAGTCTTATGCTTGTTTTGCATATAATATCCAGGGCCTTTCACTGTACTTAGTAGGAGATAAAGGGGAAAGAATATCTACTTCACCATTCCTAACTCAAAAGTCTGATACACATAATTTTTAAAGACTTGTAAAACAAAAGGGCCAACAACTTGAACAAAAAGGAACGAAGGTTTATCAAATCTCAGAAGGCTTCCAAGACCCCAAATTTGTAGAGACCTAAAGTAAGCTGAGAAGTCACCCATATGCAAATACAGGCCTGCTCATTTTCTCTTTTGAAATTATTTTATATTTCATTGACTTCTGTGCCTATCTTTACTAGCATGTTGTCCTTCTACTTCCAATCTCTGTATCAGGAGCTAATCAAGAAATATTTCTTGTCCTCAAAGATAAGGGACTAACCAACTATTACCCCCATGGAATTTCAACCCTCCTATGAAACTAGTAACTGCCATGTGCTTTC
This sequence comes from Cephalopachus bancanus, assembly GCA_027257055.1. Taxonomy (NCBI): domain Eukaryota; kingdom Metazoa; phylum Chordata; class Mammalia; order Primates; family Tarsiidae; genus Cephalopachus; species Cephalopachus bancanus. Next base: position 744,824 of record JAPVLO010000074.1, read on the forward strand.
TGTTCTTCTAATTTTTTAGTAAAAGTACTTATTGTAGTCCTTGTGATATTTAATCACATTGCAGAGAGTGATGGCAGCAAATAATGTGTTTTATACTACATGTTTTATTTTATTTTATTTTATTTTTGAGTTTGTGTGTCACTCCACCACCCAGACTGGAGTAGAGTGGTACTCTCACGGCCACCCCAGCGTCGACCTGCTGGGCTCTGGCAATTCTTCCGCCTCAGCCTTCCAAGTAGCCAGAACTATCACGCCTGGTTAATTTTTTATTTATTGTAGAGACGAGGTCTCGCTAAGTTGCCCGGACTGGTCATGAACCCGCAGGCTCAGGCAATCCACTTGACTCGGCCTCACAAAGTGCTGGGATTACAGGTTGAGCCAATAGTGCATATTTTTAAGAACAGTATGAGAGGGAATATCTGAGAAGCTATTAGTCAAACCTAATGCAAAATGTGAAAGGAAGTTCACTATCTCCTCAAGTGTTTATAACTGCAATTGTATACAAAATTTAATTTATTTTTATATCTAGAAAATTTATTTTATTTCCAAATATGACTTCTGATGCCGTATGTTTTTATTCTATTTTTATTATCTGATTTTATTTATAGAATCATCTTAATCTTACTTTTATATTGATTCAATAATTTTGCAAAAATTTAATTATTCTCTTTTTTTTCCCCTGTCTTTTGTTCATGATGGTTTGTTCCCTACTGGGGTTTGTAATTTTGAATTGTGAGCTCATGGTTAAGACTGTGAAATATCAAAAGTGTGGTTGTAAGACCCTATCTCATTCAAGGAGCATCAGAATATTATATTCATATTACATGTTAATATTTTAGATAATTTCTAAAACCAGAAGGACAGTGTAAACTTGAATGCGAAATTTGCACATGGTTCAGGCCAAGGATGGCAAATCCTCAGTGGACATATTCTCTCTTTTTTGAAGTTTTATAAGTTTGTAAGTGTGTATATGTTTGTTAGGGGAGCTACAAGTTGAGTAGCTCGAAGAAGATGTCTGTATTTTCTCACAATTGTAAGGTCTAAAAGCTGAAATTAAAGTATTGGTTCAGTTGGTTTCTTCTGGTGGCTGCAAGGGAGGGATTTATTCCAAGCCTCTCTCATTGACTTGGAAATAGATATCTTCATATTCTCATGAAATTTTTCCTGTATATTTGTCTGTGTTCTAATTTATTCTTCTTAGACCATACCAGTTACATTAGATTGGGGTCCACATTAGTAATCTAATTTTAACTGTGTTAACTCTGTCAAAGTCCTGTCTCTAAATATAGTCACTTTCTGAGTCACTTAAGGTTGGACTTCAACTTATGAATTTTTAAGTGACACATTTTAACTATAAACAGCGAACAAGGCACATTTTAGCTCATAACAGGGAAAAGGCAAAATAGTAAGTCTTCCTTGTTTTCTTCTTTTGACAGTTGGGAATTTTTATTTTACAATTTGCCATTTTATTAATGATATAGCTTTTCAAACATCTCACGTTTGTGCATGTGTCTCACATCCAAAATAGCCCAGTGCTGCCCTCAAACCTCATATCTTATCTCAATATGTGCTTTAAACTTGTGTTTCTGCATAACCAAGATTATAAATCACATTCATATATTACAGAAGTTTTATTGCCTTAGGCTTATTTCTCTATTTATTTTTGGTTCCCCGGAATTTTCCTTATTTTTATGAACTCTGCCCATGAGTACATTTGTTAGATTGTATCCCTTACTTTTTGGTAAAAGAAAAAGGGGAGAGAAAGAGAACATTTCAAGAAACCGTTATAAGTATCTAATTTGTTATATTCCCACAACCAGAAAACTAGAGATTTTAGTTATCATCTAACATATGTAAAGGAAGGGCCACTTTTTAGGAGACAAAACTCATGACCTCTCAGGAAAATTTGATTACATCCAATAAAAATTAAATGGAAAAATGTCTGAACTGCTTTCCCCTGAACTAGATAACTCTAGCCTGAGGTAATAAAAATATTTTTTTTCTGTTTTAGCATTATGCTAAGTATAAATCTAACATGAATAATTTATTGTAATTATTTACTAAAATTTGATAAACCTATCTGACATCAATTGCAGCATTCTAAAAGTCAGAGAAATAGTTAAATTATTCTTTATAAAATTATTTCCTATAACTTTTGTTTTGTTTCTTTTTTATGTGCTGCATGGCTAGTTAAAAATGTGCATCTAAGCCGGGCTCGGTGGCTCAGCCTGTAATCCCGCGCCTTTGGGAGGTTGAGGTGAGTGGATTGCCTGAGCCCTAGGGTTCAAGACCCGCCTGGGCAACTTGGCGAGACCTCATCTCTACAATAAATCAAAAAATCAGCCGGGCATTGTAGTGCATGCCTGTAATTCCGGCTACTTGGAAGGCTGAGGTGGAAGGATCGCCGGAGCCCAGCAGGTCAAGGCTGCGGTGGCCGGGAGCGGCCACTGCACTCCAGTCTGGGCAACAGAGTGAGACTCCAACTCAAAACAAACAAACAAACAAAAAAATGTGCATCTAGGAAAAGTAGCAGGAGGGGCGTGACAAAGAAGTGTTGTATTGGTTAATGGGTACCAAAATACAGTTAGATAAAAGAAATAATGCTTATTGTTTGGGAACACACTAGGGTGACTACAATTAGTAATAACTCATTGTTTATTTCAAAATAACTAGAAGAGGAGATTTGAAATGTTCCCAACACAAAGAAATAATAAATGTTCGAGGTGAAATTTGATGATTGCACATTGCATATTTGAATCAAAATATTATATATATCCCATAAATGCATACAAATATTACATATCCTTAAAATTAAAAGTAACAAATAATTTTAAACATTTGTAAGCCAAACCAAAAATAACATGTGACATGACATATTGTGCCCCTCGTCTTCTCAGTGGACACGGTATGTCGTGTTGCATGTTCCATTTGACATTTATCAAGCTGCTCTGCTTTTCCAGGTGATCTTTTCACATTTTCTTCTTTTATACAAGTTGTCTTCATTCTCCCTAAAGTCCTTCTTCCTTCCCTGACCCAAGAATCTCCTTTTGCTCTAAATTCTTTGGTTTTAACAACATTTTAAAATTGTTTCTTCATATATTAATTTGTCTCAAGAATCAAATCATAAAGCATATGCTTTATTAGCTATTTATTTACTCAGAGTGCTCAGTTCTTTTTAAATATTACTCAATGTTTTAAACTGAATTTAGTTGTTTGGAATTAGTCATGTGCTTTCAGACTAATCGTGACATTACAAAGTTTGATGACTTTTGAGACAAAAATAATGTCTAAAAGTTTAAGCGTGGAATATCTGAAATATCATTTTATACATATACCTAGAACATTATATTCACTGAATCATATTATTTTAATATATTTTATTTTTAAAATATCCACAATTTGAATAATACCTCCTTTTAAGAACTTTATTTTGCATAGTTAAATTTTCATATGCAATTTTTGCACATAATTTATGCTTAATTATGCTATTGATTTTTATGGTCATAGAAAAGTTCTTGTATTATGGATAATTAAATAACTTCTTATTTAGAGTCGTCATATGAGTTGCTGTCATTTTATAATATGAAAGCATATAGAGTGACAATTTATATGTTCTGTTAATATGTGCAGAATATTAAAATAGTGCCTCTTGCATAGTGCATGTTCTTTAAATGTTTGCTATTATTATTTACTCATTATTTTTGCAAACCTATCTATATCTTTTGCAATCTCTCAAGTCATTTAAATTAAGAACACTTACAGTCAACTTACTATTTAAAAATTCACTGAACCTTCATTTGAATTCTGAAGAAACTCCATATTGGATCAAATTTGTCATGTTAATCTTGGATCAGATCTTAGATATGAGCCTGAGACCAGAGGGAAATAACTCGTAGAAGTTTTTAATATTTCCAGAAAGACATCAGTGTCTTTCCAACCTGCTGCTTTTCTGAAGCAAAATCATCAGCAGTATGCAAGCTATTTTTCCATACTCTCAAATGATGCTGATGTGCAGTATTTCTGGACATTGGTTGTCAGCTTCAACTAAGATCTTAGATGGATAACCTGAATAAAGTGAGCAGTACTGTTTGTTAATTGTGCAAAGTATATAATTGTGATTATTTCTAACAAACTATTTTTCACAAATTCTTCAACTTTCCTGATCCCATGATTTCTAGAACCTCGACTATGTTTTCGTAACCTATTATCTGCTAAAAACAAGTAAACATTCATTACGCATGCAAAATTTTGACTTTTGGAATAAATGAGTTGATATTCAAATTTGAAACTGTAAAAAATAAAGTTTACAAAATTGAATCTACTAAAGTTTATCTAAAACACACAAGTTCTAGTCTTTGTCCCTTAGAACAAGTTTAATTTGCTAACCATTAATGTAGATGATATCTTTAGAATTTATAAGGTTGCCGGCCTCGGTGGCTCAGCCGGTAATCCCACGCCTTGGGAGGCTGAGGTGAGTGGATTGTCTGAGCCCATGGGTCAAGACCCGCCTGGGCAGCGAGACCTCATCTCTACAATAAATCAAAAAATCAGCCGGGCGTGGTAGCGCATGCCTGTAGTTCCAGCTACTCGGAAGGCTGAGGCGGAAGGATTGCCGGAGCCTGGCAGGTGGAGGCTGCGGTGGCTGGGAGCAGCCACTGCACTCCAGTCTGGGTGACAGAGTGAGACTCCAACTCAAAAAAAAAAAAAAAAAGAATTTATAAGGTTAATGACCTTCACCTATCTAGATTTCAAGTGTCTATAACAAGGGTTGTGAAAATGTTATCTTATATACAGTATCATGAGATTAATTTCTTCTTGGCAATTTTCCAAAAAGAAACATGAACTTTTAAAACTTTCTTTTAAAAATTACCACTTTTGATACAATTATCTTTAAATTTGAGATTGTATATGTGAATTTAACATATAAGTTCTATTGAAAATAACTTTAAAAAAAGAAGAAAAATTTTTTTGAATATGTTCTAATCCTCTATCATTTCAATAGTAGCTGGAAAAATCTATTCCATGTGACACATGGGATAGTATAATTGAAGCAATTTCTTGTGGTTTACCTTGAGTTTTCTATAATTATATGCCACTTATCAAATAAATAATGTTTCTGTTTTTATACATTTTTAACATCTATGTGAGATGGCTCCAGATTTGGGGGGCAATTAAGATTTACAAAATGGTGAGGACTCTTTTTGAGAAAAATAAATACAAATTTTATAAAGGGTCTTGAAAGTATTTTGGGCAACTGAAGGATTCTGAGTAATAAGTTAATGACAATTAAAGCAACTTTATGTTCTTTCCATATCTAAATATCTAAGCTATATTATGTTTAAAGAATATTAAGTTTTATGAGGAAAAAAAGCTCTATAGGCACTATTACATTAGAAGACTCATTTGGTAATGTTGATTACATATTTCTATAAGCTAAAACTATTTATGTTTATGTTGACAATCACTAATGTTTAACATACTTTAATAAAATTAAGATCATTTGACAATGTAATATGTTTTGTAGTCAGGTCTTATATCTGTGATCAAAATACCAATGTCTCTTGGTTTAGGTTTTACCTTTAATCTACTGGGATTGCTTCTAGAAATATAGCCTAAAAATTAGGGTTAAGAACAAACACATAAAGTAAGCAGACATATTACTTTCAGGTTTCCTGACCTGGTAAAAAATCTTATTTCTGAGTAAAATAAAAATGTCTTTTAAAACTAATAAGATGGTGAGAAAACAATTACCATGAGAAAATCTGACAAGACAAAAATTGAAAAAGTATTAACCCAAAACACAAAGTCACTTTTGCCAAGGGGACATTTACTGATTAAGAAGAAAAACAACTGTGAAAAGTTCGATAGGGTTTAGGCAGAGTCCTGGGAAAAAAGAGACAAAAATACATACCAACGCCACACACAATTTAAGTGGACATTGGAATTATGCTATATCTACTGTAATAATCTATGACTCAGGACACAATGTTTAACATTTTATCAGGAAGCTGACTGTAAGATTTAAAATCAGCTGGATGGAAGATTTAAAATCAGTAGATTTGAGGAGTAAAAAATCAAACTCTTCTAACAAACCAAAATCAATAAAATTAAAAATTCATTATTCATTTTACATTAAGTAAGACATAGTTAAAGTGTTAACTAGGTATCTGGAAAATAAATAGGAATAAAGTTTCTAGAATATAAGAGATAGCCAAAATAATAGAAAACATCAAAATGAATGTAAGACTCAAAATGATTCAATAAAGAGGTCCAATATCATATAATCAGTACAGTGGAAAAGAAAAGGGTCAGAGGCAATATTTCAGATGATAATGGCTGAAAGATTGCCAGTAATAATGAAAGTTACTAAAAATTACCAACAAATCCCAAAGAAGACAAATATAAAGAAATCTACATCTGAACAGAGTCAAACTGTGAAATTAAGAAACAGTTGCAATAAAACTTTAAAGGAAAGAAAGAGAAGTAATTTCATCTGCATCAGGATAGTAGTCATGGTTGAAAATATATCTTGGGGGCTTCCTGGAGTGTTAAGTATACAATATTTCTTGATTTGGGTACATATGCTAGCAATGATTTGATTATAATAATCTATTTTATAAATTCATCTTGGATCTAATTATATGCATAGCATCTATTATGCACTCATAATGTTTTTGGTGTTTTGTTTGTTTGTTTGTTTGAACTAAATGGCAGATTCTGAGAACATGGCGGTTTATAGAGTTTCCTTTGCCTGAATTTTCAATTCTGATGTGCATGTTTTGTGATTTTTTCTCAGACATATTGGCAAGATTCTTTGGGGCAGTTGAGTGATAATTTTGATTGAGGATCTCTTGATATTCTGTACAGAGAACCAAAACATAAATCCTTTCCCCAACTTCAATGAGATGAACAACAACCTTGAAGCAATTTTCATAAATATTTGAAAAATAAAAAAGGTGTATCCTGGGAATGGTGTAACCAAAGAATCTTTGGAGTCCCCCAACGTGAAGAATGTGTGTGTGTGTGTGTGTGTGTGTGTGTGTGTGTGTGTGTGTGTGTGTGTATGTGTGTGTGTGTACATACTTCCAAAGTAGACCTATGCACCTTTAAAGGATAGAAAATAAAAACACATCTAAAGGGGTCAGAATTCAGAGAAAATGAAATGATAATTTAAAATAAAGAAACACAAAAGACAGACAGAAATTTAATAAGATCAAGACCAGCACAAAATTATTTTCTGAACTTAAATAAACCATGATTTTTAAAATAAATAATTTAATTAATAAATGAAGCATAAGTTTAATGTTAAGACTTGAATCAGTGACTTGGAAGAAATAATAATAAATATGTCAGAAGAAACTATCAAGGAAAAGATAAGAGGTTCAAAGGATATATCCTGAAAACCTAACTTGCAAGTAATAGAAAATCCAGAAGAGGAAAATGGAACAGATGATGACAGTTAATGATTAAATAAATCATGGAAGAATACTTTCCTTAGCTGAAGAAATATCTGAGTCTACAGATTTGTACTCAGGGAAAGATTAATGAGAAACTTCATACTTCTGGGACTATTTCTGTAAGATTTCTATAATCTAAAAACAAATAGAAAAATATATAAAATATAAAATTAAAAAAATACTTCCACTAGATTTGTGTACAGCCTTGGGATATCAAAGGTAAATAGATAATGTTCATGGTCCACTAGGAATAAAGAACTGAAATCACTACACACGGACTAGGTATCATGCTTATTTCAAGAAGTAGGAGGGCAACTCCCTCAGGTCCCCTCCCTCTGTGGGAGCTTTCCTATTTTTTTTTTGTTGTTGTTCTCTCAATAAATCCTGCTTTCCAAGAAGAAGAAGAGGAGGAGGAGGAAGAGGAAGAAGGGAAGAAGAAGAAAGAAAATGTAACCGGGTGAAAATGTATCTTGTTTAGCAGATTTGTTGAATACAAGTAGATTGTCTTGAAATGAATAACTTAAGTACAAATGATGAATCTTGAATCCAAAAGAATATATGTGGTTTGTATTGAAATATTAGTTACTAGCTTGAACTAAGTTACCTAATGAGAATAGCTAAAATACTTAAAAAATTAGTATGAGAATATTGAAAGGGTACCTGATCTGAAAAAAAAGAAGAGAATAGGAAGCTGAGGAAGAAACCAGGTTTTGAAATACAGGAAAAGAAAGCAGGGAATATGAGATATTAAGATTTTTTATGTACAGGAATGTGAAGGAAATAACTGGATATTTGTGAACAACAAGGTCATAGTAAATTCTGTCCAATAACCCAAACTTTTATTTAGAAGCCCAATAGTTAAATCTTAAAATTAAGAAATTATTTAACATAGATTAGCAAGAAGAGAAGCAAGTCATTGTAACATTTGAAGAATAAGCGGCTGAGAATTTTCCAAAAAATATGAAAAATATTACGTTGGAGAGTTAAAGAAAAATCTACAAGGAAGAGGAAAAATGCAAAGAAAGCCTCAATTAAGCATATTTCAGTAAAGTTGCTAGAAAGCAAAAAGTACCAAAAAGAAAATCATAAATGCAAACTAGATTAAAAAGGGATTAACTTTAACAGAGTATTAATACCTTTGAGTGCATATCTCAGGAGAAGCAATGGATGTCAAGAAATAATGGAAAGATACCTTTAAGACACAGAAAGAAAATGACTGTCAGCTCAGAATTCTATAGCCAGAAAAATATTCTTCTGTGATGAAAGTAAAGGCCATGAAGACAAGGACAACTTCCCAAGAGGCACATCAGCTAGAGCACTCTTTTCAGAAAATACGATAGAGAAAGAAATAATAGCAGGTCTGTGGTTCTCATTTTCCTAGCACACTGATGGGGAAAACACAGTATGTAGCAAAGCAGATGTCAGAGTCTAGGAAGACTGCCCCCATTCTTGGGTTGGAGGCTTTACATTGCATGTTTAGGAAAATAACAGCCCCTCCTGACCAGTATTAAACAGGAATATGGCAGGACACAACCTAGATTGCAGCCCTTTTTCAGTAGCTCAGTTTTCATGTGTAGAGTTGAACAGAGTTTCTCTCCATGGCTATCCTCAGAGGCTTGGGTTTCCAAGCCTTGTGGTTGCAACTTTGTTATATAAAAACATCAGGATTCATACTAGCATTCATGTTTGATAAAGCACTCCTGACTTGATAGGGAGGTTTGGATCCAAGCTTAAGTATGAATAACATTGCTGCCCTCACACTGGGCCTTGACCAGTTTCCATAGAGCTTTATAGAAATTAACTCCTTTTCTGGGACCCTTTTCTGCAGAGGGTCAGGGTTAGCCAAAACAATATTTATCTCTCAGTGAAATTAATACATTCTTAGACAGAAATACCTATGAGAATATGTCACCAGGAAAGCTGCAAAAAACAAAAAACAAAAAAACCCACAAAAGTTATTATTGGAAAATAAATTATTCAAACTGAAAGTTGAAAAATGCAAAAATAAATCAAGAAATTTTCACATTAAAAACCTGTGTTACTGTAATTAATATTGACTTCATAATAGTATAATAATAATATCATAGGGGTTTTAAATATGCATAACATTAAAATATTCAACCACGATAGGTAAGTCAGAAGAATAAGGCACTTGTAAAAGTTTATTTAGAAACATAGATCTAAGCCAGGTGCTATGGTTCATGCCTGTAATCCTAGCACTTTGAGAGGCCGAATTGAGAGAATTGCCTAGGCTCAGGAGTTTGAAACCAACCTAGGCAACACAGCGAAACTTCATCTCTACAATGAATCAAGAAAGTTAGTTGGACATGGTAGTGCACGTCTGTAGTCCCAGCTACTTAGAAGGTTCAGATTGAAAGATCACCTGATCCCAGTAGGTAGAGGATATGATTGCTGTGATCATGCCACTGCACTCCAACAGAGTGAGTCTCCAACTCAAAAAAAAAGAAATATAGATCTATAAAATAACCAAAAGAGCATAAAAATCTTAATTTAAAAGAGTTTTAAGTTAATCAAGACTGCATGTTTTAATCTCTAGATTTGTGTCTCTAAAGAAAAAAATTAAGGCATGACTTAGAAGGAAACAGATCCAAAAAGAGATAAATAAATAATAAATGCAAAAGATGACATGAAAGGTGAGGAAAGAAATATATAATAAAGCAATGAGGATAAATAGACAATATAGACAGCAAACAAGTACTACTTTATGTGTAAATGATACAGTGTTTCAATTAAAATACAAAAATTGCCTTACTGTCTTAAGAAACAAAACTCAGATGTACACATATTATAAAAGACATGTAAAAATGTAGGTGAGAAATATATAAAAATATTGAAAGTAAAATAGCAGAAAACACTCATCAAAAGGAACCTGAATACCTTTATTAATATCAACTACATTAAACTATGTGGTAAAAAGCATTATAATAAATAAAGATAAATTTTTAATGATAAAATGTTTAATTTACCAGGAAGATACAAAAATTCTTGATGTGTTCTTAATTCTAAGGATATGACACAAAAAATTATAAAGCAAGAATAAAGAATCTAAAAATATAAATAGAATACTCTGTTATAGTGGGGTTATTGACATCTCTCTCTCACTAATAGATAAAACCAATGAAAAGAAGTAAATTTATAAAGAATTTGAAAAGAACAATTAACAATATAAATGAATTTGGTCTTTAGAGCATTGAACCCAACAAATGGAGAACACAGACTTTTTTTCCCAAGTTTAGATGGAATGTTTATAAAAATCAATCTTAGGTTAGACTCCAAATGATGTAGATATATTTCCAAGTAGTGAAATCATATACAGCAATTTATCTGCCTGCCATGAAATTAAAGTAGAAATCAATATAAAACAAAGAAAAATTTTTTAAAAAACTTTGGAAATTAGGCAACCTGGCATAAAAAAGAATATTCATTTGTAATTAGAAAGTTTGATAAATTTGATTAACAATGAAAATACAGTATATAAAAACATACAGGAGGCAGCTATATCTGTTCTTGAAGGAATATTTATATAGAGAGGTTAGATGTAGAATGGGAAAGCTAATAGAAGAATAGAAGAAGTGCAGAAATTATTGATAAAAAACATAAAATAAAGAGAATCAATGTAACCTAAAGTTAGTACATTAAATGGACTGATGTAATTGGTAAGTCCATGGAAATACTAGTTGAAGCTGAAGAAGAACAAGGAGAGGAGAAGAAGGCATGCATTACCAAATATCAAGAATGAAAATGAGAATAACAACATATGCTTTATAGACACAGCTAGCTTAAACAGTAAATTCTAACAAATATTTATGAAATAGGTGACCTTGATATTCCACAGAAAACAAAGAGAAGAAGCACTTTGCAACTGCTTTATTATGCCAGCATAAACTTTACTCTAAAATTTGACATAAATGTCAGTAAAATAAAAATTCCCAGACCATTGTCATCATGAACATGGATTAAATACACCTTTACAAAATATTTTGTAACATCTTTGCAACCTGAATTTTCTGATTTTACGTAACCACAAAAGCAAGTATATTACAGAAATTCATGTTTATTCGATATTTTTAAAGGATTAAATGAGTTTCACTACATCAACAAATAAATAAAAGTGTATTTATATTAGCAGATGAAAATATAATAAAATTGAAGTCCTTTTATAAGGCAATCTACAGATTTAATGGAATACCCATCAAATTACCAACTACATTCTTCTCAGACGTAGAAGCAACAATACAGGAATTAATATGGAAACCTAAACCACCACAAATGGCCCAATCAATCCTCAGCAAACAAACAAACAAAAAAGCAGTAAGTGTCACACTCCCAGACTTTAAACTTTATTATAAAGGTACAATAATCAAAACAAGCTGGTATTTATACAAGAACAGGCACATAAACCAATGGAATAGAATTCCACTGAGATTCCAGAAGCAAAACCTCAATTTCTCAACCAACTCGTCCTCAACAAAGCCTCCACCACCAACCACTGGGGAGAACCTATTCAGTAAATGGTCCTGGGAAAACTAACTGACCACATGCAGAAGATTGAAACAGGACACCACCTATCCCCATACACAAAAATCAACTCTAAATCATTCAGAGAACTAAACGTAAAACCTCAAACTATAAGAACCTTAGAAAATGCAGGAGATACTCTTATGGAAACTGAAACTGGCAACCAATTCCTGATCAAAACTCAAGTGCCCATATCTTAAGAGATAAGATAGACAAGTGGGACCTTATCAAACTGATAAGCTACTTCAAAGCCAAAGAAACCATCAAGACAGCGGGGAGACAGACCACAGACTGGAAAAAAATACTTGCCAACTCTATGTCTGACAAAGGCCTAACATCTAAGATCTACAAGGAACTCAAACATGCTGAAAAGAAAAAAACAAAAAGCCCTATAACAAAGTGGGCAAAAGATATGAATAGACAGTTCACAAAAGAAGACATATGAGCAGCCAACAGATACATGAAAAATGTTTAGCCTCACTAGTCATCAAAGAAATGCAAATTAAAACTACACTGAGATACCACCTAACTCCAGTCAGAATGACCATCATCAGTAACTCAAAAAAGTAGCAGACGCTGGAGAGGATGTGGTGAACACTTCTACACTGTTGTGTAGTTCCTAGAAGTTCTAAAAATTGACCTTCCACATAGCCCCACAATCCTCCTACTGGGAATATACCTGGAAGAACTCAAACCACTCCATAAAAAAGATACTGCACACGTATGTTTTTGCAGCATTGTTCACAATAGCAAGAGCATGGAACCAACCGTGCTGCCCATTGAAAGAGGACTGGATGAATAAGTGTGGTACAAATACACAATGGGATTTACATAGCCATAAAGAAGAACAAAATCATGAACTTCACAGCAAGCTGGATGGAATTAGAGTCTATAATACTGAGTGATCTTTCACAGAAATAAAGAAACAAAGAACTGAGTATCACATGTTCTCACTCGTAAGTGGACCTTGAACAACTATCATAATACCATAAGAAAAAGAATGACAGTAGCGGAAAACTGCAGGGGTGTGGTGGGGGATTGGCAGTAGTGCGAAACTGCCACAGGGGAGGTGGGATTGGCAGTAGTGGGAAACTGCCTGCAGAAGGGGGGTCACACCTCATTAACAAGGGCACCTGCAAAATGAATATTTGTATAACTAACCCTGAATTGTACCCCACAATTTTAAAATTAAAAAAATAAAATAATAATAATAATTTTAAAAAACTAATTGCAGACTATGACTAGAAATAAAATTTCTTAATTTGTTGAATCTACCCACAAACAAACAAGAGAAAACATCTTACTTGACCGTATTAAAAGCATAAGGATATGATTTTGTTACGAGCAGATGTCATTGTCCAGAAGGCACTAGTAGTTTCATTAAGCTAAAAACAAAAAGTTTTGATGATTGGAGATGAAAAATAAATTTCTCATTATTGAAAGACAGCATGATGTTGTATTTAAAATATCCAAAAGCTTTATAAATAAAATATTTAAATTACCAGAGACAAGTCAATTGTATTACTGTATACCAACAAGAAAGTGTTACAAACAAGAATAATTCAAAATTTACAAGAACATCAGAAAAGGTTAATATTTGGGAATAGTTCTAGGAAGAAATCTGTAGGAATTCTACAAATAAAATATAAAATACTAAAAGAAATGGAGAGACAAATGTTTTAAAATACGATGTTTATGGAATAAAACATTCAATATTATAAAAAGTAAATCTTTCCTAAGTCATTCTATGGATTTAATACAATCAATTAAAATCTCAGAATTTCCTTTTACTGAAAATTGTAAAGCTGAATGCAAAATAAATCTGAACATCTAAAGGAGTAAAACTAATTAAAATACTTTTGAAAAATATAGTAGATGAAATAGTTTTACAAGTTATTGGGGTTTATTATTAAACTCTAACATTTAATACAGTGTGGAATTTGTGGAAATATAAGTCCTATATCAATGAAAAGCAAAGATCAGAGACTAAATTTTGGTCGGATTCTCTAAGAAACATTTCGTCATTTCTGCACATCTGTTCATCAGCTTTTCCATGTTCTCCCTCTCATAATCTCACGTATATTTGGGATTCTTGTTATGAGAATAGTATTTGGACCATGGGAATCACCTTGGCTTCATACAGAGTAACTCTCAGTGAATAGCCAGGTATTTATTTTCATTTCCACTACAGTTGGTCCTAACCATTTTTTAACAGTTTTGAGGGGATGGAAGTCAAGCATCAAGTTGGGTTAACTCAGGCATAATTTATATCCCACACATCCCTGGGGGATTGACTAGTTGTTTCCCTCCCATAGGTTTTTGCCTGAACTTCCTGAAATCTCACACTCACCTGGCTTTTTCCTCTTCCTTGTCCCTTTACTCTTCTCTTCTCTTCTTCTCACCAATTTTTATCAATAGTGTTTCCTGAGTAAATGCTTTGCATGTGAATTCTAGCTACAAAGTGGTCTTCTTGGGACCCTCATCCAAGGTACAGACACATACACTGACTTGACTCTATGACAATAACATAGATTATATTGAGAAAAATAGAAAAAGCCATAAATGATGCCAGACAATATGAATATCCATTAAAAAATAAAATGCTGTGCCTTCTCACACTATATGTAAAATCAATTCCAGGCAAATTATAGACACAAATATATAGTACAAAATATTGACTCCCCAAGAAAATATAAAATAATACCTTTATAATCATAAATTTATAAATTCTAAAAACTGAAAAAAATACCTTACATTATCAATTGAAATTTTAAAAAGTTTTGTTCAGCCAAAGCATCATTTTGTGAATGGCAGAGTAATCTACACACTAGAAGATATTTACATTCCATACAAGCTACAAAGGTATCATATGTGCAATAAAAATCTAAAATTCAATAGGAAAAATGAAACTACTCCTTTGGGCAAGAAATTTTTATGAGAAATAATTCAAATTATTAATAAAACCATGAATATGTATAACTGAGAGTGGAAATTATTTTTATGATGAAATTCTACTCTACAATTTGACTAAAATGTAAAAGACTCATGACATCAAATGTTAGCAAAGCTATGGAAGTATAGTTGGTGTGATGATAGTTTGTGAAAATACTTTTTGACATTATCTGCTAAAGCTAAACCTATTTATATTTGTGACTTAAATATTTCAGTTTTAGGTAAGTGCATGGTAAAAAGTATTGCGCACAGGTCACCCAGGTACTAATACATGAATGCTCATTACAGCATTATTTCAATTTGTCCCAAATTAGAAATAACACATGTCCGTTAAAAATAAAGAGAATCAATAGACCATGGTACAGTCATACACTGCAATGATTATACCAAGTGAATTGTGTACACCACAAACAGTGTAAATGTCACAAAAATGTGAGAATCAAAAGAAGCTAAGTGCGAAAGACAAATAAATGTATTATTTGTTTCATATTCACTTTAAAAACAGTAAAACTGAAGTGCGTTGGTAAAATTTAGAATCCTAGTTAGACTTGGGGAAGAGGAAGGGAATAATAGTGAAGTTGTGAACATTTTGGAGTTTTGAAGAATGCTGATAATGTTGCAGTTCTTGCCCTGGGTAGTTTCATGAGTGTGTTTTCTTTGTGATAATCTATTGAGCAGTGTAATTATAAGACGTTATATATTTTTTTCCTGTAAGGGCTTTATGCTTCAACCAAAAATAAAAGCATAAAAAAATTAAAAGAAAAAAGAAATGAAAGGGTACACCTCAAGTGATGATCTTGTAATTAATTCTCTATGACTAAAAGTTTAAAAGTTTTTCACCAAAATTTTAGAAGCATGGAGTAAACAAAGAAGATCTATTAGTGCTCCAAAATGTTTTCTTCAGGAAGAATCAAAGAAGAGAGTAACAAAACAAGACTAAATTTGTTCTAAAATTCTTGTGTAAATAAGCAATGAACAGAGAAAAAGTGGAGCATGAAACATCTCATTAAAGGAAATAATTCTATTGGTATGTGTTATAGACTGAGCATTTATGTCTCTCCAAAACTTATATGTTGGAATCCTAGCCCCTGATGTGATGTTAGTTGGATATGGGGACTTTGGAAGGAAATGAAGTCATGAGAGAGCAAAGCCCTTACAAATGGGATTAATTTCTTTTTCCTTACAAAAGAAATTCTGGACAGTTCATTGGCCCCTTCCACCATACGAGATCAAATTAGATGGCCATCTATGAGCCAGGAAGATGGTCCTGACCATGTGGCAGCATCATCTTGGATGTTAGGTCTCCAGAACTATGAGAAATAAATTCATGTTGTTTGTAAGTACCCAGTCTATGGTATTCTGTGATAACAGCCTGAACAGTTTGGGAAATAATTTTGGCAAAAATACCTACAGGCTGCTAGCTACCGCTCCATATTCATTATTTCCTTATTTGGGATACAGAGTAGTCTTGATAGACTGACATTTTCCAGTTTACCTTGCTTGTCAATGATGTAGGAGCAGAAATGATATGTGCCATCTTCAGGTCTGGCCTTTAGAATATTCAGCATACTCTTTCTCAGGCTCTTGCTTTCCCTGGACTGAAACCAGTGACTCAAGTCTGGGCATGCAGACAATGATAATGTTCTATCTAATAGTAGATCAATAATATGAACGAGACCTGTACTACTAAATTACCAAGTGGGAAGAAGCTATCCTCTCACTTGGATAATTACTGAATGGCCTGGATAATAACTGAATTGCTCACCTCAAGATATGAGAGAAAATGAGTTTCTATGATTTTCAGCAACCATATTTTGGGGCCTTCATGGCTTAGCCTTTCCACAGTACATTTGAGAATTCAGAATGTGTTTCCCCCAACTAACATTTCCAAGGAAACTTCACACAACCAGAGAAAACTCTAAAGCTGAGTTGAATTGGAGTAGAGACAGGAAGAGAGATTTTTTTAAAAAAAAAAAAGCTACATAACAAACCTTGAGATGCAATTAGATTTTGCAGAGGCAGATAATTCCATCATAGGGCTCTCAAGCAATCTATTAAAAATTGCAAGCGAAAAGACACAATAGAAAGCACAATAAGTCATGAACTATCTCAGCACAGTTTAGGAGATGTGGGGAGTCAGGGAAGTAGCATAAGTTTTTCAAATTCTCATCATGAGGAGGGATTAGGTTTAAAAAAATGAGAGGAAAAGAGAGAAAATATTCCGAATTTGTCATGTTACTGAAGTGGGGTGGAAATAAATAAAAATGAAATTAAATTTACTTTAAAAATAGTTGGTGGTTTTTCTTTTGAAGAAACTTTCCCATGGCAGGTCATTCTGCCATGAATTTTCCTTTTTCCTTCTCTTCTTCTCGCTAATAAATTCTGTTTTAAAACTTAAAAAATAGTTAATTAGTGGAGGAAATAGTTGGTTATCAAATATTTGTAGAGAGCTATTTGTAAAGAAATATGCATGTGAATAAGAGAGTAGAGGGAAGAAGGAAAATATTAGTGAAATGAAGGACACAGTAAAACTTCCAAATTAATGAAGGTAAGATTGCAATAAATATCAATTTGAACTTCCAGTAAAACTGAGGATAATTAGAACCAAAAAATTATAAGAAATGCAAAAAATGATAAAAGAAACAAATATATTTCAATAATTTTACTACATTGAAGCTGACTTGGATGGCCTTAACATTCCCATGGGCTTGACTGATTTTAGGCAGGTTTTCTTTCCCCCCTGACTACAGGTCCCTTACCACTCTTTTCTTAGATCATTTGTTTAAGAAAACTTGGAATTGTAATTATTTCTCTGTCAGTTTAAATTGTAAATTTTCTACAACCCAGAAATGTCTTTCACAAAGTCCTGGGATCTATCCCTTTGAAATGTAATCGAGAAAGATAGGCCCATCTCCCTTCCCTGGTAGGGCAGTAGCCCAATTTAGAAGAACACAAATTAGCAAACACGGATGGCCTGGTGACATTGACCAACCTCTCTTTCTTAACATTCTCCAGCACTTTCCATTAGCTCATGCTGCAGTGAGTTCAGTTTCTCAATAGCCTGGACCTTTATTGCCATAGTCTTGAGCAAAATCCTTCTGACTGTTTTTAATATGGTCCAGTGCACTTTTATTTTAACAGAGCTCAAATAAAAAAAGAAATTAAGATTTAATCAAAATGAAATCCAGCTTTATGCTATTTGAAAAATCACAAATCAAAATGCCAAAGAATGATTTTTTTAAAAGACATACTATTTTTTGGAAAACCAATGAGATAAAGCTTTTTTAAAAGTCAGCCACAGATGCAGCATGCAAATGTAAACAGAGGAAAAGAAAGAAAGAGTTAGAATATAAATTGCTAGAGTATAGAGTTAAAAATAAAATGAATATTTAAGAATAAATTTATATATGCAAAGTTATAAAATGTTATTAGAGAAGATAAAACAGGATCAGAACCAATGTCTGTCATGTTCTAAGATAGGTTGGATTAATATAATAAAAATTACAGGATTCTAAAAATCAATATACGCAGCACCATATTATTATGTGATCCTATCTGTCTCATTTTGACTCAGACACCCTTATGATATGTAGCAGATAAGTGCATGAGTATGAAACACAACTTTCATATCCTTAATTTGCAGATTTTACAAAAGGAAAGAAAAACATTTTCTCTATAATTACTAAAACCCTCAAATAAATAAAGGCTGCAAGAATAGTCACATCTTGGAGATTTCTTTGGAGAGAGCTGAGTCACTGACTGGGATCACCTCTCATCTCACCTACTGAAAATCCTGTATTTCTATCATTTGGATAGTTTTGACACACATTTTCTGCAGAAGAGAAGCAGAGATCATGAAAACAACTCCGAAAAAAATAAGACACATCAAAATCCACAAATAATGTGTTAAATGGAAAGAAAACCAAATGAACCAGCATTAACACCGTGAATCAAATATCTAGAAGTGTAGTGAAGATAAGGATAGCGACATCTGTCCTCAAGAACCTTGGAGTTGAGGACAGGAGATAAACAGTTCCGCAAAATTTACAATTTTGTTGGATGAGATGGGAATTAAGGGGTAATATAATCTAAATTAGGGAAGAGTCCCAGGAAAAAAAAAGGGGTGACACAGAAACTAAGTCTTGAATAATAATTTGAAATTAGGCAAACTAACAATATTGAGAAGGGTCATACTGAGCAGAGAAAGGGGATTGTGTGAAAGGACTAAGCAAAAGAAAGAAAACCAGTGAGATCGGATTTCAGGGCCTAGAGGACAAGGTAAGTGGTGGTAATTGATATTAGAGAAGCAAGCTGGCCTAAGATCACAAAGCAAGGAGAATTATAGATTGTGTATGTTGTGAGTATCCTCTGAATTTTTCAAGTTTTATTTTTATACAATGCATAATTCACACATTTTATAATCTGAATAATTTTTAAAAGAATCATTTATTTCAATATTAAGGCAATTAGCAGACTTTTCAGGACAAGATACGCCAGTCTGTATAATACATAATAATCTTTTTCAGGCAAAAGATTTTTTTTAAACGGTTTAATGGTTAATGATAGGACTATGTTTATGTTGTTTTTTTCTTATTGTTTTGTTTGGTTTTGTATTTTTCCCAGCAAAACATTTTTACAACCATTCAGCAAAATGTTCTCTACTTAGAAGAGAGGTAATATAATTAAATATGAAGATCGTAGGTGTTTGTCAAAACAGAGAAGCCAGAGAGATATTATAGAAAAGATTGTGGCAAAAAGAGTTAATACAGACAGGGCTTCTGACCAGAGGCTGTTGGGGAGTGCTCTGATATACAGCAGTGCAGTAGCTGTCACAGGGAGAAATGCTAAATACATCAGGGAAGATCCCTCCCCCAGGGCAATCCTCTGGAATGATAGGGTGTCCTCTGAGAAGATAAATATCTCCATTCATACTAGAGAGTTAATCAGTGGGTTAGAAACTGCTACAATACATTTGAATTACAGAGAGCACCTAACTTTTACTGAAAATGACAGTTGCTCAGGTCAGTGAAGTAATGAAGTAAGGGCTTAAGTATATGTATTGGGTGGGGGTTGGGGAAGGTGAGAGAGAGAGAGAGAGAGAGAGAGAGAGAGAGAGAGAGAGAGAGAGAGAGAGATCAGAGATCAAGACAGACCAATCTTTCTGATAACTAAAACGGCAGAAAACAGCAAATGAGGGGGCAACTTATTTTGGCATAACATTATTAAACAACTAAAATCTTAGTAATTGCCAAGAATATAATGTTTTTGAGAATATAGAGGTATAAATGAGTGTTTTGGGTTCAAAGAGTATGTAGTAAGGGTAACATATCTAAAAGCAGATTGTGAATGGCAGCAAATTTTGATGAGATTAGAATTAAAAAAACACCAATTTAGACCTTAAAAATGTTGTATAAGAATGTTCATAGTTCCTTTATTTAATATAGCCAAAAGTGAGGAAAATTGATTAATGGAAAAAAAACTCCATACAATGGAGTATTACTTACCCATAATATGCCTGGGGGTGCCAAAATAAATATACATACACATGTTATCTGTATATTACTTTTCAAAGTTGAATTGAATTACGGTAGCCATGTATAATAATTACAGAAGTCAAACGTGACTTGTATTCATCTTTTGTTATTGGCATATATTATTATAATTTTAATACAGCTTTTTCCTTTCTTAAAATGCATATACATTTGTTGTCACCCTCTGCATAATGAAGTACTAACATATCCTACAACATGGATGAACTTTAAAATCATCTGCTAAGTAAAAGACCCCAAATACAAAGACCACATATTTTATTTATATGAAATGTCTAGAAAAGCTGCAGAGACACCAAATAAATTAGTGGTTGGCAGGGTCTAGGGACAGAAGGAATGAGGAGTGACTGTGAACGGGCACAGAATGTTTGAAAGAGGGTATGATGAAAATACTCTAAAATAAAAAATGGTGAAGGTTTCACAATACTATGAATATACTAAAACCCTTTGAATTATATACTTTGAGTGGATATATTTCATGGTGTTTAAACTCTATCCCAATCAAGTTGTTACAAAAATAATGTTGGAAGTATTTAAAAGACAATGGCTGTACATGCTTAATAGAAGATTCAAGAAAAGTGAACAATGACTTACATGACTTGACAATTACACCATCTTCAATGGTGGGTTGATATTGACTATGCCAGTTGAAGGCCCACAGTTCTATTACTAGCAATGGCAGGATAGGTAATTTGGATGAATACACAAATGAGTGCAATTTTTAAAACCTGATATGAATATTTTGAAATATCAGGCTATGATATTTAATATCATTGAAGGATTGACAAAATGCTAAAAAAAAATGATCAAGTTAAGACATATAACAAAATATAATGAAGAATGAAAATCAAAATTACTATATGAGGCACTATGATGCTGAAATGATCTGAGGATAATAGCTCTACAAACTTGGGTTTAGTTTTTAGGGTTTTTACATTTAAAAAAAGAAAAATAGCCTAAACAGGAAAAGTCTGATAATATCAAGTATTGTTCAGCATATAGAACAACAAAAATATCTCTGGTGAAAGCGAAAATTGGTAAAGTCACTTTGCAAAGGAATTATAGAATAATTAAAATCTTAGACCTATATAAAACAGCACAGATGAGTCATTAACAGGTGCAATTGTAGAAAAAAGAAACAAACACACAAAACTGGGTATACATCTAGTTCAAAGAGATTCAACAATATAATATTGTTTAAGGATATAGATAGATAGATAGATAGATAGATAGATAGATAGATAGATAGATAGACAGACAGATAGTTAGAAAAACAATTCCAGAAAAAGAGAACTCAAGCAAAAATTTGTTTAAACCATGTAGAATAGGACTGTTTTTACAACAAAAGAGTCTAGTCATATTCAGATTACTTCCTTGCATGGTGAATCTTTGGCATTTACTGTAAGAATAATTCGTAATATGTACAGCTTTATGCACTCATTACTCATCTTTGTGTACGTCTCTCTATAATAATTTACATTGTAAATGAATATATAAATAAATAAAATGATGAGACTCAATAGCTAGACTATCTCCCAAGTTTCTTGAGTCTTGCAAGGAGTTTTGCTCCCCACTGCATGTGGACTGGAACAGGTGGTTCGCCTCGAGGTTATTGTTCCATGTTGATCCACATAAAGTTGGGAGTTAGGGGATGAGTCATGTTAACAACAGATAACCATCTAATAGCATGAGTACATTACTCTGATTAATAATAAGAGAGATTACTTGGTGCTTCATCTTTGTCTTAGTCTTTTTTTTATTAATTTTAAATCTTACATGAATTCTGTGAACTGTTTCAGTATCCTTCTAATAAATTTCAGATTGTTTTGCACACACACAAAATAAAAGTTTGAAAACAATCTATCAACTCTCTCTAGAAATCTTAAAGAATCTGTATGCAATTAATTGTTTAGATTTACATAAATGGCTTTACTGATATATATAGATAGATAGATAGATATATGTAGCAATAGTGTATGATAGTATTACCTTCAAATGCTCTTCCTTCAGTAAAAGTGACAATTTAGATAATTCCAATTATATATTGGCATAAAAATATCCAAATACAATATAGCAATGCACATTGTACAATGTACAATGCTTGATTAAAAAAATGGTTACCTAACCTTTATTTGGTCAAGGAAGAGTGGGTTACTTATTTTGGCAAAACCACCCTTAATGTTAATGGACTTTTGATAATCAAAGTTAATGAGCATATATGTATTAAACTCAATTATACCAGGTTTCTGTTTTTTATCTGTACAACACTTATCTCATAGGGAATATTTAGTATATTGATTATATGATTCAAAAATACTTGAAGTTGATGTTCATGTTTACATAAATTATCAGTAAATGTACCTACTATAATTTGGAAATTTGTTCAAACTAAATTTTAATAAAGATCTTTATTCTAAATAGCAATAGTTGAATTGATAACACAGAAGTCAATGTGTCTTGTACAGGAACAGATTTTCTTAGTCAGGGACATGAAACAAAAGATTCCAAGGGTAAATAAAATGATGAACAGTAGTATTTAGTTGAATTATATAGTTTAGTCTTCAAAGTGTTGCATTATTCAAGAAAAGAATAGACTATGCTACAGAAAATTATAAGTGACATGTTAGATTAGGTTATAATACATATTCCATCATGGTCAATAAAAGGTAATATTCAGTGCTCATCAGCAAAAAAAATAATATTAATCGAATTAGTCAGAACTGATGATCTAATGAGTTGGCACTGAGAACAATTACCATCCTGTATTTGATGGATGTCGTAATGATCCAAGGTCATCCTAAAATTGCATTGCAAGGAAGCACAGTAGGAAATTCTACTGTGCTTTCAGTACATCAAAATGGTAGACAAAATTGCTTTATTCATAGATTCTTTGCCTCAGAATATAAGATTATATCCTTAATATGTGTGTACAATATAAAGATGTATATACAATGTAGGGCTACTCACTCAAATTGGAGGCAAACAGAATACTAATTGGCAGTATGATTATAAAGACTTTAAAATTTCCTTAGTTTATTTGAACATTGTATTAGCAAAATCAAATTCTACTCTCTTTCCATGGGGTAACAGTAGCAAGTGTTTGCCCAAACTCTATTAATACATTTCAGGAAAATGCAAAAAGCTTGGCTGTTCAAGTAACCTATCCATAGGAAAAGTCCACTCTTGATTCCCAAACTGAAGAAAACCCATCCAAACCTAAGTCTTCTCTTGAAATGTTATTTCTCCTATACCACCTTGACAAAATCGTTCTTTATCTGGAACATGATATATACAAAATCCAGGAGAGAGATTATGACATTCTGTTGATTCAGAACTCTTAATTTCACCACACCCTCCTTAACTTAACACTCATGTAAGTTAACTGAATCACTCCAGTCCTTGTATTGTTAGTATCAAACTCATTCCATAAATATTTGTTCACAATTTTGGTGCCTGGATTTTAGTCATTCTATATCTTGAGTTCACTGATATTTACGAGGTACAATTGTCTAGGTATGCCATCTCTCCTCTAATTTGTTCTACAAATACCTGGAACCTTTTAGTCCCAAAGACATATCCCTGTTCTCGACGTTAGCTAACCATTTATACCCAAGACAATATTCCAGATCATATAAATTACACAAACCTGTGATTAAGATACCTTAACTTATACTCTTCTTATTTATACCCACAATTTCTGTCCATTGGGGTTTCTTTGCATATTCATTTACCTTTTAAACTTGACTTTTGCCTAATTTATTTTCACTCTCTAATCAACTTCTTTCTTCTCTTATTTTTTTCCTAGACTATGGTAAGTTATACTTAAGTTTTTTCACCACAATTTTCTTTTTGTATCATTATTTCAAAATAGCAACCAAACAAAACCATAGCATTGATTACAATACTGAGGAATGCTATTATCTAACTTTTTTTTATACTAAAAAGAACTAAGTGCCACAAATAATAGTACACATGATGTCTACAGATGATAATGCAATTTCAAGGACTTCATATTCAGCTAGACCATCTGCTCTGTGGATTATCTTTTATTTATTTTCTTTTATCAGTGCACTCTGAGAGTTGAAATATCAGGGCAATCAATCAGCCTGATAAAGATAGGTACCTCTAAGGAGAAATGGGACATAGACACTGATTCACACGATGACAAACATGAGATCATGAAAGGCTACCATATAAACAACTAGGAATAATTCAGCTATTTTCTAACACACTACAAAAAAGATTAAAGTAGGTGGTCATGAGAATATAAAACCTCAGGGAAATACAGACAAAAGTGAAGTTTGTATGCATTCATTTACTCTTCTATATGGGCCATCAGAGAGTAAAGTCAGCTGTTCATATCCAGCAATGCAGAACCCATGGATACAGAAGTCCAACTTTTCAGTCATGGTTGAATCTGCCTTTGCAGTAACTTGTGGATACTGGAGTGTCCTAGAAGACTTGGACATCTGTGAATTTTGGTATCTAAGGGGATTTTGGAACCAACTCTTCTCTTCATCAAGAGATGACTGCACTCACCACAAAAGTTTGGAAAAAAGTTTCTCTCAGTGAAAGTTTAGAGGAAAGAGTGGGCACCCCCCCCAAAAAAGAAATAAGTGATCTTACTTACATTCTTCTAGCATATAGAGCAAAAGTTTTAATTTTGAGGGAAGAAGAAGCAAAGAAGAAAGGTGGATAAGAACAAGAGCATCATATTACATAGACAGTCTTAGAGACACACTGCCCATGGGGAGGGTCAAAATTACTGAAAAGTCCCTCATCTGAGATTTAGGATCCTCCTAGGCCTGAGGCTGAGCTATGACAAACAAAGTATATTTATCTTACACTACCATAGTAGAAAGCACTGGGAAACAAGCAACAGCATTCTGCTGCTACTTGTCAAAAAGAAGGGCAAGAGCATGGAGACAGGCCCTCTCTCAGCTCTAAGCCCAAAGGGATGGCCGCAAGCCAATGGTGAGGGCAACAATAAGAAAAATTATGCAGCAAACAAACTCTTCTCTGGGAACAATGTAATGCTAAAAGAGTTTGAAGCTACTAGTTTATTTGAGGGAAGTATCAGAACAACAAAACTAAAACCAAGCTCAATTCTGGTTAGACTCAAATCTCCTCCCACCTCCTTCAAAGTCATAGCAGAAGAGACATGTCTATTTTCAAACATGCATACATACAATATCTGAGTTATAATAAAAAAATTTCAGACCGACACAGAATTAAGGCAGAAAACAGAAAGAGAAAAATCTACTGTCAATAGATAAAACAATCAATAGGACCTGACTCAGAAAATAACCCAGATCCTGGAACTATCAGTCAGGGAAATTAAAATAAATATAATTAATATGTTAAAAGTATTAGTAGTAGAAAGTACGGAAAACTTATATGAAAAATGTCACCAGAGAAGTTGGAAAAAGGTAAATGGAAATGCTTGATTTTAAAAATGATAATAGAAATAAAGAATATTTTTAACAGGCTTATCGGTAGTCTTCTATTGAACTGAACTGAAAATTTTCAGGTTAATAACTACTTTCATTCTTATTCATGACTAAAACTATCAACACAGAGCTTGACATGAAGTGGACACTCAATAGAAGTCTAATTAATAGATTTATTATTTTAAAAATATTTATCACAAGAGTTCAAGTAATCTTTCAAGCAGATTTATTGAGGAATAATTTGCAGGCCATAAAGATTTAGCCATTGTAAGTATAAACTTTAACATTTTTAAGTCACTTTACAACGCTGTGCAAATATCAGCAGAATCTAATTTGAGAACATTTCTAACATACCACAAAAATAGTTCCTACACATTTACAGTCAACCCCTATTATCTATCTCTATATCTCTGCTTTTACAAAGTATTTCTTTATTTATTTTTCTTTTATATCATTATTATGTGCATGTAATGCCAAAGTTAGTTTCTCACTCTTGACTTGCTGTTCTTTAGTATTGAACTACACACACACACACACACACACACACACACACACACACACACACACACACCGTGTGTGTATTCTAAATATATTATAGGTGGACTAGATGTAATCAGATTCAAAGAGTAAGTCAAAAACCATTATGTGTATTCCTAAGTGTATTGTGGAAGTAAGTAAAAGGACCCATGCAGAATAACTCAAAGGACTGCTATTTGGAGAGCAAGAGGTAAAGGAAAAGGTGAATCTTGAAAAGTAAAAGCTGAATCTATCTTAGACTGTTTTATTTAGATCAGAAGTATTCATAAATTGCTACATCAAGGATGAAAAAGTAAGCATAAACATAACAAGTATTAAACCGATGAATAGTAAGGCTCAACTTCTAAATAACATAGTTATGCCATCTGGGTTACTCTGGTTAAGAATATCACTTCCAGCCGGGCTCGGTGGCTCAGCCTGTAATCCTGCGCCTTTGGGAGGCTGAGGTGAGTGGATTGCCTGAGCCCGTGGGTTCGAGACCCGCCTGGGCAGCGAGACCTCATCTCTACAATGAATCAAAAACATCAGCCGGGCGTGGTAGTGCATGCCTGTAATTCCAGCTACTCGGAAGGCTGAAGCGGAAGGATCGCCGGAGCCCAGCAGGTCGAGGCTACGGTGGCCGGGAGCGGCCACTGCACTCCAGTCTGGGCGACAGAGTGAGACTCCAACTCAAAAAAAAAAAAAAAAAAAAGAATATCACTTCCCTGAAGAGATGGACATCTCAATTTAGTTTTAGGTGTGATATATCCAGACAAAGGAAAGATAACAAGACACATTTGTGATCAGGTCGACCTTATCAACCAGTAACAGATTTTCTCTGTTACTTGTAGGCAGATAAACTCTCATCTACACAGTTTCTAACTGCTGTCACACATTTATCCTAGCACAAAAGTACTTTTGCTGTCAGAGGGCAAAATCCCAGTAGAACTGGTCATTATACTGGATCTGTAATTAAAAAAAAAAAAAAAAAGAATTTGTATCACAGAATCTCAGTCTATACTAGGTATACTTTAATGAGAGAAAAAAACAAAGAAAAATATATGGAAATATTTGCTTCTATGAAAGCAGTTTCAAAGTACAGCAAATGACTTCCTCAGAATACTCCACAAATCCAAAATAGTCCTCTTCTGGTATTAATTGCCTAAATTGGCAATAAATTTCTTCTTAATGCAGTTCTCAAATCTCAGCTTTAAGGAATAAAATCCTTATATTATTTGGTAAATAAAATCTAAATAAAAGGCCACTCACAACATTCATGAGAAAGTGTAGGCTAAAACGTACCGGCAACAGTTTAAAATAAACAAATAAAACTAAGCCTAAGAAAATCTGCAAAACACAAAAACAATAAAAGTAGGATTAAATATAAAGAAGTGCATTTTTCTAGAAATGTATTTATTTACTTTTGTTATTTTAAAAATGTGGGTTTACAATTAAGGATTAGGTATACTAATGATAATTGTACATGTAAAGTTTGGGCCTCCCTTTAGTCCCCATTTTGCCTGGTTTGAAATCAGGCACTCTATTGATGTTATGTGCTCACCCCGCCCCGCACCTCTGGCAGTTCCTGGCTACTACTAATCCCTTTCTTATAGTATTATGGGAAATGTTCAGGGTTTGCTTATAATGAGAATATGTGTACTCTGTTCTTTGTTTCTGCGATAGATCACTGAGTATTATAGACTCTAAATCCATCTAAGTTGCCGCAAAGTCCATGTTTGTCCTTCTTTATGGCTGAATAATATTTCATCATGTCTATGTACAATCCAGCCTCCCTTTTTGATTAAAAAACTTTGAACACTTAGGCATAGAGGGAACATACCTGAAAATAGTAAGAATCACCTTCAATAAACCCACATCCAACATATTGCTAAACAGACAGAAATTGGAAGCATTTCTCCTGAAAACCAGAACAAGACAAGTCTGCACAATCTTTAACCTTCCTGTTCAACACAGTGTTGGAAGTCCTAGCTAGAGTAATTAGAGAAGGGAAGGAAAATCAGGGGTATCCAAATAGGAAAAGACGAAGCTAAGTTTTCCCTCGTTGCTGGCGATATGATCCTATGCTTCAAAAATCCAAGAGAAGCTGTCAAAAGCCTCCTTGTGCTGATAAAGGACTTTGACAAAGTATCAGGGTACAAAATAAACATGCAAAAGACATTCGCATTCTTATATACCAACAACAAGCAGGCAGAGAACCAAATTAAAAAAAGAAACGCATTAATTTCTAAAAGCAAATATATTGTTTATAGTATTTATAGAAGCAATAAAGAAAATAAAAATTAAGTTTTATACCAAATGTGCTTTAAAATCGCAAAGAACAGAATACGGGTGAAAATAAAATGAAACTGTCTATTTAGAAATAATTTATGAAAATTTAAAATACATGTCCAAATAAATATTTTAGTGGCAGAAGAGACATCTAATCAAACTATGGACACCTTGTAGAATATTACACATTTCTCCCACAATAACCAGGACAAGTGTAAAGCAAATAGAAACAATATTCACATAGAATCAAATGAAAAGATAGCAAGCAATTTACATTCATCAAATAGTTGGAAAAAAAACACAAACGCCATAAAATGAGGTGCAAATATCTACAACTGAGAGAACTAACACCTTAGGAAAGTTAGTAGAGCACACACACTATTCTAAAGTAATTTGTAACACGCCTCACAAGGAATTAAACATAAAGCATAAATTGTCATTGGAAAATACCAGATGTATATTGGGGAAAGGATAATCTCCTCAATAAATGGTCCTGGAAAAAGTGGATATCCATTTGCAGAAAAGTAAAACTAGATCCCTTCTTTCACTGTATCCAAAAATAAAATCATAATAAATTAAAGATTTAAAAATTAAGACTTCAAACTGTGAAACCATGAGAAGAGAATTGGGGGAAATGTTTTAGAGCACTAGTGAGGGCAAAGAGTTGTTTAGTAAAACTTCAAAAGCACAGGCAACAATAGTAAAATTGTCAAAGGGAGCTACATCAAGCTGTAAAACTTTCACACTGGAAAAGAAATTATCAACAAAGTGAAGAAAATATTTGCAAACTGACAAAGGGGGAGACAGCATATATAAGGAACTTGAACAACTCAATAGCAAATGATAATAATAATAATCCTATTCAAAAATGAAAAAAGACCTAACTTGACATTTCTCATAAGAAGTCATACAAAAAACCAACAGGTATGTAAAAAATGTTCATCATCACTGTTCATCAGAGAAATGTAATTCAAAACCACAGTGAGATATTATCTCACCCCTGTTAAAATGGCAATTATCAAAAAGCAAAAACATAATAAATGTTGGCAAGGATGTGTAGAAAAGGGAGTCCTTAACACTGTTGATGGAAATGTAAATTAGTAAAGTCATTATGGTAAATAATATGTAGGCTCTTGAATACACCAAAAATAGAATAACATATGATCCAGCAATCCCACTGCTGGGAATATATTTGTTTTTCAAAAAAAGGAATTTAGTGTATCAAAGATATATCTGTATTCCCATGTTTAGTACAACACTATTCACAACCAAAATATGGAATCAACATGTGTCCATCAACAATGAATAGATAAAGAAAATGTAGATAAAGAAATATTATTCAGTCTTAAAAAAGACTACAGTCCTGTCATTTGAAGCAACATAAATGAGCCTAAAGAATATTATGTTAAGTGAAATAAGCCAAGCACAGAAAGACAAGTGTCATATTTTCATTCATAGGTGAGAGCTAAAAAAAAAAAAAGGATGTCAGATGTCATGGAGGTAATGAGTAAAATGGTGGCTATCAGAGGCTAGGAATTGGTGGGAGAAGGATATGAGAGGTTGCTTAAGGAGTAGAAAAATACAGCTAAATATAAACAATAAGTTCTAGTGTTTGACAGCAAAGTAGGGTGACTATAATTAACAATAATTTGTTGAATATTTCAAAGTAGCTAGAAGAGAGGATTCCAAATGTTTTCTTTATGAACAAATGATAACTGTTTGAGGTGATGGGTATTTCAGCCACCCTGATTTTGATAAATAAGTATGTATTTATCAAAATATCATATGTACCCTATAAATATGTACAACTTTTATGTGTCAGTTAAAGAAAACAAGAAAAACATCTTCTAGAAAAGCATGAGAGACAATGTAGACAAATAAGAAGACAGGTATGTTATAGAAATAAGTACTTCATACTTCATTAAAAAGGTCAATTATTTCCAAGTAAATTAACCAAAATAAACAAATAAAAGATTTTACAACTCAATAAACTAATTACTGAAATTCACTAGGAAGATATAAAAAGCACAATGTTGACAAACAAAATTAATGAGAATTGTACTTATGAAATAATCAAAGTACTAATTAAAACATTATTTTGTTCATAAATGTCTAAATAAAGTCATGTAGTACAAGGTACAATCCATGGGAATTAGCATGTGATAAAGGTATCCTTTCATTTTACTGACAAAAGAATGAATCATTTTAAGTGAAATTGGGACAATTTGCTCTCTATCTTCAGCAGCCAGAAATGTAATTTTCAAATGGATTAAATATCAAAATATAAAAGCTTTAAGGATGAATATAAAAATCACAAGATAATTGTTGACATAAACAGAAACATACTTTCAGAATATTTGTAACTGCATAGAAGGCTGCTAAATGTCAAGAAAAAGTCAAAAAGACAATAGAATACAGGATTTTAATAGTATTTAACAAAAGGTGAAATAAAATAATCAACACATAGGAACCAAAGCTTAACATCACTGATAATTAGAAAGACACAAATTAAAACATCTATTGAAGTCATTTTTTTGTGTACTGAATTGGCAAATATTAAAACATATTGATAATATTTATTTATTTATTTATTTATTACTTATTTATTTATTTATTATTTTTTGAGTTGGAGTCTCACTCTGTTGCCCAGACTGGAGTGCAGTGGCATGCTCCTGGCCACCACAGCCTCAACCTGCTGGGCTCCAGAGATCCTTCCGCCTCAGTCTTCCAAGTAGCTAGAACTATAGGCTTGCGCTACCACACCTGGCTAATTTTTTTGATTTATTGTAGAGATGAGGTCTCACCACATTGCCCAGGTGGGTCTCGAACCTGCGGGCTCAAGCAATTCACTCACCTCGGCCTCCTAAAGCACGGGATTACAGGCCGAGCCACCGAGCCTGGCTGATAATATTTATTTTTAGTAAAATTAGCATTGATATGCTTTTGTGGGACTCTAAACTGCTCATAATCTTTGAAGGGAATATGGCTTTATCTGTTAAGATTAAAATAAAAATACCATTGGAATCAGCACATTAAAATCACACATAAAAAATAAATGTATTGATATAAAACCTTCCCAAGATATATATTTAAGTGAGAAAAATAGTCATTCAACACTATATTTTTGTTTATAAATGAAATATAAAAGTATGTGTTTATGTAGTTATACATTAATAAATATGCAGAAAATTAGAGATGGAAAGATTCTCCAAGCAGACTGAGATGGGAAGGGCCCTGTTTAACAAACTATCAGCATTTGCTACCTTTCAAAGGAGGTGGAAATAGGACACAGATGTATTTCTGTAAAGAGAAAACTTGCAAATTTTAATTTTGTAAATTCAATAAAAAAGTGACATATTAAGGATAGTTTTCCAATAGTTTTTTCTTCCTACAACAGGGGTCATTCAGGGAGGTACTTGAGTAACATAATTCTAAACCTTACACTAAAGATTGATCTGTTTTAGCCTTCTTCTTGATGAAAAACAAGGTATGTTTTTCATGTTAGTAAGGTCAGTTGAGTTTCTGTGCTCCAGGCAAAGGGTAGAGGGCATTGCTAAATAATGAATAAATGGATGAATGAATGTCTTTAACTTTCAATATCTACCTCCTTTTCAGACATTTTGTCTCACTTATAGCCACTCCTTACTGTTTCAGTGCTTTATCAACTTCACTTTCCACCCAGTTAACCAGGAGCAATTTCCCATCACTCTACATAGACAAACCTAATGTTTTACACCCTAAAGACTTTTTAATTCACAATTTATCTCTCAATCCTGCTTGGTCACAAACTGATGAAAGTAAATCTTAGTTCATTAAATTAACTAATTTTTTGCCAATCATCCTGAAGATACCTACTCCAATTTAATCTATGTTAATTATTAAATGAGATAGTTTGATAAATATTTCAACCATTGAAAAATATATGATAATTAACATAATTATATGCCTAATTCTACTTTAACTCTCACAACATCCTAATAAATAGCTGCTGCTATTTTATTGATAAGGAAACTGAGACACAGATGTTAATGAATGTGAATGTAGCATGAGGAGAAACATATGTAACACATTGTCTAATGATCTGGGTGTAATTTATTAGCATAAAATTTCAGGTATGATGATCATGAAATAATGTATTTTGATTAAGTAAAATTTCTTCTTACCCCATACATTATACCTCACAGGCAGTGAACAGATTCAAAGGGGAGAAAAAAAATTAAAGAATCCAGAAAACACAACATAATTACTATTTCCAGAATATTAAGAACAATGATATGCTTAATTTTCACTTGCCTCTTGCTTTTCCATATAAACTCACCCCATTTGAATTGTTATGTGTTCATTATAAAACTTAAAATTTTGGGGTGATATAGCTAATAAATGCTTGACAACAATTAAACTTTTATTGCATCAAGTTCATTAAGTAAATCCTATCGGACTGTTGGGTTATTGTCAATTTTAACTTGTTCAGGTGTTTCAATTACGATTCAATTTTGCACTGTAATAAGGTAGGTGATAAATGACAATGGTTAACAACTGCTATTAAGACTATCCAGGGCAGAACTCCATAAATGTAGAACAATTAGAGTAACAAATGATAGTAGCTATATGCTATTATCTTTACATTATTCAATTGATTTACTATAGCATTTTTATAGTCCTATCTAAAAAAATGTTTCACTTGTTTTCATTGGTTTGGGTCGCTGACTTGAGGCCATTTATTTTTACTTTATTTCTAAAGAAGAATATTAAGAGTTAAGACTTTTGAGGCATACATATCAAACAATATGGAGAGGTACTTGTGAGTTACTGACTTTGCTACATGTACCAGAAAGTGGAATTTAAAACTCAAGGTCAACAACTATTTTGTTGGGATAGTTGGTTTGGGTTTTTTTGTAATTATTTTCATTTTATTTTATTGTAGAGATGTGGGGTACAAGTGAAGATTAACTACATAAGTTGACTATATGCAGATGAATTCTGGACTTCTAACTAGCCCTCACTGCCCCTGGTAGTGGACCAGGTTCCTTTGGTATTGCCACGTGCACCCCACCTTCCTTCCTCTATCCTTCCCTCCATCCCTCCTCGAGCAGCGCCCAGTGACTGCGGGTTCCTCCCTTGTGTTAATGTGACTAATGTTCAGAACATGTTTTTGAGTGATAACATGTGGTATTCAGTTCTTTGTTTCGGTAATAGTTCACTTAGTATTAGGGTCTCTAACGCCACATGACTAGCAATAACTTTGATTTTTTCTTTCAATTTACAAACCTGTAAATTAGGGGAACAAGTCATTTTAGTGCTTAATAGCCTTGTTTGTTTTTTTTTCCTTTTATAAAATTAGCTATTTTAACATACTCTTCACAGTTAGTGGAAAATACAGATATCACGATGTTTTCAATCTCTCAGAGCTTCAATTTGTTGTGTTTCCTCATCCAGAGACTTCGGTTAAACATTAAGGAAATTACAGTTCCCTGAATATTTATACTTAATAAATAAAATAGCATTTAGTCAATGGCAATCCATTCATTTTCATAAAGTTCTTATTAATTAATTACTTACTAATATTTATAGCATGTTTAAAAATTATTCAACATCTTCCACCCACTTAATTTCTCTAAGTACCAATTCAGTTGAAGCACAAAAATGGTTTAAATGAGTTCAGTGTTTTCCTAAGAGAAATTGCTCACACTTTAATATATATTTACTCTTCTGATGCATGACTTAAAATGTAAGCACTTTCAAAGAACGTCACATTTTGGAAAACATGATACAAATTTAAGAAAAACTTTCAAGAAAGGATTTTTGAATCAGGACAGAACACTGAGCAACAAATAACTACTTAATGGAGAAAGGCATCTACATCTGTTCTGCTGGGACAATTCGTCCATGGTAGTTAATAGTTTTAAAAAAAGAAAACTGGGTTTGTAATTAATATCTTTAAAAGTACATATACTTTAAGGCACATTTTGTCACAAAGAGTAAGACAGCAGTATTGAATTGCTTTATACAAAAAAAAATCTTACAATAATGAAAGCAAATCTAAATTCAATGTTGAGTCTAAATAAAATTATCCAATATATTTTAATATCATGGAGAATCTTCTGATGGTTGCTGAAGCTAGAATAATGCTTAAAATTACTCAAAACATAACAGTTATTTTGTGGGATGAGGTTATAAACCTTTATTTCTTTAGAACATAATGTGGCTTTTAATGGCTTAAATAACTCCCAAGCTCAGTAATTTTGAACCTCAACTCATAAACCATCTAAGAAGTCTGAAAGCTTTACGGAGCTCAGTTTGCTCAGAGATTTATCATCCTGAGATAAAATCTAAATAGATTTGGCTTAAGTTGTATACAAATCCTTACTCTCTCTCTGTGTTTTCTTTCAGTTAATTTTCTGTACATGCAGTTTCCGTGTAACATCTAAGCTTTTCATGTAATTATGTTATTTATACATATATACACTAAAAAAATTCTTATTTAATATATTTACATCATTATATGTGAACACAAAGCAAGATAATTAAAAATGAATATCATCAAAATACAGAAAAATAATGAAACCTTATAAAGACTATTGGTCAAAATTCTGCAAAAGATAACATACTAAATGATAATTTGTTAAATCTAGTTTTATTAAAATCAGGAATGAAACCCTCACTAGACATTTTCAATATTATCTTGAAGTCAAGATAAAGCAATAAGGTAAGAAAACTAAATGTTTAATAAGCAAGTAACTGCATTTTAAGTCTAGACCCACAAGTATCAGCTCTAATGGGCTGGCAAGTCAAGTGCTGAGTATTGCGATTGGAGTGGGGGCGGTTGGCAAGCCTAGACCCCAGGGTGTTGGCTCTAACGGGCTAGAATTCTAGCCCTGAGAGTGTTGCTGGGTTGGTGGGTTGGCAAACCAAGCCCCTTGGTTGTCTCAGCTTTGTAGTCTCTCCTTCTTCCGGCAGCTCTCCTGGTTCAGCTGGCTCTCTTGGCAGGCAAGCCAGCCTCTGGGGGTGCATCGGGCTTTAAGACTGATGGTCTTCTGCAGCTCTTCAGGTTGCTACTCTTCAGGGTCAAGGTTCTTGTCTCATGCCCAGGAAGAATGAGGTACATGGACAGCCGGAAGGTGAGAAAGCTGGATTTATTGAGGACAGAAAAGCTCCCCCAGTGGGAGGGTGCCCTAAGGGGTTGCCCATCTGGGACTGAAAGCCTGGTGCTTATATAGCCCTAAGTCCAAGCTGATTAGCTAGCACTAGCTGTGAGTTGTTGCGGTCTGATTGGTTGCTTTTCAATCCCAGCTGTGAGGATTTTTAGCTCTAGCTTGAGAGGCTTGCAGGGAGCTTGTTTACCAATGCTGAGCCTGAGAGGTCCTCCAGGAGTTCACTACTTTGTTACCAGAGGACTCTCCTATCTGTCTGCATAGACTTTCTCTAGCTATTTCCTGTCTCAGTACCTATGCTCCATTTCTCTCTTTATCACTCTGCAGGTAAACTTCAGGAAAACAAAGAACTTGTTATAATTTCATGCTACAGGAAGTATTATGTGTTTTGTCATATTCTTACTTACATGCCTTTAATTAATATTTAAATGTTTGAATTTTTCTGTATAGGCCCAATCTTACAAAATAATATGAAGTTACATGTTTATCT
This sequence comes from Cephalopachus bancanus, assembly GCA_027257055.1. Lineage (NCBI taxonomy): Eukaryota > Metazoa > Chordata > Mammalia > Primates > Tarsiidae > Cephalopachus > Cephalopachus bancanus. Next base: position 781,217 of record JAPVLO010000074.1, read on the forward strand.
AAAAGCCCAGGAATCAGCAAGACATTGCAGCCATTTTTAAATAAAGTTAGCATACTTTTGTATGTAAACCAGTTAAAATACAATTCATTAAATTTTCTGTAGAAATGATTGATAATTCAAATGCTAAATAAAAGTCTATTCTCAGTAAATATTTTTAAAAATAAGATGTTCTTCAGAAACTGTCAGCACAATATTCTAAGACTTTGTTATTATGTATGCTTCTATTTAAAACAAATTTATGTAAAATGTTTATTTATGTGTTTTATTGTTTGCTTTGTAATATTTTAAATGGCTGCCATTATGAAAGTCATTTCCAAATTTTTGAATCATCTTCTTAGTTTGGATCTTCATACTAAATAAAAACTTTTAAAAATGTAAGCACTTTTGGTGCTTTCTTTGTTTTTTTCAAGATCACATTTTTGTTTACTTACAGAATAACTTGATTTTTTATGCATTTTGAATCTCTCTCAGTTTACTGTGCTCTTTTATTTGTTCTAAGAGTAATTTTCAGTTGATTTTTTTGAGTTTTTCTGTTAGACAAACATGTCTTTGCACATAGCAGTTCATCTTTTCCTCTAGTAGCTGTTTTTGTTTGTTTGTTTGTTTGTTTGTTTCCTCCTTGCTTTCTTGCTGTGATTACAACTTCTGGTAGTAACCTTCATATATTATTTTTATTATTGTGGAGTTCTACTTTTAATTGAACAAATAGCTGTCCTCAAAAGAAACAGGCATATATTCTTTCTTTGATCCTGTTTTCTGAAAATACTGTGAAAACATCAGTGTAATTTTTGTGTCCTGTTCACATAATGGGATGTGCATTAATGTATTTAGTCATTTTATTATATGTGTATGTGCATACAGCTGTAATGAACGTATCGTGAATTCTATCAAATCCATTTTAAATGTCACACACTCTTTTGCAACCTATCTTCTGAACTGCTGGCAGGTGCCATGGAAGCCTATAAGCAGGTCCAAAAGGGATCTCTGGAACTAAAAGTCATTGAGATGCTCAGTCTGATTGAAAAAAAGAAGCAGAGAAAAGAAGGACAAGGGGAGGTAAAAACTCTGGAAACAATGAGAATGGGCAAAAAAGAAGGAGAAAAAGAGGCATGACCTGGAGAAGGGAAACCCTGCCCTAGAGACCTAGGTGAAGACGGAAAAGTGACAAATGGAAAGGATTCAGAAGAGAGCATTCCAAACGCACGAGTAGAGAGTGGAATTTGTCACGAGATTCCTGGACACACTCACCAAGCATGACAACATTCCCAAAGTTAAGTGGACAAAGTAGCCTCCCAGCTCTGAGTGTAGAGACACATGGACAGGAAACAGAAGTTACATTGGGGCTATGCTTAGTCTCTTTGGTGTTTTCTGAAAATGTTGTTTTGCACATGCTCTTTTATCTTCTGCTGCTGTAGTGCTTTTCGAAGTCATGTAGCTGTGTGCCCTCATTCTGGAATGTGACTACAGTAAATCCTTTCACCCAGTTTAGTTTTCTTGACTGCTATAAAAGATAAACCTTTTTAGTTTAGAGGGAAAGATTTGAAAGTTTATCCAGAGGTAAAGACCATTTCTGGGTATGTGTCCTGTAAAAATATCTTAACCCTCAGTTCCATCTAACCCTTTGAGACCAAGGAAGATGTCTTCATCTGAATGAAACCAACTCCCAAGAATAAGGAGATAATGACAGCATGGCCTACAATGTGCAGACTGCCATAGGATCCTGCAGGGCCTGTCCTTCCAAACTCCTAATTTAGGGCTTATGCTATTTCATCCAGGCTCTGGGAAGCCACTTTCAGGATTATGGTTTTTAGAATGTCTCTTCAGTCACCTGGCCAACGAGATAATGCAGCCTGGGTAGCAGAACAACCACTTAAGGTATGGATGGAATGTACACCGTGGTCATTTCTGAGCCTGTTCTCTCAAAATTCCTCTTCCAGACACTTCTAATGGGTAATGCCATGGAAGACATTGCTAATCAATCACAGAATTCTTTATAATGGAGCCCAGACATTCCCTGCCTCACAACCCTCAGGCTAGGGTTCCAAACAGACTCTCATATCTATTCAAAGTTGTCACATGACATGAAATCTGTTTGGAATTCCTGCCCTAAGGATACCTCAGGGGTGACAGAACCAGGCAGAACCCAACACAAACAGATGTGAGTGCGGTCAAATAGAAGGATCTAACTGCTGGAGGGACAGGATCTTTAAAACCCTTCTTATACTGAATAAGGATCAAACTACATATTTGTTGTTTGGGGAAAATGGCCATAGATGTTAAAATCATAACAAAGCCAGAAGAGAAAAACCAGTGTTGGGTGTCATTTGTAAGTAACAGAATAAAGCATAAACCAGTTTATCTTATTTTTAAAAAGCAAAAGAGATATACTCCTTTGACAATGCAATTTGAAGATTTTGAGTCATTTGTCTTCTAATATTTAACTAAATTTGTAATTCCGGATTAAAAACGACTTTGCTAAGACGCATAATTATACCCCTAGGTTAAATTTGTCAACACTTAATTACATTGCTTTAATCTGCATTCATTCAGATGGTTAATAGTTTTTGAAACACTCTATAGTTTTCACATTTATTTTCAAGGTTATACTCTCTTTACAAAATGAACTGGGAAGTATCACTTTCTCCATGCTTTCAAATAGGATATACTGCATGAAAGTGATTAATTTCTTGAAATTTGAATATATATTCTAAATTATAAATTCTGGCAGCGTCGTACAGAATTTTTTAAAAATAATGTTTTGCCCATTCTCCCCTCCCCCCAATTTAATATGTTGAGAAATCCTATGGACTTCACCTGCATAATATATTCAGAATCTAACCATTTCTCACTACCATCCTTTCTTGCTTGCGTTACTGTAATAACCTCTTTAATAAGTTTCCCTGCCTCTATTCTTGCTTCTCCTGTTTCATTTGGTTCTTAACACAGTAGAAAGTTCGGTTCTATTAAATACCTAGATCATGTCACATCCCTGCTCGACTCTGCAAAGTCTATCCATTGTACTCAAAGTAAATGCAAAGCCCTTTCCATGGTTGAGGAGATTTTTCCTGATCTGGCTTTCTGTTACCTCTACACATTCTGTCCTTTTTCTCACCCTCTTTCAATCATATGGACCCCCTTGTTCTATCTGGAACAAGATCCCAACCAAGGCAGGCTCTTCACTGTAGCTGTGTTTCCTGCATCGAATGTCATCCTTTACATGTCTCTTTGCTACCTCTTCCAACTACTACAAATGTGTGCACAAATCTCTTTCATATGTCCTAACTTGAGTATATTGTTTGATACAAAAAACTCATACACCTTTTATAAAATCACTTTATAATCAGGGACTTTTTTTCATTTTCTTTTTAACATCCACATCACTTGAAACCTTCTACCATGATTGACGTGTTTCATATGTCTGTTAGCTCTTATCTATATCCTTTCGTCGAGTTGTAAAATTCACAGGCATATTCTTTGACTCTTCATTTAATGATTAGTCCTGCATACCTGAATGCATGACTAACACATAGTGGGCATTTAAGGAATACTTCCTGGATACATGGAAATTCTTAGAACATTTTTTCCACTTCTTAAGACAATTAAAATAGTGAATCCAGAAAATCAATTAGCAATTATTCGGGTTTTCAAACTTCTTAACAAAATATTTGTCACACATAACTGTGCTATAGTGTTACTTCTAAAACAATGACATATAAATTTGGTCCAATTTATTGGTATACATCCTTTAAAATCAATACCAGAAACCCTTCATATTTTAGTTTAATGTCATCAACTTTAAATCAGTATATTCTTTTTTCTTGATGGATGAATAATTATGAAGTTGGTCATTTTGTAACAATTCAGTACACTTTCAGACACTGTCTTTCAATCATATGGGACCCCTTGTTCTATCTGGAACATGATCCCAAGGCAGGCTCTTCATTTGTCATTTTACTTAGAAGTAGACCTTAAAGTAAGTCAGAAGCAACTCTGTGGTAGACTGATTACTTTGAGAGGACTCGACTACTATACTGAACTTCAGAAGACTTACTAGCTTTGTGGAAACAGAACACATCCTCTTGTTCCAAAACTGTTCCAAAATCCTGCAAAGCCTCTGCAGCACATTTGCTGTCTTTCGCACTAGCTTACATTCCTCCCTTTTACATAGTTACCTTCTGTTATTAGTCACTTCAGATTTGGAGTCTTATGATACATATGACGAAAACTAATGACAAACCTTTACATTCACTATGTTTTTCTTGCCTCTACAAGCCTATTTTCATGTTTTCATCCATGAATTAGTAAGTAGTAAGAATATCTATACACATAGAAATATATAATGTTCTTCTGCTAAAACCTTCTGTACTAATAATTTTATTTACATTATTACCATTACTCTTCTTTAGAACATGGATTATATTAAAAATCATTTTATGTGATATGTCTTCTTTATCTTGATGACAGTTGATTAGAAAATTTTAAAATGTGAATATGGTGTCCATATTAAGAAAGACTAATTAGCTATACTCGTATATAGATAGGCTATGAATATAGAATTTCATATTGAGAGTGAAAAAATATTTGCAAATCATCACTGTTTCAGATATTTCTAATCTATCTTAACTGTATCCAGAAGCATAAAAATATTTAATCATTGAGAAAGTCCATAATGAATCCAAGTATGCTTAGTTTTTTACTGAAGAAAAACAAGTACAGTAAAATGGACTAAGTTAAAAACAAAAATGTAGTCCACAATATATATATATATATCTATCTATATATATATAGTATATATTATGATTCAAATAGCTGGACATAAAACATAACAGGAATTTGAAATGCCATCTTCAAAGCTTTATGATAAAGGTTCAGTAAGAATGTTTGGAAAGATGAATAATGATAAATATAAAGCACTATCCTACCTAAATCTTTACTGATAATACAACTCTCAATATAATACAGACTACAAGTTATAATTGTCCAGTTTTTAAGCTCTGAAAGAGAAAAAAGAGAAACTTTTATGCCAAAAGATGGAACATGTGGCATGCCAATGACAACCATACCTTTGATGAGAAGAAAATGTATAAACTTGTAACAAAAGTGTCTAAGACCAAATTAATTATACCAAGTCACTTAAATGTCAATAAAGCACTAAAATTGCAAGCATCTTCAAATACTTAATTGGTTTTATAGGTCAAAGCGACAATTGAAGAAAACATGCACCTGGAGAATGTTCTGTCAATCTCAAATGTGTCTGATTTGTAGATTAATGTAAATAATTAAAATGTGCATATCAACTGACTTAGATGTCAGATATTAGATTCTAGATATCAGTGGACTTAAAGAGTTATTTTCTCAATATATCAAAGAACATATGGACCTATAAGTAGTTCAACATCCATCACTATCATCCACTAATTAAACTATGACTCTCGATGGAAAAAAATATAAGGTAAGCATTTTTTAACATGTGTGTTTAAAACACACAGTGTATTTGAATAGGACTAGATGATATTTTGGCCTCTCAAAGCTGACTGCAATCGTTGAACGCTGAGGACAATTTGACTTTTCTTTTGCATTATTTTTTTCTTCATCAGTGACATGTAGAATTATACATGATATGCAATTTAACTAGAAGTACAAAGAAAAATTATTTTTTAAACTGCAAGTAAAAAAAAAAAACACCTACAAATAGCCAATACTGAACATATAGATTCATCCTAGAAAAAACTGGGAATTTCTAACAATCACATTGATTCAACAATTTTTTTTTTTTTTTTTTTTTTAGTCATGTGTTATATACCAAGCACTCTTGAAGGTCCTTGGGACATATCACTGAATAAATAGACAATAAAGTATATTCTTGTGAAGCATACATTATAGTTGGCGAAGTTAAGCTAAAAATAGTAGAAAATTTCTAATTTTATAGTAGATAGTAAGTAAATACAGAATATTTGAAGCAATAAATTCCATGGGAAGACTGAATAGAATAAGGGGGAGTTGGAAGTGTGCTGTGTTGGGGAGGAATAGAAATTTTGCTATTAATTATGGTGCTGAAGATAGCATCCATTGAGAAGGTGACGTTTGAAAATATACTTAAACCAGGTGTGGGAGCTAGGCAGTCAGCACTTTCTGAGGCAGTTCAGCTTTCCAAAAACAGAAAAAATACAATGCTTTAAGTTTCATGCCTTGACTATTTCAGGAACTCCAAAAAGACCAGTGTGGTTGGGACAATGTGAGAAAAAGAAGAAAAGTAAGGGATGAGAATAAAAGTTAAAGAGATGAGAGTTTTATGTCAGGCTTTCAAGGCCAATGTAAGACATTTTCCTTTTACTCAGAATTAAAGGATAATTTGTGGAGATTTGTCCAAAAGAATGACTTGGTCTGATTTACGTTTTAAAGGGACATCTTTTGTGTGGGGTGTAGATTGTAGGGAGAAATTGAAAAATCAAACACTGTTATTAAAAGAATATTGCAATAATCAATATAACAAATGGTGAGTCAAGCAAGTTAAGAATGTATATGAAGGGAAGTGGTTATGTTCTGATTGTCTTCTGAATACAGACTAAACAGGATATTTTTGTGTCATATATTATAATAAAAATGGGAAGGTAAATTTGAGAAATCAATATGATGGAGACATTCAAATATTATGAGAAAGAGAATGAATAGTACATGATTGTGAAAAAAAATAAAGAATCCAGTTTTGCTTTGTTGAATTTAATATATCTACTGGATATTTAAATGGGAATATGAGGTTGGTAACTGGTAATATAAGAGTTAAGCGTTCAAGAAAGAGATTTATTCTGGAAATAAATATTTGGGGTCACCAGCATATTGGTATTATCAAAAGTGATGATAAGGCCAGGCGTGATGGCTCAAGCATGTTTTCCTAGCACTTTGGTAGGCCTAGGTGACAGGATTGCCTGAGTCCAGGTGTTCGAGACCAGCCTGAGTGACTTGGTGAGATCTCATCTCTACAATAAATCAAAAAATTAGCTGGAAGTAGTGGCATGCACCTGTGGTTCCAGCTACTTGGAAAGCTGTGGTGGAAGGATCACCTGAGCCCAGCAGATTGAGGCTGCAGTGGGTGTGAGCATACCACTGCACTCCAGCCTGGGCAACAGAGTAAGACTCCAACTCACACACACACAACTCCCCCCCCCCAAAAAAGTGGGCAAAATATATTAATAGACACTTCTCAAAGAAGACATATGAGCAGCCAACAGATACAAGAAAAAAATGCTCAACCTCACTAATCATCAAAGAAATGCAAATTAAAATCACACTGAGATACTACCTAATTCCAGTCAGGGTGGCCATCATTAATAAATCAAAAAACAGCAGATGTTAGTGGTACTGTAAACTAGTACAACCTCTGTGAAAAGCAGTGTGCAATTTCTAAAAGATCTAAAAATTGACCTTCCAGATGACCCAGCAATTCTCCTTCTAGGAATATACCCACAGGAACTCAAATAATTCTAAAAAAAGTTACCTGCACATGCATGTTTATTAGAGCATTATTCACAACAGCAAAAACATGGAAACACCTTTGCTGTCTATTGAAAGTGGAATGGGTAAAAAAAAAAAAAGGAAAGAAAGAAATGTGGTACATAACACAATGGAATATTGTGCAGCCATAAAGAAGGACAAAATTATGAACTTGGCAGCAACTTGGATGGATATAGAGTCTATCATACTCATAGGATCTATCACAGAAACAAAAACTGAGTAGTACATGTCCTCACTCATAAATGGATCCTGAATTTGTCACAATACTACAGGAAAGGGATCAGCAGTATTGGAACATTGCCAGGTGCATAGGGCTTATGACATCAATAAGGTTACCTGATCCCAAACCAGGCAAAGTGAGGATCAATGGGAGGCCCAAACTTCACCTGTACTATTATGACCACTCATGCATCTAATTTTGAATTGTACCCCACATCTTTAAAATTTAAAAAAAGGAAAGAAAAATGTTTTACAGAGGTACATATAATTTTGTATATATGCATATTCTAATTTTATAAATTTTATGTTGTCTGTCTAAAATTTTATAGCTTCCTAATTATTTATATCTTATAAATGTATACTCACTTGAGAATCTAATTTTTTCTCCATATGTTATATTATTTCTCTAAAGGATAGTTCTGGTTTATATGAGCTCCTGATCCTACAAAAGGTGAAACTTCCCTTGGATTTATGTTTGTTTCATTGTGATCAAGTTCAAAGATGCTAATGACTTGTTTTTCCCCTTTTCTCATATCCAGATATAAGAGTTACTTCGTGTCCATGTTGAAGGAGATGTAAAACCAGAGTGAAAGAAAAGTAACTTAGACTTATCGTTTGAAACATGAATCCTTTCAGTCTTTTCAGGTTTCAAAAGTAACAAGAAAAAAGTTTTCATTCAGCAGGTACATGTATGGATGTCTTTAGGTAAATGGCCACTTGCTTTTCTTCAAGTAAAAGAATGTGACCCACAATAAACTACATTTTGTTCACATTTTATAAAGTATTTTATGGACATTGAAATCATTCCCATAATAAGCAACCCATGGTATTTTTATATTGCTTTTTCTCTGGTTCTTTTACTCACAAGTTCTTGGTAGTTCACCTTGTACATTCACTCACTGTCTGTAGCCCTGGAGACATAGTATGTTCCAGATGGTGTTTTTTCTTTCTCTCAAGGAGGATAAATAGCTTCCTTTCTTTCTTTTTTTTTTTTTGGAAGGGTCTTCAGATCACCATGCCTATTGTTAAAAAAATAAAAACAAAACAGATTAATAGTGCTAATAATTTAATATTTACAACTTAGAAATGAGAAGGAGTAAATGTAACAAAATAAAAGATTCAACTACACAGTGATCTGCATTCAATATAGCATGGAGTTGTGATGCTATGCTGAAGTAGGACATAGGTCAGAAGAACGTTAACTGCAGCAATCACAGTTTCAGATAAAAGAAAAACATGGCAGATGGCAGTACTTTCCATTGATACTTTTTTCAAAAAACAGAGTATAAAGCCGGGCTCGGTGGTCAGCCTGTAATCGCCTTTGGGAGGCTGCGGTGAGTGGATTGCCTGAGCCCGCGGGTTCGAGACCCTCCTGGGCAGCGAGACCTCATCTCTACAATAAATCAAAAAATCAACCAGGCGTGGTAGCGTGCGCCTGTAGTTCCAGCTACTTGGAAGGCTGAGGCGGAAGGACGGCCGGAGCCCAGCAGGTCGAGGTTGCAGTGGCCGTGAGCGGCCACTGCACTCCAGTCTGGGCGACAGAGTGAGACTCCGACTCAAAAAAAAAAAAACAATAGAGTATAAAAAACTATTATTTGAGCTTATTTTTCCCAAAATATTTTATTTGTGTGAGAAAATAATGAAAGAGAGAGCAAGAAAGAAAAGGAGAGCAAGAATTGAAAAAAAGCATACCTTCCTGTGTTACTTCGGTTTTCATGTCAGTGAGTATGTCTCCATCAAATAAAAAAGAAGCACATTTTAATACCAGAGTATGAACACACCTCAGTCAAGATAAATTCTTTCCAGTAGTCCTAAAAGTCATAAAATCTTTCTACACCACCACACACATAAACTACTTAAAACACAGTGTTATAGTCACGTATTATAATACTCTCAACTTTAAAGTCATTATGAAAAAGGCTGAAAATATGTAGGTATTAGTTAGGAAAGATGGTTTCTGATATTTCATTAGCTTTTTTTTTTTTTTTAACTGAATTATCAAATATTGGTGATGATGAGTAGGAAGCTGATAAAAAAACCAGCACTGACATGTGTCCACACCATAGAGACAAGACAGAGTATGGTGAACAGCATGAGGGCAGTATCTTTGGTACACAGAGTCTGTCTTATTTGTGGTGTCTTTGTGTTCCCCCAAGGCAGCACTGGCAGCAATGTTTGTTTTAATACTACACCAGAACAAGCCAGAAGAGGCAGCCAAGTTGTGATAACAATAATGGTATTCATACCTTGAGATAAACTGTCATTCAGTTTTGATAATCAACAATAGTGTGTATTCTTAAGCCTTTTTTAAGAAGTCCCTTTAAGTTATTAAATATTTTGCAACCATGCACTGGCTTCCCTCCAAGACCTCAGTGCATATGAGTGGGTTGGATGTAGAATATAATTCGATGACTCTAAAAACTCTGAAGTGTGAATTCATTTGCAAGTTTCATATTTATAGAGTAGGAATATATCTAAGGCAAGTTAAATTCTTTCCAGTAGTCTTAAAAGTCATAATATCTTCATATTTATAGAGTAAAAACACATCTAAGGCAAGCCATTTACAGAGTCCTACAAGTCATAAACTCTCAATTATCCATATTGTCATTAAAATATTAAGTCGATGTAATCCACAGAGAAACCATCAAACTTTATTTTAGTCATTAACTTCAACCACCTCCGATGCCTCAACTTCACAAGAAACCACAAAAACTGATGAATAATATTATTGAACAGTAAAGAGTTCCACTTCCCTTCCCAGCCTATTAATAAACAATAGCAGGAACCAAAAGTGAATAGCTAAGATAAGCTAAAAATAAACAAACAAAAAGACTGTCGATAAATCATTAAAAAAAAAAAAAAACAACTTTGAGGTGTATATGTATATATACATATCTGCCTATTGGGTCGAATATAGTGACTATTTAAACTGTCACTAAGAAAGAAGCTCAATCTTTCTTTTTTTTTTTTTTTTTTTTTTTTTTTTTTGAGTTGGAGTCTCACTTCGGTAGCCCAAACTGGAGTGCAGTGGCCGCTCCGGCCACCGCAGCCTCGACCTGATGGGCTCCAGCGATCCTTCCTTCTCAGCCTTCCGAGTAGCCGGAATTACAGGCGCGCTACCACGCCCGGCTGATTTTTTTTTTTTTTTTTTATTGTAGAGATGAGGTCCTACTGCCCAGGCGGGTCTCGAACCTGCGGGCTCAGGCAATCCACTTACCTCAGCCTTCCAAAGGCGCGGGATTACAGGCTGAGCCACCGAGCCCGGCTTTGAAGCTTAATCTTTCAAAAGATAAATTAGTAATGTATTTTTCCCCAGAAAATAAAGAGGGAACATTTCTCAGCATTTTATTTCAAGACTGGCATAACCCTGATACCAAAAATGACAAGAATATTACAAACAAAGAACATTACAGCCTAATATTGATCATAATTACAGATGCATAATCCAAAACAAAGTATTAGCAAATTGTATATAGTAATATATAAAAAGGATAGCATATAACTGAGTGAGGTTTAATTTAAAAATACAAGTCAGCCGGGCTCGGTGTCTCAGCCTGTAATCCCGTGCCTTTGGGAGGCTGAGGTGAGTGGATTGCCTGAGCCCGCGGGTTCAAGACCCGCCTGGGCAGCGAGACCTCATCTCTACAATAAATCAAAAAATCAGCCGGGCGTGGGCGTGCCTGTAATTCCGGCTACTTGGAAGGCTGAGGCGGAAGGATCGTCGGAGCCCAGCAGGTCGAGGCTGCGGTGGCCGTGAGCGGCCACTTCACTCCAGTCTGGGCGACAGAGTGAGACTCCAACTCAAAAAAAAATTAAAAAATACAAAAATACAAGTCATTTAGCATTCAACTAGCAATCAATATATTTTACCATATTAACAGAAAAAATAATATCTCAAGAGATTTAGAAAAAAAAACTTTAATAAAATTAACACCTATTCATGACGGAAATATTTTAGCATTAGGAATAGACAGGAACTTCTTTCTTTCAGTGTTTTATTTTAGATTCAAGGGGACATTGCATTTTTATATTTTGTGATGATGAGCTATGAGCCCCTGTTAGCAATATATTTTAAAAATAAATGCCTCCTGATCCTGTTTATTTATTTTAAGGATCTTTAATCCAGAATCAGTATACCTGCTGATACGCCATGCAAAAATCTATGGCTATGTAACATAGCTACCATCACTTCTTAATGTAAGTCTGTGACCTTAAAAAAACAAAAAATCACTTTGAATCACTGATACATTTTAACCACGGTGCTGTTCAAAATGCTTTAAAAGTTGTTGACTTTGGACATTGTTCCAAAGCTAATTTAAGATCCATGAAACAAAGTATTATATTGTATCATATTCAAACATTGTCTTTGACATGAATATAATTTTCACTTGCCTGACTTCTGATTATTTTTTAAAATGAAACATTATGGCATAACAGAAAGAACATGAACTTTAGAGATAGTGTGTGTTTTGAACTCCTGTTACACGGGCTGAATTACAGCTAAGGTTTTAAAATCTCTGAACCTTGATTTCAACATCTGAGAAAAACAAATAGTATTTACATTAAAGTTTTGCCACGAGGAACATATTAGACATTATTGTAATGAACTTGGCACATATTAGCCCTTCACAAAAATTAGTTGCTCTTATTCCCTTTCAATAATGAAATCTACATTTAAATTTAAAAAAAACCACTCTATCACAAAGTGTATTAGGTGAATATGAGGAGAAAATTAAGAAAAATATTTGATAAAATATCGTTAGGAATGACAATGTTTTTGAAATAAATTTTCACAACGATACCCTTAACTCTTAGAAATTATCAAGTTTAAAGGAAAAGACTCATTTTCTTATATACGTTTAGAAATTTTAGAGAATTCCCAGTTTCAAGGAACATTATGCTAATGCCACAGCATGTAAACAGGATGAAAGGGAATCTGGCTGCTTCTTCTGTGTCAGAGAGGGACACAGGGCACCACTTACACTTCCCTTAACTTATGTCTTGAAGTACTATAAGAATAGGACAATTGAGTTATCAGTGTATTTAGAACACCAATCAAGGATATCATATATATTCACTGAAAGGCAATTAGTGACATGTCTTACATTATTTGTAGAACTTAATCTTAGGTACATGTACCTTATAGTAAGCTAATGTGCCATCACAACATGGGGAAAAAATGGTGTAGGCTTTTCAAATTTTTAGAAACTTCCTGAATTTAAATTTGACAATAATATTTTGTTGAATTTGGAATGCAAAGGTAAAAGAAAATTTGTACTCAAGGAAAATAGTTATTAGATATAGTAGCTCTTAGTGGTATGAGGAATTTGAATCTAAAACATACAGAAAAGAGAGAATCAGAGGTAAAGTAGCAGAAAATCTTTTTTTTTTTTCACTTTTTCTTTTTCTTTTTTTGAGTTGGAGTCTCACTGTTACTCAGACTGGAGGGCAGTGGCACGTTCCTCTCCACTGCAGCCTTGACCTGCTGGGCTCTGGCGATCCTTCTGCCCCAGTCTTCCAAGCAGCCAGAACTACAGGTGCATACTACCACACCCAGCTAGTTTTTTTGATTTATTGTAGAGATGAGGTCTTGCCAAGTTGCCCCGGTGGGTCTCGAACCCGTGGGCTCAGACAATCCACTCGCCTCGGTTTCCCAAAGTGCTGGGATTACAGGTTGAGCCACCGAACCCAGCCAGAAAATCTTTCTGCTTGGAAAATGTTACCCTGTAATTCTTCTGCTGTTCTTGATATCTACACTTTTAGTTGTAATATTTAAGGTTTTCTTTGAGGGATTTTCTTCTTTTATTCTAAATCATTTTACTTTGATTTTTTAAAAAGCAGAATGTGGAAGATCAAGTGAAATGAAAAATGAAAACATGCCTCTATGCTCTCTGTATTATAATTTGTTCTGGGATTTCACGTTTTATAAAAATGCCCCTTTAGTCAAAGGTTCATTTCTTCTTCTCAGTTAACTTTAAATGAGTTTCTGCATTTCATGAAGACAAATCTAAAAACGAAAGAGTTTCTTCACATTGACTGTAACATATGCTTCCTTACTCAGGCTCTACTTTATTACTTAAATCTCCTAATAGATATAAGACAATCTAGGTATTAAATGTGTGAGTTTGAAGCACAGGTTTACTAGATAGGACTGTGTTCAATGTTGTCAAACAATTAAGTTTAGGGAGCTATTACAAATCTATTGGATTCAGAAAACATTGTTTGGTGACAAATTTCAAAGCTATTTTCCCAATGGACCAGGATTTTCAAGCCCTTTAAATAATTTGGAACTAAACCTGTGTACAAATAGATAATGTGATGTATTTTATGGTGTTTGACTCTCCTTGTATTTTTTTTCTGATTAGTAATCTCATATATATATAAATATAACATATTTAAATATGTATATACATTTAGCTGTATGTACATATGTATATACATATAACATAATATATAACATATTTATGTATGTATATACATTTAGCTGTATATACATATGTATATACAAAACATTTAGCTGTATGTACATATGTATATACAAGAATATATATATACATTTTAAGGATGAAATTCACTTGAAAGATTGTGTTAATCAGATGAATGCTAATGTCACCATGCAACAGGCAGGACTGTAAAAAAAATGGCAGAAGCACAGTTGAGCAAACATCATATTACACCTTGCTACCATCATTTAATTCAACTTCAAACAATAATACGTAAATAATAGATCTTAAAATGTGTATATATTTTTGATACCCTCTGTATATCAGATTCAGCTTTTATTTTTTTAAAAAACACAAATTTATTATTGTATAGTTTTTGTGGGTCAACTCAAGAGTCTAGACACAGGCTGAGTCCTTTACAAAGTTGATATAAAGGTATTGGCTTGTATCTGGAGCTCGGGGTCATCTCCAAGGTCATTTAGATTTTCAGTGGAATTCAATTCCTTGGGCTTATAAGACTAAGATCCCTGTTTTCTTGCTAGCTATCAACTGAAGTCATTCTCAGTTCTTTGAGGTTACCCGCATTTCATTGGCATGTGATTTCATATGCAATTTACAACATGATGTTTGTGTGTGTGTTGTTTTTAAATAGTTTTAGGGGTACAAGTTATTTTTGTTCACATGTATGCATTGTATAGTGGTGAAAAAGTCTGAGATTTTAGTGTACCCATCACCCCTACTAGTGCACATTGTACTAAATAGGTGATTTTTCATTCATCTCCCCTTTCTACCCTCCCCATTCTGTCTCCTGTGTCTATTATACCTTCCATATTCCTTTGCAAATTCTTAGTTTAGCTCCCTCTTATAAGTGAGCCCATGTGGTATTTGGTTTCTGTGTAACTTCACTTAGAATAATGGTGTCCAATTCCATCCAAATTGCTGCATAGGGAAATATTTTATTCTCTTTTATGGCTGAATAGTATTCCATGGTTTATATATATTCCACATTTTCTTTATGCACGGACTGGTTGATGGACATTTAGGTTGATCCCACATCTTTGCAAGGGTGAATTGTGATATTCAGCTTTCATCTGAAAACTGAACTCCAGCTCAGTGTTAAAGAAGGGTGAAAATTATACTTGATTTAAGTTTTTGGTCACATGGGATTTGAACCAAGCTAAAAAACATGTTATCATCAGAAAGAAATGTCATAAAGTAAAAATCAGACAAGATGCCAGTTGGCATCATTTTGAATCTTCTCAAATAGTTTTTCTACAAATGTAGATGGAGCCACTCGAACAAAAAGTACAGTGCAAGACCTAATCCAAAGCCAATCTGTACCACAAAACTACATTATCAGATAGCCCCATAAAGTCCAAATGTGAGGTGTATGTGTTTGGAAAGGAGGGGTGGATAGTGTCAAACCACTAGCAGTAGCAAAACCACAAAATTTTAGCAACTGTGTTAGAATAAGTTGATAGCAGACAAGTGGATTCAAACCTGAAGAACTAAAAAGACAAATATTCAAAGAAGATACCCCCAAATAAAGAAATTTTTAACTCAGTTTGAAAAATACAGCTGGCTATTTGGGAAATAACAGGTAAATGTGGGAGAGGATTTAACATCCAATTTGCCGGAGGAGTAAGGAGAGTTTTAGAACGTTTGAATGGTATGGATGAAGCCTGACTCCTGTGAATTTTACATATTCTGAAATCAGTCCGTTTTCTTCTTAAGAGATAGGGACTGGCTTTGTCACCCAGGCTGGAGTGCAGTAGAGTGATCATAGTTCATGGCAGCCTCAACCTCCTGGGCTCAGATGGCCATCCTCCCATCTCAGCTTCTTGAGTAACTGGGACTACAGAAGCATGCCACCATGTCTGGCTATTTTTTTATGATTTTTGTAGAGATTGTAGCCTTGCTATGTTTCCCAGGTTTGTCTTGAACTTCTGACCTCGAGTGATCTTTCTACCTCAGCCTCTCAAAGTGCTGGGATGACGGTGTGACCAGCTGCACCCAGCTCAAATTGTCTTCTAAGGCAAAATCTGAAACGGGAAAAGGAAGAAGAAAAGGAGAGAGGGAAGGAGGGTGAGAGTAAGGGGAGGAGAGAGGAAAGAAGATGAGGCAGGAAGAAAGGAGGGAGGAGGGGGGGAGGGAGGAGGAGGAGGGAGGGAGATGGAGTGAGGAAGGAAGGAAGGAAAAAAATAATATTTACTAAGAGTAGAAACTAAACGGAGAGAGAAACATTAGGGGCAAAGAAAAATGAATACCCATATAAAAGTATAGAGAAAAACAGGGGAGGCATACCTCAGACAGTACAGGTGGACTATTTTAGCACTTTATCGATTGCTTTTATTTGAGTCTGCATTTCAGCATAGCATCTATTTATTAGAGTCCACCAGATAAGAAATCCTTTTTTTCTAGACCAAGTTTTGTCTGGATACCCTGTCACAAAATTGTGAGTAGTCTTGCTTTTCTTTTAACTTAACTTTTTTTATTTTAAGATACTTGTAAATTCATATGCAGTTGTAAGAAATGACACAAAGAGAGTTCTTGTACCCTTGCCAGGCTTTTCCAGTGATGGTGTCTTACAAAACCATAATACAGTATCACAACCTGGATATAGACATTGATATAATCAAGATAAAGAGCAGTTCCATTACCACAATGACCCCTTGCATGGACCTTTATTGTGATAGCCATGTCTAACCTCTTCTTAACTTCTGGTGACCACTAAACTGTTCTCTCTTTAATAAATTTATTTCATCGGCTTTATGTTAATGGAGCTATATAGGACATAACCTTTGAGATGAACTTTATTTTTTAATTTTTTTATTTTTAATCAATATTTTTTATTATGATATTGTGGGGTACAGTTAAGGGTTAGGTATACAAATATGCTTTGTTCAGGCACCCTTGTTGATAAGAGGTGTCTCCCAATCCCCAGACAGATATTTACTACTGTTAATCCCATCTCCCTTCCCCTCCCCCCCATAGTTCCCCACTACTGTCAGTCATTTTCTTATACTATTATATTGGATGTTCAAGGTCCACTATATGAGTGAGAACATGTGATACTCAGATCCTTGTTTCTGTGAGAGGTCACTCAGTATTACAGACTCTAGTTCCATCCAGGTTGCTGCGAAATTCACGATTTTGTCTTTTTTATGGCTGTGTAGTATTCCATCGTGTATATGTACCACATTTTTTTAATCCAGTCCTCTTTTGATGATCAGCATGGTTGGTTCCAGGTTCTTGCTATTGTGAACAATGCTGCGATAAACATTTGTGTGCAGGTATCTTTGTGATAGAGTGATTTGAGTTCTTCAGGATATATTCCCAGTAAGGGGATTGCGGGATCATATGGGAGGTTGATATTTAGAGCTTTTAGGAATTGCAACACTGCTTTCCACAGAGGTTGCACTAGTTTGCACTCCCATCAACAGTGTAGAAGTGTTCCCTTTTCGCCACATCCTCTCCAGCAATTGTTATTTTTTGAGTTATTGATAATTGCCATTCTGACAGGAGTTAGGTGGTATCTCAGTGTGGTTTTGATTTGCATCTCCCTGATGATTAGTGAGGTTGAACATTTTTTCATGTGTTTGTTGGCTGCTCAGATGTCTTCCTTTGAGAAGTGTCTCTTCATCTCTTTTGCCCATTTTATAATGGGGTTGCTTGTTTTTTTCCTTTTCAGCACGTTTGAGTTTCTTGTAGATCCAAGATGTTAAACCTTTGTCAGACCTGGAGTTGGCAAACACTTTTTCCCAGTCTGTAGGCTGTCTCCCTGCTCTCTCGATGGTTTCTTTGGCTTCGCAGAAGCTTGTCAGTTTAATGAGGTCCCACTTGTCTATTTTACCTTTTATGGCCTGTGGGTTTCAGGTTTTGTTCAGGAATTGGGTGCCAGTTCCAATTTCCATGAAGGTATGTCCTTCATTTTCTAAGGTTCTTATGGTTTGAGGTTTTACATTTAGGTCTGTGATTCATTTGGAGTTAATTTTTGTGTATGGGGATAGATAGGGGTCCTGTTTCAATCTTCTGCATGTGGTGAGCCAATTTTCCCAGCACCATTTACTGAATAGGTTCTCCTCTCCCCAGTGGTAGGTGGTGGAGGCTTTGTCAAAGACGTGTTGGTTGAGAAATTGAGATTTTGCTTCCAGAATCTCAATTCTATTCCATTGGTCTATATGCATGTTCCTGTACCAATACCAAACTATTTTGATTATTGTAGCTTTACAGTAAAGTCTGAAGTCTGGTAATGTGATACCACCTGCTTTGTTTTTTTTGCTGAGGATTGTTCTGGCTATTCTTGGTCATTTGTGTTTCCATATGAATTCCTGTGTTGTTTTTTCTAGGTCTGAGAAGAATGTTGCTGGTAATTTGATGGGTATTGCATTAAATCTGTTGATTGCCTTAGGTAAGATGGACATCTTCACAATGTTGATTCTTCCAATCCATGAGCATGGGATATTTTTCCATTTGTTTGCTTCATCTTTGATTTCTTTGAACAGTGTTTTGTAGTTTTCATTTTAAAGGTCTTTCATGTTTCTGGTTAGGAAGATGTCAAGGTATTTCTTTTCTATTTTTTTGTGGCTATTGTGAATGGAATTGTGCTTTTTATTTGGGTTTCTATTTGTTTACTATTGGTGTAAAGAAATGGAATTGTCTTTTGCACATTCATTTTATATTCTGAGACTTTGTCAAAGTCCTTTATCAGTGTAAGGAGGTTTTTGACAGATTCTCTTGGATTTTCAAAGTACCCGATCATGTCATCTGCAAAGAGAGATAGCTTGACTTCCTCTTTTCCTATTTGAATACCCCTGATTGTCTCCTCTTCTCTGATTGCTCTAGCCAGGACTTCCAATATTATGTTGAACAGGAGGGTTGAGAGTGGGCATCCTTGTCTTGTTCCAGTTTTCAGGGGAAATGGTTCCAGTTTTTGTCCATTTAGGAGTATGCTGGCTGTGGGTTTCTCATAGATGGCTTTTACTATTTTGAGGTATGTTCCCCATATGCCTAGATGTTTGAGGGTTTTTATCAAGAAGGGGTGCTGGATTTTATCAAAAGCTTTTTCTGCATCTAATGATATAATCATGTGGTTTTTGTTTTGACATCTGTTGATGTATTTAATTACATTTATGGTTTTATGAATGTTGAACCAGCCTTGCATCCCAGGGATGAAGTCTACTTGGTCATGATAGATGATTTTTGAGATGTGTTGTTGAATCCAGTTCACTAGGATCTTGTTGAGAATTTTAGCATCTATGTTCATCAAAGATATTGGCCTGTAGTTGTCTGTCTTTGTTGGGTCTTTCCCTGGCTTGGGTATCAATGTGATGTTAGCTTCATAAAATGATTTGGGGAGAGTTCCATCTTTCTCAATCACTTGGAATACCTTCAGTAGGATTGGTATAAGCTCCTCCTTAAATGTCTTGTACAATTCTGCTGGAAAGCCATCTGGTCAGGGCTTTTTTTTGTAGGTAGTTTTCTTATTATGTAGTCAATTTCCTTGATTGTTATTGGTCTATTTAGAGTCTCAATTTCTTCTTGTTTCAACCTAGGCAGGTTGTGTGATGACAGAAAGTCCTCCATTTCTGAAAGGTTTTCAAGTTTGTTTCCATACAAGTGTACATAGTAGTCTCCAATGATCTTTTGTATTTCTTCAGGATCAGATGTGACTTCATCCTTTGTGTTTCTGATTGTGTTTATTTGGGCTTTTTCTCTCTTTTTCTTGGTCAGTCTAGCTAGAGGACCATCAATCTTGTTTATCCCTTCAAAGAACCAGCTTTTTGTTTCATTGATTTTTTTTGTATTACTTTTTGTCTTCTATGTCCTGGATTTTGGCTTTTATTTTGGTGATCTGGATTCTTCTGCTGAAATTAGGATTTTTGTGGTCTTGCTTTTCCAGCTTCTTTAGGTGGCTTGTTAGTTCGTTAATTTGTGTTCCTTCCATTTTCTTCATGTGTGTTTGTAGGGATATAAATTCCCCTGTTACTACAGCTTTCATGGCATCCCAGAGATTTTGGTAAGATGTTTCTTCATTTTCATTTGTTTCCAGGTATCTTTTGATCTCTGTTTTGATTTCATCATTGACCCAGGAGTTGTTTAGCATCATGCTGTTTAGTGTCCATGTCTTTGTGGGTTTTTGGGGGGAACTTGTTGGTGTTAATGTTTATTTTTATTCCACTGTGGACCGAGAAGGTGCATGGCAAAATTTCAGTCCTTTTAAATTTGTTTATGCTTGATTTATGGCCAAATATGTGGTCGATCTTAGAGTACATTCCATGCGGTGATGAGTAGAATGTGTATCTGTGGTCTTTGGATGGAGGGTTCTGTAGGTATCAATTAAGTCCATTAGATCAAGAGTCACATTGAGGTTTCAGATCTCATTACTGATTTTTGGTTCTGATGATCTGTCTAGGGTTGTGAGTGGGGTATTAAAGTCCCCAGCTATGATGGTATTGGACTCGATATCTTTTTTTAGTTTACCTAGGAGCTGCTTTATGAAAGTTGGTGCTCCTATGTTTGATGCATATATGTTTAGGGTGGATATTTCTTGTTGATGGATTGAACCTTTTATCATTATGTAGTGGCCTCCTGTATCTTTTTTAATTTTTTATAACTTAAAGGATATTTTGTCTGATATTAAGATCACGACTCCTCCTTTCTTTTGTGTTCCATTCACCTGAAAATTTGTTTCTCATCCTCTTACTTTGAGTCTGTGAGTGTCCTTTCTAATGAGGTGAGTCTCTTGAAGGCAATAGATTGTTGCCTGGTGATAATTTATCCATTTTGCCATTCTATGTCTTTTCAGTGGTGCATTTAGTCCGTTCACATTCAAACTAATTATTGAAATGTGAGAGTTGATCCCTATCATAATGTTCTTACAGAATTGTTGTTCTTCCTGTTTGTGTGTTGTTCTTCCTGTTTGTGTGTTGGTTTTAGAGTTGGATCATGTGTGTTTTTAATCTCTTGCCTGTACTCTTATGAAGAACGTTGTTGTTCTTTTTTCCTTTTCTTCTGTGTTCAATACTTTCTTAAGTGTTTCTTGTAGAGGTGGTCTTGTGGCAGCATAGGTACTTAGGGATTGAATATCTGGGAAAGATTTCAATTCTCCCTCACTGATGAAGCTTAGCTTGACTGGGTAGGTTATTCTTGGTTGATATTGTTTGTCTTTTAGAACTTTGAAGATAGGGCTCCAAGCTCTCCTAGCCTGGAGGGTTTCTGTAGATAAATCTGCTGCTATTCTAATTGGTCTTCCCTGGTACATAGTCTGACCTCTTTCTCTTGCAGACTTTAGGATTTTTTCTTTTATACCTACTTTGTTTATGAGAATTCTTATATGTCTGGGAGTTGGCCTTCTCATTTGTTGTCTTGCAGGGGTTCTCTGAATCTCTTGTGTTTGAATTTTTTCATCCTTGATGAGATGAGGGAAGTTTTTTTGAATGATTTCATGAAATGTTTGTGCCAGTGTGGCCTCTGTTTCTCTCTCTGCCTCAGGAAGGCCAAATACTCTTAGGTTTGGTCTCTTGAAGTGATCATTCATCTCTTGGAGGTTTTGTACTGTCTTTTTAAGCTTCTTTTCTATTCTTTTGACAGTTTGGGTTAGCTCTGTGTTTCAGTCTTTGAGCTCTGAGATTCTTTCTTCTGCTTGGCTAATTCTGCTTTCCAGGCTTATTAGTTTGTTATTTATTTCCATCACAGTATTCTTTACTGCTGTTATTTCTGACATCAGCTCCTTCCTATCTTCCTCTTGTCTCTCCTCAATTTTTTAAATTCTCTCTATTAATGTCTTATATGTCTGGGTTTGTTGCATATGACCAGTCATTCTGGGAGCTCTTCATTGTTTGTGTTCCAGAATCTGTTTTCTCAGTGTCTGATCTCCCAGGTGTCTGTGTGAGACCTATATTCTTCTTTTGGTTTTTCTTCATTTGTGTGGTTTTTCCCCCTCCCTACTTTTTCCTTCCCTCCATGTCACTGTCTTCTTTAATTATGTTATTCAGGGGTAGAGGGATTGCTTTTACTTCTGTTTGTTCAATCTCCTATTCTTCTTTATGTATGCCCTCTTACTTTGTTCAATTCTGGAGTTGCACTGTAGGTTGGGGGTGGTCCTTTTTGAAGTTTTGAGATTTACTTAAGAGGGGAGCTGTGATTCAAAATCTATCTGCAGGTCCTGATATTCACCGACAGGTGTATGGTTTATCTGAAACCCACTTCCCACTGCCTTGGAATCTGTCCGTGCAGTGGGGCTGTTGGTTTACTTCCTGAAATAAAATGTGGTTAGCAGAGGGAAGAGAAAGGAGCAGACAGTTGGGGGAAGAGGAGAGTGGAGAGAGAGAAGAGTAAGGGGCTAACAGATGAGTGTACTAACAAATGGAGAAAGAGTCCTAAACTGAAACAGATAAAAACAATAGACCACAGCTACAGACTAACCAACTACCATACAAAAAAATAATAAAACATACAATGATGCTAACATACAAGCTAACCAACCAACCACCTTATTGGTGTGCTGTTCCTCTATACAAAGATATGGTTTACAGAGAGGGAAAAAGAGAAGAAAAGGAAGAGGAAAAGAAAAAAAAAAGGAACAAAACAAAGCAGTAGGTGTGGGAGTCCAGCTTCTGCTGGGTTCAGGGTACCCCAAAGGTGGAGACGGTGTCGGCAACTGGGGAGAAGAAGAAAGAGGGAGAGAGAAAGAGGCTAGACCCCTGACTAATGCAGAAGTCATTTATTGGGAATTATAACGGGTCTTTTATACACAAAGTCAGGTATTTTTGAGGGGGGTCCCCCACCCACCAGATGTTCTTTCAGGTATAATCCCATAATAGATGTCAAACTTTAATCCGTGACTGCCTATAAACCCTTTTCATCCTATGCTAACTTATACTAATACCAAGTTAAATGATAACCTAAAAATCCCATAACAAAGGCTAACTAAGCTTAATCTGTGACTGACCTATCCTATAAACCTTTTTCATCCTAAGCTGATTTATACTAGTACCAAGTTAAACAATTCTATAGAAACTTAAGTACTTATTTACAACCTAAAGTGGCCCATTCCAGAATGTTTGGAATGTGGCCCAGTCCAAAGTTCACAGTGGGCTACCTGCAAGTAACCTAGCTGCATTCTTTCAACAAAATGACTGTCTTCTAAAACTATATTCTACAATTTACACCCTATTCAGCTTCAATAAATCCTAAGATCACGACCCAGAAGACTGGACCGATACTAAGGCTCTTAGATGTGACCTGAGTTTGAATTATAAGTTGTGTGAAAGCCAAAATTGCAGTTTGTGAAAGAATGGGAGCGATGAACTTCTGGAGTTAGCTTGGGTTTGTCCCAGTCTCAGAGTTTTTATGTTTTGAGTTTACAAGAGCTTATTCTGGTTAGTGCTGAGTAGAAAGGGGGAGGTAATGAGGTCAACAGCTCCCGAACACATCCTAGTGGTCTCGGGGTCAATGACCCTTCCTGATCCCTAATGCTCAGTGGGCCTCCATGACTGGCTCCCAACAAGCAGGAATAGAATTAAGTCATTAAACTAACAGAACCAATTGAGCACACTCTGAGACTTTTCATTTAAGTCCAATGTCCTTTCAGCTCTGATTTCTAGCTGTCTTTTCAAGCTGGTAAATTAGTTTGCAGTTAGGGTCAGTTGCCCCCGGCCTGCTGTGAAGGATCACCCTCAGTTCACCACTCAAATCTGGCCTGTGTCTGTTTTTCAAGTTTGCTTCTCCTATTTCGGTGTTGTTACCCTGAATCGCCAGCAGGTGGTGCTATCTAAGCTGCTCTCCCCAGAGGGTGTGGAGCCAGACAGGCATCGGGAGATAAGAGCCTTCCTGCACATGGGAGGAGACCCATGGCTGGCAGGACATCACGCTGGCAGCAGAGGTGGCAATGATCCCAGCAGATCTTGCCTGCAGGGGCTTCAAGGACTGAAGACATGGATCGCCTCAGGCACGGGTGGCACGATGCACTATGGCTGCCATGGATGCCGTGGTGGTGCTGGCGGCTGCTGAGTCTGCGGCTGCAGTGACTGTCCAGACCACTGCGATGCCCCAGTGGTGGTGAAGGTCAAGGTCTGTGTGAAGAGCTGGCTGCCGATGTTGGGATCTGCAGCCTCCAGGGAGAGAGCCAGAGACCCTCTGCCTTCTCCTTTGCAGAGGGTTACATAGACCAGGCTGCCCCGTCGCCATCTTGCCAGAAGTCCAAGGTGAATTTTATTATTCAGCATAATTAACTACAGATTTTTTAGGTTGTTTGTATATCAATGATTTATCACTTCTTATTGTTGAGTAGTATCCCATTGGATGGATATAGTATTGCAATTTGTTGCACCATTATTGATTAATTTCTCAATGATGAGATATAGCCTTTCAATGTCTAGCTTCAAGTTTTCTTGAATTCTAAACAATTTTTAAATAATAATTTCTAACTTTTGTTTTTCTTTATTAATCTGTTTTTTCCCCTCTGAGATCAATATTGGCCAGCACTATGACACAGTCAAGTAAAACTGTTTGATTTTAAAGGGATTTGGGAACCTTTTAGGTCTCAAGGCAAAATGAAAAATTAATTTATAAAGGACAAAAACAATATTGTCATCAATGTTCAACAGCAATGCATCATGCCTGAAAACAGCAAAGATGCATATTTAAAAGATTTAAGGAAAGAAAAGGTAAGCCAGGGATTGCAAATTCTGGCAAACTTACTTTTAATTGTAAAGGCCAGATCACATGTTACAAATAATCAAAAACATAGAAAATAAAATTTTTCTGAGTTTTCTGGGGAATAAATCAGAAAATGGATCTCAGACTTCCAAAATGGATAGATAATCATCTGTGTAAGGGATATTGGTGGTCACTGAACATATATTTATTTACCTGTAAAATTAAGACACAATTACATTTATGAGAAAATGGAGTGTGTAAAAGTCACATGGTCAGACATGCAGATGCAGCACTACCAAAACTGGGGAAGGTGATTAATAGACTATATGACACTTAAATAGTGCCAAATGTTCTCGTGGAATTAACTAGGAGAAAAAACAAAAAACAAATAATCAAAAACCTACTTTAATTAGAATCCTAGTAATAGGGAGAGGGATGTATGCCAAATGCATTATTAGATGATTTCATTCTTTGTTGTTTTTGGAGTTGGAGTCTCACTCTGTTGCCCAGGCTGGAGTGCAGTGGCAAGCTCACAGCCACCTCAACCTCAACCTACTGGACTCAGGCAATCTTTCTGCCTCAACCTTCCAAGTAGCTGGAACTAGAGGCATGCACCACCACACGTGGCTAATTTTTTTTTTTTTTTTTTTTGTAGAGTTGAGGTCTCACCAATTTGCCCAGGCTGGTCTCGAACCTGGAGCCTCAGGCAATCCTCTTACCTCAACCTCCCAAATGGCTGGGATTATAGATGTGAGCCACTGTGCCTAGCCAGTTGATTTCAATATTTTTTAAATAGAAGGTAGAATTGATAGATTACCTTCCAATAAAAGAAGAAAAAGAAGGTTAAAGGGAAAATATGTAATGGCATATTGAACTTAATTGAAAAAACCAATTTTTTAAAAACAGCAAAAAGCATTAGAGACATTAAAAACTCTTAGATGGTTGAAAACTCATGTAACTAGAGTCTCCCAAGAAAAAGAAGGGGAGGCATATTCAGTATTTGATCTGATAATGACTGGGAATTAAAAAAATGTATTGGCTGCTATAAACTGCCCATATCTTGATCTACATGGGTGCAGCATGTGAAGGTATGCTAAAGACCAGTGATCCTTTAGATTTTCTTACTGTATAAATTGCATTCCTTGATTAAAAAATAAAAATGTATAAAAATACATAAAAGGAGCAGTGAAAAACAACCATCTTAGTTGGGTTTCTCCCAAAAGAGATTCTGACATTAGAACTCTAGTGCAAAGAGTTTATTTGTGTGATAAAGGCAGGAAATTTGGAAGATAAATAAAAAAGAAAGTCAATAGCATAATTTTACACCCCTTTATTACTGTATGCAAATTGATATAAATTCCACTGGGGAAAGTCTGAGTGTCAGTGAAAAGTATCTGAGTCTATCAAATTCCTGTCAATCCTTGAGAGACGATTCTTGGAAGGGTATTAGTTCCCTAGCATCTCTGCTGAGTCAGGTAGGAAACATTAAGGCCTCTAGTGGCAAGAGAAATTTTCGTAGGATTGAGGGAATGATATTTAGATATTGGGGTTTTGCATGCTGAGGTCAAGAGCAATCTGACCGGGCTATCAAAAGCATCGGCTGCATCAACCAATCAAAATGCCTAATTTACATCTTGATTCAATCAAAGAAATTGCAACACTGACTGGACTTAAAAAAAAATTAATGCTATTGTTATTTTTTGGCATTCAGACTAAAAACAACTAAAGATCCTCTCTTTCTTGAGCTACAGACTTCATCACTTACATGTAAAAAACAAAACTATTCACTTCCCACCAAAAAACTTCCCAGATTTACTCCCAATTCCTTTTCTCTTTTACATAAGTCAGCCATGTTAATCAATTTTTTCAAGTTGGAAAATTAGGAATTGTTTTTTTTTTCTCTTTACCTCCCACAACCAACCCACTATGAGTTTATCTCAATTCTAACTTTGCAGCATGTCTTGATCCCATCAATTTCTCTCCCTCCTCACCTCTACTTATTTTCAGTTATTATTCTTTGAACTATTTCAATAGCTTAATAATAGGCTTTCCAGATTCCACATTTGCTTCTATAAAACACATTTCTCATATGCATGTGTGTAAAAAAGCATCATGAATCATGTCACATTACTTGCTATTTGATACCCTATGGTTGCTTTGACTGGATGCTTGATGTAATTAAGGAAATAACATAAGGTTTATGCAATATATGTTATTAAGAAATGTAAAAACAAATATATTTAAGATATACAGGTGAAATATTTAAGAATGAATGATTAAATGTGTGATTTTACCCCCAAATATACCAGAAAGTTGAGAGAAACTCTGTAGAAGAAATAACAAAATTATTTGACATGAGTCGATAATTGCTTCAGTTGATGAGTATGTAAGGTTCAAGATCAAATTAACCCTAATGTGACATATATATTAAATTTTCATAATAAAATGTATTATTTTTAATAAGAGAAGTAGAGAGATACAGGTGGCTCACTAAAACCTAATAATTTAGGGCAGCAAAACATATCGAGTTACAATTTGAAATTGTCATGGCCATTAATTCTTACCATAGTGAGTAAATTTAATTCTCACATAAAAATTACTTGCAATTAGAGTAATGAAGTTGAAGAAAAGTTAGCTTTGAATATGAGTATTAATTCATACTAATTTAAATTACAATAGAAGTTAATTACAGCCTCTATACTTTGAATATCTATGTGGTAATATTCAAAATGATGGATACAAATTATGTGCAAGAATTACACGAATTTCTGTGAACAGTGTGGAGTCTCTTCAAAATTTCTATGTTTATTAGGCAAACTGGAATTGTACAGTCATCTTCTTATCGTTTCTTTTTCCTTAGAAACTTATTAGTAAGTTGCTTATCTATGGGTCATGCGGTGCTAATAAATAGACATTAACATAGAATACAGTAATATGATTATTTAACTGTGAAGTAAGAAAGTTTCAGCTCTAAGTTTTCTAATAATTTCACACAGCAAAATTTAGTCAGTTGAAAAATGTCTCAAAGTATTTTTCATATTTTTTTCATAAATGCACAGCTACACTGAATCATCTATTAGTTCTAGTTAATTTATATGGTTCTGTGATTACTAATTGCAAAGGCAGATGTATTTTTCTAGAGTGGAATTCTATGATATAAGTTTCAAAGAATGTCAATGTGTAAATCAAAACTTACATAAAATGAAATTAAATTACCCATAAAATCCATTAGATTCCAATACTTTAAAAATTATGTTAGTGTTGTATTCAGGATTTTTGCTAAATGAGTCATTTATGGTTGCCCTTGCCACATCAGAGAATTGGGGGGAATGGTTAACTTTCTGAGATTATCAATATGTTAACTTGTTCCAATATAGTAACCATTTTACTATATATGTGTATCTTATAATATCATGTATCTTATAATATCATGTTGTATATCTTAAATTCATAGAATGAAATTTATTTTTATAAAGGGATTCTCTTTTAGTAAGCTCAGGAAAACCAGATTTTCTTTCATCAATGTATAGGTCATTGTGTTTGTTCAATTATCTTAAGCTATAAATTGTTTTAAATGGCAATTTGGGGTCAAAGGAATGTTGGAAACAAAAAATACACACAACAAATTTGTATTTTCATTGCTGTATTTGATAATAGCTTGCTGTCATCTTAACATTAGTATTTAACAAATAAAAATAAAATATCTACTGAATTAAAATGATTTTAAGAAAGGACAGCATTTTTTAAATTAATTAATTATTATTTCTTATTTTAAAGATGTGGGGTACAATTCAGGGTTAGGTATACAAATGCTCATTAAGCAGGTACCCTTGTTGATAAGGTGTACCCCTCCCTTCCCTGGCAGTTTCCCTCAACTGCCAATCTCTTCCTTACAGTATTATGATAATTGTTCAAGGTCCACTTATGAGTGAGAACATGTGCTTTGTTCTTTATTTCTGTGATACATCATTGAGTATGGTAGACTGTAAATACATCCAAGTTGCTGTGAAGTCCATATGTTTGTCCTTTTTTATGGCTACATAATATTCCATTGTGTATATGTACCACATTTTTGATCCAGTCAAGAAATGAAAGCATTTTTATCTATCTGTCTATCTATCTAATATAAAAACTATTCCTCTCACAGAACAATTCACTGCCTGACAATAGTTTAGTAGCTGGAATTTTATAAAAACAAGCAGACTGGTTCATTTACCTGTTTAGAAATTAAACCAGTACTCTTTGTTTCTAATTCCATAATTTTAAAAATAAGACATTCTTGGATTTGTATTCCACTAACCAAACAGCAATTAAATTTTCAATTAAGCCTTATTTTTAAATAACATTAACATATGAATAAATACTGTGACTAACAGCAGAAAAATATTAGATTAAAATATATTGATTCTGCCAAGATATTTTAAATATATTAATTCTATCAAGATATTTAAAATATTCTATAAGATTCCTAGAATTAATATGCAATAACTGAGACAAAACATATATTTAAAAGAAGCAAACAACATGCAAAAACGATTATGCAAAATACTAAATTTTGTGATCAAACACATATATAAGAGAATTCACATTGTGTTTTCAAATTGCGAAAAATTTATTGCAAGAAGAAAACTTTAAGCAATTGCTTTGTTTAGGAATGATGGAGAATATATTTGACTTCCTATTTTTCTGGCATGCTTGAAATAATACAGATTTCCATCTCTAGTCTTACCTAAACATAAATTTGACACAAATATTAAAAAACTGCTTTAAGTATCAGCATAAAACAAAAAACAGTTATCTGGAATTATTATTATTAAAGCTGTTGAGAAAATATTAAACACCAACTTGAAATTCTAAAATAGGTCATGCGTTGGTTTCCTTGGTATCTTCCTATATCATTTGGATCAGCAGTCATCAGAGTGAGATATCTAGGATGAGCAGGTAGGCAGGGGAAAGTTATTTGTAGGTCCAAGGTAATTTCAACAGTTATTGAGTCAGAAAGCAGTTAACATCAAATCAAATGAGCAAATAACGTAGGAGCAGTAGCATTGCATGCAACAGTATTTTAGTATAAATCTTATATGTAGTAGACAGTAATATTATACTAAAATTAAAGTATGTTTATACAAGTCAGTGACCTTAAGACCTAGAAATGAGACCATATACTCTCATTCCTTGCTGTTTGGTTTAAATTCATATGTGTGAATGATCATGATTCCATTTGCATTCAAAATCAGTCACAAGAGAGGTAGATTACAGCAGAGGTAGTGTTAGGTTAGTGGTTCCCAAAACTGACTATACAACTTTGAATCTTCTCGGGAGTTTTTTTTTTTTTTTTGAGTTGGAGTCTCACTCTGTTGCCCAGACTGGAGTGCAGTGGCCGCTTCCGGCCACCGCAGCCTCGACCTGCTGGGCTCCGGCAATCCTTCCGCCTCAGCCTTTCGAGTAGCTGGAATTACAGACACGTGCTACCACGCCCGGCTGATTTTTTGCTTTATTGTAGAGATGAGGTCTGGCTGCCCAGGCGGGTCTCGAACCCGCGGGCTCAGGCAATCCACTCACCTCAGCCTCCCAAAGGCGCGGGATTACAGGCTGAGCCCCCGAGCCCGGCTGGGAGTTTTTACAGATATTTATTTCCTAGCTCCTTCTTAAGCTCACTGACTCAAAAGATCTGAAAAAGGCCTCTGGAACCAATATGAAAGTATACAACACACAAAAAAAAACCTGTCTAAAAAAATTGGCATTCAGCCAAATGTTAGAGAGGTTGAACTGAAGTGGACTTTCTTGTGCTGTATATGTATACTGCCCTCGTTGTATGTGGGCTGGTGTGTATAAATGCGTACAAACATGGGGGTATCAAATTTAAGAATTATTATTGTCAAAAGTCTAACAGGAAATAATGATGGTCATCATACCATTATCATTATTCCATGTCATATTTTGCTCTTCCGTTTTTAGCTTAAACAGCTGACTTGGAAATGTTCTAAAGTGTTTCCCAGTATGTTGTCCAACTAAAATAGATTAGAATTGTGTATAACTGTCAAATGGGCTACAATAACTATTCTTTGATGTTTCATGTTTTATTCATTATCTTGCTGTCTCACAGTATTTCTAATCTCATTAGCATTGCTAAACTGGAAAATATAAATTGATGGTTGGAAATCATTAATTTAAAAAAATACTGAAAGGGTTAAGGAGAACTCAAAATCACTTGAGATTTTAGTTGTAAAAAAAAATTTACTCCTATCTCTAAAAAGTATACATATTGTGGTGAATTTGTTTTTGCCATTCTAGGTTTACAATTTATGCATGTTATCTTGATCAGAATATTGATTAAAGAGTTATTGATTGATGAATAGTCACCCTTTGCATTTAAAGTGTTTCATTGCTAAAAGGTCGTTTGACTCTGTAAGACAAGTAAGTTAAATTGTCATACCAAAAAAGAGTTTTATTATTAAAAATAAGACTAATAGAATTCTGACTACAACAGAAAATGCTCATAAATGAGTGACATGAGTCAAGCATGGATAAGTGCTCTGATTTACATGTTCAAGTTATAACTGAACTCCTGCCCATGGGCCAGTTCATAGTGAATCAAAATCTTCTGACCTGAATTCACAAGTTGCTTACCTTTTCAGAGGGTGGACATTCAGCCTGTCCATTCGGACCAGATCAAAAGGGAAGTAAGACTGAATCATATTCTGCTATTTCTGAGGAGATCCTAGGAGCCACATGCCTATGATTCAAGAAAGTTTTATATACACAACTGATGCTTCCAGAAAATTCACTGAGTCTCCCTCTCCACATTTTTGTAAACTTGCCATGGTTCATAGATCTCCTCACTTGTCAGTCACATGCCCCTCTCACACCCGGAAGTGACTTCACATCACATTATAAGGAGAGTAAAGAGAATTCAAGGTGCTTCCTTTTCACTTCAAAATTATTGTTTTCTTTTAGGGCTGTTTATGCTTGTGTTATTCTTTAAACAGTCTATAATATGTGTTATTTTTGCTGGATTTGTAGCAAATCTAGCTTTTGACTTTATTATAATCCAATTTTTGAAACTAAATATTTCCATTGAGTATTAGCAGCTATTTATAGAAAATAGTGTCAAATTTGGGGCTAACTGAGCAGTTTTTGTTTTGAGGCAACACTTTGATTTTGTTTTCTGTTTATTTTTAAATGATTATTCTGATTACTTATTTGTATTCATTTTAGACACATTATTTATAGGAGATACAAGAATCACAAAATCACTGCCATCACAAAGCTTAATTTATTGTGGGAGTAACCAGACAACAAAAAATTGCAAGAGTGTGGGAGAAGATTAGTTTTAAACGGGATAGTCAAAGAAGGTCTCTCCTGAAATGTAATATTTGAGCAAAGATTTGTGGCTGGGCAGGTCTTTGGTTACTTCTTTCCTATACACATTTCTCTCTCCGTTTTTGTGCACATGGTTGTCCAACTACAGCCTACATTTCTAACCATCTAGTAAGTCTATGCAACTATTTGCAATAAAATGTAAGTGGAGATAATCATGAAAATTTCACCATACTTTATTTTAAAGGAAATACCTTTGACCTGGATATTCTCTTTATTTTAATTCATCCATGTAGATGTCACTAGTGCTCAAAGGAATGAAAAGAATTAAAATGAAAAGAATACAGATCCATCAACAACTGTGTGAAGCAGTCACTACATGAACCTAGAACTAAGAGAAAGTATACAGAGTGATATAAATACCTACTTTAATCTACTTTACTTAGGATATCTGCTATAAAACCTTAGCATTTAGCCAAATAACACAGACAAGTAAGAAGTGAAGTTGGACGCTGGGGATATCTGGGAGTAGTACAAATGATAAATACAAGTTCTCTGAGGCAGCAACATTCCTGGCACAACTGAGAAATAACAAGGAAAATTAGGAGTGAAAAAGGCAGGAGATAAGGTCAGTAAAGAAACAGGGTCCAGGCCAGCTCTCTAATTTAAATATTTACTCTAAATGACCAAATCTGCAATATTTGGTAGCTGTTTTAGAAAATTTGACTCCAAAAATTAGGGGTTATTAAAGTAACTAGAACAAAGGCACATAAGGTAAGTTACATCATAAAAGAATTACTTTAGCCACTCTGTAGAGAAAAGAGGGTAAAAAGTGAGGCAGATGCAGAGACCAATAACAACTAGTTAGAATGAGGTGGAATTATTTGTTACCTGACTCTGCGTGCTAGCTATAACTCTGGGCAAAATGTGAATTGTGTGGGAGATGTTAAAAATTTGGATATATTTTGAAGCAGAGTCAATAAGACTTTTTAATAGTTTGGCTATGAACTGTGGGAAAAATAAGAAATAACTCAAAGAAGACCCCCAAGTATTTTGGCTTGAAATCTGCAAGAATGAAGTTCATATTATGAGCAAAAACTGAGATAGAAAGAGATATTTAGTATACTATGTTTAGGACATAGTAAGTTTCATGTGTTATTCATATATATCCAAGGTAGCTGGATCTCTAACTATTTTATCACAAAGTGTATAAATACATGTGGACTGTAGAAGAGGTTCAGGCTGGAGACATAAGTTCATACGGCAATGATTTATGGTATTTATAGCCTTAATACTAGATGAGTCCACCAAAGTAGTTGGTGAAGTCAGGGAAGTGAGGAAGTTTAAGGGTTAAACTTTAGATACTCTAGTATTTAGGTGTTGAGAGAGTAGAAGGAACTAGAAGAAAAGACTAAGACAGACCAGTTTTGAGTAGTAAAAATCTAGAAATGTGTGAATCATGAAAACCAATAGAAGAATGTGATTCAAAGAGGAGGGAGGGGAGTTAATGATTATGTGAAATAAAAACTTCACGATGCGAAAGAGACAAGGAAGAAACATGAAAACAAACTCAATAAATTAGAAAGTGGAGATGGTGACCCAGAACACAAGCGGAAATCAGTGCAAAATTACAAATGATAAGAGGAAAGACAGAGATGTTGAGATGTGGTTGTGGGAGCTTTTGCAAGGTCTTCTCAGATTGTCATTTTTATTCTCAGTGGAAAAGAAAGCACTAGAAATCCACAAGTCACATTGTGGGTAAAACATTTTTTGAGATTTAAAGAAGAAAATAAAGTTAGTAAAGTCTAGGTGAGAAGGTAGGACAAGTGCTTAAAATCTCACTTGAATATTAAATGAAATGGTGATGACTTTCAAAATCTTTTGTCAACACCCTCAAAAATAATTTTTAAAATCATTTTTTTTGCATTTTATATTTAACACTTTAAATTTCTTACTGTGATATTAAATATTGCAGAACATGTAATTTTACAAAGCTAACATTAGACTTAGAAAATTAAACTGACACCCTTTTATATGAATCCAATAAAATATAAATGATATCACAATTTTTTTTTTTTTTGAGTTGGGGTGTCACTCTGTCACCCAGACTGGAGTGCAGTGGCCGCTCCCGGCCACTGCAGCCTCGACCTGCTAGGCTCCAGCGATCCTTCCGCCTCAGCCTTCCAAGTAGCCGGAATTACAGGCATGCGCTACCATGCCCGGCTGATTTTTTGATTTATTGTAGAGATGAGATCTCGCTGCCCAGGTGGGTCTCGAACCCGTGGGCTCAGGCAATCCACTCACCTCAGCCTCCCAAAGGCGCAGGATTATAAGGCGCAGGATTACAGGCTGAGCCACCATAATTTGTTATCTACACTAATCCGTTTTTTAAAATATATGAAATATGTGAATACTCTTTTATTAGTAATTAGAAATGTCACATTTTTATTTTTATACCTTGAACTTGTATTTTCTTTCTGTGTTTATTACCATATCATACTTCTCTATAAAATAATAAAATATATTATTTGGATTGCATTTTATTCATCTCCTGTGATTATGATGTCCTCAACTTTTAATATTTTCTGAATTTATTATTATTGTTACAGAAGAAACACAAAAAATATTATATACTTTTGAAGAATAACAAGTTAAAGCAAATTTTACATTAAGCCGCATCTCTTAATTAGATATATGGGCTTTTTATTTCCTATTAATTCATTGTTGCTAGAATTAGAAAGGCTTCATCGAGAATCAGAAGTATGAAGAAAACAATACATTGAGTTTGTGATAAATGAGGCTTGCAAGTTATAAATATAGAAGTGCTTTATTTAGAATACAGGTTACAACACTATATTTATTAATGAGGAAAGAATAGCTGATGAGAGATCGTGAACAGAAGTCTTACATTCAAGTAAATAAATAAGATTTTCTACTATACAACATAGTTTTATAAATATTAATGGAATATTTCTACTCATAGTTGGATAAATGTTCTAAAAACTGTAAAACAGTTATTTATGACTAGCACAGATATATATTTATACTTTTCAGAATTACAACATTGACCTACTGGAAATTTCACCTCCTCTTCTTCAAAGTTATGAAAAATATGCAATTGCAACACAGACTTAATCACGGGTTGAATGAACGTATTCTTTAAGCTCTTGCTCATTATAGAGCCACAGAGAAAGAAGCTTCGTGGCAGACTGATATTTCTCAACATACCTTTTACAATTCCTGAATGTCTTAATCCTGAGATAGAGATCGCTACTTCACTAAGGCTGACACTGAGCCATGAGTTTACATGAACTCCAGCACCGCCACCTGTCCTGCTTCCCTGTGCCTTCTATGCTTGTTCTCGGACTTGTCTTCAGTAACTGTGTCAAGTGGGGATTGGAAGAGGCAAGCTCACTAAACAGAATAAGCATCACTCACTTCACCCTGTTCTACAAGAAGACTGAACTCAGAACATTATTCAAGTGGGCTAAAATGTTCAATTTCTAAAGCCTTGAGTTGCCTTTGCCTTTAATATTTAAAAGACAGTTTTTATTAAATGCAGTTTCTTTATTACATAAGGGTCTCCTGACACCAATTGTTGAACTATACGTTTGTTTGGATTCCCAGAGGTTTTTGCATTCTAACACTTATGATTTGTGAGAGGTAAGCCGTTCTTCTGTAAGTTGGAAACAGAGGGTTTGTGAAGGGGGAGGAAAATTGCCACAACTACAAGAATCTTTCCAATAGATCAATTTCAGGAAAGAGTACATATGGAAATAGAGGATTTTAAGGCTATTCGTGATCAAATATCCCTTCACAAGGGTTCCTACTCCCTGAGAGGCAAGTATCACTCACAGGACAGTCACAGCATCTGGAAAACGCAGACGACACAACTGCCAGGCTATGTTAATTGACATAGTAGTCATAAGTTTCAGTGTTCAATTAATTCAAATTTGTTTCAAAATTAGTGATTTTTAAGGGCTTTTTTTAAACCTACTCATATATTCTTTTCAGTAACAATTTATGCTTTATCCACACTATTTTCCCTTCTTAGGACAGTTATGCTATTTTCTTTCCATGGCTATCTTGAATTGAATGCTCATCTCACCTATTGCTAGTTTCAATGGCATGAGAAAATGCTAAATGTAAGTATTATTGGATACATACCATATTTTTTTGGTTTGTTTTGACTTGCTTTATTTCTTTTTGTGATCTGGATAACCCAAGAGATCTTCTCTCAGGCAGTCTAACAATAACCTGACTCAGCAGGAGTGGATGCAAAATCTCTAACGTGCAAATTACCTAGAAAAGTGGTAGTCTCAAAAAGGACACATAAGTATATAGAGGATGGCTTGACTATGATACTGAAGGAGTTGGTGTCTTCAGTTATCCCTCTGGGAAGAGGCATGCCACCAGTCTAGACAGCCACACGGAGTGTTAAATTAATAAGAAATGAAGTCATTATATTTTGGGTTTATTTGTTATTATTTTTCCTGTTATCAGCCAATAAAAGATCTGTCTTTGTTTCTATGTCTATACTGATATTCATCTGTTTTCATGTAAGAACAATTAAAAGTAATATATTGTTTATACAAAACATTTTATCATAATATTTTATAACTTTTTATTCATTGAGCTCTCCTTCATACTAATGAAACTGACAAAAAATGAAGTGAACATTCAGCTCAACCCTAAAGGAAGGAGGGGAAAAGAACACTATTATGGCGCATTGGAGGAGTAATAATATAGAAAAGACAGATACTGGTAAAAACAAATTGGAATATAAAGGTAGAAATAATCAATGAATTTTGGATTATTATCTTTTCAAAAGAACTTGAACACATTCAAACTCATAGACCCTTATCGCAGCGCGTCCTTAATACTGTCCAGCCAAATCCTGTGGTGTTGCAATGCAGAACACATCTTGATAAAGAATTCTTGAGGGTAAATAGTTTTAGGAGCCCATACTCTTACACTGTTTCCAAAATTATCCTTCAAAGGACACTTTCGCTGCAGGAAATACCTAAATAATTGCATGCATCCTATCAGAAGAAACCTCCATAGACCCCCATCTATAGTACAGCCATAGAATAGATGGCTGGTAGCCCACTTGGCAGTGAAACAGTTTAAAAAGGTTTTCCTGCAGCTCTGATCTTCCTCGGGTTTGGAAGGGAGAGCAGTCTCACAGAATCATCTAAGGACTTTGGATGTTCAATGCAGCCTCATCCAGAATTTTATTCAGAAAGCGGCAATGTTCCGCAGATCAAAAGTAAAACAACTGACTCTAAGGGATCCTCCCCAAGGGTCTTTGAATATCTTTTACAGTTTTCCCAACTTTCAACCTCCCCAGGAGACTTCCCCATTTATTTCCTTCCTCTACAAACTGTTCTAACATGAAGACTTGCTATCCTCTTTAACATTTCCCCTATTTAAAATTCTCCACACTTACAGATACTATGTTGTGGCATCAGCATCCCTATACTTTACTGGTTAGAATTTAAAAGCTCATTATTTTCTCTTGACATTCACTTTTTTCCTCTGAATGATAACCACAAGGGTTTGCCTCGCTGAGGAGTTCTACCAACTGATTCTTTCCCCTTCCCCCTTTTCTTTGCCCTGGCCAGGTACCTAGCCATATTTTGTGGTTCTTTGTCTCCACCTTGTTTCTTGAGATGACTCATATTCAACTGTGGTAGGATTGTGTCGTGCCTCTTGCTCTGGAAGAGCAGCTGGTTCCATAGTAAGCATTTATGATCTGATTGATTTCAGTGGCTCTACCTCACACGAGATCGTATGTCTAGTGAGGACCCAGAAATTATCTTACTCATATGTATGCAAGCAAAACAGTCTCTGGAATAAGAGATATGCTCAAAAAAATTGGTGTGTAGGCGGGCTCGATGGCTCAGCCTGTATCCTGCGCCTTTGGGAGGCTGAGATGAGTGGATTGCCTGAGCCCGCGGGTTCGAGACCCGCCTGGGCAGAGAGACCTCATCTCTACAATAAATCAAAAAATCAGCCGGGCGTGGTAGCGCGCGCCTGTAATTCTGGCTACTCGGAAGGCTGAGGCGGAAGGATCGCCGGAGCCCAGCAGGTCGAGGCTGCAGTGGCCGGGAGCGGCCACTGCACTCCAGTCTGGGCGACAGAGTGAGACTCCAACTCAAAAAAAAAAAAAAAAAAAAAATTGGTGTGTGATGTTATATGAGCTAATTGTAAAAGAAAGATAATTTAAAAATCTACCATAGCACTTTTTTCTCTCCTCTCTGTTTTGCTTTCTGATATGGATTGAGTGTTTCCCCAACATGTATATGTTGAAATCCTAATCCTCAATGTGATTGTGTTAGAAAGGGGAGGGCCTTTAAGAGGTGATTAGGTCATGAGGCTAAAGCCCTAATGAATGAAATTAGGGGACCTTAAAAAAAGAGACGCCAGAAAGGTCTCTTATTTCTTCTCCATGTGAGGACATAGTGAGAAAATGGCTGTCTATGAACTAGAAAGCAAGCCCTTATCAGACACCAAAAGCTGCAGGTGATCATGTACTTGATCATGGACTTCCCAGCCCCCAGAACTGTAAGAAATAAATGTTTATTGTTTCAGCCACCCAGTCTATGGTATTTTGTTATAACAACCCAGACTGAATAAGATACCCTTATTCTCTGATAATGTTTTTGATTTATTGAAGGATAAATCTGAATTTTCTTGTATTAATTTTTGATTCAGAATGATTTTAAGGTCGTTTGTGATAGCTCCATAAATAGGTGGGTACCTAGTCTTTACATTCCTAAAGATGACGGCTTTAGAGAGGAAATGATCATGTAATAGAAGAATCTTATGATATAAGCTTCAGAGATCAGTTCATTAACCATAGTTGGGCTTGGTAGGCTAACACAGCTTGCCACTTCATCAAATCTTATGGTACTGTTTAATTTCCAAAATTCATTTTGTGAAAGCTTGCCTATGTCTTCCTCTTATTATCTTGAGATTCCAGGGAGGCCAATGCATGTATATGGGCATGTGTGTCTGTGTACACATGTGTGTAAGTGGACAATGCATTCCTGATGGCACAGGAATGATGACATTACAGGTATAGTCTGGCTTGAAAAATACAAAAGTCACTTTTATTTCTTTCTGTTTCTCATATTCATTTTTTCTTTCTTGCCAAGGCTTACAAGTTCAATTTTCTTAATACTTCTTAAAATTATGTTTCTTGCTTTGCATTTTCACAGTCACTGACATAAATTAGATTCTCATTTTTCTTACTGCACCACGGCTTCCATTTCTTTCCCTTTTCTTCAATTATCTTTTGATCAATTCCGGTGTGCATATTGCATCTGGAATTATATCACATCCATGCCTATGCGTTTCCAATAATATTTGTTTTCTGGAGTTAAGTAAAAAATCATTTTCATTTAGAATTTTCTTTAATATGTCACCATTTTGTCTTAAAATCTTCATACTGGCTTTTCTCTCCACAATGTGCTCTCTCATTGAATTACAAAACAATCCATTTACTTTCTTATCTGAGTGCTTTTACTCGTGTCTCTTTCTGAATAATTTTACCCCATAAATTCCGATGAAATCCTACCAGTTCTCGAAGTCCTTTGCTAATGCCAATTTTATTTATAAATTCCGGTAACATCCCATCTATATTTATTTTTAAATCCTATATTATTATGTCTTTCACTCATCTTACATCCCCGATAAACTCCTTGAGAACAGAGGTAATTTACACTCTGTGTTGTATTCTGTCAACTAGGCTGCCACAACAAAATACCTCAGGCTGGGAGGCTTAAACAACAGAAATTTATATCTCTAGGGCTGGGAAGTTCAAGATCAAAGTGCTGAGTGATTTGAATCCTAGCGAAAGTTCTCTTCTTGGCTTGTAGGCAGCTGTCTCCTCATTGTGCCTTCACATAGTAGAGAGAGAAATGACAACCTCTCTGGTGTGTTTTATGAGGGCACTACCATCCCATCATGATGGTCCCACCATCACAGCCTGATTTAAACCTAGTTACCTTCCCCACCAAGGCCCTAATTCACATCTCTAATTACCATCACATTGGGGATTCGGCTTCCTAATGAATCAAGAAGGGGGGCACAATCAGTCCATACACAGTGTGTTATTGAACGTAATGACTTATACATAGTAGTTGCTCAATAAATACTTGTTGAAATTATTTGCAATAGTAGCCCCTTTAAAAAATAATTGGACATCATAGTGGTAATTAAAATAATCCTGATTTCCAACTCCCTTCTACAGCAGCTACACACACACACACACACACACACACACATACACATAAAGGGAAATGAGGAGACAACTCTTATTCCAAGCATTCTAGTAAAAGGCAGTCCAGCATCACACTCAACAGGTTAAGCAAAAGATACTGGCTTAACAATTTTAAAATCACATTTGAAGTAGCAGCATTGTGCAGATTCACTTAATGATTTCTTTAGAAATATTATCTTTTTTTTTTTTAAGTGAGAAAGAAGGATTTATTGAGAGAACAGAGAAGCTCCACAGTAGGAGGGAACCCAAAGACATTGCCCAGAAATATTATCTTATACTTGGAAAGATGACTATCATCAGAAATAGGCTTATAAGTTAAAAGTAGCAAAGGGTGAATAACCATTCTGAAAAACAATTTATATTAAACCTATGTTGATAAGCTCAGGTGTACCTGCTCTGACAAAATGCAGTGCAAACTTGAGTGACTGCAAGTGTAAATCTTAACAGTATTTATACTATTCAGTACTCAAAAGCTTCATTTCTGCTACATTTTACAGATCATCATTCAGTCTTATTCATCATTGTGTCCTCAAGAAAATCTATGCAATAAAATAGCTCGTAATTTTATAGTAAAAATTTAAATATGTAATTTTAATATTGTATGATAGTATTTACAGAGAGAAAGAAAAAATAACTCTCAGAAAAATCAAAGAGGTTATTATATAAAATGTATTTATGACAGCCAAGGAGTTATCAATTTCCCTTAAAACACGGGGCTATAGTTTAATAGTGAAACACTGAGAGGCTTTAATAGTTAGAACACTTTCCAAATTTAACACACTGCAAAGGATCCTGTACTGCCCATGGTTGTGGGAAGCAAATGCTACCTAGCAACTAAGTATATTCAAACGGGAAGGCAAGAAGAGAGAAGGGCATAGACTCAGACTGAATGAGGTTGCATAAGTATGAATTGCACTGTGTTTAAACTGTAAACAATTTGAAATGTTGATTAGTGTCTGCTCTGTCCAAAAGATAAAATAAACTTAAGGTTTCTCCATCTGAATGTAGCAGAAGAAAATGATTCCAGTTAAGACATGCGGGTGGGAGGGAGTGATATTTGAATTTAAAAAAAAACCAAAAACCTCTGATTGCTCTTTAGTCCCTATCGAGGCCCCAAGGGTGGGTCCTGCCATCAAATCAATGTTAAGTTGCTGAACACTAATAGCAGTAATCTAGGATTCTGAGATTACTCTACAAATTTAGCCCTTCGTGAAATCTGCCTTTCCATGAATTTTCTTCATTTTCTTGATTTTCTAGAGGGTAAAGGGAAACTTAATGGTTATTCCCTGCGTTCGGATTCTGAGACTGTTGACACACATGTTCTAGGTTTATAGAGCATCAGTGTATAAATCAACATGGCAAATTATTCATGACCTGATAGCATAAATTCAGTAGTATGGTGTGGGAGTTAAAAACATGAGCACTAGAGCCAGACTGCCTGGGTTCAAACCTCAGCTCAACAATTTACTAACAAGTTACCTAAACACTCTTACGTCTTAACTTTCATATTTGTAATCAGTAGAAATTGTAGCACCTACTTCATGCATTTTTGTATTAATTAGTAATATTTATAAAGCATTAAGAACAATATTTGGCACACAGTGGCACATAGTGATGATTTGGGGTTGCAAGAAATGAAATTGATAAAAATAATATGGCACGGGCTAGAATGCTAGAATTAAGTATAATGGGTAATCTTCTCCTTGTAGACAATTTCATAAGAAAATATTTTTATAATTATCATGTTTTTACTTGTCAAGTAAAAGCTTATAAAAATTATGTTTTATATCATTCACATTTAAAAAATAAAGTCGTGTAAACCAGTTGAGCTAACTTCCTCTGATACAAAGATAGTGTTATTATATAAACTGATTTTGTCTCCAACTATAGGGGGAAAAAAGGATATAATTTTCCAAATAATTTAAAAATCAAACTAATATTATTTTTATCCAATTTTTAAAAATAATTTCTAAGAAATTCTTTCCTTCTCTTTATATATCACTGCATGTCTAAAATTGCAAGCTTGAGATGTCTATAGAAAGGAAGGTCATATCATTTTGATATTGAGTCATATTATATAATGTTTTCTGTGAAGAGGGATTGGACATTACTTTTTTTTTTTTTTTTTTTTAGTTGGAGTCTCACTCTGTCGCCCAGACGGGAGTACAGTGGCACGCTCCTGGCCACCACAGCCTCCACCTACTGGGCTCCGGCAGTCTATTCTCATATGAGCAAATGATTCATTTCACTTTCACCACTTTACCCATTTCAGCAGTATCAAATATATGTATTTTTCTACAGTTCAGTATCTGATGAAATTATCCACCACTCTTATCCAGAATGCGTTCTGCTTGAAGCCTTATTATTATTAATTAAGCTTTCTGGTTAGATGCACCCAGGTCTTTCTCTTTCATGTTCTTCAACCTTACAAGACTGAAGCTCCTTGGTTCAGAACACAGGATATCTTTCTTTTTTTTTTTTTGAGTTGGAGTCTCTGTCACCCAGACTGAAGTGCAATGGCCGCTCCCGGCCACCGCAGCCTCTACCTGCTGGGCTCTGGCGATCCTTCCGCCTCAGCCTTCCAAGTAGCTGGAACTACAGGTGCGCGCTACCACGCCCAGCTAATTTTTTTTTTTATTTATTGTAGAGATGAGGTCTCGCCTGCCCAGGCGGGTCTTGAACCCGCGGGCTCAGGCAATCCACTCACCTCAGCCTCCCAAAGGCCCAGCCACCGAGCCCGGCTCCAGGATATCTTTCATATCTGGGAGTACTCCCTCTGGGATCACCATATGTGTTGTTGGCCCTCTTCCAAATTGTCACAGAGCTATTTCCTGTCACTAATTTGATTTATCATTCTTGTCTGCTCTATACAAATTTGAGATTTTCTGTTTGCTGTAGCTATTAATTACTCTGATATTATGACTTAATTTATCAGAGTGGTGGGTAGCTTTGATAGACATGAGTCATGATGAAAAGTGGTGTTATATTACTTTGTTTCATTAAGCTACACGAAGCCCATGGCTAAAGCCATGCCTGCTGGAGTCTGTACCAACTGTCCTACGTGTCTCCTCTAGAAAAATCTTCTAAACCTTCAACACAATGATTGAAAATAGACCATATCATATTATACAATTTTAAATACTATGAGCAAAGAATGGATTCTGTAAACTTCCCCAGAGAAGAAGAATAAGGGATTAATGAAAAGTTTAAAGAATTGTAATAGGCTTGATCTTCCCAATATCAACACTGGAAGTCCAAGGGCAAATTGTTTTCAACCAGTGTTGTGCTACAGTTCAGTGAAGACAGAATAATTTAAGACAAAAAAAAAACCTAAATTGCATCTAGGTATTTAGGACCTTACACAGTCACACTGAATTGTCCCACTCTCCACAACCTAGGAGCTGCCAAATGATTTACATACATAAAAGTGACAGGAAAGTACCAGGAAGAGCCACTGCCCTGGACATGGGGCTGAAAAGCAGTCTGTAGTTGTCGTGTGACAAACTGATGGAGCAATCTTGACAAGGTGCTGGGCGAACAGATGTCTGGATGACCTCTACACCAGATGTCTATGTCCTCTGGGTTTGCTATGCAGAGGCAGTGAGAAGCATCCTTAGAACTTATGTGGAACCACAAAAATTGAATTAAGTTTAAGTTCATGTATACCTGAAAAAGCAAGATTTGTGTATAAATTAAATAGGTTGTGGAAGTTACTTATTTATTTGTAGCATGGCATCTTTCTCTCTCTCTCTGTCTATCTACCTACCTACCTATATGTCAATCATCTGTGTATTGTGTGTATATACATATA
Source organism: Cephalopachus bancanus (assembly GCA_027257055.1). Taxonomy (NCBI): domain Eukaryota; kingdom Metazoa; phylum Chordata; class Mammalia; order Primates; family Tarsiidae; genus Cephalopachus; species Cephalopachus bancanus. Next base: position 825,471 of record JAPVLO010000074.1, read on the forward strand.
TGCATTTAAGTGAAGATATAAGTATGCGTTTATATGTGTGTAGGGTATATAAATGTTTGTGTATATGTTTCATATTCCTTTTCTATGCTTTCAAAAAGTCAATGCTAAAAAATGTGAGATCAATTTATTTTAATTTCTAGTTTTCTTTTTTATATTTTTTATCATTAATATTATTTTTGATTGACATATCATAGTTATATATATCTATGTGGTACAATGCAATATTTTCATACATGTATACCTGGGGAATGATTAAACCAAGTTAGTTAACAGATCCATCACCTTGCTAACACATCACTTCTTTAGTGAGACCTCTGGAATTTACTCTCTTAGTTATTTTGAAATATTTAGTATATTATAATAATAATTATTATTAATTTTTTTGAATCACAGTCTCACTCTTGCCCAGGCTGAAGTGCAGTGGCACACTCATGGCTACTGCAGTATTGACCTGCTGGGCTCAGGAGATCCTTCTGCCTCAGCCTTCCAAGTAGTTGGAACCACAGTTGCACACCACCATGCCAGGCTGATTTTTTCATTTATTATAGAGATGAGGTCTCACCATGTTGCCTAGGCTGGTGTCACATCCCTGAACTCAGGTAGTCCTCCTACCTTAGCCTCCCAAAGAGTTGGGATTACAGGGGTGAGCCACCATAACCAGCTAGTACATTATTATTGACACTTTTATACAATTCATCTCAAAACCTTTTTCTCCCATCTATCTGAAATTCTGTACCCTTTGATCAATTTATTTTAATTTCTAAAGGCCTGTTAACGCCAGTGAAAAATAGATGTGTGATGACTACATGGCGTAAACAGAAAACCTAAATGAGTCATAAGAATATGTCCCTATATAAGCAGAAAGTATATGAAATTGCTGAAATAATACTGAGAGTATTTGGACAGACAAATTATAAACTAAATTTGGAAAACTTTAAAAAAAGATATTTAAATCACTTAAAGAACATACTATTCTTCAATAACCTTATCTTTAAAATGGTTTACAATCATATAAAAATAGTAGAAAGGCCCCTGAAATATTAATATTAGAAGAAAGAATGTTAACAGACATCCAATACAATCATCTATATTGTATATGTTTTTCCTCGAGATATAAGAATACTTGCAATAGAAGTAATAAACTACATCAACTCTGTCTCAATCTGGTCATTCTCCATTTGCTAAACAATCCCTGGGTCTGGAGACTTTAATGTCACTTTAGACTCACTAAAAGGCAACTACTCACCTGTGTGCATTCAAAATCTCTATTAGCACAAATTGGAATCAATAGTAACTTACCTTTTGAAACCCAATGTTCTTGTAAGTTCTTGTAAGTGTTCTTGTAAGTTCTTAATTCCATGTTTAAATCACAAATATGAACTAATGAATAAAACAATATTATCAAGAATGTGTGAGGACCCTCCAAAGTACGATACCAGTTTGAAAGCCAAAGCTTCCGGGAGCTTGATTCATGGGTTTCCACCATGTTTTGTACTGAGAAACAATATAACCTCTATTAGACTAAAAGACTGCAAATAGAAAAGTGTGAATATTTGAAAATAAGTACGCAATGCCATATTTACCTAATTCTAAGCCTTTTCTTCACATTATAATTCTAAAATTTTGTTTGAATAGCACATTTGATATGAGAGAATTTTTCTTTCTTTTTTAATTTTCCAGAAGCGACATAAGTTTCTATAATTCCTTCTATATTTTTTTTTTTTTTGAGTTGGAGTCTCACTCTGTCGCCCAGACTGGAGTGCAGTGGCCGCTCCCGGCCACCGCAGCCTCAACCTGCTGGGCTCCGGCGATCCCTCCTCCTCAGCCTTCCGAGTAGCCGGAATTACAGGCATACGCTACCACGCCTGGCTGGTTTTTTGATTTCTTGTAGAGATGAGGTCTCGCTGCCCAGGCGGGTCTCGAACCCGTGGGCTCAGGCAATCCACTCACCTCAGCCTCCCAAAGGCGCGGGGATACAGGCTTAGCCACCGAGTCCAGCTCCTTCTATATCTCTTAATCCATGCATTCTTCAGTCTCCTAGATGATGATTTTGTATTTTATTCTCTCTATTCAAATACCTAACGCATCCTCACCCAATCTTTCACATGTGACCCAAGTTTTGGTTTACTGAGAAAATTGGAGCAACCAGAAAAGAACACCTGCAGGCTCCCAGCATCACACACGCCCTCTCCCAGCCTCCTCATCCACCAGTGTTGTCTTTAATCCAGTTAATCAAGATGCATTTTCTACCACTGTCTAAAAAGTAGTTTGTATACTACATATCATTCCCTCCCACTTTTTCAAGCATATAGTTTCAGAAATTCTCTGTACCATCCTATGCAGTCTCAAATTTTCTTAGCCAACTGAATCATGATGCTCAGTAATAAACATGTTGTAACATCTCTGACCTTACCTAAAAAAACAAAAGATGAAACTCTTGATTTCCACATTTCCTTTCAGAAACTCCTCCACTTCTCCACTCTCATTCACTGCAAAACTTATTTTTTAAATCAAAACATTTTCTCCATTCTGTGGGTTGTCCCTTCACTCTGTTAATTGTTTTCTTTGCTGTGTGGAAGCATCTTAGTTTGATGCGTTTCCATTTGTCTTTTTTCACTTTTGTTGCTCATGTTTTGTGGTTGCATTCCAAATATCATTACCCAGACCAACGTCACTAAGGTTTTCCTCTGTTCTTTTTTATTTTTCTAGTAGTTTCATCATTTTTGGAATTGTATGTAAGTCTTTAATTCATTTGAGTTGGCTTTTGTATATGGTGAGAGATATGAGTGCAAATTGTGATAACTATGTGAGGTGATGCATTTGTTACTTAGTTAGATTTAATCACTTTACAATGTGTACAGACTTCAAAACATCTCTTTGTATATGATAAATACATACAATTTATCTATCAATTAAGAAAGAGATTTGAAGTGAATCAGCTTCACCCTCTTCAATTTCTCTTACCCTACTTTTTCTTATTCTACTTTTATCGTTCCACTAAAACTCATCATGAAACCATTTGCAACGACTCCTCGCTTGCTAACTCACATGGTTCATTCTCATTATCTTAACTTATGTGACTTGTAAGTAGCATTTTAAACCACAAATCCCTCAGTACTTTCTGAATCCCTTTCTTAATGTGCATTTCAAAATACCATAGTCTACTGATTTTGCTCCTATATGTTAATTGATCAAAGTCTTCCTTGCTTCTTCTTTTATTTCTGTTCACTAAACACTGGAATTTTCCAGGTCTACCCCTTAATTTCTCTCATATGCTTACCCTATGGATGATCTCATCCAATCTCTTGGCCTTGATGAATATGCCAAAAAGGGCTAAACTTATATAGTGTTCCAGAGTCTCTCCCTTCAACTCCAGGCTGAAACATTCTCAATATCTCTATTTGGAAGCTTTAAAAAAATTAAATTCATCCTCCAGTCCTCTGCTTCCCAGTTAATACCAGATACTTAATCTAAAACCAAAGTGATTTGTGTTCTCCTGCCTCTATTATAATTGCAATGTCTGTATTATCATGCGACCTTTATCTCTCCTCTGTGCTAAGTGGCAATGATCTCTTGCCTATTTTAATAACTACAGTCTCTGTCTCCTTTCTTACTTTTCTGCAGTCTATTCTTAATACAGAAGCTAGAGTGATCTTTTAAAAACATGTCAGACTATGTCACTCCTCTGCTCAAAACTCTCCCGTGGTTATTCTTCTCATTAAAAGTGAAAGTCAAGTCTTTGGGATGGCTCATAAAGTCCTACATATCCGAACCTTCACAGACTCTCAGAGTCACTGCTACAATTCACCTCCTTGCTCACCACACTCCAGATATACTGGATTCTTTTCTCTCTTGTGTCTGGATATTCATTCCCCAGATCATCTGCATGTTCCCTGCTCCCTCGTTTTCTCTGGGTCTTTCCTCATAAGTTACCGTCTTAATGAAACTTAATTTATCAATCAATAGACAATGGAAAACAATGCCTGGACACTTTTTATAGTCCTTCCTGTTTTAAATTTCTTTAAGGGAATTATCATGAGCTGAAATATATCATAATTATTTATTTGCATCATTGGCAATTCACCCACCTCTATAGAGAATACTTTCCATGAAGTCAGAGATTTCTGTCTGTTTTATCTACTGTTGTATGTCCAGTCCTCAATAAGCATTTATTGGATGAATGAAGGAAAAGCAGCGGTTAAAACGTTGGTGTGTTTTATAATTGAGAGCCCTTCAGAATGGAGAAAATATGGTAAATCTCACATTTTAAGTGTCGACTTCGGAGATTATTTTTTAACAATTTATGAACATAATTGCAAATATTCACAGTACTGTAAAAATGGGTCCCACTGTAAGTAATTGCTTCTAATATTAGTTCAGTGCTCAGTGGCATTAAAATATATGTTCTATGACCCTAGTCACATCTCCGTTCTTTTCCCAGAGCAACCAGTCTTAATTTATACTTGTCCTGTCAATTCACTTATGTTCCCTAAATCTCCTTACTCTCAGGAGATGGTCATGGTATTAACTTCAAAAAGAAACAGCCATTAAAAGTGAAAACACTCTTAAATTTGCAAAACCCCAACCTTCAAAATTAGCTATGTCTGAATCCATCTTTTGTGTTTCTTATTCCACAGTAGCTTTTTCTCTACCATTCTAACAGAGAATCAGGAAAAGCAGGAATCCTTTTATCCTCTCTGATCATGAGGCTTAAAAGCCCAGATCCCTTGGCAAGCTGAAGTTCTGCCTCAAAACAGAGCTGGTTTGAAACAGGAAAGTCAACAGGGTAGTTAGAGAATATGGACAAGAGACAAAGTTTCGGTTACATTTTTGTTTTCTTTCTCATGGAAAGTTATACCTGCAGAAGCGCAACACCTGTCATTCCCACAAATCCAACCAAAATTTATTTCTTTGTACTACCAATATTGATTCATGTATATTTATAATATACTTTGAGCTATAATCCCATATTAATTTATTCTTTTTCAAATTATCCCAGCTTTGGCCATTAATGTCTCTTTTATTTGTCCCTTATGCCCCACTAGAATCATTATGGGTCTTTTCATATATTTATCTTTTGAGTACTTCTTTACTTTTTGGCATAAGTGTCAGACTTATATTGTATATTTGTTTCCTCAGTCTTAAATTCACCCATTCCTCCAAGGAGTCTTGAGCCCCTTTCTGAGAAAATATAAGACAGAAGATCTGGGTGATCTCAGCTGACAGCATTCTTGCTCTGTCCTCGCTGAGCATACTAATACTAACCTCTGTACATATTCATATCTACAAATGTGTTGATATGTAAACATTAAGTTAAGCATGAGCTCAGAAGATATCTCTAACCTTGATCCGTAATATATGGATTCATTCAGCTTCCTTCTTTTTATTTGTAACCTTCTATTCCAACAGTAAGAAACTTGACTCAGCCGGGCTCGGTGGCTCAGCCTGTAATCCTGCGCCTTGGGAGGCTGAGGTGAGTGGATTGCCTGAGCCCGTGGGTTCGAGACCCGCCTGGGCAATTTGGCGAGACCTCATCTCTACAATAAATCAAAATGAGCCGGGCGTGGTAGCGCATGCCTGTAGTCCAGCTACTTGGAAGGCTGAGGTGGAAGGATCGCCGGAGCCCAGCAGGCCGAGGCTGCGGTGGCAGGGAGCGGCCACTGCACTCCAGTCTGGGCAGCAGAGTGAGACTCCAACTCGAAAAAAAAAGAGAAACTTGACTCTTACCATCCTCCAACCATTTACACGATTATTTAATTCCAGAAGTACAATTACTAATCCCTTCCCTGGGTGGAGTGGGACACAATTTGTTGAATAGTATATCCTACTTTTGTATAATTCCTTTTGTCTTCAGTGCATATTCATTTTCAGATTACTTAGGTCAAGCATCACTTTTTCTCTGTTTCATTCAGAATGGTTGTTTTGTACATTTGTAATATAGTGAGATTCCTTTGTCACATCCTGCATTTCATATGGGGATCTTCCCCAGCACCTCTTGAATCAGTGTTTAAAATTTGCATGTGTTAAGGTGCAGCCTCTATGCTGTAAAGATCTATGGGTTTTGACGAATGCAGTAACACGAAGAATATAGTCACTGATCTAACATGTCCCCTTATTCCACCTGCTCAAACCTCCTCTTTTTATGCTCTGCCTCACTCTCCCTGAGCTCGTGGCAACCACTGATCTGTTTACCATCTTTATCTGGTTTTTACTTTTACAGAACATGATATAATAGCTGATTCTTCTCCTTTTAATTCCTATATTCACATCTTCATGGTCTCTCTTTTGTTTTGTTTTTTTTTTTGAGTTTGGAGTCTCACTCTGTCGCCCAGACTGGAGTGCAGTGGCCACTCCCGGCCACCGCAGCCTCGACCTGCTGGGCTCTGGCGATCCTTCCACCTCAGCCTTCCGAGTAGCCGGAATTACAGGCATGCGCTACCACGCCCGGCTGATTTTTTGATTTATTGTAGAGATGAGGTCTCGCTGTCCAGGCGGGTCTCGAACCCGCGTGCTCAGGCAATCCACTCACCTCAGCTTCCCAAAGGCGCGGGAATACAGGCTGAGCCACCGAGCCCGGCTTATATTTCTCTTTTAATGATCTTGTCCCTACTGTGAAATCTTGAATGCAAAAAATAAAATAAAAATAAAACAGCCTAGATTTTCACATCTTCCTGGGTCTACTTCATTTGCTCAGTAGCTTTGCAATATCCTTCCATTGTGAGAGGGTTTTCTGCCTCAAACTCATGACTATGGACTTAGTCATGTGACTTTCTATAGCCAATAGGATGTTAGCGAGAATGACTGGCAGAGATTTTAAAAAAGCTTTTCCACCTTTCTGATTCTTCTGTTGGACCCCTGTCCTACTATGAGACCCGCCTAGGCCAGCCTCCAAGAGGGAGATGAGAAAAAAGGGGAAGAGAGTCAATTCTTGCCCAGGTTATCCTTATCAGCTTACTCTCATTTATAAGGGAGCCCAACTGTGATCAGTAAGCCCAATCCAGAGCAGCAGAATCACCTGGCTGGCTTAGAGTTGTGGGAGGAAAAGTGACTTTTTTTTTTTTTTAAGTCACTAAGTTTGGAGATGGTTATTTTCCTGACCTCCTGCCTGTTATTCTCTCTTTCGCGCACGTTATGTGACATTTACACTGCAGTGCTTTCCCTCCCCTGGTGATTTGGAGTCACAATGGATCTATCCATGCTCTCCTGATGGGATGTTGACTTCAAATGAGCATGCAAGCAAACCAGGACATTTTTTCCAGAAAAAGCATACTGTCTGAATTTTGAGAAATTCAGGGTGTCTGAAGTCAGTTAGAAGATCTTTTCTCTGAATTTTGCCCCCTAAAATCTGTTCTGCCTGCCAGCAATATTCCTACAACCATACAACCAACCAATCCCTTTAAGTAAATTGCTTAGGAGAGAATTTGTCTGTTGTTTTTTATTTCAGCAATAAACAAAGCCTGCTTTAGTTAGTTCAGAAATAGGATTACTGGAGGAAAAAAAAGTCCAGAACCATCTCATGGAAAGAAAGCAATACTGTGCCTCATAAGAAGAGACCTGAGAACACGGAAGTCACCAGGCATATTACCTTCCAGCCTTCTTGTCTCTAAAGTCAAATGATCGTGTATCTAATTCTCCATATTAGGTGTCCCATTCTCTTTTCCCTTTGAGATTTTATCTGCTTACCCACCAAGCCACATAGGGTTTCCCCATCTTGATGCTGCAGAGACTCTCAGCTCATAGCATATGATTAGCTATTGGGTGGTCACTGGATTTATACACCCTAGACCAATCAACCTTGGTGAAATGTGGTGAATTCACAGAATCATGTGATAAATATTATATATATATATATATACACACACACACACACACACACACACACACACACACACACACACACATCCATGAGGGACTTAACGGGGATACATTTTGAGAACTTGTTGAGTTATTTTATAATTGTGTGAACATCATACAGTGTACTTACACAAACCTACATGGTCTAGCCTATTACACACTTAGGCTATAGGTATAGTCCATGACTTCTAGGCTACAAACCTGTACAGTATGTTACTATACTGAATACTATAGGTAACTGTAATGGTAAGCATCTGTGCATTAAAATGGTAAGCATCTGTGCATCTAAACATAGAAGAGATATGCTATGAATAAGGTATTATAATCTTGTGGAATCACTGTCTTATATGCAGTCTATCATTGACCAGAGCATCATTATGCAGTTTATGACAGTATATTTACATATATATGTCAATAAATCCATGAATACAAGGGAGGGCCCCTTCTCCCCCTACAAAAAAAATTGACTTATTTTTATTTTACAAGACCCGTTGACGTACAGACTTCCCCTAGTAGTTAAGTGTTCTAGGAACCCATAAACATCAGAGTACCAACTAGCATTGTTGTGAAAAGATATGTTCAGCATCAGTGAATTTTTTTGGAGATTCTTTCAATGTGTTTGTCCATTTCATGATGGGTGATCTACATGAACAAACTGCCCACACTGTGCTGTATTCAGCAGTTTTTGATAAAAAATGGCATGAGCCCTGTGTTCCATCCTCCTTATTCACCCGATCTCACCCCAAGCGACTTTTTTATGTGTTTCCCAGGTGAAAAACATCTTCAAAGGGAAATGTTTTGCCGATGTGGTAAAGGTGAAACAAAAATGACAGAAGCACTAAATGACATCAAAATAGATGAGTTCAAAAACTCTTGTGAACAGTGGGAAAAATTGTCTCAGTAGGTATATCACACAAAATGGAGGGTACTTTGAAGGTGACTGAAGTTTAAAGATGTAAGAATAGACATGCAATTTTTTAATAAATAAATTCCAGTTTGGGGGATGTCTCCCCTCATATATAAACACACATATGCGGGTGATTCTTGTTATTCACAGACTCTATGTTTGCAAATTCACTTACTTGAGAAAATGTATGTGTGATTCCCCATAAAAGCACTCACTGTGTTTTAGTGGCTATTTGCAGACATTCACAGAGCAGTAACATTCTGAGTCGCCCAACGTGCACATTGCTACCTGAAGTTGAACAAAGCCACATACTGCCTCCATTCCATAAACAAGTGCTTTCATTCCGTAAACTAGTGCTCTTTTCTTCTGTCTATTTAGTACTAGAATTTTTGCCTTTTTGTGCTTTTCCTTGGCAATTTCTCATTTTAAAAAGATGTCAAGTATTTGGTGTTTGAAGTAATGTCTAGTGTTCCTAAATGTGAGAAAGCTACAAAATATATAAGCTGTATTCAGCAAGTGCTGTAATGCAGTTGACCTTGAGTTCAATGTTAATTAATCAACAATATGTATTAAATAAAGTGTCTTTAAACAAAAACACATATAAAACAAGGTTATGTACAAAAATGTTGTAATGGAGGCTAGCAGAGACTGAAACCTGTGTTTGTGCTAGGAAAAGTAACTCCATATTCGCTAATTCAGTGTTTGTGGTGTTAAAAGAAAAGCCTTAGGCAAATGACATTCTACAGAGTTTATTTGAACAAAAAATGATTCATGAATCAGGCAGAACCTGAAGAATTTTGGAGATCTCTTGCTGTGCAACATGAGCAGTGAGTATTTACAGAAAGAACATGAAAGTAAAGCACAAAAATATCTTGATTGGTTATCTGTGATTGGCTGAAGCTCAGCTGCTTGTGATTCACTATCTATCTGTTACCAAAATTAGACTTCTAAGTGAGGTTTTGGTTCATTTATGTCCCAAGTTAGGTTGCAGTTTATTATATAGGAGCTCAAAGTGTGGAGGCAGCCTCAGATCAATGGCTTCTTGCTTATTTAATTTGACGGTGGCAACTTTGTAGAACATCACCACCACTAATAACAAAAATTACCTGTACACATAGACACACAAACAAGTAAGCACACACACTAAATGAATCATCTGTACTTCTAGATTTTTATAAAACAAATTATTGCTATTTCTAGACTATTAGCTTACTTATGTACATGAATTTGCATTTTTGCAAATTCCAGATGCGGTTGTCTTTTCTTCTTATATCTGCCTTCAAGCTAAATTAGTGTTTTAGATATTTTATCTTTAAGAACAAAGCAGTTGATTAGAATTGGATGATGGATTAAGTTGTGCGAAATATGTGATCTCAATCAGAGTTCAGGGTTTCAAAGGAAAATGTAAGTAGCACAATTATTTTGGGGCTTCAGTATTATACAAGTGACCTGCATGTAGATTTTTGAGAATATTTAAAAACACAACAATACATGTGACTGTATATTGGCAATGATAGCTATCGACAATTAGTATTTGGAAGATATTTATAATCACAAAATTTTTTCTTCCAAAATTTATTCTATTAATCCAAAATAAAATGCTATTCCTGCTAGGTATAATTAACAGTAGTAATTATTAATGCATTTTGTAAAAGCTTATACAATGCAATGTTTATCAACAAAATTATATTGAATGTTTCCTTTTTTATGTTTTTAAATTTTTCTAATAAAACAAGATATATATTAAATAATTTATATATTGGTTGTCAATATATTTAATTAAATTAATAAACACTAACTGTACACTTTATTAAAAAATTGAAGACTTATACACTGTGTCATTTTCCTAACACATATTCCCTGGAAACAATATTAATTAGTATTTTGATTCTCTATGTTTACAATCTTTTTATTTATTTATTTATTTTTATTTTTTTTGAGTTGGAGTCTCACTCTGTCGCCCAGACTGGAGTGCAGTGGCTGCTCCCGGCCACCGCAGCCTTGACTTGCTGGGCTCCGGCAATCCTTCTGCCTCAGCCTTCCATGTAGCCGGAATTACAGGCATGCGCTACTATGCCCAGCTGATTTTTTTGATTTATTGTAGCGATGATGTCTCGCTAACCAGGCGGGTCTCGAACCCGCAGACTCAGGCAATCCACTCACCTCTTAATTATTACTTTACAAAAACTTTTAAATTCTTTTTCAAAAATATCTTTAGGGAGTTTACAATACAATTCTCTTCACAAGATTAGACTCATGCTGATGAGTAATCTTAGTGTAAAGGTTCTGGTTTTTTTTCTTTAATGGAGTGTTCCTTTCCTCTCACCTTAAACTACTTGCTGTTTTGTTAGTACAACAATTTATTTCTACTTCAGAAAGACTGCCTGCCAAGCCAAACCTTTGTTAGCAAGTTCCCAAATGGATGTAGTCCAGAGAGGTAAGCATTCTTCCTTCAGAAAGGAAATTCACTAGTAACTGGAAGATGTCTCTGAATCTTTTTGGCATCTGCTTTTCATTGTTTTGCACAGCAAATAAGCATTAGTGAAGTTAATAATTTTAAATGGCACTAAGGATTAATACATATTAAACTTTCCAAAGGCATTTAATAATTACAATAAGATTTCATATCTGAATATGAATACTTGGTAACACAAAATGTGAAAAGAAATTACTGAGGACAAACTTTGCTATCTATTAGCATATTCTGGTAGATAGGACTTTTAAGATTTTAAGTGGGGCTGGGCTCGGTGGTTCAGCCTGTAATCCCGCGCCTTTGGGAGGCTGAGGTGAGTGGATTGCCTGAACCCGCGGGTTCGAGACCCGCCTGGGCAGCGAGATCTCATCTCTACAATAAATAAAAAAATCAGCCGGGCGTGGTAGCGCATGCCTGTAATTCCGGCTACTCGGAAGGATCGCCAGAGCCCAGCAGGCGAGGCTGCGGTGGCCGGGAGCGGCCACTGCACTCCAGTCTGGGCAACCAAGTGAGACTCCAACTCAAAAAAAAAAAAAAAGATTTTAAATGGGTACCTCAGTTGGGTATCTATGATCATCTTCAGGTAATATGGCTAAGTATAGAGAAGAGTGCATGTTTTTGATCCAGCCAGAATTGGTAACTAGCTTCTATAATGATGGTTTTAAAATACTCCTCATTCTCCCAGTGATTTTCTGTTAACTACAGATAAGCCTAAACTCTTTAGCATGACCTCCAAGTTTCTTCACGAAGTGGCTCCAATCTGCCTTCCAGCAACTCTTCATAAACCACTTATACCCTTACATTAATTACTGGGAAAGTCAAGTCATTTGCACCAAAACTGAGAAACTTTTGAAAGCAAAGCATATACTATTAATAATTAAGTTGAAATAATAAGCATAGATTTGAACTGTCTGCTGTCTTGGAAAACTGTACTATTTGCTCTCCTAATCATATATAACTATTGTGCTTTTCTGAACACAAGTGGATTTGTTGGCATACAAAGACTGAACAAGCAATGTCACTATAATCAAAAGACTGATAAGTAAATCAACATTTACAAGCTAGATCAAAAAGTACTACAAAGCAAGAATTTACAAAATCTGGAAAGCAGCAAAGAGGAACACATATGTCTCAATGGGCCATAAACAACATAAAACACTCAGTACAGGGTCTTCCACATATCAGTATTCTGTATTTACTGGTAGTTTTTGGTTTGTTGCTATTAAATATTATTAGAACTTGTGTCTTCTTGTCCTGACTCTGTTGCATATTATCTGAGTGAGCTTGAGTAAGTCATTAAAAGTTTATGAAGATACACACACAAAAAAATACACGCACACATGGAAAATATAAAGTAGCCTTTCAAAGTTGATGCAAAAGAAAGCAGGAGTTTATTTATATAACAACATTGTATATTCTACATATTATAACATTGAATTTATATATCCATATCTATCTATATCTAGGTAACATTTCCAGATTTTTAAAAATAAAATTGTTGCATTTCTGGGGATAGTAAATTCAAAGGCTGTTTCTCTTCTAGAATACTTTTATTCATTTAAAAAAAAATGTCAGGTCAACTGAGAAGGCCAGCTGTAGTTATGGGTCAATATCCCATTTCTATGACTTAGTTTCCTTCAAGCTTTTCTATTTGTTTTATTCATGCTATGGATATCTTATGGCATTAAGAATGGGATATTTGTAGCAAGGAACATTTCCATTCTTCTCCTGAAATTTCTTCCTCCAGGAGGGTTATTTCTTAAGGCTGTCTAAACATTGTATCTCAGCCTTTGTTCCTCCTATTGATGTGACATTTGTTTCCTGTTTGGTTAATAAAAGTCAGCAATCCTCCTTCTTGTGTGGGTAAAGTTAATTTCTCCATAGTACTGAACATCCCAGGGGGATTGTTTGATCTGTCTTCCATCTTGTTACAAAAGTACAAAGATATAACTGGGTAAGACATACTTCGTAAACTTTGCTTCTCGTGGTTTGCCTTAACTTGACATTTCTGGTGAGTAAGAGAGAACAAGGTCATTCTGAACAACCCATTCAGGGATGATATTCACCAGATATGTCCACACGGCCTTATGGTTGTTATGCTTAGATTCTACCATTTTGAATGATATAAGCCTTTGCCATAAAGTTGTTAAATATTTTGAATATCATCTCTGCCCCAAGCTCTGTCTTAATCTTTATAAGTTATGAGTGATAATTTTCATTCTCTATCTACTGACTAATTTGTTATTGTTTCTTATTTAGCAATTAGCTCATAGTCAGGCAGAGAAGAGAAGAGCTATTTATTGACTCTATTAAAACCCCAGGGCTGTCATGTTTCACTAATCCATGGATTACCACTCATACTGTCTTTTATGATAAATGTACTCCCCGGAGGACAAGTATGCAAAATCCCAACCAATATGTCAAATGAAAAATTACTTGTCTTTTAGTACAGATGAGTGTATTGAATTGCTCTTTAAAGATTTTTAAATGATTTTGTAAATTCATAATTAATCTGGACATTTATGTCAATTTCTTTTGTCCATGTTTTTATCTTAAGAGAAATTAAATTAAATAGAAATAAACAACTGGAATTGCTAAAACAAGCACACACATTATCTCTTCAAACCACAATTATTCACTTCAAGGCAGCAGGTATTTAAGACACTGGGATATGATAAATCAGGTCTATTATTCTATTCCCTGACCATTGTGGGAACTTGAGTTGCCGGCATTTGCAAAGGGAAATGAAAGAGTTATATCTGAATCTTAACTTGAATTTGTTCTGCACCATAAACACCTTTCTGACAAAGGCAAGTGAACTTCACAGATGGCCTTTTCTTAATCCTCCTCCACCCAATTGTTTTTAACTGGTATTGTTTGTCTTCAAAGCTGTCTTTGACACCTGTTTTTAGTTCAATATAACCCTTTCAAAAACATCAGCAATAGTGAAGCTAGAAGGCATACAGTATGAATTTTTTCCAGGTTCTACATGCTATAGCAAAGATTCTTATAGAAAGTATGCATGCGCGCACACACACACAGAGGGCACACTCTATCCTTAAGAAATCCATTGTCTACTCGGAATGTCTGAACATACAAGCATACCATGGTTAAAAAGCCTTATTAGGCTGAAGACGTAGAGAAGTAATTGAAAAATTACTCTAAGGGAAAATTATACACTTCTGCTTGGCTAATCTAACACATCAACTTCATAGATCCTGATGACCATAGTAAAGATGCCAGACCACCAAATAAAAGTTGAAAATGTGATTAATTAATAAAGTGATTTAATAACCAATGTGTAAAATTTAGATTAGGAATGTACCTGTGCACATATATGTATGTATGTATTAATTTGTGTGTACCTAATCAGCCAATCTATTCTTGCCAGACTATTCCTTACCTCCCTATTTTATTTAATTTTATTTATTTAATTAATTAACTTCAAAAATAAAATGAAACAAAACAAACAAGAAGCCTAAAATATTCCATGGAGAGAAAATAGGGAAACCTTAATAATCTTTTTTGTTGTTGTTGTTATATGAAAGATTGCAATTATACTCCAGCCAAAAGGTTGGGAAAAAAAAAAAATGATCACTACCTTGCTGCATGAGGTAAATAATAACTGTTCTTAAGGTAAGTGAAACCCTTCATCTTTCTGTTACTAACATTGTAGGATTAACTCTGGGGTTCTGAGCATGACGTGACTGTTAGGATTCAAACTTTGGCTAACCCTTTAATTCTGAATCAAAAAACAAAACCAAACAAAAAACAAAAAAAGCCCTGGAGAACAAGGTAATATCTCCGTGCTTAAGGGCTGTATCAGGGTTTTCCCTAGGTAGTGCCTGGTTTTCTCCAACTTCAACATGAGGGCATTTATAATTTATGTCCTTTTTTATTTTTGCTTTGTTCGTGTATACAGGATACAATTTGTATAAAGTAATATTATTTTGTCTATCCTTGGTCTCTCTCATGCTTGTTACTTCAGTAATTTATCGTGTTAATAAGAAAACCATCTTTTAGGTAGTTTACTTTTTCTTTATTCCTTCTTTTACTTTTAAGGTAAAGATAAGCCATCTAAAGTTTTTGATATGTCAAATCATGTAATGACAGTAATTTTAACTTAAATGCCATCTTAAATTTAATCCTACTGTTTTGGGTTTAGAATTTAAAACAGATTCTGGCTTAATAATCCAGTTTTTCTAACATTCTTCAATTTAAGAACATTTCAAATAGTTCTAATTATTATAAAAGCCTAAACTAGTATTGAAGCTTTGTTGCAATAAAGTTAAATGTAAAGACATACAAAAATGAATCACTTTATGGGGAGAAATTTAAAAGGATTAATAGCTTTGTAAACATCTCCAAAATGTTTGAGATACTGTGAGGAGTGTTTTCTTTTTTCTTTTTTATAGTTGGGTTGGGAAATTTTAAAAAAGAGAGAATTGATGTTACAATACAAAAGGGAATTGTTACATTTGTTTCCAATGACAGTGGAAGTACTTCTTGAAAATAAGCAAATCAATCTACAGTTATGTACCCTGTGCTATGCCATAAAAATGGAGATATATTAGAAACTAAAATCAATTGTACAAGGAAATTTTTGCAGTTTTGTTCATTTACTTGTATATTGAATTTTTTTGAAAATAGTCATTTAATTTCAAATTGGCTGTTACATAATTTGGTTCCAGTAGTGATTACATATGTATTTATTTGCTTGTTTGTTTAAATGAAATTGGATGAATGGTTTTAATGACTCTTTAGTATTTGAATTAAAATCATAATAACATTTATTCTAAAAAAGTTTATAAAAACTGCATAATTATTTTATTTACATATAAGTAAAATTAGTGATTAGAATCTTCAGTTTTACACAAGCTGTTAATTCTTTTATCCTTTTGTCCTTTTTGTTGGAAGGTGATTCCATGTGAGAAATAAGTTTACATTGTTATTTTAATTAAATATAAATGAGGACTATTAAATAGATTTATGTTGGTGTATAGTCATGAAACTAAATTAAAGTAGGTTTAAGTAGTCATTATTTGTATAGATTTTCCAAAATTAGATGAGAAATTCTAGTTTAAGTTTTGATTATATAGCAATAGATCATATAGTGACCATGTTAATAATTTGAATTCCTTTTATGTAGTAAATATTTTCATACACGATATCTAGTCTTTATAAAATTTATAAAAGGAAATGTTTCTTTCAATTCCATATGTTCCCACCTTTTTAAAAAAATTCTACACAATAATATGAATATTTTTAGTCCTTCTTATACCTCTAAACTCTTGCTTCCATAGATTCTCAAACTGCTCATCTCCGGATTATTTTTATTCATGTTTGAACTCTCAGTTTTAATAATTTTTTGGTAAAAACATTTTTTTAAGCCGGGTTCGGTGACTCAGCCTGTAATCCCGCGCCTTTGGGAGGCTGAGGTGAGTGGATTGCCTGAACCCGAGGGTTCGAGACCCGCCTGGGCAACTTGGCGAGACCTCATCTCTACAATAAATCAAAAAATCAGCCGGGCGTGGTATGGCATGCCTGTAATTCCAGCTACTCGGAAGGCTGAGGCGGAAGGATCGCCGGAGCCCAGCAGGTCGAGGCTGCGGTGGCCGGGAGTGGCCACTGCACTCCAGTCTGGGTGACAGAGTGAGACTCCAACTCAAAAAAACAAAACAAACAAAAAAAAACAAACACATTTTTTTAAACAAACTAGCCATTTTCCACTTCTTTGTTTACCTGAACTGTCCTCTAATTTTAATGATATATATGAATCTGGGCAAGGTGACTCACGCCTGTAATCCCAGCACTTTGAGAAGTGGAGGTGAGAGGATTGCCTAAGCCAAGGGCTTAGAGACCAGCCTGGACAACTTGGCAGGACCTCATCTCTACAATTAAAAAAAAAAAAATTAACCAGGCAGAGTGGTGCACGCCTGTGGTTCCAGCTACTTAGAAGACTGAGGTGAAAGGATCACCTGAGTCCAGCATTGAGGCAGCAGTGGCCGGGAGTCTGCCACTGCACTCCAGCCTGGGTGACAGAGTGAGACTCTGACTCAAAAAAACAAAAAAATCAACAAAAAAGATCTGTATGCTGAGCAGAGGGAGGAACAAGACTGCTGGGGAATTAATTAATAATGTGTCAACACAAGGGGGACCTGGTCCACTACAAGGGGGAGTGAGCGCCACCTGGAAACCCAAACCTTACCTGCATGTAGCCTACTTATGTGGTAAATTCTCATTTGTATCCCATACATCTATAATAAATAAATTATAATATATACACATATAAATACACACACACACGGTACCAAAATGTATACACATTTTAAGAAAGGAAAAATCTGTATTATAACTGTAATACTCAATAAGATGAATACAAGTCATGTTTGACTTCTAAAATTATAAGGAGTGATCAAAGTGGTTATCATCAGCATCCAGACACTTCTGATTATAGCTTACATATCTTAACATCTCTTAAACTGTGTATACATTTTTTGGCACCCCCAGTATATACTAAACCCTGGGATATATAGCTATATATAGATATATGGGATATCTATGCATCCCAGGGTTTAGTGTGGTGTCAGGCTCAATATGAATTATGGCTCAAAAAGAATTTTTTGTGTTAATGATAAAATTTCCACTGAATGTCAGGGTAAAAAGTGGGTTGTCTTTACTTCCACAGCTAGTAAGTGGCAGAACTAGAATTCCAGTCAAGTTTGCTTTCACTTCGAAGTTCTTGTTATCTTAAAATAATGCTGGTTCCCTTGAGAGTCTCTACCCAATTTCTAGAAAGAGGTGATCCAGGAAAATATTCTTATCTGATGTAATTAAACTCTAATATCTCGAGTTAGGTACATGCTCTTTATTGGTAATAATGAGAAGAACCGGAAATTACACGAGTTAATTTGACGTTTGATTGGATGTGAGCTACATAACGGGAATATTCAATATATATATTATGGCTTTCATTTATGTGTAGTAACAATCAATACAGAATAAATAATGAATAATATAGAATTAAATGTATACTAAATACTCTTGCTATATATTAGATTATGTTTTACTAACCTTGTGCCATGTAAGTATGATGTTCTCTTGACTGTTGTGATGCCAAGGTGATTTCTGCATTTTGCACCTGAAAAGATATCGGAAAAATCCCAAGTTCTTACATTTTGCAATGGTAATTTTATGACCAGACAACAATTGTATATATATATATTTTTTTCAAGTCTCAGCTAACTTCTCTGTTTCCTTCTTTCTTTTAGCAGATTTAAACCAATTACAATATAAAGATCTCATTTACATTTGCAAATAAGTCAGAAAAATAGCTTGTTCCTTAAAATTGATTGCATTTTTTTACTGATGAACTATGATTTCCCACATTAAATTTTAATACAATAAATTAATATAAATTGAAATGCTTTAGAGCTTTTGCATTCCTTTTGGGGGGAGGGACTAGTGAAGATACAAATATTTAAGGGTTTCAAGCGTTCTGTGGGTTATTTATTATGCATCAAATCTCAATATCTAGGAGTTCTGCAGCCTTGAAGAGATTGTTTTCAATTATTAATCTATATATTATTATTATGTTCAAGGTGAATAAGACAAATGCATCCTCTGGTGGCTTCAAAAAATCATAAATATTGCAAACTTCCGTGACTCTTTGGCTCTGAGGGTAACTAGTTAAATGTAGAGCATAAGGCAACGTGATATGGTATCCCTAAAACAGGGTGTACTTGCCCAGGGCTGCCTCCAACCATATGGTCTCTTCTTACAGGGTCATAAAAAATCGTCTGTTCACTTAACAAGTCACCAGAAATGCACTATTCAAAGACTTACTTCCATACTAGGATTTAACGTGACTCTCAAACTCCAAGAACGCTGAGAAAGAACTGCTCAATAATGGTCATACTCAATATTTTCTGCCCATTCCTTTCACATACCTGTCATCCAAGACATCACTCATCATGCCATCATATCTGAAAGAATAGGGAAAGAGCAGAGGAATGCAGATCTTGGAGATGAGAAAAACAGTGTTTGGAAAATTATTTCAGTGTGAACTTCTAAGTCACTTGGGGGTAGTGTGTGGAGGGTGAGGCAGGATTAACCAACTTTAGTCCCATCCCACAATAAGGATCTTTGTAAATACAATGCAGTTTAATAATGATTGGAATATGTATATAATTTCAATAGCTCCCAATTTTTCTTGCCTCCATGAAATTTTATGGATTGTGTACTGATTCATTTTGCTTGAGCAAAACATAAATCGATAAACTATTTTGGAAAGAAAAACGTCAAAATATGGAAATCTTCTGTTTTGTCTTTTTGTACCTGAGTTCAAATGATAAAATATAGTGGGTCGAAAGTGAAAAAAGTTTTCATCTCATTAGAGATTCATGCCTTTTACTGTTGCCAGGAAAAACTCAAGACAAGATATGATATAAGGTACTATAGCCTTATAGCCTATATCTATTTTTTTTCCCTCTAGACCATATCTTGTAATAGAGAAAATTAATTCCTAGGGAAAATACCTTCATTTTTTAGATGTCCGCATTTTAGGCATTGAAAACATTTGAGAGATCTTTTTTTAAAAATTCTATTCTTTAATTAATTGCCTTAATAATCCAACTCAGTTTTATGATAATAATATAGATATTTTTAGTTAACCATCTTCTTTCTTCTGCCAAATGACTGATATACATCTTTTTTCTAAATACAGTTAATTTATTTTTATTTTATAAATTGTCTTTAATTCATATGCTTACTAATATTCTTATTTTTCAAAAATATGATTATGAAAATATAAATATCCTGTTCCATTGTATTTGAGAATTTTTTTGGATCAACTAAACTGTACATCTCACAATTAATATGAGATGAATCAGTCATTGAAAAAATACCATATCTGAGGTGGAAATGACTACATAGTCAAAATCTGCAATCTTTTTTGCAATAACACTTGTATATACTAGAAAAGGTTATTGTGCTAGTTCTTTGTAGAGCTGAAGCTATAGGTTAAATAGATCTCTCCAATATTAATATAAACATAACAATTAATTAAACTTTACCTAGAATGATGATGTTCTGTTCTAATCAGTTTGATAGTGATGGTTTTGTTTGTTTATCTTCCCATATCAAAAATGGCATGATGGAGATGTGTAGTTTGATTTAATTGTTGCACAATATGCATATGTCAAAATACCACATTATATGTCATAATTATATGTAATTTTCATTTATCAATTTCGCCTTAAAAACTGTGGGAAATTGTTTCCCTTAAGTTGTTTTGCGAGAACAATCTAATCTAGGTAACTGCTGCATCCTAAAAAAATGTTTTACTGTATTATCATTTATTCAGCAGATAATATCAAGTAAAATTACATATGTAATTCTCTGGTCTTCCCCACCAAAATGCTTTAACTAGCAGTTACTCCTCGATCTTTAATATTCTGTTCCTTGTTCATTTACCAGTGTCTGTCTCCTAAGCACCTTGGTTTGTGAGATGAATGTAAATTGCAGAAGGTGTAACAATCACTCTCAATTCTCCTGTGCAGTCTGGAGATGATTTGATATACACTGTTATTAGGCTACCTCTTGAACAGCATGTCTCAATGATGTGAGCTGTCAATCTTTCCAGCAAAACTGGCTGGAGGGTACGATACACTGATCTCAGAAAAGCAAAAGACTTTGTTTTGATCACTGAAAGGGGCAGATCTGCAACTGCCTTTATTGTAATCTTACCCCTGCACCTGGAAAGTCCAGATATATAATTACGTGATTTTTTTTCTCTTCATATTTCTCCTCAGAGACCCAGTAAAGTTGAAGGTTGTGATTCAGAAGAATTTGGTACTTTGCTAAATGCATTTCTCAAGTAGTATTATTTTCTTTCAGAATTTTAAACTCCCTTGAATATCTAGGATTCCCTTTTAATTTCAACAACTGTGCTTACTTGAGGGCACCACATTAATGAAATCAAGAGTGGGTTTCACAGCTTTTATGTTTTACCGTGTGGCAGTAAACACAGTGTATTGGCAATGGCACAAGACAGAGTAGTTGAAGAAATGGATTTTTGTAATCACTCTGTCACCAACAGAGTTAAGTGCTAGATGACCTTGAACTAGTCTCTTCTACTCTCTGGGTCTCCCTTTTCTCAATTTTAAATGTGAACAGGCAAATAAACTAATTTTGCATGGGTGCTTTATAACCGTGGCTAAGCAGAATTGCTTAGAAGTAGTGTTGACTGTATAGGCTGCAAAGCAAATCCATGGGGATTCTAATTCAGTAACTCCAAAATGAGGTGACAGTATGTATATGTGGAATGTGATTCCAAAGTGATTCTGGCACAGCGCATCTAAAAGACTGGCATTTGAGATCATTGAAATGATGGCCCTGTGATCCCTTTAAGTTCTAAGATGAAATACTTTTCTAAGGAAACTGTTGGCTGAACATCAGCCTACTATGATTTTGAAAGGTTGTGGATGCCCAGAAACCACTCCTAGTCGTCATGTGGTAACAGAGAGGGCCTGAGCAAAAGTATACTTTTACACTTCTCCGAGTGACTTTAACGCACAACCAAAGAGAAAATCCACTACTTCAACAGCGTTTCTTGGATTGGATTTTTAGCTCCAATTTATTGAGGGCCTATTGCATGCCCTGTGTCTGCCACATTAAAGTCACTTTCTAGCCAAGTAGTATTACCTTCATTTCACACAGGAGAAAACTAAGGCATACAAAGTTCAAGTAACTGACCAAAGATCAAACAGTTAATGTGAAAGAAGATTTGTAGCTCTGATAATCTGACTTCTGTATTATTGCCAGCAAACCACACAACCTTTCACTGGCTCATTTATTGGATGGCACTGACATCGGAATTGGGCAAACTAATCAAATTTGGCCAGATTCCCAGTTTTACTAATTCCTAGAATGATCAAAAAAAATTCTTATGGGAACTAAATTTATTATGCTCCATCAGGGACTCAATATCACTACATACTGTATAGGGTCAAATTCAACAAATGTAATTATGGAAATAAATCTTAGCACATTTATTTACAGTCCTTTCCCTAACACCCATAGTAAAATTTGGTGCTAGTGCAACATCAACGGGTTTGGAATCAATCTTTGAGTCTCAAAGCAATTAAGAAATTGCCAGAATTTGGGGGAATAAATCATGCTGATTCTGTTTTAGGAAGTACCCTAGTCAAACACTTTAATTAGCTCTAACTGTAGGCCAATAAGGCATTTAAAGAAAAACCAACAATTAGATCCCCCAAAATGTTAATATTCTTTCTCTGGAATAAACATTTCTAGAGTTATAATATGACCGGATGGCAGAGTTGTAATGTCTCTGAACTGTTTCTTCAGTTTACTTGTTCAGCTATTCAGTTTACTTTTTAAATTTTCTCATCAATTTCAGATACAAGGATTTGAATATTGTACCTCTAAAATACAGAGGAGGAATATCACTGGCGATGGGATTATAGGCCCGCCATGAAATGCACAAGCCAGCAAAACATTATTCACAAACTTTTGACTGATTTTTAAAGATATGTAATTTAAGTCTACTTTGGGATTTTTTTTTTCTTTTACATATTTACTTGTTGCAAATATTTGCTTCAATTTCCTGGCTCCATTCTCATATTTGTTTGTGACAGTTTCCTAAATTCCTAACCTCAAAATACTATTAGTTTTTCCTTCAAAAACTAACCGAAACTCTCTATTCAATGATATTTATAGGAACTAAGAAGGTGGCATTTTTTTTTTTTTTGTAACAACCCAGAAAAAATGACTTCTAACTTTAATAATTTGGCCCACCATCAATGAGTCCAAGATAAGGTGTGCCTCTCAAGTCTACTCCTAAAGAGGCTTGCCTTGGCAATCATCTTTGTTTTTTTCAGGCAGACTGCCCATTGCTTCATAGAAGTGATTTGCCTCTTCTCTGAGAATGAATGCAGATTGCTGATTATTAGCTTACTGTGTATCTTAAATTGTACTCAAGAAATTTGAGTTTTATCTGCATCAGACATTCTGCAAAATTATCTTGTTTATTGAAGAAACAGAATATAAATAGAATAAAATAAACATGGGCTATTTCTATTTTCATCTGTCAAAGTTCATTGTCCTTTAAGCACAGATAATGTTGTTTATCAATGTATTTAAGGCTAATTACCATTTTTGTTTGTTTTGCTGAATGAACATAACATACAAAAGGAAAAGTTATATTTAAAATGTATTTTTGTTCAGAGTAGCTGCATTCTATAGATAAAGGATTTAAAATATCTATTCTCAAAATTAAAAAAAAAACCTGAAAGTGGTTAACAGGATATTTTGCTTGATTATGAATCATCTACACATTATGCCATACAGAATAATAAAGGCCAAGTAACATGTATCTCTAGCTGATTCGTTCTGAGAAGTTATGATTTAGCCTTGAAAAACAGTTTTATCAGAATAACACCCATTCTGAATGAAAAAGGAGACACATCATTGATTTCACTCTGGCAAAAAATCTATTGATCAAATTGATACTTTTGATTCAGCTGTTTAATTTGGTAAAACAGTGATTCTTTAAGCTTCTGTAATAATGAAGCAAGCCTAGTAAGGTATAAAATAAAATGAAAAAAGATACTGTTTCTTTGGTCATCTTTTCATTCTAAAAATGAAAATCTTAGTAACAATTGTCAGTACCTATTTGTTCACTTTAACATATCGAAAGATTCTTTTTTTTTTTTTTTTTTGAGTCGGAATCTCACTCTGTCGCCCAGACTGGAGTACAGTGGCCGCTCCCGGCCACCGCAGCCTCGACCCACTGGGCTCCGGCGATCCTTCCGCCTCAGCCTTCCAAGTAGCCAGAATTACAGGCATGTGCTATCACGCCCAGCTGATTTTTTTATTTATTGTAGAGATGAGGTCTAGCTGCCCAGGCAGGTCTCGAACCCGCGGGCTCAGGCAATCCACTCACCTCAGCCTCCTAAAGGCGCAGGATTACAGGCTGGGCCACCGAGCCCGGCTGAAAGATTCTTTAACTTGGAATTTAAAGAAACACAAAGAATAATCAGAAATATTTAAAATTATACTATGCATTGATAAATGTAATGATATGTAAACCAATTTATTCTATCAATCAATGAACCTATAAAATTGTATACCAGCTTTTAAAAATGTTGACATGCTTCTAATATTAAGTAGATATAAAACCTAGCATACTACCTTTTATTTTTAAAGACATTATAAGGAAGTGCAATGTTCTTAGATGAGGGAAGAAGCTAAGAAACTTGCTTCTCTTTTGTGGTCCAGTCTGTATTCTCATTTTGCTCATGTATGCTGGTGAATTTTTAGAATCAAGGTGATCAGTGACAGAAGAGTATGAATTTTTATAAATGCTTAAGGTTTATTCTTTTAGGTATGTATCAGATATTCTTAAATTCTAATACTCTTATTTTTTATTAATAGTAAAATAGTTATGTGCAGGTTGTATCCCTTATCCAAAGTGCATGGGACCAGTAGTAGTATTTCAGATTTTGGGGGATTTTGGAATATTTGCATATACATAATAAGGTAGCTTGAGGATGAGACCCAAATCTAAATACAATGCTTATTTCTGTTTCGTATACCCCTTATGTATATAGCCTAAAGGAAATTGTATACAATATTTTAAATAATTTTGCATGTGAAACAAAGTTTTAACTGCATTTTGACTGTGACCTGTCACATAAGATCAGGTGTGAAATTTTCCATGGTTGGCATCATCTCAATGCTCAAAACACTTGGAATTTTGGAGCATTTTAGATTTGAATTCTCAGACTGGGAATACTCAACCTGTATCATATTTACCCTTTATGATTTCTGCTTTACTATGTTGAGTTCCTCTGACTTATTTATTGATAGGAAGAAATAATGATATTGTTTTTCCTCTATTAAATGGGAATACCAGACAGTTTATGTAAAAATATGAGGTTGGAATAAAATGATTGTTAATATTAATGTAAAACATATATATTGTAAACGGTAAAATTGCATTCGTTGGTAATACAAATGCCACTTGGATAACAGATATGTAGAGGATACACTTTGATTTTCATTCTACAAAGGCAAAATTTGACCATATACAGTAAAATATACACTTATATAACTCTGAATTGTAATGATTGGAAAATACATAAAAATTAACTTAATTTTGGTGTGGCTAAGATTAATTTCATGCTTTGTTTTTATTAACATCTCCTAATATGTAATATATAATGCAGATTTAGACACCTTTATTCTTTTAAAAATGAAATTATAAAATATAAATAAAATACTATTATAGCTGATACATGTTATTATGTATTTTATATCAATTTTTTTTCAAAAATGTGTGTGTGTGTCATGAAGTAGCATAACACATTGATAGGGAACTCTAAATGAGAATCAACAGCCTTAACATATTATTCCAGTTCTGTCCCTAACTTGCTACTTTATCTTGGACAGACCAATCACTTTTTAAAGATTTTCTTTGCTTGTCTATAAAATTACCTCTAATATTACAGTTTTCTGTGTTAGCCCTTCACTATTCTAGTGCATCTACACATTCTAAGGTCATGACAGTAGTACTGAGAATATTTAAACAGTTGCTTATCAAGGCCTAAAAGTGTTTTAAATTTTTCTACAAAATAAACTCTATCTAAAACAATGTAAATTAAGATTGTTATTGTTTTTATTTTTCTTTCAATGTCTCTCCACAAGATTGCTAGAGTACCTTCTAAGCTTGGCCAATGGTCTAGTTTCACCAAAATACTAACTCAAACAAAACCTCTGCAAAGGTATGAAGTCTGGGCAGTGAGACTAAGAATGATTCTTTGAAGTAAAAAGTACATTTTTAAAAATCCACCCATGAATACGATGCCAAGAGCAGCACCTCACCACACAGTCAATAATCAGTGAGGAATTAAGAGTTTAAGACATCTGTGAGATGAACATCAAAACCAAAATCATGGTGGGTGTCTTGGATTCAAGGAGACTGATTATACGTTCTCAATTTAGGAACAATGAGGTGTAAACAAAATCAAGAGTAGTAATACACTTTAGCCAGGAGTCAAGCATTGGGTACTAGTTTAGATCCCAAAGAAAATTCTGGGAGTTTTTTTGTTTTTGTTTTTGTTTTTGTTTTGTTTTTGAGTCGGAGTCTCACTCCATTGCCCAGGCAGAAGTGCAGTGGCACACACACTTATACACTCATGACCATCCCAGTGTTGACCTGCTGGGCTCCAGTGATCCTTCTGCCTCAGCCTTCCAAGTAGCTGGAACTACAGGTACGCGCTGCCACGCCCGGATAATTTTTGATTTGTTGTAGAGACGAGGTCTCACGAAGTTGCCCAGGCTGGTCTTGAACCCATGGGCTCAGGCAATCCACTGGCCTTGACCTCCCAGAGGCTGAGCCACCGAGTCCGGTCAGAAAGTTCTGGTTTATATCATCCTTGAAGCAACTTGTAATCCAGCCCTGACCTCAGTAAAATGCATTCTGCCTCCATTCTTGCAGAAGCTTGTCTGACACAATATTCTGGTTTTCAAGTTTCCAGAACCATCAGTCATAATTATTCTTAAATTGAATGAAAAACAGTGTCACAAGGTTTAAATATCTCACCCAAAGACCACAGTAAGTGTAATGTTATCACTTTTGCTCTCTCACCAACACAATAAGTTCATACTTATTGTCATCCATAGGTTCTTGGAAACTGTGATTTTAAGCAAAATGGCATATAATGAAATCTATAAAGATTGCCAGGAGCCCCTCCAGCCACCACACAGTTCAAACACAAACACAAATATAGCAAGGGTCGCTGAGCACTTTTATGTTGTATCATTTATTGTGCATTTATGATTTTCTGTTAGTCTCTTACTGCCTCCACCCACGTGGCATTCTCTAAGATCTTTAGTGTTATGATGAGACATTTCTCTTTTTTTGAGTTGGAGTTTCACTCCATCGTCCAGACTGGAGTGCAGTGGCCGCTCCCGGCCACCGCAGCCTCGACCTGCTGGGCTCTGGCGATCCTTCCGCCTCAGCCTTCCCAGTAGCCGGAATTACAGACATGCGCTACCACGCCCGGCTGATTTTTTGATTTATTGTAGAGACGAGGTCTCGCTGCCCAGGCGGGTCTAGAACCCGCGGGCTCAGGCAATCCACTCATCTCAGCCTCCCAAAGGCGCGGGATTATAGGCTGAGCCACCGAGGCCGGCGAGACATTTCTTAACGAGCACAAACTGTACGTTTGTTTTTAAGACAAACATTTTTCTCTCAGGTGAGTTTCTCATCACAGATATTCTCATATGTTTTACACAAATTTTTTTATTTTACAATAATCTGTACTCATTTATTGATCCATTTTCTAAACTGCTTATTCTATTTCAGGGTTGCATGTGGCCAGAGGCTCTTCCTGCAGCTCAGGGCACAAGAAGAGAACCTGACCTAGGTAAGACACCATCCTAGCATAGGGGTACTAACTCACCCACCCACACTTCTACACCCTGGAGCCACATAGACATGTCAATGAACCTAATGGGTGCAGCTCTGGTAGGTGGGGAGAAACAAGAATATCCAGAGAAAATCCACACAGGCATGGGGAGACCATGCAAACTCCACACAGATAGTGTCCTCTGGCCAGGAGTTGATTATTTTTTTCTAATCAAGGATATAATAAAATGACATTGAATAAAGAATGTTATAAAAAGACCTGCTGTACAACTATGACAAAAAAAATGATAAGCTAAAGGAGTAAAGATAATAATGCTAGCAGGATTGAGTAACATAAATTGAGTGCTTATATTATAATCTTCTATAGTAACAATGGTAATAATAGTAATGGACATCTACTGAATACTTTATCCAATGGGTTAGGGACTGGCCACACAGACCAAAGGTAAACAACACACACACCAGATCATCTGAATTGATGTTCATCTTTAGAAAATCATAGAGACCAAATCATGCAGTAGACTAGGATGGTGGCCTTAAGCACTGAGATAGAGCTACTTTTATGGAGCTAGACATGCAGGAAGCCAACTTGTGTTCTGGATGGCCAAGCCGTAGGGGTCCAGCCTCAATCAAATTAATACTTAGCTTTCAGTGTTTAAAATTCATTCTCTCGTCAAATCATCTCAACATCCTAATGAAATAGATACTGTTATTATAGTTAGTTTTCCATGGGCAGAAAAGGATATACCAGGAAGTGAAATCGTTTTATAAGGTGCTAGAGTCAAGAACAAAATTGAGTCTAGTGGTCTGACACCATAATCCACGCTTTAAGCTTCTTAGGTCAATTAAAGTTTTGGTAGAGACTACATTTCTATCTATTCGGGAAACGAAAGTGTTTGAAACAAATACTCAGAAAACAAAAGAATATAAATGGCTTCATTTGGCTGAAGATTTTATTTGTTTAAATGTAGCTCAGTCTTACTCACTTTCAACCGTTCTTTTGTAATTTAGCTAGATAATAATAGTTATAATTATAAATATATAGCCATAGTTCATACATACCTATAACAGAAAAGAAATATTTTTCCATGGGAGAGAAGCATACACATTAATTTGGTGATGTGCCTCCTTCACTCCAGAATGATCCTTTCTGGAGTAAAACTAGCTCTAAACATAAGAGATTGTAAAGGGATTTTCTGTTATTTTACTCTCTCCATCAACTTGGGATCCCTAGTATTATGCTGAGACTATTCTGCTCAACACACACAAAATGTGCCATTATTTTTAAGACAAGCATTTTCTCTCAGGTGAGTTTCTAGTCACCAATAATTCTCTCTCTCTCTCTCTCTCTCTCTCTCTCTCTTTCTCCCTCTCCCCCCAATCATTTAATACAATTGTTAATGGCACAATGAAACTCACAGAGAAGGGTCAAAATGTATTGCTGTCTACTTAAAATGTCTTCAGTGGGAAAAACTCTCCTAATTGAAGCCTAGAAATGCTTTCATATGAAAGAAAGAGAAAGAAAGAGAAAGGAAGGAAGGAAGGAGGGAAGGAATGCAGGAGGGAGGGAAGAAAGAAGAAGAAAGAAAGAAGAAAGGAAGGAAGAAATAATCTCCTTCTCTGATGATTAGTCATTATTTATTTTGGTATTGTCTTCTTATTGCTGCATTCACCCAAGTCTGTGACATGGAGCTGTGTTTTTTTGTTTGTTTTATTTTTAATACCCTTAGTAAATATTTCAGTCTTATTGAATTACGTTTACATGTTTTTGTCATGCTTTCAAACAATTATTGTTTTTTTCCATCAACTCCAGGCTGTAGTTTCCATAAATACCCATCTTTGTTGACATCAAAAGAAAAATAAGTTTCTAATGTTTTAAAATGTGAAAAAGAAAGGCTATCGTTAGATTACATGACCATGCCTAGTCTGCTGCCATGACCAGACTAGGTGGAGAGAGTCTGTTACACATTTTCTTTCTGTATGTTGGATTTTACTGACACTTTTTTTCTGGGAGCAGAGTTAGCAATGATGAGTTTAACCACCCAAGAAAGAATAGTGAATGGTTCTAGTCTTTCCCATTTCTCAGCTTGTGAGATGGAAAAATACAGCTGGCCACTTCTACCCATTTATATTATGTTTCTGATACCAGGGCACCTACACAGATGCTCCACATCACCCAAACTTTCATGGGAGAAAACAACTATCCCCACGTTCTTCTTCACTGCCTAAAATTTCTAGGAACGTTGACACGTCATTCTGAATTCCTTATATTACAAGCATTCTGCCTTCCTTCAGTGAAATATTTCCTGGGCACACCCGTCTCCTGGGCTGGGAACACACAACATCTGCTGCACTAGCTAGCTCACTTAGCCTGTGACACACAGAGCATGAATGTCAGCTGAATAAGTTCTTCCATTTTAGATATGAGGAAACTAAAGGACAATGACCCAGAACAATCTGAAGCCAAGGAACTGTGGGACCAGAGCTGAACTCGTTAGTACTTTCAATATATCATATTAAAGATTAACCTGTCTTATGAAGTTGATTTCTTGAAAACCTATATTTTAAACTTAAAAGCATTCACTGTCACTGGAAGGTAGTCAACTATACAAACACTTTTTGTTCCGTGCATTTGGATTTATTTTAAATGACTTACAATCTTTTTTTACACAGATACCATTTCATAAAATGGCCTAGAATATTGCATTTGTTCCTACTAATGGTAAATCTCTGGAAAATATATTATCATTCAGCTGAAATCAGATTTTTGACAATGTTCTTCCCATTTTGACTGTCACTATGACTTAGCTGGGTAATTCCAAACCAGTCCTTATCTATTGATTCAGATTTTCTTTCCTTCTTATCAGTCTTGTCAGAGGAACAAGACTCTTTTGCATAAATCTCTTTTCTGTTTTACCTGATTGCAACTTGCCTTCCAACTCTGAATCCTGTCAGTTTCAGCCAGTGTGTCTTTTCTGTCAACAGTGAGATTATATATCATCCAGAACAATAATTTTATATTTGTTCAGGTTTTCTCTTTTGTTCAATGAGAATACCCCAAAATTTACTACTAAAGAAAGCATAAAACAAAAAACAAAGGATACTCTATATGCATGGCACTGTTTATTTATCATATAAAATATTCAAAAACAACAGTGTTGCTGATGTTTTCAATTGTCATAGTCTATGACTACACAATATACATCTCAATACTTAGATATGTCAAATTTACAGACTTCTTTCCTGAATATCTTATGTTTGTATACTGATTACATTTTTCAGAAAACATTCATGTGCATTATTTTATTTGTTCATCACAACACCCCATGAGCTAGGCAGACAGAGCAGATGGTGTTGGAATCACTCCTTATGGATGTGAAAGCTCTGACTCAGGAAGGTTATGAGTGACAAAGTCTCCCAATTAGCAAACAAAAACCCAAAAGTAAATCAATTATTTTTTAAAATTTTGTAATAAGCCGGGCTCGGTGGCTCAGCCTGTAATCCCGCGCCTTTGGGAGACTGAGGTGAGTGGATTGCCTGAGCTCGCGGGTTCGAGACCCGCCTGGGCAGCGAGACCTCATCTCTACAATAAATCAAAAAATCAGCCGGGCGTGGTAGCGCATGTCTGTAATTCCGGCTACTCGGAAGGCTGAGGCGGAAGGATCACCGGAGCCCAGCAGGTCAAGGCTGCGGTGGCCAGGAGCGGCCACTGCACTCCAATCTGGGCGACAGAGTGAGACTCCAACTCAAAAAAATATATATATATTGTAATAAAATGATAATGCATATTATCGCACTCCCTACATATCATGTTCACTGACAGCAAAAGAACATGAGTTTATAGTTATCAGAAAGGCACACATTACTTGTAGGTGAGGGTTTGGGTAATATAATGGAATTTCTAGCTCTAACTAAACATGAAAGAATGTTTACAATGTTGACATTAAATAAATAACAACGTGCCTTGAATTTCAGTTTTAAGAATCAACTATTGGCCAGGCTCGGTGGCTCAGCCTATAATCCCGAGCTTTGGGAGGCCAGGGAGAGCTAATTGCCTGAGTCCACAGGTTTGAGACCCGCCTGGGCAACTTGGCGAGCCCTCACCTCTACAATAAAAAATAAAATAAAATAAAAAATTAGCCGGGCGTGGTAGTTCCAGCTACTTGGAAGGCTGAGGCGGAAGGATCGCTGGAGCCCACTAGGTCGAGGCTGCGGTGGCCGGGAGCGGCCACTGCACTTGTCTGGGCGACTGAGTGAGACTCCAACTCAAAAAAAAAAAAAAAAAAAAGAATCGACTATTACCACTCTGTATGCATTCATACATCTTTCAATAAACAGTGTTTCATTGCCTACTATGTGCCCAGGTTTTGATGTCCATGAACAAAACATGCCAGGAATTTACTCTCACAGAGCTTACATCCTAGAACATGAATCACAAAAATAGCATGCATAATGTTTTAGCAAATGTGAATTGAGAGGAGAATAGAAATGAGAAAAAAAAACAGACACATAAAGTTTAGAATTATCAAAGTCCCTCCCTCTAAATGGCAAGCCACATAATTTTCTGATGAATTTGGAGGTAGGCTTCTTTAACTTGAATACGTTCTACCTCTTTGGAACCTGTCATAGTGCCACACTTTTCCAAATGTTTTCAAAATAGAATAAGAAGAAATAGAAATTACTTTCTTAGAAAATGATGATCAGACCGAGTGTCCATTGACCAAATGTATAGTCTTGCTTTGTCATTGTTTACATAAGCGAACATTTATATGTAAAAATTGGGTTGTATGTACCAGTTCAACTCAATTTGTGTCTTATCAACCCACTTGAAGAAAGTATTACTTGATAGATGATGCAAATGTGACTCAGTGAAGTTAGGTACTTTGTTCATGATCATTGAGTGGATTATTGGATATTTTCTGGTGTTTTAAATGCTGATATTTGCACTTAGTTCAAGAATAAATGAAAGGCTATTATTTAAAGAGATTTTTGAGTCATTTGCTTCAATTCCAAGTCTTTGTGGGGAAGCTAAGATTTGGAAACTAAGCACTTTCCAGCATTTTTTTTTCAGTATTGCAGTAACCACCACTTCTAAAGATGTGATTTTTATTGGTGGGAAAATTTAGCATTTGCTAATGCCCATATTGCTTGTAAAAATTACATTTATTTTTACATTGACAATTTAGCCTTTGAAAAAGCCAGCAAACATGTGGGAAATAAATTTATATTTACTAAAAATTAACATTTCATCATCTAAAGATAACTTCTGTAAGAAACTAACAAAGTAATCTATATTTTTCAAGATATTTTTGTTCAAATATATAAATATAAAATAAATACTTTTTGCAAAAAGGAGCTTACTTTATATACTCCACATTACTTTATTAAAATAATAAACAGTAATCCTCAATATTATTTTTACTGATTACATTGGTTATACTATGTTAATCTTGTAGTATTTAAATAACAAATTTTATATTGCTAGAAATAGAAGTTATCTCCAATTTTTGTTTTATAATGAAAATTACTGGCCGGGCTCAGTGACTCAGCCTGTAATCCCGTGCTTTGGGAGGCCGAGGTGAGTGAATTGCCTGAGCCTGCGGGTTCGAGACCTGCCTGTGCAACTTGGTGAGCCCTCATCTCTACAATAAATCAAAAATTAGCCTGGCGTGGTAGCGCACGCCTGTAGTTCCAGCTACTTGGAAGGCTGAGGTGGAAGAATCCCCGGAGTCCAGCAGGTCGAGGCTGCAGTGGCCAGGAGCAGCCACTGCACTCCATTCTGGGTGACAGAGTGAGACTCCAACTCAAAAGAAAAAAAAAAAAGAAAGAAAATTGCTGTCTATTTTAATATACAAAACTTTTCACTTATTAAATTACTTTGTTCTATTGTATTTTTCCTTAGATATTGTAATCTATTCTTTCCTTCTGGCTTCTTTCTGTAAGAAATAAGAAAGACTAAGTTCTTCTCATCCCTATCATGGGGTAATAAAAGATTATATTTTTTACCCAGGGATGGAGACATATTTTATTATTATTATTATTAGTAGTAGTAGTAGTAGTAGTAATAGTAGAAGTAGTATCTTTTCTCTGTAAAGATTCATTTACATGTATAATATATTTCTAAATGATTTTTTAAAGTCAAGCAAACAAAATATCTGGCAAATATAATTGGAAAGTAAATGAAGGTTATGTCTTAACAAATAGCATATATTCATCAACTCTGTTTCTTTCACTTTTTTTATTGTGACTTTATTCATTTACACTACATCTACCTTAAACTCTACTTATTTGACTTTATTCCTCTCCTATCACCTTCAGCATCTATTCATTTCATAACCTCAGTATGTAAGTCTCTGTCTTTCCCAATGCAATTCAAAACAAAGCTCCTAGATATGCCACATGTTTCTCTTCATGTACAAAGAAGGCTTGGATAGTTAATGACAAAGACAAGATTCCTTTTTTATTTTTTTGACGGAAAACTTTTTATTCAAAGGATCCTTCTTTTTTTTTATGTTTCTATATTTTATTTTAAAGATGTGGGGTATAATTCAGAATTAGGTATACAAGTGGTCCTCTTAATAACTAAGGAGTTGAAGAGGCTGAGAAATTCACACGTCAAAATGCTTAGTTCTTTTCCATATAACATTTAAAATATCTTCATAATGATAGCAAACCATAGCATAGAAAAGTGTGAGACAGTTTCTGGAAACAGAGAGGAATCTGAATTAGAGGTCCAAGGTGAATAGGTGGTGGGAGATAAAATTGTATTCAAAGAACAGACTACTTCAAATGCACTGAAATAAAAACTAACAACCAACAAGGGTAACTTTGTAGTTGGAGAAATACCTCTCTTTAGCTATAGAACTGGGAAGTACTTGAGATCTAAAAGCTTGCATTTTGTAAACATCCCTTACTACTACTATAAAAACCTGAAAGCAACACAAAAGTAAACGAAGAAAGGCACGGAGACACTGTTCATATTTTCTCTATTTTTTTCTTCTCTTAACTGAATGTTTCTAATAAATATTTTCCACTCGCAAGCTGTTGAAAAAGAAAACAATGATTAAGTAGGTAAGGATCTTTTTATAAATCAGAAGATTCATAAACTCAATTTCTATTTAAGCTTCTTTTAAAAATACACACATGGTACTAAATTCTTTAA
This sequence comes from Cephalopachus bancanus, assembly GCA_027257055.1. Taxonomy (NCBI): domain Eukaryota; kingdom Metazoa; phylum Chordata; class Mammalia; order Primates; family Tarsiidae; genus Cephalopachus; species Cephalopachus bancanus. The sequence goes on from JAPVLO010000074.1 coordinate 860,323, forward strand.
AGAGTTAAGACTGTAGAAATGTACACCCGTTTATGATAGACTTGGAAAGATAAGTCAAAACATAAGTCAAAACAGGGTACAACTAATAAAAACAGAGTACAATAATAAAAACCTGTTAGAAATTGGCTGCCCTGCAATCATATCTATCTTCAATTCACATAAAAATTGGACATGTATATCTATAGAGATACTTCAAACAAAATCAAATAATATGCCCCAAATGTTAAGGACCAAATCGCAAAAACGTTGTACACTATATGGAGCTCTAAGCTTATTTACACATATTTTAGGCACACATTTAATAAGTATGGTTATCAGATTATCAAATCCCTAGCAAATTAGTGGTATTAAGAAAGACTGCTATAAAGGAAGACAAACATAATAAAAATCATATAATTAAAAACAACATAAATTACAAGACGGACACATATATCTTTTTGTTTTGTTCTGTTTTTTAGAGCAATTACTTGTAACGCAAAGTTGCAGATATACTGGAAGAAAATAGAACACACACTTCCACTCCAAATTTGCACCCTGGCCGCCTTTGCTCGCTGGGTTCACTCGCTGAATCGCTTTGTCCTCCCCGATGCTGTGACATTTCAGCCTGGGCAGTCACTCCAAGGCTGTCTCCTGCCACTTGGGATGCTGAGAGAAGGAAGAGCAGTGCCTGGCCTTGTTCAATTTAGCTTTGCTGCCAACCCCTCACCTCCCTCCCACGCTCAAACCTCACCAGTCCCTGCCACCTCGCTACTTTTCCCAGCTCTTTTTTTAGTTTTAAAGATGTCGGGTACAATTCAGGGTTAGGTATACAAATGGTCATTATACAGGTAACCTTGTTGATGAGGTGTGCCCCTCCCTTCCCTGGCAGTTTCCCTCAACTGCCAATCCCACCACCCCTCCCCTGGCAGTTTCCCACTACTGCCAATCCCTTTCTTATAGTATTATGATAATTGCTCAAGGTCCACTTATGAGTGAGAACATATGGTACTCTGTTCTTTGTTTCTGTGACAGGTCACTGAGTATGATAGACTCTAAATCCACCCAAGTTGCTGCAAAATCCATGTGCTTGTCCTTCTTTATGGCTACATAATATTCCATTGTGTATATGTACCACATTTTTTTTTTTTATCCAGTCCATCTTCCATGGGTAACCTGATTAGTTCCATGTTTTTGCTATTGTGAATAGAGCTGCAACAAGCATGCAAGTGCAGGTATCTTTTTGGTAGAATGAGTTGAGTTACTTTGGGTATATTCTCAATAGGAGAATTGCTGGGAGGTCAATTTTCAGTTCTTTCAGAAATCGCCACACTGTCTTCCAAAGAGGTTGCACTAGTTTGCATTCCCACCAGCAGTAGTTCATTTTTCTCGGCATCCTTGTCAGCATCCTTTGTTGTTTGATTTATTAATGATGGCCATTCTTACTGAGGTTAGGTGGTATCTCAAAGCGGTTTTGATTGCATTTCTCTGATGATTAGTGAAGCTGATCACTTTTTCATGAGATACCTGTGTCTTGGTGAGCCTTATAATTTTAGGTAACCTACTATTAACAAAAATATAACACTGCTACAGTAACTCCATAATATAACAGAAGAAAACCTTTGATCAATTGTGATTATACTAAAATACGATTAAATTATCATTTGTTTATTTCAAAAGTCACAGAAATATACTATTTATTTTAGTGGCATAATTAAAATAAGAAAAAGTTTAAGACTAAAAAGAATAAATCTTAAGATAGCCAGAAATCATAGTTTACAGCACAATTTCCTAAAGGTTCTGAAAAGCAGAATTTTCATTTAATGAAAAAGAATCTGAGTAACAAAATAATAACATGCCACAAGGTAAAACATGATTAAGCTTTTGAATGGAATACATGGACTACTGCTCAAAGAGCTCAGAAAAATGTCAGTATGATGAGAAGTTGACACAGTTTTCAACCAAGTATTGAAGGATTGAGAAGATTTGAATAAGAAAATGAAAAAGGGAAAATTTGATGGGAGGTTGGGATTGTAGATTTCTTAACAAGAATTTTAATAACTGCATTGTATATTAAAACAGCAGAGAATAAAAAGAAATAGCTGACACTAAAAGTGCTCTTATGTAGGTATAGTGAAATATAACAGGTGAGAACAGCTTTTGAAATGCGAGATTGATATTCTCTGTATTTCAACATTCAGGAAGTGAGAAATAGTTATGAAAACAGTGCTAGAAGAGTTGAATGTGCACTATTTAAGTTGAGAGGAAATTTAATTGGGATGAAATGTAGAGGGAAAATAATTGCAAGAGAAAAGAATATTAAAAATATTAATAGCGAGCTAGATATGAAATTGACAGTTCCCTTAGAAATGAAAGTCAGGGAACTTTCTCAACCCCCAGGGTGTTTGGAGGTGATCCCACCTGTTTTGCAGATGAGGGCTTCAAAAGAGAAAAGGCCAGTAACTTGCCCAAGGTCATACCCTAATTAATGTTGAGGCTAGAACTACAGTCCTGTTTTTCAGTCCAAGAATATTTTCTATTTGGATACCTTTTAAAATTAGCTTTCCTAGCCGGGCTCGGTGGCTCAGCCTGTAATCCCGCGCTTTGGGAGGCCGAGGTGAGTGGATTGACTGAGCCCGCGGGTTCGAGACCTGCCTGGTCAACTTGGCGAGACCCCATCTCTACAATAAATCAAAAAATTAGATGGGCATGGTAGCGCCTGCCTGTAGTTCCAACTATTTTGAAGGCTGAGGTGGAAGGATCGCCGGAGCCCAGCAGGTGGAGGCTGCGGTGGCCGGGTGCATGCCACTGCACTCCAGTCTGGGCGACAGAGTGAGACTTCAACTCAAAAAAAAAAAAAAAAAAAATTAAATTAGTTTTCCTTAATTTTTTCTAAAAAGCATTAGCCTTCAGAAACTGGGCCAGAAACCAAGAAATGAAGATTTCATTTCCTGATAGACCGAAAATTGTTTTCTTATTGTCACTTAACCTGACTGCGCCTTTTCCTACACCTCTTAAATTAAGGTACTAAGAACATTTCTGCTAGATAATATTTGTTGAGGGGAAATGCCATTTTTCTACGAATGAGGCAGTGTAACAGTGACTTGCAAATGCAGCCTGTTGTGAAATACATAGAACTCAGCCAATTTTCTTCATGTTGTGATGGATTTTTGCATGAATATTATGAAAGGAGATGTGCATGATTCACAAAAATATGTTTTTCATATATAGGATTTCAATTTAATCTCCAAGGAAACTTAGGTTTTTACTAAGACAGCAATAAATTTGCACTAACAAAAAAAGAAGAAAATTAGAAGAAGAATGTATATAATTAAAAAGAACACAAAGGGACTTTCTACAGACCATCTCCAACCTTTATCATCTAGTAGCACTTACATTCTCTTTTCTTCTTTTCTTTATTGTGTGTGTTTGTGTGTGTGTGTGTGTGTGTGTGTGTGTGTGTGTACGCGCGCATGTCGCGTGTGCTTCTGTGTTCATTTATTGGATCAGCAAAGGCCTTTTTATGAAGGCTAAACTAAGTCTTTTTCTTCCCTGAATTAAGATATCTTTAACCTGATCTTTGATAACCCAACACATTTTACTCTTTTTAGCAATTTGTTATGATTTTTATTTTGATTGGGTTTTATATGTGTCAACATAGCACATTCTCCTTGAGGCATTATGTTTTTGTTTCCTTCGGTTTAGCTTCACTTATTTCCAAGATCCTTTCTTGAACTTCCTTGCTGGATTATATCTCATTTTATGTTTATGCTTACATTTGGAAATGCTGTTAGGTTTTCTGACTGATTTTGCAACCCCAAATTCCCAAACTTCCTGGTGCAAAGTGTTTTGTTTGGTTTGTTTTTTTTGGATCCTCAAGACAGTCCTCAAATGAAGTGCAACACTGATAATCTAAAAGGGGTCAACAAGATGGACTTTGATGGCCTTTTTCCTGTTCTTTTAAAGTCATGTTTTTCCCTCAGGTGTTGTGTTTCTCTAATAGAGTTTTCAATTTACTTTATGCTCTTGTCTTTTTGTGATCTGGAAATAAGGAGTATGAAATAAACCAAAGCAGAGATTCCTATTAGAGCATTTCTGCTGCTGTTGTTGAACTTTGCTATGGTTTTATGTTCCAACCTTTATTATTTTTGCCACATTTGTGGTTTGGTGGTTAATTATCTTGAAGAGTTCAATACAAGGAAAAGGATCACTTGACAGGTAGACGGAGCAGAGCAATGGAGAATTTCAGAGGTGGTGGAATTAGACAAGTCAGCAAGCAAATGACTGTGACTGGGTTGTCTGTCAGCAGATAACAGGGCCCTGGGCACCTGTCTAAGAGATTGAAAATAGAAAGAAAGGTAAGATCATAGCTCTCCAGAGTAGCCTATCAATACAGGCATCTGGGCACATAGACTCCATAATTAACCAAACACAAAAACAGAATTAGGCTAGAGTCAGGTTACCAAAACTAGAATATATGTAAAAAAGGGTCTTGAAAATATGACAGTCTCCTGGGTGTAAATTTTGGGTCACAATATTCTGTGTGATTATTAACCATGGGAATCTGAGAATGAAGTCCTCTGTGTTAATCTTTTCATGTCTTCTTCTCCTAAGGTGAGGATTAGCCTAGATTCTGGTGCCAGTTTAAATCTTCTAAGATTAGTTGAGAGGTCCTAAATGTAGTCAGAAAAGAAAGGAGAAGTTACTCCTTGGACATATCTTGAGAAAGCATTCAAGTTTATATACAAAGTCAGAGAGAAAATAGAGAAAAATAAACTACAAAAGTAACTCAGAAAATCAAGTACCTGAAGTCAAATTAAAACATGAAAGACATTAAATATTAGAGAAGTATATTCGAGTTTCCCTGGCTAAAAAATTACAACCATTTTCAATTAATTTCTATTCCCTCCAAAGGAATAAAATTTTTGTAGGGTAAAACTTATTATTCCCTGAAACCAGCAGAACTTCAGAAATAGCTAGCCACAAGTAGAGAGTGCACTGAGTTAAACAAAGACAATCATCGTTGCTCCAGTCTTCTTTTCACTACAGTATTTCAAACAACTTTTAACAGGCTTCTCCCAAGTAGATCTTTTAATTGTCTGCGTCCATGTCTAGGGTGTGTGATTCTTTGACCTTAATAGATTATCTCATGAAAACTGGGAGCATGGAGGTAAACAGTCTGGGGCTGTGGGCATTAAATCCAACAAAGTATGAGTTTAGCATCAAGGTGTTCACTCCTCTTACTATTCACATGACCTTAGTACTTGGAGCCTTTAATTCCTAATCAGCTTACACACCATTGGTGGGATTGTAAATTAGTATAGTCATTATAAAAAAACTGTATAGGGGTTTCTCAAAAAGCTAAAAATTAAACTACTATATGGTCCAGCAATTCCACTTCTGAGTGTTTATCTAAAATATCTGAAATCTGTATATCAAAGAGATGTCTGCACTCTTATGTTCATTGCAGTACTATTCACAATAGTCGAGTTAAGGAATCTGTCTCATTTTCTTAAGACAGCTTTGTCTTCTTTAGTTTTACTTCTGCACTTCAGGAAGGAGAAAAATAAAAATAACAAGAAAAGGAATCTATATGAGGAAAGCAAATCTTTCTGAAATATGCCCAGCATATAGATGTAATTCTCAATGGACACAATGTGTCACATAGCCATTGTACTACAAATATATATATATATATATATATATGTGAACAAGTGTTTCAGCTGGACACAGTGCTGATCCAAAGCAAACTAGGTTTTTCAATTTTCTTTTTTTCGAGAGACCATGGATAGTCTAGCTTTGCCATCAGTAGCTCTGTGACTTACGACAAAGTGATTAACCTGCTTTAACGTTCTCTTCTTTAGGAATAATAATAGTCTCTACTTCATAGCATTAATGTGAAGGTTGATTAGGTGGGCAAAGTTTGAACACTGAAACAATGACCGGCACTAGTAAGCATTTATGGAATTAGCTGTATTTTATATTAAATCAAACAACCTATTTGTCTTACTCTGGTTTCCCACATACATTTTCCTATTGGACAAAAATGCATGAACCATTGATGGAATTAGTTCCAGTTAGCCTGTTATATCTCCATGGTACTTCAATCCATTTACTTCTCTGCTGTATTTCTGTTTTGTATGAATTTGATAATGCATTCAAGGGAATTAAATCAGTCCCTGATACATAAAGTTCCTGAACCTACAAAGCTAAAAAGCAAGATTCCCCTCTGGGGGGTAGACACACTCTGTAAGATGTAACCCCTTAGATTGCAGTAATAATAACGATGTGCTTATTGCTGTTCCTCTTTCTTACAACTATGAGAATCTTGCATTTCTTTATTATTTAAAAAATACCTATGAGGTCTTAATTAACGCTCTCTTTGAAATGTTCTTTAAATATTTAACCCAAAGATCAACAATAAGCAAGAGGAAGAAGAGTGGTTTTACCACAGATGCTGAATCTGGTTTTACCATAGATGCTCTCTGTTGGGCAATCTATAATCTACTCTCTGGGTTATTAACTTTCCTGACAGCTACAGAATACCTCATGGGAACACTTAGCTACCAGGCACTTTGCCCTTTTCAAACCCATGGCTATTTATTTACTGCATTACAGTTGTACAGCACTAAGCCTATGTGTTTTGTTAAGCCTGAATTACTCTTGGCTAGTGACTTCCAAACTGGAGGAGAACAGAGTACTGTGTGTGATTTTTTTACTCCGTTGGAGACTGGCCTGAGCGTTGGAAACGTTGAGTTACTTAAGTGTTCTTTGGTTTAAAAAAATCTCACCTGCTAACTCCTAAACAAAGATCACCGTGTACAAACTGCAAATTACATACCTTATAGAATTCAGGTGTCAACTATTAACTATCAGGGAGACTACTCCTTCTTACCACACTGTCATAGATAGAAGTCATTCAATATTTTCCAGTGATTATTATTGGTACATGGATGGGATAATTCTTTGTTTAGAATCCCTGGCCTCCAATCGTTAAGTGCCAGTTGTCCCACAGCAGGTAGCTATTGCTGCACAAACCAAACAAAACATAGTGAGGTAAAATAATAAATATTGATTTATCAGGCTTGGAAGGTTGCTTCTGGTAGCTCTACAGATCTCAGGTAGGCTTTCTCATGTTAATTAGTTGTCTCTGCCAGTATGCAACGCTATGAGATACACACATATACACATATGTATATGTGTACCTGTATGTACATATATAAACATTCATTTGCATATATATATTTATGCATATTTAACGAAATGGAATAATAAGGTATTTTTTTCCACAACTTGCACTTTTTAACTTGGTTTTTTAAAAAGTATTTTAATTAAAAACAATTGCTTGTGTTTTAATTATTTGGGTGCAAACCCAGTTTTTTCATCTACCAATTTTGTGATTTGGGCCTATTTAACTTTGAAAACATCAGTATTCCCATTAACAAAAAGTGTGCAATAGTCACAACTGCCACAGCATCAAATAATACCATATGAGTACTTTGGCATATAACAAAGTTTTAGTGTTATTGATCAATACTAGTATTGGTTGACTTGTCTGGGACATTTAGACATTTCGTTTTATAAGAAAACTGAACTACTTTCAATATTTCAAAAGTAGGTCTAGTGACCGCTTAGATTTCTTTTTTTTTTTTTTGAGTTGGAGTCTCACTCTGTCACCCAGACTGGAGTGCAGTGGCCGCCCCGAAGCTGCAGGGTTTGGACAGATACCATTTTATCAAATCAAGGAAACTTTTGGCTTAGAATAATAATAGCTGTGATCTAGTTCTTCAGTCTGAAAAAGATTTAGTATTTATTTATGTTTTTCTTTTTCTTGGCATTAGTTTTTCTTTCTTAAACTCTGCTTTAACATGTCACCTTTTTATAGTGTAAGATTTGATTCGTTATTTGGAAAGTGTTGCATTGTAGTTTGTAATGAAAGTTTTTTCATTCCTCCCAATCAAACCTCTCATTTGTTTGATTCCTTTTCCTTCACAATATTCACCTCATAGTTTCTTACACCTCATAATTTTCTATTTTATTAACACTACACATTTTGGAGGGTTTAATCTCTTTTTTATTTTGGAAAAAATTCATAAGTAGTAAATTTGTAAATATCTTGAGCCACAAAAATTGTCCCTTTGATTTCATGTCAGTTACATTCACCTTTTAATTTTAAATAACTTTAGTTAAAGTTTTTATTATTGTATTTTGTTCTGGAAACCAGTGTTGCAATTCAAAAGCCTGATGTCAGTCCAATTTGCTTTCCTTAGCTAATCACTTTTGTTTGCCTTTATTTTTGTTTTTATTCTCTCTCAAAGATTTAAGACTGCTTTGAGTTATAAAATTCTCTCAATATGTGTTTTGTTTATTTGTTTGTTTTGTTTTGTTTTCATCCTTCTGTTGTCTTTGGCTAGACTTTTGGGGATATTGTTAATTTGAGAACTTTTAAAAAATTTAAATATTTGATTATTTGCTTCCATAAATGTTTCTGTGCTCTCCTTCTGGAAACACTATTAATAACCAGAGAACTACTGGATCTAATTCTCATGATTCTTAACTTCATATTTATTTCATTACTTCTTTATCCTATATTTCTTCTGAAATAATCTTTCTGTGCTATGTTCAGAATCACTTATTCAGTTTTTAATTACTTCCATCTATTATTCATCCCAGACAGCTATCACATATGTGAATGCTCTATTCTAATTCCCAAGAATCCACGTATTGCTCTTTTATAATAAATTGATGCCTATTTGAGATATAGATCTACTATTTTCTGTATTCACTATATTGCCCATGAAGTTTGTTGTTGTTTATTTTGTTTTTTCATCACTGTTGTATTTAGAGCATTGTTGAACTTCCTGGAAGTTTTGACTTTCTGTTTATATTTATGAATAAGCATCCCTATTGTCTAGTATTTTATTTTTATTTTTATGTCAATAGTTTTAGAAAGTACAAATGGTTTATGGTTACATGAATGTATTGTATAAGGGCAAAGAAGACCGGGTTTTTGGATACCCACAACCTCTTCCTGTGTACATTATACTCTTGCTGCAATGAATCTTTCAGGAGTTCTGTCAGCTTCTTGGGTCTTGATTTTAAATCTCTAGAAAGGCCAGGGAAATTTTTCTCAATTATTCCCTCAAACACATTTTCTAAATCTATTGCTTTCTCCTCTTCCACAGGAACACCTATAATTCTTAGTTTTGAACATTCTACATAATCTCACTTTTTTTTGGAGACTTGTACCACTCTCTTGATTCTTTTTTAAATTTATTTATTGTTATCTTATTGGATGAATTAGAAAGCCTTGTCTTCAAACCTGAGATTTTTTCTTCTACTTGTTTTAGTCTACTGTTAAAACTTTCCACTGCATTTTATACTTCCCTAAATGGTCTTTCATCTCAAGAAGTTCACCTTGTTTTTCTATTTAAAGACTATCTATTTGGAGAATTTTTCATTCATATTTTGAATAATTTTATTATTGTTATTATTATTATTTATGTTGGTTTTCTACTTTCTCTTGTATCTCACTGAGAAATTTTATAATCAACATTTCACATTCTGCCTCTAGAAATTAAAATATTTCATTCTGGTTAGGGTTTATTGCTGAAGAGTTACTGTGGTCATTTGAGGGGTGTTAAAAAACTCTGGTTTTAGCCGGGCTCGGTGGCTCAGCCTGTAATCCCGCGCCTTTGGGAGGCTGAGGTGAGTGGATTGCCTGAGCCCGCGGGTTCGAGACCTGCCTGGGCAGCGAGACCTCATCTCTACAATAAATCAAAAAATCAGCCGGGCGTGGTAGCGCATGCCTGTAATTCTGGCTACTCAGAAGGCTGAGGCGGAAGGATCACCGGATCCCAGCAGGCGAGGCTGCGGTGAGCGGGAGCAGCCACTGCACTCCAGTCTGGGCAACTGAGTGAGACTCCAACTCAAAAAAACAAAACAAAACAAAAAAACTCTGTTTTTTTTATATTGTCAGGATTATTTTTCCAGTTCCTTCTCATTTGGGTAGATTTCTTCTTCTTATTGTTAGATTTGTTTTTTATTCTTTTTTTTCTTTTCCTCCCTTAGAGATGTGACTTTAATTTGCACAGTTTATACTCATCTACCTTTGACTCTGAGGCTTTCAGTGGCATAGTCTCTGAAGTTCATCACTTGCAGAGAACCTTTATGTAATGGCTTTTCAGATATTGCTTGTAGTAGCAATTGTTACGTGTGCATATGTAAGTTCACCATCTGTTGTGGGGCTAGAATGCCAGAAGTCTCAAAATGCTTATTCCTCCCACCCCCATTTCTCCTTGCCTGTCTGATGTTAGGTTCAATGTGCAGAGGTCAGGAGTTTTCTGTTGCAAAGGGGCAGAGAAAGCACATGATTGTCATGGGATATGACTTTGAAGAGTCCTAAGCATAGCTTGGGCTGGGAGAAATGGAGACTATTAGACTATTTTTATTCTGTATAACTACCTTGAGAAGTAGGATCCAAGATGGCCACCATAGAGCAGCAGATCAGTGCCTCTCTCACTGAGCAAGGTGGAGAGTAGGGACCCAGCTGGAGACAGACTTAACACTTTTGGATGGGTGAAGCACCCTGCACCAAGCAAAGGTCTCTTTGAACACACAGAGACAAGAAAGCAAGAGCAGATATGGGAATCAGGGCACCCCATACCCTACTGTGTGCCAAGTTTGCACAGGAACTGAAGGAGCACGGGTGAGTGATTCTAAGACACTTTGCGTCAGTGCACCCATTCCAAGTCATGTACAAATTGTTGTTCCCACGTGGGAGATGTCTGGGTCAGGGCACAGCAGAGCGCAACCAGAGTCCAAGTAGAATGGGCAAAAAATCCCACACCTGGTAGGCTATCATAACCATAGCTTCTGCCAGCAGAGCCTGGCAGCTGACTTTGAAGCAGGAAAAGCCCCCTACAAAGTGAACCTGGCTGGTTTTCACCATACCAACTGGTGACCATCTTCCCAGACAGGTCAGAAAGAATTGTCTCCAAGCTCTGCATGCCTTCAGGGTAGATTCTCCCCACCTCTACCCCCACCCTATGGGAGGGAACTTGCTCTTCTTCAAGAGCAGAGGGCAGACTTGGACAGGGAAGGAGTGACACAAAATATACCTGAAGTTTTTCTCAGTGGAAAGGTTTCTGGGGCTGCAAACCCAAGATAGCAGACAAGGGGCCCATCCCCCTTTTTGAACACATAGAGACACAAAGTAAGTGTGAAAGAAAAATTATAAAGGCAGTAATTAAGAAAGGAGAGACTACCTACTGAGGAAGAAGCATTTTAATCACTCCTGATTTATCTGCAGAAACACTACCAGTCAGAAGGGATTGGAGTCCAATTTTTAAAGTTCTTAAAGAGAAGAATTTCCAGCCAAGAATTTTCTACCTCATCAAGCTAAGATTAACCAGTGACAGAGAATGGAACTCTTTCCCAGATATCCAACTCTATGATAGTATGCCACCTCCAGACTAGGCCTTCAGAAAATGCTCAAGAAAGTGTTGAATACAGAAGAAGGAGAAGAAGGAGGGGGAGGAGGAGGAGGAGAAAGAGGAGGAGAGGACAAGGAGAAGGAGGAGGAGGAGAATGATCATACGCATCACAAAGTACCGGAAGCCACAAAGTTAACAGAACATGCACTCACAAAACACAAAAATGAAAATACACTGATACATAAATACAAAAGTAAAAAGGAAACAAAGCAATCCCCTAAGAGCCCTATGACAGAGAAAATCTCTCACATTTCAATAATCAATTTGAATTTGAATGGACTAAATATGCCACTAAAGAGACACACAGTGGAAAACTAGACAAAGTAGAAAGATCCAACAGTCTGCTGCCTCCAGGAAACTCATTTTACTGCAAAGGACACCCATAGGCTCAAAGTTGGGGGCTGGAAAATACTCTTTCAGGCAAATGGAAAACAGAAGAGAGGAGGTGTAGCTATTCTGATATCAGATAAAACAATTTTCAAACCATTAAAAGACAAGAAGGACAAGAAAGCACACCGCATAATGATAAAAGTCTCAATCCACCAACAAGAAATATCCATTTTAAACATATATGGACCCAACATAGGAGCACCATATTTTGCAAAACAACTACTGAGTAAGCTAAGAGATGGTGACTCTCACACATCAAACTGAAGACCTAAGTATCTCGCTAACAGCTCTAGATAGAACATTGAGGCAAAAATCAACAAGGAAGATCTGGAACCTTAAATCAATGCTCAACCAAATGGTTTTAATAGATGTCTACAGAACACTCCACCCAATATCAAATGAGAACAGATTTTACTCAGCAGCACATGAAGCATACTCCAAGATCGATCACATTCTTGAAAATAAATTAAGTGTGAACAAGTTTCAAAAGATGAAAATAATACCATGCACAAGCATCTTCCCAGATCACAGTAGAATACAAATAAATATCACCACCAACAAGATCTCCCCCAAACACACAAATATATGAATACTGAACAACATGCTTCTGAATGACTTCTGGGTCAACAAAGAAATCAAGATAGAAATAAAAAGGTTCCTGGAAACAACACAAAGACACATCTTATCAGAACTTCTGAGGTGTCATGAAGCAATGTTAAGAGGGAAATTCATAGCATTGCATGCACGCATCAAGAATACAGAAAATTCACAAGTAAACAGTCTACCATCACACCTAAAGGAGCTGGAAAGGCAAGATAATCTAAAGCCTAACTTCAGCAGAAGCATCAAGATCACCAAGATATAAATCACAATTGTAGGATATAGAAGACAAAAAATATGATAGAAAGCATCAATAAGACAAAAACTGGTTCTTTGAAAGGATAAATAAATTGACAAACCCCTGGCCAAACCGACTACCAAAAAGAGAAAGAAAAGCCAAATAAACACTATTAGAAACAAAAAATGGTGAAGTCACAGCTGGCCCCGAAGAAATTCAAAAGATTTTCAGGGAATACTATGAATACCTGCATGCAAATAAACTTGAAAACCTAAAGAAAATGGAGGAATTTCTGACATCACACAACCTCCCAAAAATGAAAGAAGAAGAAAGTGAAACTCTAAATAGATCAATAACAATCCAGGAATCAATTCAATCATAAGAAATCTCTCCACCAAAAAAGGCCCTGGACAAGATAGCTTCCCAGTTGAATTCTACAAAACATAAAAAGAGGAGCTGACACCAATCTTATTGAAAGTATTCCAGGTGATCAAGAACAATGGAATTTTCTCCACTTCATTTTATGAAGCTAACATCATACTAAAACCCAAACTTGGCAAAGACTCAATAAGGAAAGAGACTTACAGACCAATCTCCTTGATGAACATAGACACAACAATTCTCAAAAAAGTTTCTAACAAATAATATCCAACAACATATCTCAAGGATCATCCACTATGACAAGGTGGGATTTATTCCTGGGATGTGGGGCTGTTTCAACATTCAAAAGACCATTAGTATAATTCAGTACATTAACAGATATAAAACCAAGAACCACATGATTGTCTCATTAGATGCAGAAAAAGCTTTCTAGAAAATCCAGTATCCCTTCTTGATAAAAACCCTTGATCAACTAGGCACAGAAGAAACTTTCCTCAAAATAGTAAGAGCCATCTATGATAAACCCACAGCCAATGTTTTGCTCAATGGGCAGACACTGGAAGCGTTCTTCCTAGTAACAGGAATGAGACAAGAATGCCCACTCCCACTCCTGCTATTCAGCATGGTGCTGGAAGACCTAGCCAGTCAAGAGAAGGAAATCAGGGTATTCAAAAATGAAAAGGAGAAGTTAAGATATTCCTCTTTGCAGACATTATGATTCTATACCTCAAAACCACAGGGAGTTTGCCAAAAGCCTCCTTACTCTGATAAATGACTTTGGTAAAGTCTCAGGTTATAAAATCAATGTGCAAAAGACAGTTGCGTATACCAGCAACAAATAAGTGGAGAACCAAATAAAAAAACACAATTCTATCCACAATAGCCACACACACAAAGAAAATAAATATCTTACATCCACCTAACCAGAGAAGCGAAAGACCTTTACAACGAGAATACAAAATGCTGCTCAAATAAATCAAGGATGAAACAAACCAATGAAAACACATTCCATGCTCATGGACTGGAAGACTCGCTATTGCCAAAATGTCCGTCCTACCCAAGGCAATTCACAGGTTCAATGCACTACTCATCAAATTACCAACATTGTTTTTCTCAGATGTAGAAACAACAATACAGAAATTCATATGGAAACAAAAAAGTATATTAATAGCCAAGACAATCCTCAGCAAAAGGAACAAAATGGAAGGTATCACAATTCCAGACTTCAAACTTTGTTACAAGGCTATAGTAACCAAAACAGCCTGGTATTGGTACAGGAATAGGCACATAGACAAGTGGAACAGGACAGAGATTCCAGAAGCAAAAACATGGTCTCTCAACCAGCTCATCTTTGAGAAGGCCACCAATAACAATCACTGGGAAAAGGAGATCATATTTAGAAAACAGTTCTTGGAAAACTGGCTAACCACATACAGAGGAATAAAACTGCACCAATACCTATCACCATATACAAAAATCTACTCAAAATGGATCAATGGCCTAAATGTAAAACCTTAAACTATAAGAATTCTAGAAGACAACATAGAAAACATCCTTATGCCCATCAGAGTAGGCAATGAATTCTTGACCAAGTCCCCAAAAGCAAATGCCATAAAAAGTAATATAAAGCCGGGCTCGGTGGCTCAGCCTGTAATCCCGCGCCTTTGGGAGACTGAGGTGAGTGGATTGCCTGAGCCCGTGGGTTCGAGACCCGCCTGGGCAGCAAGACCTCATCTCTACAATAAAAAAAAAATCAGCCGGGCGTGGTAGCGCACGCCTGTAATTCCGGCTACTCGGAAGGCTGAGGCGGAAGGATCGCCGGAGCCCAGCAGGTCGAGGCTGCGGTGGCCGGGAGCGGCCACTGCACTCCAGTCTGGGCGACAGAGTGAGACTCCAACTCAAAAAAAAAAAAAAAAAAGTAATATAAACAAGTGAGACCTCATCAAACTGAAAAGCTTTTGCACAGCAAAAGAAAACATTAAGAGAGTAAAGCTACAACTCACAATAATGGGAAAAAATATTTGCAAATTATTCATCTGACAGAGGCCTAACATCCAGCATCTGCAAGGAACTCAAAGTGAAAGAGAAAAAACAACTCCATTAAAAAGTGGGCAAAGGACATAAACAGATACTTCTCAAAAGATGATAGACAAGCAGTCAACAGACTCATAAAAAAATGCTCACCTTCACTAATCATCAGAGAAGTGCAAATCAAAACTACAATGAGACACCTAACTTCAGTAAGGATGGTTATCATCAAGTCAAAAAACAACAGATGCTGCTACAGGTGCGAAGAAAAGGGAACATTTCTACACTGTTGGTAGGAGAGCAAGCTAGTTCAAACTCTATGGAAAGCAGTATGGTGATTCTATAAAGAACTAAAAACTGACTTTCTATATGATCCAGCAATCCCTCTCCTGGGAATATGCCCAGAGGAACATAAATTGTTGTACAAAAAAAAAACAAACCTTCACACCTACATTTATTGTCACACTATTCACAAGAGCAAAAGCATGGAACCAACACTATTCCCTATCAAAAGTGGACTAGATAAAGAAAATGTGGTACATAAACATGACAGAGTATTATGCAGCCATAAAGAAGAACAAAATCATGGACTTCACAGCAAATTGAATAGAATAGGAGACCATAATACTAAGTGAACTTTCACACAAACAAAGAACTGAATACCACATGTTCTTACTGATAAGTGGGCTCTGAACATTAGTTACATTAGCACAAGGGAGGAGTTGGGAGTCGCTGGACACTGCTAAGGGAGGGAGGAAGTTGTGGGACACATGACAACACAAAGGGTGCCTGGTCCACCACCAGGGGGAGTGAGGGCCAGTTAGAAACCCAAACTGCATGCAGCCTACTTATATAGTTGATCCTCACTTGTACCCCATATCTCTAAAATAAAATAAAATTTGAGGAAAAATAAAAAGCTTGTTGTGTTCCCCAGTGATACAGTGTGCTCTCCTTTTTCCTCTATATTTTTTTTTCCTCTGGGTTGAACCATACAGTTTTCAGGCTATTGGGTGGTACCCATGGGTGAGAACGAGTTGAGTGGAAGCAAGTAGTTATATGAAATACCCCATGGTGGTTGGAAGTCTCAGCCTTGATGAAGATAGTTGGAGGAGCTCTCAGCAAAGTGCACTACCAGGCTGGCAGTAAAGCAGTTCACTTTTTCCTTATACCCCTCACCTGTTCTGAATTTTCAGATTAGATACACACCTCTGTCTATTTGTAGGAACCTTGGAGTTCCTTGTATGGAATGGGATTCC
Organism: Cephalopachus bancanus; assembly: GCA_027257055.1. Classification (NCBI taxonomy): domain Eukaryota; kingdom Metazoa; phylum Chordata; class Mammalia; order Primates; family Tarsiidae; genus Cephalopachus; species Cephalopachus bancanus. Next base: position 876,687 of record JAPVLO010000074.1, read on the forward strand.
ATCCTTTGTGCTAGCTTCAGCCTAAAGTCTCCACCCTTTTGTGGGGTTGCTGTTACCTCAGAATATTATTGAAAAGGCATCGACAGGTACACTCATTCTAAGCATCCTCAAGTGAAGCAGATTTCTGCCGATGTGAGCCTGGGGTAGAGAAGTGCTGTTCAACTAGTGCTTCATGGGCATTAGTGTTATTCAACTACTAGGGCAGAGCCCCCAACTCCCCTCGCTGACCCCAGCACTGTGTCTGCATCTCTGCTGAAGAAAGCTTCCCTCAAGCCAGGAGATCTGTGGCACGGAGAAGCCTATACTTCGGGTTTAATTATTTATTTGTCCCTCAGGTTCCTCCCCTGATGTGGTACACTGCCCCATCCCTTAGGAGTGGTAATATGTGAGAACCTGATGTCTGTGAGTCCTGCTGTTTTTCTGGGTCTGGCTGTTTTTCTGGGTCTGCCACAATTCGGGCTAGTGCTGAGGAATGCCTGCAAGGAATCTGATGATGTGAAGGCACAGAGGTTGAGTTTTGAGGATAACTGGTCACTGCTGTCTCTGGAGGACACGCTGGAGAAGATTGATGACTCAGACTGTGAACTAATCTGAAAGACGTGCAGTGGCATGATATTTGCTCTTATGTGCTGAGGCGGACATGATGTTAGATAAAGCTGACCAGGAGGACCCATCTTTTGCTTTCACAGTGATGGGTGCAAGCGCCAGCTCAAATGAGGTTGGCAGGGAGATGGTGATAGACCTATCGGGTTTCTTTGGTTGTATATAGCTTTGGTGTGGTGGGTTTCTTTCTTTTTTTTTTTTTTTTTTTTTGAGTTGGAGTCTCACTTGGTCGCCCAGACTGGAGTGCAGTGGCCGCTCCTGGTCACCGCAGCCTCAACCTGCTGGGCTCCGGCGATCCTTCCGCCTCAGCCTTCCGAGTAGCTGGAATTACAGGCATGTGCTACCATGCCCGGCTTATTTTTTGATTTATTGTAGAGATGAGGTCTTGCTGCCCAGGCGGGTCTCGAACACGTGGGCTCAGGCAATCCACTCACCTCAGCCTCCCAAAGGCACAGGATTACAGGCTGAGCCACCGAGCCCGACTTGTGGTGGGTTTCTCAATTACCAGCTGTGGTGGTACTGTGCTGCGTACCTGCACAGGCTCAAGGCACCCTGGTGGCTGAGGTGGTTTGGACAGTGATGTTAGCTGAGTTCTGAGATTAGAACTTCTCAAAAGCTGGGGTATAATATCAGATGTGCCAGTTGACAGAAGATGGCATTTGCAGGAGAGAATTAGATGCATTGGTGGCTGTGGGTTTTCTGCATGATCCATGTTGCTGCAAGGCTGTACACAGATAACCTAGTCAATGAGTGGGGAGGTGGGAACTAGCAAAGTTCCCTGTCATAATTTTTTTTAATTTTAAAGATGTGGTGTACAATTCAGGATTAGGTATACAAATGGTCATCATACAGGTAAAGTCCGGGTCTCCTTTTGGTCCCCACTACACCTGGTTTGAGATCAAATACCCTTACTGATGTTATGTGCCCCGCCCCCAGCAGTTTCTGGCTACTGCCTATCCCTTTCTTATAGTATTATGGTAAACGTTCTGGGTCTGCTTAAGAGTGAGAAAATGTGGCACTCAGTACTTTATTTCTGTGATAGATCACTGAGTATTATAAATTCTAAATCCATCCAAGTTGCTGCAAATTCCATAAGTTTGTCCTTCTTTATGGCTGTGTAATATTCCATCGTGTATATGTACTATTTTTTTTCATCCAGTCCAGTTTTGATTGGTAGCACAGTTGGTTCCATGTTTTTGTTATTGTGAATAGTATTACAATAAACATGCATGTGCAGGTATCCTTTTTGCAGAATGATTTGAGTTTCTCCAGGTATATTCCCAGTAAGAGTATTGCTGGGTCATATGGAAGGCCAATCTCAAGGTCTTTTAGAAATTGCCACACTGTTTGTTTTCTATAGAGGTTGAACTAGTTTACATTCCCACCAGCAGTGTAGAAGCGTTCCTTTTTCTCCACATCCTTACCAGCAGTTTGTTTTATTAATGATGGCCATTCTTACAGGAGTTAGGTGGTACTTCAGTGTGGTTTTGATTAGCATTTCTCTGATGAGTAGTGAGACATGGCACTTTTTCATGTGTCTGTTGGCTGCCCATATGCCTTCTTTTGAGATGTATCTATTCATGTCTTTTACCCATTTGTTTTTTGGGGGGTTTTTTTGTTTTTTTTTTTGTTGGAGTCTCACTCTGTCACCCAGACTGGCGTGCAATGGCCGCTCCCGGCCACTGCAGCCTCGACCTGCTGGGCTCCGGCGATCCTTCCTCCTCAGCCTTCCAAGTAGCCGGAATTACAGGCGTGCGCTACCAAGTCCGGCTGATTTTTTTGTTTATTGTAGAGATGAGGTCTCGCTGCCCAGACAGGTCTTGAACCCGCGGGCTCCGGCAATCCACTCACCTCAGCCTCCCAAAGGCGCGGGATTACAGGCTACCCACTTGTTAATGGGGCTGTTTGCTTTCTTTCTTTCAGCATGTTTGAGGTCCTTGTAGATCCTGAATGTTAGACCTTTGTCAGATATACAGTTGGTAAATCCCCTGTCGTGTTGAACTTTCAAGAAAGCTGGGATAAAAGCACTCCAGTTCCCCACTTGTATGCATGATTGACTATCCCAGTGCAAATTGGGAGGAAGTCCCTGGCTGATGGGATGACACTGCCATGTTGTACAGAGGTTGCACAAAAAAGTTCACATGGGGAGTGAGGGTTTTAGCGGCACATAGCAGTGGAGAAGGCAGTGGGGGACTGGAGGGACTGTGAGGGACTGGAGTCCTATGAGACTCAGGGGCCTTCTAAGTCCATGGCAGGAGCACAGAACTCTTGAGCTCACCTCACTCACCTTCCCTGTCATGTCCTGGGCTAGTCATGGTGTGTGATGGTGATCCGAGCGAGTCTGCCCAATTCCAACACAAGCTGATACATTTTTCTCTCTTTTTTGCACACGGTACATCCTGTTGCTTCTCGGGTGAGCCATCGGATGTGCTGCTGGCATTCTCTGAGGGTTGAGGCACTCTTTCTTTTGATTCACTCCGTGAGTGACTCACGTTAGCTGCGTCTTGGTGACCATCTTGCTCCGTGCCCCCATTGATTAGTATTGAAAGACTCTCCTGCCTTAATCCAGTTGGAAATCCCTTTCCTCTGGCAGTGAACTGACATTTTTTTGGGAAAGGGAAGTGAAACAAGGTACTGGAGATACTAGTCTTAGCAGAATGTGTGCAGATAGTGTCTTCCTGCTTCCAGTGTCTTGGCCCATGGCAAAAGTGAGCACAGGAGGAAACTCTATTTCATGAACCTACCTAGAAAATTCCTGTGAATAAACTCCCACTTTAGATCGTTGTATTTATGGCGATTTAACCTAGGGTAAAAAATGAGGAGTCGTTATTTCTGAGATGAGGCAGACAGAGATCTCCACAGCCCTTTGGTTTAAGGGCACAGCTGACATTGGACCACTGCTATTTTTCTACTCTGGAAACTGTTTACGGGATAAATCCCAAGATTTACTGATAAAATCTCATGCTTTCAAAAAGTTTTCTCTTCCACTCACAGAAGATCAGAAAATTCATAGTTCTTGGTGTTTTGCCAGTAATCTGATCCCACCAAATATATATGGCCCAGAAACTCCTCATTTCTTTTTCAATTCATGGCACCATTCCTAAATTTCCAACGTTGTGATGGATTTAGTTTATTTAATTTCTAGAGTATTTGGCAATAAAGGAAAGGCAAATTCACATTTTCCATCAAATATTGAGGTTACTATTTTATAATATTATTTGAACATGCAAATCTTATTGAAAGTCCAAAAACGTGACATTTATAAATGTCTTTATCAGAATTTTAATCTAATACTACCAGATGCTAAGAAATATGAGCATGGAATCTATGTCCTTTTCATTTGAAATGGGTTTGCTCAGACAGGATGGGTTAGTTTGAAATGAACGTCTTTCCAAAGTTGACATAAGCAGAACCTCTGAAATGTATGTACATGTGTGTTAATGAGTTACACTGAAATTCTTTATGATCTTGAAGTAAGATTATTTAAATCTGTTAGTTAAAAAATATTTTATTGTGATATTGGGGTTTTAAGAAATCATTTTTAAAATTACATTTTTGAATAATCACAGTACAATAAAGACAATGCAGTTATTAAAGGTCCAGATGTTAATCCTCCTAATTTTCAGAGGAAGAAATTCAAAGTCTTCAATGTTGAAGAAACACTGTCATTCAGTGATGGAATTCCTGTTCTAAGCTAAGCTAATATTCTGTCAATTCTACCTAAAAAGAAAATGTCTGGAGTAACTTCATGGGGTAATAAAAAGGTTATTCTTTCTTAATCATTTTAATCCAATTTACTCTTGAAATCAAATTAGTAAATTTAATTGCAATTATAAAAATATTTTTAAAGTGTGATTTTTTAAATATGATCTCAGACTTTCAGCTTCCAGAATTGTGAGAAAATAAATTTCTATTTTTTAAAGCACTATATCCAGTCTAAGGTATTATATTATGGCAGCCCTAGCAGACACCTGGGACACCAACATATATAATTATAGCAAGGACACCTGTTTAAAAATTTCTCAGGAAAACAATAGGTGAATAGGTAACATTTTCTCTTGCTGTTCTCTTAAGGGTAATGCAATCATACTTCATCTATTTAAAAATAAACTATCCAGCAACTCACTATTGCAGCACTGTTATTAAATTGAACATTTAAGAGAAAGAATAAAGCAACTTTCAGCAATCACAGTATATGTGACAAAATATCTAGACAAAATTTAATTATTCTAGTCATGAAAGAGTCTCACAGAGACTCCATTGTTTGCTCTCATATTAAACACAATCTGAGACATGTTGGGATTAAATGGTTTCTGGGCTGACAGAACTGTGTAGCATCAAATTAAAGGGGGGGAGTTCACGCCTATAATCCAAAGCACTCTGAGAGGCAGAAGCGAGAAGATTGTCTTAGCCCAGGGATTTGAGACCAGCTTGGGCAACATGGTGAGATCTCATCTCTAGAATAAAATAAAAAATAAAAATTAGCTTGCTGTGGTGGCACGCACCTGTAGCTCCTGCTACTTGGAAGGTAGAGACGGAAGGAACACCTGAGCCCAGTAGGTTGGGGCTGAGGTGTCCATAAGTGTGCCACTGCACTCCAACCTGAGCAACAGATTGTGGTTCCAACTAAAGGAAAAAAAAGAAGAGATAGACAAAAGAAGAAGCATATTAACAGTTATGCAGTATAACTTGTATCATTTACACTAATTATCAAAGACAGAAATCTTAAAACATCAGGTTCAGTAACTGTAATAATATAGTCATATATTTTGAAAACTTTAGAACAAATCACTGCATATATGCCTTAATATGTCTATTATGATAATCTAAGATTATTAAGAAGGCATATAATTATATTTCTGTACACTCTTTTATGATAGTAAAAATATATTAGCAGACTTTTAGAGTAATGTCCTTCAAAATTATTAACATAAGTAGATTTTTAAGCAATAAACCATGTAGAAACATATATTTTGACTTTTTAGAATGATTAAATTTCAAAAACTTATTGTTTACTCGAGATTTTATTTTATGTGTAACACAACACATATTTTGAAGACTAAAATAACAAAAATGTACATTATTATAAGTATATGTTATCATTAATATAAAATTATGAGCCAAGTTTTAAAAGCACTAATATGTAAAATTTTAAATATAGTAGCAGATAAAAAATCAGCAAACCCTCTCCTGGGAATTTACCCAGAGGAACATAAATCATTCTACAAAAAGATACCTGTACACGCATGTTCATAGCTGCACTGTTTATAATAGCAAAGACATGGAACCAACCTCATTGCCCAACAAAAGTGAACTGGATAAAGAAAACGTGGTACATATACACAATGGTGTGTTATGCACCCATAAAGAACAAAATCGTAGAATTTACAGCAAATTGGGCGGAGTTGGAGATCCTCATACTTAGTGACCTATCACAGAAACAAAGAACTGAATACCACATGTCTCACTCATAAGTGGAGCCTGAACATTAATCACAATGACCCAGGGGAGGGATCAGCAGTCAGTGGACACTGCCAGGGAGGGGGCATGCAGCATCACAAAGGGTATCCAGTTCTAAACCAGGGGAAGTGAGGGGCTGTTGGCGGTCCAAATTTCACCTGCATGCAGTCTGCTTGTGTAGCTAATCCTTACTTGTACCCCACATATCTATAATAAAAGACAGAATACACTACAGGTGACAATTCTAAAGTGTCCTATTCTGAAGAAGCAGAGAAAAAAAGCAGGCTGCAAAAACACAGTCCACTAACATGATATCCCTTACATTCTAACTCTAAAATATTGAAATAATATTACAAAAATAAATCATGCAATGTCCAACTTGGAAGGTATTTTAGATGAACTGTGTAATCCAACCTCCCCAACATACATTCAAGACTGCACCTTATCTCACACACACACACACACACACACACACACACACGCACGCACGCACGCGAGCACTTGTTTAATTTTTTTTAAAGAAGTTGGCATGGATATACCTAAGATAAAAATAATGATTAAAGGAGTGCAGAAGAGAATTTCTCAGCAGATAATACAAAATCAGGAGCAAGAAGAAATTTTAGTGATCATCTTTTAACCCTGTCATTTGAAAAAGGGATGCTAGTGCTAGATAACTTATCCGGGACCACACTCAGGCATCCTAAGTATAACCTTTAAAAAAAAGAAAAAAGGGGGCATGATATTGACAAAATATACATCTCTCACACATTGCCAAAATTGTAGTTGCCCTTAAGTAAGTTGTATTGCTTTCCTCGATTATTAAGTTGCCAAATTGCTGTTTGCTAACCCAGGGAGAAGGATTTTAGTGTTGGGACTGGAAAGAAAGAAAACAATAAACAAGTGCTTAAAAGTGAGGCATAATTTTGGAGAACAGATCAGGACCTCCTGGGGAGCGGAATGAGGTCAATTACAGAAAGAAAACCAAGAGGTTCTGGGAGTTGGGGCCAGCGTACAACTTCCTAAAAGGTCAGAGGAGCCAAAAAAGAACAGTTAGCACATGTTAAAGATAACTTCACTAATTTTGAAATTTGATCTAGGTCTGGAAGTTTCTTTCCCCAAAATAATATTAGCAATTCACCTCCTACTCTCCTCCTTGATCTTTTTAATATACATTATCTATCTCATAGAGCATATTTCATATAGAGATTAAATAAATGTAGATACAGATATTTCTTTATTAATTAGCCTTAATTTTATTTATGGTTTTTGATTTTGGAGTCCTCACAGGTCATGTAAGGTGTAAAAAGAGCCAACATCAATAACCCTTAAATATTTAATAACTCAGAAAGAGAAAACAATAAAAGTGGCAGAAGTTTTTTATTATCTTCAATAAAAACATGAATAACAATTTAGTTCTAACCTGACTTACCCTGGACTCTTAAAATAGCCAATGTAGAGAAGAAATTTGAGCATCTGTTTAGGCTCACAAATTCATTGCAACACTAAATAGACTTATAAAACATTTTTCCCAGCATAAAAAAACATGACTATATGGAAATAGTGTGGACAATGGATCCACTCCAGCCCGTCCACCTCACTCACAGCTTATCTTTTCCATCTAACAGCTTTAGGAAAATATGTTTTTGTTTGTTTTCAATCAAAAGATAGAACTACACATAACCAAGACAGGATTAAGTAAATTTTTATAATGCAAGTTTGGCAAAGCACACCTACAATCGAGAAAATGCTGCTGGATATTTTGTTTTCATCTTTAATCGTAGGCCATTTTCATGAGAGGAAAGAAAGTTCTTGGCAAGCCTGGGAGTCTTTTCTTAACCCTATTATGTTAAACACTTTTTATATTGAACTATTAATGGCAAACTTTGATAAAACACAGTTGGAAGAGAAAGATAAAGATGAATCAAACTTCAATAAAGGATTTGTAAACTGGACCAACGTAGGCATTTTTTTAAGTGTGTGTGTGTGTGTGTGTGTGTGTGTGTGTGTGTGTGTGTGTGTGAATGTGTGAGAAACTGAGAAACAGAAATAAAATCTTTTTCCTCCTTTACTTCAATTCATATACTGGCTTCCCACTGTTCATATGATTGCTTTTCCTTTGCCCTTTCTGTGACCACAAAGCTCAACATGATGTGACCCATACCATCTTCATCAACTTTCTGAACACAAGTCAAAATAGATTTTTTTTTTTTTTATTACACCAAATCACTGTGCTCCTAATGTCCTCAGGACCACTGCCTGGAATTTCTCTTGCTAGAATCCATTTTCTCCCACCCACCCTTAGTATATTTCTAATCATCCTTCACAATATACCTCCAACTTTACTTCTAGAACTTTAAGAACTTTAACTTTTCTTGTCAAAAGTCTTCACAACTATTCTGTATTTTTTTGTGGCAGTAATATTTGAATTGAATTGGAATTGAATAATGCAATAGCACTTTGTCTGAGTTTTTCCTGCTCACCCCTGTGGTCCTGGTTCCTATTATACTTGTACAGTGAGGACAATCAATAAATTCATGTTAACTTAATGAATTCAAAAAATGGTACAAAGAACAGAAAGCAGCAAAATTATAGGTAAAAAGGGTATTTCTAATATAAAAATCAACTGCCCTAACTCAGGAAACACTATTATCATAGTAGTAGTTGTTAAACTCATCTAGGGTCTTAGAAAACTAGAATTAATTGTATGTCCAGAGAAGTACCTAGGCTGAATTCATTAATAAATGACAGTCCTGTTCCAACTGTATTCCGAATAGATTTTACTATGCCCAAAATAGCATGTGTAATTCCAGGATCTAGGATAGAAATGATCTAGGAGGAGATAGGTTTACGTTTTTATTTTGACAGTCTTACATTTGAGATGAAAAATGTTGGTAATTCATGTTTTTAAAGCAGGATTTATTGAGAGGACAGATAAGCTTCCACAGTGGGAAGGAACCCAAAGGGGTTGCCCAAATGTTGGTAATTCTTAATAAATTCCAAATAACTCGACATGTAAATTATTTGCAAACACCTCTACCCCCATTGAACCATAAGCTATTGACAAGAAAGCAGATTTAAATTTTAAACTAATATCAGTATTAAAATTAGGTTGCAAATATAAAGTATCTGAGTATCATCCTACAGTTTGTACTATATTTGAATTAATGTCATTTAAAATTTGTTATTATAAAACAACAACAACAAAAAGATGTTTGTACCAGTTCTGTTTGAAGAAGCTTCCAGAAATTTTACTATTATAGGAATGTTATTCTGAACTAAGTCAATTGATTCCATATGCTCCTTGAGACTTATGCATTAGCATATGTCAATGTCTGGAAATTTTTGTTGGAGGATCTACATTTATTGAAAAGAGTTTCGAGATAATTCTGGGTCTAGAATACCCTCAAATTTATCCCAATTTACTGATTTATTAATCTCTAAATGAGTATAAATAGACATATCAGTAAACTTCAACTTCTGTCAAATCAAATTAGGTATATAAATGTACATGTTTCTCTAAATGTGTGCATATGTATAATTTAATGCAACACATTAGAGGGCCAATGTTAAGAGAAACCTGAAGCAGACAAGAATTTTCCAGTATTATAAAACTAATTATAGCATGGTATCTTTACTCTTTCATATGTACAACTCTCTGAGACCTCTGTTTATAATTATCCAAACAGTGAGCTGCTCTGGCTAAAGAAAAAAACATGTGGTGAGATCTTTTGCTGTAATTTGTTGCAAATGTTAATTTCTAATTCCTATGCCCAGATCTAGGATTGACTTGATCAAGATAAAGATCTGTCATCTCTAAACTGTTTTTCCTAAGATTTTTGAACTGATGTATACGATTTTCCCTTCAATTTTTGATCTATGTGCTATTTTCTACTTATGGTAACAGAGTTAGCTAAGTGGGGTATCTGTTGTTTTCCTGGAATATCTAGTTTTAGGTGACTAGTAAACACTGACTTAAAATGCCAACATTTTGAGGGACTAGTAGTACGGGAAAATACCAGCCAACATAAGGACAAATTTCAAAACTAAAACTTATAAAAAGTAGGTAGGAGGTGCAGCATGCATCTGATTAGTTGCTTCAGAACATGTTTCTGCAAAAAACTTGTTCCTCTTGATTGACACCTGACATCTAGGAAGGGCAGTCGGCAGCAGGTATATGACTCTGGATGCTCAAAGTAAAAAGCAAAAGGCTATAGACTTTGTACAATTCCCTGCCTGCATATTCTTGCAAACTATTTGATATTCTTGCAGTCTTATGGTTACTTCAAAAGAAAACTCGTTCCTTCATTGAGTAAGAAAAAATGAATGCTTCAGAACATTGACTTTCAAATGGTGTTCTATCAAGATCTAGAATTTCAGGTTTTTATATCAATGTTTCAGATGAGTGTGTATGTTTACTAGAATAATTGCATGTTTATTAACATGAACACAGCTCTATTTCCACATTATTTTTAATAGTAGTATTTAACATAGGATTTAGTTGTGGAGAGAATCTAGCTTTTCCATAATTGGAAACCATTAAAATAAATGATTCTAAAGATCTTCATAAAAATTGATCTGGCTTTGATCTAATCTTTTGATGTACTTCAGTAGAGTCACACTTTTTGGTGTTTTTTTTTTCTTTCTTCATTTTACTCCACTGTCTTCTATGGATACTTTATCTAGTTAACAATGTAAAGTTCACTCAGAGTAATTATGAAATATTTTTGTTAGAGTCACATGGAATCTATACTTTTCAAAAGGCTGCATTCAAAAAGTTTTCCCATGATCACAGAAGGCAGTTGATCATTCTTGATGTTAAACTTGTATATATTAATATTGTTAGGATAAAGAAACTTAATTCGGTTATTTCTTTTTTTCATATATTGATATAAATGTAGTATTGGTTTCTGAAAAAGAAAAAATTGACCCTGGCTTCAGCTATAGTCTCACCTAATTTTCACTTATAGGTAAAGTAGTCATTGACTCTATCTAGTTTTATTTTAGTTTATTTTAGTAAGAGTGCATCAGCTTTCTCTTCTACTGGTGACTTTCTTGATCTGTCCTTGATCAACAAATCAACATTTCTATGCCTGTCTCGTGATGAGAATTAAGCATCCACTCCTGCTACACACTTTTCATAAAAATACTGGTTGAAGTGAAAATAATTAAATAGGAGACGTGCCTGAGAAATATGAAAGTTTCTATCCTGGGTTAGACTATGCAAATGTGATCAGTGAAGGGAATATGGGAGAAAAATAGGCAAGAGGTGAAATATTGCAAATGAGAAGAAAATTACTACTCGCTATATCTCCTTCTGTCCACATTGGAGTAATTAAAAATGGAGCAGAGGTGAAGATAGTAGAAGGAGAAGACATCAGGAAAGGAATACCTGTATGTATCATGGGATGGGAACAAGGAACTGGTGTTTTTTGAGCAATTGAGTCTGCTTCTGCAATAGTGACTTTAGTTAGCTTGAATATGGTGTTCAATATACCAGTTTCCTGCTGGTAAGAATGCCCAACAAATAAAGTGGTTACAGTGAACAGTGTTTTATGCACATTGACTGGCTACTGCATTTTGCTGTTTCTCCTGCTGCAGGTCATCACGGTACCCCACAGCTCCATCATCCTTGAGTATGTTGATGGATCTACCACCAATGTGATATAAAAGGAATTGAGGAAAATTAATAAGACACAGTGATAGACAGGCTCCAATGTCTGTCGTTGAAATGTCTCTAAGGGAAGGACGGATAGCCCGAGCAATATGAGAAGTATGGGACAATGGATATAATATTATTGAATGTTTAGGCTAGGCATGGTGGCTCAAGCCTGTAATCCCAGCACTTTGGGAGGCTGAGGTGAGGGGATTGCCTGAGCCCACGGGTACGAGACCAGCCAGGACAACTTGGCAAGGCCTCATCTCTACAATAAAAAAAAAAAAAAAAAAAAAAAAAGAATTAGACGGGCGTGATAGCGCACGCCTGTAGTTCCAGTTACTTTGAAGGCTGAGACAGGAGAATTGCCAGAGTCCAGCAGGTTGATGCTGGGGTGGCCGTGAGCATGCTATGGTACTCCAGCCTGGGGAACAGAGTAAGACTCCTACTCAAAAGAAAAGAAAGTTTAGCCAAGTGGACAAGTCATGCTTTTCAAGAACAGCAGTGATTTTTTTATGTTAGAATTCATACAAATCATCTTTCAAGTTAAACTAGTAAGTTATCCTAACTGATTGTGTAACAATAAAATAAATTATCCACAATGGGCAACATTCACAAGCCCTGAATGTTTTTGAGAGAATAATTAATGATAAGCATAGTCTCGTCTTTGAAGGATGCATTCCTTGAGCAATTACATGATGAACACCTATAATTATCAGGCACTATTTCAAATGCTGGAGATACTACAAAGAACAAAATTAGCAAAAAATGCCTTTCAATTGGGATTTTTATATTCTAGAGTCAAGAAACAGATAATTAACAAAATAAATACATAAATATATGTTAGGTGGTGATTATGTGACGAAAAAAGCAATTTAGCAAAAGGGGACAGGAAGTTTAGGAGTATGACTTACTTTTTATATAAAGTGGTCAGAAAATTCTCTCTGAAAAGCACATCTTAGAGATACATCTTAGTAAACACAGTCAGAAACCAAGAAAGTGAGCATGTATCTGTTATTTCCAGTAAAGTTCATTGGAGTGGAGTAAAATGAGCAAAGAAAAGATAGTAATAAAAAGTGTAAGATATATATATATATATATATATATATATATATATATATATATATATATTATTTTTTTTTTTTTTTTTTTTTGAGTTGGAGTTTCACTCTGTCGCCTGGACTGGAATGCAGTGGCCGCTCCCGGCCACTGCAGCCTCGACCTGCTGGTCTCCGGCGATCCTTTCGCCTCAGCCTTCCAAGTAGCCGGAATTACAGGCATGCGCTACCACGCCCGGCTGATTTTTTGATTTACTGTAGAGATGAGGTCTCACTGCCCAGGCGGGTCTCGAACCCACGGGCTCAGGCAATCCACTCACCTCAGCCTCCCAAAGGCGCGGGATTACAGGCTGAGCCACCGAGCCCGGCTAGAGATATATTTTTTTAAAGGGAGGGCATATATCAGGGCCTTGCAGATGACTGCCATAACTTTGGCTTTTCTCTGCAAGAGATGAGAAATGTGAAAATTATTGAGCAAAGAAATAACAGCTTTACTCATATTTAAACATATTATATAGATGATTTGTCAAGACTGGGGTAAAGTGACAGGGAAGAGTGCTACACTAAAGCATAAACAATAACCCAGGAGAGAAATAGTGGTGGTCACATGGCAAGCGGGTGCAAATGAAGTGATTGGATTCAGAATATATTTTGATGGTACAATGGAAAGAATTTGTTGAAAGATTAGGTATGGATTATGAGAGAAAGAGAAGCATCAATGAAGGCTGAAAGGTTTTTTGTTTTTTTTATTGTTTCTGGTGTTGTTTTTGTTTTGTTTTGAGCAACTGCAAAACTGGAATTGCAATGAACTAAAATTGAGACTATTCAGAAGTGGGTTTGGTAGATAAAGACATTCTGGATAAAACTTCAGTGTCTACTGAGGGGTCAGTAAGGAAAAATAATACAGAAAAGAGTCAAGGAAATACATAAGGGTAGTGCTCACCGTGGGAACAAGGTGTAGTTGAACCATTCAAGACATTTGGATAAAGCAGGGACTCGACATTGTGGTATGTGAAGTCTGGTTACCAATTTTCATGGATAGTTGACTAAAGGAAAAAAATGAGGTGACTCCCTTTTGCCCAGCAAAAAAGGAATTTAGTCAGAATTAAAGGATAAGGAGGAAGCACAGCATCCTGGATCTGGCATTGGAAAATCAGGCCCATTACAAATCCCACCAGCTCCTGCTTCAAAGTAAAACTAACCTTTAAAAAAAATGATATAATGAGCGTAGGGGCAGGAAGATTTGTGAGTTAGCTCTGAGCACCAAAAGAAAGCAGAAATCGGAACAAAAAGGAGAAAAGAGTCTAGGAGTAGCCATGGCATCAGGGACGCAGAGCTGAAAAGACCTTAAATTAAATCAAATTGCCCACACTAACCTAGGAGTGATAAAAGTCTTTCCATATTTTGAAATTGCCTTTGAAAATATGTTTATCTATTCTCAAATTTGTGTAAGGTCATATTTTTGAACATTTACCAGAGAATGTGTTAATATTTAATAAATCGTATAATATATATTTGATAAACAATTGATTTTATCTATTTAATGTATTGCACATAATGATATATACATACAGCTATTGGTTCTAATCAACTATTTGAACAATGAACATTTTTTAAAAATAATTGTCTTTCATTTTGTACTCTCATCTTTAAAACTGAAGACCAGAATGAACTTGCTTATACAGTAAATTAGCCAATTTCATGAATTATATTATAGATATACTTCAGAATCCCTGGGCCAGGGCATGCACATGCATTTGTGCATGAGTGTGTACATATATATTTTCATTTTTGCAATGTTTACCCTATATTAGGTTACTTTACTTTCTGTCATTTTATTTTCATCCTGCTTTTCCCAAAGTAGAGGCTCAATAAATACTTATTCAATGACCCTTGAGCAAGTTGAATTATTCCCATTTAACAGATAACAAATCAGAAATTTAGTGGATTTAATTAATTTGCCCAATTTCACATAGTCATAACAGATAGAAGTGGGGGTCCAATTTTGGATGTCTAACACCAAAATTCAAAGTCTACCATTTTGCTCTGCTATTTCCACATAATTCAACTATCAAATTATTTGTCAGCCTTGCATGCCAAATAATATATCTTAGAATTCCACCAACACCAACATGAGCAATATTTTAAGTAATGCCTTCTCTTGTATGAATCATAATGACATATTTCAGATTCAGAAAGAACCAATAATCTCACTAAGGTTGTGGGAAGTAGAAATTGTATAATTATCCTGCGTTTTTGTCTTATCTGTTCTACTTATCTCACCACATTGATTTATAGACAAAGCAAAGCTTTATTTCATATGAAGCATTTTCTTTTTCTTTTTTGGGGTCAGAGTCTCACTCCACCGCCCAGGCTGGAGTGCAGTGGCATGATCACAATGATCATTGCTTGTGGCAGGCCTCGACCTCCTGGGCTCAAGTAGTCCTTCCACCTCAGTATTCCGAGTAACTGGGACTACAGGTGCGCGCAACCACACCAGCCAAATTTATTTGTTTTTGTAGAGAGACAGTTTTACTTTGTTGTCTGGGCAGGTCTTGAACTTCTGGGTTCAAGCAATCCACCTGCTTTGGCCTCCCAAAGTGCTAGGTTTATAGGCATGAACCACCCTGCCTGCCTGAAGTATTAATTTTGTGTACAGTTTTTCTCTGTGAGACTGTCAGCCCTTCCACAATTTTAAAACAATATCATGAACAATTTAGAAACACGAAACTGACTTCTGTTTTCATTTCAACTTCATGTTTAAGGAGTCAGGAGGTATTTTTTTGGTAAATACAGGAATAGAATTCTGCCTGGTGTAGGGGTCGACGGTTGGCTTCCTCTCTGTCCACTGAAGGTTTACTGAAATGACCTACTGAAATGACCTGTCAATAGACAAATTAACAGAAGAAAAAGTATACAAATTTATCAAAGTGTATATGGAAACAGAAGTCCTACAAATATGAAACTTTAAAAAGGGTCTGATGGTTGAGATTTAAATGCCTTCTTTATAGGGAGAGGGGGTATAGTTAATTTTACAGGTAGTAAATGATTTTCAGGGGAAATGAATGAACACAAAGAACAATGGACCAGGACAAAAGTCGTCTGAGCTCTTGGGGAGGTGACAGGAAGGTGAAGGGCAGAATTTCACTGTGAACAAATGTCTTATTATGTAGATAAAGTCTCCCAGGTAATCTCTCAGAGCTGCCCTTCGAAACACAGATAAAAATTCTGCCTGGGTATGGTGAAGACTTTTAGTCTTTTCTCTTTTCTGGTGGTTAATCTTTTTTGATTAGTTGAAAGCATTCCTAGAGAGAGGGTTTTAAGACAATTGCATTTCTTTTGGAAAGAAGTTTTCTTAGAGAATTGCAGAGAGAGTACCTTCCAGCAGTTAGGGAATGGAGAAAAACAAGAGAAATTCAGACAGCTTTTAGTTCTGAGGCAGCTTCGAGTCCTCCTGGTTTCTTTTAATTCAAAGTGCTCAGCATGTCAAAGTACCATACTTTGGGGTATGCTTCTCGGCACCCTGACACTGGTCGTAAATCAACAGGCACCAGTGGAATTTCATTCGATGCACATAATTTGGAAAATCTACTGACAACTAACAAAGGCTGTCGTAATATTTCCTTCAGCTTGACTGAATCTTAGGTAGGCTTCTTTCTGACTGTAGGCCCTGACATCTCTTTTTTTAGAGCATTTACTTTACAAAGATTATGAATTCTTTTGCTGTCCCTTTGAAATGCAAATCTTTTTTAAAAGCCTCTTGCCAGTTTCACAATGTTGGAAAGTCTTCCTCAAAGAACCAGGAATCATCTCTTTGAAATGTAAACATTAAAGAAGATAGCACCCATATCTCCCAGTCTCTGTGAAAGAGTAGGAGCCCAACTTCAATAAATACTAATTAGTAAACACAGATGGCCTAATGGCAGAGAAAAACATTTGCAAACTCAGAAATAACTCAGTGTGCTTGACACAGCCCATTGATCAGCCTCTCCTTCTTACTCTGTCATCTCTCTTATTCACACTTTTGCATCTTCTTCCATTTTAAGGACTTGTGATTAGATTGAGCCTATCCCAATAATCCCGGATAATTTCCTCATCTCAATTAGCATACTTATTTCCACCTACAGCCACAATTCTTTTTGCCATGTGACATAATATATATTCATAGGTTATAGAGACTAGTATGTTAGTGACAAAAAAAAAACGATCAAGATCAAGCTTTTAAACAATGAAAGGTGATTCTTCCCAGAATTCTTAACTGGAGGATATAGAGGGTGCACTGTATTTCAGCACATTGCTTATATACCAGTGGCGGAGGTTCAGTATGTGCAGTCACATCTAAACTTGTATGCAAGAGTACATCTGGTGGTAGATAACAAAGACATCTCTAACCTTGTCAGACTTTATTTTATATCTAGGAGAAAACAAAGACTGGGGTCATTATCTTTTTAAAAAGTATAGTGTCTCATGCAAGAGACTTTTAGTGGGTATATACTCTATCTGTTTTGTCTTCAACGCGTCCTTCTGGAGAGCTACACATCATCACAGGGTCAGGAAATTATGGTGGAAAGTAGAAATGAGAAAATATGGCTTCTTATCTGACTACTTTGTTTTACAATGTGAACATGTTTGAGGCCACATTCTTCTGCTTACCATACACATCTTATGGATCGTTTTCTTTGTATTTTGAATAATTCTAGATTACCAAGAAATAGAAATTTAGTGGCATATGTTTACTTAGCAGACATTCTGAATTAATTAACTGGGTGCTACAAAAAAGAAAATGTGTCGCCCCAGAGTATGGAAATTTGTATTTTTGTAAATTTATGAGTGTTTAGATTTCTATGCATATACTTTTCAATTCAACAAATCCAGTGGTCACATATTATGTGCAAAGCACAGTACCTATGACTGTAAATAAAGCAGATACAGTCTGTTTATGGAAATTACAATCCAGTGGAAATAGAAGCTATTAAATGGTGCACAAATAAATACATTTAAAATATCTGAAATTTCTGAATAGATTAAAAATGTATTTAAAATTTATAACAAACGTTCTACTGTTTTACTTGGGTAAACTATGGTATTTGACTTTTCTATTTTCTTCTCTTTTTATTGCAAGGTTATGTTGAACATAGGCTTCATTTTGCACACAAAGGAAAATAATATTGAGTGAGAGACGCATTTAAAAGCAATTTGGACTATTCTCAATATAATGCTTGGTGATTTTCGAAGGTTAACTGCATACTCTATAAGATAAACTGAAATTTCACTATTTTTATAATTCTATTGGTTCATCTTTTCTCTATAAGACACGGAGTTTTAATACATATTTAATGAAATATAAAATGCATATGAATGTCCAAATTTTAAACATAGATCTATGTATTTCTGTAATTTACTAAATATATATTACATAGACATATAACACTATAGTTTTAAATATATATGTCTATATATTACATGTATAGTATATGTTTTACATGTATGTGTACTCAAAGAAGTACGATATTTTGTCAAAGTTTCTAAGACTAGAAAATGCTGATAGTTCTTGCTTAGAAAGTTTATAATTATGCCAGAGCAAGTGAAAGCAGAATTATGTATTACATCACACGACAAAATAATAAAAGGCCTCTTTTACCTGACCATAGTTTCATCATCACATAGTCTTAACCCTATCCCATCTAGGATTATTTTGTCCTGAATATTTCTTTTTCTTTTTTTTTTTTT
The DNA here is from genome assembly GCA_027257055.1 of Cephalopachus bancanus. Classification (NCBI taxonomy): domain Eukaryota; kingdom Metazoa; phylum Chordata; class Mammalia; order Primates; family Tarsiidae; genus Cephalopachus; species Cephalopachus bancanus. The sequence goes on from JAPVLO010000074.1 coordinate 895,191, forward strand.
TTTTTCTTTTTTTTTCGGTTGGAGTCTCACTCTGTCGCCCAGACTGGAGTGCAGTGGCCGCTCCCCGCCACCGCAGCCTCAACCTGCTGGGCTCCGGCGATCCTTCCACCTCAGCCTTCCGAGTAGCCGGAATTACAGGCATGCGCTACCAAGCTCAGCTGATTTTTTGATTTATTGTAGAGATGAGGTCTCGCCTGCCCAGGTGGGTCTCGAACCCTTGGGCTCAGGCAATCCACTCACCTCAGCCTCCCAAGGCACGGGATTACAGGCTGAGCCCAGCTTGTCCTGAATATCTCTATCGTTTTCTAGAAATTAGAATCAGGGAATTTTACAGCAACAGATGATTCTAGGAATTACACAATGATTTTCCCTGTATCTTTCTTTTTTGAATGAAGAGGATGTTTGAAACTTATAGTCAAGTACTTTTTCAGGCAGAGAAATCTACATGTCTTTCAGTAAGTCAACACTAGACGTTGCTTCCTAGCCAGCTCCCAGGAACACTTCTCTAGTCACAAATTACAGTTCACTGTAATGTGGTTTATAAAAAGCTTCCAATTCTTCTTAGATCTTACCAACTAAAAATATAACTTAAAAATAAAATTTAGAGCAGCTAATAATATATAATATTTTATTTTTCTGGTTAAAATTATAGTCTTATATATTAAAAATTATTACTCATACTACCAAAATTATCTCAGAATCAGTTTTATCTACTGTTAAAATTTGATGTAAAGTCACCAGAATTGTTTTTGCAAATGCTAAAAAGGAAAGTGATACTAAATTATATTCCAAAAACACAGCTCTCTAAATTTGTATCAATTTTCTTCTACTTATCAAATTTTTCTTTCAGCACTCCTTTCTAAAAATTTCGTTATTCATCCTTCATTAAAACTCACCATGAGCTCCCTTATTTTTCCATGTGTTAATGAAGACTTTGTTCCCTCTTGTGGGTACGTTTTAGCTTAGAGTTTCTAGGCAATACTTATATCAGTGATGAAGTTCTATTTCTAGACATTTCTGAATCTAACAGAGATCAATGGAGGAAATATTTAAAATTATATAAAACCATTCATCCTTTCAGTTTCCCAAAACTCAAAACAACAAACAGTGAGACAGATCCTAGATAAAATCTCCAGTACTATCATGTCAAAGTTATTTGAGCCCACTTCACAATACTTTTGCAAAGTGGACATGTACACTCACACCCAAGAAATACAAAACCCAAAACAAACTTTAGAATGGAAAAAACATCTAGAAAATTTTAATTCCATTTCCTGAGAAGTTGACATTCTCAATTTACAGTTTGATCTGTTTAATTAATGATCACCAACTTAAATTTAATGGACTTGCTAAACAAAGCGTCTGTACTCTGGGGGTGGGACAGAGTGACCTATAACTTGAAGGAATATTTGTGTTTTGTTAAAAACTCTTTATATTATTGTGATCCCTGAAGGTTAGCATCTCCGGAGTGTGATTATCTGTATATTTCAATTGCCTAATTTCTCCTCTAGGTCTGTGAACTTTTGGGAGGTAGGAACTGTCTAGTTTCCATTTTTATGTTTCCTTCCTTTCAGCAGAAATTTTGGTACATAAGAGCTCAATAAATTGTTTACTCAAATTCAGTGGGAGGTACAATCACAATGTATTTTATTTGGTGCCCGATTTTATAAATCTGAGTCTAGAATTCCACTTTGAGAATGTTGAGAAATTTCTCGTTATTTTGCCAATTTTTAACATCATGCTAAAGCATTTTATACTTTTTTTTATTTGCCTTTTGCCTAGAAGAAGGCAACCAATACTACAAATCTAAATACAAAAGCTTGAAATTTTATTTAAAACTTTTGGGCTCCTGTATATCTATTTGTGTGTATATATATATATCTGTGTGTATATCTGTATATATAGTAATGGGGGAAAAATGGCTTCTCAATTGATTTCACTGGCAGTCTTGAGACTCCAAAAGTAAAATTTCACCAATGTCAAAATAGTCTGTGAATGAAGATTTTCTATAAACACAGTTCAAAATTAGTTATAATTTGCTACTACTATGAGAAACAAATCTTGGATTTTATGTAGTTAAAAAAGTGAAAATTTACTGTAGCAAATTCAGTATAGTCAGTTTGGTATAAGCTGTTAAGTCTAGGCCTGGAGCAGACATAATAAGTGATATGATAGCAATTAAATGTAGTGGAAGTAGCTGACCAATAAAGAAAGAGATTGTCTGAAAACAAATAATAAAAATTTCAGGACAAGTAATATTCTATCAAAACTCATTTGAGTTTTAGCAACTGTTTTCAGCATTATGCAGAAAAACCCAGTAAGCTAACATTTACATACAAAGGTAGAAGGATTATTTCTAAAAGTGTCAGAAACCGAATAAGATACTTAAGACTCTCCATAAAAACAGTCTGACAAAAGCTTTAAAACATAAAAACAATGATCTTATACGTGCAACCTTTCCTTATCTATTATTCTCTCACGTTTTGATGCTTTCCGATTCTGGTCTCACGTATCGGTGGTCTTTGTACTTACTCACACCGTATGATGTAATTTAATGTATAAAAATTATGAATATGGGAGGACCAGGATGAAAGGAACAGAAAAGAAAGATGGGGAGATATAACAGAGTGAGAAAAAGAACGAGGGTCAGAGAGAGAGAGAACTATTTTGTGTGTGCTAGCAGTACAAATATGAGTCATCTGGATTGCTTGCAATTGTGTTACAGCCAACAAAAGCAAAGATTTTGTAGCTTAGAGACATTTTCCTTTCTCCATTTTGTCTGGAATTCTTAAAATGCAAGGTTATGCATCTATCAAAAAATATTTGCATTGGAATATGAATGTATTAAAGTGAAAACAAAGTCAGATAATATGATTAAGAGCTAAAATAAAATTAGAAGTGGAGTTCTTAGTGCCAACCCATTTTGAGTTCTTCAATGATTTTCAGAAAAGTGAGAAAAAAGTAGCCAAATTATCTCATTCTGCATTACTCTTAAATTTGCTGCCAAGCCTATGAAATATTCATTTCTGGCTTATTATACTTTTTCTTACCACTCTTCCAAGTTTCTAGTGATAGTTAACAGCTAGACATGTAGAAGCTCTGTTTTCTACTAGAAATGTAAAAATTAAGGTACTCAAAAGATTCTTGGCAGGATTTTCTCTTCAATAAATCAATAGAAAATGTGCTCCCCAATTAAAGAGAAGCAAACATTATTTTGGAATGGAAAGTAAGAATAATTAAAGAGAATCTATATTTTGATTTTTATATTAAATAAGTAAGATTGGGTGGTAAAATATAACAATAGTGCAAATTTTGTATTTTTTTCTGTTTATTTTATAAAAGCATTATGGAAATAATGCAAACACAAAATAAACAAATAAAAAAATCTTTCTTTTTTTTTTTTTTTTTGAGTTGGAGTCTCACTCTGTCACCCAGACTGGAGTGCAGTGGCACACTCCCGGCCACCGCAGCCTCAACTTGCTGGGCTCCGGGGATCCTTCTGCCTCAGCCTTCCAAGTAGCTGGAACTACAGGCATGCACTACCACACCTGGCTAATTTTTGATTTTATTGTAGGGATGAGGTCTCGCCAAGTTGCCCAGGCGGGTCTCGAACCCGTGGGCTCAGGCAATCTACTTGCCTCAGCCTCCTAAAGCGCTGGGATTAGAGGCCGAGCCACCGAACCTGGCTAAAATCTTTCTATTTCAACTTCTCGTGAGGATCCGAACATTTTCACAGAGAAAGGGCAACTGTCCCACTAAATGAATGGTTTAGTTAGCTACAAGACAATACATCATAAAATCCCCATAGAGGAAAACAATTTTGTGAATGCACCCTGGATAAGAAACTCTGCATTAATATGTATTTTTCTTTCATTATACTTTTAGTTGTCTCTTCTGGGGTTATACCTTTAGCAATCCATCATTACATTCCACCTGGGATTCAGCCACTGACTTATCTAAATGTCTTTTTACTGTTAGCTGTAAACATTGGGGAACACACACAACACACACATACATAGTCTTGAAAATAAACATATGCACACCCACCACAGCTGGCCTATAATTTTACTGGTAAATACAATAAATAGCAATGATTAGAGATATTGGGCAAAATGGGATGTCAAATTAATAGATGTTCAGGCCACTCCCTTTTATGAGGTGTTGCCTCTCTCCCTAGCCAGTCTCTCCAGCTCTGGTTAATGTCTGTCTTGCACAGTAAATATAAAATATAAAAATACATGTATGTAATAGATAAGTAGATATCTATGATTTTATAGGGTTATGTCTGATGTGCGAGTTAAATGATGGCACAATACATAGTAATATTTTACTTTTAACTTATTTGAACTGCAACAACAGCAGCTAATCTATAGCAGAATATTAATTAATGTTATTTAACTGAATGGTTCTGGACACAAAAGGACTTGCAATTCAGTGTAATGTGAGTTGTGAGACCAAATGAGAATTACTTATTTTGAGTATTGACTATGTTCTAGTTTCTATATTAGATTTGTTATTACACAAATTTTATTTGATCCTTGGCATAATATTGCGAGGCAGGTAGTTATGTTGTCAACTGATAGGTTAGGAAATGAGCTCACAGTGAAAAACTAAACATCCCAACCTAGGTCAACCGTAATGCTAAGTGATAGAGTTAGAACTTTAATCCATAGTACCTTGACACAAAAGCTGTGTATTAACTGAAGGGTGACAATCACCATTATTTTATTTTTACAGAATAGTACTATTAAATGTGAAGCATTATATATTCGATGAGATCATGGTTTTAAAATTATTTTTAGTATTTTTTCCAAATAATAAAGTTCCAGGGAAAATGGATGCAACTTAAATAATTAATTATTCTTATCAATTAGGCAATCTCTTACCAATCTATTATCTACCAACTTATGCTGTGTCTTTATCTATAGTCACAGATAAAGTCATAGTAATGTGTGTAGATTTCCACTAAAAGTCAGAATAGATATTGGGTAAGTTGTTGGGATATTAAAATTTGTGTGTTTACATCCAAATGTAATATCCTCTTCTACAAATGGCGTCAGTAATAGTACTTCCATCATAGTTCTGTGAGTTGTAAGAGACACGATGATATTTTGGCATGTTTCATAATATATACAAGTTTTCTTGGTAAGAACTTTGCTTCATAATTATTTAGAACATTGAGGTTAAATCAATGCAAAGGCCCTAAGAATGGGACCATTGGCAATTTTAAAAATATGAAATCCATTCTAGATATTTCAGTTGGCAATTCAATCCCTTTTTCCTTGCCTTTTTGCACAAGATGACAGGTCACTTACAGTGCTCTCAGTTAAGGCTACTGAGAGAAAAATCGTTTTTCTTAATTCATTGTATTTTCATTCTATGATATGTTAGGGTTTTCTGAGCTATCCAGAACACCATGAGATTTGACGTAAATGAGATTTAATTTGCTGTTGATATCACTTGGACAATTACACTTTGATGAGTGAGAAAGCCGTGGAAACTTTAGAAATTAAAGGGATAAAGAGCACATCTAACCATCCAGAACACTGCAACAGTGTGTCACAGTCCCACATAAATATCAAGATGGTGGTCTGATCAGAAGAGAGGCACTGAAGGACAGGTTGAAAAATCTCAGGCAGACTAAGTTTTTAAATAGACCAAGAGACCAAAAATACCCAATTTTTGTGTCAACTTTTGGGGCAAACCTGCTGTGAAACTTATAGCTATTGTTGGAATGATAAATGAGAAAACTATTTATTATACCACACATAAGAAAGAGGTCAATTTTCCTTCACCTTCTTACACCTACACACAAACAACATCTCTCTCGTCCACCCTACCAACATCCAAAATGCTTTCAGAGTGAATAATACAGGCATGCCTTAGAGATATTGCAGGTTTGGTTCTAAACCACCACAATAAAGTGAATATTGCAATAAAGCAATTCACACAGAAATTTTGGTTCTGCAGTCTAATAAAGGTCATCTTTACACTAAACAGTAGTATACTAAGTGTAAAATAGCATTATGTCTAAAAAATATACAAACCTTCAAAAAACACTTTATTACTAAAAACTACTAACAGTTATCTGAGTCTTCAGCTCGTCATATTCTTTTTGCTGGTAGGTTGTCTTGCTTCATTGCTGATGATTGATGCCTGAATATGGGGTGACTGTGGCAATTTAAAAAAATAAGACAGCAGTAAAGTTTGCCACATTGATTAATTTTTCCTTTCATGCACAATTTCTCTGTAGTATGCAATGCTGTTTGATAGCATTTCACCCACTTCTTTAAAAATTAGTCAGCCTTCTCAAACCCTGCTGCTGTTTTATCAACTAGGTTTATATGTCTCAAGAAATCTCTTTGTTTATCTATTAGAAACGACTCTTCATTCATTTACATTTTCTCATGAGATTACAGCAATTAAGTCATAACTTCAGGCACTACTTCTAATTCTGGTTCTTTTGCTGTTTCCACCACATCTGCAATTACTTCCTCCACTGAAGTACTGAACTTCTTAAAGCCATCCATGAAGCTTGGAATCAGCTTCTTCAAAACTCCTGTTAATATCGACATTTTAACCTCCTCTCTTGAATGACATGTTTTTAAAGGCTTCTAAAGTAGTGACTCTTTCTCAGAAGGTTTTCAATTTACTTTACCTAGATCCATCAGAAGAATCACTGTCTGTGACAGCTCTAGCCTTACAACAGGTATTTCTCAAATACCTGCTGAAAGTTGAAATTACTCCCTAATCCATCAGCTGCAGAATGGAGTATTGCTTTAGCCGTCATGAAATCAATATTAATCTTCTTGTACATCTCTGTCAGAGCTCTTGGGTGACCAGTACATGGCAATGAGCAGTACAACTTGGAAAAAAATCATTTTTTTTTCTGAGCAGTATGTCTCAACAATGGGCATGCAAAATTCAGTAAACCATGCTGTAAACATATTCAGTCATCAAAGCATTTTTGTTTCATTTATATAGCACAGGCAGAGTAGATTTAGCATCATTCTTAAGGGGTCTAAGATTTTCAGAATGGTAAATGAACATTGACTTTAACTTTATTATTTTTATTTTTTGAGTCGGAGTCTCACTCTGTCGCCCAGACTGGAGTGCAGTGGCTGCTCCTGGCCACCACGGCCTCGACCTGCTGGGCTCCGGTGATCCTTCCGCCTCAGGCTTTCGAGTAGCTGGAACTACAGACGCGCGTTACCACGCCCGGCTAGTTTTTGATTTGTTGTAGAGATGAGGTCTCGCCAAGTTGCCCAGGCGGGTCTTGAACCCGTGGACTCAGGCAATTCACTCACCTCAGCCTCCCAAGGTGCAGGATTACAAGCTGAGCCACCGAGCCTGGCTGTGACTTTAACTTTAAATCACCACCTGCTTCTTAGCTCCTAAGAAAACTGCCTGTCTTTAAAACACTGAAGCCAGGCATTGACTTATCCTCTCTAGCTATGAAAGTCTTAGATAGCATCTTTTCCCAATAGAAGTTTGCTTTTTTCTACATTGAAAATATGTTGTTTAATGTAGCCATCTTTAATCAATGTAGGTCTTCTGGATAACTTGCAGGTGTTTCTATATCAGCACTTGCTGCTTCACCTTGCACTTTTATGCTATGGAGATGACCTCTTCACTTAAACCTCGTGAGACAACGTCTGCTAACTTCATATTTTTCTTTTGCAGCTTCCTCATCTATCCAAATCTTCATAAAATTAAAGAGTTAGGGCTTTGTCTTAAAGAAATTTTATGGGTGGTTGATCTTGTATCTAGACCACTCAAACTTTTTCCTTATCAGCAATATGGTTCTTTCACTTTCTTACTGTCTATATGCTCACTGGAATAACATTTTTAATTTCCTTCAGTAACTTTTCTTTTGCATCTACGACTTGGTGCAAGAGACCTAGGTTTTGGCCTATTTCAACTTTTTAAAAAAATGTCTTTCTCGCTAAGCTTAATCATTTCTAGTTTTGATTTAAAGTGAGGGACATGCAACTCTTTATTTCACTTGAACACTTAGAGGCCATTGTAAGGTTGTTAACTGGCCTAATTTCAATATTGCTTTGTCTCAGGACTTAAACAGGGAGCCCTGAGGAGATGGAGAGAGATGGGGAGATGACCAGTCAGTGGAACAGTCAGAACACACACAACAATCCTCAAGTTTGCTCTTATATAGGTGTTGTTCATGGTGCTTCCAAAAAAAATTACTATAGTAACATCAAAGGTCACTGGTACCAGAATATGATAACAAATATAACAATTTAAAAAGTTTGAAATATTGCAAGAATTATTAAAATGTGACACAGAGATGCAAAGTAAACACATGATGCTGAAAAAAGTGGTGCCAATAGACTTGCTCAAAGCAGGGTTGTCATAAGCCTTCAATCTGTAAGAAATACAATATCTGTAAAGGTCAGTAAAATGAGATATGTCTCTATTTAGGGTAAGAAGTTATAAAAAATAGATTCACTTTTCTTGGAAATTATTACTCATCAAGAATTGCTTGGAGGAGAGCACTGAAGGTTATGTTAATACTCAGGAATTCACTAGAGGCTTTTAAAAAATTATTTTTGGATTTTTTTTAAACCTCAGAGATATATGACTTAGCTACTTTTATAGAATTTTTTACGAAAGTATAATCTTCATATTCACCAAGAATAAAAAGACTTTGTCACTAAATGCCTTTGAAATTTTTGACTATGCCTCCTTTCTTTACTACAGGAATAAAAACAAGGACAAATTATTTTTTATGGCTTTTCCAGGATTTTAGAGTAGTTTCTTCCATAGCTGAGATCATTCTCTAATGGTATTTCCATTCAGAAAAACCACAAACATTTTTATGTCTCTTTCCTCATATGAATTTTAATAGAAAACAGCGTCAAAATAAAAAGAAGCTCATGCGTAACCTGCTTTGCGATTGCCATAAGCTAAATTTCATGGTAGTTCAAGTAAGTCTTCGAAACCGCTCTTTGGTTTACCCTAAAGGACATTAAAGTTTAATTAATAATTAATGAGTTTTAGAAAGAAGAGTGTAAAAATAAATCCCTTCTCTACCAAGTACATTACAACTCACATGCTTCACATAACCACACATGCCTGACTAATACCACATCTGGCCCTTGAATCAGGGGATAGGGCACTGTGTATGGAATGCTATGGGGTGGGAGAAAGGGTTGTCTGTGTTCCTCTCACACTATACTTCCTCCTCTTATAGGGACTTCTACTTCACCCTAATGCTGTCATTGAGATAAAAATAACTTCAATACTTGTTTATGTCATGACTGCACAACTCTAGTCTAAGGTATTTCAAATCTAAACTATGGCCATCAACTTTTTCCATATATGTCATTGTAGATGGTTGATTTGATGGCTGAGACACCAATGTTTTTATCCTAAATATGTAAAATTCCAGTCAAAATTATTTACATATTATACGCTTTCTACTCATTTGCAAAGTTTTATACCTTGTTCTAAAAAAAATCTCTTTATTTAGAAATGAAAAATAAAGCAAATGTACCCAAGCTCAGCAGTTAATACTATGGTGGTCAGATATAATCAAGATTGGCATGGTAACTGGTTAACACACTTCCCACAGATTGTAGCGATGTAAAAAGGGGATTCCAAACCATACTCATATTCTCAAAAATGCATGACTCTAATGGAGCTATGCCATTCTGAATGTTACTTTGTTATATTATTTACTTTCTATTATACATAATGAGTTAAATGTATTATCATTTTAAACATTATACACTCTGGCACATTCCAGAATTCAAGGATTTTCTTTTCATTTAAAAGTATGTATGCCACACCAGTGTGTAAGTGAGACACTACTGTGTGCCCAGTCAGATGACTGAAGACATTTGGACTATGCTCCCAGATGAAGGTGTTCAAGTGAACTTCGTGATTAGTTGGAAAGACTTGTGCCAGTGATTAGAACTGGGAGCTCTGGAGGCCGGAGTGGTTTTGCAGTCCATGTTGAAGTTGAGCTGAATATTGGAGATACACATAGGTCAAGTGCAAATTTCAACCAAGATTCATAAATTAGAAACCAGGGGACTTAAGAACTAAAGAAGATGACTAATCTGCTGTAATTTGTCTTTCACTAAATATTCAGAATGAGATTAGGAAATGAGAATCTAACAAGATCAGATTCAGAAAGAAAATATATGAGAAAAAATTGATAAAAGTTTTGCTCTTTGCTAACTTTGTACTACAGGGGAACTGAAAATGTGTTTTACAGATTTTTTGCACAGAGATTTTCAATGGAGGAAAAAGTAATGAAGGTAATTCCTCTCAATAAGAGGGGAAGCTTCCTTTTATCAGAAAATTTTAATGTTTTACAACTGGAAGAAAGCCATGGGCTCATACAACCCAATTCCATTATTCTGCATATAAAAAAGCTGAGGCCAAGAGGGTAATGCCTTGCTTACTCATCAGAGAGCAAGTGTTAGAACCAAACTTATGCAGGTTGGTGACTTCTATGCTGATCCATTCTGTCTCTTAGGTCACTGTTAGTCCTAATTTCCAACAAAAGATAACTTTCATTCGATGTATAATGTGTTCTTAGATAAATTTGCACTAAAAGGGGCAATGGCAGTAGTATGGACTGAATGCATATGATGCCAAAAATTCAACCTAGTGTCCTAAACCCAAATGGAATGGTAGTAGGAAATGGGGTTTTGGGGATTTAAGTAGATCTTGATTACATTATAAAAAAGGAAGATCCTTTCTGATGGAATTAGTAACCTTACAAGGAGAAGAAATGCCAGAACTTGTTTTCTTTGCCATGTGATAATATAATGAGAAGATAGTTGGCTGTCTGCAAGCCAAGAAAAGGCACCTCACCAAGAACCAACCGTGCTGACACTGTGATCATGGATTTCTAGTCTTGGTAACTATGGGAAATAAATGTCTTTTTAAGTCACTTGGTGTATGATATTTTGCTACAGTTACTCAAGAAGACTAAAACAAGCAGTGTTCCCAGAAAAGCCTGTGGTGGCCTAAAAGCAGCATGAGAAATTGTGCTGCAAGTATCTGCTAAGAAGTATCCCTCTCCTCCTGTCCTCCAGATTCCAGGGGTCACCATTTTCATTGAGGCTGTCACTCTGGAACTGTGCACTATATCTGATGACACTGACTTATTGTATACTCAAAGCATTTCTTCCTGGCATAACCCAGGTCCCTGACAAATATTGCAAAGCTGTTGAGCACCAGTACAACTATGTCTTGAGAGCCAAATTAAATCACATCTATTTTTAGCTATTTTCAGTACAAAAAATATTTAACAAATAATCCTCTTGACTTAAGGACCTAAATGTATCTTTTAAAACTAATCAACGTTCTTTTTATGTTACTTGTATTTGAAAATACAATATTTCTAGATTATCTATGAAAAACACCTTTTCCTGACATAGAAATATTAAACTATTCTAGTTTTAAATTGTTATAACCTATACTTAAGTACCTCTGAGATTTGAATAAATAGCAAAAACTTGGGCATAGCAGAGAAATATGTTATTTTATAGGAAGAACTCACTAAGGAGTGAATACAGATAGAAATGAGAAAAAGTTCCGCAATTTGCATTACCCAAAGCAAAAGTGGTCAGAAAGATGAAAAAAAAAAAAAAAAAGATGAGCAAAGAGTATAAAACAATGATTAACTAATGAAAAGAAAACCAGATCTGTGTGGTGTCCTGAAAGCTTAGTTAACAAAGGAAAAAAAAGTGAAAAGGAATAGAAGTGAAAAATGGAATAATGTGACAACTATTACTGGTAGGTCAAATAAGCTGAAGACTAAGAGTTAATCATTGTATTTAGCAATGCAGAGATTTCTGTTGAATTGTATAAGAGCAGTTGGAGGAATAATGGGATAAAGCCTCAATTAAGTGGGTTAAACAAAAATGAATTTTCCTAATACTGAAAGTCCTAGTCAAGAGCAGTTAGAAAAGAGAAAGAAATAAAGGGCATCCAAATTAGAAAAGAAGTCCAATTATCCTGGTTTGCAGATGGTATGCTCTTATATTTATCTAGAAAAATCTAAAGATTCCACCAAAAAACTATTAGACAATAAACAAAATCAGTAAAGTTACAGGATATAAAATCAATATATAAAAATTAGTAACATTTTTTATGCTATCAGTGAATAATATAAAACAGAAACCAAGAAAATATTCCCATTTATAGTAGCTACAAATAAAATAAAATTCCTAGGAATAAACTTATCTAAAGAGGTAAAATATTACTATTTTTAAATCTATAAAATGTTGATGAAAAGAAATTGAAAAAGACATAAAAATGGAAAGACATTCTATGTTCATGGATTAAAAAAATCAGTGTGGTTAAAACATTCATACTACCCAAAGCAATCTGCAGATTCAATGCAATTAAAAAAATTTTTTTCACAGAAATAGAAAAGATAATCCTAAAATTTATACGGAACCAACAATGACTCAGAATAGTCATATTACCTGACTTTAAATTGTACTAGAAAGCTACAGTAACCAAAACAGAATGGTTCCATCATAAAATAGACACATAGACCAATGAAACACAATAGAGAAACCAAATAAATTTACACACTTAGAGCAAACTCATTTTCAACAAAGACGACAATAACATGCAATGGGGAAAAAGGACAATCTCTTCATAAATAATGCTGGGAAAACTAGATATCCATATGCAGAAGAAGGAAACTAGAATCCTGTCTTTCACCATATATAAAATTCAAATCAGAAAATAAAGACTTAAATCTTAAATCTAAGATCTGAAACTATAAAACTACTAAGAGACAGCACTTCAAGACATCGGTGTGGACAAAGATATCATGAGTAAGACCTCAAAAGCATAAGCAACCAAAGCAAATATGGGCAAATGGGATAACATTAAGCTAAACAGGTTTTGCACAACAAAGGAAAAAAAATCAACAAACTGAAGAGGCAACACACAAAATAAGAAAAATATTTATTAGCTATCTATCTGACAAGGGACTAGTTACTAAAATATTAAATAGCTCAAAAAACTCAATAGAAATAGAACAAATAATCTGACTCAAATATGGGCAAAAAACTGAATAATCAATTCTCAAAAGAAGAAGTGCAGATGACCAACAGGTATATTAAAAAAATGTTCAACATCACTGTTCATTTGAGAAATTCAAAGTAAAACTACAATAATATATTACCTCACCCCAGATAAATGGCTTTTATCAAAAAGACAGGCATCAACAAATGCTGTTGATGTGGAGATAAAATAAACCCTTGTACACTGTTAATGGAAATGTAAGTTAGTACAGCCACTATGGCGAGCAGTATAAGGGTTCCTAGAAAAACTAAAAATAGAATTACCATATGATCCAGTAATCCCACTGCTGTATATACAGCCAAAAGAAAGGAAATTAGAGTATTAAGGGGTGTCAACACTCTCATGTTTATTGTGGCACTATTTACAATGGCCAGTATATAGTATCAACCTATACATTCATCAATGAATTATTGGATTAAAGAAATGTGGTACATATACACAATGAAATATTACTCAGCTATAAAAAATAATAAATTCTGTCATCTGCAACAACATGAATGGAACTGGAGGATATTGCATCAAGTGAAATAAGCCAAGCATAGAAAGACAAATATCACATGTTCTCACTTGTTTATGGGAACTAAAAAAGAAATGGAACTCATAGAATTAAAGAGTGGAATGATGATTACTAGAGACTGGGAAGGGTAGTAGGGCGATAAAAAGGGTACGATTAGTGGATACAAAAATAGAGTTAGATAGAAATAGTGTTCAGTGGCACAATAAAGCCACTATAATTAAAAATAATTTATTGCATCTTTCAAAATAATTAAGAGTGAAATCAGACTGTTCCTACTAAAAAGAAATGATACATGCTAGAAGTGATGGAAATTTCAGTTAACTTGATTGAATCATTACACATTGTGTGCTTGTTTTAAAATATCACATGCACTACAAAAATATGTACAATTATTATATATACATAATAATTTAAAATAATAATGAAATAAAATAAAATGAAAGGATTTTTTAAAAAAGGATGTCAGTACATTCAGTTTGCCTAAGATAGTTCAGGTTTACACTAAACATATCATTATAAATGGTATTTTATTTTATTCTCTATAATACATTGGTTACTTAGTGAATTAAGTAATCATTCAGTAAGATAAGTAGGAAACAAATTGCAAACAGAAAATATAGCTTTATTGGAAAAAGAGTAAAAAAACCATCAAAGAGGGTTTTGTTTGTTCCTTAAGGATAAATAACTTACTGAAAAGTTTTATGTTGATAAATATATTCATATAGAAAAAGAAATTTGGATACCACAGCAGAGATAAGAAAGTTTCTGGAGCACTGTGTTTTGGTAGACAGATAGGATCTGATGCACAAGTGGAAGGTTGGGCTGATGAAGAAGCATTATTGATTTAAGTAACTGTAAAGAAGGCAGAGGAAATTTATGAGCTGAAATAGCAAACATACTCAAGAGCTAAAAGTGAGAATGGGATAAATGTTCTGAAAATTGAAAAGAGGAAACGGTATTAAATAACAGTCTAGGAGATGGTAAAAGTGAACGAGATTGGGAAATACAGGTGTATTGCTAGTTATTTGGGTTCAGATCATGAATTACTTAGGATTGAGTAAAATGACTCTATAGTTCAGGTAAAATAGGAAAGAATAGAACAAAAGAGGTAAAGAGGTGGAAATGAATTTTATTGCCTTTACAATTCGATTTTAGAGCGATAAAGAATGACAAAATCCCTCCAAGGTTGGTTGTGATAGAAGAATAGTAGACTTTTTATCTTAAATGTATGAAAGAAAAAAAAGTGTTGTGTTAGATGATAAGTTTGAAAATATTTACATTGTAATGCCATTTATACTTGTAGAAAATTGTGTTAATATTTGCAAACGCAGATTTGGAAATTTGATGGAGATTAAGATAAAGACTTCAGAGTTAAGCTCATAAAAATGATTTCTGGAGGCTAAAAGTGATTTTTTGAAAAGGAAGAAGTTACACATTAGTTATGGTACAAAATGCTGAAGAATTTCTGTATTTTAACTATATACAGCATTCAGCATAGTCTGTCAAACAATAGGCATCCAATAAATGTTGATTGAATAAAAAAGGTGAACATATCCATATGTACAGATGGTAAGAACATAGCAGGAGAAAGTATATTGTAAAGTCTTATCTTTCAAGGCAATTAATGACCAAACAAGGTAAACAAATAAGAAAATATTGCAATATATTCTACTATACATATTTCACTTACTACAATAGAATAAAATTTTTTGTTTATGTGTTTTTAGATAGAGGAGTAATGGAGACTTCCTTGGATATATTGTAAGAATAGATATATGAATACAATTAAAAACTCAAAATGTGGAAAAAGAAAATAAATCATTTTAAGCAAAGGTGCCACTGAATGTTATTTTAGAATACTCTCTGCACTGTAGAGATCATGCCATAAACCTTGCAAACGGAATGCTAGTTATTGTTATTTATAATTAAACTCACACATGCAATTACAAAAAAAGTTGCAAAAGGATATCATGACATCACTATATATTCCAGAACACATTGATATAATTCATAATTGCATAGATATATGAATTATATATATAATTTATAATTATATTCAAAATATATGTGTCGGTGTTCTAAAAGACATGAGCTGATGGTTATATCAGTAGAGACTAACCACGATTTCTCATTTTGGTAACTTCTAGCAACTGTTTAAAATAGGTTTAACACTTCACAATCTTAGCCAGTTATTATTCTCTCTTCATACAAAATTCATTTTCACATTCCACTAGAAGCCCACTTCTGACTGGCGCAAATGATTGAATAAGCTTTAATTATACTCCTCTAAGCCTGAGTGGTTCTATAACTATAACTCAAGAAGAATAGATTCTTTCATCCCACAAAGACTTGTTTAAGACTTCACGGTGGCCAATGAGGCTTTTGTGTAAAAAGTTACAACAGACAAATTTTATTTTATTTTATTTTTAAGCAAAAGATTCTTTGGTTCACTACACTTTTCCTCACTGTGTTGCTCCCATGCTAATAAATAACTAAAATTTAGTCACCATGGCTT
The DNA here is from genome assembly GCA_027257055.1 of Cephalopachus bancanus. Taxonomy (NCBI): domain Eukaryota; kingdom Metazoa; phylum Chordata; class Mammalia; order Primates; family Tarsiidae; genus Cephalopachus; species Cephalopachus bancanus. Next base: position 911,303 of record JAPVLO010000074.1, read on the forward strand.
TTTTTCTAAAACTACAAAAGAACATTAAGTTTCTCAAGAGAAAGACATGGCCTCAAAACCTTTATGAAGTCATTTTTGGCTCTGGAGAATTAGCATTAAGGACTCCCAGAAGATATGGGAAGACACTTCTACTCTCCTATCTAAGCTCCCTTGATAATCTCAATCTCATCACTAAAATATTGTCTGAGGACTCATCTGGCAGATTGATGTATCAGGTGCTTCTTTTGAACTGTGTTCAATATGTTAGGAAGTATATTGTTTCTCAACATTTTATTTTTCCTGTATATTATGCAATTATTGTTTTTTTTTTTTTTATCTTACCAGCACAACCAAGTAAAATGCAGTTTAATATTAGTCTTTGAGTAGGATGGATCAAAAGGCAAAGCAGTGACAAAAATTACTTCTTTGATGTATTTTTTATATTTCCAAAGGGGAAAAAATAGTGAAGCTGAAACAGATTACTTACTCTTCAGTCCTAATCTCTGACAGGCTGTCTTTTTCAATAAAACTCAGATATGGCGTTAGAACAAAGACAGAGTGCAGGCAGCATTGCAATGGTTTTCAGGATCTTAATCTTCCCCATAGATGCCCACAGACCTGACTAATAAACTCTCAATAAGTTTTGTTTAGAAATGTTTGCTAACAGGCATTAAAACAATAAAAAAAAGAATGTGTAAATGAATTTTAAGCATTTTCTTGTTTCAATTAATAAAAAACATTATAGTTAAAATGCAGATTTAATCTAACTTTATAAAGTCTATCAATGCATTCCTGTGGCTTCTCAACAAGGAAGCAGAGTTTGTACCGTGATGTAGTTGAAAAATAGTTATTTGTGTTTCATGGCGACCAATTGAGATAAAATTATCAAATAGGTGTTTTTATTTAAATGTGGGTGCTTGCTTCACTTTAGAGACAAACTGTGCAATTCTTAAAGCAACTGACTTTAGAGGTAAACTGAGTTTCAAGTGAGAGTCAAAATAACCCCTTTCCCTTTATAATTTTACTTATCTGTGAGTCAGAGTCAACAGGCCAAAGGCTAGTCAGAAGACATCAGGACAACAAACTAGAGGATGTATCAAGAGACAAAAGCCTCAGTCATGCCTTTTCTTAAGAATCACTTTATTTTAATGCTTCAAAAGCAATGCTAGCAACCCAGAGTTTCTAGTTATCTCTCTTCCCCTTTTCTCAGACTCCTTTGGAGAGGCGTTAATAAGCTGGCAGTGGTAGGCCAAACAGAAGAAGAGCTAATTGTCAGTGAAAGAGCCATTCTTGGGCAAAGCCTAACAGCCTAACAGGCAAGGTGAAAAGATTCATTCACAAGATAGTTAAATGTCTCTAAACAGTTAGGAATTTACTTAACTGTATAATGAACCTCAGATGTTAGCATTACAATGAAAGGAGTAAACTGTGATAATAGTGTTATCACTGCAGAATGTAGGACCCTTTCAAGACAGAGAAAAGTGTTAATTTATTATAGCAACAATACTATAATAATAGTAGTAGTAGTTACTATTATTCGGTACTATTACTATTATTGCTAGTACCTACTGAGCCAAGTAATGTGCTAAAGCCATTTTATGTGTTGTCTCATTTGATTGTCAGAATAACTTTGACGTTAGGTACTATTATAATCATCCATTTTATAGACCTAATTTTATAAAGCTATAAGAATTTCAAGTAAGTAGCAGAATCAAGCTTGAAATTAGCACTGCAGTTGAACAGGTAAGGAAGAGCGTATTTAAGGTTTTTACGATAGGGAAGAGAGGCCAAAACTGAGTCTAAATTCAATTCCACTAAAACAAGAGGATAGAGGGCTTTTAAGAACTGAGGTGAGAAAAGTATTTTAGGTCAGTGTGCCTGCTAATTGGCATTATCCAAAGGAAAAATAAACTTTCTCATATCTTCATGACAAAATTTAGGTCTATAGTCGGGCGTGATGGTGTGTGTCTGTAGTTCCGGCTACTTGGAAGGCTGAAGCCGAAGGATTGCTGGAGACCAGCAGGTCGAGGCTGCAGTGGCTGTGAGTGTGCCACTGCACTCCAGCCTGGGCGACAGAGTGAGAGTCCGACTAAAAAAAAAAAAAAAAGGGTAATTTTACAACTTAGAGACCTCTAAAGTTAGGCTTCTATTCCCTCACAGAAACTGGGAGATAGGAGCACTCTCTTCCTTGATGATTATACAGTCACGCATTGCTTAATGATGGAGATACATTCTCAGAAGCGTACCATTAGGTGATTCCATCATTGTGTGAACACCTCGGAGTATATTTACACAAACCTAGATGGTATAGCCTAGTAGACACCCAGGGTGTATGGAATAGTCTATGGCTCCTAGACTAAAAGTCTGTACAGCATGCTACTGTATTCAATAATATAGGCAATTGTTAACACCATGGTATTTGTGTATCTAAACATGTCTAAACATAGAAAAGGTACAGTGAAATATGGTGTAAAGGTTTTTTTTTCTTAATGGTACACTGGTATAGGGCACTTACCATGGATGAAACTTGCAGGACTGGAAGTTGATCTGAGTGAGTCAGTGAGTGAGTGGTGAGTAAATGTGATGGCCTAGGACATTATTGTATACCACTGTAGACTTTATAAATTCCATACACTTAGGCTACACATTTATAGAGGAGCAAAGTAATTGTGCTGTGACATTGTGATGGCTACAGTCTTACTAGGTGTTAGGAACATTTCATCTCCATTATAATCTTATGGGACCACTGTTGGAGATGTGATCCGTCATTAACCAAAATGTCATTATGTGGTGCATGACTTTACTTCAAAGGGATGATTCCCAGGTCTTTGAGAAAGACAGTTCTGGGTTATAAAATAGGCAAGATGCTTTTTAAAAGATTTACATCTCAAAGGGGCAGAGAAAGAATTTACAGTTACATGTTTTTCTAAAGTAAATTCTCTAAGAAAAGGGAGGTCAGGGACCAGAGTCAGGAACAAGTCTGTCTCAAGTTTAGAACAACTGAGGGCACAAGGCTTTCTTGGTCAGTAATCTGAGTCAAATCTTACCTTTACTCTACGTGTGAGAATCCATAGCAATAAAGACAGCAACTAGCAGAGAATAATTATTTTGAAATTCTCTATTAGTATTTTTGCTTCATTGAGCTCCAGTTTCCCCACTCTTAAAATGAGATTTCTCTAGATCTATAGATAACAAACCACACTTCTTAAAGCCCAAGGGATTTAAGGTGACTAGGAGATGCCAAAGATCATGGTGATGGGGAATATGGGTGGGTTGGGTGATGTGCAGGAAAATCTACAGGACTGTCATTTTGCTTCAAGGAGTACAGCTCTGTTTATTAGTTTTACAAAGTAGATTTGTACTTAAGTCTTCCTCAGAAAAATTAAAACCCAGAGGGCAATTTTCTTGGCAAGATAAAGTATGATAAGCAATAGACATAATAACAATGCTTTATAATTTTAGCCCATTGTGATTCTCTAGACCACCACAGATTTCAGAACATCCAAAGATCAAAAAGTTCAAAGGACTGAAAAGAAAACTCATCAATGTCTTCTTTAAGAAACTTCCCTATAGGAAAGTTTCATGCAGTATGACTAGTATAGTCATAAACAGCTCATGAAGACATGATGCTTTCCAATCATAAATATAATGTGAAAGCACTAATGTCATAAAACTATTCTATCCCTCATCCCTTGCACATACACACATGTACATGACCATAGGCACCAGGTTGTGCTTCTCATTATCCTAGGAATAAGACACAGATTCATAAGATAGTTTTCTGCCTTGATGATTTTTTTTATGGGTGACTGGGTTTAATTTCTGAGAGTTGACAAATTTTCTTATCATTCTGTTATTGCTTTCTAGTCTAATTCCATTTTAGTCAGAAAATATACTTTGTATTATATGATGTTACAAATGCATTTTTTCAATAAACTAAATGCAATGTAACATTCTATAGCTCACAGAAGGTTGTGAAATGGGTCAAGAGAGTACACAGAAACACTATTTTTGCCAAATCTTGATGGAATAAAATTCATTAGAAGTAAGATTTAGCTGGTTATTGATGCTCTAGAAAAGGCCATCAATGCCCACGTTTGCGTCTGCTGTGTTCAGAAAACATCTCCTAGATAGCAAAAAACAAACAAACAAAATCACAATTATTGACTCCACCATGATTTGAAGAAAGCACATCAACATGTGGGAAATGAAAAAGATTAAGTTAAAGAGGAAAGGACACATTCAATGTTATTAGACAGTTGAACACTAGGATGTTGCAAAAGTGGAGTGTTACTGGAACAAGATCTTAGCCTTGGCCACATTCATGGCTACCATCTTTATTCTCCATCACTGCTCTGGGGATGCTTGCCGCCTGAACATTTCCTGACCTACTGCTTTTAAACAAACATTCTCTCTCCCCTATTCCATTATGGAAGATAATAATTTCATGTTATTTATCTTACTTTTGGCAAGTTGCAACAAGAAATATCTGTAACAAGAACTTTTAAAACCTTATATTTGTATAGTGCTTTGCAATGCATAGACTATTTTTGTGTAAGCAATCCTCTCCCCAGAAAAGGGAGTACTTTTCAGCAAAGGAAATGTTGTTACATGTAGATGGTAATATAATTTTATAAATAAATTGTGTGGTCACAAATTCACTCACAGGAATAAAAAACAAAGCCCCAAACTCTAACTTATAGCATTTGATGATTTCCAATCTGTAAACTTTCCCATTTTAGATGATTTTATCGACGAAATGTCACCGGAGACAGAGTTGGAAAGGGATGAGCCATAGCCCGCACTAGCAGACCGCCAGTGTTATCGACATGTAAGAGATGGAAATCTCAATTTATTCATCTCTTGCCATGCACTTCAGGACCATGTCCCTTCAAACAAAAAGTAGTTCGTACATGGAAATTTAATCTTTGGACTTAACCACTACGTAGAATTCAATAACAAATGGGGGTTAAGTTCAAATATGGGGCATTTTAATGTTGTGGGCTTTTTATTAAATGAACACCTTTACTACTTTGATGATATTAGCAGTACGGTTGGATGTGATTAGGAAATAGAACGGTAAATGAAATTTCGGCCTGATGATTGAGTGGCCTTGAAGTTAATGTGCATTTTACGTACTTAATGGACTCTCCTGACCCATTTCAGGGCTTTCTGTGAACAAATCTAATTATCCACCCATTATCTGAGAAAGATTTGCTTTGATGGATCTACCCTATGAAAGATAGAAGCAGTACTGTTTTGACCCAGAACCAATTTTCTCCCATGAGGGACAAAGTCATCTTCTTAAAGAGTTTAGTACAGCTCCATATCTAAACCCAATGGATAAAGGCTGAGACAACATTTTTCTGGGGAACGTTTTCTCAGTGGACTCTTTCCCTGGTTTTAAGTCTTCATGTTGAATACTGCCATTAGGGTACCAATACTTTCCATCAGAGTTACAACACTGTCTTCTTAGGGACAATCTCACTTCTCTCCTCAGAAAAGGATGTGATTTATCTGATGACAGTGGTTAGCCTAGTCCCTTCTCCCTAACTTCAGAGATATTAATCTCCTGTCTGCTGTTTAGGTGACTGGTTATGTGTAGCGGAGCTGGGTCCACGAGATTGGCAGTCTGGGTGCTGAACTCAGCTCAATGGAAATTTAGCAAGCTCATGTATTTGCACTACCAAACCTTTTCCTCCAATGTCTATTTTTCTGTCAGAAAAGGAATTCCTGCCTTGCTACTATGGTTCTGAACTCCTAAAAAGAGATATAATTGACACTCCCAACCTCAAACAATCATCTTTTTTTTTCTTATTTTCTTTGTCTGAAGTATTTTTACAGCACCACTTCTGACACCAGAAGTATGAAGGTTTTTCTTCCCTGGTCCCCCATACACCAGTCAATTCTCCAACACCAACTGGGTGTCCTACACTTTGATTAAATTCTGGCATTATCTACCCAGAGTTAGCATTTAGGCTCCATGCATCTAAAGTCTCCATACACAAGACAGTCCTCACTTCAGAGGCCAGTTCAAGAACTGATTCTCCAGGTAACCCAGATTTCTGTCCCACTTGGTTTCCATGTCAGCAATTACCATGACTTCTCCCTCAATCTCATTCCTTTGCTAGAATGATTCACAGAACTCAGGGAAACACTATTTACTATCACTGGTTTATTATAAAGCATACAAACAAACATTCAGATTAAGAGGTAAATACAATGAAATTTAGAAAGGTCCCAAGTACAGAAATGTCTGTTCTCATGAAGATGGGGTACACCAACCTTTGAGAACAAGGATATATTCACCAACCTGAAAGCTTTCTGAACCCTGTGGTTTAAGGGTTTTAAATGAAGGCTCTATTTATGTAAGAATGATTGATTATTAAATCATTGGCTTTTAGTGATTAACTCAATATTCAGTCCCTCTCCTCTCAGGGAGCAGAAGGAGAAAAGGCAGCCAAGTTGAAAGTTCCAACCCTCTAATCTCATGGTGGGTTCCTCTGGCAACCAGCCCCCATCCTGGAGTCATCCAAGGAGCCCACCAGGAGTCACCTTTTTAGTATAAACAGGTACAAAGAAAATGGCTTATTATGAATAACAAAAGTCCTTCTTCTTACTCATATCACTCAGGAAATTTCAAGAGTTTTAAAAGCTCAGTGCAGAAACCAGGATGAAGACCAAATATGTATTTCTTATTATATCACAATATCATATCTCGTTCCATGGGAGTATGTCTCTGCCATCCACATATTTTCACTTCAGTGTAGTTTTGGGAATAAGTAAAGTCAGTAGCTTATGCTCCATCTTCAATGTTTAACCTGCCAGTTTTGTCACTGAGAATTGAAAAACGTATGGAACAAGTACATTGTGAAAAGCTAGAGTTTGATCAAGTATTAATAAATAACGACTGATTAAGTTGTATCTGTATCTGTATTTCTTAAAACCTTATTCTGTTTACTCCACGACTCAATTTGTGGTCCAGAAATGGCTTTATTACAATAAAGCTTAGGTATTTATACTGAAGATTCAATTCCAATCAATTATCCTAGATAAGAGCCAGGGATAATTACTTTCACTCAAGCACACATAAGAATTCAAGGGAATAAACGGGTACGATAGAAAATGAATTCAAGGGAATTCTTATGTAACACCTATTTTATAGAAAAAAAGAGAGACTGTTAAATTACACAACAAGAAAAAATTGGAAGAAAATAATGTGGGCTAGGAATTAATAACGAAAGGAAAAGGCCAAGAGTAATTTCATGAGAATTCTAACAACAAAATAAAAATTCTAGTTCTGGCAAAATAGCTTGGCAGACTGATCTTCCTCTCTTTACTTCCTTTCATTTCATCTAGCGGTTCTTAACATTCGCCTGCTTCCAAGTCACCTGGAGGGCTTGTTAAAATGCGCATTGTTGGCCCAAGCCCCAGAATTCATTGGATGTTGTCTGAAAATCTGCATTTCTAACAAGATCCAGGTGATACTGATATGCTGGTTAGGTAACCTCACTTCGGAAAAAAAAAAAAAAAAAAAAAAACTGCTCTGGTACAGCCACCCAAATGCTTGCTTTCATTGGCAGAGGAACATGAGGAGAATTAGGAATACTCGGATTTGGAGGAGGAAGTAACAGTGGAGATGAGGAGAAAAATGTTGCAGTTAGCAGCAACTGGGTCATCTAACGGGAATGCATTTCTTGCACTCATATATTCGTCAAAAACATTTCAAAGATTTTGGTGTAAAAATAGCAACAAACACAGTTTCACTGTCATTATTTATGTACACAAAAAAGATCAACATTTTTTAGAGGGATTTCATACACACCAACTCATTTGATTTTGACAAGAATACTTTAAGGTTAACAGTTTATATTAAAAGTTAAAACTGCAGATCAATGAGGCTACAGTTTCGAGTTTACATGACTAAGAAGTTCCAGGATGAAATTAGTACCCATGTTTTGTCACTTTGAATTAAGTGTTCTTTCTACTACATCACTTTGGCTTCCACATTTTTATAATAAAATATAGTAAAAAAATATAAAGAAGACAAACATCAATTGGCTACTCATATGTATAATGGAGTGCCCATATTTCATAGCAATGATCCCTTGTGATAGAGCTAAAATTAAAGTAAGGCAGTGAGGTATGCACTTTGAGCATACAATTTCAAAGAGTGACAGAAAACACAACAATCAAGAAAACAGTAATTTAATGCAATATTTTAAAAAGTCAAAATGAATGTTAAAATAAATGATAAATCAAACATCATAAAATTTAAATGAGTATAGATTATTTGTGTTACAATATCATTAGGTGAATAAGAACAGTTTTTTGACCTTATGCTGTGCAATGGGAACATTTTTAACCAGACCTCAGTTCCTGGACCCATGTGACTGTGGTGTACCCAGCTGGGCAGGATTATGAGTGTCGGCAGTAGTGTGTGAACAGATTGGGCAACGTAGAGCTTTATAAATATAGGCATATCTTTTGATTGCAGGGCTTATATTATCCTTTTCTACTGGGTTTAAAACATAACAGGATATTTTAGTAGTTGTATATGGGACGCACGTTTTTGTTTTTTTTTTCCCTTTTGCTTCCTGCTACAATATGTTTCAGCAAGGCAGTGTCTCATGGGTTAATTCTTGCTACATTGAGGACTTCTAGAGTTTCTATTGAGATCTGAACAACAAAAAGAAGGAGGATGGAAAAAGCAATTTATCTCTAATGTGAAAGAAAGATTTTAGTTACATATCCACTTCAATAATGTCTGTCTCATAGTGCAGTAATAGCTTTGAAAACTCATTTGACTTTTTCAGCAACGACAATTGGCCATTCAGGTTCACAATTCCAGAAACTCACTAAAGAAAAGGAGTGGATAAGGTAGGAAGCTTCAGGAAGCAGGGATCTAAAATATAAAAAGTAGGTTGAAAGATGTTAATCTGGCTCCTATAATTGATAACAGAGCGAGCATGGTCTGTTGACGTAAATCTTTGTTTCTGCAAGTGGTTTCTTTGTTTATGCCTTATGAAACTCACTTGGAGACATTTTTCTATATTAACCAGAAATGATTTTGACACAAGAAACTGCCTAAGGTTTTTTTAATTCTCTGAAACCCTTCCTCCACCACTTCAGTATTAATTTTTTTTTATATTATCAAGGTGATTACAACTGTCATGATTAGTGTCACTTTAAGAAGAAATATCATGTAATGGGGTACTTTTTAATAATGCAGATTCCCAGCCTCCAATTATAGATAATCTAACTCAGCAGGCCCGGGATAAAGACCTGTCATCTACTTTTTTTTTTTTTTTTTTGAGTTGGAGTCTCACTCTGTCGCCCAGACTAGAGTGCAGTGGCTGCACTAGATGGGAATCTTTCCACTTACCCCCATTGAGCAGGCATTGGAAACAGGCTGCTCCAAGAAGGAGCAACCCTGGGAAAGGTGGCTCTTTTCCTGAAAAGGGAAAAATAAACTCTAATGTATAGTATGCGCCAATACATTTCCCAGACAAGATTCAGGTGAGGCCATACAGCTAGTGTTGACCAAAGAACTGTAGTAAGAAATAATGCCTTCAATTCAATTGTAAGCTAGAGAGTTTAAGAGAAGGCATGTGACCCTTTAAACTACCTCTTCTGACCCGTAAACAAAGGAGGTCACATATTCCATAGAGTGTAATTACAATATTGTGAGGTCTCTCTGATCCTGGGTTCCTGAGTGCCAGTGCAGAATGAAGCCCTTAAGCCAACTGCAATGGAAAATATAGCATGAACTAGGGGGGAGAAAAAAAAAACTGGCTTCAAGGTACTAAAATTTCAGTATAATTTTATAATGTAGCATTGGTTCAACTATCCCTACAAAATTACTGGTCATATTTCTGTTATGAACTGCACTGAATCAGTGTTGTCTAGTGAAACTACATCTTAAGACTCTTACTAAGTTCAGCATTGGTAGAAAAAATATTTTAGGGAAGCAGATGACAATTCCCAGATGGCAAAAGACGGATCATCCCTGACTGAATACCACTTTGGTCGTGGCTGTCCTTTGCCATCTGTTATTAAAAAGATATAGCATTTCCCAATATATTCAAGACACTTTTTTTTTAAGTATTGTGCCGCCCTAAATAAGGATAAATAGATTTTTTTAAAAAAAAATTTTTACAAATTTTTCCTGGTGTCAAAAGGAAAAGAGACTTGCTACTCTTCTGTTTGCTTAGATAATGTATTTTGAAAATTAGTAATTGTAAATTGTTTATCTGTCCCTTGGAGACATAAGCAAACATTTTTTAAAAGCCTCTTCTCTGTCTTATAAACCCAAAATATTTTTTTGTTTTGTTTTGTTTTTCTTAAGGCCTTGGAGCCGTCTCTTTGAAGTGAAAACATCAAGAAAAACAGCAACCCAATCTGTCTATCTCTGAGGGAGTTTAACCTAGGCACCTGGCTCCACATTGTAATAACCTACTTTTTATAGAGACATGAGAAATTTTGTTTTTACTTCAGAAAAAGGCAATTAACTAACACAAGTGGCCATTCTAATTATGATATGAATTTGGAATAAATTATCTGAATCAGTGATGCTGCCAATTTCTTATACTTGATACTGCAATTTATCTGGAGAACATGTATGAAATGGTTTATATCTGTCTGGCTATAAAAAGAGTGAAACTTATTTCTGTATTTGTCTTAGTGGATGTCTTGTTATGCACATCACAGTCTTGTTAATGATTATTTTATTTTTTTTTAAGTATTCAATTATTTTCTTTTCTTTTGTTTAAAGGATTCACTGGGTTCACAGAAGATTCTACTTTTATTGATTTATACAAATGTAAATAAGCTTAAATTTACATAAATTTATATTAATATATTGATTTAAAATAAATGTATTTCTTACACATATGGAGACTGAGAATTCCAAGGCCAGGGGTTACATGAAGGAGAGCATTCTGATTGGTGGAGACTCTCTGCAGAATCCCAGGACCATCACTGGCAAAGGGGCTGAGTGTGCTAGATCAGATTTCATTTTCTCTTCTTATAAAGTCACCAGTCTCACTCTCATGATAACTATTAATTCATTAACCCATTAGTCTATTAATCCATGAATCGATTAGCCCATTCATGAGGGCAGAGTCCTCATGACCCAATAATCTCTTAAAACCCTCAATACTGCCTTATTGTGAATTAAGTTTTAGCCTGAGTTTTGAGGGGCAAACATTCAAACCATAGTAGCCTGCAATCCCATAAGTTAAGTAGTCTCATATAATCATATAGTATTTGATGGTACACCTAAATTGTCTCATAGAATTTCTCACTGTATTTGGTGGGTTGAAATTTAAATAGTAAATGAGTATTACAATGACATTATTTTTATGGTTTTGATAGATCATTAATATCAACCTGTATTAAATGATTCCAGGTGAAAAAATTTATATTCATCTGGTCATGTTTTAGAGTATAGGAATTTAAAACTTTGACCATGAAGTTCACATGTACACTTCCATACTAGTTCCAGAAGGGGGAGAAAAGGATTATGTGTAAACATTTGCTTTGCTCACTTCTTTGTGAAGATAAAGTGGCCTTCTATTTAGTCCTACATTTCAAAATATCTAGGGATTCAACTATTAGTTGATTCTGATCACTTTCTATTCATCATATTGGTGAAGAAGGGATCTCCCACAATAAATAGAATGAGATGAACAAACAGGACATCCACAGTAAACAGAGGGCATTTACCATGTCTTATGAACTACACATACTTATAGATTTTTGTGTGAGAGAAGAAAACAACACCACGCAGAGCCACAGAGGGATTATATCCAGAAGCAGAATGAACCATCAGGGCTGTAGAAGACAGACTTTGTAAGTAACAAGAGAGTGAGGTGACACTTAGTTTCCTCAGGAGAATGAAATTGATTTGTTTAAAATATTTCATTAGGGAGCAGGGAAGTGAAACCCGTTTGGTTGAAGATCTTGTGGGATACAGTTGATCTGGCTGCTGGGGAACTAGCTGGATGGGTAGTTTTTTTCCTGTTGAATGGGGTGTATCGAAAACAAGCAGGATAATATATGGCCAGGCCTCTGGAGCCCTGTGAAGCTCAAAGATAGCAAGGAAACACTTACAATTCATGTCTCACAATACAAAATCCTACCTAAATAGCCCATAACAAAAAAATGTTGCTATTTCAACATCTGGTATAATCCAAAGAATGTAATTAAAACCGTGGTTACTGATGTCTATAAAATCACAGTTACAATCAATGAGTTCTATTGCTCATATTATCTTACACATTAGTTAAGATAGCACATACTAAGATATATGCACATATATTCAAAAATTAATACATTTTTAAAACACTCTAAGGAAGAAAATAACATAACTTTGGGGCCATTAAATTCTACTTGGGTTCAAAATGAATTCTTGGTCAAAGGCTTTTGAAAAGTTAGGCTCAATCAAATCTTGACTGACTCTGATTATTTGCAAAATTTTGGTACTGTTGCAATATGAATAAAGTGAAAATATACTGAAGAAGCTAATCAGCATGTGTGAAACATGTTTCAAATTTAACTGGCTTTAGAGCCACCTACATATTCATTATTATACTATATAAGAAGGGGGTTTATTCCAAAGATCGCTGTTTTAGTTTTCATGGCATTTTGAAATGTGATGATTACTGAAAAATAATTATGATATGCCAAGAAAAACTTGTTTTGAAACAAAACTTTTTTCAATATAAGATTTATTATAAAATGTATGTATTTTTTAAATAAAGAAATGCAGTGTAATAGTGTAACTTCTATTGGTTACACATTTTGCAAATGTTATATGTTTTTTACGTTGAAGATTTTTAGGAGCTATTTAGAGTGAGCAAAGGGTAAATATATGTTACATTTTATGAAACAAAATTTCATTAAATATCTCTTTGCTATTCAATTATCTTTTTCCAGATATAATGATACTGTTGACTATGATTTGTGAAAGCTTGATAAACCCTTATTAGCCAACAACCACAGTGAAAATATGAGATCTTGTTAAAGAATATGGGGGAAAAAAAGTAATTTATATTATTTATTTATTTAAGACAAGTTCTTGCTGTATTGCCGAGGATGACCTTGAACATGTTCAAGGGATCCTCCCACCTCAACCTTCTGAATATTTGGGAGTACAAGTTTCCAGCATTGTGCCCTGCTTAATTATTTATTGTCTTGATAGAGATATTGTTCCTAACCGGTAATCATGGGAACACCTGTTCTATATATACGAAATATAATTGAGTTAACCAAGAAAAGTCCTACTTAGAAAGTAATACATCAAATCATATAAAAATCTTAAGTTCAATTTGACAAAGAGTTAAATCATTTTTTCTTGACAATTAAAAAATACTGCTTGTATGATTCAAGAAAAAAATGGAAAAATGAATATGAAACCATAAAAGGAAATTATGTTATAAAAAGGAAGTTAAAATCTTGGCCATAGCAGCAAAATTCCAGCAAGATGATGTATTCATTTTGGCAAATCATAGAATCATTTGGTTACATATGTTTGGTTTAGGGTCCCTTATGTTTTCAAGAACTAGAAAAGAATTTGGAATTGAAACAAAATGAATTGGGAAATTCAGTATAATTGCTATTTTATAAAAGGAACACAAAGCTTAATAAAAAAATAGAGACGTGAATATAAATAACATGACAAAATCTTAACCTATTGCAATAGATCGTAAATTTATGCATTAAATATAAATCAGATGAAGATGAAACAAAATCAAACTCAATGTGGATAATGCAGTGAGATAGGCTTGATTCAATAATGGTCCTCCTGTAATTGAGAATGTTGCTTTACTTCATATAATCCAACTTGTGAGGAGGTTGTGGATGAAGAAGAGAGAGACCAAATTAAGTGGTCTAATCAAAGATTCAATCAGAGGGTGACAAATGATGCAGAGAGAATGGTTCCAAGTCCCTTTGATGTGATATGTGGATTCTGAGAGTTTTCTCAGTGAGACTCAAAAAGACAAAAAACTAAGAAGAAAATATGTTTAATTTTGTACAAAAAGGGCAGCTTAAAAGTTATTACCTATGCAATCAATTTCCTTTAAAATAATCATAGAAACAGCAAAGCAACAGACTGTTCTGAAACTTTAGTCATTGTAGCAATTTTTTTCTCAGTGCCAATATCATCATCTGATCATTTTTGAAAATCAAAATACAGGATTCTAACAAACATTTTTAACATCAAAATTACACCCAGGATCCTCTGTACTATTGAAATCGAGTAAATAAATTGCTATTACAAGTGGCCACTCACCTTTTCAAAGAAAAAACTCTTGTCATACTTTTAATAAGCATGGCCTCTTGAAATACAGTGACCATGAGAGTACCAACTGCAAATCCAGCTCTTCTCTCGTGGTATAATTTAGCCAGATCTACTTAGCTTGTATATAGTTTGTATCCATACATACAAACAAATATAATATACATATCTGAATCCACAGTATATCTAGAAGTATGTGATTCCATATAAACATACATTACATGCATATATATTTCAAATATATAGTTCTATATCTATATATCTATACCTATATCTATCTCAAATGATTTTAATGTAACCTTAGCCAGATAGAAATTGTGGGCTCTTACCTTTTCCCATGGTTCACACTAGGTAAATAAGCTCAAATCCCTAGGGAATGTTTCTTAGACAACGAACCCAACTGTAACTTATTTTTACCAGGTAATTGCCAGGTAACTTTTATTTTTTTCCTTTCACGCTGTACTTTTTGTTTTTTTCATTGAGGTCAAAAAGAGTATCTTTCATTTTATGTTTCGTATGGCTAGCAAAGAACTAGACATATACAACCAAAGCATTTATTTTAATCATTTTAATTGATAGACATGAAGGGAGGGAGAGACAGGGGGAGCAAGAGACAGAAGCAGGATAGAAAGCTTTGTTCATCTGTCTCTATCATCCAAAGTCTACTAGATAGAAATCTCTACCAGGCCCCAGACTAGGGGAGTAAAATTAAACATTGAGGAAAAGCAATGAAACAACACTGTATGACATTTTCAGTAATTCCACACTTTTGTTTAGTCTTTTGTGACACAGGGGAGGGGAAAGAAACCGTAGTATCAAGACCAGAAATTTTACTCATTAATAAATAAAGAAAGAAAAAACTAGGCTATTTGGGGGAAAAAAGGATCTCTGGAAGGATATATCCCTACTCTATAATCCACATCTTCCTGCTCCTCCATTATCTTCCAAATCCCCATTTCTTTTTATTTATATTTCTTTCCTCTCTGTGACTTGATGTTTGACCAATTGATGGTATACATGTGTAATATAAACTCCAAAGCAAATTCTCGCCAAATTTTCTAGTTCCATATGAGGGAACAATGTCCTTTCTGAATGTTTTAATGCTTTGTTCAATATAATCATTGCTTTCCTGTTAAAAACAAAAACAGACCACATGCAGGGGCTCATGACTGTAATCCCAGCACTTTGGAAGGCCGAGGCAAGAGGATTTCTTGAGCCCAAGAGTTCACGACCAGTCTAGGCGACATGGTGAGATCTCATCTCTACAAAAAATTAAGTCAGCTGTGATGGTGCACACCTGTAGTCCCAGCTACTCAGGAGGCTGAGCCAGAAGGATCGCCTAAGTCCAAGAGGTCGAGGCTGTGGTGAATCATGCTCCCACCTCTGCATTCCAGTCTGGGTGACTGGGTGAGACAGCACCCCCAAAATGAAATGAAATAAAATCAAGTTAAAAAAAAATCCAAAATAGATCTGCAGTTACCAACACAAGACAGCAGTATGGATTCGAGTATGTGTGCAAAAGACGGATTTGATTAAGCAGTAGTGAAACACTAGATTAGACTCAGGTGTGTCGTACTTCACAGTCATCATCGTCACCAGGCTAGGTTCCAGTCCTATCAGGAGAAATTTCAGACAAACTGAGAATGTGGTCTTGTGCTTTATTTAATGTGCGCCACTAGTAGGGATTTGGATAAAAACCCTTAGGTAGTTGTGTAATGTTGTTATTCTTCCAGAGCTAATGATCAGAAAATCTAACAAAGTAATAATAGAACAGTCAACCTCTGTATTTTGCCTGTTAGATAAAGGCTGATGCAACATTATTTTGCATTCAATTAAACTATAAGATGTACTATAATTAGTGTGGTTACAAGAAGGGGTGTTTACCTGCGTGATTTCTTCAGTTACTCACAAAAGAGTTACTGATTACATTTGTAAGAAATTTTGCTTATAATTCTAAAGGATATGTAAATAAAGCAAATATATGAATTGTATTGTCTTCAAACTCTCAGGATGTAATATATAAACACAAGAATTTGCAATGCATTTCTAAATAATGCATGCATAAATATACACTAATTACATTACTAACTAGAGCTCTGTAATATAATGAGGCCAGATTAAAGCATATGGGAATTCAAAAAATTCAAGTTTTCAGTTTTGAAATACAAATTAAAGTTTATCTTTAATGTGAAACTTGAGTTAAGGAGAAGAGTTTATATTAAGTTTGAGTTTTTTATAAAAGAAGTTTCAGAAGAGAACAACAGAACAAAAAATACAGACACATTTTACCTTTGATCTGCAATCATTTTTTGAATATAGCCAGTGTCTATTCTTTATTGTGGCAAATAATGAGAAAAAAAAATTTAAATAGGTTGTTGGGTACAAAGCCTGGGGGTTAAATGGCTAATATATATGAGCATCATTCTGTAGGCAGAGGACAACCATTAATTTTATTGCCTTCCCTAAAATAGAATAGTGATCTAACAAGTGCTGGTCTTCGGGTAATTGATATGAAAGTCAGCTTCAGAACTACATTTAGAATGTACTCAAAGTAGGGAAAGACGATAGTTAAGGTAAACTATTGGGAGGCTGTTGAAGCTTCCCAGGATCCCTGGTAGTTGAATTAGGATAGGGACAAAAAGGAGAATGAGTAGTTAGCAGATAAATGAAAGGCATTGTGCATGTAGAACAAACAACATCTCAAAGTGAAAGGAGATGAGACTAAAATAAAACTATCAAAGATGATGACTAACAAATTACTAAGCTGCTCTCCAAAAGGCATTTTTTAGAAGTAACAGATTCAGTCAAAAGAAGTGTTATATTTCTAACAGATACATGAGATTCATTATGTCACTGAGACATTTGATATAAAGAATATATTAGATTTTTTAAAAATTGTTGATTTTGAACAGAGAATTATGAGCCCTATTTGCAATGTTCTGACATTTAGCTTCCTGACATTAAGAACATACACATCATTTTGCATAAATGTCTTTAGAGTTATATGAAGAAGGTATAGGAAAAGGAAGTTTGATTTTTCTTCTTCATGTAGAAACTCTAATCCTCAAAATTTTAGCAAAATAACTCCTGGACAATGATACTATCTAATTTTGTTGTTTTTCTGTTTTTCATGTTTGAGTCCGTCAATTTAGTGGGTTAGCAGTAAATGAAGATTGAATCTGGGTAAGAGTTAGAGTTACTTTTGAAAAGTATCCAGAATTACTGTGCTCTATTTTTCTAGTCTCTCTACTCCCAGATATTGGTCTCCAACGGCCTACCAACACCATGGGCCTTTGCGTGGTCCTTTCACCATTCCATTGCCTTCTGCACAGGGTTTTTTTGTGCTCTGGACTTTTTCTAAGTACATATTCTTATTGCTTTTCCAGGCTTCCAGGGCTTCCTGTGCTATGAAAGCTAGATGTTAGGATGGGTAATCAAGTTTACTCATCACTGATTTTTTTCTTTTAAATGAAATAATATATCTCAAAATGTTAAGACTATTTTGTCAGGGGGTACGGATGGGGCGTAGAACTTGCAAGCACGCCTCTACAGGCATGCACTCATGATGTGGGAGCTATAAGACAATTTAAAAGCATATATTTCAAAAATCAAATAAACTAGTTTAAAAAATAGTGGAACAACTTAGAAAACAGATAAAGGAAAAGCAGCCAGCCTCAGGACGACATAACTACGGCAGAGGGACTAAATTCACCAGCGATAGACTCAATAACCTGGGAATCCTCTTCTCTCTTATTGACTGTGACATACGGGTCAGTCACACTGAACAGTCCTGTTTCTTTACAAAGTAATATGGGTATCTGGATAATAGTCTATAGGTAATAGAATCAATTCACACTTTTTAATGTTTTTTAAATTTTATTTTTATTTTAGAGTTGTGGGGTACAAGTGATGACTTAATATAAAAGTAGGCTGTATGCAGGTGAAGTTTGGGTTTCTAGGGTCCTCTTTCCCCTTGGTAGGGGATGTACCCATTGTGTTACCACATGACCCCTTCCTCCCTTCTTTACTCTCCCCTGGCAGTATGTCTGCCAATCCCACTCTTGTGCTAGTGTGAGTAGTATTCAGGGCTCACTTATGAATGAATTCACACTTTTATTTGGGGAAGAGTTAAATAATACACATTTCTTTCTCTTAAAGACACTTACTCGTACATCTTATGTACTCAATGGTCATTGCCTTTCATTGTTATCACGGTTTTATTTTCTTTTCCTTTCTCTTTCCCTTTATTGTCTTCATCTTGTGGTAAAAGATTGGTTTTGAGTCATATGATCTCAACAGTTCTCCCTTGTGCCTAAATGCTATGGTTGTGAGATAGTTTGCACCATCCCAGTCTTGTGGTAAAATTTTCCACCATAGAACAGAGCAAAGCTAATTGGCCCCTAAGGGATTTCTTTTCCACAACTGAGTCATTTGGCTGAGTATGGGATTTCTTTTTTCTTTATAAAACAATTCTTATAGATGCTCAGAATATAAGAACATGTCTTATAAAATTTTGTATTTTAAAGTTAGTCTACATTTGACCTTGTTACCAACTAGTATTTCCTTAGGTGCTTTTTTGATATGTATCGTTATATTGTCGATAGAATTTTCCAGTCTAGAGCTAATCTAAATACTTCATGTATACTTTAGCAAATTTTTTTTGTGCTATATGCTGTGGAAGCTACTAGAAAAGTGTGTCTGAGTTTCCTTATTTTTGTTCCACTATCACCTATTAACCACCCTGCTTTTGGCTGAACACCTACTCAATTAAACAATACTGTTTTCAGTGGCCTTCCTACACATGCAAATACATAAACAAATGCACTTACTTGTGTATAAAATGTTTTATTTTGTTACTGTTTTATAACTATGAGAGTATACTGTATATGTACTTTATTATCTTTCATTTTTCTCAATATATTATGGAATCACTCCCAACTAGTATAGTTCTAAAGCATTATTTTTAATGACTGATTCGTCTTCTATTATCTAAATGAGCTAGATTTATGCAACATATTTAATAATGCCTTACATCATTTTTAATTTTTCCTCCTCTGCAAATAATGGCATGATTCTTACAGATGTTAGTCTTATGTCCTGGATTTATGTTTCTATGAGAAGAATTTCTCTGGCAAGAAATCTGGATAAATGATATGTTTGATTTGAAGTACATATTTCTGCCTTGCTTTTCCTCACAAAAATTGAAATAATTCATATTTCTACTTTATATCAATGCCCTGCACCCCAAAATTTAAAAAGCCAGAAATAGTACCTCTTTTGATTTTGTTCATCTCTTCATGAAGTGGAATTGCAGTCTCCTATTTTTTATTTCCCAGGATACATGGAAAGTTGAGCATAAGCTCTCTTTCACTCTCTTTTCTAAATGTCCTCTTTATATTTCCATTGAGAAAAATTGAGTAAGCATATCTTTTATTTATTTTGCTATTTGATATATTTTTCAGATACATTGTAATATTCCTCTGTACTTTAAAGATATTAATACTTTATCTTATATTGATTTACAAATATTTCAACCTTGCATGTGTTTTTGAGTTTGTATTATACTTTAACATTTATTGATTTATTCATATATTTATTTCTTTATTCAAACACTTTTAGAGAGTCAAATGTGTATACAGATTCCTTTATAGCACGCGTCGTACTGACTTGCTTAGAAAGGTTTGACTTCTGTATTTATTTATTGTAGAGACGAAGTCTTGCCAAGTTGCCCAGTCTGTTCTTGAACCTGTGGGCTCAGGCAATCTCTGCACCTTGGCCTCCCAAAGTGCTGGGATTACAGGCTGAGTCACCCAGCCCTGCCTATTTTCACACTCATTGGTTGTTCACTTGGTGTTTATTTTCTGTGAAATATGTCTTTGTGAATTTAGCACATATTTCATTTGAAAATATGTCCCCATATTCTTAGTTTTTAGAAGTCTTTTCTCAGTCATAGGAATTGCAAGTAGGTACTACAGTTTTGTATGCTCCCTCCCTCCTGTCTTACTACCTTTTCCTTTCCTTTCTTCTCTCTTTTTCTCCTTCCTTTCCTTCTTTCCCCTCCCTCTCTCTTTTCTCTTTCTATCTCTCCACTGCATTTTAATGATCACAAGCTCTTAAATTCAGTGTAATCCAGTGTATCAATATTATCCGTTAAGATTTGATTTTTAAGCCGGGCTCAGTGGCTCAGCCTGTAATACCGCGCCTGAGGTGAGTCGATTGCCTGAGCCGCGGGTTCGAGACCCGCCTGGGCAGTGAGACCTCATCTCTACAATAAATCAAAAAAATCAGCCAGGCATGGTAGCATGTGCCTGTAGTTCCAGCTACTCGGAAGGCTGAGGCGGAAGGATCGCGGAGCCCAGCAGGTCGAGGCTGTGGTGGCCGGGAGCGGCCACTGCACTCCAGTCTGGGCGACAGAGTGAGACTCCAACTCAAAAAAATAAAAATAAAGGATTTGACTTTTAATACTTTCATCACACGTGATTCTAAAAGTGTTCTATATTTTAGCCTAAGGTTTTTATCGTTTTTCTTTTTCTATGTAAGACTACAATCTACTTCAAATACAGATTTAAGCATAACATCACTGTTTCCACATGGCCATATTTCCTGACTTTCTACATTGGCTCTGGCCTTATCTTCGAAACACCTAAAATTTGCAAAGTCATGAAAGTTGAAGTTTAGTTTTCAGTTCAGCAAGTATTTTCCAAGAAAAATCCGATTCAGAACTTTGGGTTTCAGTTTTTAGATTGATTTTTGGCTGCTTATTTTTCTTCTTTTATTTTTAAAATGTTTAAATTTATTATTTTTTTTTAATTGACAGATAAAACTGTACGTATTTTTCTGGTTTCACATGATGTTTTCTTTCTTTTTTGAGTTGGAGTTTCACTCTGTCACCCAGACTGGAGGGCAGCGGCTGCTCCCGGCCACCGCAGTCTCGACCTGCCGGGCTCCGGCGATCCTTCCGCCTCGGCCTTCCGAGTAGCTGGAACTACAGGCCTGCGCTACCACGCCCGGCTAATTTTTGATTTATTGTAGAGATGAGGTCTCGCCAAGTTGCCCAGGCGGGTCTCGAACCCGCGGGCTCAGGCAATTCACTCACCTCAGCCTCCCAAGGAGCGGGATTACAGGCTGAGCCACCGAGCCGGCTACATGATGTTTTCAAGTACTGTATACATGCATTGTGGAATGGTTAAATTTAGCTAATTAACATATGCATTACCTCACACAGTTATCATTTTTGTGGTGAGAATACTTAACATTTGCTCTCTTAGTATTTTTCAAACATTATTCCACTCTTCCAATGCATTTTAGAAGATACTATATGTAGCTTTGTATATTTTATCCAAGACTTTTTTCAGTGAGGCCAATTTTGATACCTTGTGCTTGAACTGATGGAAACAAATACTATTCTATTTCATTTGTATAAAGCATTAAAGAGCATGACATTTATTTTTCTAGATGAAGACAAATAGAAATTAAAATTTATTTCCTTTCAGATGGTCTAGCAGTTTTATAAAATTAAATACTGTGTTATCTTCATAATTAAATGGTTTCTCTCTCTTTCTTTCCTATACATACATACACACAAACATGTAAACACACACCTAAACATATAGCATCTATTTCTTGTCAACTATCTAATTCATTATCTACTTATTTCTTGCTATGTTAGACCATACTGTTTTTTAATGGTAGGTAGGCTGATTCTAACCTCATTAATCTTCTTCATAATTTCATGGATACTTTTGGATATACATTATTTCACATGCACTATAAAATAACTATGTCCAACTGCCGAAACAGCAAAAACAAAAATGCAACAACAGCAAACCTTGGAATGCTTCTAAGTGTATTAAAATGTTAATTTTATATTTTATGTTAAGACTTCACAATCAATAATGTATTTCTTTTCTTTTATAAAGACCATGTTATATGTGCTCCAATGAGATATAACTTTATTCATTTAGAGTTTATTTACTTTTATGATGAATCAATTCTTAATATTTTATTGTTCTTGTTTCATTTTGAACTGGTTATTTTCAGCTAACTAACACTAGGATAACTCTTAAATATTACTACAGTAATTGATTTTGTGGAATTTTCCTTATGCTCAGTCTTCTTATCACAATTACTTATTAATTCTGGTAATCTTTACTAGAGCTTTCTGACTTGTTTGGGCACTCATTAATGCAATTTACCATAAGATTTTGTTTGAGCCTTTTTATCTAATATGCAGTGAAATCGTTATTTCTGGTGTTAATATATTTTGCACACCTCTTAGAAAATCGTGATGTTATTACTTTCATAATGGTCATTCTCCAATTTTGCAAGATGCTTGTTCTTGTTTTTTTTGTGAAATATTTTTCACTACACTCAACAAGTATGATTATATTTATAGTTTACTTGAGTTTTAGTAAATGATTATTAACATATATTGTTATAAGCATGTGACATATTTTAACTTAATGCAATTATATATAGATATATTTCCTTGTATTGAAACATACTAATCAACTAAAGTTATAATATTTTATTCTGTTATTTTTTTGCTTGAATCGATCTAATATTTGATTTAAACTTTGAGATATATGTACATAAGAGAAATTGGGATATGCCATTCTTTTATTTTTCTATCTTCAGAGACTTTCTTATTAAAACTATGCTTCCAAAACTAAAATAGAGAGCTTTCCATCTTTCCCCAGTCTAGAAATTTTAAATTATCATTGATGTTCTTCATTAAGGGTAGGGATAACTCAGCTGTAAATCAAAGGGAGGCCCAAACTTCACCTGCTCAATGAACATTTATGTACCTATTCCTGAATTGTACTCCACATTCTTAGAATAAAAATAAAAATAAATTTGAAAAAAAACTTCATGTTAGCTTCTAGCTATGAAATTAATTTCTCAATAATTTCTAGGTATATTTTTCTATTCAACTCTTTACTTCTTCAGGGATTATTTATGATAATTTATAGATTTTCAATTAACTTTTTAAAATGAATTGTTATTGAGTAGCATCTAACATATTTGTGTTATTCTATATAATCTATATATGGTTTCGCTTCCTTTTTTATTTCAAATGTTGCATATTTTTTATATATACATAATTGTTATTAATAACTTACTATGTCTAGATATTTTTATTGTATTTTTTGTTTTCTAGATTTACTGTATGATATTCTGGTAAATTCTAACTCAATTTCTTATACAAATTTAAATTGATATTTCTGGGAGTTAGGCATATATAAACATATAGAGTTTTATTTTTTAAGCGCATTTATTTTATTTGCTTTTACAGTCATTTTAACTGCTTATTTTGAGAGAAAAACATTTTGATTTTTTTTCTTCCAAATGGGTGATGCACAAACAGTTAAAATAGGACCTTACAAAACTGAAGTCCATATGGTCTACTCAGAACAAAAAGCAAAAATGTATGTATTACACACAAAAAAAACTGCTAATAATATATTTTTCAATCCAAATAGCAGGTGAGAATCTGTACATTTGGCCTCCATACTTGCATTTCCACTTTGGTTATATGGTAACTTTTGCAATTTCTGGCAATATATCGGTTCTCATAGACTTTTAACTTGTGCTTGACAGTTTAGCAAATATTGATATACCTTATTTGCTAGAGATTGTAAACACATGATGTGGGTTGAATTGTTTTTCCCCAAAAGATATGTTTGAGTCATAAGCCCTAATACCTGAGAATGTGACCTTATTTAGAAATAAAATCTTTGCAGATGTAGTAAGTTAAGATGAGGTCACACTGAATTAGGATGGAGCCAAATCCAATTTGAGTGATGTTCTTATAAGTGGAAAATACCACATGAAGACAGAGACACATAGGAAGAATCAGTGTGATGACAGAGGCAGAGACTAGAGTGGTGCAGCTGTAAGCCAAGGATTACCAAGGGCTGCCGCAGCCACAGAGGCTAGAAAAGAGGCAAATTTTTTCTCAGAGCTCTCAGAAGGAACTGATCTTGCTGAAGCCTTGGTTGTGGTCTTCTAGTATCCTGAACTGTTAG
This sequence comes from Cephalopachus bancanus, assembly GCA_027257055.1. Lineage (NCBI taxonomy): Eukaryota > Metazoa > Chordata > Mammalia > Primates > Tarsiidae > Cephalopachus > Cephalopachus bancanus. The sequence continues at coordinate 935,612 of JAPVLO010000074.1, forward strand.
AGAATACATTTCTGTTGGTTTAAGCTACCCAGTTTGTGGCATTTTATGAAGGAAGTGCTGGGAAACTAATAAACCACTGTATACATTCTAAAATTACAACCCCCCCCCCCAAAATTACTTCAAATTTCATGAAGAGAAGAGTGATAGAGTGATATCTGTCCTGTTCATTGCTTACTGTTAGTATTTGTTATACAATATATGATTAATAAGTATATTTAGAAAAATGAGTTTGAGTATATAGTTTGGTTGTGTATCCTTTTTATGGGATAATGGCTGAGTTAGAGGAAAAAGAAAATTCCTCAAATGGTTGAATATTTATAAATAAACTAGATATTAAACAGTAAATATATATGCAATAATACTAATTATGATTTCTAAAATAATGTGTTGAATCAGAGGAAGCATCTTGGAAAAAAAACAAATCTTGAAATTTTGTTAAGAAAATTTTGATTTATTTACTTTAAAAAATTAGTTAATATTTATCCTCTGGGTATAATATAATGATGAGCATGGCTAAATAAGAGTTAGGGAGCAATCAGCATGAAATAAACAAATGGAAAAGGAACAAATAATACGGATAATGGAAGAAACACAAAGTTCAGCATTGTTACAATAGACAGTTTCAGAAGAAAATTGTATTTCTTCTCTGTGCTCCAAGCACAGAGGGCAACTCCTTGGTCTTCTGGTTTCCACTTCCTATTCCTATAGTGACTTTCCCTAGTTAATTCCTCTTTTTCCTCTAAGAACTTCATTCTTACTCTTCAAGAATCTGGTCATTGACCTTCCCAGAGTAGACTATATAGTCTCCAAGCACCATTTGTCTGCTATTTATAGCATTATTGAGGATTACATCTAAATAATCTATGTAATTAATGGCTTAATTACACAAACACTAGGCTGAAAATTCCACGATTGTAGAGACTATCAATATTTTACTTCAGAATTTTATCTCTAGTGTCTTAGACACATTTGATAAGTGAATATTTTTTAAAAGACTGAATATTTAGAAGAATAAGTAAAGCATTCCTAAGTGGAGTGAGAGGAAAATAAGTAAAATATTTCTAGTCAGAGTAAGAACTGTCATTTTAAGCTAGTATGAGAGTCAATAAATCTAGTTAAAAATAATGAAAGGCAAAATCTGGTTCATAGAAACATAACACATGATGGGGAAAGTGCACCTGAAGGGTGGCAGAGGAAAAAAGGTCAGAAAATGAGATTTTATTCATGTTTTTCAGTGTATGAATGTATGAATTTGAGCACCTCAGCTTGGAAACATCACTTGAATATTGACTAGTAAGTCGATTGTCAATGATTATTTTTTAGATGGCCTACTGTTATGTACAAAGAAATCACAAGAAAAGGAAAAAAGGAAGACAGGGAAGAAAGGAAGGAAGGAAGGAAGAAAGGAAGGAAGGAAGGAAAATATCTACTAGCATTTAAAGCTATTAAAACATAAGTTGTAAAGTATTAAAAGTATCAAAATGTAAAGTAAAACATAACAGCTTTCTTTAATTAAAATTTGTATTGCTAAAAAAATATAATTTTATAATTTGAGCTTTAATCTCAAATGATGATCATAGACTTTAAGATAACAGCCACTATAATAATATATAATTTTTATTATTTTATATTTTATTTTATTTCTATAAAATTGTATTACATTATAATAATATATAATTTTATGCAAAAGAAATAGCCTAAATTTTTTTTTGTAAAAAAATTAAAGTATTGTTTGCTTTTATACTAAGATAATAAAGGTAGAAATTTAGTATAAAAAATCAAAATAACCTAAAAAGGAAACAAATATGTTAAATAAGTAAGTATCAAAAATGATTTTGCACACTTTATATTTGTAATAAAAAGCCAAAAGTTTATTAACTAGCTTTCAAAGTTGCTATTTCTTATATAAACTTAAATACATTATTCATATTATAAATAAAATATACATATATAGTTGCGACTTAAGTTTTAAACCAATATGTTTTGACATGAAAAGTAGGCATAATAAAGTTGATAACACATACTCCTTATCAAGTCAACAAAATTTCTGTTAAACTGAAGAGTTTTATTCTCAGTGTAGGAACCTGTAATTCAGCAATGATTAAAAGGAATACATCATTTGTGTAAGATGTTCATTCAATATAATGTTTACTTTCAGAAAACAGAGATACTCCCGTATAATTGTCAAATGAAGCACTCATGGAAAGGTAGTGATCTTCGGTTGTATATGATTTATATGCTCATGATTACTTAATAGCAAGATCTGTGTTGTATATAATGAATGCAAGTTTTTAATATAAGTCTGGTTTTAGAATTTTAGAGTCATAAACTTGGTTTCCTCTTCAGACTGTGTTTTTTTTTCTTTCTTCATATGAACATGTCTTTAGTAAAGTAATTTAGGACAAAAACAGTAAATCTTATTCAACTAGAAATGTTTTGTTCTAAACGCTACAGGAGAATCCAATCCTCAAAGTTGAAAATCTAGGTTTTTTACTATGCTAAATCTAGTTTTTTTAAAAATCGTAAGTAGGACTTGGCAAATTGTTATAGAGAAATGCCTTGTTACTCTGCATTTCTGTTTATGATTTCAAATATCAGATGCATAATCAACTTGAAGGTCAACCCTGATAAAATATTTGTAAATATGGCTTAAGGTTTTACTTTCCCTATGTAATATTTACTTAAAGGAAGAGTTGTGGAAATTGAAAATACTTTTATTCATTTATTATATCAAATGCCCATTGAATGGTAAGTTTAAAAAAAATACTATTTTGGTAACTCTCCCATTAAAAGGATTGGCTTTTTCAACAGGATAAATCATATGCTCCTCTGGTTATACACAAGAGTCTTCACTGTCCCCATCCACATTACCTACCCCTAGCCACTTACTGATATTTCTTCATGATAATCTTGCAGCTTCCTAAATTGCTGCTCTTGGTTTCAACTCTTGACTTTTTTATACCCACTCCTGAAATGTTTTTTGACTCTCAACTCTCATTTTATTGTGTCTAAATTACACTTATACTTTAAAACATAATTCAAATTTCTAGAGATCCTTCACTAAACACTTGCCCCTATCAGTGTTCGAGCCTGGCTTTTGTTTCTCTCATCTATAGTCTCATCATACCCTGGGGGTGTCTCTTACATTAAATACAGTTTCTTTGTCACCTAGTGCCTAGTGCAATTTCGGATACTTCGTGCGTTCTCAATAAAGCTTTAGAATACATTAAAAGAAAAAAAAGTATCAATACCACTCTGTAAATCATTGTACCAGTAGCTATAAGTCAAATACATTTTCACATGTATACACACAAGCACACGCGCGCGCGCACACTCACACACACACACACACACACACACACACACACATAATGTTTTAGTCAAGCAGCTTATTAAATAAGTGGAAAAAACTAGCAATTAATACAGAGTAGGCCATCATAATTAGCATTGAAAACTAAATGGAATGAACCTTCCCAAATGAGCACAACACACACAAAAATGAATTTCTAATAAAGAGATTTAGACATCCTCACAAACTAGTGGGGGAAAGAGTTATTATGGCTGGCGACCTTTAATTACTGCCTCAATGCACTTAATTCTTTTTTTCTTTTTTTTCTTCTTTTTTTTTGAGTTGAAGTCTCACTCCGTCGCTCAGGCTGGAGTGCAGTGGCACGCTCACAGTCACCCCAGACTTGACCTACTGGGCTCAGGCAATCCTTCTGATTTTGCCTTCCAAGTAGCCAGAAATACAGGCATGGCTACCACACCTGATTAATTTTTTTATTATTATTTGCAGAGACGAGGTCTTGCCAAGTTGCCTGGGTTCGTCTTGAACCCACGGGCTCAGGCAATCCTCTTGCCTTGGCCTCCCAAAGTGCTGGGATTACAGGCTGAGTCACTGAGCCCCACCACTTAATTCATTTTTAATTAAATGAGGCTGCCCGTGGCAGTCAATCTCTCTCTCTCTCTCTTACTCTTTCTTCAAACAGAAAAAAATATATATTTGAAGCAATAATGACTGAAATTTTTCCAAAAATAACCATAAAAAAGAACCACAGACCAAGGAAATTCAGAGAACATCAGTCAGGATAAATAGCAACAACAAAAAATACCTGGGCATATGATTCAAACTTTAGAAAATCAATATATATACAAATACATATATATTTAAAGCCAGAGGATACAAATTCCTTAGCTATAGAAACAGAATTACACTTGACTTCTCCTCAGAAAACATATAGGTAAGAAGAGAGTGGAGTGAAATACTTTAAGTGTTGAGAGGAAAAATCCCACCAACCTAGAATTTTGGACCATATGGCATTATCCTTCAAAAGTAAAGAAGAAATAAAGACTTTCTCAAATATAAATTGAGGGAATGTGTTGCCAGAACTGCCTTGCAAGAAATTTTAAAAGAAATTTTTCAGAGAATGAAAATGACAGAGATTTGATAGTGGATCTACTTAAAGAAAAAAAAATCAGAGTATGAATAAGTAAAGAAGATAAAATCAAAGGGAATGCATCCTAACTTATTTAGCATTACTTGGATACCAAAAACAGACAAAGACATTGAAAGGAAAGAAAACAAAAGGCCAATATTCTCTCATGAACATAGATGCAAAAATGTTCAACAAAATATTACAAAATTAAATCCAGTAATGTGTAAAAATAATTATACACCACAAGCAAGTGGATTTAGCGCTGGTATTTAAGGCTCATACAACATCTGAAAATTAATTAATATCTCATATCAATAAGTTAAAGATAAATCACATGATCATACCAATAGATGCAGCAAAAGAAACTGACAAAATTCAATAGCCATTTGTGATAAAACTCTCAGCAAGGTAGATTAGATGGAACTTTTTCAACTTGACATAGAACAACTACAAAAAACTTACAGCTAACATCATACTTAATAGTAAGAAACGAGGGGCTTTTCAGTTAAGATCAGGAATAAAGCAATAACATCTTATCATACTTTTCAACATCATACTGGAAGTCTTAGTTAATGCAATATGACAAGAGTAGAAAAAGTTACACAGATGAAAAAGAAAACAATACAATGATTTTCGTTAACAAATAACACGATCATCTATGTAGCAAATCTGAACGAATTAGCAACAACAAAAATCCTTCTACAACTAACAGGGAATTAAATTAAGGCTACATGCTATGAGGTTAATATATAAAAGTCAATAATCTTTTGTATATGTCAGCAATGAACAAGTAGTACAAAACACAACAGCACCTCAGAAAATAAAATATTAAGTGTAAGTATAACAACATATGTATACAATCTATATGAGGACAACTACAAAACTGATGAAGATATCAAATAACGATTTAAATGGAGACGTAGTCCATATTCATAGATTGCAAGATTTAATGCTGTCAGTTCTTCTCAACTTGATATATAGTTTTGATGCAATTTTAATTAAAATTTCAGCAAATTATCTTGTGGATATCACTAAACAGATTCTAATATGTATATGAAGGGACAAAAGACTCAGAGCAGCCAACTCAATATTGAAGAAGAAAAACAAAGTTGAAGGACCCACACTACTTCTCTTCAAGACTTACTATAATGCTAAGGTAATCAAGACAATATGAAATTTGCAAAAGAATAAACAAATAGAACAATGGAGCAGAATAGAGAGCCTATGAATAAATTCACATAAGTATGTCAACTGATCTCTGACAAATAAATAAAGGCAAGACAATGAAACAAAAATAGTCTTTTCAACAAATGGTGATGGAACAACTGGATATGCATTTGTGAAAAAAGTGAATCTAGACACAGATCTTACATACTTTACAAAAAATAAATCAAAATGGACCTAAATGTAAAATACAAAGCTAAAATACTCCGAAAATGTAACATAGAAGAAAACCTAGATTACATTAGTATAGAATGACTTTTTTAGATAGAATACCAAAGGCAAACCTATGAAAGAAATAATTGGCAAGCCGGACTTTTTAAAACTATAAACTTCTCTGTTGATAATAATGCCAAAAGAATGAGAGGACAAGCCACAGACAGGGACAAAGTATTGCAAAAAACAAATTTGATAAAGGACCTTTATCCAAAATATACAGAGAACTCTTAAAATTCAAAAAATGAGAAAATGAACATGCCCATTTAAAAATGAGCAAAAGACCTGGACAGATATCTCAAAAAAGAAGATATACAAATGACAAGTAAGCACATCAAACAGTGTTCAATAGGACTTGTCATTAGGGAATTGCAAATTGAAGCAACAATAGACACCACTACACACCCACTGGAATGACCAAAACAATCAAAACATTGACAGCACCAAATGCTGGTGAAGATGCAGAGACACAGAAACTCTCAATGTGGAAGACAGTTTGGCAATTTCTTACAAAACTAAACATACTCTACCCATAAGATATGGCAATTGTGCTCTTTGGTGTTTACCCAAATAAAGTAAAAGTGTATTTCCACACAAAAATCGGTGCCTGGATGTTTATAGCATCTTCATTTATAGTTGCTAAAACTTTGAACAAACCAAGATGTACTTAGTAGGTGAGTAGATATATAAACTATGGTACATACAGATAAGGAATAGTATTCAATGCTGAAAAGAAATGAGCTATTAAGCTATGAAATACATGCATGAAACATAAATGCCTAATGCTAAAAGAAAAAATTCAGAAAGATTTACAACTATATGACATTCTAGAAACTGCAAAATTATGGAGACAGTAATAATATTAGTGGTTGCCAGGGATTGAGGTGAAGGAGGAATGAATACACAGAACACAGAGTATTATCAGGCCAGTAAATTATTCTATAGTGTTCTACAATGGTGGATGCAAGTCACTACACATATGTACAAAATTATAGAATGTCAAACACCAAGACTGAATCCTAAAGTAAACTAGGAACTCTGGGTGATGATAAGTCACCATAGATTCATTGCAAAAAATGCACAACTCTGGTACTGGATGCTGATAGTAGGAAGACTGTGTATGTGTGGAGACAGGGTTATAAGGGAACTGTGTGTACTTACTGTACAATTTTGCTGTAGACATAAAACTGCTTTTCTATATGGTTTATTAATTTTTTAAATGACCAATATATTTGAGAAGACCATTGTCCCTGTTATACACATAAGCACAATATACAATATAATATAAGCATAATATACAATAAGCACATGGAAACATGATCCATATCATTAGTCATTAAGAAAATGCACATTAAAACCACAATGAAGTGCTACTTTTTACAATAAAAACAATAAATAACAAATGTGAATAATGCATGGAGATGTAGGAACTTTCCTACCTTGCTGGTGAGAGTATAAAATTAGTGTGGTGGTTTTGAAAAGTAATTTTGCATTTTCTCAAAATTTTAAACATAAAGTTCCCATATAACCCAGCAACTTTATTCCTAGCTATATAACCAAGAAAATTGAAAATGTAAGTCCACATAAAACTGTGTATACTAATGTTCATAGCAGTACTATTCATAATGTCCATCAACTGAAGAATAAATAATCACAATTTGATATATCCATATAATGGAGTATTATTTGGCCATATAAATAAATAAAGCATTGATACATGTTAGAACATGAATGAATCTTGAAAACATTATGCCAAGAGAAAATAACCAGGCAAAGAGCACGTATTGCGTGATTCCATTTATATGCAGTGTCAAGAAAAGGCAAATCTATTGAGATAGCAAGTATATGATTGTCTAAGGCTGAGATTGTGGGAATTGAAAGGACATGGGGCATGAGGAGAGAATACTAATGGACCTGAGGTTTCTTTTGGGGAAGTTGAAAATAGGAGTGATGATGGTTGCACAACACTATGAATATAAAACCACTGGCTATAAAGCCACTAAAACCCACTGAATTGAATACTGTAAAAGGTGAATTTTACAATAATGCATTATATTTCAATAAAGCTTTTTAAAAAGAGGACATTTAGCTGTTCCAGATAAACAAAACAAAGATCTTTTGAGCCCTCTCCATCAATAAGTTACTGTTCATGCTTCAATAACCTAAAAGAGCCAAGATCGTATTTTGAAAACCATGGCAAAAGCAGATTAAAACAAAATATTTGATTTTCTCAAGTACACATTGCCTGTGAGGATGGGCACAGCCAAGATAGCTTGTTTAAATCCTCACCTAGGAGGATGCTATGAAAATCAGCCAAATTGATGGGGAAAAAATGAATGTTTACTTGTTTCTGACTCAACATATTGCTATGCACTAAGTCACTTAATCAGATGCCTATCTCCATTTATTTTTATAAGCTCTCTCTTCATTTCCTTCATGGTTAAATTGCATGATATGTGTTGTTCTGCTTCAGGAAAACCATCTGTTGTGTAATTATCACCAGGGGCTAACCATTATCTCAAGGTGCAGAAATTCAGCATTATAGGTAATATGAATGCATAATTTATCATGCCTATACACCTAATTGAAAACCCAAATATATCCAGTTGGAACTATATTTGATCAAGAATGCTGTGTTCTGAGAAATGTCATTCTTCACAAGCTTGTGAACAAAATAACTTTAAACCTCAAAATTTACAGAGTAAAGTTTTTTTTAATGGCAAATTGTTTTCAAGCAATTGCACTTGACTTGATAAAAAGTAAAGCCAGAAAGATAAATCCAATGAAAAAAAAGAAATTTTTTTTTTATTGTCATATAGTCATATATGACCTTGATGCTTTATTTCTTGTTAGGAGCATAGAAAGAGCAATTATAATAATATGTAATAATGTCAGTTGGAACATAGGCAGCAATCCTCACCATGATGTTTTTTTTCCTTTTTTTCCTGAACAACTGCAAAAACTAAAGGGAAGAATAAAAACCAAAAATACTACTAAGGATATTTTTGGTTATATCATACCCTCATTTTAATCCCTAGACACAAATTTGTGTGTCTATTTAGGCAAATTGTATGTCAATGGAAACGTTTCATTTTCATTAGGGAAATTTGCATAGATGGATATATGAGCTATTATATTATTTACAAAATATAAACATGAAAATGGAGTATATTCACTTCAATCTGTACAGTGTCTTTCCAATTTTTACTCCTCCACCATAAATTAGTTTCCAAAAATTTGTAAAATTGGTACTTGCATGCTAGCTCAAACATCTTTTCTTATAAATGACTAAAACCTGTACTAAATAACAAAATTATCTTAAAGTTTTATCTACTATAACATGAAATGTACCCAGTAGGAAGCATCCTGGCCTGTTCTTGCTATGCTTCTGAACTCTGAGAGGTACTGTCAGGTTGGACATATCTGGTTCAGATACATACCTTTAGCATTCTTTGAAGGAATTATCTAATCCCAGTATTCACATAAACAATCAAAGATTTAATTGGAAATTAATGCACCATTAATTTAAGTATATTTATTAAAAAATATAGACATGCTGATAACTTATCCTGTAATTCCTCTACTTACTTTCAATCTAACACCAAGACTGAATTTGTGAAAAATGTAGCCAACTATGAGTGAGAGTGAAGGAAACTTTTATGTTTTAGTAGTCCAGGGGTTGCTAGGGTGGTCCTGGAACTATCATTATCAAGATCACCTAAGAATTTGTTAGAACTGTAGAATCTTCTGCCCACCCCAGGCTTTCTGAATACAAAATGATGAGCTGCTGCCAAGCAAGCTGCACTTTAAACAAGTTCTTCAAGCAAATCAGTGCAAAGATCACTTGTATAGTTTATTGTGACTTCTCTCATCATTCAGTTCTAGGCTGTCTTCGGTACATTTCTTGGTATCTCTTTATGGATACCCTTTACAGAAATGGTCATTTCTGTGCCAGGAATTAGATGTTATCTGTTATTCTTGACTTGTTGCTTTTATCTCTATATATATAAATATTGAAGAGATCATATATTTATATGATAACTTAATACATTGTACATTCCATCTTCCCAAAGAAGATTTCCAAATGCTAAACTTCTAACACTTCCTTGTTGCTAGTGAGTGGGCATATGGCCTAGGTTATACCAATTAGATGCACTTGAATGAAAACAGGCTGTGCAGGAAGCAGTATAAAGTGATGGTCACAAACGTGGACCGATCTTTTGATGAGCACAGTGGTTGAGATATCCAGTTTGAAGGCTGTGTCAGAACTTCTGATGCTCAATCTATAGCCTTACCAATGTCCAGTGATGAGCTGTGACTGTTGTGAGGTTTTTACTAGAACATTCTCACTATATGTTTGAAAATTCTGTGAACTTCCCCATTTTCTTTAACAAAAACTTGCCTTTCAATCTTGCTAGAGTAGATTCTGTTGTTTGCAACACAGAAGACTGAATAAAAAGAATATTTGCAAAAGAATATTTGTTATTAATTACTGAAAATTCTTTGTGTATTTAGCTATGTTATGTGAATGAGTTTTCTAGTTGACACCAGCTGTATTTTTGAGCTCCAAGAGCTTTTCTCTTGAAAAACACAATACAAGTGAAATACTCACACACAGTGACTGCTGCGTTACTTATCACCAAGGAATCGCTGCATTGTACTTTCAGTGTGCTTCACACTTTTGCTTTGCGATGTCTTCAGCAGTCTGTCATGTCCCTAAATACCTCTGTTTGCTTTGTTGCATTGTTTATTGTCTTCGGTTCAGTTCCTTCAGTATTGTCCTTGAGTGGTACTTTGTTGGTGGGCTGATTTTATGGTTCTTGGCTTCTTGTCAGGAACAGCTTCTAAAATGAGCCTGACCTTGACGATGCACTGAGCAGAAGTCCATGCACTCTTGATTACTTCCTGCATGTCCAAATCGCTCATTTCCCCTCCACCCTTGCCTGCAGCTACTAGAATTTTATAATTTAACCATTTTATATCTTCTTTGTAGCAGTGTGCAATACCTGGATAGAAACCTCTTTGTTGAAAAATTTCAATCAAATGGCATTTGGTAGGATGTATTATAAAATGAATTTTAGAAATGTTAAATTTTATGTTGGAAAATAATTGATGAGAGTCACCTCTTTGACCCTAATTTGAGAACATGAGGAAGAAAATAAACCAATATCAATAAATCAGAAAGTGCTAGGAAGATACATAGGCAGGATCCTGGAGAGTTAGCATCATATTACCTACAAAAAGACAAAAGAATTTAAATGACTTACTTTAATAAACAGGGCAATTTTACTGACATGTTGGCAGATAAATCTATATTTCAAAGGTTTAATAAATGATTGGGGAAAACAGAGGCAGGGGACATAGAACAACAATTTGATAAACTTTTTTATGAACCAGTATAATGATGCTTCCAATAAGATATCTAAGATGAAAAGCCTGTAAAATCAAATATACATCTAACATCAAAAAACCCATTAATGTTACAAAAGATGTAGAATTTGCCCTTCAAAATAAATTAAAATGATTCTTTACAACATAATTGTTAACCAACACCTAATTTATAAGTCTGTTCATGAATCTTTCTCTGGTAAATGCTAGCCATTCCTTGTCTTTACCAATTTCTTCTGTGACTGAAGAGTCACAAAAAAGTAGGTTCACCAGTTTCTATCTTGTAGAATATTTTGTTCCCAAACACATATTCTGTTTACTAAATAAATAAACATTACAGGATGTTGAAACCAAAATAAAATACACGTTCCAGTAGTTCCAAGGGCACATAGCATTAAAGTTTGGAAAATGCTGTGTCCTAGTAAGAAGCACTATCAGACTATCCAGGCTAGCCTTCTGGCTCCATAAATCAACAATTACAGTGGAATGGTTCCCAGCATTTGAATTTGTCATTAAGTTTCTTTTTTTAGAATTTCCTAGTAATAGAAGGTAATCAAACCTTGTGCTTTATTTAAATACATTAGCATAGTAGGTATATATTGCTATGCCTTCATTTTGTTAAGATTTTTTTTTACTAAATTATGTATTTCTCTAGAATAACATTATTCTTCTATTTCAAAGCAGGCATGAGGTTCTTGGTAGAGGATAGGAAGAAATAACAAAAGAATGTGTCAGGACAGTGGCATAGAGAGGGTGAGACTTGAAACAGATGGCAACATCAGTATAGTTTTGTGATAAATTGGGTGAAGCCAATAAATGTTAACTGACTCTTAATAAGCTCAAATGAGAATGAAAAAAGAAAATTAAGATAGTATTCCAATAAAAGCAAGGGCAAAGAGAAATAACTTTTATAGTAGAAGAGTCTTTATTCTCATATGTTTGGAATAAATAACCAGTAGAGAAAGAGGTAAAAGATGACATAATAGCCAATATTTATTAAAGCGTCCTCCTAAATACTTTATAAGTATCTAATTTAATGAGCACCAAATGCCTTACAAGGGAGTTTATGTTATCATCATATTTTACTGTGGAAACACAGACACAAACTTCTAAATAATGTGCCCAAGTTCACACAACTAGCAGTGGTAGAGGCAGACTGAATCTAGGTTCTTAACAAAGTCATTACTGTTTTCTAGAAGAGAGAAGATTTAAAAATTGATGAAGTCCCAGAGGAAAAGTGATTGAGCAAGTTTACAGATAAAGGTCTTTCTGAAAAGAAAGATTATCTGGGACAAGAGGAGATGGCAAAAAGATACGGACAGATGTAGATAATATTTTTAAAGAGGTTAGACAGGAAGTTAAAATACTTTATGGCTGTCAACTGTCATCTACTTGAAGAACAATAAATCTAAGCTGTCCTACAATTCCAAAGCAGGGTGAATGCTGAGGAATTACCAACACTCACAGAAGGAATAGCTACTGGAATCTGTGAGTAGAGAACACCCAATTTCATCATATTTCTAATGATTTCACTGTGCAAGAAATCTGAAAATTTTATTACCAAATGATCATATGGTGATATTGCTGTATGTCAAAAGAAAGTAAAAAAAAAAAAAAGAGAACCCTATTTCTTAAAATTTAGGCAAGCTCAGAATAACACAGAATAGATGGCTACTTACTTCTGAGCTACATTGTGTAAACTTGATTTTTAAAATCTCAAAAAACAGCTGGGCTCGGTGGCTCAGCCTTTAATCCCGCGCTTTGGGAGGCTGAGGTGAGTGGATTGCCTGAACCCCGGGTTCAAGACCTGCCTGGGCAAGTTGGTGAGACCTCATCTCTACAATAAATAAAAAAAAAAATTAACCGGGCGTGGTAGCACGCGCCTGTAGTTCCAGCTACTTGGAAGGCTGAGGCGGAAGGATTGCCGGAGCCCAGCAGGTCGAGGCTGCGGTGGCCGGGAGCGGCCACTGCACTCCAGTCTGGGCGACTGAGTGAGACTCCAACTCAAAAATAATTAATTAATTAATTAAATAAAATCTTAAAAAACAGGTTTTAAAAAACACAAAACAAATATAAGTATTAAAACACAAGCATCAAAATTTACCCTCGTATTCTAAAAAGTAAATCCAAATAACTGTAGAGGAATAATCTATGTTACGTATCAGTAAAATTCTATAAGGCAAAAAGAGAATCTGAAATCATGTCACCCAAATTTTTCACCTCTCAGAGGGGGAAGCTAAAAACATGTGTAGTTATGACTTGTCAAAAATGATGTAGTTCATTGACAGGAAATCCAGGTCTTTTGTGTACGCATGTCTTTTTTCTTTTTCATTTGATCAGAAGAGATGCCATAGCTCATGTTCTTTTTCGCTCATATGTATTTTTATTCACTCTATTAAGATATGATTGACACGTAAGACAATGTACATATTTAATGTATACAGCTCGATGAGTTTAAGGATAAGTGTATATATACACCCATGAAACCATTACCACCATCAAGTCCATAGACAAATCCATTACTTCCAAAGATTGTCTCTAATTCTTATTCTTATTATTTTGCAGTAAAAACACAATATAAAATCTACCCTCCATTTCTCTCTTCTCTCAGCCTCTGGCAACCACCATTCTACCTTCTGCTTCTTTATGTTTAACTATTATAGATTCACATATAAGTGAGATCTTCCAATATTTGCTTTTCTGTGTCTTGCTTTAAGTTGTTTTCATATGTAAACTATACTGAATAATGCTGCAAAGAATATGGAAATGCAGGTATCTTTTCAAAATCCCAATTTCAATTCCTTCTTTTTAGTTTATTATTATTGATGTAGATTAACATCTTCTGTAATAGATGTCTAAACTATTCATTGATCCTGAGGGATTGAATGGGGGAGCTAACATTTACAGAACACTCACTCTTTGCCAAGAATATTGCTAAGCACTTCTCTTTGGACTTTACCATATGTAATTACCTTAAGTATTCATTGATGACTCCATTTATTTTCACAGTTGAGAAAACTGTGGTTGAGGGAGATTAAATAACTCACATGAGATCATTTGTGGTCATTTGCTTCCACTCCATTGTGAAACAGCATGATGATTATATCTTTTAAGTATCTAAGTTTTATTTTTTCCTATGAAACTTGCAATATTTTGTACTTTTGAATAATATCAGCATGGTTCTGGAAAGTTCAGTCTTATTGGTTGGATAGCATGTGCTATACAGAGTACTTACAAGGTTAGTGTTAAAAAGGTAACTGTTAAAAAGGAGTTTACACTGTCCTCACACTGAGCACCTCTGTCTGGAAGGATAGTGAAGGCAGAATTTGTGGGAAGGAAGTACATATTGTCACATAACTATTTATCTGACCTCATGTAGGGAGAAAAAGAAAAGATCCATGACAATATGTGCTCCCATTCTCATGTTGGCACTAATTACCCCGAAAGCCTTTTGGCCCTTATCTGCTCTGTAGCTTTAGCCATCTTATCTTCCTAAATTCCTTTTCTTCTCATCCTCTCCAAATTGTTGCCTATATGTTTTATATGTACAAATGAGTTAATATAATGTTCTGATACATAATTTGGGTGCAAAAGATGAAAATGCATTGTTAATTTTGGTCCTAGGTAATAAGTATGATAACCAAGTGGAAGAGACATCGAGGGGTGGTGGAGATCCCGGTGGATTCTGAGTCATACAACACAGGCAGTTTGCAGAAGGAGCTCAACAGAATTCACCACATATCTATTGAAAACCAACCTACATATTATCTTATTTGATGATGAAACTGGAATTCAGAGACACTAAACATATTTTCTCAAAGTTATGTAACTAATACATGGTGCACTGCTAAGAGTGCGGAGATTGTGTAAGCAGGATGGAATTTAAAAAGGGATATTAGAAAATTCACTGAATTGTTGAAGGACTGAAGGAATAGGTTTCGTCTTGAGATACCAGGAAAGAAAGAAAGAAAATAAAAGAGATCACTCTGCATAAATGCTCCAGGGGGGAAAAAAAACAACTGTTGATGTCACTCATCTCAGAACTATGCAGATCTACCTGTGAAGGAGTTATTGCTGCAATCACCATCACAGAAATGTGTTGCCTTTGATAGCCTTCTTCACACCAGAATGATGCTTCCAGCTCTATGTCCTTATAAATTTGCTAGCAAATCTGAGTTTTTTTTAAGGAGATGTTGATATGGCATAACCTAAGTCACATGTAAACTCCAGTGGCAAGGGAAACTGGCAAATATAGTTATTAGATTTTCCACAGGTTGTGTATGAAAATCTCACAATACAACAAAAAAGGACTTAAACATATTTTATGCAGTGCAAACTTAAAAATATTTACTACAATAATCTACTTATAAGTTGTCCTGTATAGGCAAACAGCCCTCTTCTATACCTGAACTTTTCAGCAATGAAAATAGTAAGCTCCACTCTCCCAAGAAGATATAATTTTACCTATACAATGAAAATAAATTCACATTCCTACCAAAACAAAAGGTCCCAAATTTCATCATCCTCTATCTCTAATGATAGTCTTTCCTCATCTAGTTTAGTCATATTATCACTTTCATGTCCTGTAACTTGAAAGTAATTTGAAAATTTAACCACTTCCCAAACATCCTATATGTAATAATTATGGGAAGAAAGTAGAGTGGATGTAAGTTAGTGTACATAAGTAGACACATGACACAGCAAAGGGATAAGAAAACATGACTACTAACCACCACTCCTATTTCTCCAATGAATTAGGAGATTATGATTTTTAATGGTAATTTAATTTTTTCACCAATCACTTCACATTTTCACTTGCTGAACCCATTACCTCTTAGTATACTTCAGAGCAGGATTGTCCTGCTTGTATAAGGTTGCTCTTGTCTTATATTAACTGTTAGCGTTGAACATGGCAAATCTGAGAGGCGCCCTTAGGATTTTCTGACTTTATGGCATAGTCTTTCCTATCCCCATTATGTAACAGCAACCCTATTACTTTGAATCAGGTTCCATATAACATCTCCATCAACTACAGATATTGTAAGCAAAACTGTCTGCTGCTGTAAGTGGTCCCAGTGTCTTGCACTATAGCTATAGAAAGCTAAAAAGCCTTCTTTTTCTCTTAGCCTTACTCATATATGAGCCTTATTAATTCACTAATAAATGGGTTGGAGTAGTACAACCAAATGGTTGTATAATGTTTCTCCAAGATTCAATGTGATCTGCCAATCTTCATGCATCGTTATGAGAGGTAAGGATTATAAGGATTTGCGTCGTGTTTTTAGTTTTGGAGGACAGATCCTGAGAGATTCCTGAAATTTCATATTTCATGCACTCTAGATCAAGATGATATACTGTAGTGGATCAGTACATGATTCTATAGGATGCTGAGAAAACTACCTACCTGCAGACTCAATGGCACAACCAGTGGGGCAGAGCCATTTTCCACAGGATCCAAATTGTTACCAAATTGACAGAAGGAACATTTTATTTTCTTAGTCAAGGTGTCAGTGTATAGAAAAGCAAATTGACTGTAATTATAGTTTAGCTATATTATTTTTGTATTTTCAAAACTGATTTTTTCTAGATAAGAGCATGGTGGGTCAAAAGACTTGTAAAGATATATTTTTTATTAGATAACTGCCTTTAGTTTTAGTGGAATATGTAAGATTAATATGTTTCAACCTTTATCTTCCATTTAAACTCTATAAAGTATATATCTTATTTAAATAGTAATACTCCTCTTAATTTCAATATTCATAATTCATAATCATGATCATAATAGTAAACATTTTGTCACAGTAAATGGAATAAGTAATTTCTCTCTATATATGACAAATATGTCTTTAAATACAAAACTGGTTGTTCTGATTTCTAAAGATAGTTTTCAAGTTAAATTTGAACTTAAATTTTGTCATGTAGTTCACAATTGGTCATGTATTTTTATTCAATGTATTTAATTCTTATTGAAAAATTGCCAAATCAGCACTAAAACTAGCCATTTGTTATCACTTGTTTCTGGTGTTTCAGAAACATTAGAAAACAACTAATAATGCAATGGTCAGGTTGGGTAGTAGAAATAATTGAGAATTTAATAACAAGACATTGTACATAATCTAAATTATACTGCATACTATGCATGATTGAAAGACTAGAACTATTTAATCCAAAATCTTTTCCACTCAACAGTGAAAGCAATTCAGTTAGATTGGTAGTTTAAATTAATGAGTCAATTTAGTCAGTTGGTGAAACCCTTCTAGAATCGAAGTTAGAATATCCAATTTCTGTGAAACTTTATGGCTGTTTTTATCAAGTGATTCAGCACTTCGAGTCCAATATTTTCAAACACTGGTCATTTTATATTTTAGTCTATCACTAAGGACAACTGGTAGATGCTTAATAGATGTTTACTGAAGTGATAAATAATACATGTACTTCTTACCTTTCATATTTTACACAGAAAAACTCTACAGAGCATTTACTATATATTTATGAGCAAAAAATAAATATTTTACAACCTGTCATATTTTTCCTATATGTATTGTTTTTATTTTAAAGATGTGGGGTACAATTCAGGGTTAGGTATATAAGTGGTCATTGTACAGGTAAAGTTTGGGTATCCTGATTGACATTATGTGTCACCCCCTCCCCTGGCAGTGTCCCACTACTGCCAATCCCTTTCTTATAGTATTATGATAAATGTTCAGAGTCTGCTTATAGTGAGTACCTGTAGTACTCAGATCTTTGTTTCTGTGATAAATCACTGCGTATTATAGATTCTAAATCCATTCAAGTTGCTGCAAAGTCCATAATTTTGTTTTTCTATGGCTGTTTAATATTCCATCGTGAATATGTACCATATTTTCTTCATCCAGTCCACTTTCGATGAGCAGTGCAGTTGGTTCCATGTTTTTGCTATTGTGAACAATGTTACAATAAACGTACATGTGCAGGTATCTTTTTTATAGAGTGATCTGAGTTCCTTTGGGTATATTCCCAGAAGGGAGATTGCTGGGTCCTATGGAAGGGGGACTTTTAGATCTTTTAGAAATCACCACACTGTTTTTCACAGAGGTTGTACGAGTTTACACCCCCACCAACAGGGTAGAAGCATTCCCTTTCTGCAAATTCTCTCTAGCATCTATTGTTTTTTGAGTTACTGATGAAGGCCATCGTGACTGGAATTTGGTGGTATATCCGTGTGGCTTTAATTTGCATTTCTTTGATGATTAGTGAGGCTGAGCATTTTTTCATGTATCTGTTGGCTGTTCTTATGTCTTCTGAGAAGTACGTTTTCATATCTCTTGCCTACATTTTAATAGGGTTGTTCGTTTGTTTGTTTTTTCCCTTTGGCACATTTGAATTACTTGTAGATACTGGATGTTAGGACTTTGTCAGATTTACAGTTAGAAAATACTTTTCCTCATTCTGTGGGCTGTCTCCCCACTCTTTTGATGGTTTGTTTTGCCTTGCAAAAACTTTTAAGTTTGATGAGGTCCCACTTGTCTATCTTATCTTTCATGGATTTGCTTTTGGAGAGTTGGTCAGGAATTGGTTGCCCATTCCAACTTCTGTAAGGCTTTTCCTACATTTTCTTCTAAGATTCTTATAGTTTGAGAATTTACATTTAGGCCTTTGATTCATTAAGGGTTGACTTTTGTGTGTGGTGATAGACCGTGCTCCTGTTTCAATCTTTTGCATGCAGTCAGCCAGTTTTCCCAGCATCATTTATTGAACAGGTTCTCCTTTTCCCAGTTGTTGTTGGTGGAAGCTTTGTCAAAGATGAGTTGAATGAGAAGTTGAAGTTTCACTTCCAGAATCTCTATTCTGTTCCACTGGTCTGTATGTCTGTTCTTGTACCAATACCAGGCTGTTTTGATTATTGTAGACTTATAGTAGAGTTTAAAGTCTAGGAGTGTGATAACTCCTGCTTTGTTTCATTTTATAAGGATTGTTTTGGCTAATCATGGTCTTTTATATTCCCATATTAATTTCTGTATTGTCCCTTCCAGGTCTGAGAAGAAAATAATGTCAATTTAATGGATATTATATTAAATCGGTAGATCGACAGACATCTTAACAATGTTAGTTCCTCCAATCCATGAGCATGGGATACTTTTCCATTTGTGTCATTTTTGACTTCTCTGAGCAGTGTTTTGTAGTTTTTATTGTACAATTCTTTCATGTCTTTGGTTAGAAAGCTAACAAGGTATTTCTTTTTGTGTGTGGCTATTGTGAATGGGATTGTGCTTTTTATTTGGCGCCATGTTTGTTGGTGGTGTATAAGAATGCAGCTGTCTTTTGCACATTTATTTTGTATCCTGAGACTTTGCCAAAGTCCTTTATCAGTGCAAGGAGGGTTTTTTTGACAGACTATCTTGGATTTTCAAGGTGTAGAATTGTATCATTAGCAAAGAGGGACAACTTGACTTGCTCTTTTTCTATCTGGATACTCCCGATCACTTTCTCTTGTCTGATTGCTCTAGCCAAGAATTCCAACACTATGTTGAACAAGAAGGATGACAATGGACATCCTTATCTTGTACAGTTTTGCAGGAGAAAAGCTTCCAATTTCTGCCCGTTTACCACTATGTTGGTTGTGGGCTTATCATAGATGACTCTTACTATTTTGAGGTATCTTCCCTCTATGCCTAGGTGTTCAAGGGTTTTTATCAAGAAGGGATGCTGGATTTTATTGAAAACTGTTTCTGCATCTAATGATGTATAATGTGGTTCTTGTTTTTACATCTGCTGATGTATGTGATTACATTTATGATAAATATTTTACAAACTGTCATTTTTTAAAGAATCAATGTGCAAAAATGATTCTTTAGAAATATATGAAGGTGTACCTAATCTTCCAAATAAAGGCCTATATTTTTCTTCAGCATAACTTTTATTTTTTGAAGATTATGTTTTATTTTTATTATTTACAGTTAATTACAACCTATCAAATGCATTATTATTTTAAAAATATAATGTGTGTTTAGCTCAGAAGACATTAACCTTTTCTTTTAGCTTTGGAACTACTTCATGTGCATAATTTTTCCACCATGAATACATTTTAACTATGATACTACTAGCATTGTGCTTCAAGTCCTTGCCAACTTCAGGACTCTGGCTGCAATACCACTTCTTTCTCACAATTGCTACTTAGTCATAACCCTCTGACCTAGTCATAACCCTCTGACCATAACAAAGACTGAATGAGAGCCAGTATTCTTAAAAATACAATACAATTGCTGTGCGTGTTGGCTTAGCCTATAATCCCACCACTTTGGGAGGCTGAGGCGAGAGGATTGCCTGAGCCCAGGGGTTTGAGACCAGCCTGGGCAATTTGGTGAGAACTCGTCTCTACAATACATCACAAAAATTAGTCAGGCATGGTGGCGTGCATCTGTATTTCCAGCTACTTGGAAAGCTGAGGCAGAATGATCACCTGAGCCCAGCAGCTGGAGGCTGCAGTGGCTGTGAGTGTGACACTGCACTCCAGTCTGGGCAACAAAGAGTGAGACTCCAACTCAAAAAAATAAAAAATACAATAAAAATAACAATAATAACTAGGATAAAATTCACAATTCTAATTTAGTTGCATTTCTATCTATCTATCATCCATCTATCTATCCATCCACAGCTATTATTTCTATATAATTTTCAAGATACTAAGCTGACCTTAGATTCCCTGTCTTCATATATCCGTCTTCTGGTGCAACTTTGTTTTGCTACCATTTTGTTGTTGTTGTTGCTTCCTCCCTTGGTGACTGCTTATCTCTTTCCCTGTCTTAAAAACATTTTTTTAAATCTAGCAATTCGAGGCAATGTACTTCTTAATATGTGACTGATTTTTAAATTCTGGCTCTTAATTCTTGATATGCATTTCTCTTTCCTACCTGATTCCTAGTATCTCTCAGATTCTGCCCTGAAATGTTTAGAAAAACATGCATCTCTAGAATATTATAATTTCCTTTTAGACATAATTAATTATAGTGAATCTCAAAGATCTATGTGCAAACAAAAACATAACTCATTTTGAAGTTATAATTTCAGAATAAGAATTCAAAATTTTTGTATTTCTTTTCTGTTTTAAAATTCTGAGCCGGACTCGGTGGCTCAGCCTGTAATCCCACGCCTTTGGGAGGCTGAGGTGAGTGGATTGCCTGAGCCCGCGGGTTCGAGACCCGCCTGGGCAGCGAGACCTCATCTCTACAATAAATCAAAAAATCAGCTGGGCGTGGTAGCGCATGCCTGTAATTCTGGTTACTTGGAAGGCTGAGGCGGAGGGATCGCCGGGGCCCAGCGGGTCGAGGCTGCGGTGGCCGGGAGCGGCCACTGCACTCCAGTCTGGGTGACAGAGTGAGACTCCAACTCAAAAAAAAACAAAACAAAACAAAACAAAAATAAATAAAATTCTGTGGAAATTACATCTAGCAAAACACTCTGCCAGAAAAATGGAAATATATAAACTGTGTGATAGTTACAGACAAGATAGAAATTTTATCTAGGAAGAGCAGCTGGCTGTACCATGGTCCTGTGTCTTGTTCTCAATTTTGCAAATCTAATGAACCAACGTACCAGAAGACAGAATTCAGGAAAACTGAATCTTACTCTTTAGGAATCCTTTTGGTCTCACACACATTTGGATTCACTCCACCCTAACAATCTATTCAGCACTGTTGTGATTATTTAATTTGTTAAAGATTAGATGCTTCAAGACTGATTTATTAGCATTTTGATAAGCAATGACAGTAAGAATATATTTTTAAGTCCTTCAGAATCTATAATCTCATATTTCTTCATCACAATACAGAGGGAGAGGAAAGGGAGAAGGGGGAGAGAGAGAGAGAGAGAGAGAAAGAGAAGAGAGAGAGAGAGAGAGAGAGAGTTTATTGCTCATTTTTTTCTGACAGTGTCCATGGGGGACTAATACCCTTAATTCCTTAATGTTTCCACAGCCTGATGCATTTTTGCAGAAAACAAGTAAAATAGAAGCCTTCTACTAACTGAGTAAACAAAAAGACTAAAGTAGCTTCCTGCAATATCTGTCTCCCTCCCTTATTGCACCCCTTAGACCTAGTTTTCAGAAATTGCCAGGAAGTCACCATTTATGTACAGGATATTCTATATCAGTAGCAAGAAATCGGCCTCTTACCCTATGCTTTTTTGTCTCCCCAGCTTTCACTTCAGGGTTTAATAGAATTCCTGGACTCAATAATGAACTATTTTTCTTCAAGAATGCTTTTAGTCTATTTTATTTTATTTTAGAGATGTGAGGTACAAGTAAGGATTAACTACAAAAGTAAGCCTCATGTATGTGAAGTTTGGGTTTCTGTCATGAATGCAGTTTAACTGTTTTAATTATCTGACACACTCAAACGTGCCAAAAATGCTGATTATTTTCCAAAGTAAAATATATATATATTTTCCCATATAAGAGATCAGTATGGATTATTTATTTCCCATAAATATAGGCATCTAATCTAGATATTTTATACATTTTACAAAAATATTTTAGTTATCTTATTTATATTGACCTTTTCATGTATTATCACCAAGTTAAATTTTATTCTTTCCAGAACATTACTTTCTTCACTTCATATTCATGAATTTTTGCCTTGTTATCTTTGTCTAAATTTTTGGATTTTAGTTTGCCTCATTTTTTTCCCTGGAGAACAATCTGACTTGTTTTGTTTTTATGACTTAACAGTAGCACCACATATGTATCTGGGCCTTCTGAAAGCTTCTATCCAGTACAACCTTTTTCTCTCTCTCTCACTTTTTTTTTTTTTTTTTTGAGTTGGAGTCTCACTCTGTCACCCAGACTGGAGTGCAGTGGCCGCTCCCGGCCACCGCAGCCTCGACCTGCTGGGCTCTGGCGATCCTTCCACCTCAGCCTTCTGAGTAGCTGGAACTACAGGCGCGCGCTACTATGCCCGGCTAATTTTTTGATTTATTATAGAGATGAGGTCTCGCCAAGTTGGCCAGGTGGGTCTCGAACCCTTGGGCTCAGGCAATCCACTCACCTCTGCCTCCCAAAGTGCAGGATTACAGGCTGAGCCACCGAGCCCGGCTCCTTTTTCTCTTTAATGTTGAACATGTTGAAGCCAGAAATAAATTTCTAGAATATTAATATTCTTAAAACCATTTAAAATATACAAGAAGACAGTGATATATCTTATATTTTATATATATGCATATTTGTAGTGAAAAAAATGCATATAAATATATATGTACATATATATATATATATATAATATATTAGTTTCATAATAGGTGTGTTCCTGGGTTTGTTTTGCATTTTTCAAGGTAGATTTGATATGAGCCTTGAAAGAGGACTGGACCATCATTCCGTGGAGACCTAAGTGAAAGATACAGTCCAAGGGTTGAAAAAGGCTGAGCAAAGGCAAACTCTCAGGTAAATCATGGGTATAGTTGGAAGCATGAGGCTTGTGGGTAGATGTGGAGGGAAACTGGTGGACATTGGCAATCCACTCAAAATTCTTTCCCAAGGAGAAATAATTATCCTCTTCCAATGTTCCTGAAGTATATGTACACATCCACAATAGGCTTCCCCCCCCCCAATTTTATGTTAGTTGTTGTGAGGCATCTGCCTTCCTAGTCTGGCTGAGAACAACTGAAAACTTAGCCAATGTTTATATCCCCCAATATCTCCCCCAATCCCCCAGTTCCTAGTGTATTGTGCAGTAAACATTTATTGAACAGTTGTGTGAATAAATGTGCTTCTAAAGTTCCTTACAAAAATCATTATTATTCTATTTCTATCACTGTGAACGCATACAAAGGAATTTCATCCATAATCCAATTATTAATAAAAGTAAAATTGCTAAAACTATAACAAATTGTAGCACAGATAATAGTGACTTATAAAACTTTTAGAAACCTGTATGACAGGGACATATTGTTTTGTCTTCAATAAAATCTAAAAGCATTCTGACTTACTTCAGAACTGAATTAACTGGGAGCTTTTGTGTTCTATTATATAGATGTCTTTGTTCAAAACACACATTCCCATTTGCTAAGGTAATTTGCCGAATACAGGTTTCAACTAACCCTTTCTTAAACAGCTAATCAGTATCCTAAACAATGAATCATCCTCATGTTGAAAGCCTTTATCCCCATTCCCTCAGTACCTGGAAAAGACCAGATTTCTTGGTATTTTCAGAACCGTTCAGTGTAATCATTATCTGTTCTCAACTTTTCCACTGTCAGTTACTTTGTAGCTTTCTCAAGGATGGTAAACCATCTTTCTATTTTCTAAATTTCAAGATTTGGGGTGTTTTTTCTATATTTTATTTAGTTCTGATCTTGTGATTTAAAAAATTCAACTTTTAAACTCCAATAACATATCAAGACAGAGAAAATTAGATATTTGTATTTAATCTTTCACTTTATCTGATATCACCCATGGTATTTTTCAACACACAATCTAACATCACTGTAAACATTCATAATGATACTTTATATTTCAATTTTTCCTAGAATTCAATGCATTAATCAATATTAATGCCTCCTCTTTGTTTATTGCCACTGATAAAACTAAGTAGGAGTTTTGCATATGGCCTTATGTCAGGGTTTCTATTTTATAATAATTATGCAAGATAAATGTTTAGATTCTGTATCAGAGGATAAAAATTCTGTAACACTTGCCACATACTGTCTTTCAGCTTGGCCAACAGGGTATTTGAAAAAGAAGACAGTGTTATGGGTTATATACTCTTATTACTTACAACATTTAATTATTTGGCTCTTGAAAGTGAGGTCTCTAAAGTCATAGTATATCAGATGAAAAAAGAGTGAATGAGAGAGTAAGTCGTGCTTAGTTAACGTCTTTTTGAAAAATAACTCTTTTTTTCAAAATAATCATTTCTGATCATCTTTCTTTTTATCTATACATTTCTTTGGCCAATCCATATTCTGTCATTTTTAGTTTTAGACTGTGTTACTTACATTTTTCTGGCAGCAATTATAGGTATCATCTGTTCATATCTTGTAAATATCAAAAAGCTACTACTAAATTCAGTGTTTGTATTTATTACATTTGCATTTTCACTCATGTTCAATAATACCTGTATTCCAAAACTCAGCATTCCAAAACCTGCATTTGGAATACAGGTTCAATAATACCTGTATTCCAAAACTCAGCATATAGTGTTGTAACATATAGTATGTATAGCATGTATAGTGTTGCCATACATTGTGATTATTTCTTTCTATTTCTATTTTTCCCAATATATTTGACTTTTTCAAGGAGAGTAACCATGACAGTTACTCATTTTTGGAAATCTCTACTAACTCTGTAAATCACAAATTTACAATGTGGTTTGGAGCATCATAGCCATGCAATAAATATTTGTTATAGCAACACAGTCCATTGTCCTTTCACCATCCCATCAGACATTTGCACAGACTTTAGTTTTGTTTTAACTAATATGAATAGAATACATACTGTCATATAGACAGTACCTCAGAATACAAAAACATCTGATCAATTTGATAAGAAAAAAAGTTGACATTATGGATGCAAAATCGCCAGTGTTCTTTACTTCTTTCTTTCTTCAAAAGAATGTTCTGGCTTTGTAAAAACAGAAATAAATACTGCTGTGTAAATCAGATGGCAATTAGCCTTTTTTCCTATTTCTTCTTTAATCTCACTCAGCAATTGATTTGCCTTGCTCAGAAATGGATCTCCTTTTTAAAAAAATATTACCAGCTTCACAATAATTCTGAAATTGCATATTTAGTAATAACTAGCATGACCTCACTTTATAATTCAATTGGTTCCAAAGAAACAATTTTCTATAAGAGTTTCACCTCTATTATCCCTAATAACACTAAACAGGCAAAGCTATAGATGGCATTACAAGTGAGTTCATTGTTTTGTCCATAAGCATACTTGATTTGAACTAAACAAACAAGGTATCAGAAGGTCTGATATAAAATGTAAAACTATTGATCTTTTACAATAACCTTACATTTTGTGTGAGGGATGGTGTACAAAGCTACTTAAGTCCAAAGAAAAAAAATTAGCTTTAAATACAAAATATTTATGGATGTTTAATTTTTATTTTTCATTAGACAAAATATAGCATTTCAATGATATATATTTAGTAAATTTAATTTTGGACTTAAAAAAATTATTGTGTGTATGGTTTTGAAAGAAATAGACTTATGATTCCAGCCAAACACAATTAAACAATTTTAATTGAATTTCACTTTAAAAAAATTAAATCTGTTAACACAAAGCTCTTTCTTTTATCTTCCAATAATCTATATACACTGATAGTTTTAAAAATAATGAGTTTTGTTTAATTTTAAAAAGAAATTATGTATAGGTACAGTTTTCTTCAAGGACTTCTTAATACATTTTTCATTTGTTTCACTTGACTTTTTCCAATCTATTTTAGTGCCACTGAAATCCAAAATTCCTAGATCCTCACAAGAGCAAGTGATGTAATTAAATCAGCCATTCGATAATATTAAGGCTATACGATTCAGTTAGATTGCAGATTAACAATCCCCTTATATTAAGCAAAGAAGAATATATGTGTAGAAAATGAGTAAATCATTTTTCTTCCTTTGCTGCAGTCGTTTGGTGATTTTATAATACTAAAAGTTTTAAATTTTAAATAGCAATTTAAGAAGCTGAAATGAAATATTTGAAGCTATTGAATATACTGAGTTTCATGCTTCAAAAATAATATGTACTTAGGAGGCAAAAATGAGTCCAAATTAAAGGCACATGGAATAATACTATTCATAATACAAATATGTAATGCAAAGATAAGGGCATCTGGAATGAATAACAGAAATTAAGTTAACTAAATGAATAGAAAAAAAGTGACCATTTGGATCTCCTTTTTTATTCCCCTAAGCATTTTTAAATTAAATATTAGACAAGTTTTTAATTCATGCTTTTAAATTACTCTATAACACAGTGAAACAGTTTAAAGGCAGAAGGACAAGGATAATGAATTTCATCTTCATTTTAAGAAGTGCATTGTTTTTCATGAGGCATAGGAATTTTGTAATTAATAGCATAGTTCACAAGAAATGGCCCTCTGTTAGTGTAAGTTTTGCTGTCATAAGTGTTTATTACTCTTCCACAAAAAATAAGAGAGGTTTTATAAGTTGTCAAAAGACAAACATTTTTAAAAAGTGAAAAATAATTTCAAAATTTAGAATTTACACATGACCTTTTCCCCCATACTTTTGACCTCACCATCCAGAGACTCTTATTAGCAATTTCTCTAAATCAGGATCAACGTGGGCTTGGCATAAATGAGATATTAAGTTCTGGCAATGGCTCTAATGATAATTTATTGCAAGACAAGGTGACATTCTTTCCACAGGTTAAAAAAACTTTGGTGGGCTTCATTTTTTGTTATTGTTGTTGTTAAAATTGATAGTGTATGATAATTTAAATGACATAATCAGTTCTAAGAAAACAATAAAATCAGTTCTAAGAAAACAATAAAAGCTAATTTACATGAAGCTGATTTCCATTTTTAAGAAGTGGCATTTATTACTAAATAAAAACAATTATTATTAAATAAAAACAATTATAAAAAAAGAAAATATTGTTCTCTTCTTTGAGGAAAACAGAGTTCAATTCATTTTTTAATGTTCCAAGACTAACATGTGTTTAATATTTGCAATATCCATTATCAAGGATACTTTACTGATACAAAACATTTTATATATTTATAGGATACATGTGAGTATTTATTACATGCACAGAATGCATAATTATCAAGTCATAGTATTTGGGGTATCCATCACATTGAGTATTCATATTTATTATTTCTGTGAGTTGAAAACATTTCAGAATACAGGTACAGCAGCTGTGAATAACCTAGAGAATGTGTATAGTAGCAAAATATAGTAAAATAGGAAATAATTAATTTTTGGTAAGTATTTTGAAAATAATTTTAAATGTTCTATTTAAAAACTTAATTTTAAACAATGCCATTGGTTAGCAAACTGCTTGCAAAATTTTTTAAATATCTGACAATTGTCTCTCAAGGTCTAGAAAATTCCAGTTCCAGCACATCACCGGATATACATAAACATATGACGGGAAATGTGAGAAGTCCCTAATGATGGGTATGTATGAGATATGGTCTACAAAGCTACTTAATTCCAAAGAAAAAGAAAATAAATTAGCTTTAAATACAACCCGATCCTCAAAGCAAGCAGCTGTCTTATAGCAATACCAGGTAAATCAGAACTCTCCAATCCCCTAAACACTTCTGCTTCTCCAGCCTTCCATGTCTGCTCAAAAACCCCAGCCCAGAAGGAAGAAGAGTAGAAATTCTACTGAGCAGGGGAAGGAAACAAGAGCCCATTACAGTACATGTTCCCCACTACCACCTTTTGTAGCTGGGCTAGCGAAGTGTTAACTTTAAATCAAGTTCAGTGTTTTGATTGTTACATGGGTCTGGGAACATAAATATAGGTTTGGTGTCTCTCTTCACAAGTCAGCATTCAGTGGGGTCAAGTCAACAGCTTAAAACCAAACTTGGTTAAAAGTATTTACATCGCAGAAATCAGGACTCATTTATTATTTTTTCAGTCTAGATTTAATGGAGTAGTGAATAAAATAATAATGTAGAATAAGCTAAACGTGTGTAGGGTGTATAGTTAGCATTCGTGGATAGCTCAAAAATTGAGGAAACAGTTTTTCAGTATTCAAAGATTATTGCAGGATGCAGCAAAAAAGTCATTTGTATGGCTGTGGGACAATTGGAGTTCTAAAAACATCTTCATTATTTAACATTTATTATTTAACATTCATATTATTTAACATTTATGTTACTTATTAATGTAAACAAAAAGAGTGACTGACTTTTATGTTTGAACTACACTATTTCATCTATTAAAACCATGTTTTGGCTACAGATGAAGAAGTTAAGCAAAATGAATGAAGGTATTTTATGAGAAGTGCTGAGCTACATGGTATTTATAACAAACAATATTGTATAATTATTATTTGTAAGATTAGTGCTATATATCCTACATATCAAAAAGTATAATAAATTAATGTGCATAATAAAAAAGAAAACATTTCAAGTTCTTTCCTTTAACCACTTTGAAATATATATTATTGCTAACTACAGTCACCCTGCTCTGCTACAAATATTAGAGCTTGCATCTTCCATCTAGTTATATACTTGCACCCATTAACCAACTTCTCTTAATTCCCCTTTCCCACCCAAACACTCTTCCCAGCCTCTGGAATTGATCTTTCTATATTCTACCTCCATGACATCAACTATTTTAGCTCCCACTTATGGGTAAGAAGATGTGATATTAGTCTTTCTGTACCTGAATTATTTCACCTAACATAAAGACCTTCTGTTTCATACATGTTGCTGCAAGTTACAGGATTTTATTCTTTCTTATGACCAAATAATACTCCATATGTAAACCACATTTTTCTCCATCCATTCATCTAATGATGAATAGTTTGATTTCATTCTTTTGTTATTGTGGATAATGTGCTGCATAAATTTTGAGGGCAGATATTCCTTTGATATACTGATTTCCTTTATTTTGGATAAATACCAAGTTAGTAGGATTGTTAGATAATGTGGCCGTTTTAGTTTTTTGAGAAATCTTCATGCTGTTTTCAAGAGTAGCTTACAAATTTACATTTCCATCAACAGTGTGTTAGAGTTTTCTTTATGTTTTCACCAGCATCTTTTTTTGTGTGTATTTTTAATGATAGTCTAATTGAGGTAAGATTATATCTCATTGTGGTTTTAGTTTGCAATTCCCTGATGATTAGTGATGCTGAACATTTTTCATACACCTGTTGGCCATTTGTATGTCTTCTTTGAGAAATGTCTATTCACATCCTCTGCACCCTTTTTAATGGAATAATTTGATTTTTTAAACTGCTGAGTTGTTTGGGTTTCTTGTGTCTTATGGATATTAGTCCCTTGTCAAATGAGTAGTTTACAAATATTTTTGTTCATTCAACATGTTGCTTTTCTACTATGTTGTCTCTTTCTTTTGCTGTGCAGACCTTTTTTGTTTTAATATATTCCCATTTGTTTATTTTTGTTGTTGTTGTCAAGCTGTTGAGGTCTTAGGCAACAAATCTTTGCTTAGATCAATTCCCAGAAGTTTGTTTTTTTTTTAGGTTTTCTTCTAGTAGTTTTATAGTTTCAAGTCTTTTGTTTAAGTTTTTAACCCATCTTGAGTTTAACCCATTCGAGAGCTTTCTACTGAAGTCTGTTTTTTTTAATATAAGGTTCCAACAAAGGAATAATTTAACTTCCTGTTTTCCAGTTTAGATGCCTTTAATTAATCAGTTAATTAATTAATTAACCGATTAATACTTTTTTTCCTGATTGTTTTGTCTAAGACTTCCAGTACTATGTTGAATAAGATTGGTGAACATAGGTATCTTTGTGTTAGAGGACACACTTTCAGCTTTTCTCCATAACAAAGAATACAAAGAATAGCAAAGACTATACAAAACAACCAGAAATCAGTTAATAAAATGACAGAAATAAACCTTGACATATCAATAATAACATTTAATGTAAATGTATTAAGTTTTCTATTTAAAAGATATAGACTAGGTAAATGGATAAAAACAAAAACAACAAATATGACCCAACTATGTGCTAACTACAAGAAACTAATCTCACCTATAAAGACACATATAGTTTGAAAGCAAAGTAGTGGAAAGCATATAGTTCATCCAAATGGAAATCAAAATGAGCAGGAGTAGTTATGCTTTGTGCATTCTTTGTTCTATTATTTTTCATTGTTCATCACTGTGGTTTGGTGGTTTTCTATAGTGGTAACATTTGAGACTTTTTTCTTACTTCATTGTTTACCCTACCAGTAGTTATTATATTGCCATGTGTTTTCATGATGGGCTACTGTTCTTTCACTTCCAGTTGTAGGACTCTCTTAAGTATTTTTTGTAGAGTCAGTCTTGAGATGGCAAATTTCCTCAGATGCTGCTTGTCTGGAAAATATTTTGTATCTCTTTCATTTACTAAGGATAACTTTGCTGGGTATTGACTGAAAGTTTTTTTTTTTTTCTTTCAGTGTTTTGAATATATAATCCCATTCTCTCCTGGCCTGTTAAGTTACTGCTGAGAAATTTTCTCTTAGTCTGATGGAGATTCCTTTATAAGTGGCTAGACATTTTGTCTTTGGCTTCCGACATCTTGACTATAATGTGCCTTAAGAAAGACCTTCTCTCAGTGTATTTGTTTGAGGATTTCTAAGCTTCCTCTTATGGATGTCTAAATCTCTTGCCATATCTAGTAAATTTCATCTATTATTATATTCAATAGGTTTTATAAACTTTTCATTTTCCCTTTGCCTTCTGGGATTCTGAAAATTTAAATTTTTGGTTGCTTAATTTTCTTATACAACAGATAGGCTTTGCTCATTTTTAGAAATCATTTAAAAAATTTTTGTTTGACTGGGTATATTAGTTCATTTTACATTGCTATAAAGGGAAACTTGAGACTGGGTAATTTATAAAGTGAAGAGGTTTATTTGGCGCACAGTTCTGCATGACACTGTCATCTGCTCTGCTTCTGGTGAGGCCTCAGGAAGCTTTTATTCATGGTAGAAGGCAAAAAGAGTTGACATGTCACATGATGAGACTGGGAGTAAGAAAGAGGAAGGGGATCCCATACTTTCTTTAGCAACCAGTTCTCAAGTTAACTCATTACCATGGGGAGGGTACTAAGCTATTCATCAGGGATCGGTCCCTATATCCCACCTCCATCATTGGAAATCACATTTCAATATGAGATTTGAGGGACACAAACATCCAAACTATATTATTTCTACCCGGTTCCCCAAATCTTGTGTCCTTCTAGCATTGCAAAATAGAATCATACCTTTCTAGTAGTACCCCAAAGTCCTAGCTTGTTCTAGCATCAAATCAAAAGCCCAAAGTCCCAAGTTGTATCTGAGATCCAAAGCAAGTTCCTTCCACCTAAGAGTCTGTAAAATCCAAAACAAATTATTTACTTCCAAGAAGTAATGGAACAGGCTGTACAGACTTGGGGAAATATTCCCATTCTGAAAAGGATAAGTTGGCCAAAAGGGACAATAGATCCTGTGTAAGTCTGAAACCCAGTAGGACAGACATTAACTTTTACAATTTCAAAATAATCCTTGACTTCATGCCCTGTATCCTGGCATAAGGGATGAACTTCCAAAGTCTTGGGCAGTACCGCCTCTGTGGGCTGCTCTCACAAGTTGGAGTTTAATGCCTGTAGCTTTTCCAAGCTGAGGATGTTCGCTGCTAGTACCTTTAGTATTCCTGGGTCTGGAGGATGGCAGTCTCATTTCCACAGCTCCACTAGGCAGTGCCTTGGTGGGGACTTTCTGTGGGAGCTCCAACCCCTCATTTTCCCCTTGGTACTTATCTAGTATGGGCTCCCTGTGGGGGCAGCAGGCTTCTATCTGTTGCCCAGCCTTTCCTATAACATTCTCTAAAATCTAGGTGGAAGTTGCCAAGACTTCTTCACTCTTTGATTACCCATGCCCACAGGCTTAACACTGTGTAAAAGTCACCAAGGCTTGCGCCCTCTTGAGCAATGGCCTGAGTTATACCTAGGGTTTTTTTGAGCTGAGACTAGAACCAGAGTGGATGGGGTACAAGCTGCACAAGGTAGCAGGTCCCAGGCCTGGCCTCCCAAACTATTCTTTCCTCATAGGCCTCCGAATCTAGGATGGAAGGGGAGGCCTGAAATATTTCTGATATGGCTTTGAGGTCTTTTTTCCCATTGTCTTGAATATTAGTCATGCTATTCTCTCTAGCAAGTGATTGATCCACTGACTACTTTGATTTCTCTAACTTAGATTGTTCTTCTGAAAATGCCTTCTCCTTCTCTACCACATGGCCAGGCTGTGGATATTTCAAACTTTTATATCCTGCTTGCCTTTTAATTACAAGTTCCAACTTTAAATAATTTATTTGCTCTCATATCAGATTCTAGGGGTTAGAAACCTTTGGAAGGGACAAACATCCAAACTATATGCTTGGTTATTTCAAAAGAACTGCCTTCAAGTTCTGAGGTTCTTTCTTTTGCTTAATTAGTCTATTGTTGACGTCTTCAAATGTATGTTGTATTCAATTTAATACTTTCTTTGGCTCCAGACTTTCTATTTATTCTCTTTATTTAATGATATCTATTTTTTTGGTAAATTTTTCATTCATATCTTGAATTGATTTTCTGATTTTTTTGTATTGTTTTTCAGTATTCTCTTGTATCTCACTGAGGTTCTTTAAATTCATTATTTTGAATTATTTTTCCAAGACTTACTTAATTTTTATTGGGATCTGTTGTTCAAGATTATTGTATTCCTTTGGAGTTGTCATATTTCCTTGCCTTTTGTTTTCCCGTGTTTCCTGAGTCCTTATGTTCATATCTGCACATCTGGTATAATTGTTGCTTCCTCCAATTTTCTGAATTTGCTTGCCTAGGGAAGGATTTTTTCCTGGAAAAAAAAAACACACAAAAAAAAACTATAGTCTTTGGTAGGGCATGTTGGCTTTGATTCTGAGTGTATAGGTTTGTACAGTAATAGTGTAGTCTTCGTATGATTTATTTGGCGCAAACAGTGTCAGTGGTGTCTGTAATTTCCTTGATGGCTTGGTGTGAAGTTATTAGTGGAGACTGGGGTAACATTTGCTGCGATCTGAGGATTCTGGCGCACCAGTCTTTGGGCCCCTGTGTTGAAAGCAGCAGGCTGACAATGCTTGTCCTTGGGCCTCAGAGTGGCATAACTGGCACTGGTTTAGTAGGTCTAGGAAGGCTGATTCTTGGCCTCCTGATGACTTGCTTAGATATCATGGTGGCAGTGGTGGGCTGAGTGGGGAGGCTGGTTCTTGGGTTCCTGAACAGTAGGCATGGTATGGGCAGTGTCAGTAGCAGAGGAAAGCCAAACCTCTGGGCTCTGAATGATATATGTTCTTGTTGGCAATGGCTGCAATAAGCTGAACAGGCCAGTCTCGAGGTTCACAGGTGGCACGTGCAGGTATGTAGCAGCTATGATGGTAGCAGTATGGCGGTTGGTTGGACCTAATCAGGCCCCCGGGAGAAATGTCAGTGCCCAGGCCAGCAGACTGTATTCTCTAGGATGGGGGTTGGTGAGGCTGGGCCATGTGGTCTTGTTCACAGACCCCCTGATGGTGCATGCAGAAACTGGCTGAGGTGGGCAGTGGCAGGGAAATCCCTAGGACCCTAGCAGAATGCTCAAGCATGGGGTTACAGCAGCAGTGCTGTGGTTCTGCTACCAGGGAGGATAGGGATGCCTTCAGAAGCCATAGGCAGGCTGGGAGTTTATACTTGGTTCAAGTTTCAGCCCCAGTGGCAGCAGACCACACTTTGTGCTTTAGTCCCCATAGTGGTAGCCCATGGCGATGGTTGCTACTAGGATTGCAAAAGTCCATAAGGAAATAGGAACCACTGGGGTCTCTCACCTACCCTTTCTCCACGTTGAGGAGTCTTACCAGGCTCTCAGCTGATCCCAGCTATGCAGGCTGACTTACTTCTTACTCCTTCTTTGTTTTAGCTGTTTCCTGTCACTTATATATTGAATTCTGGTGTTTTGTCTAGGATAATATATTCAAAGTATGATTATCTCTTCAATATTTTGGTTCTTGTTTGTGATAGAGACAAGCACAAGATTCCTCTAGTGAGCCACCTTGTATCATTCCACCTTGTGTCATTTCCTCCCAAGGATTCTTTTATATATAAGGATTTTCCTGTTGCTGTTGTTTTCTTTTTAAAGGGAGAACAAATTCTAAAATTAAATCTATTGTAAATGCACTGCTTGATATAAAATTTAGTACATGTGCTTGAGAAAACCATAACATTATTTTTAACCTATGGCTCAGTTTTTAGCATCTAAATGACTTCTCTCTCTCTCTCTCTCTCTCTCTCTCTCTCTCTCTCTCTCCTCTTTATAGTTAGGAGACGTGTCTTCTAAAGAGACAGAACTCATGTTTCAACATTATTCATCATTAATGTGTCTCCTCCTTTTCATTTAGTTCTGAAATATTATTACTGTTGACTATGATTGGCTCTAGAAATATGTTTCCTGTATTTAGGCAACTTCATGTTACTCAGCTCTACCACATTCTGACCCTACTGATTGTCATTAGGAAATTCAGCATGATTCCTCCTCACCTGTGGAATATTCTCACCCAATCTCTGCAAACACCCATATGGATGAACCTTTCATAGCCTCTCATCTCCTTGAGCATCACATTGCAATCAACTTATCCTCTACTCTACCTATGTTCACACTTTAGATCTTTTCATTATACAAAATTACTAATTTCTATATTCTGCTCCGGTTTTCCTAATGACACTCTTTTTTCACCATAGCTTATTCTCCACATGATTGTCAGAAAAAATTTTTGAAACAGTTCAGATCTTGCCACTCTAATAACTTAAGCACTCTAATAACTTACTAACACACTGGGCATAATATAAGTATCTTTCCTAGAGGATACAGATCATGCATTATTCGGTCCTTGGATACTTCTCCAGATCCCCCAAATATTCTCCAGATGTGCTAGATACCCAACTTTTTTTCACTGTCACTATGCACTTCTCTGTCTCCAGGCCTTGTGCCAGCTGATCCTTCAGCCTGAAACTCTCTTGACTTGTTCTGTCAATTCTTTTGATCTCTGCTCAAGTATTATCCCCTAAGAGAGGACTCTAAGTTAGCATTCCAGTATTTCTGTTGCTTCTTCATCTGCTTTATTATCTTCTTATTATATATTACTATATAGCATTATATTTTTATTTGCATATGTATTTATTGTATGTTATTTTTATTTGAAGGTAAGTTTACATGGTGGCAAGGGCTTTACTTCTTTGGTTCACCTGTCTATACTTTAACACTGAGTCTAAGTAGTATGAAAAAAATGAATAAAAAAAGAAAAATAATAATCTTATTTCCTGAAAACATCTCCACTTCTTTCAACTTACTTGTACAGCAATTTCTCTAAGAGCATACGTCAGTCCCAATAGCAATTCAATACACAGGCTTGCCATATTCATACTTACTTCTTCATGATGCTAGATCTATGGCACATCATTTCAATAGCACTGTTGTAATATTACAGTCTCCTTGTACTATGTCCAAGGTAAAACCTAATCTTGAATTGAATTTATAATCTATTTTGTCCATGATTATACCCACACAATTCATTGCTATTAGAGAGAATAAAAAAGTACAGCAAATGACATTATTTTAAAATGTAGAAGATAGAATTGACAGAACTTAGTGAAATATAAGCTATGGAAAGATGGAAGCATAAAAGGTGACTGGCATTCTGACTTATATGACTAGATGTATGTGACACTTTCTGAAATACAAAAAATAAAAAAGAAAAAAGGAAGAGGATCCAGTTTAGGGTAGGAGAAATTCACAGATTTGAGCTTGGTTTTATGAACCTTTTGTTTAATATTTGAGACAATCTATTGGTACTATTAAGAAGGCATTTAGTTACCTTTGTTTGTATACAATAATGCAGGAAATTAACAATATGTGGATGGATATTAAATATATGGTCATATACAAGATTGCATAATGGGAGGATAGAATAAGAAAGCTATGTAGTTTAGGCACCTTGAGGTTCAAGTATTTAATGGCTGTTAAATATATAGAGAAGACAACAAGAAAAGTTACTGTTCAGAGGCCAGCGTAAATAATAATCTCAAAAACATGCAATAAACAATAACATCACATGCTGGTGAAGGGTCAAGTAAAATGAGACTTGAAAAAGGTCTATCGGATTCATTGACATAGATGTCACTGATGTCTTCAGAGAGAACTTTTTCAGAAAACAGCTAGGTAAGACAGGAGAATGGTTTGGGTTAAAAAGCAAATGGGAAGTGAGAAAACTGAGGCATCACGTGCTGTGCAGAAAAGAGAAGATAATTTCCAGGATCTAAATCAGAGGTGGATTTATTGACTTTGCGTCAAAGGACGGATACCACCCATATTGTAATCTGCGAAGAAAAGAGGCTTTGTGCAGAGGTAAGTAGATTCACAGCTCTGATAGCTGGACAATGAAGGAGTTCCTGTCTATTGATTTTCATTTTCAAGGAAAAAGAGAACAATTTATCCTCTTGAGAGTAAGGCAAAAGATGTCTGGAAGTGGAAGCAGGGTCCTAGTTAGAAAGATTATTTAAAAAGCTTTTACTAGTCATGGAAAGTGTAAAGGTCAGTTGAGGAGAGAGTCACAGAAGGACTGCAGGACAGAGCTGACCATCAGGTCCCATTCATCCATATTTGCTGCCAACTATCTGATTCAAACATCATATTTTGCCAGAACTACAGCAATAAACTATCTAGTCTCCCTGTACGCTCCTTCGTAATTTATTCTACTCACTGTTGCTGGAAAGGTATGTGTAAAACACAAATCTGATATTCATGTGACCCTATGTTTAAAACCGTTAACAGCTTCCAACTGTTAATAAGACAAAAACCAAAACCATTAACACATATAACATGATTATAAAATGTATCATTCAAGCCAGGATATATTCAGGATTGACAGGGAGCACTATCAGTAATGGTGCTAGGAAAGCTAATGTAAACCAGCACTGCCTGGGGAAAATAAGGTTGATTATAACCCTATATCTTAGACCTTATTTGGTTTAACATCTTCAGTCTTCCCCTATGCCACATTATTTTAAGCTTCCTTCTATCCAGATAAATAATTCTTTTTGTTTTTCTTATATACCTATCTCCTTCCCACTACATGCATTTGTGCTTGTTATACAATTCACATGAAATTTGTCCCTTTTCCCACCTCTTGCTATGTAAACACACCATAAATTCAGAAACTGCCAGGGGGATGGGGGGTGGGATTGGCAGTTGGGGGAAACTGCTAGGGGAGGGAGGGGCACACCTCATAAACAAGGGTACCTGCATAATCAGCGTTTGTATACCTAACCCTGAATGGTACCTCGCATCTTTAAAATAAAAAAAGAACAAGATTTTATCAGGTACAATAGTTGCAATGCAGGAAAGGTGCAGGTAAATGGTCCCCAGTCTAGGCCTGGACCCCTACACCTACATACGTTAACCTAAAGAAAGAGAAGTTTTCATCAACATGTAAGTATAATCAAAGTTCTTTTCCATATTTTCCTTGTAGCCAGTAGAGAAGGCTGTACCCCATGGCTCTCAGGAAGCAAAAGTGAGGTTCTCAAAGTTCATTGGGGATACGAAGAAAACAATTGTGGTTGTAAGGTAGTAAATATCAAAATGGTTATCCAGAAAAATTCTGATAACATATGAAAAGAAGCCATGGTATTTGTCCAGTAAAATATTCACATTTATATAAAGGCTATTAATGAAAGAGGAGCATAAAATATTAAAGATATTTAAAAAGGATAACATTATTTACCTGAGGTAGTAAAACACAGAGGATCTCTTTGTAAGTCTAAATTGCTTAACTTTTAGAAAACATGATATAATGTTCAACTGACTATTCAGGATTTGATTTCTTCTACTCCTTCACATCTTGTTGAGATTTTAGCTCAAGGACCAATTGTCACTTTCTCCAGGAAGCCTTTCCTAACTATTCCTCCATATTCCATATCTACTTTCATAGTACTATGCATTTTCTTCACTATAATCCAGTTTTTAATTATATATATATTAATGTGACTATGTCAATGGGACCTTTTTCCAGCATTAGCACATAATCTCAGTGAGAAGTAGGATTGTGTTCTTCTTTTTACTATTGTACACTCAATGCTAACCATTGGGTGTACATTATAGAAACTCTAATAACATATGCTGAATAATTGAATAAATAAACAAGAAAATGTGCTTAGCTACATAATCCTGCATATTGTTTTACTAAATGACAATTTTGATATAATGATAATCTAATGATAATGTATGGTTTACTCTAGAGTTTACCTCTTGTTCACATATGAAATTAATGAAAAAAGTGTCATTCATTTTCTGTAACCATGCTTTTTTTTATATACCCCCAAAATAATGGAATCATAATAATGACCAAAATAAATGCAAAATAAATTGAACGTGTATTTTCCCACAAAAGAGAATTACCTTAACTCAAAGCTAGAAGAAAATATTCTTGCCATGTCTTTTTGGAGAAAATTGTGTCAATCATGCTGGATGGCTTAACACACGTGTGTGTTGGACTAAATGTCTTGTTTCTAATGAATAGAGTAATGTGAACATGACAGGGTGTGATTTCTGAAACTAGGCCATGAAGGGAATATAGCTTCCTCCTTCCTCCTTGCGTGTCTCTCTCTCTCTCTCTCTCTCTCTCTCTCTCTCTCTCTCTCTCTCTCTCTCGGCTAACTTTGGGGCCTTCAGCTGCCATGTTGTGATGGCAAACAAACCACCTTAAGAAGTGGGACTTCATGCAAATAGCCATTGGGCGAGCCTTCTTGAAAGTAGAATATTTAACCCCACTTAAGACCTCAGAAAACTGCATCTCTGGTAAGCTATAACATAGTCTTGAAAGTTTTGTCTTGACCCATTTTGAGACACTGGGTAGAGGCCAGTCATTCCCTTTCCTACATTCACATCTCAACCAATTCCCTTGAGCTTTCACACTCCACGTTAACTACAGAGCCACCCTCATCACCCCAGGGCCAAATACCACATAGCCAGGAACAGCCTCTATGACCAGAGCCCATGTCAAGTCTGCTTACCCTGCCTCACCTGTTGCTTCCCACAGAAAGCCCAGTAAAGTCCACCATTTCCCTTTCTCCCTCTGCTTTGTGACAACTACCAGCACCACCTCCCAGGCTTTCCCTAAGCAGGACTGCAGTCCCTGCTATGTTCTCTTCCAATGAGCTGTGAGTATAACAAAACTGTAGAATACTTTCTAATTTTTCTCTCTTGATCTGCATTGGGTCTCGCCATACAACCTACCCAAGGTAATAGGGTGAAAATGCAGACATCTTGACTGCAACCACCTGGGAGCTCTCACTAGAACTATCTGTTCAGATTGCTAATTCTCAGAAATTAAGTGAAAAAGTAAATGTTTGTTTTCAGTTGCCAAGTTTTAGGATTATTTGTTATATAGAAGTTGATGACTAATATCCAAGGTAACATTTGTCAAAATTGGTCTGAAAGCTCATTTTCTCAGAACTCTCTCTTCTTTGTCTTTTATATATAACACATATATTTAAAGTATATCTCTAATATATACTTTACATATTTATATATGATATAAGTATCATATATACATATATATTTTCCAGGCAGACAAAAAATCTGGCAGAAAAATTATGCTTGTAATTCAGAACAAATTATAAAAATTATATCTTTGAAAATGATTCATACATATATGTGCTTCACAGATTTTTATACAATTAAAACATTTGACCTTAATTTTATTCCACCACAGTTCAATTCAATGAGTTAATTGAGTGGAAAGTATCTGCCTAAAATTCTGGCTAGAACTTGATAGAAAGATAAAAGAAAGTGCACAATTTCTGTCCTCAAGAACAGAATGGGTTCCTAGTTCATTTTCAAACTCTTACTGGTAAACCTGATAAAATGCAAATTTTCATGCCCTGATCAAGATTCTGTTTCAAGTTCGGTGCAGGGGCTCATACCTGTAATCCCAGCACTTCAATCCAGGATTCGAGAATGGCCTAGACAACCTAGTGAGACCTCGTCTGTACAAAAAATAAAAAAAAAAGATTAGCCCAGGCATGGAGTTGTGCTCCTATAGTCACAGCTACTTGGGAAGCTAAGGTGGAAGGTTCACCTGAGCCCGGGATATGGAGGCTGCCATCCATGAGTAGTGATCATGTCAGTACACTACAGCCTGGGTGACAGAGTAAAACCCTGGGAGGAAAAAAAAAAAAGAAAAAATTCTATTCCACAAGGGATCTCTATGGACATAGATACCTAGGTTTTCAAAATGCTCCCCAAAATATTTTGGTCAAAATAGACCCTAGAAAAT
Source organism: Cephalopachus bancanus (assembly GCA_027257055.1). NCBI lineage: Eukaryota > Metazoa > Chordata > Mammalia > Primates > Tarsiidae > Cephalopachus > Cephalopachus bancanus. The sequence goes on from JAPVLO010000074.1 coordinate 976,862, forward strand.
TATTTGAAAACTGCTCTGATTTAACCTGTATATTGAATAGTTATTTTATGAATTAATTTTTTTTGTATCAGAAAAAGAAAATCTAAAACATGTATTATTGACTGTGCTTTAAAACAAATAGCATCATCAACAATGTAATGGCAAGTCTGCAAATGGGCAGGAAAGAAACCTGCAATCTGGTCCCACTAGTCCTTCTGTCTCTCTTACACATTTGAACAAATCAGTTTGCCTCATTGGAGCTCAGATTTGTCACCAGTGAAATGAGGGAACTGCACTAAATCTTTCCTTCAACTATTCTCAGTCTTTAAAATTAGACAGATTCAGAAGGCAAGTTGGTAGACACCGGATTACTATTTTTATAACACTATCCTAAAACATGCTATTTTTTATCCTGAATTTCTCTTCCTCAGTTTTTTAGTACATGAAATTGAGTTAATCAGATATCATTCACATGATTGCTAAAAGGGATTAAATAAAACAAAGTACAAAAAATTGCTTTTCTGCTATAAATAACTCTCATTGAACAATCTCTGAAGCTCTATACTAAGAAATTTACCTGCCTCTTCTCATTTAAACTTTCCATGCAGTTAGTAATATTGTAATTCTATGCAGTTAGTAATATTGTAATTCTATACAGTTAGTAATATTGTAATTCCATTTTATAAAAGAGGACACCCACATTCAGAAATGTTAATTAACTGGCCCAATATCTCATAGCAACTTTCAAACTCAGAGCCATCTCATTCCAAAATCCAACATGCAACTATGATTCTATAAGAGCTGACACAGAAGTAAACCCAGAGCATATCATAGGTAACAGAGAGTAATATTACTACAGGGGGGAAATAATTCTTTATTTTTCTGCTTCAGATTTCCTAAACTTCTCTAGTGATAATAACTTGACATGCCTACTAAGAACATCAAATTCTAGATTTGATCCCAGACCGAACGGTCTACATTTTCAGCTCAGGGAATTATTAAGAGCTCTTTGTGATTCTGTGATCAAGACTTCTGGGAAACATGGTGCTGTCCATCTCTTTTCTACCTATTATGTTTAAAGTGGTTACTAAAGAGAGAGATGATTTTCACCTTGCATTTTGGTTTGACTTAATCCCATGATAAAAAGCTCTGGTCCATGATGAGGCGTATGCCCTGTCCTTTTACATAGAGCCTTCTCTATGGCCTGCTTCACTACCAGCTGCAGGAAAAATGGCCCAGTCTCACCCCCAAGGTTCCTAGATAAATAGCTGAACTACCACATTCTTTGTTTTTGAATTTCCTCGTTGCCTATAGGAAGTCTCTGGCTAGCTGTGCTGGAAACTCTGGAAGCAGGTCAGCATGAGAGGTTCCAGCATTCTTTTCTGCAGTAGTCAGCCAGCTTGCTTTGTGCCTGGCTGGACTCCAGGCATTAGAACAGAAGGGGTGCAGCTCCGAAAAGATGCAAATATCCTTTTTCTTACAACATTTAGATTTTTATCTGTTTTCTTAGCTCCTCAGTCATCACTAATCTGTCGTCCTCATCAATTTAAATGTGCTTTTGAAAATAATGGAATCGAGATATAACTGAACCTTCAAAGCCATTTAAATCTGATGAAGTAATGATTAAAATGCAGAAAAAAATGAAGCAATAATTCATGCCTTTTATGCCTTTTCTCTCTATAAGATTATAAGCTCCAGTCGGATAGAAATTTTTTTCCCCTGGAGGTTTCTTAGTGTCTGACATAGTGCATTATTGAGCATTCAGTAAGTATTTATTGAATAAATTAAGAAAATAAAATTTAATATAAAACGTTGGTATGAATATGATTATTTGAATACATCATCAGTTTTTGACCATGCCAGACTGAGAGGAGTTATAGTAGTAGATAACTTAAAAGAAAGGATGGTATTTTTCTTCCAGCATTAAAATGGGAAGTTGAATTTCTGGAGTATTGAGCTAATATTGGCAAAATCAGGAAACTTATTTACATGTGCCCAGGAGTATTGAGCTAATATAGGCAAAAATCAGGAAATTTATTTTCATGCATTCAGCTTCTCATCAGAATTCCAAACCTTGCAGTTTATGATCTTATCCCATTTCAAAGATATATTTTATTTGTCTTCACAGAGTTTTCAAATAAAATTGAATCATTTAAGCTATCAGATAATTGCCTGTGTAAGCCCATATTTCTGGCTCTCCTTGCAAAATCAGACTATCTGACTACATGGGACCCTAAATTACACATGACAACAATCAACTGGCTGACTTCACCCACATACATTATCTAGTAAGAGAGTGTGGTGCTATGGTGAGTATTTCCATTGTTTGGAGGATTACACAAAGTGTGCTCAGAGCAAACTTTTCCACATCATATGTACTCAGTAAGGTCCAGCTATTATGACTAACATTAATACACCCATGTTATCATCAACAGTATGATAATTACCTGCCAAATCTATGTAGGCCTATAACTGGAGACCCCTGAAATAAATAGCATAGCACCTTTCTCCCTCCTCGGCTCTTTTCTCTATAATGGCATTGTCCAATAGATCTTTCTTCAACAAAGAAAGTGGTATAGTTTTGTTACTCAGTGTCATAGCCACTAACCACAAGTGGCTACTGAACATTGGAAACATGGATAATACAACTGGGAAACTAAATTTTTAATTTTATTTAATCTTAATTTCACTAGCCACATGAAACCTGTGGCTACTATCTTAGCACAGCTGTATAGCTTCACTCCAGCCCACTTTTGTGTTTTCCCATCTCTTTCTATCAAACTCTGGATCTGAAACTAATTTATGTTCTATTGTAAGTAGCTGATCATATTTTTTGTTTTTAAAAGAATGAATAGAATTTTATGTGTTTATCATGTATTACATTATGTTTTGGAGTACATATACATTATGGATTTACTAAATCTAGCTAATTAATGCATGTGTAACCTCAAATAATAAAATCCATATGTCAAAGGTCTATTTGTACTCCCATGTTCATTACATCGCTATTTATCATAGCCAAAACATGGAATCAACCTAAGTGCCCATCAATAGATGAATGGATAAAGGAAATATGGTACATATACACAGTGAGATACTATTTAGCTATTTGCACCAACATAAATGAAGCTGGAGGATACTATGCTTAGTGAAATTAGCCAGGCACAGAAAGACAAATGCTGCATTATTTCATTCATATGTGAAATGTTAAAAAGCTAATCTTACAGAATTAGAGAGTATGGTGGTTACTAGGGGCCGAGGCAATTGATGGAGGTAGGGAAGGGGACATGTTGGTAACTGGCAATAGTTTAAAAGGTTTTCTCCCTAACAGTAATTTGCCAATTTTCCAGGATTATAATGGAATTTAAATATATGGACTTGTATTTCTGTCTTTACTCTTTCTTCAGGTAGAGCCTCAGATCTTATATTTTGAATTTTTAACAAGCAAGTCTAGGTGATTCATTTTTTTTTTTAGATTGGAAAATATAGTTTATTTAGAAAGTAAATGAGAGAGAGAGAGAGAGAGAGAGAGAGAAGAGATTCACCTCTCCAAGGTAGAATAGGGTACCAAAGCTAAGAAAATATGGCAGCCATAGCTCAAAGAACACATGGCCTTGCCAGTGCTTAACAAAACAATGGCCAAGGAGATTATTTTAATTAAGTTACTTTAATAACTTCTACTGAAGGAATAATTTTCAAAAGTAAGAAAGAGGAATAAGCTTATTTATGCACTTATGAACATTTTTGAATTTACTTTCTTACCTTATTCCACTATTTCATCTTACCTCAAACCCCCCCCCCCATCAAATCCACTGCTTTTTCTATGTCTTCTTGAAGGAACGTGCTCCTCTGGTTTGTATCATTTTATAATAGATACTTTTAAGGTATGAGTCAGCTCTGTTCTCTTAAGATGATTGAAACTCTAAACCTACAAATGTCAGCCTTGGTAGTAATGTTTGAACTATATGACCCCGAACTGCTTTCCATCATTGTCTGGGTCATGATAATGAAATCCTGATTTTGCTGTACAATCATCTTTTCTGAAAATTTGGATTTCAAGTTCAGAAAGGACCCCTTATTTCTTCCTGATGGTAGTATAAACCAAAAATAAAATTTTAAGGCCCCCCCCACAACTGACTAAACAGATCCCATCTGTGCCAAAGGAAACCTGAAAAATCAAATCCCGGGGCGTGATGGAAAAGGAGGTTGGGTTGGGCATGCCTTGTTATATTTCCTCCTTGGTGGAGTTTTAGTGACAACTGACCAGCATTAACATTAAATAGAGCCCCAAAGACTGACAAAACAGACTCTGTGATAGTAAGATGTTAAATTCAAACTAAATCCTGGCATAGTATCACATGACAGCAGACCCTTAATGAAATAAAAATAGCTTACCTCAAAATGTTTCTTAGTCATATTTTTGAAGTGACCCTACAAAACTGTCTCTTGGGGAAATTTGCATCCATGGAGAAAATCTTTTAAGACATTTACCACTTATTCTCTCTGAAGCCTGCTATTTAGAGCCGTCATCTACATGTCAAGAACCTTGGCTTCCCAACCCCTTTTTATCTTAAGAATTTATTTTTACTAATTTCACATTCTTTTGACAGAGCTTAATTCTTTCCACCAATTGCCAGTCAGAGAACCTTTGAATCTACCTATGACTTGTAACTCCTCTCACCGCCACCCACTCCAAGCCCCTCAGAGATTTCTCATCTCACCTTTATGGACCCGACCAATGTAAACCCTCACATATATTGGTTTATGTTTAACCTGTAACTTCTGTCTTCCTAAAAATATATAAAGCCAAGCTGTAATTCAACCACTTGAGGTACATGTTCTCAAGACCTACTGGGACTGTGCCATGGGCCCAGGTCACTCACATTTAGCTCAGAAGAAACCTCTTTAAATATTTTACAGAGTTTGGTATTTTCATCTAGAATTTGGTAAATCAAGGTAATATAAACTTGTGCTGAAGAATAGCCATGTTGAGTTTTATCCCCATGAAGGAGCAGGTAAAACTGGACCTTAGAAAAAAGAGAAGAGAAATGAACATGCTAGGAAGCAAAGGCTGAAATCTCTAGTCATGGATGCATGGAGACAAGAGCCTTATAATTTGCTGGCTTTTTAGCAAGGAAGTCTACTGAGGAATATGCTATGGACTTGGTCTTACTAAGGAGGAGATGCTGTTGGAGGCTTAATAAATGATATTGTGTAAAAAAAAAAAAGCCCATCACATCTACCCCCCTGTAAAACTCTCACTGCTTTCTGGGAAATAAACCTCTCTGCTAACAGCCAGTTCATCAATTTGCCCAAAAGATTTACAGTACAGTTTTATTCTTCCTAGGTTTTTTTTCCTTTCTGCTTGTAAATACTATTTCCACTTACTGCTTCACTCAATCTACTATCTCACTCCTTCAAATGTTAATAAACAATTTACAAGTAAAATATTTAAACTAGCTGTAATATTGCTACCTACATGTCTTTGAATTCTTCTGTAGCACCAGTTCCTAAACCTAGCTAATCCCTGTACTTCAGCCAACCTAGGTACGTTTCTGTTATATAGCAAAAAACCCATAGACACACATCCCACAGATGTATGGGGAAGGAGAAAAGAATGATAATTATGTTAGAACAGTAACTCTCAAAGTTTGTTAGGCATTTGAGGAACATTTAAAAGGTACAGATTACCAGGTCACACACTAAGATTCTTAATTCATAGGTCTGGGATAGATTTGGGACTTTCTGATGCTGGCAGTCTAAGAATTTTGATATGAAAAACATCATTCATAGGGAAGAAAATCATATTATTATATATACATGTTATGTTTTTCTTATAAAGGTGATCAGGGTGTATATAGGTGGTAGGGGTGAGGGAATATGTTTTTATTAAAATCAGAAGGGCATTTATACATCATTCCAATTATTACTTGGTAGTAATTGGTTTACTGCCAGTTGGGTGAGCTAGCTGAGTTTAAGAGTGTTTTAGGTCAAATGAAAAGAAATGGACCCAGTATCTGGTAAACAACAAAAAGACATATATGAATAGATAATATAAGAGCTGATGTCTTTGTCTGTTCCAGATGCTGTAACAAAATACCACAGATTGAGTAATATATACATAGTAGAAATTTATTTCCCACATTTCTGCAGGAAAACTCAAGACCAAGGTGCCAGCAGAATCTGTGTCTCATGAGGATTTACTGTCTGCTCCAAGATGGTGCCTCTTGCTGTATCCTCACATGGCTGAAGGGGCAAAAAAGAGATGAACATTGTGCCCTCCCATGGAAGAAGAGAAGTAAGGCTTTATGGTTTGAATGTGTCCCCTCAAATTCATATATTGGAAACTTACTTAATCTCCAATACAACATTATTGGGAGGTGGAGCCTAATAGGAGAGGTGCTTAGGTCATGAGGAATTGATTACTGCTGCTATAAAAAGGGTTTGTAGGAGTGGGCTCTGTCTGTCTCTCTCGCGCGCGGCTCTCTCTCTCTCTCTCTCTCTCTCTCTCTTTCTCTCTCTCTCTCTCTCTCTCATTTCTGCCATGTGAGGAAATAGTATTCCCTTCTGCAGGATGTATTGTTCAGGTGCCATCTCTGAAGCAGAGAGACAGAGCCCTAACCTGCTAGAATCTTGACCTTGAACTTTCCAGCTTTCAGAACTACGAGAAAATACATTTATTTTCTTTATAAATTACCCAGTGTCTGGTGTTCTGTTTACAGCAACACAAAAAGGATTTAGCTAAAAGGGCAAAAAGGAACTAGGGCACTCTCTTTAACCTCTTTTATAAGGCACTTATCCTATTCATGAATGCTGAGCGTTCATGACTTAATCATTTCCCAAAAGGCTCCAACTCTTAGTGCTATCACATTGGTATTAGGATCCAACATAAGAATTTTGGAAGGACACATATATTCTAACCCTAATAGCTGACTTTGGAACAAACTGCAAAAAAGTGACTGGCAAACCCAGGGGATAATTCTGATCTGAACTACCAACAATTTGCACAAAATCAATTTTTAGAGTCAATGGGCTAGGTCAGAGTTTCTCAACCTCAGAAGTATTGACATTCTGGGCTGGAAAATTTTTTGTTTTGTAAGGGGAGAAGGAAGTTTGTCCTGTGCATTGCAGGGTGTTTAGCAGAACCCCAGACCAGCTGTGGTAATCAAAATTTCTCCAGATGCTGCCAAATGTTCACTAAAGGGCAAAATTGTCCTGGATGAGAACTTCTGGTTTAAGTAGAGAAAGACTGAGGAAGGGATGGAGGAAGAACCCTGGAGAAACCATCTTGAGATTCCCATGGCAAGTTTCACTTTGTTTAATTTTTTTTTCATAGCAAAAGCAAAACTGATAGTAAGCAGATATGGTAATGATAAACTTCTCATTTATGAAAACCAGGCTTTAGTAGACTTATGTGGAAACTCCGTTCCTCAGAAGTAGGCTTTGGTATTTTAAAATTTTTATAAATCTAGTTACTGTCACACTGACTTTTGTACAGCTGGATAAACAAACTCAAGGAACACTCTCTGCCACATCTTCATTAGCAACTCTGCAGGCAAAGTCTTTGTCAGTTTAAAATGTTTTGTATTCAAAGCAATTGCAAAAAAGAGTATTTCCAGATTCTACTGACTGCTTTAAATTTGTAGTTTTGTCTTTATTATTGGTGTGGCCTATTATGCTAGCCAATGTTGCAATAAAATTTGCAGTTTACTTGGTGTCTGTTTCTAAACTGTCACAGCTGCTATATCTCTCGACTCAGGGCACACATAGTTCTGATTTACTAGTGGATCAGTTAATATACATCTGGACTGGGTCAACGGTACAAGAAATCTGCATCTGAGCTCTCACAGTCAAAGCTCTATCAAAGAAGGGCTCTGATATGAGAAAACAAAGCCATCCCCATGTTCAAATGCCTGTGCTGTGTGAAAGCCCATGCATTAGAGATCTGTGTATGATCAGTTGCTAAAGGCACAGCAACTAGTTCTTTTATAACTTGGCCCCATTTATTGAAAGTCCATCAGAATAATAGATCATGAACCCAAAGATTTAGACCAGGGACTTTATGTAGTATCTAAGCTTGTTTTATTGCTTATATAAGTGATATATTATTTCCCTTATGTTCCAATGCTCAGAATTTGAATTTAGCTATCTGAAGACATAAAATTCTTGCAGAAATTCTTTTTAAAAGATTGTCTGAGTTTCCAGTCTCAAGTTTCACTTGAATTAAGTCACTTCAAGACATAGCTTCAATTATGGGTTGTGTGGTAACACGCTTCTCAGCACAGTTGGGAGAAAGAGTTTGTGACTCTGCTCAGAACGTGGTAACCTACTTAAGTCTTTTATGACTTTTCCTCTTCTGTCATAAAAAGGGGATGATAATTCACATTCAACATTCAACATGCACTCAATAAAAGTGCCAAGCTTTGGGAGATACTGCAAAAAAATTTTCTTTTAAAGGAAAGAAGGGGGAGAAAGAGAAAGAAAGTGAAGGAATTGAAAGAAGAATCAGAATGAGAAAAATAAAATAGGTTTCTGCTCCAGGGGATCTATTCTATAAAGCATTGTGTCTGCTATAATTTGAGTGGTTCAGGCAGGTTAAAAGATATGCAAATAAAGAAAACAGATTTTCATAAGTGTTTTGAAATCACTGAGTAAAATCTCATGTAGATTTAAGATCCTTTTATATAGAAGGAAATCCCCAGAGCAATAGCATGTACTGCTTTTCACTAACATAAAAATAAGATACTGCCCCAGGATTCTGAATTTAGCAGCTGTTGGTATATGTGTCTCTTGCCACACTCATAAAGGTTTTTAATGTACAATATCATAGTGTATAGCTCATCCCTTCTATGGTTGGATGCATTATTTATAATTAACTAACTTTGTACCATCTTCATGTGTGGAAGAAACAATAATTGGAGCTATCCATTTTTAGTTCACAGGAAACAAGACTCTCTTCATTTTTAATAGTGCCATTTACCTACCACCCTTTCTGCCAGTGATCTGAATTGTTCAGTTGTGACTCGTGTTTTATTTTAATGCACTTACATTTTACCACTGTGAATAGATGCCTGTTTAGAATGTATTAGCCTGAAAACTCATCTGAGAATGCTGGGAGGCTAGCTGTATTCCCAAAGCTTCAGCACAGATGCATGAGGAAGAACCAAAAGACCACAGTATCTGTACCAGAATTCATTCCTTTGTAAAGTGAAAACGATCATATTGATATTTTAAAAACCTGAAAGACAATATTGGATGGAAGTTAAGATATTTGCCTGGCAGATGTTCATGCATTAATTCTCCTAACTTACCTTGCCCTTGCATCATGAGACACTTTAGATCCATGGGATGAAATAATCCTACCTATACAGTTTGTTCTGAAAAGTGATCTGCATAGTTACTCACTGTGTTTACTAACACTAAATACTAGGCTCCTCTCTGCAGAAAATATAGTATTCTCTGCAATTGGGCTCCTCTTTCCCCCAAGTCTACCATCCCCAAATTAAGGCAGGAAGCCAAGTGTCTTCTTCTATTAGGGGCTGCATAGAGGGACAATGCAGACTCTATAACAAGTTCTGTCATCTCTGGAAGTCAGAGGAAGACCCTAGGAATGAACCTTAATGGAGGAGAAAAGGTTCTATGCGAGCACAGTTGTTAAAGGTTCAACTCATATAGAACACAGATACCATACATATAAAGGGAAGTGAGTACTACTCCTTACTTGAAGGAACTGGGAATAGAGTACAGGAGTCAGCCAGGTAAAGTCCTGAGCATAACATACATGATCAAAACGGTTGAATGTAGTACTGGAGTAATACATTTTGCTTGGGAAACTCAGGAGGTATTTACAGAAGAATTTAAGCATCTGAGCTGAGATCAGGATGATAAGAGAAATTCAACATTCGGAAAAATCTTAATTGGTAAGTGGGAATGGTTGTGTAAGGGACACTGTGAGGGAAAGAATGGAATAAACATAGTTACTGATGTGCCAAAGTGAAAGCGAGTCTGGTCATTTGGACTGGGCTGGGTTACTACATGGCCAAAATTTCACCGCAAGGTAAAATAATTTGAAATTTATTTTACTAGCAGTGGTCTACTGTTAGATTTTCATCAGGAAGAAATCTAAGCAAGACACTCATTTAAAGTATTTTAAATACCTCTTATTAAATATCACCAAAACAATATGGATAGGAGGAGACTTAATGTATTACAAGTTCCCAACTGGAGAGGGAATTATTTCTGAAGCTTGATTTCTTTTTCCTTGAGTTACTATTACTGCTAAGTTATTATTTGTGACATTTGAGGTCAGACCTTGGGTTGACTTACACCGAAGTATAATCTCAGGTATCTGTGAGAAGTTCCGTTTGTCAAATACAACACGAAAGCTAGCCTTCTCTGGGATTTCCAAACCCTGGCATTGCCCACGCTTGCTGTGGTAACTAAGACACACGGCCTCCTTCTGCCTGTGTGTAGATCTGCACTGTACGCCACTTATTATTTTTAAATAAGAGGATCCTTCTACCTGTTCCTTCCATACTTTCCCCTATTTATGCTGCCTGAGAAATTATTTTCAATCAATAAAGCTGATAGCCTTTTTGCTTTTCCCCTGATCTTTATTAGCACCTGGGCTGCTGAAGGTGTTCTCATATGTTAACCTAGTTATTTGGATCTTGCATTTCTAAATGACAGCAACTTCGGCCAGGCTGCCTCTGCGTTCCAAGAGAGTGCTCATTCCTTCCCTTCTCAGCCCTTGCTCTTCCCAAAAGGAAGACTGCTGTCATCCCACAGCGTCAGCCCCGCCCACACAGGCTTGCTTCTCCCATCATTTGTAGTCAACCCCACAAAACCCTCTGTCTCCTGTAACAGTTGTCCTCACTCCATCAGCAGAGGGTTTTAACTCTAGCTCAGCAGGGTGTCTAGAAAACTCCCTCCTCCAGCTCCGCTCCTCCAGCCAGAAGCGCTCGGCCTCGGCTGCAGCCCAGAACACCCGAGTCCGGAGCTGACTCCCTTCAGAGTCCCGGGCGCTAGGCTCCGCCCCCGTGACGCCCCCGCCCCGCCCCGCCTCCGGCCCGCAAATCCCCGTCGCATCACTCTCCCTCACAGAAGCCCCGCCCCCGGCCCGGGCCCCGCCCAGGCCCCGCCCCACCCACCGCCCGCCGGCCAGAAGCTCAGGCTCGCGGCTTCCCCAAGGCCCCGCCCCCGGCCCCGCCCCCCGCCCGCCAGCCCGCCGGCCCGCGTCGCGGTCTCTCACCCTCCTCGGGCCGCGCGGCCGGAGCTGGCACTGAGGAGCGGCGGCTGCGGCGGCCTCACCGCCGAGGGACGCGTGCGCCGCGCTCGACGCCGCCGCCCGGAGAGCGCCCGCCGCCCGCAGGTCTGCCTCCCGCGGTCCGGGGCTCACCTCCGCCGCGAGCGCCCGGCGTTCCCTGAGGGCGGGCGCGCCCCGGCGGTGGGGGGGGCGGGGTCCCCGCGCGACGGAGGAGATCGAGCGGGGCCGCTGCCGGGCGGAGCGCGGGCGGCGCCGTGGGGGGCGCAGGCAGCCCCGCGCGGGACTGGGGACCCGGTTCTCGGCGCAGAGCAGTTTGACTCGAACTCTCCGCCTCGGCTCCGTCGGGCCCCGGGCGGCCCGGAGACCCCGCGGGGATCTGCCTCGGGTAAGCGGACTCGGCGGCGTCGGGGTCTCGGACCTCCGGCCGCCGCCGCGGGGCGGGGGGCGGGGGGCGGAGGGCGGGGCCGGCGTGTTCCCGGGACTCGCGGAGGGAGATGCAACAGGCGGGGCGGATCGGGAAACTCCGCGCGTTAATGTTTCCTGCAGAGGGAAGACTCGTCCAAGACTGAGAAACTTGGTTGGGTTCTTCCAGACCGTAGACGAGCGGAGGAGAGGCTGCTCCTCACGTTGGGGTCCGAGCTCCCTCTGGCGGCTTCTCCGCGGGACGGGAAGGGAGGCGACAGGTGAGAGGCTGCAGCGCCGCGGCTGCGGCTTCACCTCCTGGACACACACCGGTCCTGCTTCTCCGCGGAGAAAGGTGGTCCTGGTAGTTCTCCAGGTGACTCTTGGTCCCATAAAAGCTAAACCCGCAACCAGAATTTTTTTTTTTTTTTAAACGATCCTTTCTACTTTTCATTTTTTGGTCTGTGGGTCCTTAAGAAGAAGAAATGACCAAAAAACGGTAGCAGATCTCATCTTTGTGTAAGCTATGTTGAAGGAAAACGTGTTTGAATGACTGAAGCCAGCCACCGTTAAAATATAAATATTGTGGGGGGAGTTGTATCTTGTGGTTGCTGGTCGTCTGCCAACAGTCATGGGGGCCTAAATCCTGGCTTTTAAAAGTATAAGGAAAAAAATTACTTGAGCTTAGATTGTATCTAATACCTGGTTTTATTGTGGTTTTAAAATTTCTGTCAAGTGATTGCAGAATGTTTAAATCATGAGTTTATGTTCACTCCCTGCATGCCTCAGAGAATTTCTTTTTTTGTTTTGTTTTTCCCCCCAGAAAGGAGTGTCATGCAAAAGGAGCAGAAAAGAGACCTCACTGTTGGTGAAAGGGGAGTTTTCTTTCCCAGCTGGTGGTTACTTCATGATTGGAAAAGAAGTACCTAGGAGGCTGAAGAGGTTAAATTTTACGGGTGAACAGATGAAGCTGTTAAAAGAAGACAAGAAAATGCTTTCTCTGTGTCATAATAGGCTGATGACTAAGTAAGCCCGAGAAAGACAGATTTGAAATGTGGGCAGGAGTTTTGATTTTTTTTAAAAAACAAAGTAAGACTTTGAACACTTGTTGAGGATGTTTTTCTCTCAAAAGTGGAAGAAGAAAAGAATCACAAAACAAAAAATAATAAACGTTGAGAAGAATAACTAAGTCCACTAACTCCAAGAATATCAGTACTTTATCATCTTATTTGGGAAAACACACTCAAGTGCATCATACGTATGTGGTGAGTTTATCACCAGTGATGGTTTTCTATGCTAGCAATGACTCTTAATTTGAATTTTTGGAGTGCTTTTTCTCTTTTCTACAATGTGTGTTTCAACCCTTCTTGTTAAATAGATTTATGTAAAGGAACTAAATGCTGAACTCATAGTATTTTTTAACTATGCCACTGTTTCTTGTGTATTATGGAAAAATTAGAGATTTTAATATTATTTGAAATTATATTGGAAGCAAAACTGTGCCAGGAACATAGATATACAATGTAAATTTTCTCTTTTGAGCAACTGTACAGCTTAGAATGAGCCGGATTTCAGCTGAAATTCACAGCATATAAGATTTACAATTTTTGTTTTGTCAAGGTCTTTAATATATGTTTTTTACTAACCAGATGGGAAACACATTGAGCACCATGTTTGACATGTATGCCTAAGGAAGGAACTCCCCCATGGATCATGGCGTTAATGTTTACAGGACATTTCCTATTCTTAGCATTATTGATGTTTGGTTTCTCTACTTTTGAGGAATCTGTCAGCAATTACTCTGAATGGGCAATTTTTACAGATGATATAGATCAATTTAAAACACAGAAAGTACAAGATTTTAGACCCAACCAAAAGCCGAAGAAAAGTATGCTTCATCCAGGTTTATATTTTGATGCCGGAGAAATCCTAGCGTTGAGACAAAAGTCTCGCACAAGCCATTTGCATCTTTTTAGAGCTATCAGAAGTGCAGTGACAATTATGCTGTCCAACCCGACATACTACCTACCTCCACCCAAGCATGCTGATTTTGCTGCCAAGTGGAATGAAATTTATGGTAACAATCTGCCTCCTTTAGCATTGTACTGTTTGTTATGCCCAGAAGACAAAGTTGCCTTTGAATTTGTCTTGGAATATATGGACAGAATGGTTGGATACAAAGACTGGCTAGTTGAGAATGCACCAGGGGATGAGGTTCCAATTGGCCATTCCTTAACAGGTTTTGCCACTGCCTTTGACTTTTTATATAACTTATTAGATAATCATCGAAGACAAAAATACCTGGAAAAAATATGGGTTATTACTGAGGAAATGTATGAGTACTCCAAGGTACGCTCATGGGGCAAACAACTTCTCCATAACCACCAAGCTACTAATATGATAGCATTACTCACAGGGGCGTTGGTGTCTGGGGTAGATAAAGGATCTAAAGCAAATATATGGAAACAGGTTGTAGTAGATGTGATGGAAAAGACGATGTTTCTATTGAATCATATCGTTGATGGTTCTTTGGATGAAGGTGTGGCCTATGGAAGCTACACAGCTAAATCTATTACTCAGTATGTTTTTCTGGCCCAGCGCCATTTTAATATCAACAACTTGCAGAATAACTGGTTAAAAATGCACTTCTGGTTCTATTATGCCACCCTTTTACCAGGCTTCCAAAGAACTGTGGGTATAGCAGATTCCAATTATAATTGGTTTTATGGGCCAGAGAGCCAGCTGGTTTTCTTAGATAAGTTCATCTTAAAGAATGGAGCTGGAAACTGGCTAGCTCAGCAAATTAGAAAGCACCGACCTAAAGATGGCCCAATGGTTCCTTCAACTGCCCAGAGGTGGAGCACCCTTCACACCGAATACATCTGGTATGATCCCCAGCTTACTCCCCAGCCTCCTGCTGAATATGGTACTGCAAAAATGCACACATTCCCTAACTGGGGTGTTGTCACTTATGGGGCTGGATTGCCAAACACACAAACCAACACTTTTTTGTCTTTTAAATCTGGGAAGCTGGGAGGACGAGCTGTATATGACATAGTTCACTTTCAGCCATACTCCTGGATTGATGGGTGGAGAAGCTTTAACCCAGGGCATGAACATCCGGATCAGAACTCATTTACTTTTGCTCCCAATGGGCAAGTATTTGTTTCTGAAGCTCTCTATGGTCCCAAGTTGAGTCATCTTAACAACGTACTTGTGTTTGCTCCGTCACCCTCAAGCCAGTGTAATAAGCCCTGGGAAGGTCAGCTGGGAGAGTGTGCACAGTGGCTCAAATGGACTGGTGAGGAGGTTGGTGATGCAGCTGGGGAAATCATCACTGCCTCTCAACATGGAGAAATGATATTTGTGAGCGGAGAAGCAGTTTCTGCTTATTCTTCAACTATGAGACTGAAAAGTGTGTATCGTGCTTTGCTTCTCTTAAATTCTCAAACTCTTCTAGTTGTTGATCACATTGAGAGACAAGAAGATTCCCCAATAAATTCTGTCAGTGCCTTCTTTCATAATCTGGATATTGATTTTAAATATATCCCATATAGATTTATGAATAGGTATAATGGTGCCATGATGGATGTGTGGGATGCACACTACAAAATGTTTTGGTTTGATCATCATGGCAGTAGTCCCTTGGCTAGTATACAAGAAGCGGAACAAGCTGCTGAATTTAAGAAAAGGTGGACTCAATTTGTTAATGTTACATTTCAAATGGAATCCAAAATCACAAGAATTGCATATGTCTTTTATGGGCCATATGTCAATGTTTCCAGCTGTAGTTTCATTGATAATTCCAATTCTGGACTTCAGATTTCTCTCAATGTCAATAATACTGAACATGTTGTTTCCATTGTAACTGATTACCATAACTTGAAGACAAGATTCAGTTACCTGGGATTTGGTGGTTTTGCCAATGTGGCTGATCAAGACCAAATAACCCGATTTGGTTTGGGCACTCAAGCAATAGTAAAGCCTGTAAGACATGATAGAGTTATTTTCCCCTTTGGATTTAAATTTAATATAGCAGTTGGATTAATTTTATGCGTTAGCTTGGTGATTTTAACTTTCCAGTGGCGGTTTTACCTTTCTTTTAGAAAGTTAATGCGATGGATACTAACACTTGTAATTGCCTTGTGGTTTATTGAGCTTCTGGATGTGTGGAGCACTTGCACTCAGCCCATCTGTGCAAAATGGACAAGAACAGAGGCAAGCAAGAAGGCTTCGTCTTCGGAAGGGCACCACATCGATCTTCCTGATGTTGTCATTACCTCACTTCCTGGTTCAGGAGCTGAAATTCTCAAACAACTTTTTTTCAACAGTAGTGATTTTCTTTACATCAGGGTTCCTACGGCCTACATTGATATCCCTGAAACTGAATTTGAAATTGACTCATTTGTAGATGCCTGTGAATGGAAGGTATCAGATATCCGTAGTGGTCATTTTCGTTTACTCCGAGGCTGGTTGCAGTCTTTAGTTCAGGACACAAAACTGCATTTGCAAAATATCCATCTACATGAACCCAGTAGGGGTAAACTGGGCCAATATTTTACAATGAATAAGGACAAAAAACGCAAACTGAAAAGAAGAGAGTCTTTGCCAGAACAAAGAAATAGGATGAAAGGCGCCTTTGATAGAGATGCTGAATATATTAGGGCTTTGAGAAGACACCTGGTCTATTACCCAAGCGCACGTCCTGTGCTTAGTTTAAGCAGTGGAAGCTGGACGTTAAAGCTTCATTTTTTTCAGGAAGTTTTGGGAGCTTCGATGAGGGCATTATATGTAGTAAGAGACCCTCGGGCATGGATTTATTCAATGCTATACAGTAGTAAGCCAAGTCTTTACTCTTTGAAGAATGTGCCAGAGCATTTAGCAAAATTGTTTAAAATAGAGGGAGGCAAAGGCAAATGTAACTCAAATTCAGGCTATGAACCATTTGAGTATGAACCATTGAGGAAAGAATTATCAAAATCCAAACCAAATGCTGTCGCTTTGTTGTCACATTTGTGGCTAGCAAACACAGCAGCAGCTTTGAGAATAAATACAGATTTGCTGCCCACCAGCTACCAGCTAGTCAAGTTTGAAGATATTGTACATTTTCCTCAGAAAACCACTGAAAGGATTTTTACCTTTCTTGGAATTCCTTTGTCTCCTGCTGGTTTAAACCAAATATTGTTTGCCACCTCCACGAATCTATTTTACCTTCCCTATGAAGGAGAAATATCACCAATTAATACCAACATTTGGAAACAAAACCTGCCTAGAGATGAAATTAAACTAATTGAAAACATCTGCTGGACACTGATGGATCATCTAGGATATCCAAAGTTTATGGACTAAATGCTGCAGGTCAGCAGAAATTTGCACTAATACTTCCCAACCCACTTTGTGGATATGAGTTAGAATTCGTTTATTCTTGCATTGTGTGTGTGTGTATGTGTATGTGCACGTGCGTGTGTGTTCAGTCTGTTACTTGCTCAGAGAGATTATTTTTAAAATTTGCACCATAATTGGCCCAGCAGGATTTATTTTTATGTTATTGTTTCCCTTGTTTTGTTTTTGAAATTTTTTTTCTGCTAAAATGTTTCTGCTGCAGAAATGTAGATGAAGTCATATCATGGAGGTCAGGGAAGATGGGAAGATTTTAAAAGTTTTTGTCTAATTCTCCTTCATCTGTAACTGTGCTAATCTATCTTGGGACCTCAAACACTGCTAAAGGCCTTGCAATTGCTGCTTTATCCATACATCTCTTGCTTTCAAGATGGGCAACAGAAGTTCCTTTCCTTTTTGTAAAGATCTCCTAACACAGTTATTTTGCACAAAGAAAAAGAAAAAAATCCTTTTACTGTGTATAATGTTCAGTAGATCACTGGGGAAATGGGGAATGCTCCTATCAGAGCTGTGAGATTCCTTCTGGAAAATAGAGATGGAAGGACAAAATGAATAATTTTTTTTTTTTTTTGAGGTCAACATCAGTGACCTGAAAATCCTCTTCAAAATTTTTTTAAACTTATAAATAATAAGAAATAAGTATTTGAACAATCTGGGTTCCAAGGACTGGTAAATTATTTTTTATATTTGTCTCCTTTCACTTTTTTGCCTCCCTGAAATTATAGCTTGTTCACCATCACACCACTCCCACACTCCTTTCTGTTACTGTCAAGCAAAACAAACATAGTTACTAATTACTAAACTCCCAATATTTGTGGGGATTTTTCTCCCTAGATGATTAATTTTGCATAAAAGACTGACAGACTTAGAATCAAATGTATTTTTGTGGAATTAACACTGTGTGACTCAAAGCAGTTCCACTGCTGCCAGTATCTTTTTAGACTGAAAACAGAATTGGAAAACTGCCTGACTTATCTTGCATTCCTTTGAATGAGTTTACAGACTGCCAGTGTCTGCAAAAGTTGAAAGCAAATAGGAGATGATGTCAGAGGCATCTGTTTCCTTTACCATCTGCATCTTATTATAAATGTAATCGTCATAAAATGTTCTTTATTTTAGTAGGCTCTGAAATCAAAATACTATGCCATCATAAGCCAGTGGAGTAATTACAATGTATTGGATGAAAACTATTAGGCAGTGTCGAGACTTGATCAAAATCTCTGAACAGATTGCAGGCTTCTTCCTGATATTTCAAACTGTAGTTCCCCTAAGCTCTCTAACACTTGGGAGTCTGTCATTTTGACCTAGATAAAAGTGGTTCTTTCTCAGTAGTTTGGTATTATGTCAAAATGTGCCTCTAGAGTGATAAAGCTGTGGATATGTTACAATCCAGCTAAACCTAACTTGTCTGTCATTTTTCTTCCATTATAGTGTGAGTGAAGACTGCTCCCCTCCCCCACATCTTCCTTCCAATAGCCCTCTATAATATCAAAATGAATGAAAATCGTATGAATATAGAATGAGAGGGCCCTGAAGACCTGAATCTACACTGTCATTCCCAAGGAAGGTTATTCTTTCTATCTCAGGGTTATCAGAAAGCATGTAAAATGCTACCTGGATGATATGTACACATACATTGCATGCTATATGGGTAATAGCACTACTTCTATTATTGGTACAAGTCTCAAGTGTTTACTTTCAATTCCTAGGTTGTCTGATCTTGAATTAGATCAAATAAAAAGTTTCTGCATTATCAGTAGTATTAGGTCTGATCAAGGTAAGAATTGCAAATATAAATATGTGCATGTAACAAAGAAGAAAGCAGAAAGTTTTGCCTTTCTTTTGACATTGTCCAGAAAGGCACCCACAGGGAGAAGAGAAACAGGTGGAGTATGTGGAAGAATAGAGGAAGAAGAGAGGAAGAAGAGATAAGGAAAATGAAGAAAAAAAGTACACTTGAGAATGGATACGGGGACATATTGATAGCAAAAGAAAGGTACAGGCTTCTCAAAACAATCTTAACAGTGCCTCCCATCTTTTACCCCCACATAGCAATGTAGAGTTGAATTGATCTGCCTCTGTTTCTCACTGCCACCACAAGGGGAATACAAGCCCTACCACTTTGTTAATTCTAAAATAGAAAGTTTGCTGGAGAAGACTTCTGTTCGCAGAATTCCTTAAGAGGCATGTTATGTATGGGTGAGGGGATGACACAACCATTGGACCTGCATGCATATGATTATGCCTGAGATTCCCTGTTTTTTAATCTGAATACCTAAGGAAATTAACTCTCCCAGCACATCCCCAGGTCCTGCACTCTCAGGGTGATCTAGAAAAAGTTCTAGCTTCTATCTTTATTTTTGTTTTGCCATATTGTTTGGCTTGATTAACCATAAATAGAAATGTTTTCATTGTTTAATTTAGGAAAAACATAAATAGAAGGCAGTATGTTATTACACCACTCTCAGAGGTAAGAGTACCTAACATTATAAGATAGTAAGATATTTAATATGTGGACTACTTACTACTTATTTAAGTGTTTACCAAATTGTTTAGTATATCTGATTAATAATTATTTCATTTAATTTTGGAAGAAAAGATATCCAGATAATTTTTAAGACACAGATTACTTTGAATTTTTTGCACAAAGGATGACGAACACTTTAAACAGATTTTTTCCATTCTCTAAAATTTTGATATGCTTGAGCTATAGTTTATATGGGCTTAGGTTATATTTAGTCCATGTATCATAAACATATTTAATTGATTATTTCCAAGGATAGGTTTAGCTGAGTCATTCAAACCATGAGGTGTTTTTTTTGTTTTGTTTTTCTTTCGCATCTTATCCAGTTATGCAGCAAAGAAAACAAACTGAAGACCGTAAACTAGTTTACCAGACCTTATATGTATAATAACACTCCTCTGTTAATACAAAAATAAAAAAGCTAAAGCAACTTGGCTATGATTGGGATGATTTTGTCATACCCCTCTTCTTTAGTTCTTTGGTTAATGGTGTTAAGATTTTGTGTGGAGCTGAGGAAGCAGAAGTTGGAAAATGCAGAACAAGTTGAGTGCTGGTACTCAATCCCGCAGTTTCAGCCACTAGACTTAATTCGAATTCCCACCCCCAACCCCACTGGTGATGATCACTCCTTGCTTCTGCTCTTCTAACTTAATTCCAAGTCCTGACTGTGCAGCGTTCTAAATGGCAAGGATGTGCCTGTACCAAGTATCAGTGTTCTGCATCTACTCCTGCCACTGGTAAGATCTTCATTCAAACATTATCACTAAAAAGGAAGACACTTGCAGGTTACTTTAGGTTTACAAAATAGGTGATGTGCAGGGTTGGCAACGTGAAAACCTTTTTTTTTTTTTTTTTTAGTAAAAAGGATCAATCATGAATTACTGTGTATGCACTTAATATTGAATCATAAGGTTTTCATTACAATCCTCACAACTCTATAGTAGCTATTTTACATATAAATGTGAGACTCAAGTCAATTGATGTGTCCAAAGCAAATAGGCTGATAGATGGTTTGCTCAAAATTTAGACAGTTTTTAAAAATTGTTCAGTTTTTTGTAGGAATTTTGAATGGATTTATCATTCACTTATTTACTCATTCACCATACTTTTTGTGTAACTACTATTAAGGTATTTTTGAGCGTGAGAGAAGAGTAAAAAAATTGACTATGAACCTACTCTGAGAAATTAGCAATCTCTCTAGAGACTTCAGAGCTATTAGGAATTCACCAAGAAGAGAAGAGGAGGGGCATGGCATGTGACACAGTGATTACCCAAGGAAAGCATCAAGAAGTTGGTACCTATTCTGCAATAGTCATGGTATATTTATTTCTGAAACAGGAAGTGGTTATGAAGAAAGGGAATGGCTTATCAAGTTTGAGTTATGATTGGAAATTTGGATAGAGATCACCACTTTTTTTTTCTTGGTTAGGTTTTTAGTCTAGTTATCATGGCAGGCCCATCAATGAGTATCCCTTCCAAAAGAGATTCTGGTTTATCCATATGTGCAAATAGAACAAAACTGCTGACGCCTGCTGTCTTGAAATTTGCACTTACTCAACTGTGCCAACACATGTACAACAGAAATGTGGTTTGAGGTGAATACCAAGAGATGCCTTGAAGAGAAAAGAGTGCCTGAGTGTGGTCTGACTGGCATGTGCATGGACCATTGCTAGTAATGGCAGTAAAGAAGGGATTAGTGTATTTGATCCAGCAGGCTTTCCTTCACCCCCTTTCACCCCCATTCCTAAATATCTCCAGATACACAGTTACTGCCACACATAGCTCTCAATCCTGTAATGCAGTAGTGAACAAAGCATACATGGGTGCTACCTCCATGATGGGGACTGTAAAGAAACACATTCTTACTGTTTTTCACAAAGCTTCCAGCATAAAGGATGCTACACCAGGTAGAAGTGAATGCTGTGAGTTCTGTGACTAACCATCAAATATGTCCAAATGGAAATTGTTTTAGTAAAAAAAAAGTAAAACAACAATCTGTTGTTCTTTTTCCTAGTTGTAAATATTGCCGGAAAGAAGGAATAAAAGGGGAGAAGGAGGAAAGAAGGAAATGAAAGAAAGAGGGAAAAGAAGGAGAAGGAGGGGGGCACTCTGAACCTAAACCTGACTGTAGGAAATAAGTTGCTGTTGGAAAAGCATTCCTTTAATTTTATTGTATAAACTACGGGGGGTGGGGGGACCTCTTTGAACTTTCAGGGTGGATAAAACATGATAACAGAAAGATAAGTCCTGAACAGATACTCTTTCATAGTACACTCAATTGCTCTATTTTACTGTATTTCTTTAAACTATATGTTGCCCTGACTCTCGAGATGAATGTAACTTTTCTTTCAAGTGTATTAACAAGAATGTTGAATTTTACCTGAGTCTCAGGTTTGTAAATTTCCTTGATGTGCAGTGTTCTCTCCTATGTTGTGTCCCTCTCTATTTCTGACTCTGGGTTCCTGATGGTTTAATGACGGAAAAATTTGTGGGCCTGCAACATCCTTCATGCTCCTCATACCTCTTTTTTCGAAGTCATTTGACTCCCACCACTGTCACTTTTCTCATTTACTAAATGTGCAATATGAACTCTTTCATATGTGCATTAATATCAGGTGCCCCTCAACAAACAATAAGACTCTCCTTACCTTATTTATTGCATGGTGCAAATAATACTTTAAATCTTTGTAGTACTGGCAAGTCTTACTGATTGTTTTAATTAGACGTTTTCATTTTTTTTCCACTCTGTCCCAAAAGATTAGTTTTACTGCAGATTTTTTAAAGTTGCTTTAGACTTTAAACGATTTCAACTTTATTGAGTCATTTTAACTTAGTGCCTTAATGTAATATTTTGTAAAATGTTGAAGGGAATTCACTTATGTATTAAACACATATAATAAAACAAAAGTGATGAAATTGCTTTCATAAGATATTAATAGATACATATAAAAATACAGCTAATAAAAGTTAACCCTACACAAACAGAATCAACTATTTTTACTGTTATTTTTAAACATTAACTTGAGTCCTAGCTAATTTAATACTAACTAGAGCATATGCTTGCAGTTGCCATATGTGCACAAACTAACTTGGTTATTTCTCTTTAGATTTATCAAAGTAAACTGAAATGTACATACATGTAGGTTGTTACTTTGTCTTTTTCCCTACAATAACTATAAAAATATCTAATACAGCCTGAATAAAAAGATACCTACTTGTATATGCACATAAAAACTTGGCAAAATTCCATTACCTTAAGTGGTATAAGGTTTTCTCTGTATAACCAGGAGGCTGCACTTTTGGGATTTTCATGAGCCTTGTTTTTACCCTTCTCTCATTTATATTCTTAATTTTAAGGGGGATTTTCCCATTGAAAATGTTATATATACAACAAGTTTATATATTGTTTGAGCTTTGGAGTTAGAAATCAGTACAAATACCCTGGGCAGTATCTACTAGCTCTGAAGTCTTAGGCAAGTTTCTTAATTTTAAATCTCCATTTGTAACCTTTTTCATAATTGATACAAGGATTAAAAAAAACCCTGAAAATTAGCAGAACAGTACTTATTTTCGCTTTGTGATGACTTCCAATTCCCTTATTGATGAGAGAGTGTGTGTGAGAGGCAGCAGAGGTATGTTTACTTTGACTCTACTACTGTATGTGCACAAAGAGAAGATCGACCAATATGTAATGTGATGCATCATTTTTCCACTGAGAAAATGTTTTAAATGCTTTCAGATAATTTGTGCATATAAAGTTATGTGGACATCCATATAATCAGATATCTATTTTAGTATTTAATATATTAATTGAGTTGCACAAACTTGAAAAAATCATGACACAATATATTAATTTAGAAATACTGATTTTTATGTGCATATTTCAATAAACAATTTTATTCAAACTTTTACTTCACCTTCAGTATCTTCATTTCTAGAACCACGTTTTGACATTTTTCTTTTCTTTTTTTTCAAAGCTTATGATATTTCCTTCTGAGATTTATTGAGATATAACATTTCTGAATTTGAGTTTGATACAATCACTCAATTTTGTTCCATGTCACAAGTGCAGTTTCCATAATATTAAGCACAATTTATGTTTATATTTTTATTTGGTAGGTACATATTGGTGATGGTCTACTTTGTATATTATTGTATTTTTTTTCTATTTTAATTTTTGTCACGTAAGTACATAAAGCTCAGTGTGTATAAAATTATGCACGAACATTACATTTACTAGCTTTGATGGACTAAATGGAAACCAATTGAAGAACGTGTCCTCAAATTACATATAAATGTTTACGTATGTTATTATTCACTGTAACCCCATAGTGAACAGAGTATTATATCAATATAAAATTATCAAATCTTGGATAAATTTTCCTGTTCACATGGTAGCCACACATATTCTTTGGGTTGGGGTAAAATTCTACAGTACCTTATCCTCTGGTTGGTGCTTTGTAAGTTTGGATGTTTTCTCTTTTCCATGGCTGTACACTAGAACTTGAGCAAATTCCAGAGCCTTCAGCCACAAACTCAACCTCTAGACAGAAACTCAACCTTTTAGGAAAGGGCAGGAAAGTATGCACATTTGTTGTGGGACCAAGTGCCATAATGATAGTAGGGCACATACCCTCAATAGAGAGTATGTATGATTGTTTTTTCTTGGATATTGCTGTCCATTCCCTTGCATTGACTGTCTGTAGGCACTTAGAAACCACTATTGTGTTAATACTTACAGTTACCAGCTTTGCGCCCCTACCTATTGAACTATCAGTATTTAGGTATGCAAAATAGTCTACACTAATATATCAACAATGAAAGATGCATTGATTCTAGCTAGGAAGTTGGAAGCCCTCCTCTATGGTATTGATAAGTTGCTGTGGCCAATGCTGAAATTTAGATTTAGAATTCAAATACATATTCATATACTAGCCACATTCTACAACATGGTACAAAACACATATAATATAAAGATAGTAAGAAAATGAACATGTGTGTACATACCAAGCACTCTAAGGAATACATAATTAATATTTTAAGTTAAACCCCTTATCTGAGCTTCCATTATTACCTTCTCTGTTCTCACCAACCATTCCAGAAGTAAATTCTATCTTGGATTTTGTGTTCAGTATTTCCTTGCCGTTTTTAATAGCTCCACCATATATCTCTAACGTTGTCAACATGCTGTATAATATTGCGTGTTTGTAAACTTTCTTTAAATAGTAACATATTGCACATAACCAACTTGCTTTCCTTTGCTCAAAATTTTGTCTGTCTATTGTATGTGATGTTTGTAGGTGAGGATCACATATTTTCCACATGGTAGTGATTCTTTATATGAACATGCCATAGTATGACCTTTGTGATATCTTAGATATGCAGGTGTTCTTAATTTAATAATCAACTTTGTCAGTATTTTCCTTTATTACTCATACAGTTTTTGCATTTTACTAGAAATCTTTCTCTAAGTGTTGGTTCTAAAAATATTCTCCTATATTTTCTTTTAAGCTTTTCATTTTTTAATTAGTTATCTATTGTTGCCTAACTATATTACCAGAAATTTAGTGACTTGGGAAAACATACATCGCTTACCTCACAGTTTCTGTGGGTTAAGACTTGGCCACAGTTTAGTTGCGTCCTCTGCTTTCAGGTCTTTCACTAGGCTGTACTTAAGTCGCTGGCTAGAGCTGCAATCTCGTTCAAGACAACTGGGGGAGCATATGTTTTCAAATTCATAAGGTTGTTGGAAGGATTCAGTACCTTGTAGATTGTTGGGCCAAAATCCTCCAGTATTTTCTGGTTGTTGCCTGGAGGTCACCCTCAATAGCTTACCATTTAGACTTCTCCATATATCAGTTTACTTCATTAAAGCCAGGAAGGGAGAGAGTAATGAAAGTAATGAAAGTAAAGAAAAGTAAAATACAACCTGGTTGGAACTGGAGTCTATAATACTGAGTGATCCCTCACAGAAACAAAGATCTGAGTATCACATGTTCTCACTCATATAGTGGACCTTGAACACCTATCATAATACTATAAGAAAAGGATTGACAATGGCAGGAAACTATGGGGGGGCTAGGGAAGGGAAGGGATGTGGGATTAACAGTAGTCAATATCTGTCTGGGGATGGGGAGACACCCCTTATCAACAAAGGTGACTTAACGATACATATTTGTATAACTAACCCTTAACTGTACCCCACAATTTTAAAATAAAAAAATAATAATAAAAAAATTTTTTTATAAATAAAAAATTAATTAATTAATAATTTAAAAAATAAACTCTGCTAACAATGTAGCATCATTATGAAAGTGGTACCCCATCATCTTGCTATATTCCGTTAGTTAGAAGCAGATCACAGGTCCCCATCATCTTGCTATATTCTATTAGCAGGTCACAGGTCCCACCCATATTCAAAGAGAAAGGGTTACTCAAGGGCATGAGTACCAGGAGGCAGGGATAACTGGGGGTAACTTTAGAGTATATCTACCACAGATTTTTGTCTTTCATCTGTAAATACTTAATCTGCTTAATATGAATTGTTATGACTATTCTGACTTTTTTTTCTTTCTGTGGGAATAAACTATTGTACATTAGAAAGATTGACTTTTTTTTTTCTTTTCTCACTAACCTCCAATGCCATCTCCACCAAATATCAAGTTTCTGTATTTTGTAAAGAGTCTGTTTCTGAGCTCTCTATTCTATTTCACCAGCAAATTTGATTATGCCAATGACAGTATGACACTGTCTGATTACTATAGACTTATTGTTAACCTTGAAATCAGGCAAGGTGAGTCTTTATTTTCTTCTTCCTTATTGTTGTCTTAGTTATTCTTAAGCCTTTGTTTTTCCATGTGCATCTTAGAATTAATTTGCAGTTCCTCAAAACAAACAAACAAAAGGACAAAGCATTTTAAATTTAGATGCATTACAGCAGTTTAGGAGAGGTGACTTCTTTACATTAATTAGTTTCTATTCATGGGCATGATACACCTCTCCTTTTATTCAGTACTTGTTAATACTTTGGTGGATTTAAGTCAGGGCACTTTATATAATGTTATTACAGTGGATTATATTTATGTTTAATAAGTTCTAACTGTTGCTACTATATAGAAAAGGCAGTTAATTTTTGTGTATTTATATTGTATCAGGGACTTTATTAAATCTTCTTACTAATTCAATAATATACCTGTAAATTCTCTTGAAATATTTATGTATATGATTTTGTAATGTGTAGTTAGTAAGAATTATACTTCCTTCTCTCTAATTTAAAACTTTTTAATATTCTCACTGCATTTGTTTGGTCCTTTTGTGAAATACTGAATGGATTTGGTAATACCTGTAATGCATATTCTTGTGCTATTCCTAATGATAATGGAGTGCTTCTAGCATTTCACCACTTACCAAAATGGATGCTGTGTGTATTTTATAGATTCACTTTATCAGGATGTGGTGTTCCCTGTTATTCCTAGTTGATAAGTGATATTTTATCATGAATACATGATGAGATTTATTGAATGTGTTTGCTCCATCTTGAGATAGTCATATCTTTCTTTTTCTTTATCTGTTATTGCAGTGTACTTTGTGAAAATCTTTTTACTTTTGAGATTATATCTTAATTTGGTTTGCTATTATAAAACCAGCCTGGGAATGATTGATTATATTTGTATATGTTAATGCACTATATTTGTTAATAATTAGTTTTGGGTATTTACATCAGCAGTTATAATTGTGATTTGTTTGTAATCTTCTTTTGTTATACTATACTTGTCTAATTTTGAAGTCAATATTATACTTGTTACAGAAAATGAGTTAAAATTGTTCCTTTTTATGTTCTTTAGATGAGTCTGCATAACATTGAAATGATTTAATGCTAGAATGTTCATTAGACTTATCTGTAAATCCATCTGACTACTGTATTTTCTTCATGGGAATATTTTTAATTATGTATAAAATTTTATTTGATGCTTATAGGCTTATTTTATTTAGTTTAGGAATTCATTTTGTAGTCTGTTTGGCAAATAGTATTTTTAAATAATTTGTTATTTTCCTTTAAGTTTTTACATTTATTGATTTAAATGTGCTCAAAATGCATTCTGTTACCTCTCTAATTATTCAGCCCTCTGCACATTGTTTTCCCATCTGTAATATTAAGTATGCGTGCCTTATTTCTTGATTGGATTTTGCCTTTATATACGTCTTTTCAAAGATTCACGTTTAGCTTTGTTTTGTTCCTAATTTCTATTTTATGTCTATTTGCTATTGCATTAATCCTGGCTCCTGATCTCATATTTTTCTTTCATTCTTTTTTTTTTCTACTTTGCTTTTCATGTTGTTTTTTGTGTCTTCTTTAATTATGTATGTATAATCTAATGTCCTCAGCAAAAAAGCACCAGGAATAAGTTGGATTTATTACTTATTGCAGTGAGAGAGATTTAAGAAGTGTGAATTTGCTCTGGATTAGCTGCTGTCAGAAAGTAGGGGTAGTTCTATGATTGGATGTCTGAATAAATCTTATTTAGAAGGAGGGAAAAACAGAGGTTAAAGCTGAAGTTGGTTAAAAAATAAGTAGCCATCACTCATCTTAACTGGGACACAGGAACGTGCACTATATTGTGGTTTGAAAATGTTTTACTTTTTCTGTATTCAGACATGATTATGCAGTAATCTTGTTTTTGTCTTGATCCATCATGATGACAAAGTAGCTTTGTTGTCTGAAATTATTTATGCTTAACAAGAGGAGACCAGGCCTGATGGTGACAGGCCAACTTCTCAATGTAAGGAGTTATTTTCTTTTTATTTTCATTTTAAAATTTGTATTTTTTATTGTTTTAATTTAAGGCTGTTAATTTATTTTTAAAACCATATTCTTATACTTCACACATTTTAAGATGTAGTTTATTCTTTATCTCTTCTAAATATTTTTTGAATTTCAGGTTCACTCATGATTGGAAAACCCTTCCAAACTGTGTTTGTCTCTATACTCTCACACTACAACAATCAACATAGAAGATGACTTCTGTGCCAAGCAGTAGACACCAGCTGGGTGTCCTCCAATTCAATTCCAACACTATCTACCTGGAAATAGTGTCAGATCCCACAGAGTGAGGGCTCAGCCGCACCAAGACTATACTCCATCCAGATACCAGTCACAAGGCCAGACCTCCAGAATTCTGATCCACTGGCTTCAAGTTGGGGTTCCCACAACACAATCTTTGGGTTTGATTATTCTGTG
Organism: Cephalopachus bancanus; assembly: GCA_027257055.1. Classification (NCBI taxonomy): domain Eukaryota; kingdom Metazoa; phylum Chordata; class Mammalia; order Primates; family Tarsiidae; genus Cephalopachus; species Cephalopachus bancanus. Next base: position 1,005,671 of record JAPVLO010000074.1, read on the forward strand.
GGAGAGACTCATAGAACTCAGGGAAATATATTTACTGGTTTATCATTAAGGATATTGCAAAGGATACAGATGAAGAGATGCATAAGGTGAGGTTGGAGCTTCCATGTTCTCCCTGGGCATGCCGCCCTCCAGGAACCTTCAAGCGTTCAGCTAACTGGACTTGTAAAACCTGTACTTTTGGGTTTGTATGGAAGCTTCATGATGTCAGCACTCCTTCCCCCATTGTGTAGAGCAGGACCGTCTCTGGGAAGGATCTTAAGACTCTCAATCAGGAGGGTGGGGGAGAGACTCCTGCCTGGATACGTTTGAAAGGAAAGCAGGAGCAGGTTGGAGAGATTCTGCTTCTGAGGCTTGCCCCTGAGGCCTAAAACACCCACCATTACAACAAAAGACTGTAGCAAGGGCTATGGGAGTTGTGAACTAGGAACCAGGAACCATGGGTGAAAACCAATATATGTCATAACACCACTGTTATCCATTCTTACATGTACAGGATTTCACTAGTTATTTCTTGTCACTTTTTATCTTCAGTAAACTGTAACTTTCTTTTGTTAGCCTGGCATATAAATTTTCATTTTGATATTGGCAAACATTTTGCGGCCTGATGTTCTCAGTATATATCTTATAAATAGAACATAGGTGGATTATGGATTTTTACTCATTTTCTAACAGTGTATTTTATGTGTTTCATTTATATTTATTGTACTTATTGATATGCTTGGATTTATATATGTTAGCACATATTTTCTCTTTATACCTCTATCAATTATATTCTCTTTTTATTTTCTCCTTTCTTGAATTATTTTAAGATGCTTACCCTCTCCCCTTTATTGATTTAAAAATAGCACATCCTGTTTCTATCATTTCAGGGCTTATAGAAAAATGAAAAGGATCTTTACTTTTTATACATTCATTTTTTTTATATTTATAAATATGTTTACTTTTCCCATTGTCCTGTTCAATTCTTTCTTTTCTGTCCATTTTGTTTTATGCCTAAGTATATTAATATTTTTCTTGTTTGCCTAAAATGTTTATTTTTATGACATTCATTCTTGCAAGGTTAGTCTGCTGTACATAGAATCCTAGGTTAACAACACTTTGAATATATTATTCTACTTATCTTTTTGGACTACTTCTGTTTTCTTAATGAAGTAAGGAGCAGAGTCAACAGATGAGCAAAAAGATGGAGGAAGAGGTCTTGGAGGTTAGGGGAGAAAAAAATAAGGTATAAAATAGCTATATAAGAGAGTAAGAGAGTAAAGAGAGTGGAGAGGGCAAATGTTGTACTACTACGAGACATCCCTGATAACCTCCTTGAAAGTAACGGCTGTATATTTCAAGTAAGAAACCTGGTTTTCTCCAGTTTTGTTCAACATCACCTACATAGGTGGAGAAAAAATGGAAAGCTGGATTGATAAAATTGTGTGTGTGTGTGTGTGTGTGTGTGTGTGTGTGTGTGTGTGTGTGTGTGTGTGTGTTTCTGGTTTTTTTCCAGGAGTGAGAAGACAGAAGAGAATATGAGATGAGGTTGTATGCCAGGGACTGATTGGAGAGGGTAAAGAGGCGTATGAAGAAATGAGGCTTAAGAGACATTTTGAGAAGAATTTTAGATTCTGGTGGTATCAAAGATTGTTAAATGGGGGTACTAGCTATAAGATAAACTAAATATTTAGTGCTTGTCATCGCCCAGATTGCTTTATGAGCCAAGAAGACTAGTAGAGCTCATGTCATCATTGCAGCATTCCAGGAAGCTGGAAGAAGGGAAGAGCAGTATCCTAGAGGAGTTCTCTTCTGAAAACAGCCTTCCAAACAACAGCTTCCACTTTTTTGAGGTACAATTTTGGTAGAAAAGAAATTTTTTGCAAGTACTTGAGATTTAAAAACCACAGCAAAACAGAGGAATTAACCTCCAGAGATTAAGATTTCCTGGACCTGGGGTAAGGGCTCCCTGGCGTATGCAATTTTTAAATGCTCACCTTTCAGGAATTTGCTTCCACTGTGTAGTCATGTTAGAGAGAGTCGTTGCATTAGGCAGTTAATATTCCAATCAATTACAGTTTTGTCTCTCTCTCTCTTTTTTTTTTTTGCAATTGTGTTGTATTACAATGTTGCAAACATCAAACTAGTGAATACTGCTCTATTATTCCTGGGGAAATGCAAGGTGAGGGTCCTGGAAGCCTTTGGTCACTACACTTTAATCGATCGATCAATATATACATAATCTTGGTTTATGTGTATTTCTGTTTCAATGCACCTTACATCATAAACATTTTGGTTCATTATCAACATTGAACTCACAGCCAACAGCACTGTAACTTGTACATGAACGAAGCTTGTTTAACAGTGTTTGTATTTTCTCTGTAAGACACATCACAGTCTTCTTGAGCCTGGGAACAATTTACAGCACTTTGGTACTATACTTTGGGGCTGTTTTAAACAGAAAAATCACCAATAAAGAACAAAATTAAGTGCATAAAATGTGGCATAAAATAGACTCTGAAAAGTGCACTTATTGAAAGCTGAAACAAGTTGTTCATCCTTGGCTGGGGATGCACTCCTTAGGTGACTTAATTTTTTTTTGCCACTCTGAATATATTTACAAATGGCTATTTACAATATCGTTGATGTAGAGTAACACACAAAAAAAATACTAGTAAGAAGGCAAATTTGCAAATACAAAAAATCTGCAAATAGTGAAGATCAACTGTATCAGAAGTTCTTTCTCCTCCTTATCTAGCTCTTTGATTTTTCAGAAACCACTGCCATGAGCAGTAGCTTCCACATCTACTCTCCCTTCATGTACCTGAGCTCTCTCTGCCCCACTTTAACAACCAGAATTTTCTGTCTCTGTCTTACAATAATTTGTTAAAAGTTTTATCTTATTTTTTACTCATTTTTAGCATTTTTTGAATGATATTCTTTACTCTCATTACAGTACAGTATTTTGGGGGGAAGAGGACAAGAGTTAGAAATGTACTTTTTTCTTATTCAAAAATAATTAAATATTTTCGAAGAAAGTTTTCAAAATATAAAAAAAAGGGACACCCAAAAATTCCTCCTTGAGTTATATCTACTATTAACATTTTGCTCAGTGTTCTTTTATTTCAGGTTTAGAAAAGTATATGAATAAAGTGATCTGGATTGGGATTAAAATTGTAATCTACTTTTCAATCAATAAGGGAAATGAAGCCTCAGTACTGTTAATTCTAATACAGCTATTGAGCTGGTTGTTAATTTCTTTAAATATATTTCAAGTTTATTCTACACAATAGTTTTCTAAAGTAATTGTTAGTATCTCCAATCCAATAGTTAATGGGTAAAACATTCTATGCACAATAAGAACTAATCTTATTTTTTCTATATACACTAAAATATATTACTGATAGATTAGTGATATGAATATAAACACAGACATTTTAAATTATTATGAGGAAGCAATTGTTTATATATAATATTGAGGATAAAAAAGGCAGAACTAACTAATCATTATGTCAAAGCTGGGAGCCACCCAAGAAAAGATTTAAAGATTTACATGCATATAACCATCTTCTCTATATCCAAGAAACACAAATAATAACAGTATTACAAAAAAGCACTAAGTAAAGAAAATGATTGTACTGTAACAGATAAAGATTTAATATCTTTAATGTAGAAAAAGTTTATAGACCTGTAAGTAAAAAATAAAAAAGGAATATTCAAACTTAAAAAGAGGAAGAAGTTAAAGATATAAAACATGTATAAAATTAATATATTTTACCAATTCAGGTAAAAATACTTTACTTTTCTTCTATTTTACAACTTAAATCTTAAACTCCGTATTATTTCTCCTTTAAGTCTATCCTCCCACTACTAAATAAATGGAGGAAAAAAAAGAAATACCAGAAAAACAAAGTCAAAATCATTTGGAATTTGATCAAAAGTTTTCAGGACTACTTCCAAACATAAAATGAAGAAAAACTTATAATGTCATGTGGTCCAAACTTTCACTACTTCTCACTGGTATAAAGTGTCACTATGGAGGACTAGCACGCTTAACAAAACAAATGGTAATTGTCTATAGTGACCAGAATTACATGCTTATACTATTACCGTGCAGAATACATTGGTGATCTATGCATAAAAGATGAGTTCATTTTAGTTCACCTTTTCTGCTTAGTTTTTGTTGTTTCAAATCACACCTCACTGTTACTAGATCTAGAAGAGCTGCCTGCATTATGAAGAAATCGATCATCTTTCCATGCCCATGATCCCTAAAAAACCTTTAAACACTTCTGTTGAGATTGAATTACTAGCCTTAAATCCCCTCTCAAGGTAATTTTATTTCAGATGCTTTCTTGTCCTTTCCTGCACACTTAATTGTTTGGGGCTCATGCTGAACCAACGTTTAAGGGTTTTCTACTTTCAATGTTAAAAGAGAGGGATTGGTTACAGGCCATTTCACTTTCTAAAATGTTCTGAGCTCCTTCGGTGATGGAATCAGCAGCCATCACAGTGACCAGCCTGGCATCTCAAACCAAAGGTAAGGGACTCATTTTTCTCAACCCACACATGATTTCTTTTCTCAAGCCAATAGGCACCAACTCATGTTAAAACTAAAGTTATACTAAAACTATGTTTCTTTTGTTTGTTCCTTGGCTTAGACAGTAGGAGGGAAGTAGTATGTTCTGCCTGCATAAAGAACAATCCAGAAAGTCAAAAAATACAATTGACCTATAAATATAAATAGTTAATATCCTTACTAAATATATACATTCAAATTAAGAGAATATCAGTATTATTATATCTTAGTTTGCAATCAACAAGATTAAAACTGATTTTAGTGAATGGTATAAAAAGTAAATTGTTGGTGGTTGTTTTGGTAGTATGAATATATATCCTTTGATATAAGCAAGTTGGCTGTTTGCCAGATTTTTAAGACTTCTCACCTATGCTTCCAAAGTATGCTTTGGGCCCAGGATTTCCATTTAAAGTATTTTATTCCATAGGGAAAAAAATGTGGAAAGATATATATAAAAGGATGTTCATCATAGCACCAACTGTACAGCAAAACATGAAAACTTTCTAATGATGCAAAGATATTAATAAAGAGGTATAGCAGCTTATTAGAAAAATCTTGTGACTATTTTATTTTTATTGATTGTAAAACATTATAAAATGATCTCATTTTTCTATTGAATAAAATCTTTACATATAAGGCTTAATTTTGTCAAGTGGTTGTCATAGTAGTGATCAAATTTCAGTAATTTCAAATGGTTCGGTCTAATGTTTATATCCATATATACATGAATTTTTTATACTTCCATAACATATGTGTTAACTTAAAAAATCACAAATGTGAAGTTTGGGAAAGGAGCAAGACTTTATTTCTTCTAAAGGGTTACAGCCAACAAGGTGTCCATTTCAAAGACTGAGAAGTGTATTTCCTGCCAAAACCAGAGACAGGCACTTCAAAGTAGGACGACTTGGGTAGGAGTTTTATGCTGAACATATGGCTAAGTATGCATATTCAATAGGTTACAGGAGGAGCTATGAATATTCAAGAAGCAGTCCTGATGCATGTGTATTAAACAGACTTGCATGTAACATACGACTCATGTTCACTTTAGAGTGGAGACTTAATATTTAAATGTATCACAATTCGGCTCTATATGTAGAAAGGTCTTTTCAGGACACAGAGGCACACTAGTGCACAAGCTTTGTAAATGGGCCTGAACCAGTCCATGATCAGTGGTCTTCCTATCAGGGGAAAGCTACTGAAATTAGTCTGTTTAATCAAAGCTGTAGTTGGCTGGGCACGGTGGTTCAAGCCTGTAATCCCAGCACTTTGGGAGGCCAAGGCCAGAGGATTGCCTGAGTTCAGGGATTCGAGACCAGCCTGGGCAACTTGGTGAGATCTCGTCTCTACAATATATCAAAAATAAATAAATTAGATGGGCATGGTAGCACGCGCCTGTAGTTTGGTAACTTGGAAGACTGAAGCAGAAGGATCACTGGAGTCCAGCTGGTCAACACTGGGGTGGCCGTGAGCATGCCACTGCACTCCAGCCTGGGAGACAGTGTGAGACTCAAAAATAAAAATAATAATAATAAAAAGAAAGAAAGCTGGAGTTATGGCTAGAACAGGGCTCGGTCAGCATCTGCTAATTGAATCAGTTGTAACTGTTTTAATATTGTTTATCTCAAGGCCAGTGCTTGTTTGACTACCGGGGAAAAGAAAAACCTTGTGACTGTTAGCACATAGTTTATTCTTTATGGGTAGGGATGTGTGATTTAACTCGTGCTTGGCATGGCCTTAAGTCCTTTTTATTATTTGGTATCTTACTGCCACAAAGAGTTTGTTCTGTCAGTTTTATAATCTCTACTTTAACATTAACACTGATCAGTTGTCATATTTAAACTCCAAAGGTACGTCTGACCTCCCAATCCATCATAGCCAGGAAGTAATTTTAAGGTTTTCCTGGGGTCCCCTTAGCCACAAGGGGTCTGTTCAGTCAGTGAGGTTGGAGTTTATGATTTTATTTTTAGTTTATATATTTTATACACACACATACACACTTCTGAATTATTATTTGTCAGATGTTAACAGTGATTACTTGTAGGAATTAGAATTTCAGATGAGTGCTGTTTTTTTCCATTTATGATATTCTGTGCTTTTCATTATTAGAATGATTATTTTAAAAGCAATAAAAGGAAAACATTGAAAATTCAAAATAAAGCATATTAATGTAGTCTCAAAAGATTAACTATATATACACAATAGAACATTACATAGTCATAAAGGAGGACAAACATATGGACTCTGCAGCATCTTGGATGGATTTGGAGTCTATCATACTCGGATCTATTGCAGAAACAAAAAGCAGAGTACTCTGTGTTCTCACTCATAAGCGGATCCTGAACATTTACGTAATACTATAAGAAAGGAATTGGCAGCAGTGATATACTGCTGGGGGTGGGAGTGGCACAACATCAAAAAGGGTATCTGAGCTCAAACCAGGTGAAGTGGGGACTAAAGGGAGGCCCAATCTTTGCCAGAATTATGACCACTTTTATACCTAATCCTGAAATGTACCCCACATCTTTAAAATAAAAAAGATTGACTATAAATTTTGGAAAAATATAAAATTTATAGACTGAGCTAAAATGACTACTAAGCAAATGAACAACTTCCATCTAAAAAATTATGAAAGCAGTTTGAGACTTTTGGCCAAAAACAGCAAATTATTAATTTGAAAAATAGGTACTTGTAAATATTTCTGCCATTCACAGAACCTCCCTGAATAATAAATGACAATAAATATTAAAATTTAAAAAAATGGGTACAGTCTTTCATCCAGCACTTTCAGTTTGTATTACGTTCCAAATAAATCTACTATATTTATTTAATTTAAAAACATATTTCAGATGAAATGATTTAGAGCTAAGATAGACTTACTTTTTGAAGTTTAAAAAAATAAATTATAGAATGAGAAATTTAATTTCTTCTTTCCTTCTTTTTTTAAATTCCTTTTTCTTCCTCTCTTCAATGACCATTTGTGAAGTGACAATTATGGCTAGATGAAAGATTCATAAGAATATTTATTTAGATTTTTTCAACAAATAGCTAGATAAATAACATGGCCAGAGGACAACTTGACTTAGTCTATGGCCAAAAGAAAAGTCAAAAGTAAGTACTTAGCACAAACTTTATTTTTTATTTTTATTTTTTTGAGTTGGAATCTCACTGTGGCCCAGACTGGACTGCAGTGGCCGCTCCCGGCCACTGCAGCCTCAACCTGCTGGGCTCCGGCGATCCTTCCGCCTCAGCCTTCTGAGTAGCCGGAATTACAGGCATGCGCTACCACGCCCAGCTGATTTTTTGATTTATTGTAGAGATGAAGTCTCGCTGCCCAGGTGGGTCTCGAACCCGCGGGCTCAGGCAATCCACTCACCTCAGCCTCCCAAAGGCGCAGGATTAAGGGCTGAGCCACTGAGCCCGACAACACCAAACTTTAAAAAGAAACTGTTTTTGTGTTTGTTTATCTGTTTCTGTGTTTCCTTGTATTGTATTGTAAGTGAAAAATGATAGTATATCAAGAATGTAGTTCTTAAGTCTTGTTATTCTTCATTTCCTATTTCATATTCTGTTTTTTGAACAGAAATTCTCACAATGACCTGGCTTCCCGTTTAGAACAGCTGTCAAATGATGATGAATGTCATGGTAGTGATTCACATCAAGTACAACTTGTTTATTTTTTGGTGCTCTGATTTAGTTGCTTTTGAGAGGGGAGTACTGCAGGTGAGCTACACATGGCTACGGCTAAGTACTCTTAGGCTCTCACATTTTCGATTTTCTTCAGGGACTAAAGCAGACCCACATATTCAGTTCCTTGAACAGATAATCAGAAGAGGGGCACCATTTCTCACTGGAATATTTACTTTAAATATGGCTCAGTGGAAATAATAATGGTTGGGATTTGGATTTCTAAACCTTCACAAAATTTTCATAACTTTCTATAAATTAGTTTTGCTAGAAGTCATTTAGTGGAGGACCAAGAAAAGAGCCAAAGTGACTTCACAAAGCATTTCATTGTTTTCCACATTTTGCGCTCTCATTTTCCTCTATTTTCAAAATGATAAAAGAGAGAGATTTTCAAAAATGGGAAAAATGGCCTCATGAGTAAATCAAATTATTTTACAGTCATAAGTAGGAATGTAACTAGGAATCTATTAGTATATAGCTGATAGGTGAAGCCAAGACTTGAATGGCATCACTTGAAAAGAATAGGTAGCATGGAAAAAGCTATGTAAACAAGGTGTTAATTCTAAGAATACTGATATTTAAAGAGTAGACAGAAGTTTAAAAAAGGAGACCGAGGGGGAGCAGAGTTTAAACTGCATTCCATAAGTGTTGACGTATAATATTTTCATTATTGTTCAAACTAAATTATTTGCTGGTTTTATTGTTATGCAAGCTTTAAAATTATCATTCTTAATTTTCAAATGTACGGGGATTAGTAGTTATGATTTTGGATAGTATTGTGATTAAAAATATATTACATATTATTTTAATATTTGGAGATATTTTGAAACTCATGGTCAATAATTGGAAATAATTTATGTGCTCTTGAAAACAAAGGGTATCCTGCAATGTTGAGGTGTAGTGATTTCTATACATCCATTAATCTGTCACATTTTTTAAACTATATATCATCAATAACACATACATGTGAATGTGCACAAACACACTTTTTTTTCTAATTGAGAGATATGTTCTAAAATCTACTACTCAGATGATTTTGTCTATGTTTCTTAGTAGTTTTTTGAAAATCAATTTTTGCATTTTTTTTTCTGGTATTAAATTTGTTTATCTCCTTTCATTCCTATAGGCTAAATACCTAAGAGTGGAATTGCAGGATTGTGTGTGCATTGGTACTTTTACATTTATTTTTGTTAATTTTAACCTAAAAGTACATATAAGGTATCCTGATCAGAGAGAGATTTTTTATTAAATACGTAAGTAATAAGTAATAAGTAAGTTATAAGTATTCTGCTCCCTTTGCCTTAGTTCTTACCCTCAGGACAACATTATGAGAACCCTGTCAGTTGTCCTTTGTGAGTAGCTGTGCAGAGAAAAATATTTTTCTCTGATTATAAAGAGGTAGGAGGTAGCTATACCTGGCAGCCCCCCCCCGAAAAGCACTTCAAACTCTAGCAATTTTCAATACATGAGTATAAAATTCTCTAAGAGCCAGAAAACCCCTCGTGACCAGTTTTTATGACCTAGAGATATCTCCAAGTTCCTGGAGCTAATTCCTCTTTGGTATGTAGGAAAATAGCAGCCCCTGTCTTTTTGGTACTTTTGGAGCCTTAACCTGGATCCTAAGCCAGCTGAGATTCACCATTCAATGGGTCAAGTTATTTTTTTCCGACAGTGTATGTGCTTAACTTTTTGAGAAACTGAAAAATAGTCTTCAAAAGTGGTTATACCATTTTACATTCTCACCAACAGTATATGACACTTCTAATTTTGCCACGCCATTGCTGGTACTTGATGCAATCATTCTTTTTACTTTAGCCATTGTAGTGGATGTGGAGTTTTTTTTTTCTTTTTTTTTTCAATGGAGTTTTAGGTAGTTGATTTTAAAACTATACTTTTCTAGTATAAGAATTTTTATTTTATAAGTTGCCTTTTAAGCAGTGCTTTAGTTTTACCCCACAGACATTTCTGTCTTTTGTTTTTATGTCATTCATTGAATATATATTACATACACCTTATGATATATTATTTAACCATAGAATATTTAGAACTGTATGTTTAGTTTCCAAATGTTTAGAGTTTTGTTTTCTGTGTTTTTTATTATTTTTATTTTTTTTTATTTTAAAGATGTGGGATGCAGTTCAGGGTTAGGTATATAAATGTTCATTATGCAGTTACACTTGTTGATAAGGTGTGCCCCTCTCCCCCAAGCAGTTTCCTACTATATTAATTTTACAATTTAAATTCATTGTGGTTAAGAAGATGCTTTTTTGTGACTTCAATACATTTATTGATCATTCTTTGACATCCAGAATATGGTCTGCCTAGATAAATGTACATGTACACTTGGAAAAAGTGAATATGTTAATATTGTTGAGTAGAGCTCTTTATAATTTTCGGTTAGATCATGTTAGCTGATAACGTGAATATAATTACTAATTTCCCTTTAATGAGAAGGCTTTCTTTAAAGATTTGTGTCTCTTTCCAATGCACATAGATTCAGTCTCTCATCAGAAAACATATTTATATGCTCAGGGAAGATGACTGCGAGTTCGATGTGAGTGAGTGAGTATATGGAAAATTCTGTGTATGTGCTGGTGAGTGAGTGGGTATGTGAGTGGCTGACAGGGTGAGGGCTAGGGAGCTAGTGGCCAGGGCTCTCCTGGTGCAGTGGCTGGTGCTGCAGCTGCTGGGTTTGAACCCTAGTCCAGGACGCGGAAGCCGAGCACCATTTTCTTCTTTCTTTCTTTCTTTTTTGTTAAATCAGCAAACCCTCCCTGGGGAGAAAATTCTGGGAGAGACTGTCTAACTGGGTCTTGTGAGCAAGTGGCCAGACCCCTGGTGCAACAGGTGGTGCTGCAGCTTCTCTTCTTTGTCCCTGGCTCTTCCCAGGTTGCTGAAGCTGAGTGCCGCTATTTTTAAAAAATGGACAAAAGTTTTCCTGAGGAAAAGCAGCAAGGAGAAACCATCACCCCAGGCTCTCCCTCACCATTGCAGCAGGAGAGAGACTGCCAGCTCCTCGCTTTGCCTCACCACTTCAACGCCTGGCAGGGCACTGGCATCAGGGGCTTCAGAGGGAGTCCAGAGGCAAAGTCCCATGAAAGAGGACAAGAGAGGCATCCCACCACCATCTTGAAGGTGGAGCAGGAAACTGCTCTGACTTGCTCACCATGGCCACAGACCTGATCTCTGTGACTGGCATATCAGCTACTCAGGAATTGATCATGACCCAGAGGGAATATCCTGAAAGCACAAACTTTGGAGGGACCTAATGAGTGCTGAGTTCCAGGTGCCCCACCCCCTACCCTGATCCAGCTGTTGGACAAAAGGTGTGGCCAGAAAAGGATGAGGAAGAACTCCAAAGAGATCAGTGGTGAGCCCAGGACTAACCCAAACCCTCTCCTCCCCAGCAATTCTCTGAATGTCAGATCTACACAGCTGGGACATGACCGAGAGGGACAAACTCAGGTGCAACCTGGATGTCAGTTGCAATAGGAGAACTCCATTCCAGGATAAGTCTGACTGGGGCACTCCCTACGAGTACATATCTGGAGAAGAGACAGTTCCATACCTCCCCACTGGAAGACATCTCTTTGACCATACGAGAGTGGGAGGGGAGGACTGCAGCCCCACACTTCTGCACTGTTCCTCCTCCTTCCCTGCTCCAGACACTGAGTAGAGAGAGAAAGAGGTGACTGCATGAGAGACCTGATTAGAGGACCAATTACAGAGCCTTCCAGCCTTCCATAAGAGAGCAGGTTGGTTTTTTTAAATTCTCAATTTTTAAAAAATTAAAAAAATTTTTTGACTGTTTGTTAATTCATCTATTAAAAAAAATATTTTTATTTTTATTTTATGCATTTCTCCAATTTTTTTCTTTTCTTTTTCTGTTTCTTTCTTCTTTTATTTGTCATTTTCTATTTATGTGTGTATGTGAATGACTGTGTTCATCTTTTAATTTTGTTGTTGTTGGTTTGTTTTTGCTCTTTTGTTCTTCTGCATTTTTTTATTTTCATTTTTTAAGTTTAAGGTGTGTGTCAATATATGTGTGAGGGTTTGACCTGAATTCCTGTTTGTTTGGTTTTTTTTATCCCCTTTTGGTCTCTCTGTTTTACTTCTCTATTCACTTTGTGCTAGGCATATGTGTGTGTGTGTGTGTGTGTGTGTGTGTGTGTGTGTGTGTGTATATGTGTGTGTGTGTGTTTAGTTCTCTTGGGGTTTGTTGTTGTTGTTGTTGTTTGTTTTGCTTCACTTTGTTATTATTCAGTTTTTTGGGAGGTGTATGTATATATCTGTGTGTGTGTGTGTGTGTGCGTGTGCGCGCGCACGCGCGCGTGCATTCAATTGTTTTTGCATTGGTTTCTGCTTTGCATCATATAGAGTGGTGGTGGTGAGTGGGTCTCAGGGAACACATGCCACAATAAGTGAACATTGTAATTTGCAAGTAGTTTCTGAATCTTAACGTCCCATCCCTTACTTTATTCAAATTTCAAAAACTACAAGAGACAGTAGAGCTTCCCATCCACCATCCTATTTCAAAATAGAACAAATCAAGAGCCTAGGTCAGGGAAGAGTAGAGGACTGAGCAAACATCAGAAGGTAAAGCCTCTCCCACTGACACTGAATAACAGAAATAAAGAGAAAAAACAAGAAATCTGTCACAAATGAGGAAAAACCAAAAGAAGACCTCAGGCAATTTCAAGTGTACCAAAGACAAAACTGCAAAAATCAGACCTTGGTGCCCAAACAACGGAAGCAACCAACGACTGGCCCCAGAATACCACAGGGATTAGGAGATGAATGGAAAGAGTGAATAAGACTCAAAAAATACAAGATGTAACACTGAAAGAACTTGTAACAGAGATTTTGGCAATAAAAAATTTCATCCAGGAAATAACTAACAAGATGACAAGCATGGAAAGCAGAATTAATCTAGCTGAAGAAAAAAAAATCTCAGAACTTGAAGACCAGAACATGGAATTAACCAGGTCTGTAAAAAACATAGAAGAAGACTCAGAAAGAAAGAACAAAGCCTACAAGAGATGTGTGATTATATCAAGAGGCCAAACCTACACCTGATTGGTATCCCAGAAAAAGCAAGGAAAATGGAGAACAGCTTGGAGCAAGTATTCCAGGAGGTAATCCAAGAAAACTTTCCCCATCTCATCAGAGATGTGACCAGCAAAGCATAAGAGATACAGAGAACACCCACAAGATATCAAATGAGAAGACCAATGCCTAGACAGATAGTACTTTGCCTACACAGAGTAGGCACAAAAGAAAAATTCCTAAAGGCAGCAAGAGAGAAGGGTCAGACTACCTACTGGGGAAAACCAATCGGAATAACAGCAGACCCATTGAAACACTATAAGCAAGAAGGGACTGGAGCCCTATATTCAAAGTCCTCAAAGATAAGTAATTTCAACCAATAATTTTCTATCTAGTCAAGTTCACCTAATTCAGATGGAGAATTAAAATCCTTCCCAGACATCCAATCCCTAAGAGGTTATGCAGCTTCCAGACAAACTCTACAAGAGACACTTAAAAAGGTATTAAGCACAGAAGAAAGAAAAAAAGAATGACCACACACTTCCCAAGAGAACAGCACATCACAGAATCAACAGAAAATACAGCACAACAAGAAACTTGAAAACACATACAAACATCAACCCCAAAGCCAAAAGAAAACAAGCAAAGAAAAAATTTTATAAGAACCTCATGACAGCAATAAACAATCACATTTTAATAATTAGCCTGAATGTGAATGGACTAAATGTACCACTGAAAAGACACAGAATGGCAAACTGGATGAGAAACCATGACCCAATTATTTGCTGCATCCAAGAGTCTGCACACAGACTCAAAGTTAAAGGACAGAAAATGAATATCCAGGCAAATGTATCACAAAAGAAGGCAGGAGTTGCAATCTTAATATCAGATAAAACAGCCAGGCTCGGTGACTCAGCCTGTAATCCCACACTTTGGGAGGCTGAGGTGAGTGGATTGCCTGAGCCTGCAGGTTCAAGACCCACCTGGGCAACTTGGCAAGACCTCATCTCTACAATAAATCAAAAAAATTCGCCGGGCGTGGTAGTGTCCACCTGTAGTTCCAGCTACTCGGAAGGCTGAGGTGGAAAGATCACCGGAGCCCAGCAGGTCAAGGCTGCAGTGGCTGGGAGCGGCCACTGCACTCCCGTCTGGGTTACAGAGTGAGACTCCAACTAAAAAAAAAAAAAAAAAAAAAAAAAAACCAAAAAAACCACCAAAACAAAATATCAGACAAAACAACCTTTTAGTTATCAAAAATTTTAAAAGATGCAAAAGGACACTACATAATGATAAAAAGTTCAATCTATCAACAAGAAATATCCATCCTAAACAATATGCACCCAATACAGGAGCACCAGCATTTATAAAGCAACTACTAAGTAACCTAAAAAAAGATATTGACTCTATCATTATTATAGTAGGGAACTTGAATATCCCACTAACAGCCCTAGATATCATCGAGGAAAAAAATAAACAAGGAGATTCAGAACCTAAATGTGACACTTGACCAAATGGACTTAATAGATACCTACAGATTATTCCAGCCAACAACCACAGAATATACATTCTACTCATCACCACATGGAACATACCCCAAGATCAATCACATCCTTGGCCATAAATCAAGCATAAACAAATTCCATAAGGTTGAAATCTTGCCATGCACACTCTAAGATCACTGGAATAAAAATAAATATTGACACCAACAAAATTTCCCCAAAGCCCACAAAGACATGGACACTAAACAGCAAGATGCCAACCAACTACTGGGTCAACACTGAAATAAAAGTTTCCTGGAAACAAGTGAATGAAGAAACATCTTACCAGAGCCTCTAGGATGCAATGAACTCAGTACTAAGAGGGGAATTTATGTCTCTACAAGCACACATGAAGAAAATGGAAAGATCACAAGTGGAGAGCCTAACAAATCACCTAAGGGAGCTGGAAAGAGAAGACCACCAAAACCCCCACTTTAGCAGAAGACTCCAAATCACCAAAATAAGAGCCCAAATACAGAACATAGAAGATAAAAAATATCACAGAAAACATCAACCAAAAAAAAAAAAGCTGGATTTTTGAAAGAATTAATGAGATTGATGGATCCCTTGTCAGAATAACCAAGAAAAAGAGAGAAAAAGTCCAAATAAACACAATCAGAAATACAAAAGATCAAATTACAACTGACCCCAAAGAAATACAAAAGATTATCAGGGATTACTATGTATACCTATATGGAAACAAACTTGATAACCTAAATGAAATGGAGGACTTTCTGACATCATGCAACCTCCCCAGGTTGAAACAAGAAGACATTGAAACACTAAATAGACCAATAACAACCCAGGAAATTGTCTCTGTCATATGAAAACTACCTACAAAAAAAAAAGTCCTGGACCAGATGGATTTCCAGCAGAATTCTCCAAAACAGACAAGGAGGAGCTGATACAAATCCTATTGAAAGTTTTCCAGGCAATTGAGAAATATGGAATGCTCCCCAAATCATTTTACAAAGCTACATCACACTAATACCCAAAATGGGTAAAGAGCCAACAAAAAAAGAGAACTATTGGCCAATATCCCTTATGAATATAGATGCAAAAATCCTCAACAAGATTCTAACAAATCAGATCCAAAAACACATCTCAAAAGTCATCCACCATGACCAAGTAGGACCCCTACCTATCACCATTCACAAAAATTAACTCTAAATCAATCAAAGACCTAAACATGAAAACTCAAACTATAAGAATCTTAGAAAACACAGGAGACACCCTTATGGAAATTGGAACTGGAAACCAATTCCTATTCAGAATCCTAAATGCCCATACTTTCAGAAATAAGATAGGCAAGTGGGACCTCATCAAACTAACCAGCTTCTGCAAAGCTAAAGAAACCATCAAGAGAGCAGGGAAACAGCCCAGAGAATGAAAAAAAAATCTATTAGCCAACTATATATCTGACAAAGGCCTAGCATTTAGAATCTACATGGAACTCAAATGTGCCAAAAAGAAAAAAACAAACAGCCCCATTAAAAAGTGGGCAAAAGACATGAATAGACACTTCTCAAAAGAAGATACACAGGCAGCCAACAGACACATGAAAAAATGCTCAGCCTCACTCATCATCAGAGAAATGCAAATCAAAGCCACACTGAGATACCACCTAATCCATGTAAGAATGGCCATCATTAATAAAACAAACTATAACAGATTCTAGCAAGGATGTGGATAAAAAGGAACTCTTCTACACTGCTGGTGGGAATGCAAACTGGTGCAGCCTCTTTGGAAGACAGTGTGGCAATTCCTGAAATAACTAGAAATTGGCATTCCATATGACCCAGCAATTCCCCTATTGGGAATATACCCAAAGGAACTCAAATCATTCTACAAAAAAGATACCTGCACACGTATGTTTGTTGCAACTCTATTCACAGTAACAAAAACATGGAACCAACCGTGTTGCCCGTTGAAGCTGGACTGGATAAAAAATGTGGTACATATACACAATGGAATATTATGCAACCATAAAGAAGGACAAACATATGGACTTCACAGCAACTGGCAGATTTAGAATCGATCATACTCAGTGATATATCACAGAAACAAAGAACAGAGTTCCATATATTCTCACTCATAAGCGGACCTTGAACAATTATAATGCTATAAGAAAAGGAATGCTTTTGGAATCTCAATTTTATTCTGTTGGTCTATAAGCCTGTTCCTGTACCAATACCAAGCTGTTTTGTTTATAGTAGCTTCATAATAAAGTTTGAAGTCTGGCAATGTGTTACCTCTTGCTTTTTTTTTTGGCTGAGGATTGTTCTGGCTATTCTTGGTCATTTGTGTTTCCATATGAATTCCTGTATTGTTTTTCTAGCTCTGAGAAGAATGTTGCTGATAATTTGATGGGTATTGCATTAAATCTGTAGGTTGCCTTAGGTAAGATGGACATCTTCACAGTGTTGATTCTTCCAATCCATGAGCATGGGATATTTTCCCACTTGTTTGTGTCATCTTTGATTTCTTTGAGCAGTGTTTTGTAGGGTGCCTGAACAATGCATATTTGTACACCTAGCCCTTAACTGTACCCCACAATTTTAAAATAAAAAATATGTTTTATAAATAAGTAAATCTGCTCAAGGCAACTTGAAAAAAAAGGTACAATAAAATATGGTATTATTAAAAAGAAAAGAAAAGGAATGGCAGTAGTGGGAAACTATCATGGGAGTGTGGTGGGATTGAGGGAAACTGCTAGGGGAGGGAGGGGCATACTTCATTAACAAGGATATCGCATAATCAACGTTTGTATACCTAACTCTGAATTGTACCCCACATCTTTATAATAAGAAAAAAGAAAAAACAATGTTTATTTTGGTTTAAACTTTGAAGGATATTTCTCACTGGAAATAGAAACCAAAATTTAAATATTCTAGTTTTGGAAATATTATTACACTGTCTTCTGACTTTTATTGTTTTTTATGATAGTCAGCAGACATTCATATATTTTCTTCCTTGAACATAATGTGTTCTTTTTCAATCTCTCCTTTGAAGTTTTTTTGTTTCATTGTCAACAGTTTGTTATGATATCTTTGTGTGCTTTTCTTTGTGTCTATTCTACTTGATATTGGTGAGCTTTTTAAATGTGTACATTTATGCCTTTCATCAAGTTGGGGACATTTTTGTTTATTAGTTTTTCAAATATAGATTCTGGTTTTTCCCCCCTTTTCTTCTAGAATTAAATTTACCGATTTTATCCACTTGTATTAGAAGGTTAATTTGACTAAACTTATACTGCAAACTTAGAGTTTCCTGTTGTTGACAGCATCTGAAATATGTTTTCAGTTCTTTTAGCCTTTTCTGTGCTTGGAGCCTGTTGCATGCAAGCATAGTTCCGGATCTGCCAGGGATTTGGTCAGAGTTTATATGCAGAATTTGATGCTGTTCATCTATGGTTCCCCATTTTCTGTGCTTTTCCCCATCTTTAATTTTCTAAGTTCAGTGGTAGCCCTGACAGGTCTTCTCGCTCTTCAATAGTGTAAGATTGCAGATTTCTGGTTACGTTTTAGCTACTGCATATAAAGTCTACTTGCTGGGCGTCTTATGGAGATTTTTAAAGATAAAGTATTTATTTTTTTGAGTTGGTTGAAGAGAACCTATGTGTTAATTTTTCATTTATACATTTTGTGTACATTTATTAATTTGTATATCTAAATTTTTTTATAAGGTAAGGAGTTTTCAATTTACTAAATAATAGTAGATTGTGGAAATCTTCAAGAAGAAAGGAAGAACTTTAGAGTTGGAAGTAATTTTTGAGACTGCCTAGTCTGTTTGCAGAAAATTATAGTTAGGTAACATAAAAATAATCATTCCCATTGGCACACTGTTGATGACAAAACTGGTATAGAAAAACATCCTGAAAATGGCCCCATTGTTTGCTTTAAACAACAACAAAAAATGAGTATCTTACACAATCTTGGATGTATTTTTATATTATTTTATTTTAGACATAAATCTGTATTTTGAAGTGTAAATATTTATTGCAGATGAGAACTTAGAATTTCAAAATGGTAGATATTCATTGGAAAGTTAGAAATCTGCAATTTACAATTAAACTTACATGAAAGAGTTGAGTATTCTGTTAAATTTTATTCTCACTAACAATAACTGTTTCTTTATCATCATTTCTCAAGTTCCTGGAAACTACAGGGTTATCTTGCTAGCAGTGCCCTCTGGATATTATTCATCAGTTTTCCATTCGACTGCACTCCTGTGATACTTCAATAACCTTGAAATAAAACTCCAATCCCAAGATACACTCCTTACCAGTCTTTTTCAAACAGAGAAAACCTGCAGATAAAAAAAAATAATAATCTCCCAAAGATACTTTGGAAGGTTTTTGATATGCTAATGTAACTATTCACAGCTTTTAGAGACTATTCAGCATAGAGACCCATACCCATTCAAACAGACTCCAGTAAACAAGCATCCTTGAAAGTACTCTGTCACTTTCAGTAAAGAACTGGGACACTTACTGCAAAAGAAGAGGACGGATCCCAGGTCTCATCATTAACTTTGCCCGTGTTCCGAGTTCGTTTATTTTTTTTTTGAGTTGGAGTCCCACTCTGTCGCCCAGACTGGAGTGCAGTGGCCGCTCCCGGCCACTGCAGCCTCGACCTGCTGGGCTCCGGCGATCCTTCCGCCTCAGCCTTCCAAGTAGTTGGAACTACAGATGCGCACTACCACACCCGGCTAATTTTTGATTTATTGTAGAGATGAGGTCTCGCCAAGTTGCCCAGGCGGGTCTCGAACCCGCGGGCTTAGGCAATTCACTCACCTCAGCCTCCGAGCCACCGAGCCCGGCCTTTTTTTTTTTTTTTTTTTTTAAATCTTTCATGGAAATATAAAAGCAACCTCCAAACTGAATAAGTTCCAAGCTTCATGATGTATGCATTCCCCCCCAAGTATAGGTTATTGTCAATCAAATCTTTTGTTTGATTTTTCAGTAAAGATAAACCTTGACTTCTTGCTGTTGATGCTCTTATGGTCACTGAAAATTACTTTTATAAGGAATAGTAGTTATGTAATTTGCTTTTCAAATAGCTACATAAGAGACTGGTAGAACTGGATTGACCTTTTGCAACTAGTGGTAAAAATACTTATGATTTTTCTTAAGTTAAGAATCTTGGAGAAAATGAATATTTGATAAAGCAATAGAATAAAAACTTTTTCTAGTTAGAATCATCTGATTACTTTGGAAACTTGTTCTGAACATGAGTGAGGCTTTCTATTATAACTTTGACACAACTTATGTGATTGAGTTTCACTCCTGGTTACGGATAGGTTTACTCCAATTGGACCAGCTGTTGTTGCATAAGTTATCACTCCCAGCTATAAACACTAAAGAAAATATAAAAATAAAAAAAACTAGTGAAAGACACTGGAGAATGATCAAAAGTTAACAGAAACTGAAAAGAAGACTGCCATTAACAGAAAAGAATGGCAGGAGTGAGTTTTACATTTTCACTACTTCTTCCCTGAGTCTGGCCATCGTCCGCACCACATATGGTGACAAAATACAAAAAAAAAAAAAAAAAAAACAGCCAAAAAGCAACAACAAAGAAACACCAATAGAAATCTTCTTTAGAAAGTGCAAGAGAAAACAACAAAATGGGATAAGATGCTTGGGATTGAGAGCACAGCTTCTCTTCGTTGACTCTGCATAACTGTCCAGCTGACCACAAATGCCAAAGACAGTCTTAACACTCAACATGAGGGAATAACTGAAAAAAGATTTGACTTGCTATTCAAAAGATCGAAATTGCAATTTAACAAAACAGTTGATACATTTGATACATAAAGTGAATTATTGTTTTTATTAAAGAAATGTGGAAATGAAGGCCTGGAAGAGGACATACTTGGAGCTGCCTACTGCATGTTCCCAATTTCCTAAAACTCTCAATAAAATAGGAAGTAAATGTCAGATACTATTTCATAATGTAGACAGATTTTAATAGCATATTATCAAGTTATCCTTAATATTGACATAGCTATGAGGCAATTTCTCCTCAAAAAATTTTAAGCTTGAGAAGCAGAGAAACACAACATGTTTGTTTTGCTTTTGAAACTGCCATGTCCCCTTTTAAACATAGACTCAAACAACTGTCTTCCTATGTGGAAAGTGTCCAGTGCTGTTTTTGTTTTGCTTTATTTCTCCAAAGAAAAGGGACGGCAAAAGGAGAAGAGAAAGGGAGAGAAAGCAAGAGAAAGGAGTAGAGGAATTTAACTTCTCAGAAAGTAAAGACAGGCTTCAATCAGGACATCAGGGAGAGATGTGAAGTCAGCTTGGCCCAGAGGTATCCTTCTTACTCTCCTCTTGGACAGAAACCAATATCCAGAGTCAGCCCGTCGCCTGTTGAACTTCATGCTTCCAGAGACACACTCACAGCTGTGCCAAAAATATGCCCAGCTCTGACACTTCACTTTGAATCCCATGACCCTTCTTGATGGTACCACTGAAGGTCCAGGACACAACTAAGCCTCCCATCCATTTGATTTAGGATTGTACAACAAAGAGATTATGATTAGAAGAAAAATCCTTTACACTTGACAAAGGCAGAAATAAAAATCCAGTTTGAATTTTCTGTTTGAGCCTAGGGAATGATGGGATATTTCACTCATGTTATCCTTCTGTTTTGCAAATCAAGTGTCTCTCTGTTAAAAATTTAGGAACCTCGTCTTGCTAATCATAATGTATTTCCTTGTCCAATTAAAATCTCCAGATTTTTCTTTTTATGGAACGACTCCAAAAAAGGTTTCTTTTTATCTGAAATGATACCACTAAGTTTTGAAAAGTACCAGACTTTTGTTTGAGTTTTATGAAATGTTGTCTGGGTTTCTACACAGCATGACAGATGGTCAAAACCATTTTCCCCTTGATTTTGTTTCTGTGACATTAGTTATCACTCCCAGCTTGCTCCCATCTACAAATCTTAAAACCATGCCCTTTATCTGTCTTCCTCCTGGTTATTAATTAAATTTTTAACAAGACAGGGCTAAGAGCCAACATGCTATAGGACTTTGCTAAGGTCTATTTCACTTTGCATTTTGATGTTTATTAACATTCTTTGGGCATCTAGCTACACAATACAACTTAATTTTTCTGTGAAATAAACTATTAATCTTCCTATGGCTTCTTTTTTGTTATCTTTAACATGGGATGGATTTTATAGTGGTGTTTCTCATACCATGTGTTGTGAGGGACAGTTCTGATTTTCAATTTCCAATAGTCAGAGGTCAATGCTTTTTGTAAAGTACAATAAAAACTGAAATAAAATCACTAGAAAAATTACATACAAAAAAGCAATAAAGCAGGGTCAATTTTATTATTATTAGATTTAGCAGATAAAATCACATTTTAATATGCAGATCAAACATACAATAAGAAAAAAGTTTGCAAAAACTATACATGCTATTCATTACACTCATGCATGTAGGTAATTAATATAGGGAATATTATTGTAGTTGCAGTGTTTTGCTGTTCAGTAACCAAACAAGGTCATGAAATAACAATCCAGATACCTAATTCCTATATGAATATTTCAATTAATTCTTGTGTATGTCAATGAACTTTTTTTTAGTCTCACTCTGTCACCCAGACTGGAGTGCAGTGGCCACTCCCGGCCACCACAGCCTCGCCTGCTGGGCTCCGGCGATCCTTCCGCCTCAGCCTTCCAAGTAGCCGGAATTACAGGCATGCGCTACCACGCCCGGCTGATTTTTTGATTTATTGTAGAGATGAGGTCTCGCTGCCCAGGCGGGTCTCAAACCCGTGAGCTCAGGCTATCCACTCACCTCAGCCTCCCAAAGGCGCGGGATTACAGGCTGAACCATCGAGCCCGGCGTCAATGAACTTTTTAATGTGACATATAAAACTGCATTTTGGTAGTTATTTTATATGATCTAGGCTAGATAAATGGCAATGCCACTCATAGGGAATAATATGCATCTTAACTATCACTTCATAACACTCAGTGGAGAAGTTAGTCTCAGAAAGGAATGCTGACCAAACTGGAAGAAGAAAATTTGTAGTAATTTCAGGAAACTCATGGAATTCACTTTTATCCAACATAAAACAAGTGGTTTATATTTCTAAAATTTATCTTAAATACTTCACCAAATAGCCACTCACAACCAATAACCTTATAAATTTAATTGTACTTAAATTATATTTTAGCCACTGCTTTGTTGAACTCTGGTGTGTCCATCTGTCTCTTTGAGCTATGGCCTCCATGTCTCCTTGGTTTTGTTTCCTCCCCTACCCTGGGGAGTTGAATCTCCTCTCTCTCTCTCTCTCTTTCTCTCTCTAATTTACTTTCTACATAAACTATAGAATGGATTTCATGTTTTTCTGGTGTGGCTGTTTGAGGATAAATTGAAATTCAAAATGTGTTATTGAATTTAGAGGTGTGTGGTGATAATTTTTCACAGATGTACGATAACAAGATCCACTGAATAGTGTGTGTATGTGTGTGTGTGTACATGTACACATGTGTGTACTTGTGTATTTTTCTTCCAGGCACAGAAGTATTAAAATGATTTATCAAAAACACTATATTGGTTGTTTATTTTATATAGTTTAAAAGTTAGAATCAAGTCAGTTTCTTGCAGAATGGTTCATTTAGTAGTTCAAATATTATTTTATTTATTTATTTATTTTTTTTGAGTTGGAGTCTCACTCTGTCGCCCAGACTGGAGTGCAGTGGCCGCTTCCGGCCACCGCAGCCTCGACCTGCTGGGCTCCAGCGATCCTTCCGCCTCAGCCTTCCGAGTAGCCGGAATTACAGGCGTGCGCTACCACGCCCGGCTGATTTTTTTATTTATTGTAGAGATGAGGTCTCGCTGCCCAGGTGGGTCTTGAACCCACGGGCTCAGGCAATCCACTCACCTCAGCCTCCCAAAGGCACGGGATTACAGGCTGAGCCACCGAGCCCGGCTCAAATATTATTAATAAACCTTTTAATCAGAATATATATTGCATTTCAGCATGCCATACGATGAACCACATTAAAACATAATTGTAATAATTTAGAAAGAATAATGTATATTAGTGTTTATGAATTATCAAAGTTTTACAGTTTCACCAAGTAAAGAGTTCAGTTCAGCCATTTTTTTTCATAGAAAGTCTTTCTGATGAAGGAAGCAGTGTAATAATTAATGAACTGATACAAATTTCTTAATCTGTGTAACTCTTTCAGAGTTTGAATTTATCATTAAAGTTATGCTATCAGAACACACGCCTAAAATTTTGAAATTCAGAACATAATTGTTGAAAATGCAAACTTTCATAGTTTTATGCAATTTAGAGCTAGTTGTGTTTTTGACAATAAAGCTGTACTCCCTAATCATTTCTTATTTGCACACAATACATAGAAGGAAATAATGACACTATTATCCGTAACTAATACGTTATGCAATAATTAATAACTGATGCAATAACTGTGACTTTGTGAGTTCCAAGAAAAAATTCTATGCTTAATTTATGTGTTCTGTGAGTTGGTCTGCAGTATCACCTCCATTTCCTGAATACATTGAGGTCAGGTGTCTCTGACAATTTGTACTTAATCTGCCTGTTATACTGAATAGTCATAGAAACTCCCCAAAAATGATAATGTTAATTTTAATAACCTAAGGTTATTATAAGAAGCAAGCAACCACTGGTGTTTACATGTCACAACTGATTATTTCTTACTATTGGAAGTTAATTCACTGCACATTTTTCAATTGATTTTTTTACTTTATTATTATTTTTAGCCGGCATTATTGAAACATAACTCACAAACTCACCCTTTGTAGTGTACGATTCTATTAGTTTGGACAAACTCATACAGTTTTATAAACAATGTTGTCATCAAATATGGAATAGTTTTATCATTCCAAAAATTTGCTTTTGCTCTCTTGTAGTCAATGACATTTACATTCATTTTCCCAGGTGTTGGCAAGTACTGATGTGTTTTCTGAGCCCATAATATTGTCTTTTTAAGAAGGTCATTTAACTTGAATAATATGTTATACAACCTATTTATTTATTTATGATTTATTTTATTTTAAAGATGTGGGGTAAAATTCAGGATTAGGTATACAAGTGGTCATCGTACAGGCAAAGTTTGGGCCTCCCTTTGGTCCCCACTATGCTTGGTTTGAGATCAGATACTTTTATTAATGTTACATGCCCCGACCCTTGGCAGTTTCTGACTTCTGCCAACCCCTTTCTTATAGTATTATGTTAAATATTCAGGGTCCGCTTATATGTGGTACTTAGTTGTTTGTTTCTGTGATAAATCACTGAGTATTATAGACTCTAAATCCATCTAAGTTTTCTATACAACCTTTTGAATTTACCATAATGCATGTGAAATTTATTCATGTGGTGTGTATCCACACATTGCTCTTTTTTATAGCTGAATAGTATTCCACTGTATGGATAAACTGCCATTTTTTTTTTTTTTTTTTGAGTTGAGTCTCCTCTGTCGCCCAGACTGGAGTGCAGTGGCCGCTTCGGCCACCGCAACCTCGACTGCTGGGCTCCGGCGATCTTCCGCCTCAGCCTTCAAATAGCTGGAATTAGGCATTTCTGACTTCTGCCAACCCCTTTCTTATAGTATTATTTAAATATTAGGGTCCGCTTAATGTGGTACTTAGTTGTTTGTTTCTGGATAATCACTGAGTATTATAGACTCTAAATCCATCTAAGTTTTCTATACAACCTTGAATTACCATAATGCATGTGAAATTTATTCATGGGTGTGTATCCAATGCTCTTTTTTTAGCTGAAAGATTCCCTGTATGGATAAACTGCCATTTATTTATTGTTTTATTAGTTGAAGGACATTTGGATTTTTGGGGGGTTGGTGATTACAAATAAAAATGCTATATACCTTCAGCCATGGAATTTTGTGTGAATAAGAGTTTTCATTTTTCTTGTGTGAATACCTGGGACTGGAATTTCTTGGTTATGTGGTAAATATTTATTACTAAACAGATGTTTGGCTTTGTTTTCCCACTACCAATGTATGAAAGTCCCAGTTTCTCTGTATCTTTGTTTACACGTGGTATTGCCAGTTTTATTTTTAATTTCTGTCATTCTTATAGCTGTATAATAGAATTTTACTGAATATCTTATTTGCATTTCCTTAATGACTAATTATCTTGAGCATACATTTATGTGTCCTTTTTTTTTCTATTTATATATCTTCTTTGGCAAAGGCTGATTGAAATATTTTTCCATCTTTATTTTATATTAAAGATGTGGGTTATAAATCAGGAGTAGATACATAAGTGATCTATACACAGGTGAAGCCTGGGTCTCCCACTGGTCCTCACTTTCCCTGGTTTAGGGTCAGGTATAATTAGTGATGCTACATGCCCCCACCCCCATCTCCCCTGGCAAGAGAAGGATCTCTATTTTCCATCTCTCTCTTGTAGTATTGCGGTTAACGTTCAGGATGTGAATGAGAACATGTGGTATTTGATTATTTGTTTCTGTGATAGATCATTGAGTGTGATACTCTAAATTGGTTTGTTTGATATCTAATTTTTGAGTTTTGGCAAGTCAAAACATTTTGTATATATTCTGTATTCAAATATATGTTTTAAGATATTACGCTCCAATCTGTGACTTGACTTTTCTTTTGTTCATATGTCTTTTAAAGAGGAGAAATTCTTAGTGTAGATAAAGTACACGTTATTTTTTTCTTCTTACGGTTTTACATTTAGGTACATGTTCAATTTTGTGTTTTGTACATGATGTGAGGTTTGGGTTGAGATATATATGCGTGTACATTTTCCTGTGAGATTCTAATTATTTTTAATACCATGTTCTGGGGACTATTTTTTCTCCACTGAATCAACATTGCAGTTTGTCAAAAATGACTCAGCATATGCATATGGATATACTTCTGCACTTTCTTTATTCTGTTGTATTGATTTATATTCCTACTTTCAATGACACGACATTGTCTTGATTATTTTATCTTTGGAGTTAGCCTTGACATCATGTAAACTGAATCCTTCAAATTTGCACTTTTTCTTTTCTTTCTTTCTTTTTTTTTTTTGAGTTGGAGTCTCACTCTGTCACCCAAACTGGAGTGCAGTGGCCGCTCCTGGCCACCGCACCTTCGACCTGCTGGACTCCGGAGATCCTTCCACCTCAGCCTTCCAAGTAGCTGGAACTACAGGGGTGCGCTACCACGCCCAGCTAATTTTTTGATTTATTGTAGAGATGAGGTCTCACCAAGTGCCCAGGCAGGTCTTGAACCCGCGGACTCAGGTAATCCATTCACGTCAGCCTCCCAAAGTGCGGGATTACAGGCTGAGCCACCGAGCCTGGCTGAATTTGCACTTTTTCAAAATTATTTTAATTTATTCACTTTTCCAAATGAACTTTAAATTTGCTTGTGAATTTCTATTAAAAAAAATCTTGCTGTGATTTCGTTGAGATTCCACCATATTTTCACATCAATTTAGGGAGAAATCACATGCGTGTGTAATTCATGAATGTGTTGTATTTCTTCATTTGTTAAGTATTCTTTGATGTCTTTCATTAGTGTTTTATAATTTGCAGCAGATAATGCACAACAAAATATTTTTTAGATTTATACCTGCTAATGTAATGAATATTTGATACTGCCAAGGCTACTGACTTTTAACAGACACTTTATAAAAATGGAGTTTAATTTTTGTATTGATCTTTTATCCTATAATTTTGTTAAACTAATTTATTAGCTATGATTGCTTTTTGAAAATTTCCACATAGTTAATTATGTCATCTGTGAATAGTCAACTTTGCTTCTTTCTTTATACTGTCTTTCCTCCTTTTTCATGTCTGCACTGCAGATAGGCTGGAAATGACTCTTTAGGGTTTATTTTTATCATAAAGTCTTTATTTCTCCTTCTTTCTTGAAAATTTTCCTAGGATACTGTTTTCAAGATACAATGAGATTCACTGAATAAAGACAGATGAATGCTATATGGTTCTAGCTATATTGAAATATTTCTTTTGAGGACAATTCAATTTAAGGAATGAAATTAGATGCTGTGATAATACAGTACATCACATTATATTATAGACTCTCACAGAAGCTATATGAACAAAGACTATGGAAACACAATGAAGAGATGGACTTAAATGGTTGATTGGAGATTTGTTATAAGAAAAAGTATGTGTTTGAAATCAGATCTAAAAGATGAGTGAGTTATTGCCTGGTAGACAAACTGAGGAGGATTCTGTAATACACAGAAAACTGTAATGGTTGCACAAAATGAGACAAAGGAAAGAACTTATTCTTCTGAGGAAAAGCACTTAAAGATGTAGCTTTTGGGTAGGGTATATGTGTGGGATGATGAGAGATTAGAACCATCTCTGCAATATTATGGATTTTGCTTTTCAGTCTACATAAAATAAAAGAAAACTATTTAAAGTTGGTCATGGTCAAATGTGAATCAAATGAATAAGTGCAGCAGTAGCATGCATAAAAACAAGGAGAGCGTGGTGGTTAATTTTGTGTCAGCTTGACTGGGTACCCGTGTATTTAGCCAAACAATATTATGGTTATGTTTGTGAAGGTGTTTTTGGATAAGATTAATATTTAAATTAGTAGACAGAATATCACAGATTGCCCTCCACAGTGTGAATGATCCTCATTCAACCAGGTGAAGCCCTAAATAGGACAAAAAGTCTGAGTAAGAGGAGCTACCCTACCTGACTGCTTTGAACTGGGATATTGATGTTTTCCAGTCTTTGGATGTAAACAAAACATCGATTGTTTGGGGGTTTTGAGCCTGCAAGCTTCCGGACACTACCTGGCTATCATGGTTCTGGTCTTTGGACTCAGACTTCAACTACATGATCATCATCTGCGCTGGGTCTCCAGCTTGACGATTGCAGTTATTGGGATTTTCTCAACCTCCATGATCATGTGAGCCAATTTCTTTTCACACCCATGCGAGTGCACGCATGCGTACACACACACACACACACACAGAGTTAGTTTTGTTTCTCTGAAGAACCCTGACTAATGCAGATATTTTGGATTAATAGATCATGTAGGCATCCACTGGAGGATTACTGGCAATACATGGTGCTGATCTTAAGGAGAGTGATGGCGTATGCACACAATAGTATTTTGTTTTCCACTCTTTCCTAGTATCAAAAACCATGCTAAGAAAATATTTTGTTTAGCAATTTAAAGTTAAACTTTACACACAGTTAACACAATAAAAATATATCTACACACATGAATAATTGTCAAAAATACTGTCACTGAAATCGAGATAAACGTTGTTAATATCTTGGCATTTGTGCTTCCAAGATTTTGTCTTTTTGCAAACACACACACCTTCCCACAAACAAAAAGTTTAATATTCATTAGCTAATAAAAATATGCCGTTTTGCAATCTATTTATTTCACAATTATATATAATAAACATTTTCTGCACACTGAAATATCTACATCAGCATTTAAATATGTAGACATGGTTTTTTTCTTCATGTCTTTGATACTCAACAACTAATACTCATCTGGCTTCCTCTTCATAGTTAATCAAGAAAGAATTGCAGCAAACATACTATTCAACATTAAACAGTACACGTAGCAGACATTTTAAAGATTCTGTAACTATGCTATGACAGCCATCGCAAATTCCAGACATTAGTAGATCTCTACTCACATTAATTTGGCTTGTAAACTTTTGTGAACAAAATAAGACAGAATCTGTAAACATATTTTGGGAAAATGTACACTTTACCAGTAAACCAAAAACATAGTCATTAGTACCAGCTCTCCAAACAGTTTGAAGAAACAATTGTGAACTTATTATATTTAACCGCCATTTTGGTCAAAAATATATTTGATTTTAAGTTTTGAGTAATGGTCTTTCTTATCATATATGAATCTTTCACCAGTCCGTAGAAACCTCTGTACAAACTAGGAAAAAGTGTCCTTCTGGAAGGATAAATTCCTGTAGGTACACGACTTGACAAGCGGATATTCCTTCCCCCACGTGTGGTGGGTACAGTCCCACATTAGACCACAGTTTAGTTAGGGGACCTCAGACTGAATTTCTGCTCTCACTTACCCTCTTGACAAAACTGTCTGGTGTCCTGATCAGCTGGCATTACTGATGAGTCAAAAGAAAATCAGTATTCCTTACTGTATCATCTGATCAAATTTTAAAATGTGACTCTGCTTGGAAACATTTTTCCAGTATTTTATATGCAGACATTTAGGTCGAATCTCACACAAACATATCATTAATTTCCTCAGTCTGTCTCCGCACTCTAAAGAGATAATCTCCAGGGTGCTAGCTGTCACAGCACCGAGTCACTAATGTATTTTGACTTTATGCTCGGAGAAACTGCTTCGCATCTGGTATTAAAAAGTGTTCATGTTTCTTGCTTCTTTTTGACAGTTCTTGGCAGAGTTTGTTAGATCATAATGTTTATTTAAACGCTTTTTTAAAAAGATGTGTCCAAATTGCTTTTATGCCCTTGTAGTTTATTCATAACATTATGTGCTGCAGAAGACCAGAAGATATGTGAGTTACAAAAATTACCTATATATAAATTGTTGCCACTTGAATCTGAATCCTTTAACATATGATGCCAATAAGTCTGGTATTTGTGAAACTCTCAATAAAATCATAACCAAAAATGAGAGAAAAATTCTATTCATAATTACTTTAAATTCTGGCCAATATTTATTCTCCATCAAAGCAGAACGCCCCCTTCTGTGCTTTCATAGACTTTGACCATACGTGTATGTATAAGGTTATTTCTGCTGTAACCGATTGCCATAAACTTAGTAGCTGAAAACAGCACAAATTCATTACTTTACAGTTATGGAAATCAAAAGTCTGAAATGGGTTTCATTGGATTAAAATAAAGATGTTGGTAGGGCTGTGTTTCTAGAGTCTCTAGAAAAGGATCCGTTTCCTTGCCTTTTTTCAGCTTTTGGAAGTTGGCTGTCAGCTTTTAGAGGACTTTGGCTGAGTCTAGGCTTTGTTAAAGTTTTGAGGAAGGCAGAATTGCACTTCTACTTTCCTGCTTAAGTTTTGATACTAATGAGAAAACGAGTCTGAGAAAGAGATGTAAGCTCTGTTAGTGAGAAAGGCTAGGTTAGAGGAATGTGGCAAAGATGGATTTTGAAATACTTATGACTAGATTTAGTCACCTGAGTGGCGCTGAACCTCCCACGGGAATCTGTCCTTAGAGTACTCTTGGTTTTAAGGCACAGATTAAAACAGTTACTCTGGAGACAGGCTGATTCCCAAAAGATGGCCTAGACTACGTGAGAGCTCCCCCCTCAGATTTATCAGCAGGTAGCCATGCCCCGGTGGGAAGAAATAAGAAGTGAACAGTGCAAGTAAACCCTTCTTCATGGGAACCACAACAGTGAGTTGGAAACATTCTCTCGTTGCCCAACAGACTGTTAATTTCCATAAAAATATAAATCAGCCAGTCCATTCAAAATACCAAAACCAGCTTTGGATGGAGACAGAGTATTTGTTGTTGAATATCAATACAAATTTCTAGAAATGTATTAAAACAGGTTATAAATGTTGGAAACATTACATGGTATTTGAGCTATCTCAAAATATGTTAAGAAGGAAACAGTTGCAGCATGTACCTATAAATTGAACTGTAAGAGGTAATTTGTCAATTCGTTGTTCAAAATTTAGTGTCAAACTATTTATTTGGATACAAGTTGTCTTACATCTGTTTTGGAATAAATAAAATCTTGGTCTAAACTATGCAAAATGCTTAGAGGAACAATACAAAATGACTATCTGAATATTTATAACTTTGTTAATAATATTCAATTGTGTTTACACCGGGTTCTATAAATTGCTAAGTAGGTTTCCAATAAAACATGATATCTGTGTAAACTATATATATGTATCTGTACACATATTTAAAAGAAGAAAAGTCATTAATCTATTATCTATCTATCTATCTGTCTAATCTATCTTCCTCTTTAGAATAACGTGCTCTTTGAGATCAGGGATGGTACTATGCTAACCATTATAAAATATATCACTCTGCGTGCCTTGGGGGCTAAGCAAAAATTTGTTGAGGTAAAGAATAAACGCATCCTCACAAAAAGATAAGCAGGAAATTATTTCCATTTGGTTGAAGCCAAACTTCATAAATTCAAATCCTGCCTCTACGATGCATTAACATTGCATGACTTCAGGCCAGTTACTTAATATTTCTGTGCCTTAGTCTTTTCAAGATGGGAAAGGGTTACAATAACAGAACCTACCATAGAGTTATTGTAAATGTGTTGAGTGGAATATGTAAAACTCTCAGAACAGCAGCTAGTAGCTTGTAAACTATTCTAATAAATGTTTATAGTTTTAAAAAAATGGAAGTTCAGCAACTTACTCCATGTCACAAAATTAGAAAAATCTAGGACTTCATTCCAGTATTCTGATTAATTCTGGCTCTGTGTTTAATATGCCAAAATTATCTTCATGAGATATAGTCAAGGAATTTAAATATTTCAATTTTAAAGCTAGATTGTTGGGTTTGCATGAGGATGTTCCAGTAGTGAAATCTTCTTACAATATTCAGCTTCCTGAGGCTATTCATTTTTTAAGCAAAAATACAGAAGTTGACTTCTGTTGCCATATTATACCTGTGATCTCAGAATTTCCTATGATTCCCTCAGGATTCTCACAGGACTCCATTGAGATTCATATCTGTTTTTCAGGTTGCAATCTGTCTCCTCTCCTGCCTTCTCTTAATCATCATGGCTCATCCTACCTTCATATCTGCAACCTGAGATTTCTCTGTGCACGATTAGTTCCACACTTGGACAAAATCCTCTCTCAATTCTCTAATGAACCATTAATAAAAGATCATGATGTGATATAATATTTTCCTAACTTTTGAGTGTATTTCAGGGGAATTTTATCATGGTGCTGATAATAATTTAAAATTGAAAATGGGACTCTTTTGTGCATCCCAGCCTAATATCTCCTAAATCAGAAAACTTATTCCCATCTCTTCTCTCCCTGATATAATAGGAAGCTCAAAATTCCAGTTTCTTTTGCATGCCAGATAAAAAAGAGTTAATTTCAGAACTATCACTTTACATCATATATTGGTAAGGAAAAAGTGTATTATAAACATAGTAATTATTAATTCAATTAGATATTGGAACCATAAGTATACTCATGATAGACACAGCCTCTCTTCTCTTAGAAATTAAGTTTAAAATTTATTTTTTTGACCGATCATGGGCTTTTGTACTTATTGACCATTTATCTATCTAGTTACAGAATAATATGAAACAATTTTAGTATGAAACAGTCAAACCTTGATAGCATGGTCTGTCAGAAATGAAAGAAAACTAGAATTCATCAAATGGGTTTTTTCAATGGTGTAATTTTTTTCTGTTTGAAAGAAACTTCTATGTACAGAAGACTGTAAAAATGAAAGTTAAATGATCATGTTTTGTGACACATTATAAAAATGCCTCAGCTTAGCTTTAAATTTAAAAAATTTTATTTATTTATAACTTAGTAATTATATTTCTTCAAGTACTTTAAATTTTACTTTTAAATTTAACATATTCACTTTTATTTTTAAATATTTTAAATACTGATGCAAAAAACTTTCCCAAAATTTAGACAATAAATCTAATAATTTAAAAAAGTAAATAAAGTGAGCCTGAAGTTCATTTAACCATTTCAAAAATATTTAAAACATTGTCAAGTTGCTGTTGTTATCACAACTTTGAATCAGTTATTTAACTAGACATTTATAAACTGAAATATCAAGACTAATCTTTCAAAATCTCTATAATAATCACTTTTATTAAACACTATAGGCATTTTAATGCCAAAAATATGCAGATTGTCCCAATAATTAAAATGGTATCCTTAAATTATCATTAAATAAGTAAATCCATGAATTTATTTGCTTTTAATTTTTATCATTTATTTATTTATTTTTAGAGATAGGGTCTCACTATATTGTTCAGGCTGATCTGGAACCCCTGGGCTCAAGCAATCCTTCTGTCCTAGTTTCCCAAAATGGTGGGATTATAGGTGTGAGCCACCATGTCTAAAATTATTTGCTTTTATTGTGCATTATATTTAATTATAAATATTTTCAGGGTTGACAGACATGTCCACAAAATAATTTTGTCATCTCCAGCAAGTTAAAGACAGTTATCTGTTAGAAACTTGAGGTCAGAATGTTGAACCTGAGAGAAATCTATGTGGGTTATTTGACTTGCATAATAGATAGCCATACTGTGCCATCTAATATGTACGAGTAACTAGGATACTGTAAGTCAGAACAATATATTTATAAAATATATAAAATGCACCATAATTTTCATAAGTATTACCTCTTATAAACTTACAGATTCAAGTCATGGTTTTATCCATTTCTTTTCTCTCTGGTGGATAATTTCCACAACCTTCCTGCTTCCCCTCCTTCCCTCCGACCCCCCCTCCACACAAGTTGTCACTAACTTGCTTCTCGAATTTCCTTAAAATAATTGAATTATATATTAATAGAATATAATCAGCATCGAGCCAAACAAAAATCCTCATAGATGTTTTCATGCAATCTGATTGGCTCTGCATATCTCAGGGTTTTTTCTGGCTCGTATTTGTTGCATGATGTTTTGCTTAAATTAAGTGATTTTAGCTTTATAAATTCAGTTAGACAGTCTGTTTTCAAAATTAGAGGAGTGTCTGAGAAAATCTAAATAACTTACATACCAAGTCATAAGACTGGCAAGTGACAGAAAGGGCTAGAACCCCAAGTTGATCTTGTACTACAGTCAAGTTTCCATCTGCTACAACATGGGGCTTCATTCTTTTAATAACCAACACTACAGTATTCACTGAGACTCTGTATACCAGGCACAGACTTTTGGGAAGACCCAAGGGATTCACAGTCTGGTGGGAGGTCTTGTGAGTACAACGGGAGTTATACTATTCTAAGGTCTATGAGAGCAAAAAGCTGTGGTTATAACATGGAGTAGGTATGCAATTCATGTCAGTGGAGGTAAGTTTAGAAGAGCCCTGTGTCGAGAAAAAAACTCGGTCATACGAGTCAGAAACTTCTAAATCCTAACACCAGGTCTGTTTGTAATATGACATGGGGCAAGTTACTTAACCATTCTGTACCACAGTTTCCTCATGTGCAAAATGACAATACTGATATCCACCTTGCATTTTTATTATAAGGATAGCTGGTACAAAGGACACTTTCAATTTTTCATTTCCATGTACTTGAAAAAGTGTATTTTTATAATTTATTTTAATAAAGTTCACAAATCAATTACTTTTTTAATATATACACTTATTCTTTGTAGTTCAATAAGAAAATTGCTATTATATATACATTAAACATAATTTTGCCAATGCTAGTCCTCTTATTCAAAAATGATAGGTAGAAAAGGACTGGCAGTAGTCGGAAACTGCCGGGGGGGGGCGGGGAAGCAGGATTGGCAGTAGTGGGAATCTACCTGGGGAAGAGGGGACACACCTCATCAACAAGGGTACCTGCACAATGAACATTTGTATACCTAACCCTGAATGGTACCCCACATCTTTAAAATAAAAAAATTAAAAGTTAAAAAAAAAAATGACAGGTCTCCTGTACACATATTTGGAACAATTATGAAGCAAGGTCAATCTAAATTAACTAAAAAGTTAAAATATGAAATACGTTGAATTGCGTTTAATATTACTCTCAAATACAAAATATTTAAATTTTTTAAAGATTTAATCTTTATTCTAATATCAAGTCACTTTCTAACATCCCAAATACCCATTCTTTCTCTCTTCTCTCTCTTCCATAAATATTTATCTTATAGACCCCTTTGTTCTTTTCTGAAGTTTAAAAAATTTAGTGCCGCTAGTATTCTTGTTCTTAATTAAATGCATCTTACACATTAAGTTATCATAAGAAAATTTTTTAAATGTGTGTGCTCATGTTTTTGTTTTTTTCTCTTCAAGACAGGTCTTTAAAAGCATGACAACTTTCATCATGTAGTAAGATGGTTTTGAGTAACACGGAAAATAACTTCTTTCATGCCAATTATCTTTACGTAAAGATGCTTTAAAAGAATTTATAGTCAGCTTTTATCAGTTTACTCTACTTACTAGTTTGGGGATTTTCTTTTTGGTCTTCCAAAATCTCCATTTACCAATAAAGAAGCACGATCTGGTACCACATAACAGTGAAATTGAAGGGCACAGGGCATTCAAGGAAGTACTCCCCTCATTCCCTACACAGCCACACCTGCTTTCTTCTGGTGTTTAGAGTGATAGTGTGAAAAGAAAAGTGAAAGCCATAGGGGTAATTTGAACTAGGCTAAGCAATTTTGATGTTTGATGAAGAGATCTGTAATGAGGATTTTACATCACCAGTATAATCAGTGTTTGCTTATATTAAAATTATGTGAACTTATATTAAAATTGTTTAAGAGCACTGGTTCTTAAAATTTTTTTCTCATGTTTTTGACTTTCTCAGTAGCTGCCTCTTATTTACTGGTGGCAATTAGTTATATTTTGGCTGGTTAAGGTTTGTATTGTATCACATGCTGAGGAACTTACGTCTCAGCTAATGGGATTTGTTTGTTTATAATTAAAAATACTTTTTGGCACAGGTAGTCACATACCTAATTAACTATCTAGTATGTAACCGTAGGTTAATGTGGTAGCTTTTGTAACAATAAACTAAGTATAGTGCATTTCTCTTTACTTAATTTATATCAAGTACCTCTTGAAAGGGTTATATTTCTCTTGAAATTTTGACTATTCTTTGTCCAGATTTATTCTTAATTTTGGCACTTTTGTGGCTGAGCAACTGAGATACGGTGAATATAGTAGTAACAATTTGTCATGAATGAAAGATTAGACTTCTAGTTAAGGTACATTCTTGAGAATATGTGAAAATTTTGTAGAGTTGAAGGGATGCATATCTGTATATCTACATACTTTCTAGAGATTTTGAGTCCTTATTGATAATAGTTTGGTGCCAGTTTATTTATATAAAGAGGGAGAAATGAAGAGAGAGTGCTAGCGAGGGAGAGGAAGTGGAAGAGAGAGAGAGAGAGAGAGAGAGAGAGAGAGAGAGAGAGAGAGAATAGGACTGGTGAAGCAAGAATTAGGGCCAGACAGCTAGTTACGGGAGTCACCTAATTTTATAAATTCCATTCTAAAATAGAGGGAACTATTCTTCTCACTTTTGATATCGAAAAAAATAAATAGGCAAAACAGCTTTAAATTCTAGGGTAGATCTAAGAACTAGATATACCTCGAGGCAGACTTTAGTGTTATTTTTTGTGATATTGAAGCAAAATAAGGAATGACCTCCCAGTATGTCATGCGTTACAGGTGAATACACTCTTCACAACTAGGGCAGCCACATGGCAGACATGTGTGAAAGCCTGAGGCTGGAGTAAGGTTAGTGAAGAGACAGCGTTGCTAATAGAACCTATTTTATAGGAAAATATAACAGGACTCAAAGGAAAAATCAACACGGTTATAACGTGTCAGATACAGTAAGCAAGATGAAACATTAGTTATGGGTTACAATTTAGCCTGCAATAAATCGTACTTTTATTAAAACAAAACATATCTGGGGATACTTTCCCAATTTTGAGGTTTAAAAAAGTCTAAACTTTCTGGTCTGTGTTTTCTGATAGATGAAGATGGATTTAGAGTTCATCATACTCAGTGACTTAGATATTCAAAGTCACACGGATCCTGAACATTTATCATAATACTACAAGAAAGGGATTGGCAGTAGTGGAAAACTACCAGGGGCAGGGGAAAGGGACATAACATCAATAAGGGTACCTGACCCCAAACCAGGCAAAGTGAGGACCAATGGGAGGCTCAAACGTCACCTGTACGATGATCACTTACATACCTAATCCTGAATTGTTTTTCTCATCTTTACAATAAAATTAAAGAAGAAGAGTTGGCTATGAGAAAGAAAAAATTCTTTGCTATTAACTGGAAAAGGAATTAAACATCTGAAATCTGGATGGTTTAACAGAAACATCAACAACAATTAGAGATGATGGTAAAAAAAAAATCCACCAATGGGCATTGAAATTAAAGAATGATGAAACAACTAGCTAACTTCAGCAAAATGTCTTTTCTAAGTCTATACGGTTTGTTCATGGTAATAAGTTGGTGAGAATAACAAAGATTTGCCAAGGGGAACAGGGAGAGCAACACCCGGACCCAAAAAATATAGGTGCAGGTTTAGGATGAAGTGGAAAGTATCTCTCTCTCAATTCTTTTTCTGGAGGACTCCCAGTGGTACCCCAGATTGGAAGAATAGCAGGTCCTGACAGTTTGTGTGTGTGTGTGTTGGGGGGAGTCAATCGATAAAAACAATTTTAAGATACACTAGCAAATAATTTGCTTACGATCCAAACTGATGAGTACTTGGGAATTTTTGTTTTCATGTGCTTAACGTTTTTAAGTTTTAGCACTAGAGATTCCAATACAGTAGTATAATTTAGAAATATTTTCACCATAAATAAGTTAAAATTTAATCATTTTATTTTGTGATTTAAATGTTTAATGTTCCAGAATTTAGATGACTTAGATATTCAAAATCACAATTTTGTGTGCATGCACAGAAAAATCACAAGGACATTTCTCTTCACTTAGTTTAAAATGTTTCTTTTAGCTCTATGCCAATTCTTTCATAAATTCCCAGGACAAAGTCTTAAGCCCACACCATTTCTTCTTCTCATAACCAGTAGAGAAATCATAGACATAGATTGGAGTGTTTCAGCTTTGCTTTCTCAGCAAGAAATGAGATTTCTAGCAGCTAGAAGTGCTTCTAGTTTCAAATAATAGCAATCTCAAGCAGTGGCTTTAATAAATATGGATTTTCCCCCCAGAGATTATAAAAAAAGTCTTAAGGAAGGAAGTTGCTTGTATTGGGTTGTCAGTGGTTCAGTGATGCTAGGGTGGAAACTGGGAGATTCTCATGGTAGCAAAATAACTGCTGATATCAAGATATTACATCCACAGTTAGGATAGAAGGAAGAGAAGAAGTGATGACGACAGATGCTTTGATCTCTTTACCAAGAAGAGAGAATCTTCCCTAGAAAATTCCAGTAAAACAGTCATTATGTCTTTTTGGGTAGAACTTTAACATGTGACTACCATTAGCTATGAGAGAGTATGGAAATGGGAAATGAGAATTTACCTCTTTTGGGGAGATGTTGGAGGAATTAGACAGGGAAAAAATATTAAGAAAAGAGATTAGATTAGTAAGTCAAAATTATTTGTCCTAGCACACCCATTCCCACTTCAAGACACAGTAGACATTTTTGTACTGTCTGTTGAGCAAACTCAATGTGGACACCAAAACCTCTTGCATCTCTTTCTCCCCAACTTGCTCATTCTAAGCTTTTCCATGTGAATTCTTGAACCATTAATGTCCCTATACCATTCCCTTAACTGTCAAAATCACTCTATCACTTTGTGTGTGTGTGTGTGTGAGAGAAGAGAGAGAGAGAGAGAGAGAGAGAGAGAGAGAGAGAGATTAAATTTAGACTGTAAGCTACATATACTTATATTCCCAATTTTCCAACTTACTTCAATTTACCCAGTCCTATCTTTAAGTTGCATTTAGGATTTCCAGGTTGCTTGCTTGCTGACTTTTTCATCTTGGATGTTTTGTTAAAAGCATGCCTGCGTGCTCGTTCCTCTCTTTTACCACCTGGAGATTTCCTAATTATCCTTGGAGTCTCAGAGTAGCTGCAATCTTCCGCATGAAGCATTTCTGATACCTGATTTTCTCTTAGCAGTGCTGTCCACCCTCTCCACTGTGCTGTGGGAACAAATTTCACGTGCCTTCTCAGCACTTAACATTTTCTTAGATGATCTAACCTGCCTTTTAGTCAAAGATGTCTCCATGTATCCCTGAGAATATATAAAAAGTAAATTTATTTGTTCAACATGTATAAAATGGATATATTAAATGTAAAATGGTGAAACAAGTACTGACTACTCAGAATAAGCAGAATAGAATAATTCAGTATGATAGAATCCCATTACACCCCTACTCCTAGACATACTCCATATCAGTCATTGAAGATAAAACCCTTATCTTGACTTGAATTACATTTCCTTTTCCTTTATTTTTGCTTTATGCCACCTAGACATGTGTGTTTATTCATAATGGTAAAAGTATCATTTCTTATATTTTAAGATTATTTTGAAGCCTAATTGATTGACTTTTATGATGTACTTAAAATTAGCTCTACATGCATAAGCCCAAGTGTTATTTGTGGTTTCACTGATGTTGATGATTTGTTACTATTATTTAATATGTCTCCTAATAGACTTGTGTCAAGTTTCTCTAGGGCATATACGTACAGTTGTACAACAAATTGTAGAGCATGCAAACAAATTACAGCAATAATATAAACTGTTTATTCAGAGTGCATGCTGAAATATCAGTCTCACCAGCAATAAATGAGGACATTTCATATTCCATTTCTTCACAGTACTTACTATTACTAGATATTTTTAAAAATTAGACTGAAAGGATATTAAAGGATATTTCATTGTATCTTTCACTTGGACATTCTTGATGATGATGTTTAAGTATCTTTTCACATATTTATTCGTTGTTTGAGTTCACTATTTTGTCAAGAACCTCTTTTAGACTTTGACCAATTTTTTTAAGTATTTCCTTGTTTCTTTCATTATTATTAAAGCATAACTATTTTTATATATCTTGTATAAGCATCTTGTGTCAATTTTAGGGTTGTAAGTACTTATCTGAGATTTTAACTAGTTTCTTTATATCTTTACGGTAATATCTTATAAATATTAAATTCTTAATTTCAGTGCAGCTAAATGTATTATTATTTGTTGAACTTGGGTTGTGGGTAAAAAGTAGTTCACTAGAATATTCTCTGATATAGTCTTTCAAAAATTTTATATTTTTAGTTTCATGTGTTGGTCTTCATGATTGGCTAGCTTTGATGTATGGTATAAGGTGGGAATTCAATTTTATCCTCCCTACTTTATAAGGTTATTTGAGGATTAAGTTAAAATATCAATATACTTACAAGAATGTTTGTTTTAATGTAAGCATTCAATATTCATTAACTATTACTATTACTATTTATTTCTATAATGCTTTTCTGGGCCCCCTTTGCCTTCTGAATTGGTAGAATATTGGGCTTTTACCTCTTTTTCCAGTTCCTTCTATTTTGTACCAACCAAAGTCTACTCTGGGGTTGGAACCAGGAAACAACAAGAAAATTAAACTAGAGGCTACTCTAGGGAATTTGAGGGTGAAAGAACTTTAATTCTTGATGTCACAAGGTGTATCAAATGACATAATGAATCCTTAATGGATTTTACCAAAATTTTCTTTCACATTATTTACAATTACATATTTCTGTCTAGGACAGTAAACGTTTATCTTTATAATGTGCATTATATTTTCTCCATCTACATTCTTAACTACATATTATGCTGATTAAAAAACTTTAGATAAAATGTTAACTACATAAAAGATATACCTTATAAATAAATCCTATTTTACTTAATAGTTATGCATTATGTGATTAATTGGTAAACATATTAAAACGTACTTTTCATTTTGTTCTACAGTTGTTATGCATTTATGTATTTTTTTTCTTTCAGATACTAATTTTATTTTCTTTGGTTATATACACAGAAAAGGGATTGTTGGATCGTGTGGTAGTTTATTTTATTTTATTTTTTAAAAATGTTTTAATGGTTTTCATAATGAGTATGCCAATTTATAACTCATCAGTAGTGCACAGGATTTCTTTATCTTCACATCCTTGTCAACACTATGTATTTTTTTATTATAGATATGTGGGGTACAAGTTAGGACTAGTTACCCAAGCAGGCTCCATGCAGGTGAAGTTTGGACCTCTGACTGGCTCTCATTTCCCCTGGTTTAAGACCAGGTACCCTTTGTGATGCTATATGCCCCCTCCCTAGCAGTGTCCATTGACTGCTGATCCCTCCCTTGGGCCATTGTGATTAATGCTCAGGTCGCAATTATGAGTGAGAACATGGGGTATTCCGTTCTTTGTTTCTGTGATATAGCACTAAGTATTATGGTCTCCAACTCCAACTAATTTGCTGTGAATTCCATGATTTTGTTCTTCTGTATTCCTTGTAATACTCCATTGTGGATATGTATCACATTTTCTTTATCCAGTCCACTTTTGATGGGCAGTGGGGTTGGTTCCATGTTTTGCTATTGTAAATAGTGCAGTTATAAACATGCAAGTGTCTTTTTTGTACAATAATTTATGTTCCTTAGGGTAAATAAACAGGAGAGGTATTGCTGGATTGTATGGAAGGTCAATTTTTAGTACTTTTAGGAGCACCACATTGCTTTCCATAAGAGGTTGAACTAGCCTGTACTCCAGTCAACAGTGTAGAAGCATTCCCCTTTCTTTGCACTTTTGCCAGCATCTATTGTTTTTTGATTTATTGATGGTGGCCATCCTTACTGAAGTAAGGTGATCTTTCAGTGTGGTTTTGCTTTGCATTTCTCTGATGATTAGTGAGGCTGATCATTTTTTTAAATGTACCTGTTGGCTGCTTTTTAAATGTATCTGTATATTTTCCTTTGAGAAGTGTCTACTCATGTCCTTTGCTCACTTTTTTGATAGGATTGGTTTTTGTTTTGTCTTTTTTTCTTTCAGCTGGCTTGAGTTCCTTGTATATCCTGGATGTTTGGCCTTTATCAGGTACATAATTAGTCAAAATTTTTCCCATTCTGTGGGTTGACTCCTCATTCTCGATAGCTTCTTTTGCTGTGCAAAAAGTTTTTCAGTTTGATGAGGTCCCACTTGTCTATCTTATATTTTATTGCATTCATTTTTGGGGATTCGATAAAGAATTTGTTGCCTACTCCTATATGCATAAGGGTGTTTCCTATGTTTTCTTCTAGGTTTCTTATAGTTTGAGGTTTGTGTTTAGGTCTTTGATCCACCTAGACTAAATTTTTGTATATAGAGATAGGTAGGAGTCCTGTTTCACGGCTACCTGCATGCGGTCAGCCAGTTTTCCTACCACCATTTGCTAAATATAGTCTCCTTTCCCAGTGCTTATTTTTGGTAGTTTTGGTGAAGAGGAATTGGTTGAGAGATCAAATTTTACTTCACATTTTAACCTCTGTCCTATTCCATTTGTCTATTCTTGTACCTGTACCAGTCAGTTTTAGTTTCTTTAGCCTTGTAGTAGAGTTTAAAGTCTAGAAGTATGATACGTCATACTGTATTCCTTTTGCTGAGGATTGTTCTGACTATTAGGGATCATTTTTGTTTCTATATAAATTTCTGTATTATCATTTCCAGGTCTGAAAAAAATGATGTTGGTGATTTGATGGGGATTGCATTGAATCTGTAGATTGCATCGGGTAAGATGGACAATTTGATAATATTGATTCTTTCCATCCGTGAGCAAGGAATGTTTTTCCATTTTTTGTGTGTGTCATCATTGATTTCTTTGAGCAGTATTTTGTAGTGCTTGTTGTGAAAGTCTTTCACTTCTCTGGTTAGGTGGATGCCAATGTATTTCTTTTTGTGTGTGTGTGGCTATTGTGAATGTAATTGTGCTTTTTTATTATTATAAAGATGTGGGGTACAATTCAGGGTTAGGCATATAAGTGTTGATTATGCAGGTACAGTTGTTGATGAGATTTGCCCAACTTCCCCTAGCAGTTTCCCTCAACTGCCACTCTGACGCCCACTCCCCTAAGAGTTTCCCACTACTGCCAATCCCTTTCTTACAGTATTATAATAATTGTTCAAGGTCTGCTTATGAGTGAGAACATATGGTACTCTTTCATTTGTTTTTGTGATAGTTCACTGAGCATGAGTGACTCTAAATTCATCCAAGTTGCTATGAAGTCCATATATTTGTCCTTATTTATGACTACATAATATTCCATTGTGTATATGTAGCACATTTTTTTTAATCCAGTCCAGTTTCGATGGGCAGCATGGTTGGGTTCCATGTTTTTTACTATTGTGAATAGAGCTGCAGCAAACACACGTGTGCAGGTATCATTTTTGAAAATGATTTGAGTTCCTCCAGGTATATTCCCAATAGGGGAATTTCTGCATCACATGGAAGGTCAATTTCTATTTGGCATTCTATCTGCTCATTTATGGTGTAAAGAAATGACACTGTCTTTTGCACATTGATTTTTTTTACCCTGAGACTTTACCAGAGTTGATTATCAGTGCAAGGAGGTTTTTGACAGATATCCTAGGATTTTCAACATATACGATCATATTGTCTGCAAGGAGGGATAGTTTGACTTACTTTTTTCTTATTTGGATAGCCTGATATCCTACTCTTGCCTAATTGCTCTAGTTAGGACTTCCAATACTATGCTGAACATGAGGGGTGAGATTGGGCATCCTTGTCTAGTTTCCATTCTCATGGGAAATGTTTCCACTTTCTGCCCACTGAGCAAAATGTTGACCGTAGGTTTATCATAGATGTCTCTTTCTGTTTTGAGGAATACTCCTTCT
Source organism: Cephalopachus bancanus (assembly GCA_027257055.1). Classification (NCBI taxonomy): domain Eukaryota; kingdom Metazoa; phylum Chordata; class Mammalia; order Primates; family Tarsiidae; genus Cephalopachus; species Cephalopachus bancanus. The sequence goes on from JAPVLO010000074.1 coordinate 1,050,061, forward strand.
ATGCACTTTTCAATATCTTAGAATTAGATGCTGAAGAGGGAATTCAGAGAAGATTATTTATATAATATTATATAATATGTAATATATCTCGCATGGCCATAATTACATGTGATTTTGCGAGGGGAGATAGGAACTGGTCAGGCAGACAAAGAGGCAGGGTCTTGAGGAGACTTAACACCTGTGGGAACGCTCCCTGAACCACTCCTGTTACATAATTGTTTGCTTAAAATATGGTTACGGTGGTTAACCACTGCCTGTCAACCCAGTATGTACTGCTAAAAGGCACTTTTTGCTACCTAAACGCAGGCGAAGTAGCTTAACTAAATGTCCTATCTTGACTTATTATAATATCATTAACATAGCATTAGCATTGAGGTTTTACCTCCCCAATGGGCTTTTCTGTGGTCCTTATAGGCAAGATGGAGTAACTTTGGTCAAGGACCCGCACACACAATAAGAATTGGGTCTCAGGAAGTAAGGGGCAGATGAGATGTAAATGAGAGAAACGCCCCCAGAAAAGATAAGATTAAAAACAACAACAAAAAAAACTCCTAGCACTGGGTTACACATTTCAGGCCCCTCTCTTCTCTGGAGAGAACTTTGATGTTTAATAAACTCTTTCACTCATCCTTTTGGTATCCGTGTTCCTTAATCTTCTTGGTTGTGAGACAAGAAACCAAGGTGGCTGGTTTAAGCTGACAGTGGAGCTCAAAACTCCTGCAACGATTTAACTATTTAATCATTTGTTTTATTTTTTCTTATAGGAGAGTACACTATTCCAATGGGTCACAGTAATCACCCTACTCAGATACATTGCTCTTTGTTATTTTCATCTTAATATCACAAAGCTAAGAAATAGGAAATTCTGCCCAGGAAACAGTGGTGAGGGAAGTGTTACAGGTAATAAAAATGTACATTTTACAAAGCAATTTTTATTAGGATTGTCAATAGTTTTTATAATTCCTCTTATTTAACTCACTGGTCAGGTTAGCAAAACTTGGTTCCACTAAATTAAAATTAAATTCAATAAAAATAGACAAATATATAGTCAACAACTTGTGTATCAAAGCAGAGCTATTGTCCTTGCTCTCCTATGAATTCTTTAGGAATTAACTTTTACTTGGAGTTCTATAAATTCCTCAATGTTAAAAGATTTGACCTTTTTCTTATCTTCTCTTTGGGTTTTCAGCCAAGACTGGCTGCCTAAAATGACAAAATACTACATGGAAAATGTCTTGTAATTTTCTGGCAGTTGCCCAGAATATAACATAGGAAGTAAGTCTCACAAGTACATTCTGTGAAGAGCCACTGAAGCGATAATTTTTAGATGCTACCCCAGTGGCCCAAAAGACATGATGCAGGTTCAAAAAAACGAAAAAAGAAAAATACCCATGTGCATCCAGGGAGTAACTTACCAACTGATGCATCAATTTTGAAATTCAGCAGATAAAAAAATGAATTCAATCTTTATCTCTAAGGTAACTAAAGGTCATTTAGTGCAGGTACCTCTTTTTATCTCATATATAAATGTTTGAAAATGCATTTTATTAACACTCATGTGTCCTTACATGTTATGGGCATAAGCCAGGGTATATAAAATTGATATTCAAATTTCCATACTATATTTCATGCTAGTGTCAATTTAGAACATTGGAATTTATGCCAATGTCTCTTTTGTTTTTAACTGTTTGGGATTTATACATTTCCTTCAGTTCTTTTATCATGAAATGTTGCAGTACAAATTTAATTATATTATGGTATTGCTATGTATGTAAAATCACTGATTTTTATACCACTTTTTTTTTTTTGCCTAAAGTTGTATTTACATTGCTTATAATTTTGCCTATATTATTTACAGCAAGTTTGTTTAAGGAATGACTTTTGGAAGTTATAAAATCTAGAAATGTTTATTTGATCCCATCAGTCAGAGTCGACTGTTTGTTGTTTTACTAGCTTGTTTATGTTCTATTTACAACTGCTGTTATGACTTGAATAGTTGCTCAATTCAGTCACCTATGATCTATTTCTTTATGTTTCCTTTGTTTTTGTATTTTGATGTACATACTTTGTATTCTTTTCTTCCTCCTCCCCTCTGCCCCCACAGTATTTTGGAGGTTGTATATTTTGTTTTTAAATTCTTATGTGGTAATCTTTTACTTATTCATATTTGGTCTTTTAATTATTTACTGATTATTTAAGAGTGAGATTTTATTTTCTAGGTACCTGCAATTTGGTGTAATGAGTACATCAAATAATTCTGAAACACTCTTTAAAAGTAATATTTTTCTCATTTTTCAATTTATATTATAATTTCTGATTTGAAATTCTGATTATTGTTTTGAAACATTATTGAACTATAGTGTGTTTTTTCAGAAAAAAAGGTGATATTTTATACAATTTAGAAATCATATTTTCCAAATGCTATTTTAAATTACATCTATTTGAACTGGTTTCAAAGCCCACATTACGTCTACCTGAAAAGATTATGCCAAGCCATTTTCTTTAAAGGGATGAGTCATTTTCTGATTCCCTTAATTTTACAATACTTAAAATCATAAAACCTATCATTCACCTTCATAAGGATCATCTATTGTTTGTTTAAAATTTTTCTTAGATCATATTTTTCACACGAATTTTAGAATTTGTTTTATTTTTATGCTAACCAAGTAAAATTTTGTGTTAGCTTCCTACCCAGTATTTATTAAGCCTTTTCCTCCCATTTTATTTAGAGGCAATTTTGTAATAAGAATTATTTGCTTTTGCCATATATTCATCTGGTCTTTGGCAGGAAACGAGTAGCACACACAAAAGGAAGAATTCAATAAATGAGAAACTATTTACCAAAGTGTGGGTTGGGTTAAGAGAACTCAACAAGGGAAGTCAAAATGAGCAAGGGGGAAGATTGATTACCCTATACTCCGTGAGAGATGAAACTAGGAGAGGGACCACCTAATGTGAGTTTTCTGCCCTTTCAATAAGTAGTCACTACCACACAGTGGCCAAACTGGGAGAGTCAGGAAAATAAGCTTCACAGTATCTCTCAGTCTCCTGCTAGTACTTTTCACTGGGCCCACTCCACAGAATTTCCAAGCAACAAAGGAACTTGCAGATAACATCCCACTGTAGCCAGCAATCAGTGGCCATGTGCTGTAATTTAAAAGTTAAAACTAAAGGGGGGTTAAAAAAACTTCATATCAATATTTTCCCTTCTTGATAAATAGGATCAGTGATGCTTGTTATAATTCTTGCCCTTTTTCATTTCTTCCTGTCTGGAAAGCAGGTTGAAGTTACCAAGTTCCCCCAGAGTAACTTTAAGCAACTGCACTAATCCTGGGGTTGCCTACATTTAAATTTATTTTTATATGAGAAAAACAAACCTGGCTTTTATATTTAATATTCCTTGCCATTTCCATCTCCATCATATAATAATTCTTTTAATCCTGTGTTTTCAGTCTTTGAATATAATTCTTCTCATTTGCACTGTCTCCTCCCTGTATGAGATTTTATTTAAATCCTGAATGATGATAAGAGATTATTAACTGACCTTTTCCTATCTAAGTTTCAAATTCTAAACTATCTTGGTATGGATTAAATTAATCTTCCCCAAACACCACTCCCATCATAGTGCTTTCCTGAGAAAATTCCAGTAATTACTTTTATGCTATAGAATTAATTGCAGTGTACTCCATGGACATATACTTTTTGGCTCCGACCTAGCAGTTGGATCTTATCTCTTAACACTTCCTACAGGTATATGATATTTTGACACAACCAGTTTAGTGCTAGACACATTTTGACATGTTCACTTTGATGATGTTATTATAATGGGGAGTAAATCTAATTTTAATACTCTAATAGAGTATTAAATACTCTATTAGATATTTTATTAGATATTTAAATACTCTAATAGAGTATTAAGTACTCTAATAGAGTATTAAAAAACTGAAACTAAGAATAAAACAGGCAAAAGAGTTTGAATGAAATTATTAGCATTTCTTTAAAGCATCATGAAAAATCTTTTGAAATTATAAAAGTACAGAAATTGCACATATTTTTATTTAACTCGTGGTCAAAATAGAAAATTACAAAAATAATGTGAATCTATTGATAGTGCTTAAGGGAACTATTTAAATAATAAATATTCTTATAAAAACTGCCATAAAATTAACTGTTCTATTTACATTCCTTATTTTTTAAATGACTAGTTAATATGCAAAAGAAGCATTGTAACCCCATTGTCCAACTATACTTGAGGTTTACACACTTCTTTCCTATATGGAAATAATTTATGAACAGATATGGCATTTATTGACATGGTTTTAAACTGCTGAAATAAACTCATGCATATGCTGAAATACAATAGTATGATCCTATAGTAAACAGAGAAAATTAACAACATAAGTTCTCACAAGAACACTCTGGTCTAATGGTAACAGATGTTGGATGTCACAGTGTCCATGATAAAAGTTATTCTGCAATACCCATATCACAGAAGTGTCTGTCATATTACTGTGATAGTATTATTTTGGTGCTCATTCTGGAGAAACACTGTTTTTAAGGGCAATTGTTTGCTATTCACAGGGCAGGGAATTGCTACTACTTCTAAATTGTTAATATATTTTATTCCGATTGAATGTTGTAATTCTTGTAATATTTATAAATTCAATGACTCTAATAGAGTATTAAAAACTGAAACTAAGAATAAAACAGGCAAAAGAGTTTGAATGAGATTATTAGCATTTCTTTAAAGTATCATGAAAATAAATCTTTTGAAATTATAAAAGTACAGAAATTGTACATATTTTTATTTAACTCTTGTGGTCAAAATAGAAAATTACCAAAACAATGTGAAACTATCGTTAGTGCTTAAGGGAACTATTTAAATAATAAAGATTCTTATAAAAACCATATTCAATTTTGTATAGATGGAGCTAATGTCACAGGAGTTTTTAGTTTTAGCCAACATTTTAGGGGAAAAAAATTATTTTTTTTTTTTTTTTTGAGTTGGAGTCTCACTCTGTAGCCCAGACCGGAGTGCAGCGGCCACCGCAGCCTCGACCTGCTGGGCTCCGTCGATCCTTCCGCCTCAGCCTTCCGAGTAGCTGGAACTACAGGCGCGCGCGACCATGCCCGGCTAATTTTTTGATTTATTGTAGAGATGAGGTCTTGCCAAGTTGCCCAGGCGGGTTTCGAACCCGCGGGCTCAGGCAATTCACTCACCTCAGGCTCCCAAAGTGCGGGATTACAGGTTGAGCCACCGAGCCCGGCTAAAAATTGATCTTTTAATTGGCGTTATCTCCCACACCTGCTCAGTTAACTATATATTAGTCAATAAAAGCTATAAATCAGGCAAATTACATACAATCTTGTCCTAAGTCATAACATCTCAAAAGGAATCATGCAGCAAAGAGCTAGAAAAGCAGTTTGAAAATTGATTTTGACCTTGTATTTTACTAGCAAATGTGAAATCACAATAATAAACTTTGGGGAAATATTTATTTATAAGGGAGGATCAAAAAAAAACTCAGAATTATCTTTGGGAGGGTAGACTCCTTTTAGTACACTCAGAATTTGCTCCTCTGGATCAACCAGTCAGCCCAAGTTTTTATCTGGAAGTTTTGAGAAGGTAGCCTCATGATTTGTGGAAGAAACTTTCTGAGTTGTAGCAAGCATATGACTGGTTCCTCCCCCATGACAATGCATCTGCCCACACCATGCTGAGTGTTCAGCAGTTTTTGATAAAAAACAGCATGACTCGTGTTCCCTACCTTCCTATTCACCAGATCTTACCTGAGCAACATTTTTTTGCTTTGTTTTCCTGGATGAAAAAAGTCCTAAAAGAGTAATGTTTTGGCAATGTGGAACAGATGAAACACAAAACATCAGAAGCACTAAAAGGCATCAAAATTGATGAGTTCAAATACTGTTTTGAGCTTTGGAAAAAGTGTCTTGATAGTGTAATACATCAAATGCAGAGTATTCAGAAGGTGACTAAAGTCTAAATATGTCAGAATAAATATACAATATCTAATAAATAAATTCTGATTGGTTCCCCTCCCACATATATATACATATATATGCATATGTATGTATATGTGTGTGTATATATATATATATATGTATGTGTATGTGTAAAATTTTGTTGTTGCAATCGTTATTTAAAGGGTCAACTATCTCAACTTATAAAAAGGCAATATTTCAATTCTTTAACATCAACTTGAGCTAGAAGGTGATTCATTATGTATACAACTATTTAAAGGAAACTATAAAGGAAAGTGAAAGATATACAAGTGAGGAAATATTTTATACTTGAAAAATAGCTCAAACATTTTTTGAAGAAAAAAGCTATTAGATTGTTAACATTATGTAAAAACACATTCATTGCCTGATGACAACATGTAAATTATAATAAACATTTAGGGTCTTTGTTATATTTATTATAATATATATTTAGTTCTAAAACTAACAAAAATAAGTCTTTAAAATTCTGTGAAAAAAATAAACAAAAATACTGAAATTAAAGCAACTAATTAAAAATGACACTACCAAATTTGAGTCTTGTGACTTGATAAATAATAGCAATATTAAGTACTTTTAAATACATTTACACACAGTAGATACAAGATTTTGTATGTTACTTCTGCTTTTATAGTAGAGCATAAGAGAGAATCCAGCATAATAATACATGTATTTTCACAGATGATGAGAGCATTGTCCTGCATGTTGAGATTCTGTTTTCTAATCATCATTAATGTAATGGAGAAGCCTTTGGAAAAATTTAATGTGCTTACCTACACCCCTGCACCTGAGGAAGTGTCATCCTTTACTAGTGACAGCTGTGCCAAAGGTTACATTTCATAACTCTAAAAAAAAATGATTTAGAAGTTGATGGATAATTTGCACTATATCTTATTGCTTGGTAAGAAGTTTAAAAATAAGTGCAGTATTCTTATTTTCACACAACGTATATACACTAATTGATAAACCTACACCAATTGTACATTGAATATTACTCCTGGGTGTGAGCAAGTAAAAGATCAAGCATATAATGAGGAGGGTGTGGTGACAAATGTTATGGAATCTGATAATATGGCAATTTTCTTCAGGTAAACCATACGTAATTATAACTGCTTACTAAAAAAAGAAACGCAGTCACTCTTATTCTCCGAGAATATGAACACCTAGAATTTTGAATACTTGAATAAATCAACATTTTTGGTATGTCATTTTATGTCACAATTTGTTATACTTGTGTTTTATTAATTAAAATGCATTTAATTGACTAGTAGAGGAAAATAAAATTAGGAGGAAAGAGAAATGAAAAGAGAAAAAAATTCAGAATAAATCGTTTGAAGCACCATTAACGGCAGTGGGATAAGTCAATGTATAATAAAGATCCAAAATGTCATTTTCATATATTATGGTACCAAAAAAATTCCACAAGTGATTTTACTTTTTTTTCTTTTACAACTGTGTTTAAATAGTAGCACAACTGTGTAACATATTGACTTAGCCAAACATACAAGAAATGGTCCCTTTGTCCAGATTTTAACACCTCTCCATTTATTTCCTGAATATTTCGTTCATTTTGTACATTTTCCTTGTTATCCCATCATAACCACTCCCACTGACCTCTGTGAAAACATTACTACTTAAAATTTGCATAATAATGTTTGCATTTATTGCCATAATACTTTTTACTTTTAACTGACCTAGATGTATATATCATGTCTTCCTAAATAGAATGCAAGACAGACTTTAACTTTTTCATAACTCTGTATAGCTCAGGTCATTCTAAATTTTTACTTAGTATTCTTGCCCTCAATTGACTAAACAAACTCTGAATGACCATTTAATCACAGTCCGTGTTTTTATATAGCAATGTATATCCACAGAGATAATAATAGTTAATTCTCAATTCTCGTTATATTCTCAGAATAATAATATTTGTAATTAACATATGTAAAATGCACTTATTTATATTTATTGCATATTATAGAGCAGTGGTCCCCAACCTTTTTGGCATAAGGAACTGATTTCATGGAAGACACTTTTTTCCAAGATCGGAGGCGGGGCAGGGTAGGGATGAATATCAGGCATTAGGGTCTTAGAAGGAGCACGCAACCTAGATCCGTCCCCTGTGCAGTTCACAATAAGATTCCCACTCCTATGAGAATCTAATGCCTCCACTGATCTTACAGGGCAGGAAGCTCCATTTGATTGCCGCTCACCTCCAGCTGTGCACCGGGGTTCCTAACAAGTCATTGACCAGTACGGGTTCATGGTCCAGGGACTGGGAACTCCTGTTGAAGAGTATAACCCCACTTAAACGAGTCATTACATTTTTTTGCAAATATATTAATGCTCTTTATTATAGAGAGATATCTGAGACTCCACTGGGGCTATACCAAAATATACAATATGTACACAACTACTTTCTTAAAATATGAAATATTTTCACTTCTGAAATAAATCTGTCTTAGGGGTTTTGGATAATGGTTGTTCATTTTTCACTTCAAGATTAATGATGCTGATTTTGATTTTATGACTCTGTGTTACTATTAAAAGATGCCTTCCCACCCTTCTTTCTTTTGCATCCTTTTCTCTCCCTCATTCTCCTTCCCTTCTATCTGTCTCTAAGGATTCTGTCATGCAAAGTAGAAAGTAATTAATGATCAAATATTGCATTACAGAGAAAATTCAGTTATAAAAATTTGTAATCCAAGCAAGAAAATAGCAAAAGTAATATAATGGGAAAGAAATACTTGGATTTACAAAAATTTAGATACAGAATGGCTATTTGTATGCTTAATTATATAAGTTCCCACCTAATATATTATGAAACAGATATCGATATATCTTCATTGAATAAATTTAATAAGAATTTTTAGGAGGAGTATACAGAGATAGTCATTTATTTTTGGCTGTGCAACACTTTCAGTGCATACTTTTAGCCAATATATTATATTATATGTTATATAGATATATATATAATATATATTTATTTTTGTTGGTTTCTTCACTAAAACTAACAAGAAACTCAGATGAATTTATCTGGTTAAACCTCTCAGTATGAAAACAAGTATCTATTTAAGGATCTTTCAAATTCAGTATTTTGTTGCCAAACAAATCGGGTTTACAGCAAATTGTTTAGTGAGTGGTGGTTAATGCAAGGTTGTAAGAATTTACTCTTTAATGTAAAGTTGAGAATAATATTTCTTGCATGAAGAATTCTAAGGAAACTGCCTTATTATAATAATAGTTTTTAAAGAATATATACATATCTATAATATTTCAGTAGAAGTCATTCATTCATTTTACATCTAATAGGAAACATCTAATAGCAAACTTAAAAGTGTTTGAGTGTATATTAGTAATTAGAGAAGAATTTCTGATTTCATTTTAGAGGGATGGGAAACAAGTAATGGACCAAGTTAAGTAAATCATGCTGTGTGTTAGAAGTTGGAGAGCAAGGTAAGGGTATTATAAAGTAAGGGTATGAAATTTGCCTTGAGCTTAAATAAGGAATACCAATGGCATTCGGTGACAGTACCAGTTAATAGGTTCTCAACATATAGTGGTAATTGTGAATAAGAAATAATTGAGAAAAAGTGGTATGCATTTTTTTCTTGATTTCATTCAATATTGATGAATAAAGATAATTTTATTTTAAGCTTTAATGCTCTCTCACCCTAGCTAAGTACTACAAGTTATTACCTCATGAGTAATTTTGTCCTAAAGAGGGTTCAAGTTGAGAAAAGCCTTGTTAAAAGATACTGTCACTTCTGAGTGAACTTAATAAATATAAAACTGACATTAAGGGTAAGTTTGCTTTGAATTCCTCTCATCAATATTTTCCTATCAGCTAATCACACAAGGCAAAATAATTGCTCCTATGAGGTGTAAACATCTAAAAGAAATAAGAGTAATATTATCTCAGCTGAAAAGAGATCTTAAAAATGACCAGTTCCCTGTCTTGGAGGATTAAGTGTCTTGTCAGGTATCACTACTTCTTAACCTCACACTCCCTAAATATCTCTTGCTGAGAGAAAAATATGAATGTGGAGGAAAAAGACACTCCTTTATCTTATATTTCTTCTGTCCATCCTTTTCTTTCGGTTTCGATTCTATTTCGCTTCTTCCTCTTAGATGACCCCATTTCAACTTCATATTTTATCTCTTACTTGTTCTTTTTTGATAGTGTTTCAAATCTTGTTTTATATATTTGCCTCCCTTCTCTTTACTCCTTAAAATGGAAGGAGTAAGAAAAATGGACAAGGGAAAGAAAACAGTTTATAGTAATGTCCTAGTGCTGGATGAGGTAATGGAATCTAGACATTCATCATATTAATTGAAAGAAAAGGGGATGAGAGAGGAGAGCAGGAGTTGGGGGAAGGGAAAGGGGGGAGGGAATCATGCATGGATTTATAATAATTATATATTATTATATATGTCATGAAACAAGAATTATCATTCATCTTATTCTGTGCATTCAAAGGTATTTTAGAAGGAAGATAAGGAGAAAGATGCGGAAAAGGAGGAGGAAGAGATCAGTCTGTTAAAATACAATAGCACTTTTATTTTAAGAAAAAAGGCTGTAGCAGCATTATTATTGATACTGAATGGTCAATACAAATTTTGAAATCAAAACAGGAAATTCAGCAAAATTAGAACCCAGAGAGTTTGCCTAATCTAACTTGAAAATTGTTACTGTTTTCTCATGTTGGTATGCAAATTCAGTGGACCATGGTAGGAAGTAGCTATGGGACTTCAGAAAGCAGTTGAATAAATTTGAATAGCTGTCAAAATCTCTTTGTCAATAAAATCAAAGAGCTTTAATCATTTTTCCTAACTACAATATGGAACAAATTATTCTGTCAAAAACAATGACCATATTTTCCCAATGTCAGATAATACCACTGATTTCAGGAAACTATTTCTGTTTAATTGTGGCATAAACTCAGAAGACTGGACTTGTTAAGTCTTCCTTTTTTCAAAAATATTTTTATCTACATTAATCATCAATGAACTTCACATGTGATTAAATTTACTCTAGATTATCCAAAGATTTGTCTTGTTCATCAAACAAGTCTATTTTTAAAAATCAAATTTAATTAATCCTTAGAGGATGCAATTTGAAACAATATCTCCAACTTTATTTTCTCATCACTCTTCATGAGCAATTTAATGCAAGATCTTATTGATTGCAGATTATATTCCCCATTGCTTAATCTCAAAATATAGTATATTATCTCAAAATATATTTCTTAAGGGTTTGGGTTTATACTTTAGTCCCTACGTAAGTAACTTTGGTCAATTTCAAAATTTTCAATGCTTTCCTTTGATCATGTCAGTGAGAAGAGTTGATTCACATGAGGCTTATCAGTTATACACTGACTTCAAGTAAGTGAAAGTGGTTACTATTAGGAATTTGACAACAGGTAGTAAGGTATACTTATAATTTTATGAAGAAACCACTATAGGCTTTCTTAATTTTATATATTTTGTTTAAAAACACTTCTTTTATTATATGATTTAAGAAAACAAGTAGTCAAAATGTTTATAAAAGCATTATGAAGCCAAGATTTATGTTAATAAGTAGGTGGTGAAACTTATAGACAACCTGGCCATTTGGACCAAGGAGAGGAACGTACATATTATTGCCTCTTGAGCCTCCTAAAATGAGGGAGGAAAGCACATTGCTTGTCAGACTTCTTTGAGTTCTGGAGTAGGAACATTTCCTAATTAGGAGTCTGCCACAACCTATATTCTAGGTGTCACGAAAGGTGTTCAGTTTTCAATTGAGCCCAGACCCATGTACTCTGTGTCAAGTCCAAGCAGCTGCTGGGGCCATCTGGTCGACTCTTTGCTATTAAAGTTATCAGTGACGGGAGGAGATACCATATGCAGTTTATAGAAAGATCTAATAGATAATCACAAAATTGACCATGAGGGTTTTTTGACCTAGAACATACCATATGTGGTAGGAAATTATACCCCTTTTGAAAAATAGCTCCTGGAATACTGCTGGATTCTAGAGGAGACAGCAATCTTTGATCACAGGATATCAAGAGGTCATAGAGTAAAAACCAACAGTCATAAACTGGATTTTTTTCAGACCCATAAAGTCATAAAGGTGGAAATGAATATGACTTCTAGGTGAAAAAAAGGTTCACAACTAGATTGCCTAGATCCTGGATCATCTACCACTGAGGATTTAATGCTCCTTCCTAGAAACAAACCAATAACTGCATGGGGGATCCTTTATGGCAGTTGACAAAGGAGGGAATAGTGGAGTTTTGTCCACAGATGGGTCAGCACAGAATGCAGGTGTAGACTAAGAATCGTTGGCAGGTGTCATCCAGTATACCTCAGGAATGATCTTAAAAGACTACTGAAAAAAAAAATCCCACCCATAGGCAGGGATTCAAGTGGTATTCGATTTCATGTAGAAAGAAAAGTGACTTGAGGTTTGAATGTATATCAAATCACCACTGGCTAACATCTTGGCCAACTGATCAGAAGCCCAGAAAGTAAAAGATGGGAAGACTAGGACTTAGGAGGTCTTGGGTAGAGACATGTTTAGACCTATGGGAGAGGGCATAAAGTATGAAGATCTTCAAATTTTGTCATATCCATCAAAAAACATCTGGCAAGAGGAAACACTACACAACCATGCAGACCAAAATGACTTGGCCAGGTGATGTCAGCCAGCCTCATCATTGGCCACCCCATTATTTGTTGATCTCTCTATAAGCACACGAATAAAGTAGCGTAAGTGGAGGTTATATAGGCACCCAGTGGAGAGCATGGGCTCTCACCTTTCAGGGTCTGTCTAGCTACTGTCGCTGTCAAATGTCAAACCGGGCAGCAAAAAAGAGCAACTCAGAATTCTCAGAGTGGCATAATATGTCAAGGAAAGTCACAGCCACTTGATGGCAGATTGGTCTTACTGAACCCCTTCTATTCTGGAAGGGGCAGTGGTTCGTTCTGACAGGAATGGATAAATATTCTGGGAATAGGCTTGCCTTACCTTCCAGCAGGGCCTCAGTAGGTCTCACTCTGAGGGTTCACAGAGTAACTGATTCACATGCATGGAATTCCACATAATTCCCATACAAAATCAAGAGGACACACATGGTGAAGTAGGTACACAGAGGGCCCATGATCTTGGAATCCACCGGTCGAAACACACGTTGCACTAATTAGAAGTGTCTATTTAAGGAATAGACTAATGTCAGCTCAGAAGCAATATCTCACAATAATGCAGCAGCAGCTTCACACTTATACGCTTTAAATCAACACTGTTTATATGCTGTGTTTCTGATAAGTAGTATACAAAGGTCTGACTCCAAAGTGTGAAGCAGAAATGGCTCTGCTCCCCATTACACCTAATTATCCAACTCAGGAAATTACTCATTGTTGCAAACTTGGACTCCACATATTTTATTTTAAAGTTTTGATTCCCAAAGGGTGAACACTTCATACAGTGCCTACCCACTCTTTCAGTCTCGCATAAGCAGTTTTAAAAGGTTTTTGCTTAAAGGATTATCTCCCATAATTACTTGCAAGGTTCATAAAAAGAGCAAAGAACAAGAAAAAGGGAGAGACAAGGAAGTAATAGTTGGGGTTGAGTCAATTGTGTTTTGCAAATGTGGGTGCTAAAATATCTTCCATCTTCCACATTCTTCCTACATATGACTGGATACCTTTGATCCAGTCTTAGTGTTGTAAACTTAGGTGCCATTTGTGATTGTCTTCATGAATAAAGTATGCCAGAAATGATTATGTGACATCTGAGGTTAGATTCTAAACTGCCATGCACTTCTCTTTTGCTCTCTTGTGAGTTTTGGTTTTGAACCTCAACCACACTGTACTCCAATGATGCCCAGTGAAGGCATGGGTGCCCAGCCCATGGGTACAAGTCCTGTCTTTTTCAGTCATGTGAGTAAGCTATCTTGAAAGTGGGTCTTCTAACATTCATTAGAGCAGCCTCAGCTAATGCTATGAGGAACAGAGAAGAGAAGATTCCAGCGGAGCCCTCTCCAAATTGCAGATTTATGAGCAAAATAAATGACTGCTGTTTTAAACTACAGAGACAGGAGTTTTCAGCAAAATCACCAGATAGATTCAATTTGATTCAACTCAATGTCAAACGAATCCATTTTCAAAAGCCTGATCAGAAACTTTTATCACACATATGTACTTTTGGAAACACAGTTTAAAAGTCATAATACTTTATTTAGAGTTGGAAGCGATATTAGTGCTGTCATGCTTACGTAAGAAGCAATTATGGATGAATTTGTAAAAAAATATTCCCGAAGTGTTTTTTTTTTGCAAAGATTTCATGACATAAATAGATTAATCAAATTTTGTCAGCATCTTTGTCCATTTGGTTGCTGTTTGCAAAACTCTTTTGATTTTCTATTCATGTCATCTATAATCCAAATATAGCTGGTTATGGGGAAGTATCTCAGTTAATATTCTAGGATACGTTTTTCTATTTCTAAGTTATGTGATGTATTTCTGTCTGTTGTACTGAAGTTCTTTGACTTTTATGAAAATCCTATGCAAAATTACAAACTCGTTTCTCAATGGGTAACTGATTTGCATAATTTTCTAACTCACCATAAGTCAGTGTAATTACACTTATTTTTGAAATCCTAGCTATTTTTGTAAATATCACTAACATTGTAACACCTTACTTATACTCTGATGACTTGCTAAAACTATGCATTAAATTGTTATTTGATATTTTTTTTGCAAAGAGAAAATCCAGAATCTAAAATCTTTTCACATTTCATTCCAATGAAATCTATTTTTTGTGTAGGTTTTTATTTGACTTTTGTTCAGAATGCTGGTCAGAATCCTGACTTCATTATCAACTCTAGGGATGGAGCTTGTTTGATCCAGAGTTAATCCTACCACTTTGATACAAATATTGGTTCAGAAATTGGCTTATGTCCCTATTCACACGCATGAGTCCAGGACAGTTTTTCTGGGAGCTCCTAGGAGGAAATATCTTATTTTTAAAGTATAATCCACAGAAAAACTCTGCCTATCTGTGAAAAGTATAGTGTGTGGGAAGCCTGAAATTGCTATGTCCATTTTATTGCTATAAAGAGGCTAATTTGAGGATGAAGCCACCACACAGACGAGCGGCCAGATAAGAAAAATCAGAGAACAATAAAACTGGATTAGGCCTACACCAAAACTTTCCCTGTTTGACATGGGTTTCCAGCTATGTGAGCTAATCAATGTCAGATGGTGTACAAGAGATTAAATTGTGGTTCCTGTTACTTGCTGCCCAAAGATAGGATATAATTCAATAATAAACACTCCATTTTATAACGGAATCATTTAAAGTAAGGAGAGGAACAAAGGAGATCTTACTCATGGAGGAAAGGACTTGTGAATGAATATTGATTTAAAATTTTTAAAAAAATACATCATAATCTTTAAAATAAGTGATTGATCATTCCACATTAGTATCCTCCCATGTGGTTCCATGCCTAGTCTTCTACAGACCTTATCTCAAGCATACACACATATATATGTAGGGGATATATATATATATAGAGAGAGAGAGAGAGAGAGAGAGAGAGAGAGAGCTGCAGTTTGCTTGATTGATAAAGACTCTTCAAGTAAGTCAATTGTTCCCCTAAAATAGATCTCTTTAAAAAATAATAATAATAGTTATGCAAATGGGGTCTTTATTTATCAAGTAAAAACTTACCTCTGGCCTTGAACTGTAGACTTTTAAAGTTTGTTTTTATAAAAAACAAAAGAAGTCGGTCACCAGTAAGAGTCCACAAATTTTACTTTTATGTAGAGTGAGAATGTCATTTCATTATTTCCTATAAAGTTGCATAGTTTAAATACTTAAATAGAAGTGCTGCTTAAAAGCATGCTAAAGTTTTCTCCTGGTATATAGTTTGCTGATCATTATTTTTATGTGTAGAAAAGGGAAATTATAATAAAATAAAATTTACTTATCTTTGTGGAAGGATTTCACAGGTGCTAGTTTAACATGAATTTTCCTCTAGACAGTGTTAAACTTTTAAAGTGGAAAATGCTTGCCAATAAACTATAATAGTATACTTCTATATGTTTTACTATAGGAAAGAGGTTTGAAGGAACAGAACAGTCATCATGTCAGTGTTATCAATTATACATTTATGGCCATCAGTGAACATTAAAAGTTGAATTATGACATTGACTATAGGGTTACATGGAAGTATGTGCAGCTTAGATATGGGACTTAGAAACTATTGACTCCATCGTGATTACCTATCAATTAGGAGTTAAGGAAATGTTACAGAAATTGTGTCTCTTTTTCTTCAGTGGAAAATGCCTTTAACAATTTTTGATATACATTGCAATTTATGTTGTCCGTCAGTGAAACTCAGTAATGTTTTTAAATTTGGTGGATTTTTAAAATATCATAATGAATTGTGATCTGTAATCTTATTTTGATCAGTACTTTGATAAGGATGCATTTGACTTTAATAATTCTAGGATTTGTGAAATATATAGTTAAAAATAGACAAATAAATTTACTAAAGTGTAAATTATTATTATTATTTTTTAATTTTTATTTTTATTGTAAAGATGTGGAGTACATTTCAGGTTTAGGTGTACAAACATTGATCATGCAGATACCCTTGTTGATGAGGTATGCCCCTCCCTCCCCTAGCAGTTTCCCTCAACTGCCAATCCTACCCCCACTCCCCTGACAGTTTCCCACTGCTGCCAATCGCTTTCTTATAGCATTATAATTGTTCAGGGTCTGTTTATGAGTGAGAACATATGGAACTCTGTTCTTTGTTTCTGTGATAAATCACTGAGTATGATCAACTCCAAATCCATCCAATTTGCTGCAAAGTCCATATATTTGTCTTTCTTTGTGGCTGCATAATATTCCATTGTATATATGTACCCCATTTTTTTTATCCAGTCCAGCTTTGATGGGCAACATGGTTGGTTCCTTGTTTTTACTATTGTGAATAGAGCTGCAACAAACATATGTGTGCAGGTATCTTTTTAGTAGAATGATTTGAGTTCCTCCGGGTATATTCCCAATAGGGGCATTGCTGGGTCATGTGGAAGGTCAATTTCTAGTTCTTTCAGGAATCGTCACAATGTCTTCAAAAGAGACTGCACCAGTTTGCATTCCCACCAGCAGTGTAGAAACATTCCTTTCTCTCCATATCCTCACCAGCATCTGTTGTTTGTTTTATTAGTGATGGCATTCTTACAGGTATCTCAGTGTGGTTTTGATTTGCATTTCTCTGATGATGAGTGAGGCTGAGCACTTTTTCACGTGTCTGTTGGTTGCCCATATATCTTCTTTTGAGAAGTGTCTATTTGTGTCTTTTGCCCACTTTTTAAAGGTGCTGCTTGTTTTTTTCCTCTCGGCAAATTCCTTGTAGATTCTAGATATTAGGCCTTTGTCAGATAAACAATTGACAGATATATTTTCCCATTCTGTGGGCTGTCCTCCTGCTCTCTTGATGGTTTCTTCTACTTTGCAGAAGCTTGTTAATTTGATGAGGTCTCACTTGTCTATTTTATTTCTTAAGGTATTGGCCTTTAGGGTTCTGAATAGGAATTGGGTCCCACTTCCAATTTTCATAAGGGCGTCTTCTGTGTTTTCTAAGATTCTTATAGTTTAAGGTTTTACATTCAGGTCTTTGATCCATTTAGAGTTAATTTTTGCGTATGGTGATAGGTAGGGGTCCTGTTTCAATCTTCTGCATGTGGTCAGTCAGTTTTCCGAGCACCACTTATAGAATAGGTTCTCGTCTCCCCAGTGGTTGCTGTTGGAGGCTGTGTCAAAGATGAGTTGGTTGAGGAACTGAGGCTTTACTTCTGGAATCTCTATCCTGTTCCATTGGTCTATATTCCTGTTCTTGTGTACCAATACCAGACTGTTTTGATTACTGTAGCCTTATAGTAAAGTTTGAAGTCTGGAAGTGTGATACCTCCTGCTTTGTTTCTTTTGCTAAAGATTGTTTTAGCTATTCATGGTTATTTATGTTTCCACATGAATTTCTGTATTGTCATTTTCAAGTCTGAGCAGAATGATGTTGGTAGCTTAATGGGTATTGCATTGAATCTATAGATTGCCTTTGGTAGGATGGATATCTTAATGTTGATTCTTCCTATACATGAGTGTGAAATACTTTTTCCTTTTGTTTGTGTCTTCTTGGATTTCTTTAAGTAGTGTTTTGTAATTTTCATTGTAAAGATCTTTCACTTCTCTGGTTAGAAAATGCCAAGGTATTTCATTTTTTTTTTTTTTTTGGTGGCTATTGTGAATGGGATTGTGCTTTTTATTTGGATCTCTTCTGTCAGCTTGTTTTTGGTGTAAAGGAATGCAACTGTCTTTTGCACATTTATTTTGTACCCTGAGACTTTGCCAAAGTCCTTTATCAATGCAAGCAGGTTTTTGACAGATTCTCTTGGAATTTCAAGGTATAGAATCATATCATCAGCAAAGAGGGATAACTTGACTTTCTCTTTTCTTATTTGGATACCCCTGATTTCCTTCTCTTGTCTACTTGCCTGACCTCCCAGGGATCTGTGTGAGACCTATATTCTTCTTTTGTTTTTTTATTTGTGCAGATTTTTCCACTCCATCTGTTCCTCCCCCACCCCATCCCTATCTTCTTGAATTCTGTTGTTCAGGGGTGGAGGGGTTGCTTTTACTTCTGTTTGTTCAATATCTTATTCTTACTTATTTATAACCTCTGGCTTTGTTCAGTTCTGGAGCTGGACTGTAGGTTGGGGGCGATCCTTTTTGCAGTTTTGAGATTTAATTGAGGGGAGAGCTGTGATTCAAAATCTATCTGTAGATCCCAGTATCCACCAACGGGTGTATGGATAATCTGGAACCCACTCCACTGCCTTGCAATCTGTTCATGCAGTGGGGTTATAGGTTTACTCCCTGAAAGCAAAATGAGGTAAAAAAGGGGAAAAGAATGGAGCAGGGAGTGGGGGGGAAGAGGGAGGTGGAGAGAGAGAGGAGTAAGTGGGAAAACAAACGTGCCAACTAACAAATGAAAAGAGACACAAAGACGGATACAAGTAAAAAGAAAAACAACGAACAACAACAGCAATAAACAAACCAACAACCATATGGAAAAACTAAAACATACAATCATACAAACATACAAGCTAACCAACCTCCTTATTGGTGTGCTATTCCCCTGTACAAAGATGGGGTCTAAAGAGAAAAATAAAATAGAATAAAGTCAGTAAACTAACAGAACCAAAGCAAGTATGAAAACGTGATTAATAACAGTAAGAGAGAGAAAACAAGATAGACAAGACAAGCAGACAAGGAATTTTAAAAAAAGAATTAAAACGGGAAACCAAGCACACTCTGAGACTTTTCCTTTAAGTCCAATGTCCTTTCAGCTCTGATTTCTAGCTGTCTTTCAGGCTGGTAGATTTGTTCACAGTTAGGGTCAGTTGCCCTGGGCCGGCTGTGGAGGGAGGTTCAGATCTGGACTGCCAGCCAAATCTGCCACTCAGATCTGGCCTGTGTCTATTTCACAAGGGGGAAGAGCTTCTGTCCTTCCCATTTTGATGTTGTTACCTTGGATCCTAAGCTGGGAGATGGGTTGAGCTGGTGGAGCTGGTGTTACCGCCCCAGCTGATCTCTTTTCCGGCTGTAGCTGGAGACTACCAGGCAATGCAGACTGGGCTGGGTGGAAGCTGGAGGCCACCCAGGGCAGGAGGGAGCAGGCAATGCTAGTGGCGGTGGCAGCCGCTGCTTCACGGTGTATGAAAGGAGCTCCATGAGCCTGGCTCCAGATGAGGGGTGAGACTTGGCAGGGGCAGCAGTGGCAGCAGTTTCAGTGGTGCATGCTTGAGGTGCGGGCTTCATGGTCTGGAGCCATGAGTTGCCTCAGACAGGGGTGGGGCGATGGCGGTGGCAGCAGCGGTGGCAGTGGCAGCAGCAGCTGCTATGGCTGAGGCAGCTGAGGCTGCTAAGGTGGTGACTGAGCAGTGTGTGAAGAGCAGGCTGCCAACAATGGGAGCTGCAGCCCCCCGGGTGGGGGGAGAGCGAGGGTCTTTATGTGTGTTCTCTTTCATGGAGGGTCTCGTGGACCAAACTGCCCCATCGCCAGCTTGCTGGAAGTCCTCTAAAGTATACATTAATACTTTGATGTCATAAATAGTTGCTTTTGCAATTTATGATTTTGTTAAATTAGAATTCTCAATGGTTTCAATTAGAAGAGAAACATTTCAGCTCCTTTGTTTTAGCAGTTTACTTGGATACGGATTCCCAGATAAATTATGCCACATGTGGAAGATTTAAAGTCATAGGACAGGCCGGGTGTGGTGGCTCAGACTGTAATCCCAGCACTTTGGGAAGCCGAGGCAAGAGGACTGCCTGAACCTGGGGGTTGGAGACCAGCCTGGGCAACTTGGTGAGACCTCGTTTCTACAATAACTCACAAAAATTAGCAGGGCGTGGTGGCGTGTATCTGTAGTTCCAGCTTCTTGGAAGGCTGAGGCAGAAGGATCTCCTAAGCCCAGCAGGTCGAGGCTTCAGTGGCCACGAGTATGCCACTGCACTCCAGCCTGGGTGACAGAGTGAGATTCCAACTCAAAAAAATAAGTAAAGTCATAGGATAGTTCTTTTTGTTTTTATAGTATGACTATCATCACTAGATGAGTAAAATACCTCTTTGGGGTAGTAATGGTTTCTGCTATTGGGAACTGGTGAAGAAGTTATTCTAAACCGAGGTGCACATCAAATCACCAAATATGTTTTCTTAAAATATGCTATTTTTCCTGTCACCGATGGCTTCTGATATCTTCTGATATCTTCTGGATGAAGATGGATAGAAGACAGAAGTGAGTACAGTACAGATGGAAAATTCAAATAAAATTTTCAGCTATTCACAATGTTCTGATACTTTAATTTTCTGTAGTTGTTAACCACTGATCTAAATACAAATGCCTGCTGCAATTCATTCCTGGTGCCTATGATAGAGCTTGAAAGAGACACAAATATTGGAATATTGAATGCATATGAAATAAGGCAAAAGCTTTTTATCTGTCTTTCTCAACTATACCATATGAATTCAAATCTGAAAATATCTTCTTTATTCAATATGAAATTGCATGTCAATCAAAATTTTCTAGAATCAGTTGCAAAAATACTAATATTGCTAGTTTTAAATGCTCTAATATTGTGATTGTATCAATTTAACATATTTTTAAATAATTTTGGCTAACAATTTTTAAATAGCAGAGTGATATTTTGTTTTCTAAACGTAGGTTTTTGCAATACTCTTTCTGAAGAACTGTATTTTCTTAAAGTGGCAGAAACTTTGGCAGGTGAACAAAAGTAAAACAAAGACACATATTAATCAAAATCTGACTTAAAAATTCTATAGGGAAAGGCAGGGAATTTTATATCCATCATAATTTTCAAAGCTGGAATTTGAAAACTCCATAATATATGTGTGATATCAGAATGCATTCATATTTCAAAGATCCTCATGTATCATATATATCACACTCTCTAAACAAAATGACTTAACCTGCCAAATTTGTCATTTAAGTATTTAAAATTTTAGTTTTTAATTGTACAAGTTCTTCAAATTCCTTGATATCTCTCATTTTTTCTTCCTCTTTAACTTTCTATTCTTTTACCCTTCTTCCAGCTTTCTCATTATCCATTCAATTTTCTTTGCTTATATAACTGAAATTTTGTATTTTTTTTTAAATCAGCATCTCTTTAACAACCCTTAAGTAATCTGTTCCAGTATGGACTTTTAAATCTCTATTTTCTTATTCCACAATCTATCTGTGTATGTTAATTTCTTCAATGCTTAGACAAAGAAAATAGGTACTTTTTAAATTTTCTATCTTTGTATCTCTGCTACACATTCTTGAAAATATTTTATCCATAGATCAATATCAAGTTTTACTTTTCTTTGTCTTGGTATAAAAATAATCATGAATGCCAGGTGTGGTGGTTCATACCTGTAATCCCAGCACTTTGGAAGGTTAAGGTAGGAAGATTGCTTGTGTCTAGGACCAGTCTGGCCATCATAGTGAGACACCCATCCTTAAAAAAATTAATTAAAAAATTTAAAATATCATGTAACCAGGTGCTTTGGTGTTACTATAAATTCAAGGACTGCAACTTCATTTGGATCCTCAAATACTTGTTTTTTTTACATTGGGCTATATTATTTTTAATGAGTTTTGTTATGCTTCATCAGAGTAGCCAGGCATTGTATTAGTCTTCACAAAATTTCTACGTGGTGAGTACTCTTTTCTCTCCACCTCTAAAAATTTGTTAGTTGACTAATAAAAATTGTATATATTTATCTTGTGCAACATAGTATTTTGGAATATGTATATACTGTGGGTAGCTAAATTGAGGTAATTAACATATGCATGACCTTGAATATGTCTTTGCTTCTTACCTCAAAGAAACAACAAGAAAATAATTTGTAATTTCTCCACAACAAATCTACGAAAGTAGCTATAACTTACGCACATGTGATTTTGCTACTCTGGTCTCCATGTGAAATATTTTCTAAGAGTAGATCTTCTGGCTTCTTTTGCCTTTCTGACAACCAGTTACCTTGTTTATAAGAACGTGATGCTTATACATCCCTGTTTCTTTTTTCTTAGTGAGCTGGTTTTCCTATAGGAAGCACACATTGAAATTTCTCTATGCTGAATGCTTTTGAAAGAGCAGACTCCTATGGTGGAGTTCAGAGTTGAAGATACACAGCACAGCATGTAAGCAAGCCCATTTGTCTACACGCTTAAGTAATCTACTCCAATATAGCTTTTTTCCCCATAATAAAACAGACATTTAAATCTCTATTTTCTTATTCTACCATTTATCCGTGTATTTTAATTGGTTAAAACTCTGGACAAAGACAAGAGGTACATTTTTTATTGACGTACATAAAATGCAAAAACTTCCCTCTTGACCATCATGATGTCATAATGAGAAAGTTACCTTTTTTCTCATCTGAAGTGAACACTTCCACTGTGGTCTGGATTCCATCTACACTCCCATCTCTGAAAATCTGTTCAAATGTTTTATCCTAATATATTATTGTCAAATTCATTCTAGTTCTCCCAGGCTTTCCTTATCAATATTTAAATGAGTCTAACTTCCTCCTTTTTTTTTTAACTTTTTAAAATTTCTTTTTTTAAATTGGTACATAAAAATTGTATATATTTACTGTGTACATGTTTTTGAATATGCATGCATTGTGGAACAACAAATATTGAGCTAATTAATATATGTATTATCTCACATACACTTTTGTGGTGAGAACACTTAAAATTTGCTATTTTAGGAAACTTCAAGAACAATGCATTATTACCTATAGTCATCATGCTATACAATAGATCTCTTGAACTTTTTCTCTTATTTGACCAAAATTTTGTATTCTTTGACCAACATCTCCCCAATCCTCCCCTTCCTCAGCCTCTAGTAATCACTATTCTATTCTCTATTTCTGTGCACTCGCCTATTTTATATTCCACATATAAGTGAGATCATGCTGTGTTTATTTATTTATTTTTTTGTGTGTGCTTGCCTTATTTCACTGAGCATAATGTCTCCAGGTTCATCCATCTAAGTTTTTTTTTTTTTTTTTTTCTGAGTTGGAGTCTCACTCTGTCGCCCAGACTGGAGTGCAGTGGCCGCTTCTGGCCACCACAGCCTCGACCTGCTGGACTCCGGTGATCCTTCCGCCTCAGCCTTCCGAGTAGCCGGAATTACAGGCATGCGCTACCATGCCCGGCTGGTTTTTTGATTTATTGTAGAGGATGAGGTCTCGCTGCCCAGGCGGGTCTCGAACCTGCAGGCTCAGGCAATCTGCTCACCTCAGCCTCCCAAAGGCGCGGGATTACAGGCTGAGCCACCGAGCCCGGCCCATCTAAGCTTTTAAACGGAAGATAATACCTGGTCCATTTCTTCAACTAGTGTCTAACCTTTTCCTTATCTTTTCAAAGTCACTGTTTTGAAAAACACTATCTATATTCATGGTGTCTATTTTTTCATAGTTTTGTGGATACATCATTTTAGAGTAATTTGGGTTATTTCTTCATTAATTACTTCACTGAAATTGTTATTCCTAAAATCATCAGTGTATACAATTTTGAGAATTTTTTTATATTGGAAATATAGTTTATTTAGAAAGTAAATTACAGAGAAAGAAAGAGAAGAGATTCAGCTCCCCAAAGTAGAGTACGGAGGCCAAAGCTCAATTCTGAGAATTTTGCTTGATATCTCTGCAATACCAATGTTAATCATAAATAGACTCTTAGAAGACTCTCTTCTCATGATTTTGATAACATTGTTGTCTTCTGATATTTTAAATTACACCTCTGGGTGATCCTCTTGAATTTATTTTGTTCATTGACAATTTCTTCTCTTTTATTATCTCTTCTCTCATTTTACAGTTGCTTTTTGTGTGTGTGTGTGAACAAGTAGGAATTTATTAGAGAATAGAAAAGCTCCAGGCAGTGGGAGGTGTCTCAAAAGGGTTGCCCTACGGTTGCTTCTTTTTTATACATTGTCAACACTTCAAAGATTTTAATTACTAACCTTATAGTTGTAAAGATAGGGGAGCTTACTGAAAATTTCCATTTGACTGTTTCACAAGGACGTTCAACACAAGAGGTCTACAAAATAAAATAATGATCTTATTATCTTCATGCATGCTACCACATTAGGATGGATATATAACTTATTGTACAAACTGAAAGACCTTTGAAGTGAGAAGAGGAGTTTACTGTGTGGGCAACCCACTTATGAGTTAGGACAGTCTTGAGAAAACTGGAAGAACATGTCACCCTAACAATTATTTGAGTGCTTTCCCTAACTACAAACCTAAAAATCATGTTTGTACCAAAGGATGATGGGACCACCACTCACTCAATATCTAAAACAAGAAAATAGAAAGCAGAAATTTCTGCTCACAATAGTAAAGGAAAGTATGCTGTCAGGCAGTCTCTCTCAAGAGAAAGAACTTATGACCCCAGATCAAGACTAGTGTATTTTCAAAGGAGTAGAAATATCATTATTTATGTGAGACTTCTTAATGGTTGGTATTCTGAAATGTGTTTATTGGAATGAGTCCATTCTTGCCTAACTGGCTTTCAGAAGCAAGAGACTATTACTAATTGATTGGCTTGCAATAGATATTATGCTTACTAAGGATATGTTTTGTTTTGTTTTCAATTGACAACTCAGTTTAATACCAGTTCTGTTGGCTATAGAACAATTAGTCTTATCCTAGAATGTGTGAACTTTCAGAAATTACTTTGACTCCTCCCCCTTTTGGTCTCTGCTCACCAATACTGCAAGGCACCATCAAGAATTGTTCAGATCTTCATCATGTGATTCTTTTTTTTTTGAGTTGGAGTCTCACTCTTTGTCACCCAGGATGGAGTGCAGTGGCACGCTCACGACCACAGCAGCCTCGACCTGCTGGGCTTAGGTGATCCGCCTCAGCCTTCCAAGTAGCTGGAACTACAAATGCACGCCACAAAGCCCGGCTAGATTTGTGATTTATTGTAGAGACAAAGTCTCACCAATTTGGCCAGGCTGATCTCAAACCCACTGACTCTGGCCATCCTCTCGCCTCAGCCTCCTAATGTGCTGGGATTACGGGCTGATCTTACCATGTCCTGCCCATCATGTGATTCTTACTGAAGATGTGGTTTTAATTGCAGGAAATATGATTTTCAGCTTGAGTATTAGCAACATCTCATTCTTTGTTTGTTTGTTTTTCTTTTTAAATGATCTGTTGAATTATGTCCCAGTAGAGTTGAAATGCAGGACATTTCATTTAGAAAAGCAAACACCTGCACCTTTGGGAGGCTGAGGTGAGTGGATTGCCTGAGCCCGCAGATTAGAGACCTGCCTGGGCAGCGAGACCTTATCTCTACAATAAATCAAAAAATCATCTGGGCGTGGTAGCGCATGCCTCTAATTCCAGCTACTTGGAAGGCTGAGGCGGAAGGATCGCCGGAGCCCAGCAGGTCGAGGCTGCGGTGACCGGGAGCAGCCGCTACACTCCAGTCTGGGCGACAGAGTGAGACTACAACTCAAAAAAAATAAAAAATAAAAATAAAAAATAAAGAAAAGCAAACAATAAACAACAGTAAGGCAAGTAAGTACAGCTAAGATTATTTTAGAAAGGGAGACACTTATGATCATGATTCAAAATATTTCCCATCTGATCTAAGAAAAAATTCAAAAGAACTTCCTGGATCTATCTTGGAGAACCAGGTTGCCTCTTCTTTTAGATAAAAATTGTTTCATCTCATCTGGATTAACATTACACAGCATATTATGTATTACATGAAATATTGTCAATGGTGCAAGCTATCACCTAGTTGGTCAAAACAAAATTAAAGATTATTTTATTATCCATTACTATTTTGCTTTAGAGAATTTGATATTTGTTGTTTAGGAGCTTATTATTTCAGCCAAGTTGAGAGATACATTTTGATAACCACTAAAAATTCTCCAGTTACTATAGATAAATTGTTATATGTACATGTCTGTTTCATCAGTTATTATTTACTTTTCCAAAAAATGTTCTTTCTTTCAAATTATTTTTGAGGATTGGAAGCCCTACTAGTGCTACAAAATAATTATTCTGAATCCCAAATTGGCATTGAAAAGTCTAATCTCCCATATAGGTAACCCAGAATCTGCAAAAGAAATTCAATGAGCCCTACACAGCTGGAATATATTATTTTTTAGTGTCATTGTGACAAATACTAATTGTTGCATACCAAGATTCGGTGTATTTTCCATATATAGAGAACATATATTTTTCTTATTTCTTTATTAATTAAAAAAAGTATTGCTGTGTTTGAATGTGTCATTCCAAAATTCAGATTGAAACGTAATCCCCAAATAAATAGTATTAAGAGGTAGAGCCATTATTAGGAGGATTAGGCCATGAGGAATTCACCCTCATGGATAGGATTAGTGCCCTTACAAAAATGCTTGAATGAGTTTGGCCCTTTTTTCCTGTCTGCCCTGTGAGGATACAGTAAGAAGGAGCCATCTTGGAAGCAAAGGACTAGTCCTCACCAGACATCCCATCTACTGGTGCCTTCATCTTGCATTCCCTGCCTCCAGAATTATAAGCAAATTAATTTCCATTGTTTATAAATTACCCAGTCTAAGGTATTTTGTTATAGGAGCATGGATAGTCTGAGTCAATTATCATAATTAGTAAGGTTAGTGAAAAATATATTATTTCTTATATTGACTGCCCAGAAATAGTTCAGGAAAGGTGAATTAAAATAGGGATTTTCTCTATTAAAACTTAAGCCTAAGTTATTATTATTAATAGATAAATAGAAGTATGTAACCTTAAGCCAATAAAATGTGTGACCAAGAAATACTTGCTTATAGGAAGATTGCAAATGAGACTGTGACATATAGAAGAATATTTTTCTAATCCTCTTGGACAGAACTTCATGTGGTATTTGACTGCATTTAAAAATTACTTATGTTACGGGGTACCATCCCATCTATGTATCAATTCCTTCCAAAGTTTCATTGAAGAACAATAGTTTAATATGTACAATATATGTAATTTCCCATTTTTGATGTATATATGGTCATTTTAATTGAGAAGTATGTATTCAATTATTAATTTCCCACAATGTGACTTTTATATTGGAGATAACAGTCTTTGATAAGGTATGAGAAGATATTTTTCCAGCAAGTTTGAGAACAATCCTTCTCAGGTTTCTTTTCCAGGATACCAGTTCACTTGGTTTTACGTTTTGAAGTAACTAATTAAGTGATTTTTTTAGGAAAAGTAATCTCTACCTGTTCATGGAGGGAATTATTTTATTTTATATTATTTTATTATATTTTATTTTATTTTTTTGAGTTGGAGTCTCACTCTGTCGCCTAGACTGGAGTGCAGTGGCCGCTCCCGACCAACGCAGCCTCGACCTGCTGGGGCTCCAGCGATCCTTCCACTTCAGCCTTCTGAGTAGCCAGAATTACAGGCATGCGCTACCACACCCGGCTGATTTTTTGATTTATTGTAGAGATGAGGTCTTACTGCCCAGGCGGGTCTCGAACCCGCGGACTCAGGCAATCCGCTCACCTCAGCCTCCCAAAGGCGCGGGATTACAGGCTGAGCCACCGAGCCCGGCTTATTTTATTATTTCACTGCAATGGGTAGCTGGATTGTCATTTAAATTATTTAAATCAAATGTAAATAACAATATTTCTAGTAGCAGGGACCGTTTTGTGACTAGTTCATAAGGAAATAAGCCATATCTATCTGAGAGACAAGACAACAGGGTCATATAGCTAAAGATTATTTTTTAAACCAGGAACTTTCAATGGTATCTTATAAGATACCAAATTTTAGTTTCAATGTTTTTTCACTTTTTCAGAGTGTTGGGGGTGATAAGCTGAAGGGATATTTTAGGATATGGCTGTAGCTCAGAATCATCTTTATTCTTTCTTGAATTATGTCAGTTACAGAGAAATCATGAATTCCACATGCTGTGGTAACTCAGTAAACACTGTTTCCTTAGCATTACATATAATTAGTCTCCACTATGTTTTTTCAAGGAAGACTAGAAAGTGTCCAGTGTATCTGAGGCAAACAGGTGACCAATCGAACTTTTTTAGATCTTATCCTCATGCATTTTGCATCTTAATCATTCCCAGAATATTTACATATTAATGATGGAATTTTTTGTTCCTCCTTGAGAATTTGTGTTTATGATCTGTATAAGGTACTTATATGAAGATTTAGCTAGAACATCCTGTTTAGTATGATAACCAGATAAAATGTTTTCTCTAGATTCCAAATCTTTTGTTATTATTTACTTTGACATTGATGACAATAGACATCACATAATTATTGTTTAAAATATGTGTACTTTCATTGTATATGATTATCCTTTTATTTATGACAATTTGACATATCCTAGAAAGAGCCAACATTTGACCTTTTAAACCTATTTTACTCTTGGTAAGACATGGGATTTTATCATGCACTAATTGTGTATATTCAGTCTTGTATTTGCTTTTTATTTTTAAGATAACTTGTTTGGTATAGGAATGAACAGAAAAGCTTTCCTGGGCACAGATAATTATCAAAATACAGAAAACATAATTATGAGAGTCTTGTACATTGTACAAGGTTTATAGAGTCACTTTATTAAGAGAATTATGCAAGTGAATGACAATATGGGAAGAAAAAATAATAATGATTTATAATCAGTTAGCTAGTAGAAAATTCATTACCCATACCAATTCACTAAGTATAATAGTATTGGATGTAAGGGCGATCCTAGTAAACTGAAGATCTTTCACTAATTTAGTGGTGGACTCTAATTGCTCTGAGGCAAGGGATACGCTTTGGTTACTAATCAGGGGATCTCTTATTATAGGTAAAAGGTCTTTGATGTGAGCCTTGAGCTAATGTTCAGAAACCATAATCTAAACATCCTCATATTCATCCAAATATTTTTACATTAATCTAAGAAAAGTAAATTGTGTCCCATTAGTCTTTACCCTGCTGGGTTTCTGGGACTCTGGGTAATTCTTTATTAATTTAATATCTCATATATAATGTAAGTATTCTAATTTCTAGATCAGTTACAATCTGGTCATGTGCAGATAAATTAAAGGAAGCTTTAATATATTTTATCCGGCAATTCAATTTGCAGAATAGATCATGCTTATTAAAATTTCACTGATTGAGTCACAAAGAAGAAAGGAATATTCTTTTGATGATAATCCCTGAATTGAAGGTCCGGGTTAGAAGCTGAAAGTTATTTTGGATTATTAGCAATTTCCTTTACCTGAATGATTCTAGTAAACTAATGAAAGTACAGTAAATTAATCCTCAAAATTTCTACAACTGATCACATACACAATTTGTCTTTTGCCATTTCTTGTATTTCTGTTACAATCAGACCTTTTTACTTTAAAACAAAGTCACTATCCTTTCTCTTTTATACTTGTTGTAATTTGCCTACATTCTTAGCTTTTCCAAACAATCTTAACATTTTCTCTGAAGTGGAATTAACTGTGGTAGAATGACTTTATAGTTATAAGTATATTGCCATGTTTGTTTGTAGGTGATGCAAATTGGGTGTTAAGAAAAATGACAGGCAGTTTTTGGAGTACTAATATTTTTCTCAACGTAGGTAATTGAACAGATTTTGATATTCTTATATTTCCTATCACTATGATAAACCAGCTCTTCCAATAGACCTTTTGCTTCCAATACGTTTATACACGCCCCCATCTAACAGCTGTAAACTCTTAAAAAACAGAGAAAATTTGGTCTTATATTTATTCTAGAGACTCCCTCTTTTCTCTGGAGACAAAAGTCAGTTACTTTTCTACTTTTAAGGCTCTCTAAACTTTGATTATAAAATTGTAGATTCTACATCTCAGCTTCTATTTTTAACTATATTTCTTATTTCACACTTGCATCCATTTATAAAAAGAAAGTATGTGATGCCTTTAAGGTGTTGAGTCTACCCGAAGTTTGAGCCCACCTAAACTGTGTTTCACATCTTTGTTTAGTTTACATCTTTTAATCGTTGATTGGTCTTTTCTTAAAATAGAAACCTCTTAAATTGCATTAGGTAGTGATTCTTTTTTCTCTTTCAAGGTAAAAAATAATTGTATACAGTTAAATCATTTAAGACTTCTTATTCTAGCATGCTGCTCTTAAACATTTTTTCCCCCAAAGAGTCTCATCAACTAGAATAGTTGTTAGACATCTATAATCCAGGACGAAAAGATCTAATAAAATAATTCTGAAGGAAACTTCTGTATTTTTCCTGTGGTTTGGAAAATCTGTAATTGCAGTCCTTAATTTGATGGAATGTCCTGAGTTCTAGCAGCCATCTTAAATCACGGGTAACCTTGGGCATGTAAGCCAAATATAAAGACATCAAAGAAGAAAATAATAGAAAAATCCCTGATTAGTGACTTCACAGAGTTGCCTGCAATATCAGCCTTTGACCAGCTTCCTCTGGGTTTTTTAACTTCAAAGAATAAATCTGACTTCTGATGTCACTATAGTTGGCTCCTGTTCATTAAAAACTGAACTCGGATGGAAACTCATACAAATTTTTAAAGTAAATACAAGCAAACATAAAGTAATGTGCAGTGGACCGCTGAACAGCTCAGGTTTGATCTGCATGGGCCCACTTATATGTGGATTTTCTTTCACCTCTGCTACTCCTGAGATAACAAGACCCACTCACCTCTTCTTTCTCCTCCTCAACCTACTCAAGGTGAAGACGATGAAGATGAAGACTTTTATGATGATCCACTTTCACTTAATGAAGAGTAAATATATCTTCTTTTCCTTATGATTTTAATAGCATTTTTCTCCAGCTTAGTTTGTTATGAGAATACAGTATATAATACACACGACATAAAAAGTATGTGTTAATTAACTGTTTATGCTATCAGCAAGGCTTTCAGCAAACTATAGGCCACTAGTAGTTAAGTTTGGGAGACTCAGAAGTGATATGTGGATTTTCGACAGCATTGGGAGTTGGTGTCCCAAACCCTATGTTGCTCAAGGGTCAACTATAAATATAGCAAGAATGGTAGTAACAAATTGCAGGTGAATATGCTAAAAATAAAAAATAAACATATTAACCAAGATGGATGAATAGTTGAAAAATTAAGAGAACTTAACAATCTACTGCTCTGTAATATGTAACATGTGATGTCTACAAATTTCCCCTCCTCCTTTTCTTCCTGCTTCTTTTTTCTTCATTATTCTTAATAACAATCTTAATTTAGTTATACAATTTGGTCTTTTTAGGCCTATTACTGTTTCTTAAGTGTAAATTATGTGTTTGGACAAAAAAGATCTTTCTGGATTCTTCTAATTCTGGCATTTTATAATATTATGTTATATATCTACGATTATGTGAAAATGTATTTATATCATAACAAGTAATATGAAAAACACTTCACTAAGATATATAGGATATAAGGAAAACTATGACTATTCTTCCTATACCTTGCTAATTTATAATGAATATTAGTAGGGTCCGTTTGGTGTGGTATGGCCATACACGAATAAGGTACATTATCAGATGGGTCAGTTGTTTCTAGAAATTCTGATATAAATCTAATTTAGATAGATTTAGGTAAAATAATATCAGCTTGGAATGTCCTTTAATATTTTATGTGTATATATATGCTATACAGTCTATATGTTAATGTGATATGTTGTATATTTATAATTAAGGTGTGTACACTATATTATATGATATTACATTATGTATGTTAAACTGTTAGTCATTCATTAACAAACATAAACACTTCCTAGATCCTAGACACTAGTCAAGAAGTGTTGATTACTTCTGTGAAAAATAACACAATATTTTCTCTAGATAACTTTGCAATAGACCCCATAGAGTTCTCTGGACTTCTCTCCAGAGAAGAGATTGAGAGAGAGACTGAAAACCTCCTCCAGTCCATATTCTAACTGACTTTTCACTCCTGGACAGATCACTGCACTTCTGTTTATGAAGGAGCATCTCTGTAATCCCTTATCCACTTTTTGAAACAATTTTTTTTTCCTACTGTTTATGTGAAGAATGCATATTATCTTCTATTCTGCAAAGGGAGAATGTGGGTCTGTTAGGGATACTATTCAGTGGTTTTACCCATATCTTCTGATTAGCTTAGATGAGGGAGCTGGTGCTTGTTTTAGGTTTTTTTTTTTTATCACTATGGATATATCATCAGTGTATACTGCTTTTTAGCAGCCAATCTTATGTCATTAAAATAAACACAAGTAGAATATCTTAATAACAGTGCTAATAAAAGAACAAGTCATTGGCACATCCCTGCTTTCATACTTTTTATTCTTAAAATGTTTAAACCAAAATTAAAATAAATATTTTATCTATTTAAATTTTTCTTTGAAACTTTTCATTTTAGTCCTTCCTGACCAAAACACAGTTGGAAAAATCATAAATGAATAAGCAAAATGTGCTATATATTTACAATAGGATATTATGCAGCCTTTAAAGGAAGAAAATTTTATACATGCTACAACATGGATGAAGCTTGAGGATATTGTGTTAAGTAAAAAAAGCCAGTCACCAAAAGACAAATGCTAAATAATTACACTTACATGAGATTTTTAGAGTAGAGTAGTCCCCCTTATCTGTGGTTTCACATTCTGAGGTTTTACCCATGATCAACCACAATTTGAAAATATTAAATGATAATACCAGAATAAATAATCCATAAGTTTTAAACTGTGCCTTGTTCTGAATAGCATGATCTAATTTTGTACCCTCCCTCTCTCCCTTGACTGGTTGTGGACCATCTCTTTGTCCACACAGTATACGTTACCCATACCAGTTAGACACTCTTGGTTATCAGATTCGCTGAAATGGCATCAAAGTGCTGTGTTCAAGTTATCCTAGTTTAATTCAATTATTCAATTTAATTACTAGTTTTTTAAATCTCTCTCAGTGCCTGACTTATAAGTTAAACTTTATCATAAATATGTATGTAGAAGGAAAAACATAATACATTTAGGTTTTTATACTATCCCTGGTTTCAGGGATTCACTGGGGGGTTTAAAATGTATACTCGCAGATAACAGATGCTAACTGTAGGCAAAATCATAGAGAAGGAAAGTAGAATGGTGATTGTGAGGGGGTAGGGATAGGTAAGAATCGGGATTTGTTTAGTAGGTATAGAGTTTCAGTTTTACAAGATGAAAATGGAATATGGTGTTGGTTGGACAACATTATAGATGTGTTTAATACTACTGAGTCATACACTCAAAAATGGTTACAATGATAAGGTTTATAGTATTTGTATTTTACCAGAATTTTTAAAAATTGGAAAAAAAATGAATGAATGTGTTGATGTTATATGTGCATGCACATGTATGAGTTTGAAAATTGGTGTGTTTTTGTTTTGTTTATATTTTTGAAACACATCAATGACCAGTCTCCTTAGATATAAACACTTAGGAATTTTCTAGAATTCCTGATATTTGAAATCTTACATAAGAAGAAAGCAGAAGGTTCTTTGAAAGTGGTTGATTTAGTGAAATTTTTAATGTTTATTTAAATCCCATGTTCATATTAATATCTTTTGATAATTTATGAGAAAGTTTTATAAGTTATTCATTTCAAAGTGTTGGAATTTAAGTAGTAGGTTTTCTTTAATATACAAAGGATTGTTAAGTCACAACCCTATTATCAGTGTCTTCAGTAATAGAACTATTCTTAGAAGATCCTGTTATTTGCATAGCTTCTCACATAACTTCCTACCCCTGAATCAGTCTTTTCTTTTTAAAATAATAGGCTACCGACTGGGCTCAGTGGCTCAGCTTGTAATCCCAGCACTTTCAGAGGCCCAGGCAAGTGGATTGCTTGAGCCCGCGGGTTCGAGACTAGCCTGGGCAGCTTGGCGAGATCTCGTCTCTACAATAAAGAAAAAAATTAGCCAGGTGTGGTAGCGCGTGCCTGTAGTTCCAGCTACTTGAAAGACTGAGGTGGAAGGATTGCTGGAGCCCAGCAAGTTGACACTGGGGTGACTGTCAGCATGCCACTGCACTCCAGCCTGAACGATAGAGTGAGACTCCAACTCAAATAATAATAATAATAATAATAATAATAATAATAATAATAAGCTACTATGCTAAAACACAGAAAAGTGACATAGATCAAATTTTGAAGATCTCTACATTTATATTGCTATAATGTCTTTTAGTTTATAAAGTCATTTCTTAAAGATAATTTCTGAGAGGAAATCAGTAAGCTTTGGACTCAACTTGTGGTTTCCAATACTATTATAAACATGTCTCTATAAACAGACAAGTGTCACTAGTCTCCAGAAACTAATACCGTCCAGTTGAAATTAATAAACAGGTTGCATTGGATGGCTGCAATTTTCAAAGTTCTCTGTTCCAGTACTTCTTGGTATCCCATATGTGCTTTAGCATCAGGTGATTACCTGCTGCTGCCTGTCTGCTATTTAATTCCCCACACTAGGCTGTTGTTTGATTCCACAGTTCTGAACAAGAGAAATAAAATATAGGTTCAGATCCCTGCAGATCATTATACCTACCAAGACTTCCTGTCCTCACGGCACCGTAGACTGACCAGAGCTATGGCAAATTGAAGAGGAGAACAATTCTGTTTCTTCTGTGCTTCCCTATGGAAAGAGTTCCACAGTGAGGGTATTGAAGATACTAACTTAAAGGCAAAGACATGTCTGATGAACTATGAGGACAAACTGGGACAGTCTCCAGAAGAGTCATCGAATAAGAGACTTGGATAAGAACTGAGAAAAAGAGTTGTGGGTAATCAGGCCTGTAGTGTCGCCTACTTACCTCAGGACAAGTACATCTGTACAGGCAAAGGTTTTTTCCTTGTAGTTATATCCTTAGGGAATTTTAACACAAAATGAAACTTAAAGTTGGTTGAGTCTTTTGGACAATACAACTGTTCCTTTAGTATATCTCATATCTCACTCTCCTTAGCCCTTTCTATGGACTGACCAAAAAGCGGACACCACAGCGCACAAAGAGAACAAAATATCATTTTTTATTGTTGTAGTTGTTTTTCAATTCTCTTGAAAGGTAAACTGAAGAGTGAAAACTCCTTAGCTCTTCTCAGTCAGTGGAATATATGTATACACTCAAAAGAAAATAGGCAGTTGCAGGCATAGATATATTTAATTACAGAAAGTAAAATTAGCCTATCTTTAAAACTGGACTAATACACTGGTGGTAGGTTTCACTTGTAAACATGTGACCTTGCTTGCTCTTATAATCTGGGGCATATGCTAAAAACTCATGGATTTTCCAATACATTGGTCACTACTAGCAGTCTTACAGTATAGAAACATTCTGATGTTAGCGGTCTTATTATTTCTGCCATGGTATTTAAAAAATAAAAGAAAGAAAAATAAATAACGTTATTACCTTCATCAAATTTTTTGAGATCCTATTTTATTTAAGTTTTGTAGGATTGTCCTATTTTATACTTTACTAGCATTGCATTATACTTTTGTAGGACATTTCAAAGCACATAATCTTTTCTGGGACTTTGTCTTTTTTATTCACTGACTTTAAAAGACTGGTTTTATATTACAAAAACTCATCCTAGACTTGAAAAATCCTGAAAGAAGGCACCTTTTATGAGTGCACTGTATGTTTCTTTGAAGTTGAATTTTGCTTGTGAAGACTTTTCCATCTTTGAACATAGCCCTTTCTAATATATTTGTAATCAAAAGAGGTTTAAAGTGTTGGTTGTCTTTCATCACTGAAGACAATCTACCAAAAATTGCTTATATTGAGACTATGCACAATTTATAGTCAATTTCTCATTAGTAACCTGCATTTCTTTTTTTAAAAAACTGTTCCTTTTTTTCTCTTGTGAACAAGGTAAATTTATGTTGGCATTGTTTTTGTTGTGTTTTATTCTGTTTTTCTGCCAAATATTAACCCTTCACTCATTCTGTTACTAACTCACACAAAATATTTGTTGGGAATATTTTACACTGGAATTTTTTACTGAAAATAAGAGACAGTTAAAAGCAATGGTTATGGTGATATTAGTAGTTGTTTTTTTAACTAATGTCCAAAGATAAAATTACAACAAATTAGGTTATAGATAATTGACTTTTATTTATGATTCGTGAATTGCCACAGTCTTCATTCTATAAAATGGATTAAAAGCATCCCTTGGGCAATAGAAGAACAATGGGTTTTCTAAGGTGGAATCAACAAAACAGACCAACCACAAAAAATTTATTGGTGAACATTAGGTTGCTTGAGGTTACCTTTTCCTAAGAGTTAAAGTGGGGAGTGTGGGGAGCTTGCCTATTGTGCTGGCTCAAGTAATGTATAATCTTCTGTTTTCAAGAAAAACGGATCTGTTTGGGAATCTATCTGCTTCCTTGAAGTCTCAGTTTGTTTATATGGCATTTAGCATGAGTGACTCCATTTTGGTTTGGTCTGGTTTGTTAGGTCTTAGTATTGGAGTTCAGTTCAAATAATGGCCTTCAGAAAACTGAAACACAGTGTGCAAGATTTACTTGATTAGGGTGTGGTAGGATGTTATAGGAATAGAGAGGAGAGAGGAAGTTCACACTTTCAGGACTGGAGAAGTTCTAGGAAATGGTTATCAGAAGACCATTCTCTATGGCTGTCTCAAGTTTCTGTATGTCTTGCAAGAAGAGGCACTTACTACTTGTGATGGGTCACATCTTAAATCATATTGGTACAGCAAACAGACTTGAAAGTTAGAGATGGTGTCTCCCTCTAGAGTAAAGGACAGGCTTGCTTGCTGTCCAGTTTATGCAAAGATAATATTTTTCTCTAGAGCAAAAGTCAGGCATACGTACTGCTGATTATAAAAGATAGGGTTTATTGTCCTGTAATACAACTCACCTTGTGGTACAGATATCATGAACCCTATTGGTTTCACTGTCAGAATTGAGACTTAAGCAATAGTGCAAATGCTGATATTCTGGCTAATGCTTTTGATGTGACTGTTATACTAGTCTTCATTTCTAACCCTGTGATCTCATGTCTTCTGTCAGCATCTATGTAGCTGTAGCAGGCTAACTTGTTAGCTTGCAAGTAGGGTTACATATCAAACCCTTCACAGCTTTTGACAGTGGCCCATAGATCATTGATTCTGATATGAATTTCAATGTCAGCAATGCCTGTTGAATGCCATCAACTATTATGAGTATTGTGTTATATATTTTTTAAAAATAACTAAATAGAGCATAAATATGCTTTTTTCCTATTTCGTGGCCTTTTAAGCATTTATAACTTTAAAAGAATTGCAAAAGAAACATGGATATGGAAAACGTATATATAAATATATAAATGTATGTGAATAATATGTGTATACATATAGATATACAGAAAGATGTAAACACATGAGCACACATGTGTATATATATGTATCCACACACATGTGCATATATATGTATATATATGTATCCACTTTTTTCTCTGTGATGATAATGTCTCTGTCTAACTCAGAGGTGCATACGCTTGTATGCTTAGATGCTCTGTGAGAGCATCTTAAACCTCATTATATGGTGGCATAAAAAATGCTAATATACCAACTTTATGGATGCTAATGCCATGGAAATATATGCACACAGATGACAAGACAATGAACAAGTGATACCAGTGACAGTACATCTTTGTGATTAATTCTATGTTGAATGCAAAAATTGTTTTCTTATAAATTAACATATATTTTCTTTTTATTTCTTTTTTTTCTTTAATTTCATTTTTGATTAAATTTTCTTACTTTGGTATTGCCTTCTAGCAATAAAAGAGTTTCTAAAACTTTCTTTTTAACCTAAAATGGGGCATTTAGCACTTGATATTGCTTTTACAATTTTGTGTCAAACCACAACATGGCCCATATCTAGTTATCAAGTAATGTTTGATTGCCACAGTGCAAAAGAAATAAGGGAGCTTCATGTTACAGTTCCTTAACACTAATTCTATAAAGACATATTCTCATGGCTGTGTAGGTCAGTCAGTATATTTTCAGGTAGGAAAGAAAATCTTTTGATTCAGAGAGAAGCTCGTGTGTGGTAACGGCTATATTTTGTGTGCTGTGTCAGGTTGAGTAGCAAGGTAGCAGTGACACATAGATATAGCTATTTTTAGGTGAGGAGGAGGATTTCATTCTTGATGGGATTCCAAGATGACATCTGTGGACTTTTTGACACCGGTGACAGAAAAACCCTTCAGTAAACGTGTAGGCTAGTCATGCATTACCAAAATGCAAGAACAAACAGGAAATTCACATCCTTTGGTAAACAAATCTTTATTTTAATTTAATTTAGTTTATTTTATTTAATGGGCACTCATCTGTTGCCCAGGATGGAGTGGAGTGGCACAATCACAGCTCACTGAAGCCTTGACTTCTTAGGGTCAAGCGATCCTTTTGCCTCAGTATCCCGAGTAGCTGCCAGGTCTGGCTAAATTTTTTATCTTAATTTCTCGTAGAGATGAGGTTTTGCTATGTTCCCTAGGCTGGTCTTCAAATCCTGGGCTCAGGAAATCCTCCTGTGTTGGTCTCCCAAAGTCCTGGGATTAGAGGGGTGAGCCACTGCACCCGGCCTATAAATCATTCTTAGACTTGCTACATCACTGGCGAAACTTCTTTTTGTCTCTTTTGCAAAGAAACTAATTGGTAAGATTAGTTGGGAGTAGTCTTATAATAGGAACTGGTCAGATTCTGTCAAAGTAAGTGGCTTTCTTACTAAATACTAAATTATATTGGTGGATAGGCTAGTTGCTGTCTCTGGCATGGGACACTCTTAATGGGGTACACTTTCATTGCCCGTTATCTGGTTGTGTCTTTCTTTTCCTTCAGCTCTCAGATTAAATAGAAGTCTCTGAGAACCTCTCATTGCCATGGTTCATTAAGTACTCTGCTTATTTCTTTTGCAGCATCAATTACAATTCCTAATTATTTTAATAATTATAAGTGAATGCCCCCAAATTCACATACATGTGGTACCACCCCCCACACACACACACATGCACACACACACACATACACAAAAATGTAAGCTCTAAGAAGACAGCAACTATCTCTGCCTTATTCTCCATTCTTTCCAGCCCCAAGAGAGGTACCTGAAAGTCTATTCAATACATACATATTGTTCGTTGTATTGTTCAATACATGCATATATTGTTCACTGAGGTGTTCAGTATAGTATATGTATTGAAAGTATATGTATCTATGTATTGAACCTATATGTATTGAATATACATATGTAGGACACCTAAATAAATAAAACACCTTCAGAATATTTTTCTATTTTAACATCAATTACTTTATAATTTCATAATTTGGTTCCCAAATTCATTACTCTATCTGTTCGTATAATTAACTGTTTTCAATACCAGAGTTCTTTTTTTTAAAAAAAATAGAGTTATATTTCTTGTTTTCTTGACATTTCTGTTGAATGCCTTCTTTTAGTATTCTACTTCTATCTTGTGGTTCTATACAAAATTAGAGGCACAATTTCCGGGTAGGGGGCTCGGACCATAATAATATTTCTCTAGAGAGTTTTCCATTCCAGGTTCAGTGAGTCAACAGGCATTATATCACATCTAAATCCAATAAAACAGGGAGCTTGGACTATAATAATATTTCTCTAGAGAATTTACCATTCCTGGTTCAATGAGTCAAAAGGCATTATATCAAATCTAAATCTAGTAACAGCAAATCGAATAGATATTTACTAAGTTATTCCTGTTGATACTAGTAAAGATTTGATCAAACATATTATTAATACAAAACTTACAAATTAAATGCATGAAAAAGGCATTCTGTAATTTGTTTTAGGAACTTAGAAATAAGCTTCCACAGTAAAAATCGAGATTTTTTTTAGGAAGAATTTTATATTCTTTTTCAAAATAAATATAGAGAATTTAGATCCTTCAGAATAGACATTTGTGTCATTCATTTTTGTAATCAGTACATGTTTCACATAATAGGCACCTTACAAAAATATAATAAATACATACTAAAGGCTAATCCACAGAGCTGAATTTCCTTCTTATTTTATACATATTGTATTATGCAGGCAATCACTTTACTATATCTGCCCAA
Source organism: Cephalopachus bancanus (assembly GCA_027257055.1). NCBI lineage: Eukaryota > Metazoa > Chordata > Mammalia > Primates > Tarsiidae > Cephalopachus > Cephalopachus bancanus. The sequence continues at coordinate 1,090,744 of JAPVLO010000074.1, forward strand.
TTCAATAAGAATTTTAAAGTATTATGCTTAAACAGAGGTAAAATAAAGTCAGCAGTCAAACAAGTCAAGTGTTTTATTTATTTTTTTCTTTTAATCATCACATAGGAAACATTCAGAGCAATAAAAGCAGTAGAGATCAGGTTTTCAATCCACAGTGTGGTGATTCAGTGAACAACAAAATTGAAATCTGACATTGTTGACATTTAAGATTACTGGTGGTCAGCTAGAGTGGAGAAAAAAAACAATATGTAACATGTTTCTCTACCTGATTTATGTTTCTAGTTCTTGTAAAATGTCAAATTGAAGGTGACAAGGAGCAACCTTTCTACTTCAAAATGTAACAAGAAAAGGCTCAACCGTGTGGCCTACAAAGTCTTAGGAAACATCATTTTTACTGACAGCAACATAGAGATTTGTTTATTTCATAATGGCAAATCTGAACAAACCTATTGATTTTTTTTATTACATTTATTTTCAAAAAGTCAAGCTTACTGATAATATATTTTTGGGATACACCTGCTATTCTGTGTTAACATATATATATGAAATATTTGCCTATATGTAGGGACCCATCTAACACTGATTTTCAGCAGATTGTAAGGGTGTAGTAGTTCAACAGCTTTGGCAAAAGATTTTTTTTCTATGGTGGTTTAGAATGCATTTCTCCTAACGTATTTGCTCATCCACTTATTCATCCAGAAAATACTACAGAGTCACTTGCTACAGGTTAAGTTTTGTATGTGACAAAGTATAAGATAATAAGATAAAATTCCAGTCTTTAAGAAGATTACTGCCTGTTTAAGGAGAAATATCACCACAGTGAAGAATAGTAAATTCTTAAACAAGGGCATATATAGAAGTACTGAGGATAGACACTTAACTTCCAGGGTGTTTTTCTGAAAAGAGAAGCTTTTTGCCTCACAGAACAAGTCTTAGCACTGGTTGTGACAATGGGTAGACATGAGGCTGACTGAAAGATTAGCAAGGGACTTCTCTCACATGGAAGGGGGTTAGCAGAAAGTAGGGCAGCATTCAGGCAATTAATTGTCTTTGAATCCACTTCCTGGCAGGATCAGCCTGCAGCCATGCTTCCAATCCACTGGTGGAAGGGTGATTTATTATTTGGTAGACTACACACCTTGGTCACCATGTTCATGCCCAATTCTCATAAACTCTTCTCGAATCATGGTAATCAACTCATAAGGTCTTCATCCTTACTTTTTCAAAAATCTATGTTCTCCTCAGCACACCATTGTCATCACCCAAACTGTTTATAACTCTAAAAATTTTACCCTCTGTGCAAGCTAACACATGAGCCTGCTGCATTTTTATGAAGGCAGAAAACAAGAAAGTCCAGAGTCAGAGACAAAGGAATACTCACATCAACAGTCATATCTAGAGTATTGACTTTTATCATGCTAGATCTCAGAGCTCCAATTTCCACAGGATGACCTGAAGAGGGCCATGAGACACTGCATATATACAATGAGTTATGTTACAGAATAGAAATCCTGAGTCTTTTTAAATGAAGATTAAACTTGACTATTCTTTGCTCCAAAGGGAGATATTATTTTTGTCATACCGGTCAGTAAGCAGGGATAACTTTGCTTTGCATTGCTCTGGAAAACACTGGCTCTGTCTTCCATGACTAGATTATTCCTGTCAATTCAGTAAAGTACCAAGCAATGCCCGTTCCTCCTCAATAATGATGTCATATATTCCCATATTCCTAATTTAATGTAATGTAATCGGTCATACCTAAAATTTCTATAGAGGTTGGAATCTTAGTTGGTCATCTTCATTACCATTGATCTTTATCTCTTGAGATAACAGATTATAAAGTGGTCTGATTGCAAAATATCTGCCTAACATTATGGTAACTCTTAGTAAATACAACGAGACTCTTCTGTCCAAAACATGTAAAGTAAGAAATGTAAAGAAAGTCTGAAAGAATGTTTGTGGGAGGAAAAAAAAGAAGAAAAAAGAAAATACAAAACAGTACGCATAGACTAAACAAATTTGGGAGTACTATTTTGTATGTGAGAGTGTGGCTGCGTGTGTTTGTAAAAGTATTGGTACATGTGTGTGAGAGAGAGAAGGGAAGGGAAGATGAGGTAATATCTTCTGACGTAAGGAAAATTTGGCAAGAGAATTCTGTAACTGTGTTGAACCTTTCTGTTTCCTGGTTTTCCCACACATTAGACTCTCTAAACCAGGTGGTTGGCATTACCACAAATGTCCTAAAATTTCTGTCTTCCTTGCTATCTTTTGAATGACCTTCTATTATATGAGATTATATAAACACATATCTTTTTCCTACAGGAAAAAGATTATTTGGATTTTCATGGCACACTTACTAAAATTATTTTAGCAAAGTAGATTTTACAAGGGGCTTCAAAGAAGAGTTGGGTGAATTGGTTGATATCACACACTTTTTACAACATACATATAAAAAATTCTCTAAAACACTGTTTTCTCCAAAGTCCCTTGTGTTTGCACAGCTACCAAGAATTTTTTTTCTCTTTTTTTGCTTTCTTCTGAATGCATAGCCTTTCTTTATATTCTTAGCTCTGTCCTAGATTTTCCGCTTAAGTCCTTCAAGTTCTTTTTGGTTATTTCGTGCCATTAAGTTCTTGCTCAGTTCTTAACCTCCATACTTGCATAGCAAAATTCTTATGGTATCCAGCCAAACAAAGATGCTTGTAGTTCTTTCAGAAAACTATATCAGCTTTGTGATATTATACACAATTAAAGCATTTTGTCATAATGTTTCTTTCAAAAAACATTTAGTGCTTTTTCAAATACAAATTTGGGAGTAAAAGATTATCCATTATTTATAAATGTACACCTATTTTTGAACTTTGAGATCATTTCTTACGGTTTACATTAAAAAATTAAATTGAAACATTTGCAAAGAGTATTTCAAAAGAAGGAGACTTTTTTTCTCATTGAATAGAGTGAGAAAAATATTTCTTCATCTGTTTCACACATTTATAACAAAGTAAAAATAGGTAAGACGTGAAAGTAGACCTTGGGAAATATATCTAAGCTAGAAATTTTTCAAAAAGACATATTTGAAGTATGGAAGTAAACTACAATCTGATTGGATTTTTACCCTGGGAAAAATGTGTTTTACCACTCTTACTAAATACTTTATGGGAAAAAATAAATAATAAGAAATTATACATTTATATATCATCTATGCAACTTATGTGTTATAGAGTTTTAACAATCAATATTAGACACCAAACGTTTTAAAAAAATGTTCCTTTGATTTGGATGTGTGGACAAAAAGGAAGAGAAACAGGCAACATTTGCCAGGTGTGGTGGCTCACACCTGTAATCTCAACAATTTGGGAGACTGAAGCAGAAGAATTGCTTGAGCTCAAGAATTTGAGACCAGCCCAGGCAATATAATGAAACCTCACCTCTACAAAAAATAAAAATTACTTGGGCATGGTGTTGTTCCTGTTACTTGGAGGATTGTGGCAGGAGGATCGCGAGGTCAAGGCTGAGTTAAACTGTGAGACCCTGCAAGAAAGAGAGAGAAAGAGAGACAGAGAGAGAGAGAGAGAGAGAGAGAGAGAGGAATTACTGTCTTACTTTCTAATCACTCTCCCTGCAGTCCACTACAGAGGAACCTTACCTTACTACCTATGCAGGCATATCCTCTTGGATAGAGTCTGTCGTCTGGTTGTACTGGATTATACATTTTGGTTGCTTGTTTATTATAGTATGAATTACAAGTTGCAGTAAATAAAAAAGCAAACAAGCCGGGCTCGGTGGCTCAGCCTGTAATCCCGTGCCTTTGGGAGGCTGAGGTGAGTGGATTGCCTGAGCCTGCGGGTTCGAGACCTGCCTGGGCAGCAAGACCTCATCTCTACAAAAAATCAGCCGGGCGTGGTAGTGCATGCCTGTAATTCTGGCTACTTGGAAGGCTGAGGCAGAAGGATTGCCAGAGCCCAGCAGGTCGAGGCTGCGGTGGCCAGGAGCGGCCTCTGCACTCCAGTCCGGGCGGCAGAGTGCGACTCCAACTCAAAAAAAAAAAAAAAAAAAAGCAAACAAACAAATAAAAAACCTGACTTTGTCAGTTTTTTACAGCAGTTGCCCACTTCTTGACTCAAGGCTGATTTCAATGTTGCTTCAAGTCTTCTGAGAAGTGGTTGTTGAGACTTGAACTGATATTCAAGAGATTTATTGAGAAAATGACTGTGAAGGATACAGTACGGGCAGCAAAATGTCAAGGCACGTCTCAGATTACTTGATGTAAAGAAAGAGAATTGTTAATAATAGCCATTCTTACCGTTGTCAGGTTGTATCTCATTGCTGTTTTGATTTACATTTCTCTGATGACTGGTGAGGCTGGGCATTTTTTTCATATGTTTGTTGACTGCTTGTATGTCTTCCTTGGAGAAGTGTCTGTTCATATGCTTTGCCAACTTTTTAATGGGGTTGTTTTTTTCCTTTCAATTACTTTGAGTCCCCTGTAGATCCTAGATATTAGGCCTTTGTCAGATGCATAGGTTACAAATATGTTTTCCCATTCTGTGGGCTGTCTCTATAAAAACTGAAAATTGAGCTCCTAAATGATCCAGCAATCATTCTCCTGGGCATATACACGGAGGAATATAACTCACTCTACCAAAAAGACATCTGCACACATGTTTATTGCTGCACTAGTCACAATAGCAAAACATATGAGCCAGACGCCTACTGAAAATCTGGGCATAAAGAAAATATGGTATATATACATGATGGAATACTATGCAGCCATAAAGAAGAACAAAATCATGACCTTCACAGCAACTTGAATGCAGTTGGAGACAACCATACTAAATGAATTATCACAGAAACAAAGGGCTGAATGCCACGTGTTCTCACTTATAAGTGAGCCTTGAACACTAGTCACACTAGTACAAGTCTGGGATTGGCAGACACTGGATATTGCTGGGGAGGGAGAGAGACGAGTGAAGTAGCATATAGCAATGCAAAGGGTACCTGGTCCAGAGAGATGGCCAGCTAGAAGCCCAAACTTCACCTGCTGCAGTCTGCTTATGTAGCAAAACCTTGCCTGTACCCCACAACTCTAAAATAAATAAAAGAAAATAAAAATAAAAGAAAGAAAAGGTAGAATTGAGTTCAAAGAAGGCTCAGACCACAGTACAGGTCTTAGAAAGTTTTTATCAAGCCTCTGGGGAATACCTGAGCACAGGTTGCTTGCTGGAAGAGTCTCATGTTGGACAAGAGTGGACCAATGTTTGTGCCCTTGCCATGCTCAGTTCCTGACTGGAAGGAGCCAGGGTTTCAGCTTGTAGTGGAGGTCATCAGTCAATGACACTACCAGAGGCAGGTATTCTTGAAAAAGATCTGAGTGGAGCATCTCTGTAGTCATCACAACCTACACTGAGAGCTTTCTCTATCCTCTATTCTGTTCACTATATTAGAACTAGGCCTTCACTGTGTTATGATCTGGCCTTTGCTTCTTAATTTCTGGAGATGTTGATGTCATTTCCTTGTCTTTAGCTATGATGACCCAATATGAAGCTAAACCCTTAATCAACTTCAATAACCACTACAAAATTCACTCATATCAAGCGTTTTTGGGTTCTATAGATTTTACACAAAGAATTTTGAATTGTCTTGAAAGTTTGCATCTCTTAGCCATGACTATGGGGCAATACCTCTGGCTGCCATGACTGTTTCCTACATTCTTATTTGCAATCACTCCTCTTAAGGTTGGGATTCTACATTCTCTGATCTCCATTATCTTGATAATCTACTTTTCTTATTGTCATGAAACTACAAAAGAACCTTGAGTGGTACTCATGTTCAACCCAAAGCTTCTATTAAGTTACGCTTCCCAGAAAACACACTCTTGTTCCCTATGAGGGTTACACTGCTGATATAATATACAATCATTCTCAACCAGAGATTTGTGACTTAAGAGTTTTAGCCAGCCGGGCTCGGTGGCTCAGCCTGTAATCCCGCGCCTTTGGGAAGCTGAGGTGAGTGGATTGCCTGAGCCCGCGGGTTCGAGACCCGCTTGGGCAGTGAGACCTCATCTCTACAATAAATCAAAAAATCAGCCGGGCGTGGTAACACATGCCTGTAATTCTGGCTACTTGGAAGGCTGAGGCGAAAGGATCGCCGGAGCCCAGCAGGCGAGGCTGCAGTGGCTGGGAGTGGCCACTGCACTCCAGTTTGGGCGGCAGAGTGAGACTCCAACTCAAAAAAAAAAAAAAAAAAAAAAAGTTTTAGCCATGCAGAAGTTGCTCGATAGCATGACTCTCAAAATCTTATTTAGAATTTAGACAGGTTGAGGGTCCAAGAATCACATGAAATCAGAGATAAGTACACTCTCTTTGACTATTTATTTTAGACTCTGAAATAATTATTTTGCTAATTCAGTTTTCATTTCCAACCATAATACTTGTTCCTGTTTTCCAAATAACATACATCCTACTCCCTCTTGTAAAATATCTGCTGTTGGTGCCCCTAAAGAAATAACACTCAAAAATCAGTAATGCTAAAATCCTGCCAGTGTCTCAGGGAGCAGTCGGCCACTCTAGTCATTGGAGATTTATAGAAAGGAAATGTCCTTGATGGTTCTTGGTTGCTTGGCAACCATCTGGATATTGAAGCACTGCATGGGTGGCATATTCATGTTTTGACTGTTTTTTGATACAGAAAAACTACTGGATGAAGTTTTAGAATCCCATAGTTCTATCATCCAAGTGAATTATGAAAGAAACTCATGAAAGAAATAAAGTTTTTCACCTTTTCTTTCTGTTTCTTTTGAGACTGATGACAATATTGGTCCTTAACCTGGAAAGTCAAAACAAGAAGAAATAGTGATAGGCAGTGGAACTATTGTCTGCTGCACATTGTTGATGTAGCTTCCTGGTCTGCCTTACAACAGAGATTGGCAGCGACTGTATCAGAGTCAGTGACAGTGGCATGTCCCTTAGGCTGCTTACTGATTACTGGAATCAGAGACCCTTATTTTTAAGTCAGAAGATGAGGAGAGGTGCTTGCTAGTTAGGATGGGCCGCTTCAGTCCAGAAAGAAATAGGAACCTATTACATTGTATTCTTACTATCTCAAAGGGAATACAATAGGAAAAATAAAATGTCTTGGAACATCGTATTAAATAATTGTTTTTTGCAATTTAATGTCATAGTAAAATTTAGAAAACCCATAGCATGTGTTAAAATAGTAACTACTGCACAGCCATAACGCTCAATATCAATGTTGATAACATATTCCAGTTGTTTCTTCTTGTGACAGCAACTTTTCTTCCTCAGATGTCATTAACTTTTTATTTGAGCAAAATTACTATTAGTTTAAAAGAACGTTAAGTACAATTGACAACTACTCCAAATTGAGGCCTAGTTGAAACTATAGACTTGTCCATATGGTTAATACACACCAATACCTTCACTGTTTACTTCAGATTCAGTCTTAAGATGGAAATTAAAAAAAAAAAAAAACATACTGAGTGATTTTTTTAAGTAAATCATGGTATTGTGTTATTTTCTATTCATGGTAATAAATAATTGGTGCCACCATGGTTAAACAATGTTTGAACATTTAGCAGATATTTGGATGTCTTCATGTGCTCCGAAATATTCTTTTTTGGATGCAATTCCTCGCTGGCTATGAGGTATGCTCTAGAAAGGTCATAGCCTGAAGATTGTTTTTCTTCTGGAGATGATGATTTACTTTCAGGTATCTGACTGTATAGAGTAAAATTTTAAATGTTTACCTCACAGACTAGTCTCTAACTTAGCAAGCAGTTTTTAATAAATTTTCCACTTATTGTAGAAAAATGGCATATTCTACAATATGAGCCCTTGAATCTGTTAAGTGCATTTTAAGTACCCCTAAATCAGAGTAGAAATGTCAATTTCAGGTACTGATTCAATAGGCTTGAGGTAGGGTCTATAGTTAACACAACAGAGGAAACAAAACTATGAGGAAAAAAGCAGTGCTCAGGATTTGATGCTTTATATTTAGGTAAAAGTGAATATGAATATAATCAGACCACAATTTCAGACAAGAAACAGCCTTAATTGTAATGTGGATCAGTCATTCGCTTTCAAGAATAAAAAATAGAGAGAGTTTAGAATTAAGTAATTAGCTCAAGGTCATTTTATGAAATTATTGACTAAAAGAATTAGAATCAGAATTCTTGATTCTACTGTGGAATAAAACTCTGAAAACCAGCACCATAGTGCATGTGGAAAATGATTTATTTTTAAATTATGATATGAAAAATATGATTAAATATTTATCAATTCAACAGTACTTATTGAATGCCAAAATATGTTATTTAGTTTGCAGAGGAAGTGGACCTTCCTAACCTTCAGAAACTTAACATTGTTTTTAGAGTCACAGGATTGTGGTGGTGGTGACATATTAGGGCAACACAGCGTGGCAGATTTTGCTGTAATGCAATCATTGCTAGGAGGAAGGGGGAAGGAACACCATATACATATAAGAATATATGTATATATATATTCTTGAAAAGAGAAGGAACTCTCTCTCTCTCTCTCTCTCTCTCTCTCTCTACATATATATATATATATTGCTTATTTATTCATAACTGAATACTAAACTCTTTCTAGTTCTAACAGTTTTGTATTATTCTTTCCTGTAAGCAATTCTATAATCTGGCAAGGTGATGCTTTTTCTTCCCTATTTCAAAATTAATTATCCTGATCAACTGTATTATCTCTACTTCTAAAATGTTGACTACAAAGTGGTATTTGATAGTTTTCTTGAATAACAGTATTTAATTGATTTTATTCATCTTTTAAGAAAAATTAGTGTGACAAAAGGTTCAGTCCAAGACGTTTTCTGTTTATTTCATGAAGTGTAGTTCCTATGGATTCTTCCTCTCTCTATATATAGAGAGAGAACTATAGAACTAGAGTTTAGTATTCAGTTATAAATAAATAAGCAAAATTTTCCTCCAAAATTCTTCATAACTGAGTACAAAATAAGGCAGAACGAAAAATCCATGCATGCTAGAAGCAAACATAAAATCATTTAAAATAAATTTAACAGCCGGGCTCAGTGGCTCAGCCTGTAATCTTGCGCTTTGGGAGGCTGAGGTGAGTGGATTGCCTGAGCCCGCGGTTTCGAAACCCGCCTGGGCAACTTGGCGAGACCTCATCTCTCCAATAAATAAATAAAAACAAAATTAGCCGGGCATGGTAGTGTGCGCCTGTTATTCCGGCTACTCGGAAGGCTGAGGCGGAAGGATCGTCAGAGCCCAGCAGATGGAGGTTGCGGTGGCCGGGAGCGGCCACTGCACTCCAGTCTGGGCGACAGAGTGAGACTCTAACTCAAATAAATAAATAAATAATAAAATAAAAAATAAATTTAACATGAAGCTTGACTAAATGGAGCAAAATATATTATTGGATGATATAATTTAATATAACATATACATAGGTTAATTTCAAAATGGTACATAAAAGTAATGCAATTGCAACAAACTTCAAAAATAACTTGAAATAAAAATATTATACCATTATACACTTAATAAAATAGCCAAAATCCAAAACACTGACAATGACAAAAGCTGGTAAGGATGTGAAGCAACAAGAGCTCTCCTTCACTGCTGCCAGAAATGCAAAATGCTATAGACATTTTGGAAGATGGTTTGTCAGTTTCTTACAAAACTGAACATATTCTTACTATATGATCCAACAATTGTGCTCCTTGATGTTTAACCAAATGCACTGAAAGCTTCCGTCTACAAAAAACCTGCAATGAATATTTAAAGCAGCTTTATTCATAATTGCTAAAACTTGGACATAACCAAGATATCCTTCAGGAGGTAAATGAATAAACAAACTGTGATACATCCAGACAATGGAATGTTATTTGGTGCTAAAATCAAATTAGCTATCAAGCCATAAAAAGTAGTGGAGCAAACTTTACCTGCATATTTCTAAGTAAAATAAGTCAGTCTGAAAAGATTACATACTATATGATAACATACATATGTGCATCTTTATGATATACTGGAAAAGGCAAAACTACAGAGAACATAAAATGATCTTGGTTGACAGAGGTTAGAGGGAGCAATGAATGTGTAAACAAAGCACAGAGGATTTGGAGGGCTGTGAAAATATTCTGTATGACACCACAATGATGCATATATGTCATTATACATTTGTCCAAACCCACAGAACGTACAATACCAGCAGTAACTCTAATGTGAACTATAGACTCTGGGCAATAATGATAGTCAATGTAGGTTCGTGGATTGTAGCATATGTCAGCCTGCGGTTTGGGATGTCAGTGGGAGAGGTTGTGTGTGAAGCGATGGGGACAGGATTGTATGGGAACTCTTTGCACTTTCTGCTCAGTTTTGCTGTGAATACAAAACTACCCTAAAATTGAAATGTATTAATAAAAAAATGGTTATATTGTATACCCAGAAAAGTAAGCCTGCGAGTTACTTCTGTACACGTCATAATAAAATGTATACAATTAACATTAATATGAATAATCCCCTATTAATAACAAATACTCATTGATGATTTACAAAACATTCAAACAGTGCTAACCATTTTTGCCGTATTATTTCAACTGGTATTTTCCACTTCATAGATATTTGTATAATTTTTCTCATTCTTATAGATGAAGAAATTGAGACTTAAGAGAAGCTAAGTGTACAAAGTCACATGTCATGTAAATAGAGCATCCAGAATTTGAACCTCACTGCAGCTCTGAGACTAAGCTCTGGGCATTTGGACAAAATTTGTCTTGGAATAAGTAGTTTTGAAATAAATAAAAAAGTGAATTAAAGCACTCTTTCTCAAAATAACAAAGAGATTCAATATCAATTTAGAAGCAAATGATATGTATACATGCTTAACATATTGCTGCAGTTTGTAAGGCAAACTGCGCTGGTTTATTGTAGTCCTATTCATAATAGCAAAGTCATGGAATCAACCTAGATGTCAAACAATGATTGACTAGATAAATAATATGTGGTATATATACACCACGGAATATTACACAGGCTTAAAAATGAATGAAACAATGTATTTTGCAGTAGCATGGATGGAGCTGGGGGCCATTATCCTATGTGAAATAACTCAAAAACAAAGCATAGGGTACAGATGGACATACAGAAGGAAATAATCAATACTGGAGACTCCATAAGGGGGAAGAATGGTAGGGAGATAAGGGTGGAAAAACTATTTATTAGATAAAATGTTCACTATTTGGGTGATGGGTCCACTAGAAACCCAAACTTCACCATTATGCAATGTATCCATGTTACAAACCTACACATGCAGCTCCCAGATCTAAATGAAAAAGTAATTAAATTACATTTTTTAAAAAGGAAATTTCTCAGAACTTGTCCAAGGAAATATACAAAAGAAGCTTTAAAAATTTAGCTTTTGTTGGCTCAATGGTATCATATTGATATCACTGCTAGAAATATATTTTACAGATATACCTTTTAGGTTTTGTAGTGAGTGAGGATTAAACAAAGTAATCCCTGAAAACACCAGTATGTTTCATACATATCAATTACCAATGGTAACTCACTGTTACCATTTGTAACATATTTACTTAAATATGCATTCAAGGTTTTTGAAAGGTTACACCAGACAATATTAAGAAAAGTTACTCTGGTGAGAACTGAGAAGGCAGAGCAAAAACATTACAGAATTCACACATGATTAAGTAATCATGCCAGAAACTACCAGAAACTATGTGATTGTGATTATGTTTGGGAATTTTTACAATAAACAGCTACCAATTTTACTGTTTAAAATTATTCGTTTCAGTCACTGAAATTCAGACTAAACATTCATTAAAAATGGAAAACACATCCACCATTCTCCTTTCTGAACTCATTTTGCCCTACAGTTCTCCTCTTTCCCCTCTCAAGAGGTCTCTACATGCAAAAAAAATCCAAAATAAATAGTGTTTCTCCAAAAAAAAAAAAAATTAGCTTTGTAGCACAGTTGATAACAGCAAAAGTGATGAAATATAATTGACATGGATAGATTAAATAAATTACTATACAATGACAGAAAGATAATTTATTGATTATTATTTTTATTACATGCTATATTTATGAGGTTTTAGGAAAAGAATTAAGTTACCAAAAGTGGAAATTACTATCCCTTTTTTGTGAAACAAGAGATGCTAAAATGCTAGACATGGTATTAGCTTATCTACTGAGAAGCAAAGTAAGATCACAGAAGAGAAGTTTTAGGTAGTCACAGACAAACTGATATTTACAAAAAAGAAGTATTCATCACCCACTGACGCTGCTTGGTGTTCCATGTGAGGAAACTTAGAAAAAAATTGGTGAATCATAAGAATTTGGTGAAAACAATAATATCAAAAGAAAACAAATTATTCTTACTTTCAATCCTAATGAAGATATTTTGTCAATCAAATTTGAGGTGTAGAAACTACAATCAAATTATAAATAATATCACATGCATAGTGAAAATTACTTCAGATAAATAGTACAATAGTTGAAGACAGCTCTAATTAAACATTTGTATTCAAACAATAGCATACATTTGGGTAAATGTAAAACTAGAATATGAAAAATACATCAATATTTCACTGGAAATTAAGTGTGTTGAGATTTATTAAAGGGTACTTAGATTGGAAGCAAACAAACAAATAAACAAACAGCAGTAGAGTTCATAAAAACCCTGGGATTCTATGCACTCAAAGATAGTCATGCTAGTTCATCTTATCACTGATGTTAATTAAGTACCAATTACTCTGCTCATTTCTATTTAAACCTAGATTTCATCAAATGCTGATTTATACCACCTGCAAGGTAAATCAAGCAGTTCTCTGGAGACAATCAAGCTTCTATCTTTTCGAATTCAAGCCAATAGTTTCTGTACTGGAAATAGTTATTTACAGTAGGATTTGGAAAAGGTGGAACCTCATCAAAATAATGAGCTTCTGCAAAGTCAAAGAAACCATCAAGAGAGCAGGGAGACAGCCCAGAGAATGGGAACAAATATTAGCCAACTGTATACCAGACAAAGGCCTAACATCTAGGATCTACAAGGAACTAAAACACACCGAAAAGAAAAACAAAAAAAAAAAAACAGCCTCTTTAAAAAGTAGACAAAAGACATGAATAGACAGTTCTCAAAAGAAGATATACGGGCAGCCAACAGACACATGAAAAAGTGCTCAGCCTCACTCATCATCAGAGAAATGCAAATCAAAAGTACATCGAGATACCACCTAACCCCTGTAAGAATGATCATCATTAATGAAACAAACAACAACAGATGCTTGCGAGGATGTGGAGAAAAAGGAATGCTTCTACACTGCTGGTGGGAATGCAAACTAATGCAACCTGTTTCCAAAACACTGTGGTGATTTCTGAAAGAACTAGAAATTGACCTTGCACATGACCCAGCAATTCCCCTACTGGGAATATACCCGGAGGAACTCAAATCATTCTACAAAAAAGATACCTGCACATGTATGTTTGCTGCAGTTCTATTCACAATAGCAAAAACATGGAACCAACCATATAAAGTTGGACTGGATAAAAAAATGTGGTACATATACACAATGGAATATTATGTAGCCATAAAGAAAGGCAAACATATGAACTTTACAGCAACTTGGATGGATTTAGAGTTGATCATACTCAGCAATCACAGAAACAGAGAACAGTTGTACTATATGTCCTCACTCATAAGCATATCTTGAACAATTATAATACTATAAGAAAGGCAATAGTGGGAAACTGTCAGGAGAGACGGGGAGGGATTGGCAGTTGAGGGAAACTGCTAGGAGAGGGAGAGGCATACCTCATCAACAAGGGTATCTGCATAATCAAGTTTGTATACCTAACCCTGAATTGTACCCCATATCTTTGTGTATATATATATATATATATATATATATAAAAGGATTGGCAGTAGTGGGATACTGCTGGGGTGAGGGTTCTGGATGGGGGAAGGGACACAGTATCAATAAGGGTACCTGATCTCAAAACCAGGCAAAGTGGGAACCAAAGAGAGGCCCAAACTTTACCTGTATGATGACCACTTGTATACCTAATCCTGAGTTATACCCCACATCTTTAAAATTAAAAAAATCAACAAGCAAACAAACAACAAAAAAGATTTTGTATTAACCATTACCTGATTATAATTTATTATGAAGCAGTTAATCTGTTTTTTTTTTTTTGTTTGTTTGTTTGTTTGTTTTTTGAGTTGGAGTCTCACTCTTGTCGCCCAGGCTGTAGTGCAGTGGCACGTTCACAGCCACCGCAGCCTCGACCTGCTGGGCTTAGACGGCCCTTCCATGTCAGCCTTCCAAGTAGCTGGAACTACAGATGCACTCCACCACACCCAGCTATAATCTGTTTTTAAAAATCAGGGTCATTGATGATCGAATGGCAAAATTATTAATTTGGCTGCAATGTTTTACCTAGATCCTTGGAAATTTTTTTGTAATTAAACACCTGATTTTCAGATGAAAGTTTTAGGAATAAAATGCAAATGCTCGGGAGATATGTCTAAGCCATTATTTGGTTCACCAAAGTAATAATGTAACAAATGAATTCTTTGACAAGGAAGACTAAGTTTCAAAATTCACAACAAACAATAATAAAAATGAGATTGATCACAACATTGTCAATCAATTCACTCAGTGGCAACAGAATCTAGTCAAACAAATGAATGTCTAGGATTATGGGAGTTTTTGGAAACAGTAAAAGTAAAATAAATGAACTTAAAGTCACAGTAGTTTTGCCCATTCTGAGAAATATATGGCCGATATCTTGCCATGAAACATACAGTTATTACCTCAACTGTAGGAAGTTACATGCCTTGTGCATAACCTATGGAGTGCAATGTGAAAGGGAACTGAGTCATTTAATGAACCACTGGTACTAGATGGGAAAGAAGGACAATTGTTTCCTTGTGTTCACTTTGGTTTGTTGCTGAGAGAGAAAATCTGCAGTAGACGGGTATATGGACTACAGCTGCCAGTGACTGAGTGGAGATAGTTCCCCCGATTCCTTTCCATTTCTTTAAGACTTATTTTAATTTGGTGGCTAAAGCAAAGTGAAGCACCCACTTATTTAGAAGCATCTGTAGAAGAGGATTTTATGTCTTTTAAAGTAGCAAGTCAGAAAGAAAATGAATCTCCCCTCTTATGTGTATTTGCTGTTATGTAAGAGAATTTCTTGCAGTGCCACAATTGGATATCTGTGTTCTATTTTTGATTTGCATGATCAGGCTTATCATGGTCTTTGCTATGCTTTAACCTACATACTGTCTAGCAAATTAATAAGCATCAAAAAATATGTGAGTCTGCAAACAAATTTTGAATATTTACTTACCTGTGTATTAACATGATCTCTAACGAGGTTTAAGTTGCAGTTGCTAACAAAAAGTGGTAGCAATGATCTCACTGAAACTCAAAATCTTTCCCATAAAGAATATTTATAAGAAGATAATTAGGAGTGCAACAAAAGTTGTACATAGCCAACCTCATATAGCAATTCACTAAGGAAGATCAAAGACAGAAGTATATTCTTAGCTTTATTGGTAAATTGGCATCCATCTAATTTTTAAACTATAAAATCTATGAAGACATGAAGATGATTTGATGCACACATCAAAATGATGCCATCATTGCTTAAAACCAGGGTAATCTTAAATGACCTTGATGCTCTATTATTTGAAAGTAGTGATGATTTACTTTTTGTCTTGTTTTCACGTGCAGTTTATTTGTAAGAAAGTAAAAATACTTAGCATAACACATTAAAATTGCTAAGTCGTTAAGGTAGTACACAATATTCTGAAGAAAAGATTGGATCCCTTTGCATTATCTGTATATTAAAACTATTTCTCTATTTCATGAATGCTTTTATTATATCAAGAACTATCTATATATTATAAAATCATTTGATTGATAAAATGAGTTCTATTTTTCTCTCTAGAGTTTTAAAAATATCTCCAGAATCACACTTAACCAAATAACGATCACTACTCACATAGTAAACAATATTTTATTTGACCAAAAAGTATTTAGTGAGCATAAACAGATATGTTCAATGACTTAAAGGGCAAAGAATTATATGTCTTTGAAAATTATTATCACATGATTCTCTGTGGTTTTATTTCAACTCTCAAAGTCTTTCCAGGTTTTTATAGAAGAAAACCTGCCAAGAGTAAAACAGGATGAAAAAACCTGTAACTTCATAATGTTTGTGAAAACCTTATCCTGTTAAACCAAAGTCTTGAACTACGACAAATGGTTCAATTCAACTTGCAAGGAACTGCCAAGTACCCCTTTCTTGATGTATACTTTTAAATCATGAGGTATCTTACAATGGTAATAAACCTGGTCCTTGGTCATTTATTTCTTATCTATTCCTGTTTTTTACACACATCTCTCCCTTGGTTCTGAAACTTGTTTATGATTCTTCCCATCCACTAAAGGTGATACCACCTGAAACCTTTCATTTCCCAGGAACTCCAGTGTGGGCTTGAACTTACAGGCATCCACAGCTTGAGTAACTTCAGCGAGTTTGAAAACTTCGAGTCTAACCCATTTGTACAACAGAGGAAAATTACTGAAATGTTTATACTTGAATCTGCCTCACTCAATTTCAAGCACAGATCTTTGGGCTTGGAGGCACTCCATACTTATACATGTAAAAAATGTATATGTAACATATGGAAGGTTCTGGGAGGTCTGCCTCTGCAATTCATCCATTTCCATTTTATCTTGACTCATAAACCTGTATGCCCAAATCCAATTTTACTTCACACTTACTCTAGTATGCTGACACCATTTTTGTTGGTGAGTGTTCCAGACTTATAAAACAAAAGGTTACTGAGGGTAAAATATTAAAATAAACTCAAAACAGTAAAAAAAAATCTGAAAATGTAAAAACATAGATGTGAATAAATGGGAGAAAAAGTGCTTATTCTGGGATGTGAAGATTAAATGTTTTAAATATTCTAATTATGTTTAAATTAGTCTAAAAATTCAAAGCAATTCTGATCAAGATAATATTTTTTTAATTTAAATAAAATAAAAAATTGTCAAATGCAAGCTCCCCAAATATTACCAACTGAGGCAAAACTGAGACCACTAACTTGACAGAATTCTTTGTTCTGCTGCACTGCCACTGCTTTATAATTTACTATCAGCATTATACTTTTTTAAAAAAAATTATATTATTATTATTTTTAAATTTGTCACTTTTTTCAAGCAGCCATAGTAGGTATGGCTTTCTAGTTGAGCAGATCCCTGAAGCAGCAGGGATATAGTAATTCCAAATGAGTCAATGAGCCTATGATTCTGAAGGAAAAAAAAAATAATTAAAAGCCTAATATCAATCAAAACAGCTTTGTAAAAATGTGTCTTTAAATAAACTGAGCTTTAATTCTAAATTGCTTTTAAAATACAAGGTTTTGGGTTTTTTTTTTCCTAAAGTATCTCATAGCACTCCAATTTTCCCTGTTTTGTTCCACAGTATTAATTTCACAAAATCTCTTCAATTCTCTGATTTCACTTTTTCAGCCAACCATATTAATAGCCTATTATTTGTCAAGCACTGTGATGTTGGTTATACAAGGAATACTGATTAAGTACTTTTTTGGGAAAAGATAATGTGATATTATTTAAAATTTTATAAATTGCGAGGATAATTTACACATTATTCAAAGTCTATAATTTTGAGGGCCAAATGAGAGAATTTCTCTAGTGAAATTCAAGTTACAGGAAAATCAACACAAGTCAGTAGATTATTTTCTCAGACTTTTGTTCAATCTGAGAAAAAATAAGCACAACTTTTCATACTGTCTGTATAAGAATGGATTATAGGACATGATTTTAAAGACAGGTAGCCTTATTTTCAAATCCTGGATTCATTATACTTAAAATTGGCTAAAACAATAAACTCTCATGTATCCTTTCATTTTCCACAAAATGGGAATTACATATGACATATAGTTAATGTAAGCAAAGTGTCTAGCTGCCAATAGAGAACTAATCAGAAGAAATAAATGATTTTTAAGTTTTTTAGCAGTTTGATACTAGGAAAAGACCTGGTCTTGTTCTATGAAATGAGATTTCTTCACAGTTGAAACTGTACTGAAATCCTTTTCATGTTTCAGAGTCTATTCTTAAGTATCCAAACTAATTTATTGAAAATTATTTTCTGTGTTAATGTAAGTGAAACTTTAGAAATGCATATTGTAGTCACACATTCAAGAACATTTTATTTTTTCTATCATGCAATATTAAAATCAATGTGCAATCTGTGAATACATGCCATTCTAAAAATGTTCTGAGTAGCATATAGCCAATGTGTAATATAAGGATGCATTTTTCTAAAAATTAGTAAATCAGCCGGGCTCGGTGGCTCAGCCTGTAATCCAGCGCCTTGGGAGACTGAGGTGAGTGGATTGCCTGAGCCCGTGGGTTCGAGACCCGCCTGGGCAACTTGGTGAAACCTCATCTCTCCAATAAATCAAAAAATTAGCCGGGCATGGTAGTGCACACCTGTAATTCCAGCTACTTGGAAGGCTGAGGCAGAAGAATCGTCGGAGTCCCAGCAGGTCGAGACTGCAGTGGGCGGAGCAGTCACTGCACTCCAGTCTGGGTGCCAGAGTGAGACTCCAACTCAAAAAAAATAAAAAATAAAAAATAAAAATAAAAATTGGTAAATCAAGGAAAAACATCAAGCATTTATTCTTCCTTTCATAACACATATGGATTTTACTGTAATCCAATAGTTCATGTAGAGAAGTTATCTTTTATTTAAAAATTCTAGATAATAAATGCAGAAGAAATGAGAGAATTACTTGTTACCATTTTGGAATTTCTAATAAAATAATGGGTATATAAAATAGAAATAGAAAATAGAAATCTAGCAAAAGAATTATATTAACTCTCTGTCACAATAAATAGCAGTTAAAACCATCAAGTGGAATTTTTAATAGAGAAATTTATATTGATCACATTAACAAAATCTAAACTTGTAGATCGATGTTAAAATCACAAAAAGAGGGGAAAAAAAGATAAAATATTCCTTCTAATGTAAGGTAATAGTATATACACTTCCTGGGAAGTAGTTTTGAACTATAGAACCATAATCTAATCACACTCCTAGAGAAGATCTGACTATCAGTTTCTAGGTAATGCTGAGATCAGCAAGACATATTAAATAGCACTATTAAAATATGGAAGTCAAATCTAGAATTTGAAAATTTTTCCTTCATGAGTGATACAATTACTTAAACAAATAAAAGACAAGAAAATATTTTTAAAAGAGAAAATATTTAGTCTAAAGGAGACCTTAAAGTCATTTTAAACAAGTCAGTCACATAATGTGTAGACTTGACCAAACGACTTTATCTTGTCCCTGGATGAAAAACGCTGGACTGGATTTTTTTTTAATGTGGTATTTATACACGATAGAATATTATGCAGCCATAAAGAAGGACAAAAATACAGACTTTGCAGCAACTTGGATGGATTTAGAGTCTATCATACTCAGTGATCTATCACAGAAACAAAGAACAGAGTACCATACGTTCTCACTCATAAGCGGACCTTGAACAGTCTTCATAATACTATAAGAAAGGAATTTGCAGGAGTGGGAAACTGCCGGGAGTGGGGGGCGGCAGTGGAATTGGCAGTTGAAGGAAACTGCCAGGGGAGGGAGAGGCACACCTCATCAACAATGGTACCTGCATAATGAACATTTGTATGCCTAACCCTGAATTGTACCCCACATCTTTAAAATTTAAAAAAAGACAAAAGAAAAAGGCAAATGCGTATTAGAACAACTGTCCTCACTTTTTTTAGTTTATTAATCACTCACTATTTCTGCCATGACTTTTTGCCAACTTTTACAAGTTCCTTAAAATACCCATGGTCTCGTAATTAAATTCTGACCAAAAAAAAAAAAAAAAAAGTCCTCAAAGGGAAATATTTTGCCAATGTAGAAGAGGTGAAACAAAAAAATGGCAAAAGCACTAAAAGGCATCAAAATTGGTGAGTTCAAAATCTGTTTTTGCTTTTGTGGAAAAAGTATCTCTATAGATGTAGTGCAGCAATGCACCTTTGTACTTTGAAGGTGACTGAAATTTGAACATGTAAGAGTAAATAAACAATTTTTTATAAATAAATTCCAGTTTGGTCTTATGGCCACACATTATATGCAAATTATACATACACAATCATAAAATAACACTGTCATGCATGTATACTTTCTATAAATAGAATGTTATACATATTCAAACCGAAAAATTTGAACAATAAGCTAATACATTATTTTTAGTTACTCTGTGTTGTGTCATGATAGCATGGTATGTTTTAAACGTCTACCTTTCAGTATATTTGCAGATAAAATGATATGCTAACTGAAATATTTCTAAGACTAGTTTTTAATAAGGAGGGTACAGTGAAGTTGGCTGGTAGATTTAACATGGTTGGGCATGGGTTGGTAATTGATGAAACAAGGAGATGAAAACATAAAAGTTTTATATGCTAATCATTTATATCTGGATTCATTTGAAAAGCTCCATAATAAATTTTTAATCAATAGGGTAAAAAATTGTTTAATTTAGTTTTTTTTTCTGCACTAGTGATATGTTAGATATTGAATCTTTTGGGCTATCTCAATTGATGGCAAAGTAATAGACTTGATGGAAATGTGGGTGTTTATTACAACAGCTTTAAAGTTAGTATATAATTAATGATCCTGGTTAATCCATGATTGGTTTCTTTGATCTTCACAGTGAAAACAAATGAATAGACTCTTGTCAAAGTTATTTCATATTGCACATACCAAAGAAACAGTGACACTTGCTATATAGTATGATATGTTCTTATGACAACATGACATTGCTTTTTAAATAACAAAGCTTTCCATATTTGCTTAACCCCTATTTTATGGCATGTCTCCTTTAAACAGAACTAATTTTAAGATTATCCTGTCTCTCTTCCAAGTATAAAAGAATGAAGTGTTAGGAGTAGGTAGACTGATTATATACTGTTTCAATTTAACGAAGTAAACTATGCTTTCTGAAGTAAAATTTGTACTCTGTGGTCACACTCATGATGCAGGCTATATTCTCAGATCTATAAATGTTAAGGACTGAGACTCTAATAATCAATTTTCTTGTAAAATATTTTCACTAATCAGAGTCAGAAATATGTAAATCAGCTCATTAAAACATATGTTTCTTGCATAGATAGAAAGTTAGAAATGCAAGTAGTCTATTTTTTGGCCTCAAATATCACACAATGCTCTTTTTATATTGAGGATGAGATTCCCTAATAAATTTATATAACTAGTATAGTAGGAAATACTTGCAGGTATGTTTTTATTTTCATTTTTTCGTGGAGAAGAAGTTTCACTATGTTGGCCAGGCTGGTTTTGAACTCCTGGCCCTAAACCATCCTCCTGCCTCAGTCTCCCAAAGTGCTAGGATTATAGGTATGAGCCACCATGCCTGGTTGCACATATAGTTTTAATCTATCCAGTGAATAATGAGAGTGAAGCTTAGTAGAAAAACATAGTAGAACTGACTGGACCATGGAGGGCTAAATTGAATTTTTCTATGTATTTATAGAGGAACTGATCTGTTGTTTTTCTTCAGCAAAAGAAGATATACTCAACGGTTATATTTATTCGAGGATGATGTTTGTGGACATTAGGGCATAGATTTGAGGTAGGCCATTAATTTCATGTTGGGAAAAAACAATGTGAAAATAAAAGATTCCTACTGGGGAAGTGTTCAGGCCAGATGTGGTAGATAGTCACTAAGGCTAGCTCATTATTGAAGGCCAGGCAGAGCCCTGGGGGGAGCAGTACAAGAGTCAGAGGAACCTGAAGAAGAATACCAGAAGAAAAGCTACTAAGCTTTGTAGATTTCTCACAATGTGACAGCATGGAGATGAACCAATTTTTCTATTGGGTGTTGTGTTATTTTTAATCACCTTTATGTGTTCAAAGAATTGATTAAATCAAATTTTTAAAAATGATATTTTAGAACATTGGAAATATATATATTAGATAATCTGTATAGAAAAAATGATGGAAAATTTTATCATACTATTTATTTAATAATAAGTTATTCACCAATACTGCCATTAAAAAGTTAATTAAAAATAGCTTGCAAGCAGTTATAATATTAAACCAAAATTTAATCTATTATCACTCTTCGTAAACTGTAGGCTTTTTACACTGATAAAGAAAAACAGACAGTTTTTAAAAATTCAAAGCAGTATCATCACTTAAAGTCTGTTGCTGATCTTTATCTTATCCTTGCAAACTGTAAACAATTGTATGAACTTGAATTTAAATACATGTTTAGTCAGAATAGTCCTTTCCTAATGTCACTTTTAGTTTTACAAGCCACGGAGGAACTGTTCTTGCTTTGTCTCAAAGGGGTTTTTCTGATGTTAAATAAAACTGACATACTTTTATCAGTCTCTGTGTCATTTTTCCAAAACAGCTGTTTTAAGAAATATCAACTGAGTTCACATGAAATATTTTGCCTTCTAGCTTCAGAAAGCAGCAGGAGGATCTTTCCTTGTCAGTGTGCTTGACTGTGAAATTAAGAACTGGTGCCAATACCCCAGGAAAAGAACAGAATCCTAAAAATGGGAGCCAATAATCTGGTCTCATCCCTACGACTTAAGGAAGTAGAGGAAAGCTACACTCAGGCCGGAAAATAGTAGGACATGCAATAAGCTGACAGTATTTTGCCATACATAACAGTATGTACATTAAACAGTATGTACATCATTAAACAGCAATAGAAACATCTAAAGCTGTGTTCCTAGATTGTGACTGGCTCTGCCTTTGGGAATATGCTTCTCCCTCCATAAGCTTTGGATTCTCATTCTTGAGGGTGTTCGACTGCCAAGAAGTCTGCGTTTAAATTCCCAAGACAACCAAAAGAATTGGCTTCTAAAGCCCCGTAATGTACAAAGGAAGCATGTACTTACACAAAGAATGAGATTAAAAGGTTCTATTACAAAAACTAGAGATAATTGCCCATTTCACTTAAGCACTCTCTTTCTGAATAATCAGTAGAATGCAGTACAACATACCCAATTATATAAACCAGATTCATATAAGCTCTAGGCCTTCACAGATACAAAAATGTTTTTTAATCTGGTCAGAAGTCAAACTGCAGAGCAAGTTGGGAAACTTTGCTCCAAAAATTCCAGACGAAACATGTTCTCCAATTGCAAAAATATAATTCCTTCAACTCTTCCAGTTTATTCTTAAAGTACAAAATAAACCTAGCAGGTTTCAAATTACCTCAGAAAAAAATCTACTTTTTAATATCAGCAAAAACGCAAGTAAAAAAATCTCCTTTATCCAAAGGAAATTGTGACTCCAATGGTTGTCATGTTTGCTTAATTTTTGTGATGTCAGTTAAATGTGCTAATTACAGATCATTATGGGTGAGTCAATTTGCAGCAATTACATTTAGCCTTTATATTTTAAAATCACTGAATCAGAATGTCAAACATCTATTTCATATATGTTATTTGACGGGGAATGAATACATAATGAACGAATTGACTTCTAAGAACATGCCTTTTTTAATTAGCTGATACTCAAGATTCTGAATGTTTGTTTTTTTAGAACTGCATTTTCTGCTGTGACAGTAATTTAATGCATTATACTCAAATTTATATATTGACAAAAAGATGAACTATTTCCACATCTGTAGTGGTAACTGCAGCAGAGTTGTTGAAACATCTTGTGACAATCACTACTTGGCTAGAAATTTTCTACAAATACAGAAAGAAAGCATTTGACTGTCATGGTGTTATCCTTTGTTTTAAGATGAAGATTTGCTTTATTGTAAAAGAAACATGCATACACATGCACAAATGTATATACACACTGAGTAGAAGCAAAGGTTTTGAAATAGTGGCATTACTTAAAAAAAAAGTAAGGCCATTTATTATTATTTTTTGTTTTAGTTTTGGTTTTTCGTGTGTTCTTTTTTTATTTCAGTAGCCCCAGGGATACACATGGTTTTGGGTTACATGAATCCACTGTATAGTGGTGAAATAGTCTGAGCTTTAAGTGTTCCTTAAACCCCACCTGTGCACACTTTATAGGTGTTTTTTCATTTCTCCTCTCTACCCACCCGCCCCTGTTGGAGTCTCTGATGTTCTATATGTCACTGCAGACCCTTAGCTTAGCTTCTGCTCATAAGTGATAACATATGGTATTTCTTTTTTGTTTGTTCCTTTGTTACTTCACTTAAGATAATGGTCTGTAATTTCATCTAACTTACGGGAAATACATTACTTTTTTCTTTCTTATAGTTGAGTAGAATTCTATGTTGTGTATATATATATATAGTGAAATATATATACTGTACAGGAAAATGGGAAATAAATTTTTGATAAAACAGCCACAATCTTTACTCTCAGATCAAATTTCTGCCATCTTTTGTTTCTTATATTTGCTTATATATATATATATGTGTGTGTGTGTGTGTGTGTGTGTATATATATTTTTCATTATTCACTGATAATTTGGTGGGCATTTAAATTGACTCCACATCTTTGCATTTTTTATTTGTGCTGTTACAAACATGTGAGTGCGGTTTTTTTGTTTGTTTGTTTGTTTTTGTATAATGATGTCTGCTCCTTTGGTTAGATACCAAGTAGGGAGACTGCTGGATCAAAATACAGATTTACTTTTAGTTCTTTGAGAAATCTCCATGCTTATTTCCATAGAGACTGTACTAATTTACACTCCCACCAATTGGGTATAAGTGTTCCATTTTCACGGCATCTGTGCCAAAATGCATTGTGTTTTGATTTTTTAATAAAAGCCATTTATTTTGATTATGTTGTTATTGCCATTAGATATTGAGACAATCTGAATGAAACAAAATTTTAGACCCTATTAAGACATTATTAATTTAGCCCACTTTACAAATGCTAGTGACAATTATATATCTTATAATAATTTCTTTGTTTAATCTTACTAATTTGAATTCTTGAATCTCTACATATAAAAAATATTAATGCTCTGCCGTTTCTTTTTAACATTGTGTCTTAGCCCTCTCCTGCAAGCCCTTTTTATAGTGGTTTTAGTCTGTGGCTTTGCCCTCACAACCTAAACACCTCCCAATAAGCTCCATCACTCAGCACTTTTGCATTGGAGAATAACTTTCCAATGCATGAGTCTTGGAGGGACAAAACATTCAAGCATGTCACACCGTTTGCCTTGGAATTGCTACACAAAGACTTGCCTTGGGATTGCTACGCAAATGATAATGTTCTATTCTTATAATAAATGTTCATTAATTACTTATATAGAAAGCATCTCCTAAATGCCAAAAACTGTACAGGAAAATGGGAAATAAATTTTTTTAAAGATTCTATCTTATTTTATTTTTATTTTTGAGTTGGAGTCTCACTCTGTCGCCCAGACTGGAGTGCAGTGGCCACTCCTGGCCACCACAGCCTCGACCTGCTGGGCTCCGGCGATCCTTCCGCCTCAACCTTCCAAGTAGCCGGAATTACAGGTATGTGCTACTACGCCTGGCTGATTTTTTGATTTATTGTAGAGATGAGGTCTCGCTGCCCAGGCGGGTCTCGAACCCGCGGGCTCAGGCAATCCACTCACCTCAGCCTCCCAAAGGCGTGGGATTACAGACTGAGCCACCGAGCCCGGCTGGGAAATAAATTTTTGATAAAACAGCCACAATCTTTACTCTCATAAATCAAATTTCTGCCATCTTTTGTTTCTTATCCTTGCTTGTATTTGCTTTTCCTTTATCATATGGGTAGGCAAATAACATCCTTCTTTCCGGATTCATCAAAAGGTATCTTTGGGAATTAAAATTTTGAGATTTCAGTGTGAATCATTTTTGAAGATGTATTAAATAAAGTGCCTACTTGCTGTCCTAGGAACCACTGCTCCTTCCCAAAGCTATACTTTTTATTTGCTTCTGGAAGACATGCATTTTTGCCAGCCCAGTTTCTGTCTTCCTATTCACTTTCACAGACCTCATTCTAAAAATGGACAAACTGAGTATCTGGCCATGAATTGCCCCAGCTTACCAAATACCTCAGTTGAATTCAATGTGTATTGCTGTTAATGATGAGATGTTGATAGGACATATTAAGTTTATGTTTCTGTTGCTGTGACTTTGTAAAGCACGTTGCAGTCACGCTTTAATTTTAACCAGAACAGGTCTCTTATGAACTATGAGAACAAAAGCCCAGTGCTGCGTTACTGCAGTTCCAAAGGCTTATGAGAGAAGAGGTACAACAGAGAGCACAGAGTGCCCAGAAGTAAATTCCTTGGAAATGGGCTGACTGCTAGTGACAGGGTTCCCATTTACCATTGTATCAGGCAAGAAGGAATCAAGCAGGAAAATGAAACTATCACAAGGGAATAAAGGGAGGGGGGAGCTAATTATCTATACTTATTTCAAAATTAGAATATACTTTTTTTTTTTCTTAAACATAAGAACATGCAGGAGAACATTGCATTTTTGGCATTTGGCTTCAGAAAGTATTTTTTCTTTGTCTTTTTCTTTTATTTTCTCATTTTCTCTTTTATTTTTTGAGACAGGGTTTCACTCTGTCAACCAGTTGGAGTGCAGTGGTAGGATTATCGCTCACTCCAACCTCGAACTCCTGGACTCAAGCAATCCTTCTGTTTCTGCTTTCTTAGTAGCTGGGATTACAGGCATGCCACTATGGCTAGCTAATTTTTGTTTTGTTTTTGTTTTTTTTTTGTCTCACTATGTTTCCCAAGCTTGTCTTGAACTCCTGGCCTTACGCAATCCTCCTGCCTTGGTCTCTCAAAGTGCAGTGCCCACCCTAGCATCCTTCAAGAAGATCATCGGTAACAATATTTTCTGCATTAATGAATAAAAGGTTGCAAAATGTCGTGAACACCTTTATAAATCCTCTGAACCCAAGCTTGGCTAGTTTTTGTTGATTTTTTATTTTTTGAAAGCACGATTTATTGAGAGGATAGAAAAGCTCCCACAGTGGGAGGGGACCCATAGGGGCTGCCCAGTTTTTATTTTTTAATGGTAAATTCACTTTTCAAAGAACATACAGCAAGGCAGCAAGTGACTTAGGACTCAGGAAAATCCAAGGAGAGAAAGAGAGGAAGAGAAAGAAAATATAAAATATTTAAAACTTTGTCAAACTGTACTATTTGAGTCATAAATTTAAGAGTATATTAAATTAGTGATGTAGATTAAGATATATGGAGAAAATGGGCCCGAATGTGTTCTAAGACTATTTCTTTGAAGGAATTGTTGTCAATGAACTAATACCATATGAATTTTGGAGTCTTTTCTTAATAACTTCAAATCAATTACATATTGTACACATACGCTTCAGAGACTTTACACAGAAAGCTTTATCTGCTATGAAGATTGACCCAGTAAGTAGAACTACCTCCTGCAGTTTTCATAGGTGAGAGTACATTTTAAGTATTTCTCCCATGCTGGTAAATTAACACTTTTTTTTTAACTTTCTTTGTTGTTTTTTTCCCTCAGTGGAAGTCACGCATATAGGAATAGGCCACTTTTACACTTTTGGTCAAATTTTCTTAGAAAATTCTTAATTATTATAGCTTCAAGAATGTGCATAATATTTTACAAATCATGTCCAGTACAGTCTGAGATTCTTATGTCTTGGCGAATACAGTGGAGCTTTGATCAAATGTGGGTAATGACCTCAAGTGGTGACCCACTCATTCCTTTTTTCTTTTCAGTCAGAATAGTCTTCCTAGTGACCATGTGCAACTACAGGTTTTCCTTTGCTTTGTAGTAAATAATCTGGGATAGTGATCTAGATTTTAATCATGACTAATGATTTTTTTCTGAGCTTAAAAAAACTGTACTTTCAAAAAGAAGGGTCCTGAAACAGCTTTTTAAGAGTTGGTTGACATGATTAAAGCCCACAATACAGCCAAATAACCTTACATCTCTCATCCTTTTCGGTGATAGAGGAGAAAGTTTTCCTGCTGTGAATGAGTTGCTAAAAATTAAGATGAGAACTTCAGAAAAGCAACCATGTATGGAATAACATGTTAGTGAGATGTGAGTAAAAGTTGGTCTTACAAGCTTCTGCAAAGCCAAAGAAACCATCAAGAGAGCAGGGAGACAGCCTACAGACTGGGAAAAGGTATTTGCCAACACCAGGTCTGACAAAGGCTTAACATCCTGGATCTACAAAGAACTCAAACGTGCTGAAAAGAAAAAAACAAACAACCCCATTATAAAATGGGCAAAAGATATGAACAGACACTTCACAAAGGAAGACGTACGAGCAGCCAACAGACACATGAAGAAATATTCAACCTCACTAATCATCAGGGAGATGCAAATCAAAACCACACTGAGATACCACCTAACTCCATTCAGAATGGCAATTATCAACAACTCAAAAAGCAACAGCTGCTGGAGAGGGTGTGGCGAAAAGGGAACACTTCTACACTGTTGGTGGGAGTGTAAACTAGTGCAACCTCTGTCGAAAGCAGTGTGGCGATTCCTAAAAGCTCTAAATATCAACCTCCCATATGACCCCGCAATCCCCCTACTGGGAATATATCCTGAAGAACTCAAATCACTCTATAAAAAAGATACCTGCACACGTATTTTTATCGCAGCATTGTTCACAATAGCAAGAACCTGGAAGCAGCCATGCTGCCCATCAAAAGAGGACTGGATTAAAAAATATGGTACATATACATGATGGAATACTATGCAGCCATAAAAAAGAACAAAATCATGAATTTCACAGCAACCTGGATGGAACTAGAGTCTATAATACTGAGTGACCTCTCACAGAAACAAAGATCTGAGTATCACATGTTCTCACTCATATAATGGACCTTGAACATCCAATGTAATACTATAAGAAAATGACTGACGGTATTGGGAAACTATGGGGGGGAGGGAGATGGGATTAACAGTAGCAAATATCTGTCTGGGGACGGGGAAACACCTCTTATCAACAGGGTGCCTGAATGAAACGTAACTGTATACCTAACCCTTAACTGTACCCCACAACATCATAATAAAAAATATTGATTAAAAAAAAAAGTTGGTCATATATAAGAAAAATGAATACGGGGGAAGGGATATAGGGACAAGGGCAAATGACTCTGGATTGAAGCGTGGTAACCACATGCAGGCAGTCTTTCTACATGCTAATCACAAATTATTTTTATATTGGGGTACATTTGTAAAGGATTTTGATGCAATTATTTTCTATTTCTAAAAACTTTGGAGGATGTTTACAATAGTTAACCACACAAGCACAGAATATGTGTTATACATATTCTATATTACGCATGTATACATTCATATACCTACTTAAGTTTAATAAAGTTGAACATGACAAATTCCATTAACATTTGCAAAACAATTTTAAAGTCTTTTCAAATATTCAGTTCTCACAATTATTCTTTCATGGTGACAGATTTCATCCTGATACAAGGACAACATTTTCTATCACAAGAAGAAAAATACCTGTCAAATGTTAAAAATTCAAGATTCAGGATGTATTGAATTGAACCATTATTTTATTTTTTTTTTCAAAGATAGGTTATCTTTTAGTAGTATTTTGGAGATGATTCAAACAAAAAAAGAAAGCCTGGCATCATAATCTTCCCAGTCCCTTAGAACATTGGGATTCTCTAATTATCAGAATAAACTCTCTCTGTTCATGTCCCGTGACCTTGCATCATTGTATGAATGTTAAATTCACTAATTTTACTATGCGCTGGATGGGTTTAGGGGTTAATTCCTAATTAACCCGGTTTTCATATGGCATTCATTCATTTTTGGTATTACTGCCATTTTATCAGCTAAAACACATTTCATATTTAAACAGCTTGTCAGCTGCATTTTAGTCAAACTGGTACAACAACGATAATGTTCTTAACCTATGACAAAAGACTAATAACATCTTTTGGTACTTCTATTTCACCCTACTTAATTGCTATAATGATAAGATGATCACTGTGTGTTTAAAGCCTTTATACTATCAAATCTAGATGACTTCGTTTATTAATCCTGAACATTTTATATTTAAAACAAATTAATATCATTGAATGTTGAAGTTACAACTCTTATAATTGCATATATAATTTAACGCAGTTGAAATACAACAGTGAACAAGAGACATAAATCTGTCAAAAAATTAGCACTCCACTGTGAGGTTTAGTCCTCATGGCCTTCGCATACGATGTGTCCAAGATTCGGTCACAAAACTACCTCAAACCTTGTTTTTAATTCTGCAAAAAAGAATAACAATAGCACTTTTCTCATACAAATATTTAGGATATTAATTGAAGTTGTGTGGTTAAAATATTTCATGCAGTGTCAGATACAACAGTCATTACTCAACAAATGTTATCTGAGAAATGTCCTAAATATATACAGGGAGAGAGAGAGAGAGAGAGAGAGGGAGAGAGAGAGAGAGTATATTGTCTTTGATCTATTTCTTAAGTGAGAATTGTCTTCCAGTATTAATACACAAGTAAGTTGGATCTAAGCTGGGTTTTTTAAGAAATAGAGACCAGGCCATGTGTCCTCCCAAATGCTACTGCACCATACTCTGATAGAGATAAGATCCTGTAGAGGCAAACGTTAGTTTTTCTTAACCATCAGGAAGAAGATTTGCCAAGTCAGGCACCTACCAGCTTTGATGCTATCCCTTCCTAGACATTTTCACAGAATGGCATAAGACTTCTCTGAATAGTCAAAGGAATCATTGGTCTGTGCTCTATAATACTTCATGTCTGGAAGCACCCCTCTGCTTTAGGGAAACTCTCCCAAACCGTGTTTTTCCCTCTGCTCTCACTCCATCACCACAACAGTC
Source organism: Cephalopachus bancanus (assembly GCA_027257055.1). Classification (NCBI taxonomy): domain Eukaryota; kingdom Metazoa; phylum Chordata; class Mammalia; order Primates; family Tarsiidae; genus Cephalopachus; species Cephalopachus bancanus. Next base: position 1,121,653 of record JAPVLO010000074.1, read on the forward strand.
AACAACACAGAAAAAAGACTTATGTGACTAAATGTGGGGGTTTCTCCCTCCCACCAAGCAGCAACCTCCAATTTGGTGTCCTCCAATTCAATTCTAGTACTGTATCTATCTAGAAATAGTGTCAGATTCCACAACCTGAGGACACAGTCCCCAAGATTACACCTCTTCACCCCAGTCCTAAATCCAGGCTCCAGTACTTCTGACTGACCTGCTTCGGACTGGGGTTCCCCAGATTCCCTTTTTGGGTTTGACTGACTGGCAGGAGTGGCTCACAGAATTCAGAGAAGCATTTAGGTTTACTGGTTTCTTATAAAGGATATCGCAAAGGATACAGATATGGAGATACGTGGGGCAAGTTATGAGGAAAGGGCAAAGAGTTTCCATGCCCTCCCTGGGTGAGCCGCTATCCAGGAACCTCCAAGTGTCCAGCTATCTGGAAGCTCCCCAAATACGGTTCTCTTGGATTTTTATGGAAGTTTCATGACATCAGCTTCCTTCCCCCAGTGCATAAAGTGTGACCCTCTCTGGGGAAGATCTTAAGACCCACAGTGAGAAAGGCAGGGAAGAGGGGCACTGGTTGGAAGCAGGTGAAAGGAGGGCAGGAAAAATTAACAAGGGTTATGTGAGTTATGAGTTGGGAACTGTGGACAAAAACCATTATCGATATCATAACATCCCACCCTCCACAATAAATGGTATGAAGAGTAATGTACAGAAATTCCATGTGAATGTTTATTGATAGGAATTTAAGGGATCTTGAAGCCAGCATCGCTGAAATTTTCATTAACGTCTTGGTAGGACCTGATACAGAGATTGTGGACCCTCTCTGACTAACTATGGAATTAAAACATATACAGTTTTATCTCTAGGTAGAATATCTTTTTCAAGCAAATCCCTTAGTACTTTTTTTTAAAGTGCCATGTTTCCAGAGCATATACTCCAGTGAAAGTTTGCAGTCAGTTATTAGGTGTTATGACTAACAATCGACAAAGACTTAACTCTCCTTCCTGTAACTGTTGGAACAAACAGATGATGTATTAAACATTTCCAGTCTTATAAATAGAAAGTAATTACTCATTTAAACTCATTTATTTCAAAGTAGTGTCATTTCTCCAAATTTAGTTCAGTTTCACATCTGTTTGTTGACATAGTAATTGAGTAACCATCAAATTATTATAAATGCAAGCATTTATAATTTGATGAAAGAATGGTTTTAGATCGTTTTTATTTTGTGGAAAGCAGACTAAGTAAAAGTGAATCATGCAAAAACCACAGGACATGTATGAGAACGTTGTGTAAGCCCTGCTGTGATTTACCTAAAATGTTATCTCAGTCATTCATTAGTCCTCATTCAGTGAAATATATGAAACAAGTATATACGTAAATAAAAAGAATGTTTTTCACATTCAAAAGGTATTCTGGTTTATAAATTAATTAAAGCCAACAAACACCAACGAATATCAGATACTATGCTAGTACCACCCCTCCAAACTTAAATAAGACATAGGGTTAATCCTTGAGGTACAGTATGAAGGACATGAACTTCAAAGTCAGAATATTTTTATTTTAAATTGTAGGTTAGTTACTTTACTTTGTGACCTAGATGTTTACCTTATCTGAGATCAAAGTTTCAATCAGTACAATACAGAAAATAATTTTGATAATGCCACTGCAATAATGATACATGTGCTGAGATATTATGAGAGAGACAAACAAGAATCTCTCTTGAGTCACAGGCCCAAGTGTATTGAGAATCCAGCTGGCACCCTATGTATAGCCTTGGAAGAAAATTCCTCTACAATCAGATGCTGACCTCGCTGTTCAGCTTTATGTCATTTGTTTATAGAGTTCCCTCAATCCCCACCCTATTTGGGGGCCCATACGTGAACATAGATTTTCATCCTCACTCCGGTCCCTCAGATGTTTCAGAGCAGAACATCTCTTCAATACCACTCAGTACACATGTATGTATCTCTCTTCATTGTTTTCAAATATGGCTTTTTTCAAATATGGCTCCCTTTTGGCATAAGCTTTTTCATACCATCAGACAATAAAGCAAAACTTCTAGCCCAAGTCTTGGCACTTGCTAGCCTTTTGACCTAATGTGAAAAGTATGTCGCTGAAAAGAAGAAGCACTCTTATGTTTAAGAGTCAGGACTTCCAGACTTCCAGGACTGACAGATTGCCTTTGAGGGAAGAAGAAAAGAGGAAGATTAAGAAAGATACTGGTTTTGACTTCAAAACTATGCAGATAGTGGAGCTATTTACTGAAATGGGGGAAAAAAAAAAAAGCTAGGCAATAAACAGGTCCGGATGAGGATGTGGAATTAGAAGTTATATTTTAGACAATACATTTTACACGCCAATGTTCTTACTCATAAGAGAGACCTGAACATTAATCACATTAGCACAAGGGAGGGATCGGCTGTCACTGGACACAGCTGGGGGGGGAATGAGAGAAAAGGGGACACACAACACAAAGGTCCCAAACTCGGAGAAGTGAGGGCCAGTTAGAGGCCCAAAGTTTACCTGAGTGCAGCTCACTTGTGTAGTTAGTCCTTACTTGTATCTCCATAATAAAATAAAATATTTTTTAAAAGAAATTACCTTTAGATATCGCCACAAAATTTTCCACAGAGTTTGGACCAGTATGCACTTCCAACAGTGTATAAGTGTTCCCTTTTCTTCACATCTGTGCCAGCATCGACTGTTTTTTGATTTATTAATGATGGCCATCCTTACGAAAGTAAGGTAGTATCTTAGTGTGGTTTTGATTTGCATTTCTCTGATAATTAGTGAGGCTGAGTATTTTTTCATTGACTACTCATATGTTTTCTTTTGAGAAGGGTCTATTCATGTCCTCTGCCCATTTTTCAATAGGGCCTGTTTTTCATTTTGGCTCATTTGAGTTCTTCATAGATCTTGGGTATTAGGCCTTTGTCAGATACACAAAATAGCAATTTTTTTTCCCCATTCTGTGGGTTGTCTCCTACTTTCTTGATGGTTACTTTTGCTATGCAAAAGCTTTTTAGTCTGATGAAGTCCCATTTGTCTATCTTATCTTTTTTTGGCATATGCTTTCAGAGATTTGATCAAGAATTGGTCACCTACTCCAATGTGCATAGTGTCTCCTGAGTTTTCCTCTAAGATTTTTTTAGTTTAAGGTTTTATGTTTAGGTCTTTGATCCATTTAGAGTCGATTTTTGTATATGGTACTAGGTAGGGTTCCTGTTTCATTTTTCTGCATGTGGTCAGCCAGTTTTTCCAGCACCATTTGTTAAATACAGTCTCCTCTCCCATTGGTTGTCAAAGATGAGTTGGTTTAGAGAGAGTTTTTGCTTCCAGAAGCTTTGTCTTGTTCCATTGGTCTATATGCCTGTTCTTGTACCAGTACCAGACTGCTTTGGTTACTGTAGTTTTGTAATAAAGTTTAAGGTCTAGAAGTGTGACACCTCCCACTTTGGTCCTTTTGTTAGAAATTGACCTTCCGTGTGATCTAGCAATGCCCTTCCAGAGAATATACCCAGAAGAACACAAAACATTCTACAAAAAAGACACCTGCACATGCATGTTTATTTCTGCACTATGCACAACAGCAAAAACAAGGAGCCAACACTTATGCCTATCGAAAGTAGACTGGATAAAGAAAATGCAGTACATGTACACGATGGAACATTGCACAGTCATAAAGAAGGACAAAATCATGGACTTCTCAGCACATTGGATGGATTTGGAGACACTCACTCTTAGCAATCTATCACAGAAACAATGTACCGAATACCACGTGTTCTCATTCGTAAGTGGTATGTGAACATTAATCACAAAAGCACAAAGGAGGGATTGGCAGTTGTGGGATAATGTCAGGGGAGGGAGGAAGCAGGGAGCATGTAACAACACAAAGAGTACCTAATTTTAAGTGAAAAGAAGTGAGGACCAGTTGAAGGCTCAAACTTCATTTGCACATACATTACTTGTATACCTAATCCTGACTTATGTGCCACATCTTTATAATAAAAGACAGTAAAATAAATCAATGAATAAATGTTAAAAAAAAAGAAAGTAATACTTAGGATCTTTGATGAATTATCTTATTTTCTTTTCAATACTTATTTGAAAAACTTGGCAAAGTAGATCTTGGTTACTTAAAAATAGATTAATATCTAGATATTTATTAACACTGTAGGCTAAATATATTATGGTTTTTTAATTGACTATTGTATTAGTCAAAAGATGCAATGTATTACAGGTTCAGTTTTAAAATTTAGTACAATTGAACTGAACTATAGAGTTCATTGTTAGCAAGGTTTGTTTTAGACATGAATATTCTATTCTGGTTTCACAACAAATACTTTGCAAATGATATGCAAAGCATTGTTCTAAGTACCATTCTTCCAGATGCTGGTTCTCACTAAATAGTATAAGGTATTAAATAACATAAACTATTATCTAAAGAATATATGCAGATTTCCTGGAGTCTTGCCATTTCATTTGCTTTAGTTTGATGATGTAAATAAGAAGTACTATATATTGATGGAGGGAGGATGACTGGAAGAGTTTATATGAGGAAAGTTGAAAGGACAAGAGTCCTGAAGTGATATCTATGTGGGAATTTTTGTCCAACATTTTCTTAAGTGATTAGTTAGATACATACATTTTTAAGTATATACACTGATACAACAAGAGATAATTTGGGAATTACTTTCTTGTTGTGAAATGGTAAACCATAAAACTTAGTGTCGTCTACAAAGCCAAAAGCATGTGATGATTAAGCAGTAAAACTGAGTTGATAATTATAAAAATAAATGATAAGCCAAAGCCAAGGCAGGGAGAAAACTTAGTCATTAAAACTCACAGGCTTTTGATTCAGACTGCCTGAATCTTTGGATCTTTGTTAGTAATCTTGGACAATTTAATATCTCCATATCTTAGTTTGCTAATCTATGAAATGGAGATGATGGCTGTACTCGATTTCTTATGGTTGTTGGGAGGGTTAAAAACGTCAATATATATTACCAAAAAAAGCAAGAACTATGCCTGGTAAGTGCTAAATATGCTTCAAATATTGCTTTTATTAATCAGAAAGCATCTCTATTTCATATACTTAACAAGCTGTCTCTATTTTCTTAATCTGAATGTTCTCAGCCAGTATCTATGTGATGAATTATGCTTATTTTGTTGTCTGCATGAGTTTCGTTGATGAGAAGAATTATTTATTCCGGTGTGCCATTACTGAGTTGGATAATTATAGTGATATTTGGTATCATAATTATTCTTGACTTTAATGGAATTTCTTCTAATATTTCATCATTAAGTATTGTGTTTACAGCAATTTCTGGTAGATAATTTTCAGCAAGTTCAGGACATGTCTTTCCATTTATAGAAAATTAAGAGTCTTTTCTTGTTTTAATCACAAATGAATATTCAATTTGAACAATATTCCATTAGGTTGCTCTTAAAATCTCTTACATGAGGACAACATTCTATTTATATGTGTTATATTTACATATTTCGGATACCTCTTACCTCTTTTTCATCCTGATTTAATTTTCTCCACTTCTCCCACTGAAGTGCAGACCTCTTAGCTTATATTCTGAATCACAGTCCTTGATTTTAATCTTGCCAGAGTGTGACTAACATGTATTTTGTGAGTTTGTGCAGCAACACCACAATTGCCACTTTGTCTTATTCACTTCACACATCAAAACCTAAGCCTCCTACTCATCAGAAAGCATTTGGCATATCTCCCCTGACACAATGTCCTGAGTGGCTATGCTAATTAAATAAATAAAAACAAAATTTAAGATGGCTTTTCAACTTAATCCAGGACACGTGGCATGTGTGGAGTGAACAAAACAAAGTGGAATAAGAGATGGATTATTCAATTTATCATTTTAAAAAATTTAGATTGGGCAAAAGTCATAAGCTCATATTTATAGATTTAAGTAAAATATATCAATGTATTTGCAGGGCGATTGCATTTTGTTTTTTGTTTTTTTTTTAGTCTCCCTGGCAATTGTGGGGTCTAATACACAAACTCACAAAAAATATGTTAGTCACGCTCTGGCAAGGTGAGAAATAGGAAATATGATTCAAAGGATGATAAACTAATAGACGTGCACTTCTGTGGAAGAAGTGGAGAAGAGTATTAAATGGAGATAAGGAAGAGTTAAATAGTATCTGAAATTTTAAATAAGACATATATACATAGAATGTCATCCTCATTTGAGAAACTTTAAGAGTGATCTACTATTGGGATATCTATATGTATAATACTGTGTGTGTGTGTGTGTGTGTGTGTGTGTGTGTGTAATCTCAAGTAGTAAATCTTAGTTTTTGACATATGGGTGTCACCATTTTACATCTGTTTTATTATGTTTCACATTTCATTTTCTATTTCTTGCTTCCAATACCCTAGTCTTACTCTCTGACATACTCTCTTCATTCCTCTTTTTGTATGTTACACTGTGGTCTGTTTTTACTGTCCTAACTTGATCTTACTTACATCTTTGAGAGCTGTTTAAATCTATATTGAAATATTGAGTTTGTTATTTCTTTCACTATATAATATTTCATCATTTTCACATGGTGGCTTTTCTAGTAAAATATGCTTCTAAGTCATGTCATTCTCTTTTTTGATCCCACAAAGAAACTACAATAATGTTGCATTATTATTATTATGATCAGTCAGATTTTCAAATAAAGTTTATTTTACAATATGATCCCAAAGGTATGAATTTTGCCGTGCAATGGATTTATCTAAATATAACCTGGCAAAAAAAGAGCTACTTTTTAATGAATGCATACAAATAAGTATATTGTTATAAAAAATTAGCCACTTAGAAAAAGCATGTGTTTCTAAATGCTGTAGTGTCAGTGAGTGAAAGACGTCATTCTAAAAGTATCTTGCAAGCCGGGCTCGGTGGCTCAGCCTGTAATCCCGCGCCTTTGGGAGGCTGAGGTGAGTGGATTGCCTGAGCCCGCGGGTTCGAGAACCGCCTGGGCAGCAAGACCTCATCTCTACAATAAAAATCAAAAAAATCAGCCGGGCGTGGTAGCACATGCCTGTAATTTCAGCTCCTTGGAAGGCTGAGGCAGAAGGATCGCTGGAGCCCAGCAGGTCGAGGCTGCGGTGGCCGGGAGCGGCCACTGCACTCCAGTCTGGGCGACAGAGTGAGATTCCAACTCAAAAAAAAAAAAAAAAAAACACCAAAAAACAAAACAAAACAAAAAACAAATAAAAATATCCTGCTTCAGTTTATACAAGCATAGTCTGGTAAAGTAATAGAAATGACTTTAAACGTGTAAAATACTTATTTTTATGCCTATTAGAACAAAAACAGTAGCACAATAACAATATTCTAAGGCAGATATTAAATTATATAGTTTTATTAGGTTCTGTTTTGTTTGATCAGTGTAACCATTTTTTGGGAAGGTTTTAGATATACAGTCATCTTTCATTAAATCTTACACTTTGGAATGAAAAAAGAATCATGGCAATTCTCACCCAGTCCCTTGAAGAGATCTCACTACTGTTCAATAGAATGGTGATGTCAACTCAGATGGAAAAAATCTATACCCATGAGTCTGTTCCTGGTAATATCATAATTATGGTCCTTTACACTAATGTTATATTGTTCTTTCTCACCTCAGAGAAAATAGATGGTATATGTTGATGAAAAGGTGAATGATCCTAGTTAATTTATCAGTGATTAATAATATCTCAGAAAAAGATGGTAAAGTTGCTATATAGAGAGGAGTAAACAGAAAGTAAAAATAAAAAGAATATTAAAAATATGTTTGAGAAGCGTTGAGGTGAGAGAGAGAAGAGAGATCAGATGGTAACAACAGGAATGATAAGGGATTAAGAAAGGGACTTAGTTGTGCTACTTCTCCCCCTTAGTTACAGTGAGTTTACAAACAAGTGGAAAAGAACCACTTGAAAGGCACAGGCTTAAAAATATATGAGAGATAAGGGATATACTTTTAGAGAAGGTTTATGAAAGAGAGGGATATAAACTCCTGAGCAAAGGGATTAGCCTTTTATTGGAAGGAAAACTCCACTATTTTATCAGGTGAAAAGGAAAAATAGGTTTCTATATTTGGTATAAGAAAATGAGAACATTCTGGTCTGAGGCCATCTATTTTCTCTCTGCAGCAAGAGGTGAGGTCATTTTCTGTAAAAAATAGATGAGAAGGTTTAGAAATTTGAGAAGAGTAGTGAAAGCTTGAAATGATCTCTGTAGATGCTCGGTGAGTGAGCTAAAAGGATAAATGTAAAAAAATCAGAGAGCAGTTGTGAAAACCCAAATGTATTTTGTGATCCTAAATCTTTGCACATAGAACATTCACACATGACATTAATAAGTGGAATGCATAATAGAAAAATCAGTCTTAACATATTTAAAAGTGTTACAATCATTTAAAATAAGGTTTTTGACCAGAGTTTAATGAGAGCTAAACAACTAAATTATATATAAAAGTTATACAATATTCAGAAATTAAATAATATAATTTTGAATACCACATAGAAGAAGAAACCACACAGTGAAATATAAATATTTTATGTAAAAGAGAATAAAAATGCAATACACTAAATTATATAAAATTCAGTCAAATTAGTATTTAAAGGAAACTGGTTATTTAGTATTTGCATTAGAAAGAAAGAAATCCCTAAAAATTGCTTTTATAAAATTTGAACTTAAGAATATAAGCAAAGTCAAAATTAACTCCAAAGTTAAAAGCATAAAATAGCAAATAAAGGAGAATAAATTAATATTTTAAAAACAGAGAATTAACTCAAAGTTGTTTCTATGGAAAGATAAATAAATTTATAAACTCTAAATTTGTGAAGACTTTAAAAATATTAATATAAGAGAAACCAGAATATCATTAATATCTTACAATCATTAAAGCATAATAAGGGGAAAGTCATAAAAAATGTATAGCAATAAGTTTAGCAACTTAAAGAAAAATTTTAAAAAATACCTTACAAAGACAAATTTGTAAAGTTGACAAAAGAAGAAATAGAAATTCTGCATACCATATATCATAAGAAACTGAACTTCTAATGCAAGTCTTCCCACAATAAAAATTATAGACCCTAGTATCATAATTGGTAAATTATATGAACTATTTAAAGATGATGTATACCAAGCTTACACAAATGCATGAAAAATATAGAAGAGAAGGAACAGCCCCTATCAGTTATGACACTGCTACTTCCCGATCTGAAACATGGATAAAGAAGAAGACATTAGAAGAAAGTATATCTATAGAAGCTATCCTCTTGGAAATTGGAATTGATTTGAAAGTTATATTTTTTAATAGATATTAACAAGTGAGATTTATTACTATAAAAGATAATCAATAATGACCAAGCAGTGTTTATTCTAGGATTGATTTACATTAGAAAATTAATAAATTCTGTTCACAAAATTTGCAGACAAAGAAAAACGCATCATTATTTTAATAAATGCAGAAAGAGCATATAAGAAAATTCAGTCCCCTCTTATAGTCAAAATGATCAACCAGAATTGGAGATCCAATATGGCCATCATGAAGTAGCTGACCAGCAGCTCTCTCAAAGAACAAAGAACACAATCTCAGCTGCTGGGAACTCCAGGCAGCATCAGCAGACTTAGAAAAAGCACTGTATATCCAACAAAGGACTCTAAGAATGCATAGGAAGCAAGGGAGAGAGAGAGAGAGAGCCTTGAAGCTGGGAAGCCCCATCCCCACAAGGGGGATAGGATTTGCAGACTTGCTTTGTATGTGAGGGTGGTGAGTGCTCCTGACATGTCTGTGACAGTTCATCTTCTCCCAGCTGCACATAGGTCTTTAGTTCCACACAGGAGAAGGCCTGGTCAGGGCACAGCAGTGTGTACTGCAGACAACACAGAGCGGTAAATCCATCCAAGCTCAGAATGCCTAATGCCAGTCAACCCTCAAGAGCATGTTTTCCTCACCTCCCGCACCCCTGGAAAGCTCACCTGCCCTTCACCAGCATTGGTGACCAGCACCCTCACAGTCTAGAAAGCATCACCTACTAGCCTCACTCACCCAAAAGGTAGGTACCCCACACAGGGCTCTGCTGCTTTTAAGTTCTGAGTGTGGCTTTTGGTGAAGAGGGAAAGCCTTGGAAGGTACCTGGAAGCTCTGTTTCCAGTGGGAGTGCTTCAGGGCTGTGGCTGATGCCACCACTCCAGCAGTGCTGCCAGTGCCAGAGAACCATCCTCATCTGGATCCCCACAAACAGCTCGCAACTAGGGTTTGGAAAGCAGTCTGGCCTGCTTGACCATGGGAAACACTTTACAGTTGAAATTCACTTTGAGTTCTGAGCATTGCCCAGCAAGAGTGGCAGAGCAGGAGTGTCTCTCCCGCTCTCCCTGTGTGAACTATTTTGAATGGTAAAAAAAGGCCCTAGGGCAGCTAGACCATATTTAACTACAAAACAACAAAATTAAAAAGTAATAATAAAGAGAGTTGTCTTCACAGATGAGAACGAACCAGCAGAAAGCATGGGCAATCTTCAAAGCCTTAATGAGGAATAACCTACAAAAACACCTTCTAGTCTGCGAAACAGTGGAATTCATCCAGACTAACCTGTCCTTGATGACAGACACAGAACTAAGACAATGGATGGCTAAAATGGTTATGGAAAACTACCAGAAGTTGGAAGCAAGGATTACTTAGGCAACAAAAGCAATGCAGGAAATAAAAGCTGAGATGGACAATATGAGAAAAGTCCAATCTGAAATCCTGGAAAGGAAGAATTCCTTCCTGGAATTTCAGAAAATAATGACAAGCCTCAGGTAGTAGAATTGACCAGGCAGAGGAAAGAATCTCAGAACTTGTAATCAAAATATTGAACTGACCTATCTGATAAAACCAAGAAGAACATTCTCAAAAAGAATAAGCCAAGTCTACAGGGGTATGGGATTATGTAAAAAGAATAGAACACATAAATATTATAGAAAGGATCAACAAGACAAAATGCTGGTTCTTTGGAAGGATAAATAAAATCGATAGACTCTCTGACTGGAATGACTTTGAAGAGTGAGAGAGAAAGTCTGAATAAATACAATTAGAAACAAGAAAAGTGATGTCATAATCTAATCCTGAAGAATTTCAAAAGATTATCAGAGGTTACTATGAATATGTGTATGCAAATAAACTAGAAAATCTAGAGAGAATGAAGGAATTTCTGTCATCATACAACCTCCCAAGGTTGAAACAAGAAGAAATTGAAGACCTAAATAGATCAATAAAAATCCAAGAAATTGACTCAGTTATAGGAAACCTACAAACACACACACATGCACAAAGCCCTGGACCAGGTGGTTCTCAGCTGAATTAGAGAACACATACAAGGAAGAGCTCATATCAATCCTATTGAAAATATTATAGGCATTTGAGAAGTAAGGAATCCTCCCTACCTCATTCTATGAAGCTAATATCATCTTGATACCCAAAATTGGCAAAGACTCAACAGGAAAAGGAAATTATGGGTCAATTTCCTTGATGAACATAGATGCAAAGTTTCTCAACAAGAGTCTAGCAAATTGTTTCCAATAGTACATTTCAAGGAGTTTGTCATCATGACCAGGCAGGCCTCATTCCTTGGATGCGGAGCTGGTTCCGTACTCTCAAGTCTATAAACTAATTCACCACTTTAACAGGTGTAAAACCAAGAACCACATGATTATTTCATTAGATGCAGAAAAATGTTTGATAAAATCCAGCACTCCTTCTTGATAAATCCTTCAAACATCTAGGCATCAGAGTAACATTCCTTAAACCAATAAGAGCCATCTATGACAAACCCACAGTCAACAACATGCTTAATAGGAAGAAACTGGAAGCATTCTCCCTAAGAAATGGAACAAGACAAGGATACCCACTCTCAGCCTCCTATTCAACATAATACTGGAAGTCCTAGTCAGAGAAATCAGGCAGGGGAAGGAAATCAGGGGTATCCAAATAGAAAAAGAGGAAGTTAAGTTATCCCTCTCTGTGGACAATATGATTCCACACCTAGAAAACCCTAGAAAGACCAGATTCCGTGGCTCAGCTTGTAATCCCAGCCCTTTGGGAGGCCCAGGCGAGTGGATTGCTTGAGCCCGTGGGTTCTAGACTAGCCCTGGCAACTTGACGAGAACGTGTCTCTACAATAAATAAAAAATTAGCTGGCATGGTAGTGCACACCTGTAGTTCCGACTATTTGGAGGGCTGAGGCGGAAGGATCACCAGAGCCCAGCAGGTCGATGCTGAGGTGGAGGTGAGTGAGCGTGCCACTGCACTCCACCTGGGCAACAGAATGAGACTTCAACTCAAGAAGAAAAAAGAAGAAGAAAGCCCTAGAGAGTCTGTCAAAAACCTCCTTGCACTGATAAATGTCTTTGGTAAAATCTTGTGTTACAAAATCAACATTCAAGAGACAGTTCCATTTCTATATACTCACAACAAGCAGGTTGAGAATCAAATAAACAACACAATTCCATTTATAGTAGCCACCAAAAAGAGAGAGAGAGAGAAAGAAACACCTCCACTTAATCAAAGAAATGAAAGACCTTTACAATGGGATCTACAAAACACAGCTTGAAGAAATTAGAATGATACAAATAAATGGAAAAACATCCCATGTTCATGGATTAGAAGAATCAATATTGTCAAGATTTATCCTTCTCAAGGCAATGTACAGATTCAATGTAACCCCTATCGAATTGCCAACTTCATTTTTCCCACACTTAAAAAAGACAATACAGAAAATCATACGGAAGCAAAAAGGAGCTCAAATAGCTAAAGCAATACTCAGCAAAAGGAATGAAGCTAGAGGCATCACACATTTAGACTTTAAACTTTATTGCAAGGCTACAGTAGCCAAGACATCCTGGTATTGTTACAGGAGTAGGCATATAGACCAAGGGAACAGAACAGAGAATCTAAAAAACAAACAAACAAACAAACAAAGTGGTTTCTCAACCAACTCCTCTTCAACAAAACCATCAATAACAATCATTGGGGAAAGGAAACCTGTTTAGAAAAAGGTGCTGGCAAAACTGGCCATCCACATGCAGAAAAATGAAACTGGACTCCTACCTATCGCCATATACAAAAAAATTAAGTTGAAGTGGATTGAGGACTTAAATGTATCCTGAAACTATAAGAATCTTAGAAGATAATGTAAGGAACATCAGAGTAGGCAATGAATTCATGACCAAGTCCTCAAAAGCAAATGCAATAATAGTTAAGATTGACAGATGGGATCTTATTAAACTGAAAAGTTTTCGCACAACAAAAGAAACCATCAAGAGAGTAAAGGAACAATCTATGGAATGGGACAAAAAATAATTTTAAGCTATGCATCTGGCAAAGACCTAACATCCAGTATCTAAAAGGAACTCAAAGAAGTTGAAAGAAAAATATGAAACAACCGATTATAAAGTGGGCAAATGACATAAACAGACACTTCTCAAAGGATGGCATACAAGTAGCTAACAAACACAGGAAAAAATGCTCAGCTTCACTATTCATCAGAGAAATGCAAATCAAAACTATAGTGAGATATCACCTAACACTGGTAAGGATGGCTATCATTAATAAGTCAAAGAACAAGTGCTGCAGTGACTGTGGAGAAGTGGATCACTTATACATTGCTAGTGGGAATGTAAACTAGTCCAACCTCTGTGGAAAGCAGTGTGGTGATTTTCAATGAAGCAAATTGATCTTCCATAGGATCCAGCAATCACTCTTCTGGGAATATACCCAGAGGAACGTAAGTCATTCTACCAAAAAGATACCTGCACACACATGTTCATTGCAGCACTATTTACAATAACAAGAACCTGGAACCAACCCAGATGCCCATCGAAAATGGACTGGTTAAAGAAAATGTGGTATTTATACATGATGGAATTATTATATTGTCATAAAAAATAACAAAATCATGGGCTTCACAGCAACATGGATGCAGCTGGAACCATAATATTATGTGAACTAGCACAGAAACAAAGAAACAAATACCACATCTTCTTACTCATAGCAGGCCCTGATCCAAGTCACACTACCACAGGGGTGGAATCAGCAGACACTGATACTGCTTGTGGGGAGGGAGGAAGGAGAAAAGAGGACGTGGCACCACACTAGATATCTTGTCCACTATCAGGGGAAGAAAGGGCCAGCTAGAAGCCCGAACTTCACCTGCATGCAACTTATGTAGTAAATCACCCCTTCTACTCTACAACTCTAAGTTTTTAAAAAATATATTTAAAAAATTTGTCAACCAAATACAAAAATAACTCCTCAGTCTATTAAAAGGCATTTCTAAAAATTCTACAAAAAATATCATATAATGATAAAAAGCTAAACACTTTTTCTTTCAGATCAAGTATAAGGCAAGAATTTTTTTTTTTACTTTCTCAATGATCTCATTAGATTAAGGTAAGAGAATAGTCACGATCATTATTAAAGAAAAACTAAATTGTCTTTATATGACATTGTGTTAATGCATGCAGAAACTGAAGAATTTTACAAAAAAATCAGAATAGATAAATGACATTAACAAGTTAATGGGATATACAGCTAATATAAAATTTATTTTATTTATTTTTGAAATATTAGAATTTTCTAAGAAAGCATGTTTTTTAAAAAAAGTTAAGAGTATATGCCGGGCTCGGTGGCTCAGCCTATAATCCCGCGCCTCGGGAGGCTGAGATGAGTGGATTGCCTGAGCCCGCGGGTTCAAGACCTGCCTGGGCAACTTGGTGAGACCTCATCACTACAATAAATCAAAAAATTAGCCGGGTGTGGTAGCACGTGCCTGTAGTTCCAGCTACTTGGCAGGCTGAGGCAGAAGGATCGCCGGAGTCCAGCAGGTTGAGGCTGCAGTGGCCAGGAGCGTGCCACAGTACTCCAGTATGGATGACAGAGTGAGACTCCAACTCAAAAAAAAAAAAGAGTATATGTATAAAGACTTTTTTTTAATGCTAACATCTGTGAAGTCAACCTCACAAGATACTATGCTGTCATTTAAAAAACATATATGCAATAATATTTTAAAAGTTTAATGATGGGTCAGACACAGTGGCTCCCACCTGTAATCCCAGTGCTGTGGGAAGTTTACTTGAGTCCAGGAATTCAAGGTCAGCATTGGCAAAATAGTTAGACACTGTCTCTTAAACAAACAAACACACAAACAAGCAAAAATAACCAAACAGGAAGGCATGGTGACTCATACCTGCAGTCCGAGCTATTTGGGAGCTCAAGGAAGATGAATCACTTGAACTCAGATGTTCAAAGCTACAGTGAGCTATGATTGCACCACTGCACTCAGTCTGGGCCACACAGCAAGATCCTTTCTCTACAAAATGAAAAAAAAGTTTAAAGAGTTGAAAATGCTTACCAATATTAAGTGAAAATAGAATTCAAAATAAATATTTAAAATATACTTGACTATCCATGTGTTACCTCTCTTGCCCTCCAAGAAGTAAGAAAAGGGGCTAAAGGAAGCAAGCAGAATGTATTTTTTCTTTTCTACCCTGCTGTTCAAACTTTAATCAAATGTACCACATATACCAATAGGGGTAAATAGAGATGAGAGAGAGTCCACATAAACGATTTTATAGACTACTTTTTATTCAGGAAATGTAAGTCCAGAATTTCCTTTTTCATCACTGAGCTGGTTAGGTATCATACTGGCATCCTAGAGCTGCTAGAACAAAGAAATGTCTTGCAATTATGAGGCCTAGAAGTCTAAAATCAACGTGTTGTGTTTTCTATGAAAACTTTGAGAGAGAACACTTTTACCCCTCTTTTCAGCTTTGGGCTGTGTGCCTGCAGTCCCCAGAGCTCTTTGCTTGTTTTTTAGCAGTTCAATCTGCAGCTCTGTTGTTATGTAGCATTCTTCCTTTGCATATCTGTGTCTTTGTTTCTTCTCTTTATAAGGATGGCAGTCATTTTTGTCTAGTATGACCTCACTTAGTTGAATCTGCAAAGACTATTTTCAAATAAGATCACATTCAAAAGTACTTTAAATTAGGAATTAAACATATATTGGGGCAGCATAATTAAATTCATGGCAGGCATCTACATTTCTACCCTGTAAACTAAATTCTTCATAAATGCTTGAATAATCAGTTGCTTTAATATTTAATAATCTACCAAAAATGACCCTATATTTAGTAGTTTTTGTAACCTTAGACTTTTAATAAACTTTAATTTTGAGAAGCTATAAATTTCATTGGTAAGAAAAATATAAGCCGGGCTCGGTGGCTCAGCCTGTAATCCCACGCCTTTGGGAGGCTGAGGTGAGTGGATTGCCTGAGCCCACGGGTTCGAGACCCGCCTGGGCAGGCAAGACCTCATCTCTACAATAAATCAAAAAATTAGCCAGGCGTGGTAGGGCGCACCTGTATTTCCAGCTACTTGGAAGGCTGAGGCGGAAGGATTGCCGGAGCCCTGCAGGTCGAGGCTGTGGTGGCCGGAAGCGGCCACTGCACTCCAGTCTGGGTGACAATGAGACTTCAACTCAAAAAAAAAAAAAAAAAAGAAAAGAAAAGGAAAAATATATTCTCAGTGTTACAAAAATCTTTGGAAATGTTATCTGGTGAACTATTGAAAAGATATTACAATGTTTTCTTATGGGTTATAGTAGATTTTTACAGAGTGAAGATGTTCCATCAAAAATGTCTCTTAATAATTAGCAGACTTGGATAAAACAAAGTTCTATGTGATCACAGCAGTTCCCCTTCGTTATATTTCTTGAAATTACATGTCATCTTTAATACATTTTTTTTCTAGATTTCTTATGTAAGGTAATCATTTTTAACCAATACTGGTAAAGACTAATTTGAAATTTAGATTTATTTCTTCTTTTCAATTTTATTTTATTTCAAGGTTCCTAGTGAAGTATATGTGCCCCTTATTTTGTTCCTTTTCTACATTGCAGACTGTGGTGTCAGTATTAAGAATCTGAAATTTGCAAGTGATGACAGCAAGATGGTGAAATAAGTTCCAGCATTCATTTCCCCATGAAAACACTGATTTAATCATGACATATACACCAAAATACCTTTTTGAGATTTGTAGGATAGAGTTGAGAAGTTTTAGCACATCAGGCAAGCACAAAACCAAGAACAGCTGCATTGAAACAGGTAAAAAGAACAATTTTAACCTGCACACATCAACCCTCCCCCAAGCCAGTGCATCTCAGCACCAGGAGAGTGCATCTCAGCTTGCAACTTCTCCCTTGGGGTAAAATGAAAAAGTGCAGCATACATAGAATATTCTGGCTTTGTGAGGGGGCTGCCTTAGCAACTAGCTTTTCTCTCACTTTATTTGGAGCATTGATTAAACTGGTATAATTTAAAGGCCTGGAGGTAATTGAGAATTTTTTTAAGTGAGGGGTGAATTTCTGTGGCCAGCGTGGTTTGATGTCATCAGAAGAAGGGTAGGAAATTGAGACTTCTTAGAAAGGAGGGAGAGGAATAAGGCAAGTATTCAGCATTCTAGTTTTTTGGAAGGTTTCCCAAGGGACTAGTATCTGTCTCACCTGTCTTGGGGATTTGACAGGAAGCTGGCATACTTTGGACGCCTGGTGGCCACTGACAAAAAGAAAGAGCAGAGCAGCTTGCTACTGTAGAATCAGGCGACTTGCAGTGCTACAGTCAAACATCAGAGGGAACAAGAGGTTGCAAAGTTCTAAACAAGAGCTATCAAAGTTCTCTAATTGATAAATTGCATTTATTGGTCAAATAAACCACATCTCCCTCAAAAAGATTTCAGAGATTTCTAGGCTGTCTGACTGGGCTGAATAGTTAAGGTCTTTTTCTGTATAAAACCAATACATAAAGACCGGGATAGATGACTGTTTTTGCAAATGTCTGGATATCACTACGTAATTAGGGACACACAAAGAAACAAGGGAACATAAATAAAAGGAAAAAATGAAATAAATGAGAAACCAAATGTAAAGACATTAAGGTATACAAATTATATGATAAAGGAAAGTTAAAACATCATAATGATGCACTACACACTTAAGAAAATAATACATGAACAAAATGCAAATATCAACAAAGAGATAGAATATATAAAAAATAACCAAAATGAAATTTTGGAACTGAAGAATATAATAAATGAGCTGACATATTCACTACATAGGTTCACAAACAGACTTAATCAAGTAAAAGAAAATTTCAGAAAACTCAAGGATAAGTCATTTAAAAATATCCACAAAAAGAAAAAGAAAACACATTCAAAGAGAGAACAAAGTCTAAGTTTAAGGCTTATAAGATACCAACAAGTGAACCAATATATACTTTATGGGAGTCTGAAAGGAGAAGAGAGGGACAAAGAAATAGAAAGGTTATTTAAAGAAATAATGACTGAAATTTTCCCAAATCTAAGAAAAGAAATGGACATCCAGATTTTGGAAGCCCTAGCCTGCCATAGGATAAATCTAAAGAAGTACACATTGAGAAACAATACATTAAAACTGTCAACAAAGACAAAGAGAATTTTGAAAGCGGCAAGGGAAAAGTGATTCATCATGTAAAAGGGAACCCCCATAACGTTATTAGCAGATTTTTCAGTAGAAACCTTTCAGGCCAGAAAAGAATGAGAAGGTATGTTCAAAGTGCTGAAAGAAAAACAAACAAAACTGCCAAACAAGAATACTAAAACTGACAAAAGCATCTTTCAAAAATAAAAGAAAAAGACTTCCCAAGATAAACAAAAACTGAGGGATTTCATACCCAGTAGACCTGCTGCAAAAGTGAGTCTTTCAAGGTGAAACAAAAGTTGCTAAAGAGCAACATAAAATCATATGAAAATGTCAAGTTCATTGTTCAAGGTAAATATATAGACAAATACATTTCTTTTGATGTCTTCAAGGACATTATGTAAATTGCATTTTGATTCCAATGGTATTGTGGTTGAAGCAAGTGCTTTCCCTAAAATTTAAAAGTAGATGTTTTCAAATATATTTTATAGAATTTAGATATTTTAAAATCCCATCAGTAAATTACAAGCAAGCCTAGAACGCAGCCTTTGAATAATTGTGCGTGTACATGTCCGTGTGGATGTTGGAGGAAGAGAGGAGCGTGGTGACACCACCTTTAATGACCCTTTGTGAATTGATATTGGTTTCAAAGTTTTTCTAAATTTATTTGCAATACATGACATTTCATTGCAACTGAGAACAATTGTATAGTTATTGAATGAGGTAAAATTTATACTTAGTCAAAGCAGGTATGTGCCACTTCATTTAAATAATTTGTTGTATGTATCTTTCCATGGTGTACTGCATGTTTCTGTTATTGTTGCTAGATTTTATCTTCTTTGTAAATGATGTGCCTTATTATTCTTACATATGGTGATTTTTTAAAAATTGCCACACTATGCTCATAAAATTTATTGGATGATTCTCTGAACGCTAGATTTTTTTTTTCTGTCAAAAACAACATCTCACACAATTTTTTTTCTCATTTCAGTATCATTTCTATGACGGACAGTTTTTTTTTTTTTTTTTTTTGAGTTGGAGTCTCACTCTGTCGCCCAGACTGGAGTGCAGTGGCCGCTCCCAGCCACCGCAGCCTCGACCTGCTGGGCTCCGGCGATCCTTCTGCCTCAGCCTTCCAAGTAGTTGGAACTACAGGCGTGTCTACCACGCCCAGCTAGTTTGTTTGTTTGTGGTTTTTTTGTTTTTTTTTGGTTTACTATAGAGATGAGGGCTCACCAAGTTGCCCAGGCGGGTCTCGAACCCACGGGCTCAGGCAATTCACTCACCTCAGCCTCCCAAGGCGCGGGATTACAGGCTGAGCCACCGAGCCCGGCTGGACAGTTACATTTTACCAGCAAGTTTTCAGTTTAAACACCTAACGCTATGGAGGTTCATTTCACTTCCGTCATTAATATGAACATATGATAAGTAGGGCTAAGCTTTGAACCTAATTCAATTCTTCAGTAGGTTTTTTTTTCTATTTCCAAAGGATATGCAAGATAGACAAAAGACATAATCTTTTAAGATAAGAGTCAGAATTCAGTCAGGTTTTTTTTTCACCATCGAGAATAATATGTGTGTTGTAAAACCTTGAATATTTTCTACTTGTATTGCCTTTTATATTTGAATACAATCAAATCAAATTTCTTTTATTTTTCTCAACTATGTCACACTGGCTTGAGAATCAGTACTCTATAATTGGTATACTAGAAACGCGATGTCCACTTTTTCTCCTATGACTCTTCTAACTGAAACGTACAAATACTATGGGATTTCACATAGTTTGGTCAGAAAAACAGACACTATCCACACCAGAAGGCAGGGAGTAAATGTCTAGTTTACTATGTGAATACTATTGCGTGTGAATACTATTGTCGCCACTGTTTCTGATTATTATAAGCAAAGGCTTATTCTCTGTATTTGGATACAGTTGTCTGTTCTACTCTACAAAAATAATGCATTGGCTCACATTCATGCTCAATTGTTCTGTCATCTGCAAGAACAAATATCTAAATTCCCTCAGAACTAATTTCAGCCAAGGCTGTTTTCATTTTAATTGTCAGGATCTTTCCTTTCTATTCCATACAAATTCTCTTGAGCCACCAGCCACCCTAAAAGTGCAATTATTTCACAAGAATTTCTAAATTATGATGAAAATTATTTTTATTAAGAGTGTTAACTTGTTAGTATTCAATTTATATGGTGATATATATCTGAAGATACAAAAATCTACTTGGCTTATTAGTTGCATTTTTTTCTTTCAAATTAAAAAAAATCGTTTATGATTTACTTGAAGGACAAAATAGTTATAGTAGCTCTGAGGGTTTTTTTCTGTTTTTTTTTTTTTTTTTGAGTTGGAGTCTCACTCTGTCGCCCAGACTGGAGTGCAGTGGCCCCTCCCGGCCACCGCAGCCTCGACCGGCTGGGCTCCGGCGATTCTTCCGCACAGCTTTCCAAGTAGCCGGAATTACAGGTGCGTGCTACCACGCCCGGCTAATTTTTTGATTTATTGTAGAGATGAGGTCTCACCAAGTTGCCCAGGTGGGTCTCGAACCCGCGGGCTCAGGCAATCCACTCACCTCAGCCTCCCCAAGCGAGGGATTAAAGGCTGAGCCACCGAGCCTGGCTAGCTCTGAGGTTTTTGCTTTTTTATTCAAGAATGTCATCAATTTGCTCCAAAGCTTCTTTTTCTTTTGAGACAGGGCCTCGTTCTGTCTCCTCCCAGGCTGCTGGAGTGCAGTGGCTTAACCAGAGCTCACTGAGGTCTGGAACTCCTGGGCTCAAACAACCCCCTGCCTTAGCCTCCTAAGTAACTGGGACCACAAGCATGTGCCACCATACTCAGCTACTTTTTTGTTGTTTTTTGTAGAAATTGGGCCTCCCTATGTGGCCCAAGCTGGCCTCAAAATTACTGGGCTCAAATGATCCTCCTACCTTAGCCTCCCAAAGTGCTGGGATTACAGGCATGAGTCACTGCGGCCAGCTGCTTAAAGTTATTTTAAAGTGTGAACAATATTTCTATTTATATTATAATATTTATGCAATATTTTAAAATAGCTTATTTCAAACTATTTTTAATAGTTTGCAATTTATGTTGGCTGACAGTAATTTATTTAATTTACTTTCTCTACTTGGTAAGATATATGATGGCTTAGCGCTTTATATTAGAATTTAAAGCATTTAAAATAATATGAATATATTTTTTGTAGCGATATTTTATGTATTGATAGCATTTTTATTATTTATTCAACAAATATTTCTTGAGCTCCCACTTTTTGCCAGTCGATGTCTTAGGCATTTGAATAAAAACTGAGCTAAAACAGACCTTTGTGTAGTAAACTCTATTCCCAATGCTCTTCACTGAAGCTCTTTATTCACTTGGCTACCAGGTGCTCCCTCTCTCCTCACCGATGCACTCACACCTCTCCATATTCCTCTCCTTTGCTCTTCATCCTCATTTCTCTGATGCAGGGGTCCTGCCCCTGCAGGGACTGGAGGTCTCTGGTGGTGTGGCGGTGTCAGGGATTTAAACTGAAGGGATAGATATAAAGAGAGAGAAAGGGGGGAGAAAGAAAGAAACTGGACTCCTGTTTAGGCGACTAGAAGCCATTTAATGAATGTTATCCCAGGGCTTTTATCCCCAAACTCTGTAAAGTCATTATTATAGGAAACAAAGGTAGCATGTGTCTTTTACATGAACAGGTCTAGGTGTACAAAGGACACCACCCACTCTCAAGCAAATGTTCTTTTATATATAAGGAAGAACATGAAGAAGAATATGAGGAAGAACAACCACAAATTGTCTTTTTGTATTTTATGTTAGTTTAACGTTTTTTAAACCAGTTTTTTATGTGTCTTTAATTGTATTACAATTACACCATCTTGAATTAACATCACTCAATGTCTAAACCCAAAACCACCATAGTGAATTATTATCTCTTATTATTATATATTAATTTAAACTAATTTTTATTAAAACTATTGTTGTTATGGTTATATTTTCCTAGTACCAGCTGGCCTAATTTAAACTTCATTAGCCTTCCCTAAATAAAACTGAACTAACCTGTGGAGCGCCTCCGCCCTAACATGGCACCCGAAGCAGCCAGACCACAAGACAAAAACAAGCCCTAATAAGGCAACTAAAGGATATCAGCATACAATCCTCTCTTACGGGTCGTGCTGCATTACCTTAATTGATTGGCAGAGATACTAGATTTAAGGTCACGAATAGGAGAAAGAGGAAGAAGAACAATGTAGTAACCTGGGATTAAAGCAGCTTGCAGAAGAATCGTGTGAGAGTCATTATTGAAAGCGACAAGTGGTGGCCTGTACGGGGGGACTCGAAGAAGCCGAAATCCTTGGATTCAGAACTGCAGCTGCTCAGGGCAGTCGACTGGTATGTAGATCCCACAAGGGAGGGAAAAAATTGGGAAGGTCCTCGGTAAAGAGGCGATTTGGGAAGGTCCTTGGCAAAGAGGCGATTTGGGAAGGTCCTCGGCAAAGAGGCGATTTGGGAAGGTCCTCGGCAAAGAGGCGATTTGGGAAGGTCCTCGGCAAAGAGGCGATTTGGGAAGGTCCTCGGCAAAGAGGCGATTTAGGAAGGTCCTCGGTAAAGAGGCGATTTAAGAAGGTCCTCGGTAAAGAGGCGATTTGGGAAGGTCCTCGGCAAAGAGGCGATTTGGGAAGGTCCTCGGCAAAGAGGCGATTTGGGAAGGTCCTCAGTAAAGAGGCAATCTAAAAGGGCCCTTGGTGTAGAGGTGATCCCCTTTTTGCTAACATGGGCACTACTTCCTCTCACCCGCTTTTTCAGGCTCTTAAAACTCTCCTAAGAACAAAAGGACTAAAATTAAGGGATAAAACTTTGACTGATTTTATCACACGGGTAGACGAGATTGCACCGTGTTTGCCGTTTCGGGAATCTCACAGTGGGTAGTTGGGACAAAGTGGGGCAGTATATTGACCGCGCCCGAGAGCTAGGAGAGGTGGCAGGCGGGGTCCAGCCCCTTTGGAGACTGGTTCGTGCCTGTTTGGAAGATCAAAAGTGCGTGCAAACAGTCGAGCAAGGCCAAGCAGCGCTTGACCAAATAAAAGAGGAACGATCAACTTCCTCAAGAGGGAACAGCGAGGCAGCCTCTGACTCAGAACTGGAGTCAGATGAGGAACTTAGAGATCTCGTGACTCGAGTTGAAAAGTTAGAACTCAGTCAGGGCCGCGCCCGAGATAAGGGCGGATCCTCTGTCCCTGGGTCGGTAGGAGTTCCTCCCCCGTATAATCCTTCTGCGCCCCGGAAAAGGAGGCGCTTCTTTCAACAATGAAGTGTGGAGGGAGGTCCATGCCAGCGGCACATGGCAAACTTTTCCGGTGTTCGTGGACAATGCAGGAAACTGGTACCATGAACCATTAGATTTCAAAACAGTAAAAAACCTCGCGGAGGCCGTACGAACGTACGGGCTCACTGCTGCCTTCACGACAGCAATGGTGGAGGCACTAGACCGGTTCGCCATGACCCCCGGAGACTGGCAGAGATTAGTGAAGGCTTGCATGAACCCGGGACAATATTTAGATTGGAAGGCCTATTACATAGAATTGGCTAATGAGCGGGCAGCAAGAAACCGGGCGGCGGGTAACGGGGCTTGGGACGTTGATATGCTGTTGGGGCAGGGCCGTTTTGCTAACCAACAGATAGGATACCCCCAGGTTGTGTATGATCAAATTAATCACATGGCAATGCGAGCCTGGAAGGCCTTGCCTAGCCGAGGAGAGGTATCAGGTAATCTCACCAAAATTACTCAAGGTTCCACAGAGCCTTTTTCAGACTTTGTGGCCCGAATGATGCAGGCCGCAGGGTGGATTTTCGGGGACCCAGACACTGCCATGCCCTTAGTGAAGCAGCTGGTTTAAATCTCTTGAAGTGGCAGGCCGAATATCCCCTGCTAGCCCTATACATACATTTGCCTACAAAATTCAACAGCTGATATGGCAACGTTCAGAGCCATTCTTTGTTCAGCATATCCGTGTGCACACTGGCCTACCAGGACCCCTCAGTGAGGGTAATGCCCAGGCTGACAACCTTACGCGACTTCAACAGGCTTTCTTTGTAACCCCTGCCCAAAAGGCACAAGATTTTCAAGCCCAGTTTCATGTTAACTCAAAAACACTACAGACCCGTTTCCAAATACCACGTCATGTGGCCAGAGATATTGTAAAATCTTGTGAATCATGTGTTACTTTCCACCACCCCCCTTCATGGGGGGTGAATCCAAAAGGCCTTCTCCCCTCATGGGTTTCGCAAATGGACGTCACTCATGTGGCAGAGTTCGGTAACCTCAAGTATGTCCATGTTTCCATAGATACCTGTTCCGGAATTTTGTTTGCCTCGGCCATGGCTGGAGAAAAGGCACATCATGTTATCTCCCATTGCTTGGAGGCGTGGGCCGCCTGGGGCATGCCTCAGCAAATCAAAACAGATAATGGCCCCGCCTACACCTCCCCAACATTTCAACGGTTCTGTGCACAAATGAACGTGGACCTGCGCCATGGGCTCCCTTATAATCCCCAAGGTCAAGGGATAGTCGAGAGGGCTCATCGCACACTAAAAGAACTACTTCAAAAACAAAAAGGGGGGAAAAGGCATGGGTTACAAACCTAAACAAAGACTGTCATTAGCATTATTAACTTTAAATTTTCTTCAGCTGGACAACGAGAACAATTCTGCTGCGGACCGCCATCTAGGCGCAGTACCGCATAAAAGGGGCTATGTTAAATGGAAAGATGTTATCACAGGACAATGGAGAGGTCCCGACCCAGTATTAACGTGGGCGAGAGGATCTGTGTGTGTTTTTCCACAGGACAGCCCAGACCCGGTGTGGGTACCTGAGCGACTAACACGCACTACAAAGACCCCCGAGGAACGAACCCCGATTGCTGATGATGAGTCCGACGACATGGCTTCTGCTGGGAACGCTGATGCTGAACCTCCCCATAAGTCGTGCTGAGCAACAATGGGGAATTTTAACAGTATTTCCTAGACACTTATTCGGCACGTATTTTCCCCAGATTTTTAACTGGCACCAGCCCCTGATTTCTATTACACTATTGCTGGGGCCCTAATGCTCTCCTTTTAGTCAGAGGAGAGACTTCGGCATTACAGCCGCCATCATTGCAGCAATTGCAATGGGGGCTGCTGCAGCTGCTACAGCCGCTGTTGCCATGTGTACCACAGTATAGACCGCCACCACTTTAAACACCTTGTCTTCCACTGTTGCTGCGGCATTAAACACCCAAAGTAATATTAACAGTCACTTGTGTGGCGACATTATGATCTTAGATCAAAGAGTTGACGTGGTACAAGAACAAGTAGACATTCTCTGGCGCATGGTGCAAATAGGGTGTGAATGGCACACTATTGCTTTATGCGTAACCGGCATCCCATACCACAATATGACTATTGCTGCTAACCTCTCTCGAAAGCTTTCCCTCCATCTTTTAGGTAATTGGTCCCAAGAGTTTTGACAACCTGACGGAGGCTCTACGTCGTGAAATCATCAGCGCCATCAGAGTAGATCCAGTAGTCGCTCAAAACCTTGGCCTCCCCGGGTCGCCCAGGCGGCATACCACCTTAAAGAGTGGGCGGGAATGGGTTCAGTGGCCTTTTTGTTATTCTCTTGTTGTGTCCTGTGCCTCTATTGTCTCTGCCATATGCATCAACGCAATGCACGTGACCGTGCGCTACTAGCGCAGGCCTTTGCTGCCATGGAGGTGGATCAATCCCCTCAGGTCTGGGTTGCCGCGTTAGGGCAATAAGAACAGGGCAGGATGTGAGAATAGTACTGCACACGGGGGGCCCCGGAGGAGTTATCCCGTGGAGGGCATGTCCAGCTGCATATGGGTTGACACCGCCTCTCCCATCCCCAGAAAATCGGTGTCGGACAGGTGGGCAGTCGGTCTGGCGATTACATGCGCGAGATAGACTGTCTTACATGGTCCTTGTTATATGGGGGCTGTGACCACTACCCTCTCCTGCCAAAATAAATAAAAAAGGGGAGCTGTGGAGCGCCTCCGCCCTAACATGGCGCCCGAAGCAGCCAGACCACAAGACAAAAACAAGCCCTAATAAGGCAACTAAAGGATATCAGCATACAATCCTCTCTTACGGGCCGTGCCGCATTACCTTAATTGATTGGCAGAGATACTAGATTTAAGGTCACGAATAGGAGAAAGAGGAAGAAGAACGATGTAGTAACCTGGGATTAAAGCAGCTTGCAGAAGAATCGTGTGAGAGTCGTTATTGAAAGCGACACTAACCATACTTCTATAACAAAATGGTTACTTAAATTTTCTTAATCTATATAAACTATTTTCTGAAACCTATATATATAAATTTCTAAAGGTCACATCAAGAGAACCTGTGACCTGCACTAAGGCTCCTCAATGTGACTCAAAGTCAAACTTAAATTGTGACAAAGCAAAAGACCATAAGCCGTGGAGAATGGGAACAATAGACTACTAGGTTAGCTGTGTACGTTCCAGTCTCAGAGTTTTCTGTTAGAGCCAGCTGGAACTTTTCTTGGTAGTTTGTGCCAAATAAAAAAGGAGGGAGGGAATGGGTCAACAGCTCCCAAACACATCCTAGTGGTCTCGGGGTCGACGGCCCTTCCTGATCCCTAACGCTCAGTGGGCCTCTGTGGCTGGCTCCCAACACTCTGATACCTTGACATTGGTGAACCTCTGGTCTCTACCATAGAACGTTGTGTTTTCTCCTCTACTTTCACAACTAGAAAACCACACATAATCCTATGATATTATTCATTTTCTCTAAAATTTATATTGTTACTGAGACCTTTTTTCTAATGAAAGACTTCTATTTCCAGTTGTAAACTTGGAGACCACGTAGACATCCTAAACTTAGCATGTTTCAAAAGCACAATACTGGTCTTTTCCCCCCCAAACAAACCCTTTAGACTCTCATTCATTTATAGAGACTTTATCTTCAGGACAAAAATACACCACCACCAAAAACCTTGACCCTTAATTTTTCTCACATCACACAACCAGTTATTCAGCAAATCTTAGCATGCATACATAAACATCTATTCAGAATTCAACCACTTCCTGTCATCTTCTTAGTGTAATCACCTTAGTTCAGTAAACCAATGTTTCTCACCTGCAGTGTGCTCAAGCCTCCCAGCAAGTGTCTGTGCTTTCCTTTTCCCCCTTCTTTTAGTACGTAGCCAAGACAATAAAAATACTAATTTCATTTAAACATAATTCAGATCACATCACTCTCTGCGCAGTCCTCCAATGGTTTCTTATCTACAGAGAATAAAATTCAAAGTTATTGAGAGAAGATACATTCTAGCAATTCATTATCTCCTTTCACTCATGCTACTCGAGCCATTGCACCCCCTTGATTGTTCTCACTTCAGAATCCATGTTGTTTCCACGCTTGTATATGACTTGAAAAACTACACACTATCTAGAAAGCAAACTTCACATATGGCTGGATTGAAACATGAAATATGTTAGCTGACCACAGTGAAGTTCAAATAGAAAAAAAATCACAAAAAACCAAAAAATTAAGTTTTGAAATTGAGACATATTTCAACACATTGTGTTGATCCAAAAAAAAAAACAAAGCTGGGAATTAGAGTACATATATAGTTGGAAGATACTTGTGTGATGCAACTAAAACACTAAAACAATAGTTAGAGAGAAATAGATAACTTTAACAAATTGTGCAAAATAAGAAAGGTTGGAAACGAGGAAGGGAAGAAAGGAAGAAGAAAAGGAGGGAGAAAAGGAGAGAGAGAGAAATGAGTTCCATTAAGAGACTGAACATAATGCTTGAGTCACTGAGGCAGAGGTCACAGACAATATGGCTAGGATGTGGGAGGAGTTCAGAACCAGAGGTAATTACAAAATATAAGCTTTTCAGATACCTGCAGAAGTTTCAAGCTAGAATTTGGCTCCTGAGGAGCATGAAATGTAATTTGGTAGAAAATGTAACATAAATCTAAAAGAGCACAGAGAGAAAAGTAGATGTCTGCACATGTATGGAGCTGACTAGTAGGGAGGATATGTAAATATTTTACAAATAATTTATTAGATTGGGTGAATTGTTGATGACTTAGATTTAAAAATGTTTTCTACATACTGTATATGATAGAAAACAAATATGATTTAAAAACTAGTATAGATATACAGAACTTTAAAAACTACGTTGAGTGGGCTCAGTGGCTCAGTCTGTAATCCCAGCACTTTGGAAGGTCAAGGATAGTGGATTGCCTGAGCCCAAGGGTTTGAGACCAGCCTGGCCAACTTGGCAAGACCTCGTCTCTACAATAAAAAATCAAAATAAATTAGTTGGGCGCTGCACGGCGTGCCTGTAGTTCCGGCTGCTTGGAAGGTTGAGCCGGAAGGATCTCCAGCGCCCAGCAGGTCGACACTGGGGTGGCCTTGAGTGTGCCACTGCACTCCAGCCTGGACAATGGAGTGAGACTCCAACTCAAAAAACAAACAAACAACAACAAACTACTCTTGATGTTAGTTAATTATAGATATCTATAACAATTGACTTTTTTTTCCTGTTTCTCATTCATATTCACTTCATCTTCATTCTTGAACACCCTACATATCTTCTGAAGATGGTGCTAATCCACCTATTTTTATTTCACAATTATCTCAGTCAAGGCCAAGCAAATGAATCTGAGTTCGAATTTCTTTTCTTTAACTATGTAAAATAAGGACCACCCCAAATACAAGTTTTGGAGGGAAAATTTTAAATATGACCAAAGATACTTTTACTATACATCTTTTAACTCTGATCACAGACATATGTGCAATAATTATATTATCTCATGCAGTGAAATGTTATTTCTGCAATAGCATTGGAGGCAGTGTTTACAAATACCTGAGTACTAAGTATAGTGAGTATATGGCTTTTAGAATATTTCTTATTAAGAAAATATATTCTGCTCCTTCCATAATAGGAAGGAAGTGTGATAAAATAATTTTAAAACTAGAAGGGTCAAAAGCCAACTTATGAAAACTAAGGAAAACATATTTCCTATACTTTAAATTGAAAGATCAGAGAGAAGAACAATAGGTCACAAACACTGCAAAAACTGGATGTATAAGCAAATAAATGAACAATTAAGCATTCTTTGGGTGATAATACATCAATGTAGGTTCATCAAATGTTAACAGATATGACACTGATAGGGACATTCACACTTGCACAGCAGGGAGTATATAGGAAATATTTGAACTTACCTCTCAATTTTTCTGTGAACCTAAAACTGCTCTAAAAAATAGTCTACTTTTAAAAAAATACAGTTTTTGAAGATATGGCAAAGAAACAATTACTTGAAGGGATGAGTCAACAAGCTAAATGCTGTCAGTCTCTGTCTTAGCTCTTTTATAGCTCTTCTATCCAAATATTTTTCTGCTGGAAGCCAAGTGCCTGGGACTTTGCTACTGAGAAGTGACCAGATGACTCATCTTTGCTTTTACCCCTGCACCAGGAAGGGGCAGAGAATCGACACTTAGCTTTTCCTCTTGCATTCTTATTCTAAACACACCCACAGAGGAATACCTGTGCAAAACAAACCTCAGCTTGATCACATCTGGTTTTTTGTTTGTTTGTTTGTTTGTTTGTTTTGTTTTGCTTTTTGCCTCTTTTTCAATTTTGGAAAACAACCTTATTTGATGATTTATATATAATATCAAATAGTTATGTTACTCCTATTTTAGAATATTCAATTTCAATTATTAAGAACATGCTTACATTTTGAATCTTTTATTTTGGGATAAATTTTTACCTAAGAGAGTAGAGTATCCTAGATTATGTCAGGTTATAAGTCTTGTACCAACCACCTTCAGGGTTCAGTTTGACAAAAGCTAATTTTAATTGGTAGGAGACTTTGCTCCACATACGTCTTCAGAGACTCAAGGTCCCTTCATCTCATGGTTCTTCCTTTTTCTGGGGCACTGAAATACATCAATGAATTCACTGAATACGGCCACAGACGAGGGAGAGGAGAGAATGGAGGCGGTACTTATTTGTTTCTTAACTGCCCGGGACTAGAGTTAACACACTTCACTTCCACTAACAACCCTTTGGTAATAACTGCTTACATGACCCAACTAGATTTAATGAAGCCTGGAAAGGCTGTCTATCATGTGTCAAGAGAGAGAAGAGCACTGAATGTGGATGTGACTGTAGTGTCAGTCACAAACTATCCTTTCATCAAACAACTAAAAAATAAATAACCACACAGTACACAAATACAAACATTAGTTTCCCACAAAGAGGAATGCTAGTCACTGTCACCACAATGACAGTCATAACAAGAGGAATATAAGGAACAATGTCACTAGAATATTTGGTGCTGAGTCACTTACAAAATAGAAGGAGAATGATTGAAATATGAATTAAGTCAAAAGAAAAGGGAAAATAATATACCTGCACACAAATAACCTTATCCTTGTTCTGTGTATGTTACAAAGAAAAGGGAAGGATGACTTTTCTTAGGTCCTGTGGTTACCTACTATCTCTCCTAACTTATTTGTATATTATTGAGTTCATTTACCTTGCATTCCTTGATCGTTCATTAGCTTATCTTATAATTACTGTGCTAAAGTTACAGTGAATTACAATATCTTAATTACTAGAACTTTCTAAACATATTTTTTCCTTTTTCTTTTCTTTTCTTTCTTTCTTTCTTTTTTTTTTTCTTTTTTTGAGTCAGAGTCTTACTCTGTTACTCAAGAAGGCTGGAGTACAGTGGCATGATCTTGTCTCATCACAACCTCGACCTGAAAACGAATGAAAACAAATGTCCTGATACCTTAAATTGAAAGATCAGAGAGAAGAGCAATAGGTCACAAACACTGCAAACAAATTTTTAAATTTCTTTGTACCAACTGGTCTAGTTATGTTGCCTAGGTTTGAACTCCTGGGCTCAAGCAATTCTCTTTCCTCAGTCTCCCAAAGTGATGAGATTACAGATGTGAGCCACTGTGCCTGACCCTCTATACTTCTTAATATATTTTTTTGCATCAACATCTCAGGTTTTATAAGAATCCCCATTTAAAAATAAAGTCCTTTAAGTTTGTCTTTTGACTTAGAGAGAATTGACAATACTCTCCATGAAATAATTTTTTGTTTATTTGTTTATTTGGGCCTAAGAGCTCCAATTGTATATTGGCATTTCTCTTCACAAACACATTTTACATATTATATTAGATTTGTTCCAAAGGCAATTGGACAATTCTTGTTTTTATGATAACATTTTAATTTTTCTTCCAGTGTTGTTTATTATCACTAGAAATGTCAGTTTAACACTGATATATTATACTGATACATCATAACAATACAAATTTGTCTATGTTAGTTGATATTATATTATTTAATAGTCCTGAAAGTTTTGTGTAATTTTTATTTTTACAATGTGCATGATTAGTTGTCTAAGAATTGAAATATTGAATAGTTCTTGATGCATCTCAATTTTTTTTTTTTTTGCTTTGTTTCATGTTTTCCCAAAGACAACTATAAAACTTTGAATATGGTTGTCATTTTGGTATGAATGACTTTGAGGAGAATGTTCTAAATGTTTTCCCAGTAAATGCCCACCATTCAATCAGTGGATAATGAAAATGTGGTATATATACATTATGGAATACTATTCGATCATCAAAAAGAATGAAATATCTTTTGCAGTAACTTGAAGGGAATTGGAGAACATCATCTTAAGTAAACTAACTCAGGAACAGAAAATCAAACACTACATGTTCTCACTTATAAGTGGAAGCTAAAGCAAGGAACCACAAAGACATAAAAAATGGTATGATGGACACTGGAGAATCAGAAGGGGAAAGAGTAGAGATCAAAAATCAACTATTGGGTACAATGTGCACAGATGGTGAAGGAGAGTACACATAAAACCCAGATCAAAAACTATTTGTACCCCTGAAGCTATTGAACTATAATTAATTAATTAATTAAATTACAAAAATGAAAACCAAATTGATAGAATGAAAAAAATCATAAAGGCAATTTTTAATTGAACTGTATATGTGTGTATACATATCTGCAGATTAATTTACATATCAAACAGAAATATTTCTGGACCATTATATTGATAAAATAAGTATATAAGAGAGTTATGTCTTTACATTTTATATTCTGGAAATTTTTAGTTAGCAACATTTATAAAGAAAAAAATCAGGGATGTTGGCATGAAGTTCTTTATTTTAAAAATTAAACTTTATGCAATAAAATATTTTCATGGATGTTGACATCGCTTTGTCTTTCAAGATAACTTTCAGGATAACTTTCTATTGTTTTCTGATTTCTATTATTTTCTGTGAAAAATCAATCATCTGTATCATTGCTCCTGTGCATTCAATGTGTCATTTTCTATATTGCTGCTTTAAGATATTTTTTCTTTATCATTGGTTTTTCAGACATTTTACAATTGTAAAAGAGTAAATGTAAAGCAAAGATATAAAAATGTTAAATGTGTTTATAAAAAATAGCAAAATTGCAAAATTCATGAGAAAAACAGAACTGAATTTAAAAATATACAAACCCACAGTTATAGTTGAAGATCCAATATGACTTTCTCAGTCATTGATGAAGTAAAAAAGAAAATCAGTAAAACTAAAAAGACAATGATATTAAACAATTTGACTTAGCTGATATTCATAAAGCACTGTACAACATTACAAGTAATACCTTATTTTCAAATATACACGATATTTTCACTAAGATATTCCATATCCTGACTCAGAGAATGTCAGTAATTTAAAAGGATTGAGATAATGTGGAATATTTTCTTAGACATTTAAGCATTGTTTTTACTGCATCACAAAAATTATGATGTATTGTTTTCTAATTAGTTAAAAATACATTATAATTTTTCTTTATAAATATTCCCATTGCTTCACCTCTACCTACTAAAATATCATTCAGTTCTTATAACTCAGCTTGTATTATTATATACTATCTTCTTTATATGCTTTCTGAGTATTTCTTCTTGTGTTTCCTTTGGTATTTCCACTAAAACTAGTTCAAACATAAATTGATTATTATTGCCTCCAAATGTGTCCCCGTACTTTATTCCCTATAACATGAAAAAAGAAAAAAATTCTAAGTTTCTTTTGTCTATATTAACCTTCTTCATTAATCTTGTTAATCAAATCTTGTAGTTTTTCAATTCTTATTACTTTTTAAATTCTTAATATTTTCCCCTGATGCAACAGAGGTTCTCAACCTTTCTGTTCAGTGTCTATAGTGCCCTTTAAATGAGTTCTCTGATGAAGTTTCAGTCTACTCACAAGTCATTCCACCCTTTTACATAAATCCAATGTGTGTTCTTTTACAAAGTAAATCTGAGAATAGTCCTATGTTTGAAATCTTTCTATGACTTTGTTTGATCTTGCATAAAAACAAATATTTTTATTATAAGTTAGAAGGGCCCTATATTTACTAAACTCTACCCACTGGTTTCTACTCATTCCAGTTTAGAATATAGAAAGAGGCACTGAAGAAGGTTCCTGAAGTTTGTTTGGAAAGCTTTTGATGAATAGTCAACTCCATCCTTAATTTGTCCCATACTCAGAGGAGATATTCCCAAACCTCGATTCCTTCTGTTCCCACAGAAAAAAAGAACTTCAATACTTAACCTTAGGAAATTCAGCAACCTTTGGAAAATATAAATCTCCATTATAGTATCCCTTCAAAAGATGTATTTAGTTTACATTGTGGAAACATCGCCTTGAATCCTCAGGTAGGGCCATTAGTCCAGAGTTGAGTTTCCAAATGAGCACTGGATTGAAGTAAACCTTTTAGTCATGTGATATACATATGCACAAATATGTTATATTCCTCCTTTGTTTTTGTTCTCCTTTTCTTCCACTCTTGTATTTCCTTCTACATTTTCCAGCATATCAGTCACTTTTCTATGGCAATATTTTCCTATCACAATTAAGCAATCTTGTAGATTCAACTTTTGCTTCTTTAGTAATCTGTTTAAGCTAGCCTTACAAACTACCCTAGATAATTTTCTTTTCTTTTCTATAAGAATGCTTGCATATACCTATAAAATTTTAATTATGCTGTTCTCTTTTGTATAAATTACATTTCTCCCTTTCTTCTCCAGTGATCTAACATTTAACCTTCTAGGCATATCTCAACAGCCATGTTCTCTCTGAAGCCTTCTCCGGCTCCACTGGCTACAGTCAAGTGTATATTTCTCTTAAATTTCTTATCATATTGGGCATGCTTTTTTCTTGTAATAATATCTCTTATTGTGTACTGTGATTCTTAGATTTCAAGTCAGTTTTTTCATTACTCCACTGAGTTTCTTAAAGGTAAATCTTTACAGTACTGATTAGTAGTTAATACTAAGTAAAGAATGTTGTCACTGACTCGGCTAGAGAGATGTTAGTCAAATACATTATATTACATATATTACCTATAAATATTAATTTATAATCTTCTAAGGAAATCTGCCTTCATTCTAGGATTTAAAAACAGAGAGAAAATGACTTTGTTTTCTTGAACATATAGTTGCAAAATTCTTACCATTTTCCTTAAAATATGTAAAAGAGTAATATATCATGCTTGGCTCAATGTTCATTACTATTATAAAATATAATATCCGCACAGCCTTTGATGCAACAAGGAATGTGCGAAATTATTACACAATTTAAAATAAATATAATATATATATTAGTGTGCAGATTATAAAGTATTCCCATGAGCATGACTTCACTTAATAATGCTAAATCTTTTGGAAGTGCTATTCTTACTCCCATTTTAAAGATATAACAGATAAGGATAATGCTGGTAGACAATGTTAACTGTCCAAAAATCACTCAGCTATTATATAATAGATTCAAAACGAATTTTCCTCTTTTTTCATTGTGCAATACTCTATTCTTATGATGTATTAGAATAATTTCTAAAACTATAGTAGTTTTTCTTGTAACTCAGCGGGAATATTATTAACTGCAATATTCTTGGAGTTCAAAATTCATTAAAACATGATATTTAAAACATATTAAAAAGTTAATAACCCATATGTAAATTTACATGTCTGATTTAAAAGTAGTAACTATATAATATCAGCATTTAATGATAAAATATAACAAATATATTTATTTAAAATATATCTGTGGTATGAAATACATAGTAAAAATCACTTATATTAAAAATTCACTTAATATTCTATAAAAATATATGCTGCATTTATTTTCAAATGGCCCTAAAACATATTTACCTTTACACTGTTTTCAATTTAATTATTTTATATTAATTAAAACTGAATAGAAATCTCCATTTATGGATGTTAATTTATCAAATTTATTTATGTTTTTTAGGAGACAAAAGTAATTTTTAAAAAGCCGTGCCTAAGGAACAGCAAAGTACAATGATCTTTGTTTGCTTTTTTCCCAATATTATAACTGTAACAAGTAGTTATGATTTATTATTTACAGTAACTTCATGCTACAATAGAGGGACATTTTGCAAAGGCATCAAGGTCTGTGTGAATATTTGATATCTTAGAGACCTGGTCTGAAACCTTTTTGGTGGAAAATTCATTAGCAGTTGCTAAGCAACTGAGGTGTTTGGATGTTTTGAGAATTGCTAGACATGTTTTCAGTGGAAAATACTGCCAAAAGGAGGAAAAGTGTGGGATTTGTCAATAAAATTTGAAAAAAATTAATTGTTCCTTACTAGTATAATATTGTATTTAGAAGACAATTATGAAGGAATATTTTTAAGACAGAATTCACCTTTAAAAAAATAACAAAAGAAGACTGTAACTGTAAATTTAAATAAGAAGTACTTATCTGATTTTAAGCTGCTAGACTCTACAAATATCAGACACTGTTTTTATTACAAATAATGTATATATATGTTTTGATTTATTGTAGAGATGAGGTCTCACCTGGCTGCCCAGGCTGGTCTAGAACTCGCAGACTCAGGCAACTCTCTCACCTCAGCCTCCCAAAGTACTGGGATTATAGGCATGAGCCACTGTACCTGGTCAGAAATAATATTTTAAAATTAAAAATACAATTGGAAATATTTTATGACTTAGACAGCTGATGACAGTCATTTCATATATAATTAATGGCCAACCAAGGGGGAATTTTATCAGTAGATATCATATAAAAAGGAACCTTACTGACAGGACATAACAAATATCATTTAAAAAATAATATATCATTTAAAAATAAATTAATTGTTGTAGAAACTACCATGAAAGAATAGGACTATAGAATTAAGATGACTCTCAATTTGGGAAAAATGTCAAATAAATATAATTTGTAAAAATAATTATTTTACTTATGTAATAGTGCTAATTAAAAATAGTTACTAACTTAAAGTGTGGCTTGTCAGGAAATAGTGTTCCTATTATGAAAAGTCAGATAAAAATTCATGCCACATAAAAACTTAAGAATTGTATATTCATTTAAATTTAATGGCAAATATTAGGAAAAAAATGGTTTTATAGCCAATCATCACTCTGATGTATTATTAATGACTGCAGTTGACAAATTTTCCAGAAGGTCGTCTAACACAAATTTATTACTGGTAAAACAATGCAAAGATTTTGAAAATATGTTTCAGAAATTTGTCAATTCCAGCATACCCCCAAAAACAAATGCCTTATTTTTCTTTTGTTAATTCAACGTAAAGGATTAACCAGTACAGTAATATCTTATTGAGATGACAACAATACATTTATCTTTCTCACGTTGCTAACCTTTATTAAAACTAAACATAAAAAGTGAGATTTGTTCATATGTCACAATCTCCAAAAGTGTTGGATTAAAATCGAACTACCATGTGTGAGTCAAACTTTTTTTTAATTTTTAATTTTAAAGATGGGGAATACAATTCAGGGTTAGGTATACAAATGTTCATTACCTTTGTTGATGAAGTGTACTTCCCCTGCTCCAATGGCAGTTTCCCACTAATGCTAATCCTGCCCCACCTCCTCCCCTGGAAGTTTCATACAAATTTCCATTGCAGAGAGACATTGACTTGCAGAGATTTTCTGAGATTATTATTTTTTCCTCTTAGTACTAGGTGATTTTAAATATTTAGTGTTATTAGATGACCTTCTAAAAATGTATGACGTAATTTAAATAAGCATAGAATATTGAAAAACACACAGGTTAAATGAGTAGCTCAAGTCTTACAGTTAATAACAGAGAGTAGGTTCAGGGGTTATCCAGTGTTTTGAAAATGTGATACAAATATTATCTTTTTATTGTTTGAAAGTGAAAGTCATGGCTTGATTCCAGTCTTTGATCAACAAATAAACAAAACATGATATTTAAAAGGAACCCATGAAATTATAAAATTGTCCCATGACATTTTATATCTATTTATTGCATATAATTATTGTCATTTTCACTAATACTGTAAATGCAGGGAGCATTAACATAAAAATGAATGGTTCTCCTGTTTATTTAACATAATAAAAGCTGCCAAAGGCCTAATATCTCAATGTATATTTCAAGACTAAATAAGAACACATAAATCTCACAGAGAATATAAATATCAGAGACAGAGAAAATAAATAACTTAAAATTAACTGTTAGGAGAAAAAAATATCAATACCTAGCACAACCATTGCTTGATTTCTCACTGCAAACTTTTGCAGAATGTTCATAGAAGTCAAGATATCCTGAACAAAAGAAAAAAAGACCAGAGGCCATACTATGTAACTACAATCATCTTCAGAAATAGAACATTTACTCTGTATGAATAAACTGGAATTTTTGTCTGTTTAGGAGTATGCTGGTTGTGGGTTTCTCATAGATGGCTTTTACTGTTTTGAGGTATGTTTCATGTATGCCTAGATGTTCAAGGGTTTTTATCAAGAAGGGGTGCTGGGTTTTATCAAAAACTTTTTCTGCATCTAATGATATAATCATGTGGTTTTTGTTTTGACGTCTGTTGATGTATTAAATGACATTTATGGTCTTCTGAATGTTGAACCAGCCTTGCATCCTGGGGATGAAGCCTACTTGGTCATGAGTCATGACGGAAGATTTTTCAGATGTGTTGAATCCAGTTTGCTAGGATCTTGTTAAGAATTTTTGCATCTGTGTTCATCAAAGATATTGGGTATCAATGTGAAGTTAGCTTCATAAAATGATTTGGGGAAAGTTCAATCTTTCTCAATTGCAGATGAGTATATTCTTGAGTAAAGAACCTAGTACTGCCAATCTACAAAATGCAGCTATATAAGCAATCGTTATCTGCATAAAGCTACTATGAGAAGAAAATATAAAAAGAAGATGAAAAACATTACCCTCTAAAAGTACCTTTTTCTCCTTACAAAAATAAAAATTAAAAAACAAGAACTACAACACAATGTAAAAACCTTAATTAAATATACTAACCAATTAGTTGAAGGTGTGAAAAAAACCTTAAATCAGACATTTTCTTTGTTTTAATTTTTAATTTTGAATATGTGGAGCACAATTCAGGGTTAGGTGTACAAATGTTCATTATGCTGGTATCTTTGTTGATGAAGTGTGCCCGTCCATACCCCGCTGGCAGTTTCCTACTACTGCTAATACTGCCCCCACCCTCCCCTGGCAGTTTCCCAGTACTGCCAATCCCTTTCTTATAGTATTACAATAGATATTCAAGGTCCACTTATGAGTGAGAACACGTAATACATGATTCTTTGTTTCTGTGATAGATCACCCAGTATTATAGCCTTCAAGTCCATCCAAGTTGTTGCACAGTTCGTAATTTTGTCCTCCTTTGTGGCTACATAAAATTCCATTGTGTATATGTACCACATTTTTTTAAATTCAGTCCTCTTTCCATGAGCAGCATTGTTAGTTCCATGTTTTTGCAACTGTGAATAATGCTGCAATAAACATGCGTGTGCAGGTATCTTTTCCATACAGTGATTTGAGCTCCTCTGGGTATATTCCCGTAGGGGGATTGTGGGGTTGTATGGGAGGTCCATTTTTAGATCTTTCAGGAATCACCATGCTGTTTTCACAGAGGCTGTACTAGTTTACACTCTCTCCAACAGTGTAGAAGTGTTCCCTTTTCACTGCATTCTTTCCAGCATCTGTTATTTTTTGTTACCGATAATGGCCATCCTGACTGGCGTTAGATGGTATCTCAGTGTGGTTTTAATTTGCATTTCTTTGATGACTAGTGAGGCTGAGCATTTTTTCATTTACCTGTTGGCTGCTCATATATCTTCTTTTGAGAAATGTCTATTCATGTCTTTTGCCAATTTTGTAATAGGGCTATTTGTTTTTTTCTTTTTAGCACCTTTGAGCTCCTTGTAGATCCTAGATATTAGGCTTTTGTCATCTATAGAGTTGGCAAATATTTTTTTCCCAGTCTGTGGGTTGTCACCCCACTCTCTTAATGATTTCTTTGGCTTTGCAGAAGCTTGTAAGTTTGATGATTTCACTTGTCTATCTTATCTCTTAGTGCATGGGCACTTGGGGGTTTTGATCAGGAATTGGTTGCCAGTTCCAATTTCCATAAGGGTGTCTCTTGCATTTTCCAAGGTTCTTATAGTTTATGGCTTTACATTTAGGTCTTTGATCCACTAGAGTTGATTTTTGTGTATGGGTGATAGGGGTCTTGTTTTAATCTTCTGCATGTGGTCAGCCAGTTTTCCCAGCACCATTTACTGAATAGGTTCTCCTCTCCCCAGTGGATGTTGGTGGAGGCTTTGTCGAAGATGAGTTGGTTGAGAAGTTGAGGTTTTGCTTCTAGAATCCCTATTCTGTTCCATTGGCCTAAATGCCTGTTCTTATACCAATACCAAACTTTTTTTATTATTGTAGTTTTATAATAAAGCTTAAAGTCTTAAAGCATGAGGCCTCCCACTTAGTTTTTTTATTTTTGTTTGTTTGTTTGCTGAGGATTGTTTTGGCTATTCATGGTCTTTTATGTTTCCATTTGAATTCCTGTA
This sequence comes from Cephalopachus bancanus, assembly GCA_027257055.1. Lineage (NCBI taxonomy): Eukaryota > Metazoa > Chordata > Mammalia > Primates > Tarsiidae > Cephalopachus > Cephalopachus bancanus. The sequence goes on from JAPVLO010000074.1 coordinate 1,162,135, forward strand.
TTGTCATTTCCAGGTCTGAGAAGAATGCTGATAGTAATTTAATGGGTATTGCATTAAATCTATAGATTGCCTTGGGTAGGATGGGCATCTTAACAATGCTGATTCTTCCAATCCATGAGCATGGAATATTTTTCCATATGTTTGTGTCATCTTTGATTTCTTTGAGCACTGTTTTGTAGTTTTTGTTGTAAAGATCTTTGACTTCTCTGGCTAGGAAGATGCCATGATATTTCATATTGTTTTGTGTGTGTGTGTATGTGTGTGTGTGTGTGTGTGTGTGTGTGGCTATTGTGAATGAGATTGTGCTTTCTATTTGGGTTTCTGTTTATTTTTGGTGTATAAGAATGAGACTGACTTTTGCACATTTATTTTATACCCTGAGACTTTTCCAAAGTCCTTTAATCAGACATTTTCAAATTGAGAATAGAAATGTAAAATAAGAAAGAAAAATGAAAAGAAAATTAAACGAATTAGTTAACTGAAAGGAAGAAAAGACAAAATACAATTTAAAAATGAAGACAATTTACAAGATCTTCAAGGGAGAGCAAAATTAGCTACATTTTGAATAAGGGACAATCAAGAAAGTCAGAAAGAAAAAACAGAAAGCAAGGAGATGAGAATGAAGAAGACAAAAATCAAAATACATGAAATGTAAATGGTTAAAATGAAAGTCAAATAAAAGGATACACCAAACTCTAAATGGGGTACTCAAAAAGTGATGCAAACTCTACTATTACTTGTAATTCTATTTAACTAGAACTTTTGAAAATAAAAAGTACCTGAATCTACATATTAGAAAGACTACTAGAAACAATTCTGCGGACTATCTGGACTATTTTATGCAGATGTTTATGCAGCATACTGATGCGGATATTTCAGGTCACCCTGGGCTTCGAGAGTGTCAGCTCAATGGGTCGGCCAGCCAAACCTCAGAGAAGGTTGTCAAGGGGCTAAACCTCGCCCCAGAAGTGTCAGCTCTAATGGACTGGCAAGTCAAGCCCTGAGACTGTTGTGACTCAGTGGGCTGGCAAGCCTAGTCGCTGGAGTGTTGGTTCTAATAGAATGGCAAGCCAAGCCCTGAGTGTTGCTGGTTTGGTGGGCTGGCAAGTCTAGTCCCTGACGTGTCTCAGCTTTGGAGTTTCGCCTTCTTCAGGCAGTGCTCCTGGTTCAGCTGGCTCTGACGATCTTCTGCAGCTCTTCAGGGTCAAGGTTCTTGTCTCATGCCCAGGAAAGATGGGGGACACGGCCAGCCAGAAAGTGGGTAAGCAGGATTTATTTAAAGGACAGAGAAGCTCTCAGTGGGAGAGGACCCGAAGGGGTTGCCCATCTGGGGCCGAAAGCCTGGTACTTCTATAGCCCTAAGTCCAAGCCGATTTGCTAGCACTAGCTGTGAGCTGTAGCTGTTCTGATTGGTCAGTTTAAGGTAGGCACCTAATGGTGAGCTGACTGGTTGCTTTCCAATCCCAGCGGTGAGTACCTGAATTCTAGTTTAGAGAGTTTTGCAGAGAACTTGTTTACCAATGTTGAGCCTGAGAGGCTTGCTGGGAATTCGCTACATTATTACCAGAGTAGTATTCCAGCACCCCCCCACCCCCCACGCGCCCCCTTCTGCCTAACCTTTCTCTAGCTATCTCCTGTCTCAATACAACTTTTAAAGATAAATGCATTGTCTCTGTTTAAGGCAGACCAGATAGGTTTACCATCCATTATACAAGATTTTCTCAGGGTCCATCTCCTGTTACAAAATCCATTTAATGTACAGGTTCCACCTGACCTCATTGCATCACACTGTGGAAATTTGGGCTAGAAGAATCAATGTAAAAGTACTTGCCTACTGCTATCTCTGTAATAAACTGGCTTTTATATCTGATCCAGGAATTTGTGCCTTCTACCAGCATCCATGAAACTGGCAGGCTAATTTGTTAGCAAGCAGGTAATCAGAGTAATATCTCAGAATCTTTAGAGTTCTTGACAAAATAATTACAAAACAGCCTTTACATATGAGAAGAAAATTCCCATGCCTTCCAAATAAAAAAATCAAAAGAATTCCAGAAATACAACGTGAATTCAATTTTAGAAAGTCTACCATGTAATGTACTATATAAATAAACCTAAGAAAATGAAATCTATCGTTTTTTTTTTTTTTTTTCCTTGACAAGTAATATCCTAAAGCCAATACTTTCCTTAATGCATGTCCACAAAGATCAGGAACAATTTAATTATTTTATTTCCACTTTCTAAAATACAATTGAACTATTTTTTTTCTGAAGGTATTACCAGTTAAATTATACAATATAAACCAATTAGTAACAAAAGAGAAAGTAAAAATCTCTCTATTTGTGGATATAATATTTGGCAAAAAAGACTGAACTAGCAGGATGTTAATAAATGTATAGAAACCAATAGTCTTATTTTATACAAACAATAAACAGAGAACATAACAATAGAGACCCCATTTATAGCAGCAACAAATAATACTAAATACTTAGGAATAAAATTCATAAGAAATGTACATAATCTATATGAGGAAAACATTAAGACTCTCCTGAAGACAAAAAGTAGTGTAGAATAATTAGAAAACCATGCCTGGCTCTTGAACAGGATGGTTCCACATCATTAATAGGTCAGTTTCCCCAAGATAGTTTATAACTTTAATCTAATTCGAATAATCCCTACAACCAGGGTCACTAGAAGAGCTAGAGTCAGTGAGTGATTCATGTCTGCCCGTGCGGGTCTGAATTCATTGTGTAGGTCCTTATTTCTTTTGCCTCTTTTTTGACTGTTTGCCTGCTAACTTCAGTCCCCAGCACGGAATGAGAAGCAGCAGTCTAACATAGTCTGTTTAACCAATTCTCACCATTGTATAAACTGCAATCATCTGACAAATTCCTTTTTATATGTTAGGCTTAGTGATTAAGCTTCTCTGGTCAAATCCTGACAGGCACAGCCACAGTTACAGAACACGGGAAGTGTTCCTATTCATTAAATGATCTGAGATTAACATCGCTGTCAATATGTTCAAGGTATGCTGATGAGCACAGGACACATTTGAACAATCCACAATAGTAATCTTTTCCCTTGTGAATTTATAATCTTAAACTATACACTTCTTATGGTGCACATGGTAATGATTTTTTTCCACACCACTTAATTCACTCACATATCCAATTTACATTTTGTCTAAGTTATAAGAATTTATACTTTAATTACACTTTCTCAGATGATATTTTTGAGATATAAGGTATCACTTTTTTCATCATTACTTAATCAAATTCAGTGTAAAATTTCTTAGATATATATGACTGAATTATTTGTTTTTTATGAATTTTATTCTTAGAGAATCAACTTTTTAAAAATACAGTAGATCATTTAAAGTTTTTCTCTAATATTATCCTTAATAAATAAGAAATGTGTAGTTATAAATTATGAATAATAAGGTTTAAAGTTATTGAAATCCAGATAATCCCTTAATGTATGTATACTTGCTAGTTTATCCTGTTAAAAAACGGTAGAAAAACAAATCTTTTCATATACCAGACACTATTGAAATTATTTTGATATCTTCTTATTTAACCATGCACATAACTCCTCAAGCAGACATTGCCATCTCTGCTATATAGATGATTGAACCGAGGTTTAGAGAGATTAGTAAATTGCCCAAGATGAGAGATCTGAAGTGTAGTAAGTCTGACATTTGAGCCAAGAACTGTCTCTAACACTTATGCTTTTAACAACTTCGATATAAAGCCTTCTTATAAATAGACTTCGACCCTAACAGCAGTATACAATTCCTGTGACTCTATTTACAATACTTTCAATTCTGTTTTCTTTTAGTCAATAACAGTTGTTAGGAAATACTTTCACATAAAATATGCTTTCCTATAACTTCTTCCTAAATTCCCTCCCCTATCCTCTGAAGTAACATGGAATCAACTCTGGCTATGTGTTCCATTAGTGCATCTTTTTACAAATTATTTGAACTTTCTTCAGATGTTCATTTTCATGTGATTATCCTGCTAGTAATCCTTGCCATCAAAACTGTAGCTTGCCATTACTTCTCTTAAAAATAAAGTCTCTAAATTGACCAACTCTCCGAGCAAATTAGTAATAAAAGTCTAAACAACAACAATAATGTAACACTCATGGGTTGTAATTTAAGATCACAATTGCCACTGTTTTAAACTGTATCAACCTACTTGCAGACATCATTGTCATTATTCAGTTGTGATTATTAATGAGGCATGACGACCCCAGTGCCCATGTAATAATTTGGTCCATAATAGATATGCTATTGCTTAATAAATGAATACACATTCAGCATGATCATTTTAAAAAATATTTTCATTAGAAGAACTGCATCCAATATAATTTTCTTTCCCATAGTTCAGGAGTCTTTCCTGTATGTCCATTATGCTCAGGTTGGCACTGTTACTTAGAATTAAAGTAGCACTCTATTTCCTGAAACAATAATTTGTCTTTTAATTGGCTTAGTATTACCCAGGTCCCATTACCTTGCCTCTGTTTCAACCACTTTATCTCTGATATGTTGTATGTGGTTTCTGTCCATTCATCTCAACGGATTTTCACAATTTCAACATTATTTTTACTCATAGTTCTGGAAAACTATCATGTCTGATAACCACCCCAAAGTTTTGGGTAACTCTTACCTAACACATGCACTTATTCTGGTCTTTTGACCAATTAAGCCTTAACTGTGCACCTCCTACTGTTTGAAAGAGTGAGTTTACCATGTTAAAATGGCCATACTTCAGTGTTCTTAGTGCATTTCTCTATGTGTTCCATGATTTTCCAGAATTTACAAGAAAATGAATTCCAGGATTTGTAGAAAAGAGAGGAAGCAATCTTTCTCTAATGTACCTACTAGACATTTTTAACATCATTATTCCTGATATTATAAGGATCAGAGGGGGAAAAGTCGCCTTATAAAAGATATTTCAGTATGTTTGTGAGACCCTTAGAACTTTATAAACTTAGAAAGCACCTTTGAGAGAAAACTTTATGCAGAATTGTGAAATGCTTTCATCAGATTTCATAACTCTTTTGTAGGTCTTCCAATTATGTTCCAAATATTTAATCTACACACCTTGGCTGCCTAATATCCCTTACAGAAGCCCTGTGTCTGACAGTAATGCTTTAAATTCCAAGACTCCTTTAAAACTTGTTTCTCTTATATTTGGTTTCCTCATGACTCTGTTCTTGTTCTGAAAATTTTAGCATTGCTTAAAGTTAATGTTCCTTTGAAATTATGTGCAAATTAGCATTTGATTATGGTAATATAATCTTCATCCAAACAAAAGTTAATGGTGTTTTGAAGTGTGTTGCATGGCTTAATCAAGTTGTTCAAGATAAATATATACAAATGTACTTGCCAATTTAGAAAAAAAAAACAAAGAACAAAAGACAAAAAAAATTAATAGCAAAATTTTGGGTCTCATTGGGAGATAGTGAGGTTGCACTGAACTCCAGGGTCTTGCAGCATTTTTTAAAATGATATCTGTTATGGCTGTTCAATCTCTGCTATTATACATACTTGATCTTTTTTAGTGCTTTAATCTTAAAATGGTGATTGATCATAATCATACTTTACTATTCCATGATTGCTATTCTCTACATATTGAATCATAACTAGCTTGTGCTCTTCTATTAAGATTAATTCAGTGTGTAAGAATGCGACTATCTTTTACACATTTATTTTGTACCCCAAGATTGCCAAAGTCCTTTATCAGTGTGAGGAGGTTTTTGACAGATTCTTTTAGATTTTTCAACGAAGAGGTTCATATGATCAGCAAAGAGGGATAACTTTACCTCCTCTTTTCCTGTTTGGATACCCCTTATTTCCTTCTCTTGTCTAATTTCTCTAGTGAGGACTTCCAACACAATACTGAACAGGAAGAAAGAGGGTGGGCAGCCTTGTCTTGTTACGGCTTTCAGGGGACATGCTTTCAGTTTCTGTCCATTAAGCAATAGGCTAGTTGTGGGTTTATCATAAATGGCACTTACTATTTTTAGGTATGGTGCTCCTATGCCTAGATGTTCAAGAGTTTTTTACCAAGAAGAGATGCTGAAATTATCAAAAGCTTTTTCTGCATATGGTTCTTGCTTTTACAACTGTTGATGAACATAATTACATTTATGGTATTGCACATGTTGAACCAGCCCTGCATCCCAGAAAGAAGTCTACTTGTTTTTTTTTTTTTTTTTGAGTTGGATTCTCACTCTGTCGCCCAGACTGGAGTGCAGTGGCCGCTCCTGGCCACCGCAGCCTCAACCTGCTGGGCTCCGGCGATCCTTCCACCTCAGCCTTCCAAGTAGCCAGAATTACAGGCATGCGCTACCACGCCCGGATGATTTTTTTATTTATTGTAGAGATGAGGTCTCGCTGCCCAGGCAGGTCTCAAACCCGCGGGCTCAGGCAATCCACTCACCTCAGCCTCCCAAAGGCGCGGGATTACAGGCTGAGCCACCGAGCCTACTTGGTTTTTGAGATGTGTTGTGGATCTAATTTGCTACAATATTGTTGAGAGTTTTTGCAACTATGTTCATTAGGGATATTGGCCTGAAGTTCTTCCTTCCTTCCTTCCTTCCTTCCTTCCTTCCTTCCTTCCTGCCTGCCTGCCTGCCTGCCTTCTTTCTTTCTTTCTTTCTTTCTTTCTTTCTTTCTTTCTTTCTTTCTTTCTTTCTTTCTTTCTTTCTTCCTTCCTTCCTTCCTTCCTTCCTTCCTTCCTTCCTTCCTTCCTTTCTTTCTTTCTTTCTTTCTTTCTTTCTTTCGGATCTGATTATCCACTTTGAGTATCAATGTGATGTTAGCTTCATAAAATGATTTGGGAAGAAGTCTGTCTTTCTCAATTGCCTGGAATACTTATAATAGGATCGGTATCAACTCCTCCCTGTATGGTTTGTAGAATTCTGCTAGAAAGCCATCTGGTCCAGGGGGTTTTTTTTGTGTGTGTAGGTAGTTTTCTCATGAAGAAGTAAATTTCCTAGGTTGTTATTGGTCTATCTAGTGTCTCAATGTCTTCTTGTTTCAACCTTCAAAGGTTGTATGATGTCAAAAAAGTCCTCCATTTCATTTAGGTTATCAAGTTTGTTTCCATACAGGTATGCATAGTAAGCTCTGATAATCTTTTGCATTTCTTTGGAGGTAGTTGTGATTTGATCTTTTGTGCTTCTGATTGTGTTTATTTGGGCTTTTTCTCTCTTGGTCAGTCTGACTAGGGGTCCATTAGTCTTGATTATTCTTTCAAAGTGCTAAGTTTTTGTTTTATTGTTTTTTTCTATGATATTTTTACCTACTATATCCCATATTTGGGATTTTACTTTGGTGATCTGGATTCTTCTGCTAAAGTTAAGGTTTTGGTGGTCTTGTCTTTCCAGCTCCTTTAGGTGATTTGTTAGGCTGTTAACTTGTGGTGTTTCCATTTCCTTGATATGTGTTCATAGAGATATAAATTCCACTCTTAAAACTGTTTTCATGGCATCCCAGAGGTATTGATAAGATGTGTTTTTGTTTTCATTTGTGTACAAGAATATTTTGATTTCTGCTTTGATTTCTGTGTTGTCCCAGTAGTGCTCAGCATCAAGCTGTTTAGGGTCCATATCTAAATGGGTTTTTTAGGGAATTTTGTTGGTGTTAACGTTTATGTTTATTCCATTGTGGTCTGAGAAGGTGCATGACAGTATTTCGATCTTGTGAAATTTGCTTGATTTGCAGCTGAGGATGTGATTGCTCTTGTAGTACAATCCATGTGGTAATGAGTAGAATGTGTATTCTGTGATTTGGGGGTTGGGCAAAGTCTCAGGTACAAAATAAATGTGCAAAAGACAGTTACATTCTTATACACCAACAAGAAACAGGCAGAGAATTTTAAAAATGCACAATTCCACTCACAATAGCCACCAAAAAAAAAAAAGAGAGAGAGAAATACCTCGACATCTCCCAAACCAGAGAAGTGAAAGGCCTTTACAACAAAAACTACAGAACACTGCTATAAGAAAGGGATTAGCAGTTGTGGGATACTGCTGGGGCTGGGGGGGGGAAGACAACATCAATAAGGGTACCTGATCTCAAACCAGGAAAAGTGGAGACCAAAGGAAGGTCTACACTTTACTTCATAATGACCACTTGTGTACTTAATCCTGAATTGTACCCCACGTCTTTAAAATTAAATTTTAAAAAAAGAAATCCAAGAAGACACAAACAAATGGAAAAGTATTCCATGCTCATGGATAGGAAGACTCAACATTGTTGAGATGTCCATCCTACCAAAGGCAATCTACAGATTCAACACAATACCCATTAAATTACCAACATCATTCTTCTCAGCTCTGGAAATGACAATATAGAAATTTATATGAAAACATAAATGTCCACAAACAGCCAAAATAATCCTTAGCAAAAGAAACAAAGCGGGAAGTATCACATTTCCATACTTTAAACTTTACTAAAAGATTACAATAATCAAAACAACTTAGTATTGTTACAAGAACAGGAATATGGACCAGTGGAGCAGGATAGAGATTCAGGAAGCAAAAAAATTTCAATTTCTCAACCAACTCACCTTAACAAAGCCACCAACAACAACCACAGGAGAGGAGAACCTATTCAGTAGATGGTGCTGGGAAAACTGGCTGACCACATGCAGAAGATTGAAACAGGACCCCTAACTATCACCACACACAAACATCAACTCTAAATGGATCAAATACCTAAATGTAAAACCTCAAACTATAAGAATCTTAGAAAATGCAGGAGACACTTTTACAGAAATGGGAGTAGACAACTAATTCCTGATCAGAATACCAGATGTCTATGCCATAAGAGACAAGACAAACAAGTGGGACCTCATTAAACTGAAAAGCTTCTGCAAAACAAAAGAAACCATCAAGAGAGGGGAGACAGTTCACAGAATGGGAAAAATGTTTGCCAACTGTATATTTGACAAAGGCCTAACATTCAGGATATATAAGAAACTCAAATGTGCCAAAAGGAAAAAAACAAAACAAAACAAAAGCAAAAACAGCCCCATTAAAAAGTGAGCAAAATACTTGAATAAACACTTCCCAAAAGAAGATATATGGGCAGCCAACAGACACATGTAAAAGTACTCAGCTTCATTCATTTCTCAACAGAGAAATACAAATCAAAACCACATTGAGATACCACCTAACACCAGCAAGAATGTCCATCACGAATAAAACAAACAACAGATGCTGGCAAGAATGCAGAGAAAAGGCAACACTTCTACACTGCTGGTGGGAATGCAGACTAGCTCAAACTGTAAGGAAAACAGTGTGGCGATTTCCAAAGAACTAGAAATTGACCTTCCATATGACCTAGCAATCTCCCTACTGGGAAAATACTTGGAGGAACTCAAATCATTCTACAAAAACGATACCTGCACATACATGTTTATCGCAGCACTATTCACAATAGGAAAAACATGGAACCAACCATGCTGCTCACCAAAACTGGACTGGATTAAAAAAATGTGTTACAAACCATATACATTATGGAATATTACATAGTCATAAAGGACAAACATATGGACTTTGTAGCAACTTGGATGGTTTTAGAGTCAATTATACTCAGTGATCTATCACAGAAACAAAGAACAGAGTACCACATGTTCTTACTCATAAGCGGACCCTGAACATTTACCATAATACTATAAGAAAGGAATTGGAAAAGGTAATATACTGCCAGTGGGGGGGGCGTTGGTGACACGGCATCAATAAGGATACCTGATCTCAAACCAGGTAAAGTGGGAACCAACGGGAGGCCCAAACTTTACCTGTATGATGTCTACTTGTATACCTAATCCTGAATTATATCACACATCTTGGAAATAAAATATAAATTAAAAATAAATAAAATTTAAAAAAATATGAATTCAATCAATCACTTGAAGAGTGTAGTTTTTTTTAGTATCAATATCTCTTCTTTTTGTCTTTCTGGTTGTACATGAAAGTTGGAGGATTAGAGACTCTCAGTGATATTCATTCATTTGAGGAGCAGTGGTCAGATCTTATAATGATCCTCTTTGCTGCTAATTGCTTGTTGTTCCACACACTAATCACCCTTTGCCTGAAGTCGTTTTTCATGAGTTCCCTTGGTATGCTATCTTTTCTTAAATTTAGCCTCGGTTCACGCCCTCTTGTTTTACAGTCCATTACCTCCTGAAATAATTTGTGATTTGCCATTTCTTTGTCCTTCAAATTTTATTCAACGCAAATAAAATATCTGGATATTGATTTGTCGTAGCTTTTATTTTCTTTTTAAAGTTCTCAGCTATAAAGAATTACCTTCTACAGTTCTTTTCACTTTCATGATTTATGTGTTTAGTGGGTTATGCAAAACAATGATTAAGCACTGGCTCTCTGCCTGAGAAGCATTAAATAGGGTTGTGAACAAAAATGAGACACTTCAAATGATTTGTAGTGTAAAGAAGTTATGTCCCTTCTATTATATGGTCATGTACCACATAATGACATTTCAGTCAATGATGAGGCTGCATATAGGATGGTGGTCCCCTAAGATTGTGATGGAGCTGAAAAATTTCTGTCACCTAGTGACACTGTAGCCATTGTAACATGGTAGCAAATCACATCATTCATGTGTTTGTGGTGATGGTGCAAACACACCCACTTTCCAGCCAGTTGTATAAATGATAGCACAATTATGAAACTAATAATTGATAATAATTATAAACAACTATGTTACTCTAATATACTCTTTATCATTATTTTAGAATGTGCTACTTCCATTTATTTAAAAAAAAAAAAAGGAAAACTGTAAAACAGCCTCAGGCAGGTCCTTCAAGAGGTATTCCAGAAGAAGGTATTGCTGTCATAGAATGTAATAGTTCTGTGCCTGGTATTGCTCTGAAGACCTTCCACAGGGACAAGATGTGGAGGTGGAAGACAGTGATATTGATGATAATGATCCTGTGTAGACCTAGGCTCACATGCGTGTTTGAGTCTTCATTTTCAACAAATATTTTTAAAAGTACAAAATATCAATTTGAAAAATAGAAAAAAGACCATATGATAAAGATATAAAGAAAAAAAAAGTTGTATGTTCAACAATATGTTTGTATGCTAAGGTAAGTGTTATTACAAAATAGCAATAAATTAAAAAAAATAAAAGTGTTCCAGTAAGCTAAGCTTAATTTATTCTAGAAAAAATAAAAATGTGCTGTTATAATTTTAGTGCAGTCCTGGTGTTTAGTGTTTATTTTTTTATTTTATTTTTTGAGTTGGAGTCTCACTCTTGTCGCCCAGACTGGAGTGCAGTGGCCGCTCCTGGCCACCGCAGCCTCAACCTGCTGGGCTCGGGTGATCCTTCCGCCTTACAGTCATGCGCTACCATGCCTGGCTGATGTTTTGATTTATTGTAGAGATGAGGTCTCGCCAAGTTGGTCAGGCGGGTCTTGAACCCTCAGGCTCAGGCAATCCACTCACCTCAGCCTCCCAAAGCTCTGGAATTACAGGCTGAGCCACAGAGCCCAGCCGGTGTTTAGTGTTTATAAAGCACTTTCCTAGGCCTTCACATTCACTCACTACTCACTCACTGATACCCAGAACAACTTCCAGGCCTGTGTACTCCATTCATGGTATAAGTGCCCTCTGCAGATGTATCTAATTTTTAATCTTTTTTTGTACTCCATATTTACTGTACCTTTTCTATGCTTAGATATGTTTACATACACAAATATTTATCATTGTATCACAATTATCTACAGTATTCAGTACAGTAACATTTTGTACAGATTTTCAGCCCAGGAGCAATAGGGTAAGTGTGTAGCAGGCTGTACTATCTAAGTTTTTGTTAACCATACTCTATGATGATCACACAGCGATCCAATTGCCTAACAGTACAATTCTCAGAATGTATACTTGTTCTTAAATGATTCATGATTGTGTTTGTTTTGTTTTATAACTTCAGGAACTAGACTGTAGTAAAGGTACACTCCTCTAGGAATGTAGTTAAGTGGAAAAAAAGCTTGACTAGAACACTTTGACTAGAATCTCTAGTTGTCAGAGATTTTGCTTTGCTGTTTTCTTCATTATGTAGCTCAGTATCCACTTTGCTCACACAATTGCTGCTGCATATAATTTAAAAATTTTTTTTTTCTTTTAGAGCTTGGAAAATGTATAAAGTCAGTAATCAAAATTCCTTCGGTAAATTAATCACCACATGACTCAAGTTATGCTGTAAGGTTAATACAAGAACCTAGATCCTGAGTGTTGACAGGTAGGTAATACATATAGACAAGAGGAATTGCACACAATCACCATGCAGCTCAAACAATTTTCATTTACTTATTTTCTTCAGTAAGTGAAAATGACAACTATGAGTGAGCAAGCTAGCAAGGGGTAAGAAGGTCCCAGACTCCAGTCCTCTTCTCTCAGCCACCACTCACTCTCAGTTGCTTGCTCAGTGGTCTCTGTCTGCAGATGTCTCTACTCCAATGTGCACATGGGGTTGATGTCCGTAAGATCAGCCTGTAGCAATCTGCAAAAAGCTCAGCACACTCCAGAAAGAGGCACATCAGCACACTCTAGAAAGAGGCACAGCATAAGTGCTTGTTGCTTTCTGGCAGGCCAGGTTTTTACACTAATTGGGGAAACTACTGTCTTGGTGTGCCTTTTATTCTGCTGGCTCACAGCTATATCAGCCATATTCTGATGGGTGCATGTACGCATGTACGTGTGTGTGCATATATACACATAATTCCAAGCTATCTAGTTTTATAGATTTTCAAAATAATTTTAAACTAATACTACTAATCAAAATATTCTAAAATTTTTAATACTTTATTAAACATATTTATAACTTTAATAAATAATAGTATTTAACTCTATTAGACGATAGCCATATGCTTGAAGGGGAAAAAAAAACATGTTTATAGCTGCACTTTCAGAAAGCATGTTTACAAACAAAGGACCATTTCTAGTGACAAAACTTTACCACTTTCAAGCATAGCAAATATGTTAAAATTCATCCCTATTAAAATGTAAGAAAAGGCATCTTCACATAATTTCATACACTCTGCTTAACTTAGTATATTACTTAATGGTTACGGGTCACACAATTTTATAAACACTAAATTCTAAAACAAAAAATCAAGATTTTAATGTGCCATTTTTCCAACTTGTTTCTGCTATCATTTAGTGAATTTCAACCTATCTTTATAAAAATATCTTTGGAAAATCTGTCTGAAATATCACAGGATTTGTTTTTTTAACTTAGAATACAGTTTTTTTTTAAATTAAAAAAACATTTTTTGATGATTGGCATCCAATGACTTGCATTTGAGGACAGCAATATACCAGTGGTTTAAAGTGGGGGAGAGTATGAAAAAGAGGAGACAAAGCTTTGCAAAAAAAAAAAAAGCAAAATTGAACAAGGAGGGACATATAAAATGACATTTAAAATGCTTGTAAAATCAGAAAATGTATCATCTGTATTCTAGCATTCTTCTCAATAAAATACTCTAATTACACTAATAATTATCTTGCAACAGTTGGAATTTTTTTAAGGTAATAGGCATGTCAGTTTTACACTTAAGGAAAAAAATCTGAAGCAGTTTCAAATGCCTCACATCAAAAAGCAAAATATAAATAAAGCAAACTATTTTTGATGTGCAGTAAAATATGCGATGAGTAAGGAGCATAAATACAGTTTAATTCTCAGCTCCCTAAAATCAGTATCTACAACTGGCTTATTATAAAAGAAATATTTTCAAAGTCAGAAAATAATTAGGTATAGAATAAAAAATGAAAAGTTATATATTTCTTGAGTTCATGTCACAAATAACCTAGGATAAAATTTGTCCTTGTGTGAAGCAAATATATTTCAAAATTACCTCTGCTATATACAAGACTCTAACTATACTCTTTGCGAAGCTGAAGTAAAACAGAAACACTTCTATGTTAATTCACTTTTTTAAAAAATGACTAAGTGGAGGTAGAACAAAGGCTAACCCAAAGTAATATGAGAATTTCTAATTTGGCTAATTACCTGCCATAGCTCCAGTGCCCTCTATAAATACTTTTGTTATGAAATTATAAAGTTTAAAAACGCTTTGTTCTCATTTTTAGAAATCTGATTATTTTTATCATAGTAAAAATTACTTGGGAGCAAAGATTGCATCTTTTATTCCAAATAAACCTCAAGCCTAATAAATTGCATGAAAGGTAGCTGATAAATCTTCCTCAGAAAGTGTCACACTTCACATAGGCTCAAATGCCATTGACCTGAGCAAGTTGCATGACGAAGTCTTCCACATAGACAAGAATAATTGCCTCCCAAGGGCAAGACAATTTACCACATTATGTCTTGTTCTTTCCTGATTTAACTTTTTATTCATTTTTGCCATGTGACATTTGCATTGGTTTTTTTGATAATGTGAGAAAAGGTGATTTTTTTGAAAACTTTTGAACGTAAAGTGTTTTTATTCTATTCTGATATATCTATAATGGTTTGCTTATACAATGTGAGAGTGAAATAATCTTCCCTGAGAATATGAAAGATTTTATCTAATGTCCTCATGCTTTCAATGGTGTTAATGAGTAGTGCCACGTTTTCTGATCCATAATTATCTGTGTATGGTCTGCATTTTAATCTAGCAGTGTTTAAATCAAGATTTTAGTCATTATCTCAAGTCTTTTGAAATTTCAAAATATTGTACTGTCTCATAGATCTTTTTTCAATCCTTGTTTTAGGTATCAACTTGCCCAGTTCCTTGGAGTACTCCAAATGCCAGTCACTGATAGGTCTCTTCTCTCAGGCTGATGACTTTCCATTGGCATGATACACTTATCTTCAGAGTTCTTCAAGTATAGGACATTACTGAGATTGAGGAGGCTCATCTTTCAGCGAATTGACTTGAACTTTACACCTTGCAAGTCTATTTTCAGTATTCTATCTCTATTTGATCCTTTGCTATGATTCATGTTTCAGAGTTTTGTGCCTCAGGGTTTTTATTTATGAATAAAATAATCCTGCAAGGTCCAACAGGGTTAAAATAGCTTCAGTTGCATAGCTTAGTAGTTTATTTTGTATGAGAAGGTTCTAGTAACTGTATATGTATTTTATATTTCTATTTTTCTTATATAGACTTTCAAAAAATTCTTTAATTTCAGCTTCATCATATTCTACTTTAGGGGTAGGTATTTGTCACCATTTCTGGAGTATTCTGAGAATCAGTGACATGAACCAGGTTGTTATGTCTCTTATCCAACCCTTCCAATTCTTACATGACTTCTTAGCTTTTCTCTAGTGGGTAGAGTCAGTAACTACTTAGCCATCTGTTTCCAACTTCCAACGTTTTTAGAGATTATTTTATTGTAGCTATTATAAATATTGTTTCTATTATAATATTATCTCCCTATTATTTTCTTCATCTTTCTGAAATAAAATTTGTAAATATTTTTAAATCCTGTGATGGAGGATCTGTCATTTTTTCCATGAATAAAATGATCATTTATAACACCATGTATTGACAATTTCATCTTGTCAACAGTGATTTTAATTATCTCATTTATTATATGGCAAATTCCTCTTTATGGCTCTATTTATTTGTGCTCTTTCGTGTTTTAGTGTCATACCTTTTTAATATCATAGCTTATTAACATATTTTAATATCTGGCAACATCCTCAAAGCAACTTTTGTTCACCCCTTCCAGAAAAGTTGAACTTCCAATAACATAACCCTATGAAATTGGGCTCTTAAATGTTTCTGAATAAAACTTAATTTTCAAACAAAATTGCCTATTTTCAGTATAGCATTAAGTATTTTTAAAAATATGTTTCCTTCTTCCCCTTTGATTCTTCCCATTCCTTGCCATCACTGCTTGCCGAATCTTATTATTTCTTTTATTCTTGTGTTATTCGTGCCAAAAGGCCTGTTCTATCAGAACATCTTTCATCACCACAAATCTTATTTCCATAAAGCCTCAAATGAGACTTCATCAATGAGCTTTTCCTAGGCTAATCTATTTAAAACTATAAATTCTCAAATGGCATTCACCCTACTTCCCTAATTTATTTTTTCTCAATTGCATTTCATATCATTTAAGGCAAATGTATATTAGTTTATATGCTTATTAACTGTCTTTTCCACTAAAATGAAAACTTTATGAAAACAGGCAGTTTGGCCTGTTTTATTCACTGTTGTAGCCACAGCATCTAAAAAGTATCTGAAAGATGGTGGATACTTAATACACACAAGTTGAATAAGTAACTCTATGACTAAATAAAAGACTCCATTCTAATGGCTTCTATTCAACAGTGGTGCTTATTTTTTTTCTCATTTTTACATAAGTTTTCTCTTTTTATTCAGTTTCTGAATTTATAGACCCCAATTGCCTAGTGTTTTCTCACAACTGTGTAAGACCTAAAGTGAACAAGACAAGTTCATTTTCACTCTCAATAGCTTAAATATCCTATTGAGATTCCTCACTACTTTTTTTAGTACCTCTTGAATCCACATTTGTCTACTAATCCCCCCACCTTCGTTCTACTTGAAACCATGGTTTTCTGCTATGCTATCTGCTATGTTGGCTTTCTAAGTTTTCTTTTCGCCTATTTCTCTTCTCTTAATTTTTTTTTTCCTGTTAGCAACAGAACATTTATATCACAGCACTCATCCACTCATAACTCTTTGCAGCTTGTTGGTGTCAACAGCAGCCATTTTTAAATATGTACAGTCTAGACTTGCTCTTCATGAATTAATTTTTCTAAGGTTATGAAGGTTTGTGATATGATGTGATCATAATACCATGATATATATTTATTGAACATTCACATTGCATCTTAATGACGTAGTGATTCACAGTTTGGCAGACCAATTTTAATGACACACAGTCCAAAAGCAAATAAAATATAAAAAAAAGAATAACCAGAAATGTGTAGTCAAATTCAGGCAAAAACAGACAGGTGCATCAACAAATGAATAAACAAAGAAACAAACCAAAACAAACAAAGGAACAAGCATACAAACAAAAACCTGATGATGTACTTGCCCTCGAAAATACCCATACTCAAATAGAAATGCTAAAAAACAACAAACAAAATAGCATAAACAAAAACAAAAAGAGCTCCGTCTGTGGCCATTTCTGGAACCTCGGGTTCCTTTCCTTTTCTGTTTGTTTGTTTGTTTGTTTTGCTGGTGAGTCCCAAGCATCACCTCTGCTTTTGACTGCCGCTGCGGTAGGGTGCAGGCATGGGTCTCCAGCTCCTTTCCTCCACATTCAGCGCAGGTAGATCGGGTTGCTTTTAGAGGCCCGGTGGACTGCTATGGGAGGAGGGTGAATCAAATCAGGACTCACCTCTACTTGTCTGCTCCTGCTAATGCTGCAAAGTCTCCCACTAGGATCGGACATATCCATGCCTGGTCCAGCATGGAGCATCTGTGGGACATCTGTCTCTCTGTGCCCACTCCTGAAGTTTCCTCTCTGGACCAGCAATGGTGGATCCCAGAGGGGTGCATAGATTGCCTCAGGGTCTTACAGAGTTGGGCAGGCCAACACCGGTCTCTGCCCAGTCCGGGGCCAGATAAGATGGCGGAGGTCGGCATCTTTTTGTCTGCAGCAGGGCTCAGCTACAGATTTCCTCCACGTGCCTTCTCCATGGTTTCCACTGCCAGTGCCTGACCTGCTGCCGCAGGTGGTGACATGGGCCAGGTGCCAGGTGCTGAGGAGCAGCTGACCTCTGCTGCCTCCTCCCGAGAGATCCCTGAGAATGGCAGACGATCCTGTGTCCTGAGGGCTCCCATCTCACAGCAGTGTTGAGTTGCAGCTGCCTCCTTAGGGAAGCCTCGGGTGCTTGATCCCGAGTCTCTCCTTAGACGGACTTTTGCTAACTCACTTGCTCACCCCCATGCACACAGATTGTCTTATGGACAATTGCTGAGACTCTCCCATTCCCACCGGTTCCATCACCATCTTACATCCTTTTTTCCACTTGTGGATGCTAAGTTATTAAAGATTAAAATTATTAAAGCCACATACGTTTATTTATTTTAAAGCCACATACGTTTATTTATTTGTCTATTTATTTTCTGTAGAGACAAAGTCTCCCTATGTTTGCCCAGGCTGGTCCTGGTCTTGAACGCCAAGGCTCAAGCAATCCTACTGCCTCAGCCTCCCTCTGATGTCCGAGTAGCTCTTTCAACAGTTATTAAGAGTTAATATTCTTGAGGTCACCTTCAAAGGGTGTTGGATAGAATGTTGTCCATATATGTCTAGGCTTCTATGCTGTGGAAAAACAATTCAAGGTTCAATTGAAGTAATGTATATTATATTGACCAGTAGTTACTCTTAAAGAAGGATATTTTACAAGTAGTAAAAGATATGGTATAGATGGAATATTTTTGTTTCCCCAAAATTCATACTGAAATCTAACTTAAAAGATGATGATTTGGATATGAGGCCTTGGGATATGAGGCCTTTGGGAGGTAATTAGTTCACCAGGACACGGCCTCTCATAAATGGGATTAGTGCCCTTATAAAGAAACAAAGAAAATTTTCTTGTCTTTTCCACCATGTGAGGACACAACAAGAAGACTGCTTTTTATGAACCAAGAAGCATCCTTTCACCAGATCACAAATCTGCAGGTGATTTGAATCTTGGTCTTAATTGAAAAGAAATTTTTTAAAATGTTTTTAATTAACCTAATTTATGATACCTTGTTATAGCAGACCAAACAGACTAAGAAAGTGCACTTTAATAAAAGGCACAAATACAAGAAACGATAACAAAGTTGTGGGTAAATTAAAAATTAGCATTAAGTTAAAATTATTACGGCAGTCTCTAACATAGCCCTAATGATCTCTTTCTCCTTTTCCTAGTATTTAGACCTTATTGTTATTTCTTCCCTTTGAATGTGGACTGCACTTTTAATTTATTCCTAATAGAATATGACAGAAGTGATAGAATGTTATTTCTGATATTAGGTTAAAAAACCACTATGGCTGCTGCCTAGACATCTTCTCTCTCTTGTTTTTCTCTGTTGCATCTGACATTGGACAAGCCAACTGCTATGGTCTAAGGCTGCTTGTGGACAACCCAAGAGTCAAGGTATCAAGACCTGCCACAACCTTTGTGAGTGAACTTGGAAGCACATGAATCTCAACTGAGTTTTGGAGATGAAGTCCCAGCCATGAACAAGAGCTTGAAAGGCCTGAAGTCAGAGACACCCACCTAAGCCACACCCACATTCATGATCCATAGAAACTCTGAGATAATAAATTTTTAAAGCTGTATTGTTTTGGAGAATTTTTTATACAGGAAAAAATGACCAATACATTTATAGCAATTATTGAAAATATAAAATTAAACTTTCCAATAATAACTGAAAGAGGAGTAGTGTTCAATGAACAATCATATAATAAATTTCCTGCTAACATCAGCAGGAGAAGGTAAATCTTGAATAAGTTAAGGGAAACCACCAAAATGAAAAAAAAGATATGCTCACAATAATTATTACACAATTAAAAATAAAATATAAGGATAAAAGTGGTATGTAGAAAATGTTTTTTCCTAATAAGAAATTATGGAAATATTTTTCCCAATATACATATTAAAACCTATATATATTTTTTCTTTCTAAGTAAAGTTTTCATTTCTTTTTTCTTTTTTGGGAGGGGATTACTGGGAGGATTGAGGTCTCAATCTGTTTCCCAGACTGCAATGCAGTGGCAGAATCATGGCTCACCGCAGCCTTGACTTCTTGGGCTCAGGTGATCCTTCCATCTCAACCTCCTGAGTAGCTGGGACAACAGGTGTGTGCCATGACTCTCAGCTATTTTTCTTTTAAACTTTTTGTGGCGACAAGAGTGCACTATATTGCCTAGCATGGTCTCAATCTCTGGGTTCAAGCAATTCTGCAGCTTTGGCCTCCCAAAGCTCTAGGATTACAAGGATGAGCACTGCACTTGGGAATTCTTTTATTTCCTTATGCCCAATATTAATTCTAACAGACTCCTCTTGTGCCTGTGGCCCATTTTGGACTTCAGATCAGCTGGAGCGAACATTCCTTGTACTCACACACTGCTTCTACCATATGAACTTCCTGGATCAATCAGTTTTTCTGCCACAGGGTTTTCTCTGATGTCCAAGTAGTTTTTTGTTTTGTTTTGTTTTGTTTTTACACAATAGTTATTAAAAGTTAATATTCTTTAAGCCAACTTCAAAGAGAAATGGACAGAGTGGTGTGCATGAATGTTCTGTCTTCTAGGCTGTGGAGAAACTATTTGAGGTTAAATTGGAGTAAATTGTGTTGTACTGACCAGTTGCTAAGTGATAGCTAGTTAAATAACTATTGTTTATCGACTGTCCTGCCTTCTCTGTCACATGCTCTCACTTCTCCACTTGTTGCCTTCAGAGATCAGTTCTAAGTATCCTTGTGTGTCTGGAATTTTCTTTAGGAGAAACCCTAAGTTAGCATTAAAGAAATACCACAAATTTTCAATAGTAGACATTGATGATAGTTCTCAATAATTTCAGTGGGATCTCTGATTGGCAAAATTATTCTAATTTGATTGCATCACCTTTCAGTTAGGAGTTTCATACTGATAAATTAAGAAGTAAAATCATTTAACCTATTTCAAAGCATGCTTTTAAAGTTTACAAAACTATGAATTCTGGACTTTGCCCTCCTTAGCCAAAGAACGTGCTAAAGTTAAGAACCAGGTTTTAAAAATCAACTTACATAAATAAATCATTCTTTCTTTATCATCTTCATAGACAAAGAATTCCTTAATTTCAGATTAAACAGAGGCAGAGATTAAAAGTAAACACTTTCTCTGTAAGGAATTTAGAAAATAATTCTTATGTTCTACTTTAAAACCAGATTGGTTATCATATCAGCATAGCAGATAGACTATATTGGATATATTTAACTGCAATCTTGTTTTTTTTTTCTTTATGATATTTGTTTTTCAATTTGGGGGGGTAGGTTTGACAAAAGAAATTTTATGACAACATGGATGAGAATTTTGTAGTTATTTTAAAACCTTAAACTTCATTAAAATTCTGTTATTTTCACATAAAAGAATTCTACAGAGGTTACGAAAATTTCCCGGGGTTGAATTATGTTGTGTTCTGCTTCTCAATATTTTTAAGAGAAAAGCAAAACAATTTTTAAAAAATAATTGAGTCATATGTACCTCAAATATAGTGATTAAAAGAAAATATGCAAGCCGGGCTTGGTGGCTCAGCCTATAATCCCGCGCCTTTGGGAGGCTGAGGTGAGTGGATTGCCTGAGCCCGCGGGTTCGGGACCTGCCTGGGCAGCGAGACCTCATCTCTACAATAAATCAAAAAAATTAGCCTGGCCTGGTAGCGCATGCCTGTAATTCTGGCTACTCGGAAGGCTGAGGCGGAAGGATCGCTGGAGCCCAGCAGGTCGAGGCTGCGGTGGCCGGGAGTGGCCACTGCACTCCAGTCTGGGTGACAGTGAGGCTCCAACTAAAAAAAAAATAAAAAAAGAAAGAAAAGAAAATATACAAGGGTGAGCAAACACATGAAAAAATACTTAACATCACTAATTATCAGATACATGCAAATCAAAACCACACTGAGATAGCACCTCGCACTATTAAGAATGCCTATTATTAATGTCAAAAAACAACAGATGTCGGTGAGGTCGCAGATAAATTGAAACCCTCCTACACTGTTGATGAGAAAGTTAGGTCAGCTCCTGTGTGAAGCAGTTTGGAGATGTTTCAAATAACTAGAAAGAGACTTGTCATTCAACCCAGCCATCCTACTAAAGGGTACATACTCAAAGGAGCATGCATTGTTCTACATCCCCTTCACCCCACCAAAAAATAATTGCATTCATATGTTTATTGCAACACTATTTACACTAGCAAAAAACATGGACCTAATCTAGGTGCCCACCTACAGTAGACTGGATAAAGAAAATATGGGACATATTCACCACGGAATATTTTGCAGCTGTAAAAATGAACAAAATCGTGTCTTTTACAGCAACTTGTATGCAGCTGGAGACCATTATTCAAAGCAAAGTGACAGAGAAACAAAAAACGGAATACTTCACTTTCTTACTTATAAGTGGGAGTCAAGCACCGGATAAAAATGAGTACAAAGATGGGAACAACAGACACTAGGGACTTCTAAAGAGAGGGGGGAGGGGAAGTGGAAGCATTGAAGAACCACCCATTGGGTACCTTTCTCACCACTTGGGTGATTGACTCAATAGAAGCCCAAATTCCAACATTATGCAATGCACACATGTAACAAACCTGTACATGTACCTTTTAAATTGATCATAAATTTTTTTAAAGAAAACATGACTGTTCTTAAGCCAGTTACTTAAATAACTATTTTAAACTCTTTATTTCAGTCATTACGAGCATGGATTTATTTTGTTAACAATCCTTCCCCCCTTTCTTTAATAGTACAGTACTATTAAAAACAATCAAATAAATGAACAACGACTCTGAAATCTAGAGCATGCTATATTATTTATTTATGCATATGTAACTTCATCAATGACAAAGCAAATCATTATCAAGCATCACTTTCTACCTTTTCCTACCTATAACTGCATGACAATGTATAAGTAAAAATTACTGTGCAAGTTACCACATTATAAGTAGAAATTAGTATTGTCATTTAAAAACATTTGGTATAGATAATTCAGATGTAAAATTTAGAGAAATTTGAAATCTGTGCTTTTTTCTTTGATAAACAGCAGCAATATATGGTCAAGAAACAGATAATATTAAGATCACCAAGAAATAAATAATGAGATATTAAGGAAAAATTGTGATTAGAGGGAACTGATAGATAATCACAAGGATTAATCTTCAGGTGACTGAGAAAATTTGTGCCAGGCTCGGTGGCTCAGCCTGTAATCCCGCGCCTTTGGGAGGCTAAGGTGAGTGGATTGCCTGAGCCCACGGGTTTGAGACCCGCTTGGGCAGCGAGACCTCATCTCTACAATAAACCAAAAAATCAGCCGGGCGTGGTAGTGCATGCCTGTAGTTCCGGCTACTTGGAAGGCTGAGGCAGAAGGATCGCTGGAGCCCAGCAGGTCGAGGCTGCGGTGGCCAGGAGCAGCCACTGCACTCCAGTCTGGGCCACGGAGTGAGACTCCAACTCAAAAAAAAAAAAAAAAAAAAAAGAAAATTTGTAATGTTGGGAAGAAAAGTTTGTTAAAAGTAGTCTTGATTTTTTGTGAAGAATTCTATCATCAATGGAAAAATCACTATTTTATATTGCAACTATTGGGTGTTCTCATTGTAAATGACATTTACCGAAAATGAAACACAACAATAAATAAACAGTCTCCTATTAACATTGAAGTGGAATTTTCAAAACGTTTAGAAAAGTTTTATTGAAGACCTATCTTTGATTTCTTTCTTCAGATTTTCTTGCTCTAAGATTACCTCATGCTCACTGGAATTTAAACACAGAATTTGTCACTTGATATACATCATTCACATTGAGCATTGAAATGTAATGTTTTACCCTTGAATGCACTTGTGTTATATTGTAGATAGAAATGTTTTATTTACATACTACAAAATATATTGGATAACAAATTGAATTTGGAAATATAATTTCTAACACACAACTTTTAACTGTATCAGTTATGGTGAATGGTCCCTTATTGTTCTTGATCTCTGGCCTCTGCTTTATTTCACTTTCCACACAGTATTCTTAAACCCAGGTTATGTGAGTTTTCAAATGTGTGCTCTGTTTCTTCAGTTTCACAGTTAGTAGACTTTTGTAGCAAATTCATATTCTTAATGGGGGAAAAGGAAAATAAAAAGATACATTGCAAATCACCTTCAAAAGACTCATCATTTCCTTCCCAATTTTTATTTTTGGCTCAAAGTGATTCTAAATATCCCCATCATTTGAATTCCCAGTCTCAAAATTTCCTGTCTGCTTCCTCTAAGTGGTGGCCATATAAATTATCTGAAATTGCCATTACTGCAAGATGGAGGGAACATTTCATGCCTCAGGAGAATGAAACCCTGACCACACTTTCAAAAACACAGTGAAAAGTTTACTTGTTTACAACTTGTTTCTGGTGATTTCTATTTCTTGGGAATCCCCAGATACCACTCCAATTTTCAGGACAAGGTTTTCAGGTATAAAATACTTTTTTACTCAGTAGGTGCTGTGTATCACTCTGGTCACTGGCTATATTTGTCTATAGCTTTTCTGTAGCTTTTCAATCTCATAGAGAAGAATTCTATCATGACTTAAATGTGTCAGTATAGAATAGTTCCTCATTTTTCAAACCAAGTGACCTCGCCAGCTTCCAGACTGATTCCATGAGTCATTCTTCGAACAGACACTTTGAGGTGTGGCCTTGGATCAGACAGTAATCCCAGAGCCTATTCAAGTCTCAATATTTAGAACTGGCTAAAAACTTGCTGTTCTGAGATAGTTTGTGAAGTAAAAAATATTATAATCTTAAATAAACTGATGAGCAATAAAAATGGAACAAACAAAGAGTTTATGTGAAATCTAAGGGTAACAGTTCTAATGGCAATGGGTGAATGAAAACATTAATAAATCCATAAAGTTCCTCATGAACACATCTTAGTGTAATAACATAAGTGAGATTCTATCCTTAAAGCAATTTCCACACTAAATAGTAGTTAATATTGGACACGAAGAAGAGGACTTTGGCGCCAAAACTGTATTCAAGGAAGAAAATGTGTTAATGCCAAATACTGTAGATTGTCTTTGACCACAAACTCAACTCTGGAAAAAAATACAAGAATTATATTAAATCCAGAGTAGATACATTCCTATTGACTATAGCCTGAAAGATGTCTGAAAAGAAAAATCCTTGATTAGGTTCAAACGGTGTAAAACAACTAAAATACAGTCAGATCCAATTAATTTTTCCCTATAACACACTACATACACAGTCTTTATTTAACTTAAAGATTACATACATTGTCAGGGCACAATGGCTCACACTTGTAATCCCAGTATTTTGGGAGGCTGAGGGAGGAGGGTTTCTTGAGGCCAGGAGTTTGAGACCAGCCTGGGCAACAAAGAGAGAATTTGTTGCTACCAAAAAAACAACAATAACAACAAAAAATAAGTGTGAGGTGTGGTGGCACGTGCCTATAGTCCCAGCTACTTAGAAGGCTGAGATGAGAAGATTGCTTGGGCCCAGGGTGTCAAGGCTGTCATGATTGTGCCACTGTGCTCCAGTCTGGCCTACAGAGTGAGAGTCTGACTCTTTAAAATAAAAAGACAGATAGTTCAAAGAATGTTTAAGCCTTATTTTACTAATCTAGAAAGCCTATTTGGTAAATAAGTGGACTGTCTGGAAGATCAGGCCACATCAATACAAATCGACTTTCCTGCATAAACTCTATTTGAAATTTAAAGATCCATTTGCAGCTTTTGGGAGGAGAGTAAATTGTTCAGAAGGAGAAATGCAGTCTGATCTAAGTGGTCTGTTTATGTAGGGAAAACGCTTGATTAGGTTTCTTCAAATTATAATTAAAATAGATCTCAGTAAATGAGACATAGTGAATAATATTTCACAGGCAGCAGGATTTTCTAATAGCAGTTATTAAACATGCTCTCAGTAACAAAATAGCCCTCCAGAAACTCATCTCCATTTTAAGTATTATTAAAAGTATATTTACATAGATTTTAAATGCCTATTATGCCACATAAATATTGATTTAAAATTTTTACTTTCTATTAGCATTTTCAATGGTCTAATGAGTTAGTTTTCATTAAGGCTTGGTGAATTTGCAATTAAAATCATTGTAACTTTTATTAGCTTTTGGTTAAACTGTTTCCATTTAGTAAGAAATGCATTACACTAGCTTTCCCCTTAAGTCTTAGAAGAATCAATATAAGATGTAAATAAACTCCTCCAAGAAGATTTGGTCAATGCAATTATCTCAAGTTTAGAAACTTTTCTAATCAAAATTAATATCTCATCTACAGTATCACCTATTCTGTAACATATGCCAGGGGTGCCTCCAAAATGTATACAAATCTTAAGAGATGTTATCTATGCACGTGGTCTGACAACTAAGTTCATGAACTTGCCACTGTAAACTTGTGTTGGTGGCATTGTACCAACAACTCAGTGACGTTTCATAACCTTGGTGTATCAGTGACTGGAAGCTGAGTTCGTTAGAAATTCTGATGGTGTCTTGTTGGGTGGCATTCATTGTTGTGTGTTTTTTGTGTGCTGCTGCGAAAATGTCAGAGATTGAATTAGAGCAACAGACAAGCATTAAACTTCTTGCTAAATCTGGCAAGGGTGGAAATGAAATCAGGGATATGTTAGTTCAAGTTTATGGGGATAATGCCATGAAGAGAATGGAAATGTACTAATGGATTAAACGTTTTTCTGAGGGGAGAGATAGCATCACTGATGAAGAAAGGTCAGGAAGGCCAATAACAAGCAGAACTGACAAAAACATTTTAAAAATTTGTCAAATTGTGTGTCAAAATCATTGGCTGACCAGGAAGCATAGTAGACCAAATAAACATTTATGGAGAAACAGGAAAATCTTAACTGAAAATCTTGGCATGAGAAAGGTATGTGCAAAAATGGTCCAGAAGGATCTCTTGCAACACAACCATGCATGAGCTCATCCAGCATTGTCTACGAGGAAGTTTTTAGTCACTAAACAAATAATTGTATTGAAACACCCTTTCTCACTTGATTTGGACCTCAAATGACTTTTTTTTCTTATACAAAGATAAAACATTTAAAGGAAGACTTTTATGACATTCAGGACATCGAGGGTAATATGACAACAACTCTGATGACCATTTCAGAAATAGAGTTCCAAAATTTCTTTGACAGGTAGACTAGTGGCTGACATCAGTGCGTAGTGTCCCAAGGGGAGTACATCAAAGATGACCATTTTCCTAGGATGAGTTCATGAACTTAATTGTCAGATTGCATATTACTGTTCAAAGTTGAATTGAATTATGTTATTAATGTATAGTATGATACTCAAAAGGTGGTGTTCATCAAACAAATACTAGAGTTACCACATGACTGGCAGGACAGTCAAAGAAAATGGTGAAAGCACAGTTGCTGTTTGAGAAGCCCAAGACCATTTTGAAGTGGTATTTGAAATTCTACAACTTTGTGGAAGTACAACAATGGAAGCGTGAGTATGCAACAGAACCTCCAACATGCCTAACAACCGTACCTAATTGCGTGATAAGTGAGAGACACATGGCACTGTATGTGATGTGCATGAGGGAAGATCCGGGAAGCCTCACACAGCAAGTCCTGCAGTAGGTCACTATAATCAGACATGTCTGAATGCTGATGGTAACCACTTTGAGCACTTTTGTAATTACAGAAGTCAAACATGGCTTGTATTCATTTTTTGTTATTGGTGTATATCGAGTATTACAATTTTAGTACAGCTTTTTTATTTCTTAAAATGAGCCACCACACTCAGCTAATTTATTTTTGAGACAAGGTCTTGCTATGCTTCTCAGGCTAGAATTCATTTTTAATTAAATTATTTTCTAAATCTTCTACACTTTTGTTTCTGAAATTAACTCTGATCTTAAACTTGAAATATAGTTAATTAAATGTCATACATATAAATTCACAAATCATAAATCGTATGAAATTTTTATATCTAAAACTTTCAAACAATGAAATTTCTTATCAAATTTTTGAAATAATTTCTCAAATAATTAAATTTGATACCCTTTATACTTGACCTGAGATGTGTTCACACGCATATATACATTTTTTGATAGCAAATAAATAGAAAATCCTTTGAAGTTACTTTTCACTTAGTAATTTTGAAAAATATTTGGAAACTGGAAGAAAGAATAATTACACAAATAGTATTATTTTATCTCTAGGTAAAGTGAGCACATTGTATGTTATTCTATACAATGATATAGAAGTGTTCTTTTTTAAAAAATATGGAATGCTATGTATAAAATTCACTAGAACATTAATACCAATTCATTGAATGATAACACTGACAAACATGAGTATAACTCACAAAATAAAATAATATTATTCTGATCCTTATATACTATATCTATACTATATAGTAGACACTCAAGCATTTAATTTTTTTGGTTAGCCCTATTTTTATTTGGAGGGTATTAGTAATTTACTTAAGTAGTTATTTTTTTTGTTCTTGTTTTGTTGTTTTGAGTTGGAGTCTCACTCTTGTCGCCCAGGTTGAAGTGCAGTAGTAGCACACTCACTGTCTCCGCAACCTCAACCTGCTGGGTTTAGGCGTTCTTTCTGCCTCATTCTTGCAAGCAGCTGAAACTACAGATGCACGCCACCACGCCCAGCTACTTTTTGTGATTCATTGTAGAGACTCACCAAGTTGTGCAAGCTGGTCTCGAACCTGCAGGTTTAGGCAATTCATTCACTTGGGCCTCCCAAAGTGCTCAGATTACAGGCTGAGCCACCGAGCCCAGCCAGCAGTTACATTTTAAAAATTCTCTTCAAGAGTTATCATTCCATATATTCCTTAGCTTATTAGCATGCAGAAGCCTCCCTCTCTCTGATTAGTAATAATCTCTCTGATTATATGAGGTTTCCATATAATTTTTAAAAGTCAGTTATAAAAAAAGCAAACTTCTAAACAAATTGCTGTGCTGCCTTTTAAGATAATCTACTTTTATTGGGAAATACAAATGGAGCAAGTTGCTACATACTGTGATGGAATAGCATGTCAACTGATGTTAAAGTAGTTAATATTTTATGTCAGCAAGGAGTTGTAATAATTTTTACTTTTAGCCATCATGTATCAGAATAAGTTTCTAAGACGATTCACTCAACTCTACTTTTATATTTCTTTGAAATAGTGCATGTGCATATGGCTAAAAAGACACATATTCATAATAAAACGATGTGATTGAGGTGGAATTTTGAAAAATCCTCAGTGAGATTCCACTCCAGAAAATCTTTCATTTACTTGTCTGTCTGTCTGTCTGTCTGTCTATCTATCTATCTATCTATCTACCTATCTATCTATCATCTATGATCTTTTTCTTCCATCTATGTAAGCATGCATGTGAGTTTGTATGTGTATAAATATAT
The DNA here is from genome assembly GCA_027257055.1 of Cephalopachus bancanus. NCBI lineage: Eukaryota > Metazoa > Chordata > Mammalia > Primates > Tarsiidae > Cephalopachus > Cephalopachus bancanus. The sequence goes on from JAPVLO010000074.1 coordinate 1,191,237, forward strand.
GTGTATGTGTTTATTTGAAGAATATTCATTATAAAATAATGAAAGGTGCTTATCAACATTATAAACTGGGGGTAGAGAAATATATTTAAATAAACTTATTTTAATTTTGAGGTGCTCTGAAAAAAGTGGTGCTTTCTATAAATGCAACTAGTTGTACTTAAATATTTTTTAATTCACAATAAATAACTCAATTTAATGTTTGAGAATTGACATGGTCATAAAATGTACTTATAGTAAAATATCAAGATCATAATTTATAAATGTAAATAAAATATCAAAGTTTACATGGTTTTATAAAACAAAAACAATAATGTCAATAACAACAGGCAAATTAATTAACATGGACATTAATAAAAGTCAAATTTCTGAAGTATTATGTATAAGTAAAAAAGTATACTAACAGATAAAATTATTGTGTGAATAAATAGACCAAATATGTTATTAGAGAAAATGTGTGTGCATTTCTGTGTAAAAATAAGACAGTATGCTTATCAAGAACCATGATGAGAGCAAAGAAGAACATATTTATTTCCCTTGGATAACTTTTATATATTGTTACCTGAATCCTATGTACCCACCACATTTTCTGGCTAGATTTTTCTTGAAAGAAAAAATAATCCCAAAAAACAGACATTTGGGCTTTGACTCTATCAAGTGAGTTTTTCAGTTTGTAATTTAAAAAATTAGAAGAATTGACAGAAGGATTAAAATTAATATTAACTGTATAATGAACACTTTTAAGTAAATATTTTTTATAAATATTGAAATATCAAATTGAAGATGAAACATTTAAAATTGTTATAATATAATTAGTACAAATAGAAAAACTAATACTGCTTTAAGCATAGATCAATTGATGAATTTTATTATCTCAAAAGATAGATGTGAATAAAATGACATTATAGTGTAATCATATAACCACATGAATAAAAGCTACATATTGAAAAAATTACAGGAAGTTGAATGCTTTGAGTGTACATTCCTATTATGTTTAAAGTTGATATTAATACACACACATTATTTACCTTAATATTTCACATTTTAAATAAAATGTTTTAGCTGTGTATTTCTTCAGCATAATTAAAATTAAAATATGAAGAGTTGCATTTTTTTACATGTTAGGTAAATAACAAACCAATATTCTAGAACCAATAGATGTTTTTCTTTTATAAGTTTAGCAAGAAACATAAGTGTGTTCTTATCTTCTTTCAGTATTGTATTGTATACTGTTACTTCTATATAGGAACATAATAAAATGATTATGTGTAAGCAACAGTACATATTTGTGGTGTTAAAAATAATAAATCATAGCCAGGCTCGGTGGTTCAGCCTGTAATCCCGCACCTTTGGGAGGCTGAGGTGAGTGGATTGCCTGAGCCCGCGGGTTTGAGACCCGCCTGGGCAGGCGAGACCTCATCATACAATAAATCAAAATATCAGCCGGGCGTGGTAGCGCATGCCTGTAATTTCGGCTACTTGGAAGGCTGAGGCGGAAGGATCGCCGGAGCCCAGCAGGTCGAGGCTGCGGTGGCCAGGAGCTGCCACTGCACTCCAGTCTGGGTGACAGAGTGAGACTCCAACTCAATAAATAAATAAATAAAAATAAATAAATAAATAATAATAAATCATTTTATGAAAAATATTATTATTCCAACATATTTTTTAGGAAAAATATGCTTTCTTTGATAATCCATTATTGAAAAAAGAGCATGACAGATGTGCCCTTTGTCGATTTGTTTAATTTTATTTTGTGACTCTTCTCTGTATATCTTTTAATCTTTACCATTTTAGATTTAAAGCATTTTATTTTAAAACTTCGTTACTAATGTTGAAACCGTTGTGAGAAACTCAGTTCCCCACAACATTTTTTTAAAAAGAAAAAAGTAAGAAAATAATGAAAAAAATAAATGTAATGATTACTTCTAGATCACATTAATTACATCTAAATCTTATAAAATATTGCTTAATTATCGCAATATTTTAGAATCATCATTTTAGCTGATGTAAAGTAGACAATTGATGAATAGTCTTATAACTGGTTAATTTGATCCTCATTTCAAAAGAAATCATACAAGTATCTTTTCGGTCTCAGTGTGCAAGAACTATGTTTCTCTACAGAGAGTATAAAAATATTGATCCATGCTTTATTCTGAAATTTTACTGCATTTAATTTTGTTAGCCTCAGCAACTAAACTAAATGTAATTTTCTGCATAGGTTTTAGTCAGATTAATTAAAATGTAGAATAGTTTTAATGTAGGTTTACATAAAATATTAAATTTTGCTGACTATAAAGATTGTTGAAATAGAACCTGTGTTACAATCCTGAATTATTTCCTCATGTTGGTTCCTGACAAACTCAGTACTCTACTGATTGCTTCAATCACTGAATCTGTGCTTTTGAATACTTTTTTTCTTTTAGAAACACAATATTCAAACAAACATTTAAAAAAATCTATTTATCAAAAGGCATTTTTTGGTTAGATTCTTGGCAATCACGTAAGCTCCAGAACAAGAGGAATTTGATCATATAATCTGCTTACATACACTGAAAAGAGAATGCAGTCATTTGGCAATTGCAATTTTTTTCTTTTTTTAATCAGTAGAGTAGGGTTAAGATATGCGGGGGGCCAGCCCCTGCAAGTTTTGGAGAGTCCCTTGGAAGATGTGGTGGCGTCGGCGAATCTGTAGGGACAGATATTAAAAGAAAGAAAGATGGAAGGATAGCTATAAAGAGGAAGAAAGAGAAAGAAAGAAAGTGGTCAACTGTTCAGTGAAATGAGCAGAAGCTGTTTATTGAAAGTTACAGCAGGTATTTATCTCCAAATTTTAGACAGACAGTCTCACAAGTCTTTCACGTGAACATGATGCCAGGTGCAGGAGGGGCATCCCCCACCCACCAGATGTTTTCTCAGGTATGAGGAAGGACACACCCCAAGATTGTCTTATTGTTCCCTTTGCTAGTTAATGCTCTTCAAAAGCAGTGCAACAATCCCTACTAGCCTAATGATGTTCTGATAATCAATAACTTCTAAAGCTCACTCAATACCCATGATGACTAACTTAAACTTTATTACCTTTCTATTCTATGCTAATACTACTTACACAATGCTACGGAAGCACTTAATTATAGCTTAAACCAATTCCTAAAGAATGTGGCCCAGTCCAAAGATCACGCTGGGCTCTATAGGATGTGGCCCAGTTTAAGGTTCACGGTGGGCCACTTTTTGGAACAATAGACTACAATCTCTTAACAAAATGGCTATTCTAAAGTCCTATATATCTATCCTAATTTCTCTGAAAGTTTCTAATTCCTGATCCTAATATATAAAGCTGATCATCAGCAACAAAGCTTCTAAAAATAAAACCCAAATGTAAACTGTAAATGTACTAAGGCCGAAACCACAATAGTAGAAAATGGAGACAATGAAATTTCTAAAGTTAACTGTATTCTTATTAAACCTCAAAATATCATGATTGATTATGCTTGAACTAACATGATTCCCTGACATTAGCATGACCTATTCTACAATACTTTCTATGAATAAAATAAATTCAATTTCTATAATAGGTAGAAAAACCCTACACTAACTGTAGCTAAATCCGGCCTAAAAGAATGCAGCCCAGTCCAAACTACGCGCTGGGCCCTCAGGAATGTGGCCCAGCCCAAACTTTGTGCTGGGCCATTTCTGATAACTCTAGATAGTCATCTATACCATTGAGAAGCTAAAAACAGCTCTCCGTAAGTATATACTAATTCTACAAATATATTTTTAAATCTTATAAAGAGGCTTGTATTGTATAAAAGGCTCCCAAATTGACCTGAATTTGAATTATATCTAATACCTAAGCCAAAACCACAGTTTATGGGAAACAGGAACAATGGGTTTCTAGAGTGAGCCATGCCTGTCACAGTCACAGAGCCTTCAGCTTGGGCCAGTATAGTTCCTTTAGGTTGCTTGTGCTGCATGGTAAAAGGAGGAGGGAAATGGGGTCAACGGCTCCAGAACACATCCTAGCGGTCTCGGGGTCCACGGCCCTCCCTGATCCCTAACGCTCAGTGGGCCTCCGTGGCTGGCTCCCAACCAAGACAATGTCTCAAATTTTGCCATTCATCAGAGTTTTTCAGTAGCTGCCTCGGTATCTATATTTTTCTCCCCCCCAAAATTTTAAGAAGTCCAAAGGAGACTGTATTTATCATAACTTCAGGAAAAAGAGATGAGACAAAAACAAGAAATTATCTAAGGAAATGGTAGGTACAAATATGGCACAGAATTAGAGTAAGACTAACAGCAGACTCACTTGATAGCTGCCAAATGTATTGGACAGACACTAGTCAGAGCCCAGCATCTGGGTATGAGCTGAGCCGTAAGATCTTAGGGATAATTTAATATTTCAAACTGTGAAGTTCAAGAAGTTGCAAAAGCGGGGAAGTAGTTAGGCTATTAAAATCTAGGTATTTTTATTAATGGAAAAGTAGATAAAGTAATATTTGATCAGGTTTTAGGGTATATTGTGAGGAGAATATAGAAAAATAATGCTTTATATAATGCCTTATACAATTTTGATAACTATTTGTAAAAAGGGTTTTGGGTTTTTCAGGAAAATATAAAAGGGTAAACACAAAATAGGTGTCAAATTTCAACTTTCTTGCTATTTCATTTCCATTAGCTTTGTGTGATTAAAAATGAAAGCATAGTCTTTCACATTTTAATAATAAAATGTGTGATGAATAGTTACAAATGCATAAATGAAAACGTCAAGAGATAACAGGCTGGGCATGGTGGTTCAAGCCTGTAATCCCAGCACTTTGGGAAGCTGAGATGGGAGCATTGCTTGAACCTAGGAGTTCCAGACCAGCATGGACAACCCAGAGAAACCTCATCTCTACAAAAAATTTAAAAATAAACAGACAAACAAAAAACCAGTCAGGAATGGTGGTGCATGCCTGTAGTCACTGCTACTCTGGAGGTTAAGTTGGGGATATTGCCTGAGTCCAGAAGTTCAAGGCTGCAGTAGCTGTTATTCTGCCACTGATAACAGCTGAGCAGCATAAGGAGATCCTGAACATTTATCATAATACTATAAGAAAGGGATTGGCAGTAGTGGGACACTGCCAGGAATTGGGGGCACATAACATCAAGATAGGTACCCAAATTTTACCTGTACAATGACCACTTATTATGTTTCTAACCCTGAATTGTACCCTACATTGCTAAGGTAAAAATAATTTAACAGGAAAAGAAAAAAAGAAAAAGCCAAGATATATAAAATTACCATGCCTGACAAAAAATATAATAATCAGTGTTTCAGTCTCTTTTATTTCATAAGGTAAAAAGTTATTCAAGGAAATCATATTTCATGCTGTTTTTGTAAAAATCTTTAATATTCCTTGAAATTATCTTCAAATAAACAATGAGCAATTCTGGTTATATCAAGTAGTTATAGTTATTTGAAGTACTTTGCTAAACCATTGTTTTGAGGAAGAGTAGATTTTTGTCTTCTATGCCCTGCATTTGGGCTTTTACTTTGGTGATCTGGATTATTCTGCTGAAGTTAGGGTTTTGGTCATTTTGTCTTTTCAGCTCTCTTAGGTGATTTGTTGGACTATTAACATGTGATCTTTCTCTTTTCTTGATGTGTGTTTGTAGAGATATAAGTTCCCCTCTTTGTATTGTTTTCATGGTATCCCAGAGGTTTTGGAAAGATGTGTCTTTATTTTTACTTGTTTCCAGAAGATTTTTAATTTCTGTTTTGATTTCTGCATTGACTTAGGAGTTGTTCAGCATCATGCTGTTTAGTGTCCATGTCTTTATGGGTTTTTGAGAATTTTGCTGGTGTTGATATTTATTTGTATTTCACTGTGGTCTGAGAAGGTGTGGTATTTTGATCTTATGAAATTTGTTTTTGCTTGATTTTTTGGCTAAGGATGTGGTCAATCTTGGAGTACATTCCATGTGGTGATGAGTAGAATGTATATTCTGTGGTTGTTGAATTTGTTAAACAAACAGGTATTTTTTCTGTAAGTGAATCTATTTCATAATTAAGCTTAACAGAGATAATATTACATAATATATTTTTTTGTTAAGCAGTTATGTGGAAACTGAGAAGCAAGAATATATAACAAAATGTAAAAAAATTTCATAGGAAAATCCATAGAAGCACGCTATTGGTAAAATTTATCTTGTATATACAATTATCTTTACATAGAATGAACAACAAACATCTGAGACGCTAGGGGAATGTGGGCAACTTTCAGAGAATCAAGATTTGGAAGAAAAGACAGTTGTTCATGGAGCTGTCAGAAGAGAGAGCAGCCTAGAAATTAAGAAACTAAATGAGAGGTTTATAAGAAGAGTGAAAACAACTCTTCAGTTGCACATCTCTGAAAAAATCTCTCTCTCTCTCTCTGTATATATATATATATATATATATACAGAGAGAGAGAGAGATTTAAGTAATTAGGCTCATCATAACTTCATATATTTAAAATTAAAGTCTCATAACTTCATATATTTAATAAAAGATGGCAAAAAATTGAAAGATCTTCATCATGGAACTTATGTATTTCAGATAATATTCTTCTGGAAAACTCCAAGCCATCATTTCTTATTAAGATCATGGATAAAATCTAGGTATTTGGGTTACAAAAACATAATATAAACATTAATTGGCAAGGTTAAGAGAATTATATTTTTGTTTTTTTATAGGGGGACTATATATATAGACACACAAATATAAATATGTTACTTTAAAGATGTTTGTCTCTAAACATAAAATGCCAAATAATAACAGAAAAAATAAATCTCACAACTCTCGTCTTTTGAGATAATGTTAAATTTTCTTGAGCAAGTCTTACATAGATCTCTCTACTTGGAATTTATGACTCTTGAAATCTGATAGATGGCAAATTAAGTTTGAGTATACTTTTTCCCCTAAATAATCTCAATATTTTTACCATAAAATTATTCTCTGAAGAAAGATGTCAACAGTGCTAAATTGAAAGCCATTTCATTTGTTTTAATTTATACAAAACTGAATTATATTTTTGGCTTCCACTTAGTGAAAGGTCATTAGAGTGTAATTGCAACATTAGTGACAATCTGAAAATGTAGGCATGAAGCCATAAACTATAAATCCTTTTCACTGACCCTTTGGGGTTTGTTTTAATGCCTTCTTGTCTGTTCACTTTTCAATAATGTTGCATACAGTAGACAAAGATAAATCTGGCTTTATTGCATAAAAAGCAATGGTGATGGGTCATATTCACAGTAATTTTTTTTTCAGTTGGTTCCCAAGTTAGTAATTAATGTAAAAATGGTTAACAGAATTTCATGCTTAGCATTATGAAGGTGACATTCTTGATTTTTTTTCTCTCCAAAGTCATTTCTGACCAGCAGTGGTTATGGGAATAATTTGGAGGAAAAAAATTAGAGAACACTTAAAAAAATGCTTTGTGCTGAAATCCCTGAATATTATTTATTTTGCTAGCAGATGTTTCATAAGAAAATAAATAATCTTATAACAATGTAAGACTTATTAGCTCTATACAGCACAGGAGCATGTTTGATCTGGGGAAAAGTCTCAGATACAGTGCCTGATATGTTTATCCCTCTATTAAAATGAGTGGCTACTAGAGATTACTTACACATAGTATACTTTGCTTTAAGTCATGCAAAGTCACTGCCTGAGTCACAGTAGACGATGAGGGATTGATCCTTAAAATAGAAGGCAGATAACTTTAGGTGACATGAAACTCTGTCAAAATATACATTCTATATTGATTTAGACTAATTATACAAATCTGTTTTTCCTCTTCAGGGAGCTTGGACCAAAGATATGCAGAAACATATGTAAAGGACATAAGAAAAAATCATGAGAGCCCTAAGGTGATGGAAGCTGTGTGTACAAAATATCCTAAAATAGAGAAAAGCAACATCTCAAGAATACTCAAGTCATTCATGCAGGGTTGTTCCACAGCAGGCACCCAACGGTATGACCATATGGTTATTTAAATTTTGAAATAATTTCAAAATGACTGTTAAATAGTCCCTTCTGTGAGGCATCTATGCTTTCATCTGTCACCACTAGCTGTCCTGGCTACAGTCCTACTTCCAAAAACTAATGTGTTAAGGCCAGAAGTCTTCATTCTGGTTGACTAATGCTGGAATCTTACTGGTGGCCAAATATTTCAGGTTTTACTGCAGAATATGCCTGCCTCTGAGGGGATAGTAGGATCCTGCTGCTGTAATGTGAGAGACCAAAATAGATGTCCTTTTATCAACAAAGACAATCCTCAACATTAAGGAAACATAAGGTACCTTTGGGTCAAGGGTTCAAGGCTTTGTTAGCATGGCACCTTTCAAACTCCCTGACAATAGGAATCACCAGGCAAATTTCCTGACCCTTCCTGACTCTGATTTACAACCTAGATCACTACAACTCAGACTGGACAAAGGATAGCCTTACAAACACTCTTCCCTGTTAAGCAACTGCAAACCTTAAGTCAATTTCAGCCAGCTTTTAGAGTCTACACACAAGCTGTCTTTGTGCTCTGCAGCTCACCTTTTGAGGTAAAGAGTCTAATTCCACCCCATTTTAATACTAAAACCCTGTTCCAAAGTGAACACAGGGTGTATGTTATCTATATGTCTACCCATTGTGTATGTACTCAACTTCCCTCATAAATGTATATGGCTTTTCTTCCAAACCTGGTAAATATGTGGGATTTTATTGTGTGATGCAGGTTCTGTTAGGTATAAAATGAACCTATCCTTGTCATATTCTAAGACAGAGCACCTTAAGCACATGCCAGAGACTGTCCCTTCCTGGTTTGCCAATTGGTATCACCAATACAGCTCTCCGTTCTATGATTTAGCCATCCTAGTGGTCTTTTAGACAATACAACCATGCTCCAAGCAACTGTACAGGCTTTGAAGAGCTTGATGACAAGGCTTTCCCCTGGGCTGGTTCACTTCTCCAATACATTATCACAACACATTCCTATATTTGAGAAAATTATTCCTCTTTACTCTCAGATAAAGCATGACCATATTACAGGAAACTTAGAACAGGAAGTTGATGTTATCATCGAGAAATCCTAAATTGTGAAAGTTTCAAGAAATATGGCATAATTGCTCTATTATTTTGAACTCTACTCAGGGTAGGTCATATAAAAGTTCCATAAGCCTTTCCAAAGTCCTGAGATCTGGATGTAGTACCATGTCTACTACTTCTAGTTTCATTAGAAGTTGGATTCATAATAACATTACAGTGTACAATCTTCTTAAATGGATAAATAATTATGGAAAAGGGAAATATGGCAGCCTTTTCTCTGATTGGTTACATTGGTCATAATACACATAGTGAGAATTGACTCAAATAAACATAAATGTACGTATTCTACGTTTACATCTGTATCTCTGTTGACTTGAATATTTACACAGCTATAAGTGACATACAAATATACTTATGTATTTATGGAATATGCAATACTAAAGTGACCGATAGATTACTAAAATCTAAATTCTCTCCTCCTTTGCGGAAACAGCTAGACAACAATTTCTAGTTCCCACTGAGGTCAGGAGCTCCCATGTGACTAACTGAATGCTTGCCTGTCATTGAAATATGTGCACAAGAGTCATGTGACAATTTCATGAATGGCATATAAAAACTTCCTCCAAGTCCTGTTGCCTTACTGGATGGCTAAATTGAAGACAACCTCCTGAATAAACATTGAAGCCATGAGTTAAAAATAGAGGCTGGGTACGGTAGCTCAAACCTGTAATTCCAGCATTTTGGGAAGCAAAGGCAAGAGGACTGCCTGAGCTCAGGGGTTCGAGACCAGCCTGAGCAACATGGTGAGACCACGTCTCCACAATAAAAAGAAAAAGAAAAATTAGCAGGGCACGGTGGCACATGTCTGTGGTTCCAGTTACTTGGAAGGCTGAGGTGGAAGGATCACCTGAGCCCAGAAGATCGAGGCTGGGTGGCCTTGAGCATGCTACTAACTCCAGAGCCTGGGAGACGGAGTGAAAATTCGACTCAAAAAAATGAATAAATAAAATAATAAATGGCACAGGGCTGCCTAGTTAGCTTGTTTACCTCGGAGTACTTTTGTATGAAAAAAATATCCTATTGTATATTAGATATTAAATAGCTTTGTATCTTTTTGCTATTGTAGTTAGTATATCTTAACTTGTCATACAATTAATAAGCCTAAAATAGTAAACCTAAAAAAAGAAGTTTGTTAACAAAAACAACTAAAAGAAAATAAAAATATTTCAAAACTACAGGTTGGTACCATATTTAGAACTCATTATTTATACGCTGGGGGAAATTCTGTATTTTATTAATTTTGTGTAAAAAAGATATTAACATTTAAACTTGTTAAGGTTACTAAACTTCTGGACAAGAATTATCACAGCTGTAGTAAACTCTCTGAGAGCAGATATTTCAAATCCTTTGGTTCAACTGAAAGTTCTTGACACATAGAACTCATAAATACTTTTTAAAACGATCAAGCAATACTCACAGTTTACTAAATTAATCTGTTACTTTTCTGAAGCGTTTCTTCTTAAAATTTGGCACTTGACAATATTCTGTAATGTGTCAATATAGTAAAAACCCAAATTAGGTAATTTGAAGAGAGTATTTAAAAATAACCTTTTATGTAAGCTATGGGCAAGGGCACCACAGTGGGAGAAATTCAGTGAACAGTGCAGTACCCTATAACTAGTAACAGTAACAGGCTACTAAACCTATATGAAAAGATGCAAGAAGAGAGACATCACCAGAGGCAAGTAAGAGGCTGCATAGAGGAAGCCATATAGAAACTGTGATGTTCAGTTTAGGAACTTAACCATCCTATAGACATCCTAAAGAAATGAACAAAAAGGAGAAACTCCTCAATCACACTATTTTCCCTTCCTCCAATTCCTGCTTGTGCTGACCATTGACTGAACCCAACAGACTAGAAGATAGAGAGCAAAGCAGCCCATTAGTGCAGTTTGTGTCCATTAGACTTCTGTGACAAAGATCACAGTATAGAATATTAGGGAATAAATACAGAGAAGCAAGCAGGCTACTTAATTTTCTCATTAGTAAATGGCTCCACTTACATTTGTGGTTACTAAGCTGTGAAAAAAAATCAGTCAATCATAGTTGATTAGGGTTTAACATGAACATAACATTTTCTATTTGAATTGTTAGTTTTATTTATATAGGTGACTATGTTATAGTTTGCATGTGGTTTGTTTGTTTCCTCAAATCTCACGCTGAAATTTTGGCCCCAGTGTTGGAGCTGGGGCCTGATGGCATGAATTTTGGTCATGGGGGAAGGTCATAGGGGTGGATCTCTCGTGAATGGCTAGGTTCTGTCTTCTCAGTAATGAGTGAGTTCTTGCTCCATTAGTTTACACGAAAGCTGTTAGAAAGAACTTGGCACCTTCTCCCCTTCTCTCTTTCGCTTCCTTTCTCACCATGTAGCCTCTGCACATGCTGACTTCGCTTCATCTTCTGCCATGAGTAGAAGTAGCCTGAAGCCTTCACCAGAAGCAGATGTTAGCATTATGCTTCCCATACAGCCTGCAGAGCCATGAACCAAATAAATTGCTTTCTTTTATAAATTACCAGGTTCAGGTATTTCTTTTTTTTTTTTACCTTTTAAATATGTTTTATTTTTAAAATAAACTTTAAATGATACAGAAGACTTTTAATTCAAAAACAGTTTTTTTAAAATATTATTTTTTTATTATAAATATGTGGAGTACAATTCAGAATTAGGTACACAAACGTTGATTATGCAGGTAACTTTGTTGATGAGGTGTGCCTCTCTCTACCCTAGCAGTTTCCCTCAACTGCCCATCCTATCGCCTCCCCTGACAAGGTCTGCTTATGAGTGAGAAAATGTGGTACATATACACAATGGAATATCTATAGCAACACAAAAAGAATAAGGCAGACTAGATCAAGGTATATATAAACAATAAGGATGAAATTCATAAACATTGTATGGATAAAATTAAAAATCAAGTAGTGTTAGAGCTAGAAATACTGTAAAGACCCCCTTACTCATCATTTTCCAGAAAAAAAAAAGAAAAAAAACTTTAAAATATGGTGGACAATAAACAACTATAAGCGAGACACAACATGATGTGTGGATTTAGATTGATTAATCCCTCCTGTCTCCAAATGCAATTCAAGAATCTTTAAAACTTGAGATGTAAGATGCAGAATTAAAATAATCTAATTTTAAGATAGTTTATATTAATTTTGGATTTTTATTAAAAATCACAAATTCGAGGTGACCACAGTTTTTAACATTTCCTCTCCCAGGGTTTACACTGATGAAAACCTGGCCTGAGGAGAGATCGGACTTAAAAATAGTCTTTATACCCAAAATCATGCCCTTAAATTTTCTGAGACCCACAGGGGTGAATAGGGGAAAATTTCTCAAGGAAGAAGGACTGAATTTGAACACTGAAAAAAGGAACTTGAGAGAAAACACTCCATCTCAGACATGCAGATTTGAAAATGTGAATTAGGAAGTTTAAACTCCCCTGCCCATGCTCAGTACTTACTTTTCAGACATCTCTTCTCTTTTTTTCCCCCCCTTGATTTTATTTTAAAGATGTGAGGTACAAATTAGGATTATGTACACAAGTGGTCCATGGGCAAGTGAAGTTTGGTCCTCCCACTGGTCCTCATTTTCCCTGGTTTAGGGTCAGGAGTACCCTAAGTGATGTCATTTGATCCACTGCCCTGGCAGTGTCCTACTACTGCCAATCCCTCTCTTGTAGTATTGTGATAAATGTTCAGGATCCACTTAGGAGTGAGAGCATGTGGTTTTCAGTTCTTTTTTCTCTTCTTTTTAATTTGACTTCTGTAGTATATCAAACAGTTGACCACATCCTCCTGGAAAAACTTCTTTATGTGACATTGCATTTTTTCTTTCTCCTTTGACTTTTCAATGTATATATCTCTACACTTTTTGATGTCTCCACCTCACTAGGATATTTATTAATTTGTATTACTCAAGACTGGTCCTGGATCTTTTATTTTTTTAACCCAGACTACATTTCAACCGTAAGTCGTTTTATTCCATCATGATGAACTCAGATATCACAATTTTATCTCCATGTCTGCATTCCTAAATATGGGTTTGATATTTCCACCTTCAATATATATGTGAATACGTTAAAGTTATACTCATGATGTCCCCATATCTGAAACGCTATTTGCAGATTTATCATCTCAATATGTCATAACTTACTCATTCAGTTCGCCACACATGCAAATCATTTTAAGTAATAATTAGCACCTCATTTTTCCCACTCCAGCAGTTGATGAGCTATAATATTTTACTGAAAATACTGAAAGCTAAAAATAGACATATTTTATTGAACTTTGAATCTTGAGCCACTTATTCAAAGAAAAGAGGGAAAAAGTTATAGATGCAATTCAGCTTATTTCAGAAATGAATCTCTTAAGCAGTGTTCCCAATGAAGAAGAGAGAAAGCCATGAAACTAGAAGTGGAAAGTGTTTTCTTTTGGTTTTGCTTTTTCAGTCAGAAAAAAGAAAAAGAGGTAAAAATTCTATGTAGGTTTAAATTTAAGATGCAATTGAAGCCAAAAGATTGAAACAGAATGAGAGAGGGGAAAATAGCAGGAAGAGAATGAAAAGATATAGAAAAAATTTGTCACATTGTAAAGTACTTATTTTGAAAGAAACAGAGTATGATTACATTTTTGATGACTATTCTTGTTTCTGTTTAATTTTTAAATTCTAAAAAAATAAAGAAGCTAGCAGAGTTCTCGTATGCCCCACAGACAGTGTTTTCTATTATAACACCTTATGGTAATATACAACTTTTGTTACAATTAATAAACCTACTTGTATGCATCATTAGTATCTAAAGGATATACACTTTATTTATTCCTGTTTAATTTTTACTTATTGCCATTCTGTTCCAGAGTTCCATGTAGGGTAGTACTACATTGCATGTAGTATTCAGGTCTCCTTGGGCTTATCTTGACTATAATTTTCTCTGACATTGTTTGTTTTTGATGTCCTTAAGGGTTTTGAGTACTCCTAGAATATTTCATAAAATATTACTCAACTGGGATTTTGTCTGGTTTTTTTCTTGTGATCAGACTGAGTTCATGGAAGTTTAGGAAAATGATCAGAGGTGTCAAGTGAGTTTCTTTATCCATTCATCCCTCTGTGGACAACTGGATCATTTCCACATCTTAGCTGCCTTGGCTACCATGAATAATGCTGCCATGAACATGAAAATGTAGATATCTTTACTTGGTGGTAATTTTATTATCTTTTGGTATATACCCAGAAAAGTCATTGCTGGATCACTTAATAATTCTATTTTTATTGATTTAGGAGACTCCATACTGTTTTCCATCATGGTGGCATCAATCTACATTTGTACCAATCATTTTATCTAATTTATCAGTCAAATTTGTGGACATAGAGTTGTTTTTTTCTTTCTTTCTTTCTTTCTTTCTTTCTTTCTTTCTTTCTTTCTTTCTTTCTTTCTTTCTTTCTTTCTTTTTTCTATTTTGAGTTGGGATCTCACTCTGTTGCTTAGGCTGGAGTGTAGTGGCATGATCACAGCTCATCATTGCCACAGCATCCAAAATTTAGATGATCCTTCTGCCTCAATCTCCGGAGGAGTTAGGACTACAAGTGTGTACTGCCACATCTGGCTACATTGTTTTTGAAGTTTTGTGGAGAAAAGCTCTCCTTATGTCATCTAGGCTGGTCTTGAACTGCTGAACTCAAGCAGTCTTCCTGCCTTAGCCTTCCAAAGTGCTAAGATGACAGATATAAGCCACGACACCTGGCCCTGTTCTCATTATTTCTTAATTATACATTCAATGTCCTTTGGATAGGTATTGATTATTCCTCTTTCATTGCTAAGTATGCAAAGTGAATAAGAATATTAGATAAATTAGGTCATGTTTCAAATATTAGATAAATTAGGTCATTATTCAATTTTGAATCCTCAAAGGTAGGGGAAAGGCTATAACCAATTTCTGTTTTTTAAAAGATTCTTCAAATTTTAGAAGCCAAAATAGAGAATCTGGAGAATTATCATGCAATTGCTATTGTCCTAGATTTTGTCACATCTGCATAAACTAGAATCCTCTATCAACAGTACTGTACGAGTCCCCAAAATTGTCTGTCATTATATTTTGTAGTAAGCAATTTTATCTGCGAATGGGCTGACTTCTGGATTGCATCACTGTAGTCTACCACTAACAACATATATCCTAAATACTTTGCCTCAGATGAACAGTAATTAAATTTGTCTCATGAAACCTTATGACCTTTAGAAGCAAAAAATTGCAATAAAGTCAAAATATTAGTTTTGTATTGCTCTTTAGTTTCTGAGGCTACCAGCAAATCTGAGGTCACATTTTAAATAATAATGAATCTCTCTAATAAAACATTTTTAAAGTTTTTCTTTAAATAATTAGAAAAAAAAATTGCATAGTTTTAAAAACCATTGCCACAAATACTTAACTTCTTAGTAAGCAAAATTCAATAAGAATTTGATCTTATCTGCAAGAGGAACAAAAAGAGAGAGCAAGAAAAGAAGGGAGGAAGGAAAGAAGGAAAGAGAGAAAGAGTTTAGAACATAGATTAATTTCAAAGAAAGACCTTGAAGACAATAGAACCAAAGTCAGAATAATTGCAGAGTTACAGGAAATAGTGGCTAAGATCTTATACATATCTATAGAGTAGTTGACCATTTCAACTGAATTTGCCTTTCTTCTTGACTAGGATTAGGGGAGTATTATAGGGTGAGTGTTCTTTTTAAATTACCCTTTATTTTTTCTAATTCTTTCATATCTAGTTTTACATTTTATACCTGAGCTATCAACAAAGGCTATTTTTCTACACTTGATCATGTCTTATCCTTTTGATCAACTATTTTTATTAATTCGAATATCAGATTAAGCCCCAGTCAAGGTCCAAAGTGATGCTTGGGAGACTTTTTAGCCAGAGGAAGATTGTCATTTTGCCACAACCCTTTTCTTTCAGAAGGTACCTAGTGAGCAAATCACGTTCCTTTCCCCAAGCTGCTCCACAGACCTTTTCATCTATAGTATAGAAATAATAGATTGTAAGTTGCACAGCAGGTCTCTCCCCAAGAGGCATGCAAGAGATTCAAGGGAAAGTAAGAACACACATTCTTCAGTAAGAGAAACTCTTTTTGAGAATTGTGGAGTGAAGAAACAAGTGAAAGACTGGTCTAAAGCACCAACAACCTCTATTGATCTGTCACCAGATAAAAAATGAAAAATGAAGTAAGACATTTTTAAGAAAATTAAAGAATAGGTTCCACCAGTATCTGCCAGAACAGACAAGTATAAATTAACCTGATGAAAGTTTCTTGACACATATGGTCCATTGTTTTCCATGTCTAATATTCCCTCAATCTATCATTGTTGAGCCATTATCAAGTATTGACTGAGTGTTCTGTCCTTTTAAGCTCCCTAGATTCTCTTGTCCCGGAAATTCCTGCATTGTTCAGAGTTTCTTTCTACAATCCTTCTTCCCATATCCTAGCCACTTGCAAGAATAGCATGCAGTCTCTTTGCTACCTCCAGAGGCTGGCCATCGAAGGGAGCATTCCCTTTAATAAACTGCCAGGGGAGGGGGGGGTGGGCAGTTGAGGGAAACTGCCAGGGGAGGGAGGGGCACACCCCGTCAACAAGGGTACCTGCATAATGAACGTTTGTATACCTAACCCTGAATTGTATGCCACATCTTTAAAATAAAGAAAAAAAAATTTTTTAAAGAGTTGTTAACTGAACAACCAGCATAAGCAGTCTTTAATCTTTCTTCCTCGTTCTTTTTCTAAGTTGTCTCAAAACTGAGTAAATGCTACAAAGATTTTAGTAATAGTTTGTTCTTTTCATCATACTATCTTTTCCTTAACTTGACCTTTGATAGTTGTCAATATAGTCAAAAGAAGGCGATGGAAGTAAGAGGGCAATTTTGATAACCTTTTGTATCTATGCCAATAATTTTTGGAGACAGCCTCAACAAACCACTAATATAATTAGTGGAAGACTCACTTGTCTTGTGGGTACAATCCTGAAACATTTCCTATCTCAATTTTACCATAAGACTAGAAGTACTGCTGTTAGCAACTCTTCCCGATGGGTCTCTTCCATCATTCATAGTTGTAGAGGGGGACAATTGACTTTCTTGGCACTGCACCCCTTGATGGAATGTTCTTCTGGACTCCATCAGAGGATCACAGCTTGCCAATTGCAGAATTTGATGCGGTAGCCAGTGCACATCCCCATGCACAAGTCTGTCGACTAAAAATACACTGAGGAGTTCCTCTGGAAATGTGGGGGTCACAGGGAAAAGCGTCCTTTAAATAAGTAATATTTATTACTTATTTAAGCTGGTAAGAAAGACATCTGAATTACCCAAGAGTCCTGGGTAGCTTCTCAATGGCAGCAGCTTTCCTGGAAATCCAAATTAGAAGGGCTGACTTTCCTCTCATTGAGGCACCAAAAAGAGAAAATTATACGGCACTTTGTTTTCTCTCTCCCTGTTGACCTTCATCAGCTGTGCACCTTGTTTGTTTGCCTCTTTACCAATGACTAATGCTGCTACTCTCTATCCCAGGGGTCCTCAAACTATGGCCTGTGGGCCACATAGGGCCCGCCGAGGACATTTATCTGGCCCACCGGGTGTTTTTGCCGCCTTAACTTGTTACGACTAGCCATGACATATATGGAACCGGACATTGACCATCTCATTAGCCAATAGTTCCCATTGAAATACTGGTAAGTTTTAAATACTGGTAAGTTTAATACTGGTAAGTTAAATACTGGTAAGTTTAAATACTGGTAAGTTTGAAATACTGGTAAGTTTGTTGATTTAATTTTACTTGTTCTTCATTTTAAATATTGTATTTGTTCCCGTTTTGTTTTTTCACTTCAAAATAAGATATGTGCAGTGTGCATAGGAATTTGTTCATAGTTTTTTTTTTAAACTATAGTCTGCCCCTCCAACGGTCTGAGGGACAGTGAACTGGCCCCCTGTTTTAAAAGTTTGAGGACCCCTGCTCTATCCTGTTGCCTTCAAATTCACATAGTCATTTGTCAAAGTTCTGAAGCATTCCTTGATCATGACTTCTATTATTTCTGCTTTTCTGGTTACCTGGTATGTGAATAATAAGGGACTCACAAAGGTGAGTCTGACCTAAGATGTGACGTGGACCACATAGCACACAATCCTGCATCCTCAAACAGATCAGGCAATATAGTCAAGAGTCAGTTTGAGAAAAGGGGTCTTAAAGTTACACAGGGACAGCAGAGAGAGCTGGCACAGCCAAGAAGGAAGGCGGAGGTTTCTGTGAAAAGGAGAGTGCCTTTAATTCTTGCATTTCCTGTTGTATTGTTTCAAATTTTTCTTTCTGGCTATACACACCATTTCCAACATTTCTCTTAGAATGATATTTATCTCATAGATACTATAACTCATTTACTTGAGGTGAAGCTCACACCTCAGTAAATATATTAATTTATCCAAATCAAAGAATTGTCCTCAGGCTACTGCAAGACTGGGCTCTCTTGTGTATATAGACTTTCCAAATGTGACAGCAGACAGTAAGTATTTGAGAGACCTGCAGACAATACTCTTGTCTTCACATATTTTCTAGCCATAGGGACATCCTGATGGAATTTTAGAGCCCATGTTGTCCATGCTTATTCTATAGAAAAGTCTTGAATTTGGAGAGATTAATTTTGTAACCTATGCAAGCTTGGCCACTTTCACTTATACACCGGAATAAATAAACACAAGGCATAAAGAAAGGAAGGTGATTTTATTCCAAAAGTTGACCAATGGAGATATGGCCAGACTCATGCCTCTAATAAATCATTTAATATTTTTAGTCTGAGTGCAAGGGTTTAAAAAGAGAAACAAAAGTTTGGGAAAACATGCAGCTGTGGCACAGAGTGTGTCTTGATGGCTCATCTTGGATGGTGGACCACACAGACATCTGATTGGTGTTATCTTAGCTGCACTCAGGTTGTGGATCGACCTCATCATTCCCCTCAAGCAGGAGAGTTCCACAGTCAGGTTGTTTTAAGCTTAGCCCCTGGGACTTCTGAGCAAGAATAAGGTCAGATAAGCATGTGTGGTGCAAAGAAATTTCCAAAACATGTTCCAAGGCTTGCTAAGAAGAGAAAGAAAAAAAAAAAAACCTTGAAAATACATGTTAAGGCTGTTACTCGGTTATAGTGTCTCCGACAGTATTCTAAAAAGGTGCAAAGCAAGAAGAGAGACTTTTTCTTATATATAATTCGGACTCTTGTAATCAAGAATCCTGCTTTGAAATACTTTTTTTGATCACCCATCCTTTTTTATTTTTTCTCTCTCCTTCCTTGTACCTTCCTTCCCTACGTTCCACGATGAATGTTTATCTGATTGGATACTTGATTAAGAATTTCCCCAGAAGCTAATCCTGGAATCCAGACCAGGAATGGAGTCCTGATTACTGGACCCTCCTGCTTGGGGAGGAGTCATGAGAGGCTTAATCTATAACCAGACTGCAACTGATAACACCAACTAGACCTAGGTAGACCAGCACTCTATGCCACACTTGCACATTAGCCATACCAATTTCCTTTCAAGAATCCTTGTGTCGGGCTCGGTGGCTCAGCCTGTAATCTCGCACCTTTGGGAGGCTGAGGTGAGTGAATTGCCTGAGCCTGAGGGTTCGAGACCGCCTGGGCAGCGAGACCTCATCTCTACAATAAATAAAAAAAATTAGCCGGGCGTGGTGGCGCATGCCTGTAATTCCGGCTACTCGGAAGGCTGAGGCGGAAGGATGACTGGAGCCCAGCAGGTCGAGGCTGTGGTGGCCGGGAGCGGCCACTGCACTCCAGTCTGGGTGACAGAGTGAGACTCCAACTCAAAAAAAAAAAAAAATCCTTGTAACCAGCCTGAAAATTTAAGGTGATTTTTCGTTTGTTTGTTTGTTTTGTTTTTTTTTGTGATGTGGGTCTGCTATCTCCTCAGATGGCCAGTTCTTCAATAAAACCGATTTTCCCTTCCACCAATTCTCATCTTTTAAATTTGGCTTTTGGATGATGAGTAGTGAGACTTGTGCCCACTCACAGCCTCTTACCTGACTGTGTGTGGGATAAGAGGTGACAAACTTTAGTTGTCCCCGTATTTCAGCAACTGCCAAATTCATCTTGTCCTTACAAAAACGGTTGGGGAAATATAATTAAAAATCATTTTTTCCTAACAAGAAAACCTCTTTACAAAGGTAGTAGAGATAGAAAACTGTCTTATTATTAAGTATGAAACTAAAATGTGATGTACGTCATAGGACATTCACTAAGAGTTTGCAAAGACAGAAAGAAATCGCACATTTTATATAGACAATCCAACCCGATACCCACTTGTTTTCAAGATAAAGTCACTAGTCTTCAAGTGAAAGAACTTGACAGCACTATTTGTCACACAAAATTCATCTCAAATGTACCTGATAATTCAGTGACTATCTGTGTTAGTCATTTGACTTTATATAAAACAAACATAACCTTCTCACATGTTAAGGCAGGAGGTGATTTTCAACTTGGATCCAGCGTGAGGCTCTTACCTTTCTACAGAAAGTGCGACATGGGGTTTCTTTTGATGTTTGTTTCAAATAGATAGCTCTCAAGTCCTTGAGAAAGACATTTCTAAATTGTAAACTGGGTAAAAACCTCTTTCAAAAATGTACATGCCTCCCAAAGAAATAGATAAATAAACTTTTTTTGCTTGAGAAATAAATTCATAATTACAAGTTTACAAAAGAAATGCTCTAAGAAAATGAAGGTGGGGATGTCTTTTCTCTTATTTTAATAGGCAGACGTACACCTCTTATTTTAAATTTTTATTAGTTCTTGTGGTTTTAGTAGTGAAGAAGGTGATACTTGGTTGAATTTGGAATTTATTTTTGAAACCAAAATAACTTAATTTGCAGAATGATTTTGATGTTGCAGTGATAGTTAAGGCATAATTCAAGATCACTGATCTGAGCAATTGGTGAATTATAGAACTTTTTTACTCAACTATAAGCCTTTGGGGGGAAAACTAGATTTCTCATCTGGACACAATAGATTTGAAGTATCTGTTAGATGTTGACAAGCAGGAGTCTTCTGGAAGAGTAATTATAATGCAACTAGTATTTAAAAGTGGAGTACTGAAGAAGATCTTCCACAAAGTATATGCAATTACAGAACAGAGAGAGTTAGAGGATTAGGCCCCACAGAACTCAGTAGTTAGAGGATTAAGCTTAGAGAATGGGAAAAGGGAAATTAACCAGGAAGAAAACCAAGCAACTGCAGAGTTTTTGGATTCTAGTAAAAAGAGTAGTTCAGGAAGAAAGTAATTGATAAAGTTTTTGTCTTTCTCCCTATCCTAATCAGTTGGTACTTGTCCCTCAATCCTTGATCTTCACCTATTCTTTATGCTTTGTCAATTTATGTCCTTTGTAAACCTTAATTTCTCTCTGTAGCACAGTCTAGACACCATTCCTTTTTCATCTATCACGTCTTTCAGGGCTCATTTAAACATTACTTCCTCAGAAAGACCTCCCTCACTCTTAATAATTTAGGTCTTCCTGCTATATAGACGTATTATATCTGGTAGCCCTCCTTCAATAGCACTTAATCCAGTTTTAACTAGAAAATGTATACAGGACTTTAAAAAATCTCTTTCCTCCAATAGACTATGGAATTTACTCATTCAGCAACCATATTTCTTTGTTCACCTCCACTTGGCATAATGTGACATTCATGTGAAATGAATAAATAAAAGAATGAAAAAAAATTAAACTGTTTTGGTTGCTGCGGGACTGCTTAAAGCAACCATAGGGAGAGATCTTTTCAATTGGCTCTGTGCAAACTAAGTGGACATTCTTTAAAAGCCAGTAAAGGTTGAGAAGATAATGAAGTCACTCCATTTAATTAAAAAGGAAATGTATTTTTTTTTTTTGCTGAAGAGCCATTATGCAAATGTGCCACACCAACATGCTAGTCAAATACCATGTGACAATTAAATTGACTTTTGCATCCTATCGATTAAAGTTAACACTGTCTTCACACATCACTGAGTTCTCATATCATAAACAGTAATTAAGATATTAATCATATCTTCAGGTTGTATACTTTGTTTTAATGGAGAAACATTCTTTCTTGTTCCTTTTCTTTTTTAAAAAAATTTATCTCGCCTTCTTGCATTTTTAGTGAGAATTACAGTCATTATGGTGGACACATTAAACACACCTGTGTAATCATTTTCGTAAGGCCTATTAACTAGGAATGTTCCCAGTTTTTATTTAAGTCACTTACTTGCATAGTGATAACTTGTGGTGTAAGCCATAATAGCTCTTCTGGAACTAAATAATTTTTTAAAATAAATTAATCTCATTAGACACGGTAATGTGACTGCTTCTATAATTAAAATTATTTCTTATTTGCCAAGGGAATGACAAACTACAGTAACAAAACAAGAAAAGAAAATGTGAACCTCGATAGCTTCACTTCAAATAATGTTACATTTGAATGCAAGATGCTTATAAGTGTTATCCCATTGCTGATTCTCAAAGCAACAGCCAATTTCATTAAACAATGAGTTGGCGGTATTGCTATGTATAACACAGAGAGAAACTTGTTATTGTTGCAAAGTAAATCATGCAACATTGCATAGAAATGTGATTTTTAGCTGGTAAAGGTGAAAATTCTCCAACAACTACCATGGGTAGCTAATAAAGTTCTAGAGTTTAAATATAAGCAAATTATACAATATGAATAAAACTTCTTTTATTTATTTATGTATTTATTTATTTAAGTTGAGGTCTCACATCTTATCTAGACTGGAGCAATGACCCCATCATGGCTCACCTCAGTCTCGACCTCCTTGACTTTGATGATTCTTCTGCTTCAGCCTTCTGAGTCGCTGGGACTCCAGGCATACATCACACCTGGCTAATTTTTAAATTTTTTGTAGAGATGATGTCTATGCTGCCAAGGCTGGTATCAAACTTCTGGACTCAAGCAATCCTCAAGCTTTTGCCTCCAAAGTGGAAGTTTTTGCCTCCAAAAGTGCTGGGATTACAGGTGTGAGCCACCTTGTCCAGCACTAGAACATCTTAAACAATTTCACATGAATAATGAAAGAAATTCTAAAGCAAGATAGTATGATGAGCATGTTAAGTAATTTTGTGTGGTTGCCGTTACTGTTCATTTTGATTTTATTTGTGTCTGGATAAAGTAATATCTAACCCTATTAGTTACTGTCTAATTTGAAAATAAAATATTTGTCTTGACTATTTACCAAGTTTTCATACAAAACATTAATCACTTTTAGCTCTACTGACTAATACTCTGAATATTGAATTGAATTGTCTCCAGAAGTCTCTAAATGCATTTTTATAATCTTAAGGATTGCGAAATTAATGGCTTTATGGAAGCCATAGGAAAGAAAAATAGCTGATGATATTCTCAAACTGAGTATGGACTCAACATATATTTGGTCGGGACATTCTTGCTTCCTACACAGATACCTAAGGAGCAACTCTGAAGCAATAAATTAAAAATTGGGGCGGGGCTCAGTGGCTCAGCCTGTAATCCCAGCACTTTGGGAGGCCAAGGCGAGTGAATTGCCTGGGTTCGAGACCAGCCCGGGGAACTTGGCGAGCCCTCGTCTCTACAATAAATAAAAAATTAGCTGGGCGTGGTAGCATGTTCCTGTAGTTCCGGCTACTTGGAAGGCTGAGGCAGAAGGATTGCCGGGGTCCAACAGGTCGTCGTTGGGGTGGCCACGAGCCTGCCACTGCACTCTAACCTGTGCGATGGAGTGAGACTCCAACTCAAAAAAAGAAAAAAAGTTGGAAGAAAATGGGAACACAAAATAAAATAATTTTCTAAAGATTTTCTATTAAATTAAAAGTTGAAAATCTTTCAATAATAGAGGTTATTACTGTGTTCTATTGCTTGATGGTCTTCTCACCAAATTAATGTTTTCTTATATTTGTGGTTAACATTAATTTCTTGTATTTCTCCCACTGTTTTTTGAGTCTACAGTCTAATATAAAAGTTTGTTAGATATCAGTGAGATAGCTGCAGGCAATTTTGATCACTATAAAGTAAAAAAGGCCAA
This sequence comes from Cephalopachus bancanus, assembly GCA_027257055.1. NCBI lineage: Eukaryota > Metazoa > Chordata > Mammalia > Primates > Tarsiidae > Cephalopachus > Cephalopachus bancanus. The sequence goes on from JAPVLO010000074.1 coordinate 1,215,440, forward strand.
AATTAAGTATCTTTAGTTATATACTTTCCTGAGTCCTTTCAGATTACACTGATCTGAAAACCATGTTATGTCTTTCCTAAGGCAGAAAAAAAAAATGAATCAATCTGATTTTTGTTTTCTTTTAGTTAACGGATGCTATAAAATTAATGTGATTAGAGCAGGCCTATCACCAGAATGGCATGAGTGATTTGCTCTAACACCAAGTGTTTGATCTTAACAAGTTAACTCAAATCATTTCCAATTTATCCACCATTGAATTAATTGGGAACAAAAAATTCTTGCCTTACCCAAGGAAGTATGTACTGTAAGAATCAAATAGTAATAAGTGTGGAATTTTGAACATACTGGACAAATGCAGAGCCTAATAATGCTACTAGTCTGAGAAAGTGCTTCTGTTCATCCAGTTACCTACAAATTCTAAATCATTTTCTTTGGTCATACAGAATGAGCCAATTCTTAGTCCATCTCTGTCAGTCAAGGTATTTTCTAGTCTTCTTTAAGAAAAATTTCATTTTTTTAATAGTTTCACTTTATTTCGTAAATTTCTCTCTTATCCAGATATTATGACCTTTTATCTCAAAGAGAAAACAGAGATTAATAGCATGTAACTTCCTGGATCTAGAGCAAAAATAGAGAAATTAGTCATGGTCAATAAGACATTTCCCTTTTGTCATGTTTGCTCATCTAAAAATTATTTACTACTAACACAACAACAACAAAAAAATCTCTTATTGACCATAACTAGTTTTTTAATAAATCTCTTATTGACCATAACTAGTTTTTTAATATTTGCTGTAGACTGCATAATTATATTAATATAATTATATATAATAATAATCATCCCCTATTCAGGCATCTTGCTCTAAACTTTAACCTGAATTCCTTCTATAGTTTTAAACTTTCTTTGCTAATCATGTTTTAATTAGCTTGCAGATTTCTCAACCTAAATAAATATTAATCATTTATCTGATAGACTGATATATTCTTTTCAATTTCAGGTTCTAATCACTCTAGGCTTCACAGACCAGCTTCTTCAAAAAGTTATCTACATTGCTCATCTTTATGTTTTTACCTCCTACTTACTCTTTGTGTTAATTCAGTCTGTATGTGTGTGTAATACTAAAATGCAGAAAAATTTATAATGCATAAAAGTATAACTTGACCAACAGCTATAATGTGAATATTCTTGTAATCATCACTGAATTAAAAATAAAAAAAATGATAAAACTCCAGAATTCCTCCTCCAATGTCTGACTCTTCTGTTAATAATCTCTCTCCACACTGGACCTAGTCATTAAACTCTGTAACTACACTGTTTAATAGGTAGCCACTAACCTCATGTGTGTATTCAAATTTAAACAAATGAGTTAAATTAAATTAAAAACTTACTTTTTACTCACACAAGTCACATTTCTTTCTAGTGCTCATGTGTGCCTGGTAGCTACAATGTTGGATAGTGTAGAGGACAGTCCCATTATCAGATAAAGTTGTATTTGATAGTGCTGCTCTAGAAATTAAACATCTCTAGAACATAGAAAATCTAAAAATAAAATTGGATTTTTTCAGACCTAATGAAAGAAATGAAAGAAAAAATGACTAGATATGACTAAAAAATGAAGAATTTGATCACTATATATATATATGTATATATATTTTTTTTTATTTTATTTTATTTTATTTTTTTGAGTTGGAGTCTCACTCTGTTGCCCAGACTGGAGTGCAGTGGCCGCTTCCGGCCACCACAGCCTTGACCTGCTGGGCTCTGGCGATCCTTCCGCCTCAGCCTTCCAAGTAGCTGGAATTACAGGCATGTGCTACCACGCCCGGCTGATTTTTTGATTTATTGTGGAGATGAGGTTTCACTGCCCAGGCGGGTCTCGAACCCGCGGGCTCAGGCAATCCTCTCACCTCAGCCTCCCAAAGGCGCGGGATTACAGGCTGAGCCACCGAGCCCGGCTTGATCACTATATATTTTTAAAAACTTTTCATATTTGAAGTTTATTATGGCTTCTATTATGCAGTCACTAAGAGACACTTCCAATGACATTAGGCTATCTATATTTGTATTTCTTTCTCTGCATTATCTATGTATCTCTCTCTCTCTCTCTCTCTCTCTCTCTCTAACATCTATTTATCATCTATCTAATCATTTATCATCTGTCTGTCTATCATCATGTCTTTCCTACATTACTACAATCCTTTTTAACCAGTAACCCAGTTTGCATATGTGTGCTGCTATAATATGGCCAGTCTTCCACATCTGTGGCTTCTGAATCTGCAGATTCAACCAATCATGAAACAAAAAATATAGTTAGCACTCTGATGGTTAAGCCTTTGCTTGTCTTCAACCCTGTCATTTTACATGGTTGAAAATGTACAGACTTTTCTTCTTTCCGTTGTATGATTTATTTTGAGGATAAATATCACCATAATCCTAAATTTGTTCCTGAACTATGCAGCATCAGAAAAAATACATTTGTCCATTCAATAAGAGTAGATTATTCAGGATAAAATCAAAATATATATCTGACAGGAGAAAGTTACATAAACTACATTGTCAATGTAATGATTTATAAGGAAACATTTACATCCAAGCTGACTCAGATGCAAGAGTTGTTGAATCCAGCATGGTCTCTCCCAATAATGTGCCAATGAAAATCAGACAATTGTCAGATGAATAATTTCTGAGAATGATGTTAGAACAATTGTGATTCATAGATGCTACCAAGTCTTCCCTGTATAACTTTTTCTCAGCTTTATACTAGTTGTCATTGCTCAGTTGACAAGTGTTTATTTTTCCCATTCCAAACTGCTTGAAATTTAAGTAAGCTGTTTTTAAGTAGGACCATTTAGATAGGCCTCCTGAAGTTTAGTGGAAAGACATGTGTTTACTTTTACTCAATTATTATTGTAAAAATAAATATGACATTTATTTTTTACTACAAATATGACTACATGAAGGAATTTTTCAAAAATGCTGGAGAGCCCTCCATCTGATACAATACACTATTTGAAGTTAAATTCAGAGAAACAATGATCACTATCTTATTCACACAGATTTAACTACTCTGTACTGTTGCTGCTTAACATAAACTTTTACTCAGTTTGAGAGGTCATAGTGTTTGGAGATATAATCAAAGAAAAGCACATAGTTACTACAGGGCCCCTTCTGGTGACCCAGTGGGGCATAACTGCCTTATTCTGGACTTTTGGTCTACTTTAATGATATGAGAGAGAAATGCATTTCTATTTGGCTGTACTTTTTCATTTTTAGATCATTTTGTTAGAGCAGCTTCGCTGTACTCAATTTTGAGCAATTATATGCATATCTGGAATAAAACATATTAGCATTTGTACCGTACTTCATTTGCTATGCAATCTTATATATAACCACACAAACAACAGAGATATATATACATATCTGAGAAGTTAATAAAACTTTTTCTTACTCTATCAACATGACATGTTTTATCATTATAACTCAACGAAAGATAGTATATTGTATGGCATGCTAGAATTCTTGAAAAGGATTGTTTTTATGGAAGAAAACTATTAGTTTAAAAAAGTGAAGCCAGAGTAAAGACAAATCATCAATAAAATCACCTTGTTTTTTTGTTTAAAGTTTTGTTTTTGGAAACAGTAATGATCCCTTTTTTATTAAGATGATTTATTTAAGTTTATAGTATATTATAATACTTATATTATATTGTATTATAATATTTATTGTGTAATTTCTTTCAACTGTTTGCCTACCATCTCTTTCTCAAGAGTAGATATAAAGTCAACAGGTTTTGGAGATGGAAAAATCTATTCTATATTGATGAATTTGTATATATGCTTAAATAGAACATGAAATTCTTATAAAATCATATGGTATGTTTTACATAAAATCTATCCTTGTCATTCAGGCAAAATAAATTTTTGGCTCAAGAAATGTAGAAGATTTAAAGTATTTAGACTTTAACAATTGTCACTAATAAGTAAACACATTTTAAGGTTCTAAAAATATGGAATAAAGTTAAAAAATGATTGAAAAAGGTAATGATCACAATGCATTTAATTAGAAAAGCATGTGCACTATTTCAGGTTAAGCCAATATGTATAGCTGTCTGAATCACAGACATATGCAACCAATAATGTTCATCTTAAATGTTGAGAAAATAATGGTAGTGCCATAAAGGCTAGAGAATTGATGATTGTCTAAATTACAAAAAATTATAATAATTAGATGCAATGATAAATGAGGATTATAAAAAGAAATAGAGACAAAAAAAAAACCCAACTAAATTGCATTGTGGTAGATCTTAGCTGACTAAGATATAGGAAGACAGTAGTCATATTACTTTAATTGGTGAAGGTTTAAATAGACCCAATCTCAAATGGCAAAGACAAAATAGTACAGATTACAAATTAACTATTTTGTGATAGTATTGTTAAGAAATTCCAACCTTAAATGGGCTGAAAGTAAAGCATGGAGTATTAAAAAGCAAATTTTCAATGTTCACTGAAAATTACAGTGGTATTCAAAGTACTCAAACTTGCTCATGATGAAAATCTATACAAATGTACACTTGAACAAACAGCTAATAATAAGGTACAATTTTAAATTTCTTAAATTAATATATTGATATGTTTTATTTCTTACATTATCAGTATCTTTTAGCTACACATAACCCTCTTTCCTCCCATAATCTAATGGGATTTTGTGTGTATATAAAAGTATTTGGGGCTGGGCATAGTGGCTCATGTCTGTAATCATAGCACTTAGGGATGCCAAGGCAGAAGTATTGCTTGAGCCCAGGCATTTGAGACTAGCCTAGGCAACATAGTGAGATCTCATCTATACAAAAATAAAAACATAGAAAAAATTAACCAGGTGTGGTGGTGCACTCCTGTAGTCCCAGCTACTCAGGAGGTTGAAGTGGGAGGATAGCTTGGACCCAGGAGGTCAAAGCCATGGTGGTTCATAATTGTGTCACTGCATTCCAGTCTTGGAAACAGAGTTAGAAGCTACTCAGAAAAAGAATAATGTATAAATAAATAAAAGCATTTGACAGTCTAATATTACTTTCTAAATCTGATTCCTGTAGCTTGTACTCTAGTTAGCCGAATCACTTTTAATAACCCTGGATTAGTGCAAAAGCAATAATCGTCTGAAATAGTCCATATTCCTATTAATAGCCAGCTAGACATATTTATAATCCAAAATTAATATTAATGTATAACAAGTAATCTGAAATCAATGTTAGTGTATCTTGTGGTAACTATTAATCTTTTAGAAGTAAACAAAGTTAAACACAGTTAAATTTGAATTTTTATATTTTCTGCAATGCTAACTAAATGTACTAAAATATAATGAGGGAGAACAGAAAAGTAAATTCATCTCTGTGTGAGCTCAAATAACTCTTTAAAGCTATTGTTAATCTGTTTTGCTTTTCATTGTCAAACATTGTATAACACTACTACTGCAATTGGAATTTGGGAATGGAGCTAGAGGGATTACTAAAGCACCTTAGAATATAATTTGTATAGCTAATAGAAATTCATTTTGCTTAAGTTTAATTGGATTTGTCAGTGCCCTGGACTGACAAAAACACACCTACAGGTGAACATGTTAGTTTTATAATTCATTGCAATAAAGGAGAACACATCACCATAAGAGCTGTTAGAAAGGGCTAATTATAGGATTTTGGCTTGCGCTAGGTAATTTTGGGAAGAGTTCAAGGAACCAGAGCTTTGCTTAATATTGAATGCTGTCAAAATATGGGAACAATTCTGTTTTTGTGTCTCAAGAAGTCATCTTTATAAGGTGGTTGGAAAAATGACAGGCTAAAGCTGTAAATATAATTGTATGCTGTCCCTTTGAAATGCATGTTATTTTATCGCAGTACTTTGCATTATGCAAAATATTATAATATGTTTAAATTTAACAATTCCTCATTAAATTTTCCCTCTTAATCAATTTAATACCTTAGATGAAATGGACAAAGTTTCTTGAAGGACACAAATTACCAAAACTGATTCAAGAAGAAATAGAAAATTGGACTATTTTTCTATAAATTAAATAAAATTAGTTCATAATTAAAAATATCCTCAAAGAAATATCAACATCCTCATGACTTCATTGAAAAATTCTATCAGATGTTTACTAAATGAATACATTTCAAAAATAAATAATATTTTAGAATTTAAAAATATTTAAATACATAATACACAAACTTCCAGAAACCACATCTTATAATGTCAGTATTGCTCTGATAATACAAGTAGAAAAACATATCACAGTGGAAAAAAGAAATCTACAGATAAGTTTCTCTCATGAATAAATATTTTTAAATCCTCAGCAAATTTAAATCCTTAGCAAAACCTTTAACACCCAAATTTATGGTATCTAAAAAGATTATACATCATGAACAAGTGCCATTTGTCCAGAAATGCAAGGTTAGCATAGAATTTCCAAATCAATCATAACTCATCAAATAAAGACAAAAGAAGGAGAAAAGCCATGTGAGTATTTTCATAGATTCAGAAAATACGTTTGAAAAATTTAAACACCCATTTATGATAAAACTGAGGTATAGAAAGTAACTTTCACATTCTGATAAAAACATGTTGGAAAAATATATAATTTTATACTTTGTGATGACAGACTCAATTCTTTCTATCTAACATTGAGAACAAGATAAGAGCATATGTTTTGGAAAAAAGTAAAACTCTTCATCAATCTTTATATTTAGGATATACCAATTTTACTAAAAGCAAATTTTATAACACTTTAAGTAATCTAGAAAGGAAAAAATATATATATATCAATTCTACAATTTTCACCCCTTTGTTGTCACTCCATTAGTTCAAGTTAACATCATTTCTTTCTTAAATTATAAAAGTGAATTGAACAAGAGGCACCATTTTTCTTTTGTCTTTCTTCAATAAAATTTCCGTTCAGCAAATAAAATAGTCATTAAAAAACAAAAAGTGATCATCGCATTGTCTTTCTTTGAATATTACAAAGATTTTCCATTTCACTAAAGGTAAAATAAAGCAACTTTGATTATCATACAAGCTCTGAATAATGGTAGCCCTACCTGACATTCTAAGCTATTCTGTCAACCCTCCCAAATTCTGGCTTCATGGCCTTCTTCTGGATCTCCAGTAGACCAGGTTTTATTCCATATCAGGAACAAATAATTTTTCCATTTCCTGTAATGCTCTTTATCCTGTTTTTAGTCTGTCTTAATAGTTCATCAAATTTCAACTAAAATATTCCTTTCTCAGAAAAGCCAACATTTGAAGAGTTCTTTAGGTTCTATGGAATAAATCGTTTCCTTTTTATATTTTCTTAGAACACTCCTAATTTCTTCCACAGAACTTACTATAGATTTTAACTTTGTACTGTGTTTTGGTTTGCTCTGTCTCACACTTGGAGTGAAAGCTCCATGAGAAAGCAAATCTGTAATGTTCATCACAACATACCCATGGTCCCTTATTGATAATCCTGTTGTTGTTTAATGAATCTGCCAAAAAAAAAAAGCACAAACTATTATTTAAAAGTTACAATTAATATATTATTTCAGGTACCCAAAGCAACTCAAATACAGTGATATGCCACATATAGGAAATTAAAAGCAATAAATAAAAACAAAATCAACTTCGACTAGAATGAGTCATCCATTTGCCCAATCAATCATCAATGATGGTCTATTCTTCCAAGGCTATGAAATGCACTACAAATTTTCATATCTGTTCCAAAATGAGCTAACAAAAGCAGATGGGTATATACTGTTAGATGTGTTGTCCACTTAAGTGTTTTATGTTGAACCATTTTTTTAAAAAGTATTTTTTTAACTCTTTGAGGATATTTAGATCTTGTGTTTCTTCAAGGAAAGATTGAAGCCTTTGTTTCTGAAAGGTAGCTATCTAAAAAGATAAGGGTCAGAATTTCTGGCACTCATCTTTGAGTTTTATTAAATAGTATCATATGTTTCCCAGCCCACTTTCTTGTACCATTCTTGAAGGGTTAGCAGTAGGTGGGACATGGGAAAAAATGGCTGAAGTCAAGGTTTCTCTCACATGGTCTGGCATTCTCTTCTTTGTTGGATGCCTCAATGACCAATCTAAAAAAAAGAAGAAATTGACCTTAGGTTATCCTGGTCACAAAACTGCATGGAAAATGATCTTTTAGCCTATTCCGGTTGCTTGCATTCTTCTCTCTTGGCTCATATCTCAACACTTTAAAAGAAATTTTGGGGTTAGTCAAATAAATGATAATGGTCACAATATTTAGACTTTCTTTAGGACCATTTTGACTCAGCCATGCTTTTATTCGGTTTTGATAGAATTAACCAGGGTTAAAATAAAATTTTATTTTCTTTTTTTATCTTTTTTTTTTTCTTTTTGAGTTGGAGTCTCACTCTGTCACCCAGACTGGAGTGCAGTGGCCGCTTCTGGCCACCGCAGCCTCAACCTGCTGGGCTCCGGTGATCCTTCCGCCTCAGCCTTCTGAGTAGCTGGAACTACAGGCACACGCTACCACGCCCGGCTGATTTTTTTATTTGTTGTAGAGATGAGGTCTCGCCAAGTTGCCCAGGCGGGTCTCGAACCTGCAGGCTCAGGCAATCCACTCACCTTGGCCAAAATTTATTTTCTAAGAATAGAAATCAGGGCATTTATCTTCTCATAGAGCAGTGTCTCTAGACCAGGCATATTGAACATCATGATTCCTGATTGTCACAAAAAGTTTCTGTCAAAGTGTATACAATAAGATTTCAAAATAAATTTCTCTTGCAGTCGTGTTTGCTCTGATATTTATATTAACTGCTGTCCTTAAAGAAAAAAGGTTCTAATAACAGCTAATATTTGGTACCAAATAGTATGCCAAGCACTGTGTGTAAAGCAAGTGCTAAATGCTTTGACCATTAATGCTTTCCCACCCCTCTTAGACTCAAGAAGTCTCCTTTCTCTTGAGAATACATTTGGTTCATTAGTGTTCTAAAAAACATGTGCAGGAACTGGGATTATCACTGTTCACTACAAGCTTCACTTAGTTCCTGTGCTTTCACTGTCACACACATACCACAACTTAATAACACAATGCTTGAGTAATAAAATGCAATAAATTCAGCTAACTTCACTGTTCAAAGATAAGATGGAGTTCAATCTTGTTCTTGTCTTTTTATGGTGATATTTTTGTTAAAATTAGTCCCTATTCACTATTAAAGGGAATACTGTAGATTATTTTTTCTCGAAAGAAGAGGTTAATGAAAATGAAAGGAAATGAATGACTTTTTCCAAGTAGAAAGAGAATGCTTGCTTTGGAGAGGAAAACAGTTGTCAATTACTTGAATAAAGACCACAAACCATCAGTTTAGTTATATAATGTGAAAGTTGACAAAAGACACAGCAAAAATCAGGCTTTGTGCAGAATAGAACTACTGTACTTAAATAATTCTATCCCTGAATTATAATTCAAATCAATAAAAATGGTTTTAAAAATAATAGAATAATTGGCTAATATAAGGATAGTTTTATTTAGTATGTATGATGTGGAGTGAAATTGATTTTATTGCTAGGCATGACACATTTGCATCTATAAAACACATTTATGGAATACAATGGATTTTTTCAAAAAGATATACACTAGAAAATTTTTTTTTAAAAATCAGACAAAATAATCATCATGTTAAGACTGTATCACATAGAATATCTCTATTAATGTTCTGCATTTGCTCTTATAGAATGCATGATATTTCCCTGTTATTTTTGTTTTATAAACATTCAATTTATGAATATGTTGTATGGTAAAGAAAGAGAGATGAAAGAAATAATATTCAAATTATTCAATAATATTCAAAATTAAGAAAACAACAACAAATTTTGTTAATAAGTTACATGACCTATCTTAATTATTCAGTATTGGAAACAAAAAGTCCCCAACCTTTTTTGGCATCAGGGACCGGTGTCATGGAAGACAATTTCTCCATGGACCAGGGTGAGGGAGATAGTTTGGGGAGCATTCAGGCACATTACATTTATCGTGCACTTCATTTCTGCTATTATTACATTGTAATATATAATGAAATAATTATGCAATTCACCATAATACAGAGTCAGTGGAGGCCCTGAGCTTATTTACCTGCAACTAGAAGGTCCCATCTGGGAATGATGGGAGACAGTGACACCCGAAGTGTTGCTTATGTTCAGTCTTCTCTGTAATCTTGTTTTGATTCACTGCAGAAAGCTCTGGTTCACAAGGCTAGGATGTTGGAAATGGAAGCAGGCTTTTCAATGCTGATCAGAGAGGAGGTGGAGCTCAGGTGGTAATGCAAGCAATGGGGAGCACCTGTAAATACAGATGAAGTTTTGCTCCTTTGCCTGCCACTCACCTTCTGCTGTGGAATCTTCTTTTATTTTATTGTTTTTATTTTAAAGATGTGGGATACAACTCAGGATTGGGTATATAAGTGGTTTATGTACAGGTGAAGTTTGGTGGCCTGTAACCTAACAGACGACAGACCAGTACAGGTCCGTGGTCTTGGACTTGATCCCTGATATACACTGTAATAATCTACAGCTGGGCTCGGTGGCTCAGCCTGTAATCCCGCGCCTTTGGGAGACTGAGGTGAGTGGATTGCCTGAGCCCGCGGGTTCGAGACCCGCCTGGGCAGTGAGACCTCATCTCTACAATAATCAAAAAATCAGCCGGGCATGGTAGCGCATGCCTGTAATTCCGGCTACTTGGAAGGCTGAGGTGAAAGGATCACCGGAGCCCAGCAGGTCGAGGTTGCAGTGGCTGGGAGCGGCCACTGCACTCCAGTCTGGGCGACAGAGTGAGACTCCAACTCAAAAAATAAAAATTAAAAAAAATAATCTACTTAAATCACTTTCCAAAGAACACTCAATTTTTAAAATCTTAATAATATCAATATATACTATTGTGACACAATCATTAGTTTGCAATTGTACATATATATGTCTGTTATGGTCCTCAATGATTTGCAATCAATTTTTCTTCTTTAGGATGGGGAGGAAAAGAGGCCTGGTCTTACTTCCTTGTAAACTGCTAATAAACAGCTTCTCCGCAGGCAAGCTATTGATATTAGCAGAGGTATAACTCTTATCTATGGAATTATTTTAGTAAAATGTTCCCTTTATTGGATTGCTTATGGTAAACAAATGTAGATACTGTCAACTTACAAAACAAGGTTCCTAAGAAAAGGCCATGTAAGCTATACTCTTATGTAGATGTAACATGATGACATTATGTAAAATAAAATGTTTCCTTTCATCTGAGATGACTAAATGCATTACTAGGAAGACCTCATATTTGAACCTGGGACAGAAAGCACAGGTGGGTTGTGAGAAGAAAGGGCCTATGGAGGTACACTCAATGTCCTAGTCCTCCTGAATCACTTGTACCCCTTGATTACATGTTAACTTGAAATCTTTAGTATATTCTGAGATTGAATAAACTTTCTGATTCATTTCTGTCTGTTTTGATTATCTTTGTGTTAGAACATTGCATGCACACACACAGACACCCACACTTTCATATACACACGCACACAAATCTGGTCTTTTCCATTTTCCGTTTCTTCCATGGTCTTCTTTTTCAACATGGTTGTCTTTCTTTCCCATTAGGTATTTTTGTCAAGTATCTGTTGAGTCTTGGCCATTTATTCATATTTAAGGTGAGGGTATTTTAAAGCTAGCTAGAAACTTAGTGTATATGTGTGGTGCCTGTTCACTCATGAGCAATGTGATAGGATGACTTTTCTCTTGCGAAGGTCATGGCTTTCCCACCCCTCTTATCCTCAAGAAGTCTCCTTTCTCTTGAGCATACATTTGGTCCATTAGTGTTTTAAAGAGCATGTGCAGGAACTGAGATTATCACTGTTCACTGTAAGTTTCACTTAGTTCCCGTGTTTTCACTGTTACACACATATCCCTTTCAGTGGTGCCCACTGTCTCTGAGGCCACAGCACATCATAAACAATTTTTCTAGAACATAGATTTTCCTAGAAAGTAAGAGAAATAGACGGGAAGAAAAGAATTTGCAAATATATCTTTTCTTTGAAATAATTTTTTTCCCTGATTCTTCTATTTTTAGTCATGTCTCCTTCCTTTTCTAGGTGTCTTCAATTCCTGAGGTTTTCATGAGATCACTAGTTGCTTCTTGTTGAATTACTTTCCTGACAACTTAGATTTCAGCTTTCCCTGGCTTCTAAGAAAGTTACAACTTTTCTTTGTACTTTTTAGCTTTTAAATTATTGATTTGTCTCCTTCTATATTTCTTTTTTTTTAGTTTATGCCTTTTTAATCGTATTTTTTAATTGTGAGTTTAGATAATGAAAACATGTGCTTTTGAGCATACATTTTGATCATTTTTCAAAGCAAAGTTCCAAAGATTAATTTCAAGAAATGGGATTATGAAGTCTAGCAAAGCACAGATGAGGTTGAAAGGCTTTTGATATTTACAGACAAATCATTTTCCAGGTAATATGCATAAAGATGCACTTCTATCAGAAATATGTTTATGTACATTTCTTTATAGCTTGTTATTTTTTAGTAATATAGCTTTAGCTTTTATTTTTATTTATTTTTATTTTTTGAATTGTAGTCTCACTCCTTCGCCCAGACTGGAGAGCAGTGGCACGCACGCACGCTCCCGGCCACTACAGCCTCAACCTACTGGGTTCCGGTGATCCTTCTGCCTCAGCCTTCCAAGTAGCTGGAACTACAGGTACGCACTACCACACCTGGCTAATTTTTTATTTATTGTAGAGATGAGGTCTCACCAAGTTGCCCAGGCGGGTCTCGAACCCGTGGACTCAGGCAATCCACTTGTCTAGGCCCCCCAAAGTGCTGGGATTGCAGGATGAGCCACTGAGCCCAGCCAGCTTTAGCTTTTAAAAACATAGCTAACAATTAACTATGCTGGGATGTATGTTAGATACCAAGGACTTTTCAAATTGTTTTTTATTATTAAATATTTTGAACTTGACTAGAATCTTCGGGTATATTCTATCTTTAATGTCATTTTGTAGATAAACTTGTAGATAAAAGTGCTGAAGCAAAATTAGACTACTAGCAACTCACCTGTGATAAGAAGGTAAGTGTCGAACAGGTTTGAAGCCAGGAAATGTAGTTTTTTTTAAGCATTGTGCTAGATGGCTTCTCTTACAAACTGACACATATCACGTTTTGCTCTCATGTCTTGATTAATTTCAGCATTACCTCCTTTGTTTATATTTACCATCATGTCTTTATCTATTCTTTCTTTTTAAATCTCATTCTGCAACTTGGGCATGTCTATTGTGGGCATTCCTTATTTTGCCTTTTCAATGTATAAACAACTTTCCACAGGTAGAAACTCTCAACATTGACTAAGAAGGTAAAAATGGGCCATGTTTCCTTGTTATGCCCCCTGATAGGTATGGCATGGACAAGCAATAGCAACATTCAGTGATAGAGGTGCCAGAAACAAAAGGGTCTATTTCAGGCTGGTTATATCAGGTGGCTTCTGTGGCTGAATCTTGGTCTCACTTTCTCCAATTGTGTGAAAAAGTTTCTAAACTTCCCGTCAATTTTATAAGGCACTAAATAGCCTTTCAGTAAAATTTCTGCTTCAGTTAAACTGAATTGGTTTATTTAATATTAATTTGGTAACAGATCTGAGAATAACTTTTAATAGCAATTTCTTTTTATTATAAAAGATTTTGTTCATGAAGAAATATAAACGGCAATCATGTAAGCATGCATAACAAAATTAAACACATTTATGTTCCATTTTTATATCAAAATGTATTTTTAAGAAATAAATTGGTTTAAGCGCCAGGTGAGGGTGTGGTGACTCATGCCTGTAATTCTGGCACTTGCAAAAAACTTAGCTAAACGTGGCGGCATGTGTCTGTAGTTCCAGGTACTTGGAAGGTTGAGCTGGAAAGATTCCCTAAGCCAGGAAGTGAAGCCTGTGGTAGACATTATCATGCCACCGCCCACCAGCCTGTGCCACAGAGTGAGACTCCCACTCAAAAAAAAAAAAAAAAAAATGTAGCTTACAATAGGACCACTATCCACAATTCCTTTTTTCATCTCTCTATATGTAATTTCTCCTCTGAAATTGTAATATTTCAAGCATATGATATTTTTAAAAAAGCTTTTATTACCAAGACATATATAATATACATTATTGCTTTGTGGGTTTAAATATTTGCATTAAAACACCATGTTGTATATATATGACTGCTTTATTATTTGATATAAGATTTTTGAAATTCATATTCAATATTATATATAGAACAAATTTATTTATTTTTAATGTTGCAAATGTTTTTTTAAATAATAAATCTGTTTATATATTTGTTAGTAAGATTGTTTAATGGTTTCTCAGATGCTGTTAACATTTTTTAATATTATCAGCAGTTTTATAATATCTTCTTGTGCATATTACAAACAAGTGTTCCTGTACAGTAGTCATTTATAATTGTAATTGCTGGTCTTGTATTGTGTACTTACTGGGTATTTACACATGACTCTTCAAAGAAGCTTTATTCAAAATATATTGCCATGGTCATTCTTATTTGCCAATTTCCATATATTGTGATAATTGATATAATAAAGATAATTATGCTAAAAAAGATTTAAAAAATTTTATTAAGTTCTATCATTTTCTAATGACAGAGTCTTTCCAGTTTATTACAAATAACTTCCTAACCTGCCAATTGATCTAATACATCCAAGAAACACTTCTGGTTTTCACTACTAGCATTGTTTTTCTTTTATTCCCCCCTAAGTTTATCATATATATTTAGTCATTTAAATAAGACTGTGATACATTTAAATTAATTTAGAAAATATATACATATTACAATATTCATTCTATCTAGGATTATAAGTAGGCTTCCTTCTTTAGTATTTTTCTTGTATTTAGAAAATTAACTGAACTTTCTGTACATTCAAATAATTTCTCAGTTAAATTTTTTGAGTCTGTAATTAAAATGTTTACTTTACTTTTTTTTTTTTTTTTGAGAAAGCAGGATTTATTGAGAGGACAGAAAATCTCCCACAGTGGAAGGGACCCAAAGAGTTTGCCCCAATTAAAATGTTTTCAAATAAAAAATCCTTTTCCCAAATTATATCTTTCATTTCTGATTATATTCATTGTATTTGTCAATCATAACATTTTTAAATATGATGCATGCAAATATAATTTTTTATAATCTTATTTGTAATGTATCTAGTATGTTTTTGACTACCTGTTTAACTCTGAACTTTAGAATAGTTCCTTTCATAGATGCACAATATAAATTAAAGATTCTCCAAGACTCAAGACAAATTCAATACTTTCCCTGAATTTGTTATTTCTAGAATTATCTCAAATTAACTTTGAAACTAGTAAGATATAGATGAAAAAAATTTTCATAACAAAATGTGTGTATTGTGATAATTTCAAAAATTTTTCTTATTTTGATAACAAAAATGTAATTTTATAGTAAACTGAGTGCCTTTCCTTTATTTTCCTTAAGTAAAACATATAGTGCTTTGTTGTATACATAGAATATAGTAGCATTGTTGAATTATTGCATGGTTATTAGACAAAGAAAACAAATGTAACCAAATGCAAGTAAATAATTATCATATAATAAATTCATTGAGATAGTAAATATTTTATTTAACAAATGACTTGTTCCAAAAATTGCTATTATTTACTATTGTTACAAACAAAATTAATTATTAATACAGATAAAACTAGCTACCTAATACCACTGTGTCCTTCAATACACACAACTCCTTGGTTACTTTATTTCAAGTTGAGAATATATAGTATAGAATCTGCATCTTATTCAAAATTATGATTATTTAGCTTGATTATGAAGAACAGGCTGTAGTTTATGAAATTGTATTTTCATTCGCAAAGAAATGTATTATTAATAGAATCAAGTAAATTATTGGCCTAATGCTAAATATGATTTTTACATGTCTATTAGATGATCTGCATCTTTTAAATATCCTGAACATTTTTACAAATGACAATTTACTCATGTACTTAAATTTAGTATTTTACAGTATTTCTAAAATTGTTTCAGTGGGAAAACAGAAATTGATTAATTAAACGTTTAATTCATGCATGGAACCACCCAGGCATAGTTAATATAGTTTAGAAGTAGATAGGCAGATTTTCTTAGCAGATCTAATTTAGAATAAGGTAAGCATTCAGACATAGTTCTTATCAGGACACAACCATCACCTGACCTACCAGGCATATCAGAATTGACCACTTTGTGGGTTGTAATGTGAAACTATCATTGTAGTAAATCACAAAAACAATACAGAACTATCATCCAAAACACAGAAAATTAATGTTCTAAATTTTTTTTTAAAGCCCAGATGTAGTTAGGCAGTAACTTCCATTATTTACAAGGTCCTTATGACCTTCAAGGGTTGAGAGCTGGTCATCAAAAATTGTGACCAGATACTTGTAACCCTCTGCTTTTAGCATGTGGAATATTTTGCTTAATTATCATTGTAAAATTATATAAAGCTTCTAGTAAAAAAAAAAAAAAGCTTCTTGTCAAGGTAAGCACATGTCCTTTAATTTAAGTCACTTGCATTCTTTCTTGAATGTGTCTTCTATTCTAATAAACTTTACGTTAAAACATCAGACTCGCTCTGAAATTCTTTTCTGTAGCTTCCAATAGAGAAACTATACCATGTCATCCAACATGAGACAGACTAAAAACATTAAACTCTAAACTTATAGTCAATAAGGAAGTCAGAAATCTATATCAAGTTTCCAACATGAAGTGAAATAATACTAATATGAGAATGTGACCTGCAACAGATATGGTATATTAAAAATGAGCATTCTCAAGCACAAAATAACAACAATAATAATTCTGTCTTTAAAAAAGAATTATTATTTGGTCCTTTATACTCTGAAATAGTTGCATTTTTAAACCAGAAAGAACGTGTTCTCTAAATACAGGATACCAAGGAAAATCCCTAACATTCAAATATTAATGTCATAATTAAAAGAAAGTTTCAATAAATCTGAATAAACAGACCATAATATCAGAGAGAATATTAATATAAAAATGAGATTTTAATGTCTTCATACAGTAGTTATAGATTTGAGGAAATTATTATTCTATTCAGACATAAACAAAATCATCTCAAATGTTCTGAACAAATATTTATAAATTGTCTTGATAACCAGATTTTTTCAACAATAAATGTTGTTAATTAACTAATATAGATGACTCCAAGTGTATTTACTTTGATAACTAACATTAGAGATAAAAGAAGAGGAATTGCTTTTTTTCATACCAATTTGCATGATAAATAGTATTTTATGAATGCTTAAGCAGTCTTATAAATTATAGCATGAACTCAACATCTGGTGAAAATTGCCAAATGGAATTTGTCTATAGCCTTTAAATAAAACACTAATTTTTAATTGTGCCATTTAAATCGTAAATATAAAATTAAAAGGTAATTAATATCTTGCCAAGTTAAACTAAATATTCACCACTGAATAGTAAGCAGAACAATATTTATTAAAATATTGGTTTATACCTTCAGTTGAAAAGTATTTTCTCAGGCTCCCAAATTTTGTTTTGTACATGAAAAAATTGAAGTAATACATCAAGCACTCTTCCATGATTAAAAGGAAATATTAGAAATGAGACATGAATAATTTTTTAAAATTTTATTATTTGAGAATACAGCAATTCTCATGAGATACGTATTTCTTCCATTTTACTGGTATTTAATGTCGTTATTCATACTTACATGGGTTAGAATTATTATTTTAAAAGTTTGAATAGACTTTTATTAAACATATGAGAAACTACAAATATATTTGCATAAATGCCTTTTTGAGGCTCATATAAAAAGGTAATAAAACCCAATATTTATTAATGTATTAAAATAAATCTAAAAATACTGAACTTAATCTTTTTGACCCACTGTTACAAACCATTTAACCTTTTTTTTTTTTTTTTTTTTTTTTTTTTGGGTTGGAGTCTCACTCCTTCACCCAGACTGGAGTGCAGTGGCCGCTCCCGCCCACCGCAGCCTCGACCTGCTGGGCCCCGGCGATCCTTCCACCTCAGCCTTCCAAGTAGCCGGAATTACAGGCATGCGCTACCACGTCCGGCTGATTTTTTGATTTATTGTAGAGATGAGGTCTTGCTGCCCAGGCGGGTCTCGAACCCGCGGGCTCAGGCAATCCACTCACCTCAGCCTCCCAAAGGCACGGGATTACAGGCTGAGCCACCGAGCCCGGCTTTAACCATTTTTTAGTTACATTTAAGTGGTGGAAAAAAAAAATCTTACTAAAGATGCAGGTCTTTGAAATTTCAATAAATGTAGTTATGTACAGATTCTTCTGAATCATAGCTTAAATCTATGGCCAAACTATCCGAAATTTTCTGGTCTCCACTGAATTATAGCTTGATAATTCCATTCTTGCGGCATCTCAGAATGGTTCAAAATATCAATTTGGTGAAGAATTATAGCCCTTTGTTGCTGTTACCAACAATACTGAACTGTCTTACTTGAGATGGTACTCATATTTGTTACTGGTCTTTTACAGTATAAATCTTAAAAATCACTCTTCAATTAAGTCATGCAAATATGCCTTTTAAAATTGTAAATGGATTCAAGCAAGTACTGCTTGTCACATGACAACCAATAAGTTAGGAAATGGTGCTGAGGCAAAGAAGGCGACTTTATTTTGGAGAGCCAATAAACCGAGAAGATGGCTCACTAACGTCATAAAAATACCACCTTAAGCTTATGTGAATTTTACTCTCCTTTTATATTAAGGGAAGAAGGGGATTAGGTGAAGAGGTGACCAATGATCACAGACATCTGAGTGGCAGCGAGCATCCAAGGAGTTTGTGAAACATTCTTGTCCTTGCTCAAGTTATAATGTTCCTATAAATCTATAACACAATATTGTTATGCATGTGTACATCTCTTTATCTCCTCGGGGGTTAGTTTTGGGAAGGGACTATTTTCATCCTTGCTTTAAAGTTAAGCTATAAATGAAATTGCTCCCATAATTAGCTTGACCTATGTGCAGAGATAAGCAAAAGCACTTATCTTAAGGTAGAAGCAAAATGGAATTAGTCATGCTAAGCTTCCTTTTCACTGTTATGAAATCATCAAAGTTATTGGAATAGAAGAAGGGAATGCCATTATCATTTAAATAATTATTTTTGGACAGGAAAGTCAGGATTTTACCCCAAAAAAGTCATATTTAAAGTTCAAAACTTATTTTTTATAAATTCTTCCAGCATCTTTTTGACCCAGAGATAATAAGATTGGAATAAAAAAAATGATATAGAAGAAAAAGAAGACTAGTTTTTGTGATGGTAATGGAAGATACAATTCTCACTCTGTTATATAAATATTGTTAGTTTTCTACTCAAGATATTTTAGGTTATTACATTTTCAATAATGTTTTAGTTGATTCAAATTTCTTGTTTTCTCAATTTAGTTATGGACACCATATTCAGTAACCACGAAATTAATTATGCTTAGAAGTTCAATTTTGCAGTTCAAGAAAGTGAAAGTGCTGAAAGATTTTCATAGTTCAGGCTTCTATAACAAAGTATCACAGATTGAGTGGTTTAGATGACAGATATTTATTTCTCACAGTTGTACAGACTGGAAAGTCCATGATCATGATGCCAGAAGATTTTATTCTTGGTGAGGGTACTCTTAATGGCTTAAAGACCAGCCACTTTCTGGCAAGGTTCTCATAAGGCAGAGGGAGAGAGAGAATGTTGGTCTCTCTTTCTCTTCTTACAAGAACATTGATCTCATTACATAGTTCCACCTTTATAACCTCATCTAAATCTAATTACCTCTCCAAACCCCCACCTCAAATACCATCATATTGGGAGTTAAGACATCAATACACGAGTTTCTGAAAGATACAAGTATCAGTTCATAACAAAGGCTAAATAGGCTACTATGCTTAATATAATATGTATTAATCATAGAATGTTGAGGAATAAGAAACATCTTTTGTCAATATTGGAACTCACAGGAGTCAGGGGAACTCTTATTAGTTGTGTTGCTCTTGGTGATACTTTCATGGTTCTCAGTTTTCTGTAAAGTTAAAGGATGGATTAAATCACATTAATATACTTTTTAACTCTAACATTTATGGAACTGGGAAAATTTTAAATTTTGCCATCTTTCTTATTCTGGATCTGATTAAACATATGTTTAAGTGCCTTGCATTTCTGAAGACTATAAATTACTTTTACACACTAAAGTGTGAGTCCTGAGATAAACCATATCTTCTTTTTTTTCATTTTGATGCTTCAGTTTTGCTTTTGCTTTATAAAACCTACCCCACATATTATCTAACCAAATTTTGAACAATCACATATCATTATGAAGAGTTCTGGATTAAACTTAACTATTTCAATGCTGTGTGTGCATATCTATCTATCTGTATATAGATATATATGTTTTTATTCACTAATATTCACAATAAATTTCTACTTTCTGATGTTATTTATAAAATGTTTAGCATTTATGTATTCTTTAAATCATGGCAAACATTGTTTGCACTCAGAATGGCAATGATACTTGTAAAGGTAATGGTAATGGCCACTGTTGGTTTCAGAATAGATAGGAATCAAAATCTGTCACACAGCTTGAACATTTTAGATATCATTAAGGACAGTTAATTTAGCAGTCATAACCAATTTTCTAAAAACCTGTGATCTAATAAAATTCTTCTTTGCTTCACCATGAATATCTAAGCAAACACAGACTCAGTCTAGTTTCTTGGTATGGTTTATTCACAAACCTTTCACTCTAACACTGTATTAAGGCTATCTTATTATTCAGAAATTAACATTGACTAACACACACTCTTTTATGAACTGATGCTGGTATTTCTTATTTTGCCAAATAACTTTAACAAGGAGGAAGATACAGGATATTGGAGTCAGGTTCATGCCTTCAAATTGTGGCCTATGAAATACAGATACAATTGTTCTCATGACTTTTTAAATGCTCTTTCATCCAAAAGCTCTTAACTGAGTGGTTAAAAATTACGACTGAACATACAGGAGAATCAGATGGCAGGAACTGAAAACTTTTATCGGGATCTCAGTTAACTTTTTCATAATATAATTTGATTCCTAGAAAAGATGAGTCAAACTGTAATTTGTGAAATTGTTAAAACATGGATGTTGGTTTTTTCTATAGCAATTTTGTTAAAATATGGCAATCTGAAAGCATATACAGGCATAAATATATTCTGATGCATGTATATACTAATCTGTTTATTCTATAAAATATAAAATATCTGTCTCTATAAAATTTTAGCTTTTTTGCAATTTACTTTAAGTTTTAAAAATTAGTAATTTCTACCTTATTAGATTTGTCATCTTTCAGGCAGGTTAATATTTTTTTAATGTCACTTGGGGATAATTTTATACTATTAGCATATACTTACATTATTCTAGTAGTACAAAATGTTTTGTTGTGCTTTAAACATATGAGTACATATTAAATAATAAATAAATAAATAAAAGATATTATGTGTTAATGGCTTGGAGATTTGATATTGTTAAGATGATAATGCTGCCAAGATTGGTCTATGTATTCACCACAATCTAGCAAAACCTTAGCTGACTAGTCTTGCCTAAATTGACAAGCTGATTCTTAAAATCATATAGAAATGCAAGACACCTAGAAAAGGCAAAACAATCATAAGTAAGAATAAATTTGAGGAAACTTTCCTATTTCAAAGCTTACTATACTTCTTAACTTCTAACCCTACTACAAATCGACAGTAATCAATAAATATGTTGTACTAGAATTAGACATATGGGCAATAGAATTGAGAAACCATAAATAAATCCATGCATTTATGGTCGATTGATTTTTTGCAAGAATGCCTAGACAATTCAATGGAAAATAATAATGTTTTTCACCAAATAATTCTGGGACAACTGGAAATCCACATGCAAAAAAATGTTGTTGTACTTTCACCATATACTGTGTACAAAAACTTACTCAGATGGAACAAAGACATAAATCTAAAATCTAAAATTATAAAGCTCTTAAAAGGAAATATAGGCCTAAATTTTCATGACATTAGGTTAGGCAGTGGTTTATCAGACATGCAACTAAACAACAACAAAAATAAATAAATTGGACTTCATGTAAAACTGATAACTTTTGTGTCTCAAAGAACAGTAGCAACAAGTCAAAAGACAACACACACTTGGAGAATATATTTACTAAGTAAATAACTGATGAAGTCAGTGTTTGAAATATTTTAAGAATGTATATTACTCAAAAATAGACATACAACCCAATTAAAAGCAGGTAACATATTTAAATACACAATTTCCAAGAATATGTACAAAAAATTTATAAAAATAAGCATAACACCATTAGTAATTAGAGAAATGAAAAATAAAATCACTTATGAAACGCCGCTTCACACTTATTGAAATGATAATAAAATAGATAGATAATGACAAACATTGACAGACTTACCAAATTCTTAAATTACTGTCTGATAAACTAAGTTTTGCTAAGATATTTAAGATTTTTGATGTTTTATAGGTAAAGTTTACAACAATAATACTTCAAATACTCATAGACTGCACTTGTTTTGTTTTGTTTTTTAAAATACCAATTGTTTGTATTGAAACAATTATTTAGATTATAAAATTAGAGAAAAATGAGAAGATATCATTTAATACATTAAAGTTTTCAAACGAGAATACCAAACATATAATTGCAACTAAACTGAAACTAAAACATGAATATATGGTTTATATCTTGCTTCTATTTTTTAGTTATTGGTTCTACTGTTCATAATTTGATTTTCACAAATTCTACAATAGTCTTCAGAACTAAATAAACCTACTGATTTATATTTTATAGTAATGACGTAATTCAATGATGCTTTTTGGTTTCTTTATTTAAAAAACCCCAAAATAAAATAATTGATAATTAATGAGAAATGAAATAGTATAGTATTTTTAGCTGTTCTCTGAGCAGATTGTAATAATTTCACCTTTACTCATATTCTACTGGTCAGAATTTAGTGACATGCATACTTATAACTAAAAGAAAGATTGCATAGTGTAGTCTCTGTTACAAGCACCATGTGTCCAGCCAAAACTTCTACTATTGTGAAAAAAAGGAGGTAGATTTATATGCAAAACACCTGAGAAACTCTACCACAATGGGAACCTCATAAAAACTCAGAAACAAAAATAAGTGTTCCATAATCACCATTGTGCCCTATACGGTTATTATTTGAATGTCAAAAATAAATTATTTTAAAATAAGTACTCTAGACATCAAAACGTATCAGGTTTTATTGTTTGTTATTCATATTTCTAAGAATAAATAATAATCTCTACAAATGTTTACAGGTATAGAATTAATATTTGATTATATATAAAGTCCTGGCTTAGGTTAGGAAGAAGGGAAGAGTAAAAGACATCTACCCTCCAAGTTAGGTAACTCAAAACTTGCAACTCTAACACTTAAATTCTCAGTTTAGTCACTTAACACTATTGCAACATCTCTTGTTAATGATTTCAGTCATAAATTATGAACAGTAATACTGACTGTCTTATTGGTTAAGATAATGCCATAAATAACCACAGTATCCAATGTTATAATTAATTATTATATAAACACAGTGTCTATCTATCTTACATTTCAAGGTAACATGTCACAGCTAGTAATTTTCTTAGGAACACTTACAAATAAAGTTGGCTGTTCAAGAATAAATAAGAGAAATGTGTTTTTAAACTTCTTTGATCTCCCTGCAAATTAGTAAAAATAGTAACTCCTCAGGATAACTTATGTGTTTACTAATTTAAAATTATGGAGACATACCACACCAATGCCATCTGTTAATTGCAAAGAATATAATAAATATATTTTGAAAAACATGATCTAGATTATAAAGCGTTATGTTATTTGTTTATTTTATTAGCAGTAATTTTTTTCTGTTCTCACTAAAAATAATTATTGTTATTAAAGCAGTGTTATTAAGTGTGTTTCATAATTTTTCACACTTGATAGCACAGATATTGAAGGACATGATTAGTTGTATATAATGAGTGTCAATGTAAAATATAAAATCCTCAAAAGATATATGAGCATATTAAGATAAAATTCTGGATTAAGTGTGTTAGCACAAGTGGCTAAGAGTAATTCTAACTTCTAGTTTGATTGATTAAATCTGGAGACAAAGTCGGCCAACACTAAAGAAAAATAAATGTCAAAATATCTTGTTTGAAGATAGTATCCAAAAGACTAGGCCAATTGGAGTTGTAGAGTGGACTTAAGATGGAAAATCTGTTCATGAATCCACCAACTATATCATCTGAGAAGGTCTACAACATGCTCTCTTCACCAATACGTAGAGGAGGGTAATTATGACTGTTCAACACTCACATTAAAAAAAAAAATCTCTTGAAATCTGACAGTAGAAGATAATGTCCCTAATCCAATCAAGAGCATACTTGAGGAGATAGAAGATGGCCACTGGGGAGTTGCCAACTTATGCCTGTCTTGCTAAGTGGAACAGAGAAGAGGGACCTAGTCACCAGTAAATTCAGATAACTTGAAAAAATTTGGATGAAGAAAGCACCCTGTACCCTGCAGAGGACACATCAAAGACACTGAGACCAAGGAGACGAGAAGGTGGGAGACCGACATTGAAACTGGGGAACTTCATCCCCACTGTGTGTCAGGCCCACATAGAACCTATGGTACTGCCTTGTGAGTGAGGTATTGAGTGCTCCTGACATGATCTGTCTCAGTTCCCCTCTTTCCAGCCACACATGGGCCATTGGTTCCACACAGGAGGAGGCCAGGTTGAGGCACAGTGGAATGCAGTCAGAGTCTACGCAGAGCCAGGAACTCACAGTCTGGTCACTTGTGCTAGTCAACTCCCTGAGTGTCCACTCCCTGCTGGCAGTGCCTGGAGGTCAGCTCCCAGGTCAGGAAATCTCACCTCCAAGTCACACTCACTCAGTGCCTGCTGCCAGCACCTGGCAAACAGTTTTCTCCATTTGACCTGAAAGGTTTTTCTGCCAGCCTCATGAGTCTAAAGAACAGGTCCCTTCATGACAGAGAAACTGCTGTTTTTCAAGTACTGAGTGCAGAATTAAACTTGAGGGAGAGAGACATGAGGGGGACCTGGAGACACCACAGATGTCCAGGTGGCAGAATCTGTTCTGGGCTGCAAATCATGAACAGCTGCCAGGAGGCCCATCCTGGCACCTAGTCTACACACTGAGCTCCCAATGGGGATTGGAAAGCAGTCTGATTTTTCTAACCACGGGAAAAACTCTGCATCAGTGGAGCTTAAAAGTGGTGTAGGAATCCATAAAGAAGCCAAATCAATAACCGATTGAAATCCCCAAAACAGAAAGGGAAACAGAACACCCTGAAACAAGTTTTTCATAAGGTCATCCAAGAAAATTTCCCATTTCTTACTGGAGAGGCAATCATCCAAGCACAAAAGATTCAGAGAACATTTGTAAGGTATTACATGAGAAGACTATCCCTGAGACACATAGTAATCCATCTCTACAGAGTAAACATAAAAGAAAAAAATCCTAAAGGCAGCTAGAGAGAAGGATTAGAATACTTACTGGTGAAGACCCATCAGATTTGCAGCAGACTTATCAGTTGAAACCCTACAAATCAGAGAGGTGTGAATCCCACTATTAACATTTTCTAAGATAAGCAATTCCAACCAAGAATTTCCTACCCCACAAAGTTAAACTTCTTCAGTGTTAAGAATTAAAATTCTTCCTAGACATTCAATTCAATCACTAAGAGAACATGCCGCTTCTGGACCAGACCTCCAGGAAATGTTTAAGAATGTCTTGAACACAGAAACAAAAGAAAGGTTACACACATCACAAAAGCAAAGGCAAACACAGAATTAACAGAGTATACAGATCATTAACAAAATAATATATGTATACATAATTTTACACACACAAACACATATATAAAGAAAATTAAAAAGAAAGCAAAGCAACTCCATAAGAACCTTATGACAAGGATAAACTCTCACATATCAATAACTGACTTGAACATTAATGGACTAAATGTGGAATTAAAGAGGCATAGAATAGAGACTGGATAAAGAAACACGATCCAATATCCCGCTGCCTCCAGGAAAACTATGTCAACTGCAAAGGACATCCAAAGGCTCAAGATAAAAGGCTGGAAAATGACTTTTCAGACAAAAAGAAAACAGAAAAGAATAAGCATAGTTATTCTGATATTGGACAAAACAGTCTTCAAACCAATATAAATTTTTAAAAGACACAGAAGGACCCTTTCTAATGATAAAAGGCTCAATCCACCAGCAAGAAATATCCATCATAAACACATATGTACCCAACACAACAACATCTGGCTTTATAAACCAATTGCTAAGTAAACGAAGAGAGGACACAGGCACTCACACAATCATAGTTGGAAACTTCAATACCATACTAACAGCCAAAGACAGATAATTGAGGCAAAAAACAAACAAGGAGATTCCAGAATCTTCATTTGACACTTGACCAAAAAAATTTAATAGACACCTACAGAATAGTCCACCAATAACTGTAGAGTATACATTCTACTCATCACCACATGGAACATACTCCAAGATTGATCGCATTCTTGGGCATAAACCAAGCATGAACCAATTTCAAAGGGTTAAAATAATGCCAAGTATCTTTTCAGATTACAGTGAGCTATAGATAAATATTGTCACCAACAAGATTTCTCTAAAGCAAGCAAAGATAAGGACAATAAACAAACAACATGCTGCTGAATGACTACAGGGGCAACATAGAAATCAAGGCAGAAATAAGAAGATTCCTAGAAATATGCAAACAAAAATGACACATTTTATCAGAATCTCTGTGATGTCATAAAATCAGTGGTCAAGAAAAAAAGCATTGCAAATACCTATCAAGAAAACAGAGAGATCACAAGTAAACAGCCTAATATCACACCAAAAGGAGCTGAAAAGGCGTGAACATTTAGATCCTAATTTAAGTAAAAAAATCCAGATTACTAAGATAAAGTCACAATTATAGGATACAAAAATCCTCCTTGCACTGATAAATGACTTTTGGTAAGGTCTCAGGTTACAAAATCAATGTGCAAAAGACAATTGCATTTTTATACACCAACAGCAAGCAGGCTGAGAACCAAATAAAAGACACAATCCCATTAACAATAGCCACAAAAAAATGAAGTATCTTGGTATCCATTTAATCGGAAAAGTGAAAGAAACTTTAAATGAGAAATACAAAACACTGCTCAAAGAAATTGAAGATGATACAAATAAATGGAAAAACATTTCATGTTCATGAATTGAAAAAATCAATATTGTCGAGGTGTCCATCCTACCCAAGGCAATCTACAGGTTCAATGAAATACCCATCAAGTTGGCAACATCATTCTTCACAGTCCTAGAAACAATAATACAGAAATGTATATAAAAGCATAAAAACAAAACAAAACAAAATACCATGAATAGCCAAAGTGATCCTCAGCAAAGACTACATGTTATTGGCACAGGAATAGGCACTTAGACCAATGAAACAAGACAAAAACTCTAGAAACAAAAACACAGTTCTTCAATCAACTCATCTTTGACAAAGTCATTGATTATAGTCACTGGGAAAAGGAAACAATATTTAGCAAATGATGCAGAAAAAACTGGCTAGTCTCATACGGAAGAATAAAACTGGATCCCTACTTGTAACCATATATAAAAATCAACTCAAAATGGATCAAAGACTTAAATGTAAAACCTCAAACTATAGGAATTCTAGAAGAAAATTTAGGAAATACCCCTCTGAACATTAAAGCAGGCGATGAATTCATGGTCACATAACCAAAAAGTAAATACAACAAAAGTTAAAATATACTTTATCAAACTGAAAATATTTTGCACAGCAAGAAAAACAATCAAGAGAGTAAAGAGACAACCGATAGAATGAGAAAAAAATGTTTGCAAGCTATGTATCTGACGAAGTCCTAACATCAAGATCTACAAGAAACTCAAACAAACTGAAAGGAAAAAGCAAAAACAAAAACAAAAACAAAACAACCAAACAAAAATAGCCCCATTAAAAATTGGGCAAAGGACATGAACAGACACTTAAAGAATGGCAAACAAGCAGCCAAGCTCGGAGGCAGGCAGCCATCTTGTTCCTGTCCGGCCCCACCCCCTCTGGGGCGAGCAGATGAGATAGCACCACCTGCTGGTGATTCAAGGTAACAACACCGAAACGGGAGAAATAAGCTTGATAAAGACATAGACCAAACTGCTGAAGGAAGGTTGAACTGAACTGTCCTTCACAGCAGATCAGGGGCAATTGACTCTAACTGCAAACTAATTCACCGGCTTGAAAAGAAAACTACAAATCAGACCTGAAAGGACATTGGACTTAAACAAAAGGTCTCAGAGTGTGCTTCATTGATTCTTTTAATTTAATGACTTAATTCTATTCCTACTGTATTGCTCCCCTTTTTTTCTCTTTTCCTTTTCTCTTTTCTTCTGTCTGTAAACCATGTCTTTGTATAGAGGACCAGCACACCAATAAGGTGGTTGGATAGCGGGTATGTTAGCATCACTATATGTTTTATTTGTGTTTGTATGAGAGTTGGTTCGACTGTAGCTGAGGTCCATCATTTTTATCTGTTTCAGTATAGACCTCTCTCTCTATTTGTTGGCACACTCGTTAGTTTCCTCCCTTACTCCTCTATCTCTCCACTCCCCTCTTCAACCCACTATCTGCTCCATTCTCTCCCCTCTGCTAACCACATTTTATTTCAGGGAGTAAACCTACAGCCCCACTGCACGGACAGATTCCAGGGCAGTGGGAAGTGGGTTCACATTATCCACACGCCTGTTAGCGAATACCAGGACCTGCAGACAGATTTTGAATCACAGCTCTCCCCTTAAATACATCTCAAAACTGCAAAAAGGACCACCTCCAACCTATAGTGCAACTTCAAAATTGAACAAAGTAAGAGGACATACATAAAGAATGGGAGATTGAACAAACAGAAGTAAAACCAATCCCTTTACCCCTGAATAACAAAATTAAAGAAAACGGTGACGTGGAGGGAAGGAAGAAGTAGGGAAGTGGAAAAACCGCACAAATGAAGAAAAACCAAAAGAAGAATATAGGTCTTACACAGACCCCTGAGAGATCAGACAATGAGAAAACAGATTCTGGAACACAGACAATGAAGAGTTCCCAGAATGACTGGCTACATGCAACAAACCCAGACATCAAGACATTAATGGAGAGAATTAAAAAAATTGAGGAGAGACAAGAGGAAAATAGGAAGGAGCTGTTGTCAGAAATGACAGCAGTAAAGAATACTGTGATGGAAATGAACAACAGACTAATAAGCATGGAAAGCAGAATCAGCCAAGCAGAAGAAAGAATCTCAGAGCTCGAAGACCAAAACACAGAACTAATCCAAACTGTCAAAAGCATAGAAAAGAAGCT